>CM065809.1:139404857-140654857 GCA_033398695.1 Orobanche coerulescens | reverse complement strand
AACTGCTGAGAACACAACACACTTTTGGTGTTACCTTTGCCCTTTTCGAGGCTAAGGCAACATTAAATCAGGTCTATGCTGACACAGTTTTAGGGTTGTTGTAGGTCATCTATGGCGTAGTGCCTGGATGCAATACAGACATCCACCCCCCGATTACTCGGGGGTTAGCAATCACTATTTTGCTTGTGCAAGTATAAAGTGCAAATACGAGCCGTACACAACATACTCCGAGAACATAATAATCGAGAACATCAAACCCGTTAAACGTAGCAAAAGACTTCCCGAGATAATTCACTTGAGCAAAATAATCCGAAGCCGTGAAAGGCAGGAATAAAGTAAGTAAACAATTTGTAAATCGTTTTACAGCTCTTGGGAGTTTTTAGGGGGAAACATTTTGGGACTAAAGAGTCCTTATCTTTTCAGTAACACTTAGGGTCACAACCCAAAGATTTACTCAGTTCTCGACAACTAGAATATAAACACGGGTCATGCAAATCCGAAAATAAAATATTGTTCGTACTCATCAAGTAACGAATTCCAGAGGCCTCAACCGACCCTACCTGGCGTCACACAAATACGGTTCGTACTCCTCAAGTAACGAACTCCAGAGGCCCCATCGGACCCTACCTGGTTCCACATATATACTGTCCGTACTTATCAAGTAACGAACCCCATAGGCCCCGTCGGACCCTACCTGGTTCCACACATCAACACAACAATCCACAACGCATATTAATAACACCACGTTCACATACCTCAAGAAGATATACTTCTCGAACAACACCAAATAGCACTACCTCCTTACAAAGTAGTCAGCAAACAATACAACCAATATCACACATCACAATACTCATCAATAAGCACATATATCCAGACATACACACACCTTGCTGAAAGGATATAACTTTAAGTCCACTAGCGATATATTCTCACACAACGATACCATACGAAAACAAGGCATTCCAACATACACACTAATACACATTCTCAGAATGTTACAAACACGAGTTGATTTTGAAGAAAATCTTTATCGAGAATATACCAATTCTATTGGAAGTTCATTAAAAACATTCAAATTGCACGCATAGTCAATTACCAACTATTACATCCACAAAACACGAAGTGTATGGGCAAGATACTTGCCTCGAAACCAAGAGCGAACGAAGCGACGAACGGACGCAACCGAGCAACCACAAAACTTCCAAAAACAACCAAGAACCCGGCAGCCCCACGAACAATATGAGAATAACACCACCACGAATTAACAACACTAAACGAAATATAAATCGACATTAAGAACAACAATGGTTCAAGGGTTTGTTCCAAGAAAGCCAAAATCATGGTCCGAGTGAAATGAAATCGATAAACGAGTTTCTAATCCGTAGATTACAACCAACACAACAAGAATTACATAGCTGATTCATAATAATCGAACCAGAATCGAAATCAAGAGGAAAACCCCAAAAAATACCCAAAATTAGGGTTCTAAGAATTTTACCTTGATTAAAATTGTGAAAGATGTTGGGATGTTTTTAAATACACACTAGGAACTCAAAGATGTTTATGGATGATGATATCAGGCTAAAATCCACGCTTACACACCCTCAAGATCGCCCAGATCATCGGAAGAAAGAAAAGAGAGGAAGAAATGACAAAAGTTGACCTCTGCAGTCCTATATATACTGTCAACATTTAGCGCGCTCTACGGCATGTTTAGCGTGCGCTATTGGCTGAAAATGCAGTCCAGAACCTTCTGCCAGTCTCCGTTAGCGCGCGCTAAAAGGTGAGTTTAGCGTGCGCTAATTATACACTATATGCTCACTGTGTAGTCTTTGATATTTCGACCATAACTCCTTCGTCCGGACTCCGATTGACTCACTGTTTGAACTATTGAAAAGCTAACTTGATGATATATCACATTGTATAGTTTCATATTTTTAGGCTTTATAAGTTCTGGTGGTGATCTTACAAAATCGACCCAAATGCACAACAGTACACCTCGACAAAACAACGATCATTCAACATGCAACGAAACACTAACGGACAACACCAATGATCCCAATCGAAACCAAACAAATAACAATGCACGATATACGATTACATAAACACAGGCACCACGTATCCGCTTTACATCATAAATATGATAGCACGATACCAACACGTATCAATCAACGAGTAAATAATACCAACCGCTCAACAACAGACAAATAATATACTGCATAAAATGACAAACAATTCAAGATAACCAGAAATAAAACTCTCGGATATTATATTCTACCCCCCTAAAAATAAGTTTCACCCCGAAACTCAAAAAAGAACCACAACACGAAACAACCAAAAGCAAGAAAATCTATATTCAAGGATCTCCACGAGCTGATCTCAACGCTGGCGTCGAAGCCTGAGTAGCGATTACACCGGATACTATCTCGCAATACTGAACTCGATGCCCCTCATGTCCATAATTATAACAAGTCATCGACGGCTTCTTAAAATTCGCACGCTCGTGGCCCAGAACATTATAGTTAAAACATCTAGGCAAGTTACCAATAGTTAGCGATACCGATCTGGATCTATTAGATCTTCCAACTGACCTATAAGTCTCCACAACCGAATGATGTGAGGGTTGAGGTTTAGGAATACCAGTCCACATACTTCCCGATGAATTATCAAAAATCTTCGGCTTCTTTGTCACAGTTGTAGGCTCTGCCGACAATAAAGCCATCTCAAATGCCAAGGCTCGATCTTGATATTCGTTTAGAGTGGTACACATGAAAGGAGCAATACACTATCGGACACGAGGTTTCATACGCATATCGAAATAACGAACCTTGCCTGCTTCACTTTTCACTTGATCCCGAACATAACACAGTTGCCGATTATAATCGACTATAGCCTGAGATATCGACACATCCTGGGGCGTAGCCGAGAAAAACTCAACAATCCTGTGCTCTCGAACAGGCGGCGGACAATATTCGGCCTCCATGGCAGTCTTGAACTCAGCCCAAGTAGCCGTATGATTTCTAGGCGCTACTTCCTCCCACCAGTCTGCAACTTCCTTGTCGAGGAGGTACTGAGCAATGGGTACCCACCTCTCATCAGGATAGGCTACAGCATCGAACGTTCTTTATAATTGGAATAGCCAATTCTCCCAACCTATTAATTTTGAGGAACCCGCAAAACGAGGTGGATGCATCTTCATCACATCTCGTAGCCACTCACTAGCTTTGTTATTCCCATCTGGAGGTTCATTCCGTTGCATATTCTGATTCATCTGCGCCAATTGGGTCGCCACCTGCTGAAGAATGGTGGCGGCTTCCACATTAACATTACCCCCAGTTGTTTGCCTCAGATCACACGACTGGCCATCCCGACCATCTGTACTGGACGGATTAATGCTCCACACGAATGAGTTACCTCAACACGCTCCTGATTACGATCACAACCTACCTCGGCCTCGACCTCTCGGCATTCTAAACAAACAACCACTCAAAACTACGAAACACAACATCGCAAAATACTATACCAAGATGCCAACTTAGCACAACATATCAACATACGACAATGAGTATCAACACCACAAAAATATCCGCTCCGGATAATTATACCAATTCAAGAATTATTGCCGCAACAAATGGAATTTACATTCGTAACAAACAAATCACATGACCATATCAACAGAAAACTTACGACCATTACCGATACAAATACGGCCATGAAAAACCACACATCATGGTAGTCAATCATTGATAACATACTTTTTAAATCTCCATGAGGTATCCATTTAAGTAATATCATTTGAAAACCTTTGAATTCATATATTTTTCCAAAATAGAATTTGAAAATATTTGTGATACCTTGGGCTGTTTTGTCAAAGCTACGAATCATAGAATCTTAATCATCTCACTTTGAAAACATTTTCAAAATATCATCTCCAAAAATTAATTTCTTCGGAAACAACATCATTAAGTTACCCACGTCATCACGTATTCTCATCACAAAAGTCAACCCACAAGGTAACCACGTGTTACCACTCACCATCATTACAATTAATAATATATGGGGTATCCCGTGGCCATGCTCTCTTGGCATCGACCCCAGAAGTTTCACCGAACCGGCCCCGGGTGGGCAACCCATTCATACATGCACTGACCATTTCTACAGATCAACACTCTCATCAAAAAATATTGTACAAGTCGCAAAGCAGAACCTAACCATATAATACAACACATCTTAACGCGCGCTAAGCCTACAGTTAGCATGCGCTAACTGACTCAATTCAGAAAATCTTCCAAGTTCATATTTAGAGTTTAAATCGAGTATGATTTTTCATCTTTCACTATTTATTTTTTTAAAATAAAAAAAATCACATTTTTGATTTAAAATATAAAAATTTTATGGCGTGAAAGAGTTTTTAGGATCATATACTCGAGTTATTTGAAAATAAAACCGATAAGTTAAAATCACGTTCAAAATCCTTTCAAACACGACAAAAGAATAGTGATGGTAACAATTTACAAAATGTCCTAAAACACTTTCAAACACATCTTTCAAATACCGTCATCAGATTTGATTTGAAAATACAAGGCTGGCTCGCAAAAATTACTACCACTTTTCAAAACCCACAATAAGCCGCCATTTGACCGCACCATCAAAACATTTTCGAAAATTGATTTTTCACAATACACTCAGGTCTAAGAAATTTTGGAAATCATTTTCAAGCACGCACGCAGCGGATATAATTATTAATAGGAGCACATTGGTTGTAAGCAACAACAACTAGCCAAATACCATCAATTCTCAAACACATGTCCATATGGCATTCAAAATCACCAATTCAACAAACACAACTCGGGAACACTAATTTCAAACATACGTCAAACCATCTCTCCGATTTTAACAGCATAACTTATAAACACCAACTCGAACACATGTTGAAACCGTCCATGCTTCCACTGAGCATCTCTGATCATTACACACATAATGTACCACAAGTACCAAATACGAGCTCCATTCCACAACACATATAACAAAATCACTAAACATAAGATGTAGAGGAGGAGACTTACATCCAAAGGTCGCACAAAGATGATGGCTGCACCATGATACTAATCACGACCGACATCTCAGATGACACGTCGCGACACAACTCAGTCAGACATAATCCGACAAGATAAGACTTGACAACACGACTTGACCCGACAGCCTAGGTTTCCACAACCTAAGCTATGATACCATATTCTGTAACACCCCCGATCCCCTTGGGGATATTACAGAGACGTAGACCCTCTCCGCGAGGATCTACCAGGCTAAATACAGATACAAGACATCACATTACATACGACATGGCTGAATAACGAACCATTTGACCGATTTGGTCTTCACCACAAACATACAACTTAAAACTTAAAATACATCTCATTCAAAACTCATATCCGCACAGGGGTCAAATACACTCAGAAACTCATACAACAGAAAATACGACAGCGGAAAGAACAATACAATGAACTCCGACTAACTGCTCTCAGAACTGGCCTTCATGTGATTAGTATCATTCGTCTTACATCATTTCTAGTAGCAGTCCTGTGTTTTGCTCCCCAAGAACTTGCATGTACCAGAACGCAATACAGTCATCCACCCCCGATTACTTGGGGGTTAGCAAAATTTCACTATTTTGTTAGTGCAAGTATAAAGTGCAAATACGAGCCATACACAACATACTCCGAAAATATAATAATCGAGAACATTCAACCAGTCAAACATAGCAAAAGACATCCCGAGATAATTCACTTGAGCAAAATAATCTGAAGCCATGAAAGGCAGGAATAAAGTAAGTAAATAATTTGTAAAGCATTTTACAGCTCTCGGGAGTTTTTAGGGGAAAACATTTTGGGACTAAAGTGTCCTTATCTTTTCAAAAATCACTTAGAGTCACAACCCAAAGATTTACTCGGTTCTCGACAACTAGAATATAAACACGGGTCATCCAATTCCGACAAAAAAATATTATTCATACTCATCAAGTAACGAATTCCAGAGGCCTCAACCGACCCTACCTGGCATCACAAATACGGTTTGTACTCCTCAAGTAACGAACTCCAGAGGCCCCGTCGGACCCTACCTGGTTCCACATATATACTGTTCGTACTCATCAAGTAAAGAACACCAGAGGCCCCGTCGGACCCTACCTGGTTCCACACATCAACACAAAAATCCACAACGCATATTAATAACACCACGTTCACATACCTCAAGGAGATATACTTCTCGAACAACACCAAATAGCACTACCTCCTTACAAAGGAGTCGGCAAACAATACAACCAATATCACACATCACAATACTCATCAATAAGCACACATATCCACACACACACACACACACACACCTTGCTGAAAGGATATAAATTTAAGTCCACTAGCGATATATTCTCACACAACGATACCATACGAAAACAAGGCATTCCAACATACAACACTATTACACATTCTTAGAAAGACACATTCGTTTACAAACACATGAGTTGATTTTGAAGAAAACCTTTATCGAGAATATACTGATTCTTTTGAAAGTTCATTAAAAATATTCAAATTGCACACATAGGCAATTTCCAACTATTACATCTACGAAACACGAAGTGTAGGGGCAAGATACTTGATTCGAAACCACGAGTGAACGAAACGACGAATGGACGCAACCGATCAACCCCAAAACTTCCAAAAACAACCAAGAACCCGACATCCCCATGAGTACTACGAGAATAACACCACCACGAATTAACAACACTAAACGAAATACAAATCGACAATAAGAACAACAATGGTTCAAGAGTTTGTTCCAAGAAAGCCAAAATCATGGTCCGGGTGAAATGAAATAGATAAACGAGTTTCTAATCCGTATATTACAACCAATACAACAAGAATTATATAGCCGATTCATCATAATCGGAGCAGAATTGAAATCAAGAGGAAAACCCCAAAAAATACCCAAAATTAGGGTTTTGAGAACTTTACCTTGATTAAAATGGTGAAATATGTTGGGATGTTGTTAAATCCGTACTAGGACCTCAAAGATGTTGATGAATGATGATGTCAGGCCAAAATCAACGCTTACACACCCTCAAGATCGCCCAGATTGCTGGAAGGAAGAAAGGAGAGGAAGAAATGACAAAAGTTGACCTCTGCAATCCTATATATATTGTCAACAGTTAGCGCGCGCTACGACATGTGTAGCGTGCACTATCGGCTGAAAAGTGCAGTCCAGAACCTTCTGCCAGTCTCCATTAGCGCGCGCTAATAGGTGAGTTTAGCGTGCGCTAATTATACACTATATGCTCACTGTGTAGTCTTTGCTATTTCGACCATAACTCCTTCCTTCGGACTCCGATTGACTCACCGTTTGAACCATTGGAAAGCTAACTTGATGATCTATCATATTGTATAGTTTCAGAAATTTTAGACTTTATAAGTGCCGGTGGTGATCTTACAAAATAGACCCAAATGCACAACGATACTCCTCGACAAAACAACGATCATTCAATATGCAACGAAACACTAACGGACAACACCAATAATCCCAATCGAAAACAAACAAATAAAAATGCACGACATATGATTACATAAACACAGGCACCACGTATCCGCTTTACATCGTAAATACGATAGCATGATACCAACACGTATCAATCAACGAGTAAATAGTACCAACCGCTCAACAACAGACAAATAATATACTGCATAAAATGACAAACAATTCAAGATAACCGGAAATAAAAATCTAGGGTATTACATATTTCGAACATCATCAACATAACATGTCCAACGATCAACCATAATTAAAATACACATCCAAGTATATGAGCATACCAACTCCACAAATATCCATCAATCCCAACTCGACACAATACACATCAAAAGCATAATAAACCAACTAAATCATCACAATTGATATAAAACCACAATAAAAAACGACCAGACACATCAATACATACACTGAGTCAAGCAACTTCTCCCCGAAAAAGGGACACTAACGGTGGCAATTTACATATGCACAATCAACGAGAACGAGCAACTATCATCAATTCATTACTCAACTTCAATTCGAAACATATAAGTCATATGGACAAGAATACTTGCCTTGGAATCACCACGTGAATATTCCGATGAACACAGTTCGACTGAAAGCCCCGACACCTACAACCTCCATGAGAGACCACCAACAGTATGATTACAACAAGAACGATAGAAAACACACCCCCCGAAGGAAAACTCATTGAAATATTTAATCAAACATTAAATATTCAAAGTTTCTCAAGCACACAAAAATCGTCAACCGAGTTGAATGAATACAAGATATGGATATAAAATCCATAGAATACGACCAACAACATCAAATAACACCAACCAATTTATCGAAACTGGACTAGAATCGAAATCAAGAACAAACCCTACGAAGTTAACTCGTTGAAATAACGATAGAAAACACACCCACCCCCCGAAGGAAAACTCATTGAAATATTTAATCGATCGTTAAATATTCAATGTTCTCAAGCACAGAAAAGCCATCAACCGAGTTGAATGAATACAAGATATGGATTTAAAATCCATAGAATACGGCCAACAACATCAAATAACACCAAATGATTTATCGAAATTGGACTAGAATCGAAATCAAGAACAAATATTAAGCAGTTAACTCTAGATATTCAAGAACATTACCTTCGATATGATGAAGAATGAAGGATTAGATGGTGGTAATACTTGCTAGGAACTCAAAAACGTTGATAAATGATGAAATTCCTACCTACTTTTTCCCCCAAATCATCTCGATCTACCGCAAGAAGGAAATGAAGAAAAAGTGATGAAACATGCGAAATGAAATCTGTTACCCGCCTATATATAGGCCGCGGCATGTTACGTACGCAACGTTGCATGGCTAAGATACGCAACAGCACTTTGTACGCAAGCAACGTAATGTTACGTACGTGATTCTCTACTCAGATGCCACTGCCTCGATCCTATAGGTCTGTTAACGTACGCAAACATATAAGGATTACGTACGCAACGAGGGATAACGTATGTTATTTGCCTCATGGAACGTACATTAAAGTCTCTCCAGAGGCTACTGCTTCAACCAACAGGTATGTTAGTGTATGTTCCTTCAAATCCATAACGTACGCTACCTGTGCTGACATCAGCACAATCCTGAAATCAGTACGACAACCCAACCTCCCGACGAGATACTAACGCAACTAGCAAAGAAGCTCAGACGATCCACAATGAGAACAATTATGTGACGAAACACAACATATAGTGTCACATGTACAAGACTACAATCAATTCGTCTAATGCGACGACAAGTCGCGCTCGACGAAGACTAAAACATGATGTAGTTCCACGTAATCATTGTCGAAGAGAAAATATCCGGCACAAAATGATAATTAATTCAAGATAAACTGAACAAAATTCTTGGATGTTACATTCTACCCAACTAAAAATAAGTTTCATACTAGAATCTTAAAACAAGAAATAATAAAGTGCCACATAATCAAACAAAAGCGTTCAAGCTTAAAACAACACATGAACCACCCTTACTGGATACCATTGGGCCATCAAGGAGTAGGAGCGGAACCCCAATTTCCGAACATCACGATGGTCTCACAATGTACCGCTTGGTGCCCCACTTGACCACACTTAAAATAGTTAACCTGTGGCGAACGACAATTCTTCTGTGTATGTACATCACGATTACAGTTGAAACACATATTCACACCGCTCACCTTACTTCGCTGTTGGAGTAAGTCTCTTGGACTAAACGAACGAATGGAGAGTCCTCCTGGAAGAATGATAAGAAATAATAGGTTTAATAAGCTCACTCCTCTGACCCTCTATGAAACTACAAGAGGTCTTCTGTCTCTTAGTTTCTGAACCAGCCTCTGTCATAAGTTCCCTCCTCTCATCAGGAAAAGCTACCACATCAAATGTTCTTACCATCTGGAAGAGCCAATTCTCCCAACACAACAAATCAGAGGAACCCCCAAAACGAGGCGGATGCATTCTCATCACGTCTTGGAGCCACTTACTAGATCCGTGGACCCTGACTCATCCGCCCCAATTGGGCCTCCAAATGCTAAAGAATGGTGGCGATGCCAATGTCAACATTATCTCCAGCTGCTTGCCACTGATCACGCGACTGGTCTTCATAACCATCTATACTGGGAAGATTAGTGTTCAATAATGAACGAGTCACCTCTCCACACTCATGGTTAGGACAACGACCACGACACCAGTCTCGTCTTCTCAGCATACCGAACATACAATCATTCAGTACAACAAAACATAACCTCGCATAACCACATACCGAAAGTACCAACTCAGCACAACATAACAACATAAGCCAACAAATAGTATCACAATAAAAATATCATCCCATGATAACTAAATAAACATAAGGATCACGACTGCATCAGATGGAACTTGCGGATGTAACTGATGAGGCATATGGTGGTAACGAACGTACGGCCATAACACACTACTCATATGGTCGTAAACATGCTATTGAACAGCAGGAATAGCTCAACAGCTTTGAAATTGCTCCGAATGATATCCACGACACAGTGATAAGGGAAATTGAGCGCTTACGTATCGTGCAATATGCGGATCTAAATGCTATCATTTCGAACGAAAATGATATCACATAAGCTACGAAACGAACCTAAACTATACAACACATTTAATAACACAATCCAAAATTCTTTAATGAGAATGGCAATCATAGCAAATAATGTCAAAACGACTGGACCTATCATGCAAACGCGTTAGTCCCCACTCTAGCTTGTCGCCCTAAGCGATATATCCACATCATGCACACATTGTACCTTAACCCGATTATAAAATTATTAGTTTCGAAAATGAGTCATTTTGCAAATCATAAAATTTTCCAAAATCTGAACTTGGAAGTTTAAATCGAATATAGTGGTGAAATGCTTTACGTAAAACACTTGGGAACTATCATCGTTCCTTTAGGACAAAACATCATCACCACTTGAAAATCTTAAAAGTTTTAATCTTTCAGCCCTTGTTAAAATAAAATCGAATTTTCATTTCAGAACATAAAAATTTCTCTGTGTAAAAGATTCTCAAATGATACCCTTGAGTCATTCGAAATTGTAACCCATTGGCTAAAAATCATTTCCAAATCCTTTCAATCATGCTAAAAGGTTACTGACGGCAACATTTCTCAAAACACTCAAAGACATTCCAAAATACACTTTTTAAATACCGTCATAACGAACCATTTGAAAATATAAGGCCAGCTTGGCAAAATCCAAACAATTTTCGATATGCACATTAAGCAACCACTTACGCGCATATTTTAGGGAATTGAATTCTTTCCAAAAGTATACCCAAGTTTATAAAATTTCATAAAATCATGTTAAAGTACACATGCAAAGGAAAATAATAGTCAATCAAAATTTTCGATTCCCATCTACATAACTATCTGATACCCAAAATAACGAGTTAAACAAGCACAACTCATAAACACAGAATTTAAACATAGACATAATCTGTCTCGGTTCTCAACAAATTTTACCATCGGCGCACTTTATAGAACACACCAATGTCCATAAATTCACAACACATTACATCACTCATAATTCAATCCATCACAATATCCTAACTAATTCAACATAAGTTCCATCTCACGTTATACATATAAACAAAGCCATAAAACACAAGATATAGCACATAAAAGAGGAGACTTACGTCCACAGGTCGCATGAACATGACGGTCTCCCATGATAATAATCTCAACCGATAACATGGACGACACGATGTGACAACACATAACTCCACTCGTCAATCAACAACTCGAATGATGCAACAAAAACACGACCCGACTCGACCCGACATTCTAGGTTTTCAAAACCTAAGCTCTGATACCATAAATGTAACACCCTCATAAATCATATGGGAATGTCACACGCCGTAGGCCATTATCACAAGGATCTACCAGGCTAAACACTGCAATAGAAATATGATGTTTGACCTGTCAAGGCCAAGCTACATAACAATATAGACTGATAAGGTCGAAAATCAAAATACATGGACCGATGAGGTCACACCCAAGATATAAGTAGCACAACCTGAACAAATTACATCATATAACCATGCAGTGGTCAATATACAATAGCGGAAAGGGGATACAACTCAGTAATATAAAGAACTCTGACTCCCGATTGATTAGTATCTACAACTTGTCATCTTTCATGCCAACCCTATTACTGCTTCCTCAAACTAAGCATACATGAAATGCATGAAACGCATTCCCCCCATTTAAGGGGTTAGCAATTTAAATTTGCTAGTACAAGTATCATAATCATACAAAATATACCATGCAAATATTAGTCATAGACAAACAACAAACATTAAGAGAAGTACCCGAGAGGTTATAATGTCTAGAAAACAACTCAAGTCTTTTGAAAACGAGTCAGCATCTTGGACATTTTAGAAAATGAAAAAGCCTTCTAAGGCTTCAGGTCTGAAGCTATAAACCATTTCAAAACATTAGAGTCTCAGCTCAAATTTCGTTTCACATTACAAAAGTCTTATAAAACGGAAAAATTTTTTGGACCTCAATTCCTCAGTTATAAACCATTCAAACGTTAGAGTCTCAACCCAAAGCCATTTCCCGTATAACATCCTTTCAAAATACTTGACTTTAAAACAATTTAGTGTTCTATAATATCTTCTATTACATAACATAATCCTTGGGGATTCATCAACCCAAAACAGTTTCATATCACTCCGATGATTATCTGTATACCGCCCCTCAATATACGAAACCATATACGACCCGTCGGATATACCTAGGTGGAAAATCTCGGGTCAACATTCATTTCCATAACAATCAATGATTATCCGTGTTCAGCCCCTCAAGTAAAGAAACCACATATGTTCGTCGAACATCCCTAGGTATATAACCTCATGTTCGCGATGTGCCCCTCATGGTATGAATCCTCGTAGCCTCGTTAGGCATCTTGAGTGAACAATACAACCTTTCTCACTCATATGCATAATCCGATGATTATCCATGTTCCGCCCCTCAAGGTGTGAAATCATATATGCTCCGTCGGACATCCCTAGGTGGAGAGTCTCGGCTCAACATTTATTTTTCCTGTTATATACACAATCAACATCACAACACCCAACATGAATAGTACACATTCAATTACACGACAAATACACAAACAACATCATGACAATCATTACAACAATACACCATCAACACAACATGTCCAACGATCAACCATAATTAAAATACACATCCAAGTATATGAGCGTACCAGCTCAATAAATATCCGTCAATTCCAACTCGGCACAATGCACATCAAAAGCATAAGAAACCAACTAAATCATCACAATTGATATAATACCACAACAAGGAACGATCAAACACAGCAGTACACGTAATACCCAGATTTTCAGTATAAATTTTTCGCGTTATTTTATCTGAGATATATTGTATAGTTTGGTGTCTATACAGTATGGATAAAATAATTTGAGGACTGAGACAACTGTATTTGTATAATTTTCGTACTTGGTCGACAATTACATTTGAGGATTTCGTGTACCAGGTTATTGTACTTTTGATATTGGGTATATCATATGATAATATTATTAGATTGAGTATGTGTATTCAAGTATCTTATATGTTCGTATTCTTTATGCCAAGACTTTGGACCAGGAACAGTTGGATTTTTGGCTACGTATAGCCTAATTAGCGCGCGCTAATGTTCAAGTATAGCGCACGCTATCGTTCATGATTAGCGCACGCTAGAGGCAGAATATAGCGCACGCTAGTGCAGATCAGATCAGAGGGAATCTTTGTGTGGACCCGGATGCTTTCGGCGCGTGTCCAGATAAGGTCAACGTACGTTTGTCATGAAGGACTTTCGCACGCTAAACCTTAAGGTTAGCGCACACTAATTTCAGATCGGTCAACGGGAATCTTATCCTTGTCAGATGCTTTCGGCATGTGGGACACGAGCATCTTCGTGGTAGGTGTAGACCGTAGCAAGTCAACTGATATTAGCGCACGCTAAATGTAAGGACTTGCGTACGCTAGACAGTGTAAGTTATGTACGCTAATGCATGGGCATTACGTACGTAAGCTCATGTAGGAGGCAAGACAGTAGACTCTAGGTTGCGATAGCGCACACTAACAAAGTCAGTTAGCGCACGCTAAGGCTATAGCGCACGCTAAATATGAGGTTTAGCGCACGCTAGTAATATGTTTTATAAAAGGGGACAAACGGGTACTGAGGAGCATTTCGTCCATTTCTTTCCTTTCACTCGATAGAGAGAGCTTTGCGAGGAACTTGAGGTCCATAAACACTCCGAGATGATGATATTTATCAATATTAAGATAGAGAGCACAGATTAAAGCCTTGTTCTTCAAGTTATTCATGATTCTTGGAATGAAGTTCAAGTGTTCTTCTTCTTGGTTCGTCTAATCCAGGTAATTTTCGTATCCCTTTGATAGTAGTTCGTTTTGAAGGATAATTACTTGTGAGAGAACATGTTGGATAATCATGTGGTGATTTTTATGAGACCTAATGGGATTATAATAAGAGTTTTCGGATGTTATGTAAGATTCTTCATGTTAAGTGTGATTCGTTTAACTTGATGACGTTGAAGTATGGATTTCTGAATCATGATAACTTCAGTGGTCAATTTAGATGAGTTAAATCATGATATGAGGTTGAATTCCGGATTGAGTATGATATGATCCTTGTTATCGAGTTGGTTTGATTGTTGATGTTGTTATTGATATATGGACATTGATATGATCCTTGTGATAGTTATGGTGTCGTTTATCTTCAAGAGATATGGAGATTTATGTCTCCCTTCATTTCGAATTTTGATGTTAAGATGATACAAGGATATATAATGGTTTTGATTATAAATATGGATGAGATGATTAAAACCAACATTATGTTGATTTTAGTTTCGTATGTTCTTGATAATATGTGGATCATGATGATGAGATTGAATTTGGAAAAGTTATTGTTAATCTTGGAGTATGATTTCCTTTTCATTCGGATTCGTAGTCGCAAGGTGTCAGTCGATGCTTGGAATGCATGCAACTGCATGAGGTTAGCGCACGCTAAGCTTACTGGCTTAATGCACGCTAACTGGCGGCCATTAGCGCACACTACGTTATGTGTTTAACGTGCGCTAAGTAGGCAAACAGTGCAGTATTTTTGTTGTGATTATGAATTCATGATGGTTTGGGTTGGATTGTCCAGACTTGTGTTTAATCAAGATATTGCGGAACCGTTGGGTTTATTGATTGTTATTTATGATTATCGAGTTGCGGCTTGTATTGTGGATATGAGTTCGTATTTGTTGAGTTGGATTATTTGGTTTTATGTATATGATTGAGGTTTTTGTTAAGCCGTTGAGTTCAATTGGTTGGCTATGTCGGTTATTGATTGATTATCGGATTATTGTTAATTAATTACTTCAATAGGTTGATATGTGTGATCGTGGTTTATGACCGTTGTGTTGAGGTTGAGGTCGAAGAGTTTGTGGATAGCTTTTGGTCGGGGCTGAGGAGCTCGTAAACGAAGGCAATGGATTCGGTAACGGTTTCGTGGTATCGGTATCGAGGCAAGTTTGTACTTGTTCAGTTTATAATATTTGATGAATGGTTTCGTTTTCATTTCATTTATAATTCGTATAGCAATGTAGTTAGAAATGTAAGTTGTCGGGATAATGGTTTGTATAGCGTGCTCTGGTTTGTATTAAATCATAAGGTATATGATTTAATTGTGTTCAAGGAAGACGTGAGTTATCTTTGGTCAAGGATATAGAATATCAGGTATCGAGGATCGTCATCGTGATGATATAAGTATCGGGATAAAGGTTTATTGGTATTGAATGGATAGTACCTTATTTGAGATTATTCGTATAACTGTGTGTTCGTTCAGGGATGTTGGTTCGTGGAAAGGATATTATCTTCGGCTTTGAGGTAATTTAAGTATTGTTCAATTACGAGGATATTATTATATTGAGTTGTTGTATTCGTTGTACGATAATGTTTCGTATATTGGGATTCGTATTGATTATTTGGTTGCGGGATGATGATCTCATGGCTGATTGTATTGAGATAGTTGATCGTGTTGATCATTTATCGGGGATGATGATCCCAGGATTATTGTTTTGGATATTGATTAGTCGTATCGACTTTTCTTTGTCAGTTTGTCCTTTTCACTTCGGTGAGTCTTTTGATCCTTATTGGATATGTGATTCTTTGAGTTTCGTTAATGTAATCTTACCGTTATAACCTTACCAATCCATGGCAATTCATAACAAATCAATCCTTACCATAATCCGTATTTCTCATTCTCAAATGACGAAAAGAACTCAACAACAATTATCTGTACAGTATTCCAAAAATACCAACAATCCTCAAAACATCATCATAACTCATAAGTGTGGAAATAATCCAAGCTGTGCCAACTCCTGCACGTCGGATTACACAATCAAATCTCAATCTGGATAAACCAGTAATGCACAACATACTGTAGATCAACTACCACATGATAATGATAACAAATCCTGAAACATCGACGTACAGTTTAAATGTTCATACGATCAATAACAATGATCAACCAATACATCACTGAGAATATTATCGACATGATAACACCATATGAACAACAAAGGATCAACGATAACCGAGAGTACCCTCAACATGGTTAACTCCCAACACGATCAACAAAGGATCAATAATAATCGAGAATACCATTAACAAGGTAAACTCCAAATGATCAACAAAGGACCAACAATAACCGAGAATACCATCAACAAGGTAAACTCCAAATGATCAACAATAATGGATCTCAAAGAAATAACTCTGACTGTCGAACATACCCCTCAGGCGTATGAACAACCAGTCACAAACCGTCGAACATATCCAATCATACATGGACTATGAACGACCAAAACAATATGGCTCAAAAATGGACGTCACAGTACGCCCGATCCGGAAATGTGTCAGTGCACATGTCTACCCCGTATACGGAATCCAGAATATATGCGGGACAATGTACCTAATTAGCCTCACGAACTACGTCTCGTGTGCACGGTTCAATGCGGGAACATCCACGCATAACCATCATGTGCCCGGCAAAAAATCCTACACAATAACCAATCGGAACGCAGATATGACTCCAGATATGTCACGATGCAACATGGGTAGTATTCTTACTTCGTTATTACATTGGTATGTAATTATTTATGATGATGTGATCGATATCATTGTGGAGTATTGTGGCTGACCCCGTCGTGGGCTTTATTTTTAGGTACTCGGAGATCGAGCTAGTAGCGGTCGTGAAGGGGTGAGATTCCCGGGTGATACTGGTTGTGGCATTTAATTGAGTATCGAGTATTCTTTTCTGGTTGTATATCCGCTGCAAATGTGTATTTTTGAACTGTGTTTTTATCCGCTGCATGTGTATTTTAAAATGGCTTTTTGGTATCTTTACCAACTTGTGTGTATTTTTTTTTTAAATGGCCTTTTGGCATTTTGCGAACTTGGGTTATTTCGTTAAACCTCTTTTTCTAAACTATTTTATCGGTACGTATAAGTGGTGGTTTAACGTACATTTTGAAACTGTCGAGATTTGGCATTTCGCCTTGTATTTTCAAATGCTACTTTATGACGGTATTTCAGAACTATGTTTTTGAAAATATTTGAGTATTTGCAAAATATTACCGTCATCGGCCTTTCGGGCATTTTTGAACGTTTTTGAAAATGATTTTTAGCCTGGTGGGTTCCGGCGCGGGGCCCACGACACTGTAATATCCCGGATGGTTTTGGTGGTGTTACAGAAGATGGTATCGGAGATTGGGTTTTCTGAAACCCGAGCGTGTGTGTTGTGTGGCTCTACCAGTACGGTGGTAGCGTGATTTTTGAAAATGAGTTTTTTTGACTTTTGAGTCGAATCGATTTTTGGAGGTTCCAAAATTGTTGAGATCTTTTCAAATTGCTATTTGTGATATTAGTATGTGTTGGTTGTGTTGGGCCTTCGTATGGGAGTCGTGTGCTAGTATCACGGGAGATCATCGGCTTCACGTACCCGTAAGTATATTGTTTTGGTTATTCGCTTGTGGAGACGATTGATTGTTTCCGTGATGAGTTGGAAATTTTGGGTTGATCTGTTGTTTCTGACAGATTGCAAGTTTCGAGGACAAAACTTATTTTAAGGGGGGTAGTATGTAATACCCAGATTTTCAGTATAAATTTTTCGCGTTATTTTATCTGAGATATATTGTATAGTTTGGTGTCTATACAGTATGGATAAAATAATTTGAGGACTGAGACAACTGTATTTGTATAATTGTCGTACTTGGTCGACAATTACATTTGAGGATTTCGTGTACAAAGTTATCGTACTTTTGATATTGGGTATATCATATGATAATATTATTGGATTTAGTATGTGTATTCAAGTATGTTGTATGTTCGTATTTTGTATGCCGAGACTTTGGACCAGGAACAGTTGGATTTTTGGCTACGTATTGCCTGATTAGCGCGCGCTAATGTTCAAGTATAGCGCACGCTATCGTTCATGATTAGCGCACGCTAGAGGCAGAATATAGCGCACGCTAGTGCAGATCAGATCAGAGGGAATCTTTGTGTGGACCCGGATGCTTTCGGCGCGTGTCCAGATAAGGTCAACGTACGTTTGTCATGAAGGACGAGCGCACGCTAAACCTTATGGTTAGCGCACGCTAATTTCAGATCGGTCAACAGGAATCTTATCCTTGTCAGATGCTTTCGGCATGTGGGTCACGAGCATCTTCGTGGTAGGTGTAGACCGTAGCAAGTCAACTGATATTAGCGCACACTAAATGCAAGGACTTGCGTACGCTAGATAGTGTAAGTTACGTACACTAATGCATGGGCATTACATACGTAAGCTCATGTACGAGGTAAGACAGTAGACTCTAGGTTGCGATAGCGCACGCTAACAAAGTCATTTAGTGCACGCTAAGGCTGTAGCGCATACTAAATATGAGGTTTAGCGCACGCTAGTAATATGTTTTATAAAAGGGGACAAACGGGTACTGAGGAGCATTTCGTCCATTTCTTTCCTTTCACTCGATAGAGAGAGCTTTGGGAGGAACTTGAGGTCCAGAAACACTCCGAGATGATGATATTTATCAAGATTAAGATAGAGAGCACAGATTAAAGCCTTGTTCTTCAAGTTATTCATGATTCTTGGAATGAAGTTCAAGTATTCTTCTTCTTGGTTCGTCTAATCCAGGTAATTTTCGTATCCCTTTGATAGTAGTTCGTTTTTAAGGACAATTAATTGTGAGAGAACATGTTGGATAATCATGTGGTGATTTTTATGAGACCTAATGGGATTATAATAAGAGTTTTCGGATGTTATGTAATATTCTTCATGTTAAGGGTGATTCGTTTAACTTGATGAGGTTGAATTCCGGATTGAGTATGCTATGATCCTTGTTATTGAGTTGGTTTGATTGTTGATGTTGTTATTGATATATGGACATTGATATGATCCTTGTGATATTTATGGTGTCGTTTATCTTCAAGAGATATGGAGATTTATGTCTCCCTTCATTTCGGATTTTGATGTTAAGATGATACAAGGATATATAATGGTTTTGATTATAAATATGGATGAGATGATTAAAACCAACATTATGTTGATTTTAGTTTCGTATGTTCTTGATAATATGTGGATCATGATGATGAGATTGAATTTGGAAAAGTTATTGTTAATCTTGGAGTATGATTTCCTTTTCATTCGGATTCGTAGCCGCAAGGTGTCAGTCGATGCTTGGAATGCATGCAACTGCATGAGGTTAGCGCACGCTAAGCTTACTGGCTTAACGCACGCTAACTGGCGGCCATTAGCGCACGCTACGTTATGTGTTTAACGTGCGCTAAGTAGGCAGACAGTGCAGTATTTTTGTTGCGATTATGAATTCATGATGGTTTGGGTTGGATTGTTCAGACTTGTGTTTAATCAAGATATTGCGGAACCATTGGGTTTATTGATTTGTTATTTATGATTATCGAGTTTCGGCTTGTATTGTGGATATGAGTTCGTATTTGTTGAGTTGGATTATTTGGTTTTATGTATATGATCGAGGTTTTTGTTGAGCCGTTGAGTTCGATTGGTTGGCTATGTCGGTTATTGATTGATTATCGGATTGTTGTTAATTAATTACTTCAATAGGTTGATATGTGTGATCGTGGTTTATGACCGTTGTGTTGCGGTTGAGGTCGAAGAGTTCGTGGATAGCTTTTGGTCGGGGTTGAGGAGCTTGTAAACGAAGGCAATGGATTCGGTAACGGTTTCGTGGTATCGGTATCGAGGCAAGTTTGTATTTGTTCAGTTTATAATATTTGATGAAAGGTTTCATTTTCATTTCATTTATAATTCGTATAGCAATGTTGTTAGAAATGTAAGTTGTCGGGATAATGGTTTGTATATCGTGCTCTGGTTTGTATTAAATCATAAGGTATATGATTTAATTGTGTTCAAGGAAGACGTGAGTTATCTTTGGTCAAGGATATAGAATATCAGGTATCGAGGATTGTCATTGTGATGACATAAGTATCGGGATAAAGGTTTATTGGTATTGAATGGATGGTACCTTATTCGAGATTATTCGTATAACTGTGTGTTCGTTCAGGGATGTTGGTTCGTGGAAAGGATATTATCTTCGGCTTTGAGGTAATTTAAGTATTGTTCAATTGCGAGGATATTATTATGTTGAGTTGTTGTATATGTCGTACGATAATGTTTCGTATATTGGGATTCGTATTGATTATTTGATTGAGGGATGATGATCTCATGGCTGATTGTATTGAGATAGTTGATCGTGTTGATCATTTATCGGGGATGATGATCCCAGGATTATTGTTTTGGATATTGATTAGTCGTGTCGACTTTTCTTTGTCAGTTTGTCTTTGTTCACTTCGGTGAGTCTTTTGATCCTTATTGGATATGTGATTCTTTGAGTTTCATTGTCATGTTGCATCGTGACATATTTGGAGTAATATCTTCGTTTCGATTGGTTATTGTGTAGGATTTTTAGCTGGGCACATATGTGTGGATGTTTCCGCATTGAACTGTGCACACGAGACGTAGTTTGTGAGGCTAATTAGGTACATTATCCCACGTATATTCTGGATTCCGTATACGGGTTGACATGTGCACTGACATATTTCCGGATCGGGCGTACTGTGACGTCCATCTTTGAGCCATATTGTTTTGGTCGTTCATAGTCCATATATGATTGGATATGTTCGACGGTTTGTGACTGGTTGTTCATACGCCCGAGGGGTATGTTCGACAGTCAGAGTTATTTCTTTGAGATCCATTATTGTTGATCATTTGGAGTTTACCTTGTTGATGGTATTCTCGGTTATTGTTGGTCCTTTGTTGATCATTTGGAGTTTACCTTGTTGATGGTATTCTCGGTTATTGTTGATCGTGTTGGGAGTTTACCATGTTGAGGGTACTCTCGGTTATCGTTGATCCTTTGTTGGTCATATTGGTGTTATCATGTCGATGATATTCTCAGTGATGTATTGGTTGATCATTATTATTGATCGTATGAATATTCAGACTGTACGTCGATGTTTCAGGATTTGTTATCATTATCATGTGGTAGTTGATCTACAGTATGTTGTGCATTACTGGTTTATCCAGATTGAGATTTGATTGTGTAATCTGACGGACAGGAGTTGGCACAGATTGGATTATTTCCACACTTATGAGTTATGATGATGTTTTGAGGATTGTTGGTATTTTTGGAATACAGTATAGATAATTGTTGTTGAGTTCTTTTCGTCATTTGAGAATGCGAAATACGTATTATGGTAAGGATTGATTTGTTATGAATTGCCATGGATTGGTAAGGTTATAACGGTAAGATTACATTGGTAGTATTCTTACTTCGTTATTACATTGGTATGTAATTATTTATGATGATGTGATCGATATCATTGTGGAGTATTGTGGCTGACCCCGTCGTGGGCTTTAT
Organism: Orobanche coerulescens; assembly: GCA_033398695.1. Taxonomy (NCBI): domain Eukaryota; kingdom Viridiplantae; phylum Streptophyta; class Magnoliopsida; order Lamiales; family Orobanchaceae; genus Orobanche; species Orobanche coerulescens. The sequence goes on along the minus strand of CM065809.1, from coordinate 140,632,760 downwards.
TTTTAGGTACTCGGAGATCGAGCTAGTAGCGGTCGTGAAGGGGTGAGCTTCCCGGGTGATACTGGTTGTGGCATTTAATTGAGTATCGAGTATTATTTTCTGGTTGTATATCCGCTGCAAATGTGTATTTTTGAACTGTGTTTTTATCCGCTGCATGTGTATTTTAAAATGGCTTTTCTGTATCTTTACCAACTCGTGTGTATTTTTTTTAAATGGCCTTTTTACATTTTGCGAACTTGGGTTATTTCGTTAAACCCCCTTTTTCTAAACTATTTTATCGGTACGTATAAGTGGTGGTTTAACGTACATTTTGAAACTGTCGAGATTTGGCATTTCGCCTTGTATTTTCAAATGCTACTTTATGACGGTATTTCAGAACTATGTTTTTGAAAATATTTGAGTATTTGCAAAATAGTACCGTCATCGGCCTTTCGGGCGTTTTTGAACGTTTTTTAAAATGATTTTTAGCCTGGTGGGTTCCGGCGCGGGGCCCACGGCGCTGTAATATCCCGGATGGTTTTGGGGGTGTTATAGTACATAACTAGACACCAAAGACAATAATTCACATAATGCACAATCAACGAGAATGAGCAACTGACATAAATTTGTTACTCACTTCAGTTTGGAAGATATAAATCATATGGACAATAATACTTGCCTTGGAATCACCACGTGAATATTTCGATGAACACGGTTAAATCGAGAGCCCCGAAACCTACAACCTCCACGAGAGAACACCAATAATATGATTACTACAAGAACGACAGCTAATAACGATAGAAAACACACCCACCCCTCAAAGGAAAACTCATTGAAATATTTAATCGAACATTAAATATTCAAAGTTTCTCAAGCACATAAAAGCCGTCAACCGAGTTGAATGAATACAAGATAGGGATAAAAAATCCATAGAACAAGACAAACAACATCAAATAACACCAACCAATTTCTCAAAATAGGACTAGAATCAAAATCAAGAACAAACCCCAAAAAGTCAACTCTAGGGATTCAAGAACATTACCTTCGATCCGACAATGAACGAAGGATTAGATGGTTTTTAATGTTTGCTAGGAACTTAAATATGTTGATGAATGATGAAATTACGACCCACTCTTGCCCCTAAGTCATCCTGGTCGACCGCAAGAAGGAAATGAAGAAAAAGTGATGAAAAATGCGAAATGAAGTCTGTTGCCCGCCTACATATAGGCCGCAACATGTTACATACGCAATGTCACATGGTTAACGTACGCAACAACACTTACGTACGCGAGTGACATAAAGTTACGTATGTAATGCTCTACTCAGATGTCACTGCCTCGATCCGACAGTTACCCAAACATCCAATTGTTACGTACGCAACAAGGGATAACATATGCTATTTGCCTCATGCAGTGTACGCTAAAGTCTCTCCAGAGGCTACTGCCTCAAGCAACAGGTATGTTAGCGGATGTTGCTTCAAATCTATATAATTCGCTATTTGTGCTAACATCAGCATAATTCTGAAACCAATACGACAACCCAGCCTCCCGACAAGATACCAACACTCGTAACTAACAACAAAGCTCAGACGATCCACAATTAGAACAATCATATGAAGAAACACAACATATAATGTCATATGTACAGGACTACAATCAATTCGACCAATGCGACGACAAGTCGTGCTCGACCAAAACTAAAACATGATGTCGCTCCACGTAATCATTATCGAAGAGAAAATATCCACATAGAATGACAATTAATTCCAGACAAATGGAATAAAATTCTCAGGTATTACAAAAAAAGGGTTGGTCGACTACTATAATAAATATTCTCTAAATCTTTGTGCTAGTGTTAAATTATAAATCTTGAGTTCTTAAGTGGTTCGATTCTCATGAATGTTGTTCGAACTGCCGTTTCGGGGTTGCCATAAATCCATCTTACGTCATTATGCATATTGTGAGCTTTCGTTTGATGTTTCGTTCATGTTTTAGTGTTTTGGGGCCATTGTTATCCTGTGCCTAGCGCATGCTATTGTTGTTGAATAGCGCACGCTAGCATCGTATTGTAGCGCACGCTACGTTTGCTTCGTAGCGCGCTAACGACTCGAGCCCAGCAGTGGCAGTGAGTTGTTTATGCTCTCTGCTCTCTGGACGAGCAGATTAGCGCACGCTAAGCTTTTGTTGTAGCGCACGCTATTGCTGAGGTTTAGCGCGCGCTATCGGACACCAGTAGCGCTAATCCGCGATCGATCAAGATCGGATTGCTTGGACTCGATGCCGTGCCCGTGTAGCGCCGCGCTATGGCTTGATAGAGCGCGCTATCGAGAGACTGTTAGCGCATGCTAATCTTTTGTAGTGCACACTAATGGGCCAGAACCGTAGGTTCTGGACTAGATTATGGTTGGGTAGCGCACGCTAACCTTAAATCGTTACCGCACGCTAAAGCTCCCTGGCTATAAAAACCAGGGAGTTGACCCAGATTTTCATTTCTCTCCCATTTCTCTCTCTCTCTGGTTCTTGGGCGATTCTTGGGCGATTTCCGAGCGATTTGAAGTCTTTCAATTCATATCCATCATTTTCTTGTGTTCTTGGTGAAGATTAACAACACCAACACTTATTCTTTATCCTTAATCCAAGGTAATCTCCTAGAACCCTATTTTTGTGAAATTTGGGGGGTTTTGAGTTTTTGTCCGATCTGTTCCGTATTGTCGATTAATCCATGATATATATGATTAATCTCTGTAGTATTCTTGTTTTCCCTGCGAGTTCATGGTAAGTTTCGTTGTTTTTGTGAAATCGAGAGGGTTCGGGTGCGACCGATCCTCGTCGTTGTTTTTGTACGAACTTATACGAATTGTAGGTAGGTTTTCAGGTGTATTCCATTTCCGTATTCATTTAGAGATGGTTGTGATTGTATTCTTCGAATTGTTAGGTTCGGTTTCGTCGGTTCCTAGCGGTCGTGCTTGATTTCCTTTCCGTTCGTGTCGTCGTTAATTATTCAAGGCAAGTATTTTTGGAAATATTTATGCTTAACATGAAATGGTGATGTATTTGTGTGTGCTTTGCTCACCTCAGGAGGGTCCGACGGGCCTCGAGAGAATCCAGTGGTTAGCCCCGGATTCACGAGCTTGATTCGCTAGCCAGCTCGGGAGGGTCCTTAGAGGCCTCCAGTGGGATCAGTGGTTTAGCCCCGGTCCTAGGCGATGCCTGTGCGTGATTTGTTTTATGACATGGCCAGCTCGGGAGGGTCCTTAGAGTCCTCGAGTGGGACCAGTGGTTTAGCCCCGGTCCTAAGCTAATTGATTATTGACTGTTTATTTCCGAAAAAGACATGTCTGGTTTTGGTTTTTGAAATGAATTGGTGCATGCACTGTGAAATGTGTGGGTGAATGGTTTGCCTTGATTACTTGTACTAGCGTAATTGCTAACCCCTTTGGGGACCCATCTTGGGGAAATTCTTTTTATGAGACGAGCGGGCGCTGGGATAGTACGAGGATGCTGTCAAGGGTCGTTGACATGTGCATTTGAGTCCCTTTATTTCTGTTGTCCTTTTCGATATGGTTGTTTTCCAATTATAAAATTATAGATTGTACTCGCGAGTACTTAGGCATTTTCACTCGTATTGTGGCTTGTATCATTGAAAGTTGTTTATGTTTGTCGGTGATGCTTATTTCACCGGTTGTACCGGGCGTGTTATTTAATTTTCATCTTGATGATGTGTGTTTTCTCGCTAACCGAGACGGTTGGGCGAGTGGTAAATCTTATTTAGCCTGGTGGATCCCATGTAGGGGTCCACGGCACTGTAATACACCTTGAATATCTCGGGGGTATTACAATAATATATGTTGTTGGCTCCTACTCTCGAGCTGCTACATTCCATATTAACCTCGGGGGTGGAGGAGCTGCCGTTCTCAACATAGACCTCAAGAATCTCTTTGTAGTCTACTAGCAAATAAAGTATCTCGGTATCGCCCCGCAATAAGACTTTTACTTTGTTGCCCTTGTGTCAAGTACCATAATTTATAATCGGACTCATGTGGACCATCCAAACCCTCTCTGATAACCCCCACGAGGTTAGCACGACTAACTTTGCTCCCGTCGATGTAGGCAAAAAAGAGTCCCCGTCTACATATGTCGATCGCTCCCAATGACCACCATGATGTATCAAAACACGCTGCCATGACATCTGATTACAAAAAGATGATTAACATATCAGAAAATTGATCAAACAATATTCTAGCACACGGTCGTTGTCTTGGACACGACCGATGCACTACCGTGTGCAGTAATCGTGGGCAAGTTTTCTGGCCCTGAAATGGCCTTTAACATGATCGCTGCACACGATTGTAGACGATCGTGTGCAACGATCATGGGCACGGTAGTTGTGCACACAAAATATCAAGGTTGTTGGACACGACTGCTGCACACGGTTGCTTGCCATCGTGTTCAGCCATCGTGTTCGGAAGAACTTATCGAGAAAAAAAATCTGACGTTAAAATATAGCGGTTTACCTTCCTTTTGAACCAGAAGCACGAGAAATGAAGTCCTATTTGAACGTCAACTTCTCTTTTTCAAATAATCGTGTTATTTTTATAAAGATTTTGCGAGACCCATTTGTGAAAAATGACGTGAGTGTGTTATGTATAGCCTTTATGTATATGTTGTACTTAAATTTTAGTTGTTGGACGTTAATTCGGTTGTTGTTATAAATAGAGGAGATGAGAGGAAAAAGAAAAAGAAAAAGTGTTCAAATTAACTAAAATGCAAAATGAAATGAGAGTCCACATCAACAACTTTATAATCAAACTGATATCAATAACTTATACTCTTATGAACAGAGATATATAACTTATCAATTTTATAGTTTGGTATATAAAAAATTGATTCTCACAAGATTGTGATTGCAATCTTAGTCATATTAGAAATATTTAAAATAATCAAGATATGAATTTATGTATAATTATTTAATGAATGGAGTTTATTAAGACTTTTATCAAAAATATAAGATTTGATTGTGATGGTTAAATACATGGATAATTATGATTTAAACTAGAATAAGTATTTATATGCGATGATAATCGAAATATTGATTTAATGGATTATTAAGTTATAATATAGATCTAATATTGATTATTTGGATGTAATCAATTATGTGAAATGTTAAGTTGTAGTAATTTAGAATCTAAAATAATAATTATTAAAGTATAATAATAATAATAATAAAATACTGAGTTATAATCAAGTATTTTGAAATATTAATTGAGTAATATTTGGCTATTAAGTATTAAATCAATAGTGAATACTCGGATAATTGAATATTATTCAGTATATTGATCAAGATATATAGACGAAATTATAATATCGAAAAATAGGATTAAGTGTGTCGAATAGAATTCTCGTAGTAAATCATCCATTGATATTGGAAAATAAGTTTTGTCAAGGTTCAAATCTTGGATTGTCGGACCAAGTGAGAGACGTTTTTTACAAACATGGTGATTAAGGCAAGTTTTCTTTGACTTGCTCGGTTATGGATTTTGCAAATTGTTTGTTGATGTCATATTGAACGATCGTGATGTTTATTGTTGGAATGAATTTGGGGTATATATATATATATATATATATATATATATATATATATGTGTGTGTGTGTGTGTGTGTGTGTGAAATCTGATATGTGAAAGCTGAGGAAAGTCCTTGTGGGGAGATAATGAACATTCATTTCTGCATCAGGATATTGGGGATGTGCAGCGGATATTTTGGTGGTAGATTATATCCGGATATTGTGGATATATATTTGTTGATTGATACACTATCCTTGTTGGGGATATTTGCTTCTGATTATTGATTGGTACATTGTCCAGATATTGGGGATATGTGTTGTAATTATTTAAACTAAGACATATACATCCAGTGAAATCTTTTCTAATTGGTAAAACGTATAAGATGAATTTATGTGATAGGTGACTGACCCGATTAGGGGCTGTTGTTTTTGAGTCACAGGTACTACTGGGTGCAGGCTTGGGATCATGAGGCCGAAAAAAATGCTTAACAACATGGATCAAGACAAGAATGTTATTTTATTCTAATCTCGAGTTTATTTTATTTTCAACATATGATGTAATAAAAAATCGTGTGTATCTTGACTTTCCTTCAGGACAGTTGTTTAATAATCAAACTTTTCTTAAAATTTATACTTGCATTAATTCTGAATAACATAAACTTATGAGGCCCTCAAGGGATTCACTGTGATGTAACTACCCAGACTTTGGAGATGTTACAATTTGTAAGTAGCATGGGATTGCCAGCCATACAACAAAATGATGCCGAGATGTTGTCGTTGCTTTAATATTACTCACAACAGCCGTGTCATGTGCTTCTCCCAAAACCAACCTCGTGATCACCAACACTGGGCTGACCTGGTTGAATGAAATTGTAACAGATTAGCACAAGTGCCCAAGTCTACCCAAGAGATCATGACCTAATGGGACAACAAGCAGTCAAAAATACAGCTAAAGGTCTTCACCCAGGATGAAGATGTGCTTGTGACATTAAGTTAGTCATTAGAGTAGTCTTGTGACTTTAAGTTAGTCATTAGAGTAGTTCGATCCAATCACCGATTGATGGGGTCAACCTCGAAACACAACTTAGTGGGCAAATAGCAGTCTGTACTGAATACCAAGATAGGATTCTTTCTCCTGTTAGTGAGCAGGTAAATGTCCTATGCGGTTAATGGCAACTGAGATCATAAGTCTTTGGCCAAAGCAGTTAGAGATAGTTGTATTTGATACACGAGAGCCCAATGATCTCGGTTTACATTAACAAATGCATAGAGTCAAGTTACAATAGGATTTGCCTTTACCGTGACCCTAATACTTGATCGGGACATATGATATACGTATATGGTATTCACGATACAATGGTTTCAGAATGATCCTATCATTCGTTCTTAGTTAGGTTACGGTGTGGGCCACGAGACTGGCTAGGTATTGCTAACACTCATTGGATCCTCTCAATGTTAACTGAGGCGAACCTACAGTGTCGTGACACACGAATTGACTATGGATTATATTTAACTTATTCTCTCTTGGTTAACATTGGACATTGGATGTCTAATTTAATATATTGGATAAATCAAATCGGTCTTGTGAATTAAATAAACTACTGGATAATTGATTTATTCATATTATTTCTTAGAGAGTTTATTTTTAATATTATTAATTAATTGGAGTAATTAATTGCATTAATATTGAAATGTACCAAGGTTTATCTATTGGATTAGATACGGAGGGTCCGTTTCACGGACCGAAACGAATCAACACCAAAATACCCCCCCCCCCCACCTAACATGGTATATTATCATTATTTTTGTCTTGATGTTTTATTTATTAAGTGGAAACTTTAATTATACACTTGGTATATAATTAAAGTATGGTTGAATTGTCCTGATGTGTGGTGAATCTTTTATATATCATATCATTATCATCATCAACATGAAACTTGATATTCTTGAGACTTTGGCCGTGAGGTATAGGTAAGAAGAAGAGAAAAACTTTTCAAGTTTTACACTTGATTTTTAAGTGTATTTGAGAGGAGAAATAGTTTTTATAAAATACTTATAGTATTTATAAAAATATATATAAGCTAATTCTATTAACTTCTAGCCATATACTTAGAGTATAAGTTGATAGAAATATTTTTCGGTTATCCTCCGAGGCGTGATACGTAGAGGCACGGTGGTTTTGGTGCTCGAGAATTTCCAAAAGCTCGTTCCATTGTATTCGTGTTCTTGCTCAGAATCAAGAAGAAATTATCAAAGGACTACGAGGTGTGTATTCTTTGATCCTTATCTTCGTCAATTTATATTCGTTTATACGATGCTTGTTCAATCCGTTTTAGGGGCTTGGTTTTTATCCGGTTAGACCGGTTTATTTTTCACTGCGTAACTCGTTTTTAATCACCGAATCCCAACAGTGGTGTCAGAGCGAGGTGTATGTGATCGTATATTCGATATTTGCATTTGGAATGCTTGGTTGTATGTTTTTATGATTTAGACCCATAATGCCCTAATTGTTAAGGTTTAATTATTTATCTAAAATTTTATTTTCATGATTTAATGTTATAATAAAAATCTATTTTTCTTTTGTAAAACTGATTTATATATATAATATAAAAATTAAAAAAAAATTATTTTTGGATTCGGGACGAAAAGACTAGCCGAAAAAGTGATCGGACCCGGTAGCTCGGGGTTGCGGGCTTGGCCCGGGCCTTGTGTTTTCCGACTCCATTTTTATTTTTCGTTCGATATACTAATTTCCCGCAAATTAAATTGCATTTAATTTGACTAAAATATAATTATGGTAATTTTATTTTTAAGGAAAATAATTTAATGAAATATTTATTTTTGTCTACAACAAATTAGTATTAACGGTTGTGTAAATTAATTGGATTAGTTCTAATAGGTGAATTAATATTATATTGATTGGACCAATATTTAGATTAATTATTTTTACCATTTATTTTAATGTAATGGTTGTTGGAACATTTTGTTCCATACATAAATTAAAAGTGTTTTGATGATTAATGGCGATAAACAAAACAAAACAACGAAGAGACGAAGCAAGAATCGAAGAAAACGAAGTTGTAAAAAGGCATTCCGGACAGCCTTAACGTACGTAACATGGATCGATTAACGTACGTAATATTATAAAGCTTACGTACGTAATGAAGGATTATTAATGTACGTAACACAGTTCAGACAAGTGAACGTTGGAGAAGTCAAAGTCAGAAAAGCATGCAACGGATATATGACGTCAGCAATGACGTATAGCTTACGTACGTAACCGGGTATATGCTAACGTACGTAACCCAAAATGACGAAACTCCCTGGACTGATTTGTGAAGAGGCTAACGTACGTAACCATTCAAGGTTAACGTACGTAACGAAGATTACGTACGTAATAAAGAGCCGATAGCGTACGTAATGAGCAGTCTGGCAGCTAACGGCTAGTTTGAGGATGAAGCCTATAAATACCATGTCTATGGTATTGATCAAGAACAACAACTTTAAGCATACGAGACAATCATCTGATATTCATATTGATATTATTGTTGTTGTAATATTGAGCTTAATTGTTAGTTTGAGTGTTTATACATTCAACATATACACGAGTGGTAAAAGAAAAGATACGATTGAATTCGGTGTTATTAGGATCAAGGATCCGGCATTATTAGAATCGCAATCGCTATCTTCGTGAGGTTTATCTAGTACCGATAGAAAGCTAGAAAGTTTGATTCCTTGTCCTACGAAAAGGAAAGCGGTTTAGCTTGGACTGACACAAAGACAAGTACGAGTGATTTATCACGGACCAATAGAAGACGTGATTGTAACGGTTATCCCTCGACCGATAGAAGAGAGGGGTAGAGGTTGCTATCTTTAACCTATTGAAAAAGATAAAGAGAGGACGTAGGCTCGTTTATAGCCGAACCTCTATAAATCTGTGTGTCCTTTATTTTCTGCATTTTATTTTACGCTTCCGCACAAACGGCGCAAATACCGATAATCTACCAACAATTGGTATCGGAGCGGTACTCCAATACGCGGCTTAACATCCGAGGAGACGATCCAATGGCATTTCAATTTGCTCCTGTCGAAGGCTTTGCTCTCAACCGACCACCATTATTTGATGGCTCAAATTATTTGACATGGAAGAAAAAGATGTCGATCTTTATTCGTGCGTACGATATAGAGATTTGGAAGATTATTTGTCTCGGCCCAAAAGTTCCTATCAAATCCGATGGTACGCTCAAATCCTTTGAATAATACGATGATGCCGATTGGAAAAATGACCATCTAAATTGTAAGGCCACCCAACTTTTATTTTGTGCCTTAAATCCGGAAGAGGTCAATCAAATCTCATCATGTGAGAGTGCGAAAGAAATATGGAAAATTCTAGAAATCACACACGAAGGGACGACTCAAGTCAAGGAGACAAAAATCAATATGCTTCTCCATGATTACGAGTTATTCATGATGAAAGGTGACGAGTCCATCACCAATATGCTCGATCGATTCTCGGTCATCACAAATGGACTTGCTTCATTTGGTAAACCATTATCTAGTAGTGAAAAAGTAAAGAAATTTTAAGATCACTACCTAGCGAATGGGACGGCACCGTGACCGCGATTATGGAATCCAAATATCTCAACACGCTCGATTTTAGTGCCCTTGTTGGTTCACTAATCAATTATGAGATCGTGTTAAAATCACGAAGTGTTAAGCCAAAGCCGAATGAACGATCGTTAGCCATGAAGGTAAAATGTCGAGAAAGAAAGAAGAAATCCCGGTGGAGGAAAGCGACGAAGAAGCGGCATATTATGCCAAGAATATTAATAAATTTCAAATTTTATTAAACCGGAGGAAGAAGGACATCTCGACCGAATCTAAGAAGTTCGACAACTCTTGTCGACTATGTGGAAAACCAGGCCACTTCGCTAAGATTGCCGAGCTAAACCAAAGAAGGAGGTTCTCGTGGCAACATGGAGCGATGAAGAAGAAGACGACGAATTTATCGAACAAAATAATCTCGCTCTCATGGCCCGGAGTTAGTTCGACGACAGCGACGTCGAAAGCCAGGTTAGTACATCCTCCCGTGATGAACTTTTTGATGCATTTGAATTACTTCATACGGATTTTCAAAATGTATTATCGGAAATCAAATCCCTTAAGTTTAAAATTAAATCTTTAAAAATTGAAAATTCCAAAATTATCGAGAAGGGGAAATTTGTTGAAATCGATCATTCAAAGTGTATTGAAAATAAAAATATTTTGAAGGATGATCTCGCTAAAATACAAACCGAGCTTAAATCTTTGACAAAGAAATTCTCGTGTGGAAACGAGAAATTTGAACAAATGCTTGGTGTTCAAAAATTTACTTTGAATAAAGAGGGGTTAGGATTCAAAACGCGTTTGAAAAATGAATCCGTTAATTTCAAGATACCCCATTACGAAAAGTGTTTAAAAATTGGGCATCATATTTCAAGTTGCAAAAGCCCGAGACGGACGATAAAAATTAAGAAAATTTGGGTTCCTAAAGGAACAATCGTTTCAAATATCGTCTACGTTTCTAAACAAAAATCAACTATAGGTTGGATCCCCAAACATTGATTTTTGGTATTTTACTCAGGGGGAGTAATTTTTTTTAAACGGATAATATTTTCAGGGGGCGTTAATACCCTTGTATTTATTTTTTGCATATTTCATTATTTGTTGAATTTTTTATTGGTATTTTATTGCACTTTTTGATGAATACAAAAACGGGGAGAGATAGGAGAATGGAGAAATAAATCGAAAATGTGATTAACCGTGAAAGGGGGAGAAAAATCGAAGAAAATCAATAGCATACAAAAATAATTGGAAAAACGAAGGAGTTGAACAAAAATAAGGAAAAGTAAAAAATGAAGTTGAAGAAAAATGAGGAGACGTCGAAAAGACGATGAAAAATTCGAAAAATTCGAAAAGTTAAAGGACAGGAGAAAGAAGGAGTCGTAAAAGAAATGGGAGAAGAAACTAACGAAACGGACAAAGTTGAAAACTTTGGTCTGTACACATACATATATTGGTATTTTTTGCAGGAAAATCCCATTGACGAAGTGTTGTTTTGTAATCATCAAAAAGGGAGATTTTGTTGGAACATTTTGTTCCATACATAAATTAAAAGTGTTTTGATGATTAATGGCGATAAACAAAATAAAACAACGAAGAGACAAAGCAAGAATCGAAGAAAACGAAGTTGCAAAAAGGCATTCCGGACAGCCTTAACGTACGTAACATGGATCGATTAACGTACGTAATATTATAAGGCTTACGTACGTAATGAAAGATTATTAACGTACGTAACACAGTTCAGACAAGTGAACGTTGGAGAAGTCAAAGTCAGAAAAGCATGCAACGGATATATGACGCCAGCAATGACGTATAACTTACGTATGTAACCGGGTATATGCTAACGTACGTAACCCAAAATGACGAAACTCCCTGGACTGATTTGTGAAGAGGCTAACATACGTAACCATTCAAAGTTAATGTACGTAACGAATATTACGTACGTAATAAGGAGCTGATAGCGTACGTAATGAGTAGTCTGGCAGCTAACGGCTAGTTTGAGGATGAAGCCTATAAATACCATGTCTATGGTATTGATCAAGAACAACAACTTTAAGCATACGAGACAATCATCTGATATTCATATTGATATTATTGTTGTTGTAATATTGAGCTTAATTGTTAGTTTGAGTGTTTATACATTCAACATATACACGAGTGGTAAAAGAAAAAATATGATTGAATTCGGTGTAATTAGGATCAAGGACCCGACATTATTAGAATCGCAATCGCTTTCTTCGTGAAGTTTATCTAGTACCGATAGAAAGCTAGAAAGGTTGATTCCTTGTCCTACGAAAATAAAAACGGTTTAACTTGGACCGACACAAAGACAAGTACGAGTGGTTTATCACGGACCAATAGAAGACGTGATTATAACGGTTATCCCTCAACCGATAGAAGAGAGGCGTAGATGTTGCTATCTTTAACATATTGAAAAAGATAAAGAGAGGACGTAGGCTCGTTTATAGTCGAACCTCTATAAATCCGTGCGTCATTTAATTTCCATATTTTATTTTACGCTTCCGCACAAACGGCGCAAATACCGATAATCTACCATCAACGGTTGCATTATTATTTGAACGATGATGTAGCTCATGGACTTAGTTTATTGAATCTTTTTTCGATGGAGTTGTAATGGCCGTTTTGAGCCAATTTATTTTATTTTAGTAAATTTGTATAGGATGCAAATTTTATTAATGTAATAAATTAGCTACGACGAAGAGCCGAGGATGAACCGTCATGAAGACGAAGATTCAAGACTTGTAATTAGATTACTTGTATTTTTATAGAGTCGATGATGACTCGGTACATAGGAACGGTCAATGAAATGCATGTTGTTAGATCTAGGTTGTGTATGTTTTCATATTGTATGACTAACAAACAAACCCACAAACCGCGCTTATAAACGGATTAATATGCAAAGTGTAACATATAATCGCGTTAAACTCCCACTTACAAACACTAAGTTATAAATGTTATGAGATTTCCTACCTTCCGTCAAACTCATGAATATTTGAAATCTAACCGAAATATTATTCTTCCGAGTATGTCGGGGTAATATTTTTGGGGAAGGTTGATAAGTTCCTAGAGTGCATTAGATGTCTTTGGTTGTGACAAATCAAACTCCTAGAAACCGCATGGGTTGTCGGGTGAGATTCAATTGTCAGACTAATAGGAGTTGACAGTTCAAACTTAGATAGTTCAGCGAGCCATAGAAACCGTATGGGTTGAGGGTAAGTGAACTAGGGGTAAAACAATATCGAATCATCCATTATATGGGTTGGTGTTAGACACCACTTTATAAAGAATGATAAAATAGAAACCGGACGGAGTGTGTAAATGCCGATAAAATAGTGGGAGCCAAGTTATGAATAAAAAAGTCCTTAAGTTCTTTACTCGAATCATAATTAAACAATCACTAACGAACCTTAAATTATTCTCTGCAGTTAACAAACATCTATCAAAATGACAATGAAACTCACTCGCAATACTGCTTGAAAAGAACACCCTGACTGGTCCGAACTATATGGACTGACTTTGGAACTTGAGGATTGTCCTCGTAATGGAAATGCTAGGATACGTTTTGGAGGCGGACATCACATCGGTTCCTGCAAGAACCCGAGCAATCAGGAAGAAGTCTATGCCCATGAAAAGTGGGTAAAAGACGACATAAGAGTGCGCAGAGTACATGTTAGGCTCAGTGACTAATGAGCTTCAACGTGTCCATGAAAAGATGACGTCTTCGAGAGCCATCTTAGCGCACCTGGCTGAGATCTATGGAGAGCATAGTCGAACTGCTAGATATGAGATATCGAAGCAATTATTCGGCGCCAGGATGAAGGAAGGAGAGAGAGTTGGTAACCATGTCCTCAAGATGATCTTGACGATTGAGAGATTAAAAGCTCTTGATTTTCAGATGCATGCATCTCTTCAAACTGACCTTATCCTCCAGTCACTTATTGACTCCTTTCCCAATTTGTCATGAACTTCAACTACAATGAGATTGCGTGTAACTTAGTCGGGCTAATGAACAAACTGACGACTGCCCAATCTCAGATGAAGACAAATGGAAAAGAAACTGCACTTGCTATTTCTTATGAGACTTGGAAGTCCAAGAAGAAGAAATAGACAAAAAGTAATTAGGTCCAAAAGTCAAGATCGATAAGTGTAAGGGCAAAGCCCCAACGGTTTAAAAGAGGAAAGGGGCCAAGAAAACGGACTTATGTCTCAACTATCGTGAGTTAGGCTACTAGAGGAGGTATTGTCCAAAACTTGACCGATATGCGCCTTCAGTGTTGGGCTTCGGTCCAGCATCCTGCCTGCATGAGCTTAAAAATACGCGAGGCGCGCCTTGCGATTCGACCTGTGAGATCTGCACTAGAAAGTGGTTAAATGAATTGATTTGGACTACTCATACCAACAAGATGCATCTTTTTTTCTGGTAGCCATCTCATAGAAACGCCAAAGTTAAGCGTGCTTGGCCTGGAGTAGTTATATGATGGGTGACCCCCTGGGAAGTTTCCCAGGTGCGCGTGAGTGAGGACAAAGCGCGCTAGAAAAGACTCGTGTTGGTACAGTGAGGATAGTCTTCATCATTTTTGGGACCAATAATTGGTATCGGAGCAGGTCACGGGTGCGAATTCCCTCGAATTATCCTGTAATGGAGGCTGCCAGAGTGTTGGAACTAAGAGGTGGGCATGCAGCAAATGTTGCCAGTTGGCCGGAACTAAGATATTGGCGCTGTGGAGGTTGTCAAGTGCTGGAGGGCTATGTGATCAAATCTAGTATGCTGGAACTGAGATACTGGCGCAGCAGAAGTAAACGGAGCTGGAACAAATGCTTATGTCAAGTGTTGGAGGACTGTGTGAATGAATCCAACCGCTAGAGGGCTGTGTGATCAAATCTAGTTCGCGGAGGTTTCCAGACTATGGGGCTGAGATCGCGAGTGCTTGGGAGGGATTGTTGGGCCGGTCCAAAGATCCCGCTGCATGAGCTTAAAAATGCGCGAGGCGCGGCTTGCGATTCGACCTGTGAGATCTGCACTAGAAAGTGGTTAAATGAATTGATTTGGACTACTCATACCAACAAGATGCATCTTCTTTTCTGGTAGCCATCTCATAGAAACTCCAAAGTTAAACGTGCTTGGCCGGGAGTAGTTATATGATGGGTGACCCCTTGGGAAGTTTCTCAGGTGCGCGTGAGTGAGGACAAAGCGCTCTAGAAAAGACTCGTGTTGGTATAGTGAGGATAGTCTTCATCATTCTCAGGGACCATCAGGTACGGAACTACTGGTTTTGGAAACAAATTATTTTGTAACTATATATTCTACTTCTTGGATACTTGATTCTGGTGCGAGTTCTCACATTTGTACAATGAATCAGGATCTGAAATGAAGTAGGAAGCTGGATTCAGGGAGGTGATGGTCACCGTCGGAAGTGGACATAGTGTCGAGGCTTCTGATATTGGATCCCTTATGTTAAATTTAGAATCTAGTTTTATTCTTACTTTATTATGTACGTGTTTTGCCCAAGGGGCATAAAAATATTGTATCAATTCCGATCATGGACCGAAAGGGATTTCACTTCTTTATTGGAGATGGGTCCTGTCGAATTTATTTTAGAAATAATTGGTTGGCACTGCTACATTATTAAATGGTTTATACCATTTGAATCTAAATAATAAAACAACTGTGAACACTATAACTAGGAAGCGTGGTAGGGATGAAACAAACCAAGCACTTAAGTGGCATCTTAGACTTGGTCATATTGGTTAGAACAAGATTCATAAATTGGAGAAAGATGGACTTACGAGCCCATTGGGATTGAATCCCTATCCAACTTGTGAGTCTTGCCTTCAAGGCAAAATAACTAAGTTACCCTTCATATGGACTTTTGAAAGAGCCGCTGAAAAACTTAGATTAATCCATACCGATGTCTGTGGCCCTTTTAAAGTCACACGAGATGGATTTCAGTATTTCATTACATTCACTGATGACTATACTAGGTATGGGTTCATGTACTTAATGAAACATAAATCTGAAACTTTCGGTAAATTCGAGAAATTTAAAGCCCTAGTTGAAAACAAAACAAGTAATGGTGTTAAGACTCTTCAGTTGGACCGAGGTGGCGAGTACATGAGTATCGAGTTTGACGAGTTCTTAAAAGAACTGGAAAATAGTGTCACAATTTACTCCTCCAGCTACTCTACAATTAAATGGTGTATCAGAAAGAAGGAACCGAACCTTGTTGGACATGGTTTGCTCCAGGCTTAACTATACTGATATACTGATTTATCTGTGTGGTCACACACTCCTTACTGCTGCACATATCTTGAACATATATCCTTTTAAATCCGTTCTTACGACTCCACATGAGATGTGGATAGATAGAAAACCAGGCCTTGATCACATTAGGATTTGGGGATGTGTTGCTTATGTTAAGATGACTAAAGTAGAGAAACTTGAAGCTAGGTTTGTGAAAGTCGTTTCATAGGATATCCAAGGGATTACAGGGGATATCTATTCCACATGCACGAAGATCATAGGGTCATCGTTGCTTTACAAGCATACTTCCTGGAAGATGAGTTCATTTAGAAAGGAGGCGCAGGTAGAAATATTTCTTTGAAAGAAATAAAAGAAACACCAATTGAGACACTTGTGCAAGATATTGAAACCAAACCTTCTGAAATACAAACACAACCTCGTAGGACTAGTAGAACTTCTCAATTACCTGAGAGGTATGGCTACCTGCATCAGGAGGAACTGGGTGTCCATGAGATGACAAAAAATAGTTAAGAAAATGATCCTTCTACATACGACCAAACGATGGTAGATGTTCACTCCGTGAAGTGGCAAGAGGCTATGGAAGCTGAGATAGACCCAATGCATGCTAATCAGGTCTGGACTTTAGTAGATCTTTCTAAAAGCATGGTGCCTATTTGAAATAAATGGATCTACAAGAGAAAGACTGATGGAGATGGCAAGGTTGAAACATATAAGGCCAGGCTTGTGGCAAAAGGGTATTCCCAGAGAGAGAAAATCGATTAATTCGAGACCTTTTCGCCTGTAGCCACGATTAAATCTATTTGTATGATGCTTGCCATAGCAGCTTACATAGATTATGGAATATGACAAATGGATGTGAAAATGGAATTCCTAAATGGATTTTTCGAGGAGGAAATTTACATGGAACAGCCTAAGTGATTCATATCTGAAATCGATATTGATAAAGTATGCAAACTTCAGTGTGGCATTTATAGACTGAAGCAAGCTTCGCGAAGTCAGAATCTTTATTTTAACGAGACGGTCAAAGAGTTTGATTTTGTCCAAAATGAACAGAGCACTATATTTACAAGAATGTTATGGGGAACAAAATCGCCTTCTTAATAATATATATGAATGACATTCTACTTATAGGAAACGATGTAGGAATGCTCAGTTCTGTGAAAGCTTGGCTTTCTAAAGAGTTCTCACTGAAAGATTTGGGAGAATCCACCTATATTCTGGGTATTCGTCTCCACCGGGATAGAGCAAAAAGAATGTAAGGTCTTTCCCAAACTCTATATATAGAAAAAATCCTAAAGCAATTTAGGATGGAAGATTCAAAGAGAGGGTTCCTACCTATGCGACATGGCATAAAACTTTCTTTAGAAATGTGTCCTCAAAGTGAGGAAGATAGAAAGGAAATGAGTAAGGTGCCCTATGCTTTGGCAGTAGGTAGCCTCATAGACGCTATGATTTACACTAGACCGGACATAGCCTATGTTGTAAGCGTAGTAAGACGTTTTCAATCAAATCTAGGGTAAGAATATTGGACTGCTGTAAAGAACATTCTTCAGTACCTCAAGAGGACTAAAGACTTGGTTCGTACGTACGGCGGTGGAGAACTAAAAGCGGAGGGTTATACAGATTCAGATTTTTCGAGATACATGGATACGAAGATGTCCACTTCAGGGTATATCTTTACTCTGAATGGTGGAGCAGTATCTTGGAGAAGTGCCAAGCAAAGCGCGACTGCAATCTCTATATATCAAGTCGAATATCAAGCAGCCATGGAGGCTGTTAAAGAAGCTTTTTCGATTAAGAAGTTCACTGAGGAACTTCAAGTGGTTTCTAACTCATAGAAGCCCGTGTCACTGTTTTGCGCCAACTACAGAGCTGTTGCACAGGCTAAGGATCTTAGGGATCACCACAACATCAAACATATTGAGAGAAAACATCATTTTGTTAGAGAAATGGTTTTGAAAGGGAATCTTATACTACAGAGAATAGACATAGCAAATAACGTTGTTGATCCACTGACCAAGCCACTATCTCAGATGGTGTTAGAGGGACATCTGGAGAGTATGGGTATTAGATATCATAGTTTGTGCCATTGAGTGCAAGTGGGAGATTGTTAGGAATATGCCCTCTAACGCCACTCAGATGATGAGAGACTGAGAGCATTGTATTGTAATTATGGACATTTATTAAATAAGGCATTTATTATTTTTGTATTGTATATCACTCGCATCGTGATTTGATATATAGAATAATAGTCTTTGAATTTGAGAGCAAAAATTCCACTCCTTATGGAGATAAGGACATAGACACTGGAAGTGTTTAGGGCTCGAACGCTTAATTAGTTCGCAAGTCGATAAAAACTCAAATGGACAGTAAGTTTGGACAAGGCTTGTATAACGTGTACTTTGACATGTAGAGTGTCTGTCTTCACTAAAGATTTCTGAGAGCACACATTATAAGTATGCTAATGGTATTAGTATACTCGAACACGACTCACCTCGATTCGATCACATGGATATCACTCAGGGATTGTTAATAACTGAATCGAAAGGTTGTGATAGGTATACATGAACCTTTGACTTGAGGTTTTCAGTACGAGATGTGCTTGTGACATTAAGTTAGTCATTAGAGTAGTTCGATCCAATGGTGGGGTCAACCTCGAAATGCAACTTAGTGGACAAGTAGCAGTCTCTACTGAATACCAAGATAAGATTCTTTCTCTTGTTAGTGAGCAAGTAAATGTCCTATGCGGTTAATGGCAAATGATATCATAAGTCTTTGGTCAAAGTAGTTAGAGCTAATTGTATTTGATACACGAGAGCTCGGTGATCTCGGTTTGCATTAACAAATGTATAGAGTCAAGTTACAATAAGGTTTGAATTTACAGTGACCCTAATACTTGATCGGGACATATGATTGAAGGGTTTATACGTATACGGTATTCACGGTATAATAGTTTTGGAATGATCCTATCATTCGTTCTAAGTGAGGTTACGGTGTGGGCCACGAGACTAGTTGCGTGGTGCTAACACTCATTGGAACCTTCCAATGCTAACTGAGACGAACCTACAGAGTCGCGGTACTGGAATTGACGATGGGGATTATATTTAGCTTATTCTCTCTTGGTTAACATTGACATTGGATATCTAATTTAATTTATTGGATAAATTAAATCGGTATCCTGAATTAAATAAATTACTAGGTAATTAATTTATTCATATTATTTCTTATATAATTTAATTTAAATATTATTAATTAATTAGATTAATTAATTGTATTAATATTGAAACGCACCAAGGTTTATCTATCGGATTAGATACACGAGGGTCCGTTTCACGGACCGAAATGAACCAACACCAAAATATCCTTCCTTGTCCCCCCCCCCACTCACCTAACATGGTGTATTATCATCATTTTTGTCTTGATGTTTTATTTATTAAGTGGGGACTTTAATTATACACTTGGTATATATTAAAGTATGGTTGAATTGTCTTGACGTGTGGTGAATCTTTTATATATCATATCCTTATCATCATCAACATGAAACTTGATATTCTTGAGACTTTGGCCGTGAGGTATAGGTGAGAAGGAGAAAAAACTTCTCAAGTTTTACACTTGAGTTTTAAGTGTATTTGAGAGGAGAAATAATTTTTATAAAATACTTAGAGTATTTATAAAATATAATATAAGTTAATTCTATCAACTTGTAGCCATATACTTAGAGTATAAGTTGATAAAAATATTTTTTGGTCATCTTCTGACGCGTGATATGTAGATGCACTGTGATTCGGTGCTCGAAAATTTCCAAAAGCTCGTTTGATTGGATTCGTCTTCATGCTCGGAATCAAGAAAAAATTATCAATTTATATGAGGGTAGGAATTCTTTGATTCTTATCTCGTAAATTTATATTTATTTATACGATGCTTGATCGATTCATTTTAGGGGTTTGGTTTTTATCCGGTTAGACCTATTTATTTTCCACTGTGTAACTCGTTTTTAATCACCGAATTTCAACAGTGAAAACTTAGTGAGTAGGCTCTACTTTTTTGTTTAGAACATGCATGCGAGCGGTTCATTTTTTACCTAAGCTAGGACTTTGGTTCAAGACTTAGAGTGAGAGACTTTGGATATGGTTTTGCCATTATCAAAATGGGAGAAATTATTGGGAGAATTTCCATTAGATTTTGATAGTGCAAAATCATGTCAATCATCATATAGCAGCAGCGTCTGCCAACAACGTGAAGTACAACATCTAGATACTCTTTCTACAGCATAGAGACCCTTCAAGCCTACGACGTATTTGTTGTAGGCTCCACACAAGGAAAGTATCAACCTTCCAACGGTATAAACTACTTGGAGTTATATCAATTGCAGCTTAATAAATTTAATATTCCTAAAATACTCACAATATAAATATATTTAATGCGAGCGTAGACATCATTTAAGAGCTTATTATTTGTCATATATGGATTTCAAAATTTTTTGATGGAAACATCAAACTTAATCCACGATCACATGCACATAATAATCATGAATCTAATAATAATGGAAGGCACAAATTTCTATAGAGACCAAGGCTAGGATCAACTTATTAATTGGTGGAAGGCAAAAAGTATGATGCCTACGGTTACAAAAGATCAAGCATTATTACATCTGAACTTAGAATTGATGTTGTTGGCGGCACATCTAGGGTTTCATGAGAGGCCACGATTCTCGATCGCAGAAGAGGCCACGCATGCCTGATCCGATTTCTGAAGAAATGGAGACTTCAATTAACAACTCCAACCAAGTTCCATCGATCCACGAGAGTTCTACCCGATCGGCAAGTGAAAATTCTCCTTCGCAGTCATATGTGGACAAACTTTTTCCAAGCAAGCCTGTACAAGATGTTCGAATTGACAATAATAATATCTCCGAGGAATGCTCGCGTATTTATGTCTTGCTGGCCGATGAAAACATTCCGTTCAAGCATATTATTTTGGATGAAGAACTAAAGACGAAGTTTGAAGATCAATGGCGAAATGCAATCATCATTAAGATAATGGGTAAGGATTGGTATTACCCTGCATTACGAACTAAATTGAATGTGATATGGAAATTAGGAAATGAATTCGAACTTTTAGATCTTGGACATAACTGTTATTGTCTTAAGATTAATTCTTTGGAGAAGAGAGACCACATTTTAACGGAAGGTCCTTTCCTCTCTGTACGGAAATGGTCTCCCAATTTCCGGTCTGACACAGATAAAATGGATTACACGATCACTTGGGTTAGGGTTCTTAACCTACCAATGGAATTCTTCCAACCATCTGTGATACAAACCATGGCATCTTGCATTGGAGATCCCATAAAGATTAGATGGTAGCACTTATACAGCTTCTAGAGGAAAGTTCGCCAGATTTTGTGTTCAAGTCCGAACTATTCAACCCTCGGAGCTCGGATTATGTATCAATGGAGTTATCTATTAGGTTGGTTATGAAAATATTCCTTCCTTGTGTCATCTATGCGGAAAAGTTGGTCATGTTAAAGCCAACTGTGTGATAATTCCTCCAGCAAATCCCATTTTTGGTAATGCAGAGGGTGATCCTGATGACTCCACCTCAGCTAAATCGCCAGAAGTGAGGGATTCGACTTGGCTTGTTGATAAAGCTAAAAAAGGCGAATTCGGGGATTGGATATTGGTCAGTCGTAAGAAGAAAAATGAACAAGCCAAGAACGTCATGCTGTCCGGAAAATCAGAGCCAGATCGTCGGAATCAACAAAGCCCGGCCAAGTTTGGTCAAACTGATCAACGACACACCACTAAGCCTGGCCTGAGTCGAAGTAAAGATGATATGCAAACTAGGGTTCACTCCAACCCTCAGCTGCCACCAACAAAAGATAAGGAAAGAATATCAAATCCCGCATCCCATGGGAAACGTATATTGCCGGATTCTCTCTTATGTAAACCAAGGAAGCCAAGTAAATTCAAATCTCCACAAGTGAATATTCTGCCATCCCATGCAAATCCGGGTAGGGGCGGTTTTGTCTTTGGGACAAATTTCAAACCGATCGAATTTGGGTCCACATCCAAATCAAGTTCCAAAAGTATCCAGAACAATAATTCTTTCTCAACCCTAAGTCGTGATAAATGCCCTGAAGCTTACACTGAGACGGTCATTATTGAGGATGGACAACCGAACACCAAACGTTCGGATCCGATGGCGGAGGACAGGAATGCTAGTAGCTTGGGTGAAAGAATTCACTGTTCAGAGATTCATACTCGACAGGCCTCCCAGGATATTACTAACAGAACCACAACAACGGGTGATCAAGATCATCGATATTCCGCCGGTAATCTGGATAGTGGAAGTGGGAACCCAATGCATATTGAGAAACGATCTTTGGAAATACTGGTAGAAGATCATTGTTCTGAATTCGAGCCTTCGCATGCGGGTGCGCACATGGCTCAGACTGCTCAGACAGACGATTACATTATGGAGGGGGGCTGGACTCTTAATCCAGTTTGAAGCTCCGACATATTTATATCACCCATGAAGATACTATCATGGAATTGTCGGGGAGCTGGGGACCCTGATTTTCTTACCCATTTCAGAGACATAGTTAGGGAGCATCACCCTGATGTGGTTTATATCTTAGAAACTCGTGTACAAAAAGGCATGGCCGATTCAATAATACCTACTTTAGGTTTTCCGAATTACATCATCGCCCCAACTAGAGGCATGATGGGAGGTGTATGGATGCTATGGGATGAACGAAATATTGATGTTGAGATTGTTCGAATTGAAGACCAGGGTATTCATGCGATCGTTAGCAGGAGAGAACAATTTCAATTTTTGGTTTCGGGAATTTATGCCCAACCTAGGCGGCAGGACAAGAATCGGGTCTTTAACAGTATGAGAGAGATTTCGCAGCATGTCAAACTGCCATGGATTTCTACAGGAGACTTTAATGAAGTTGCTTTTTCTTACGAGAGGAACGGTGGATCTACTCCAACTTTGTTGCGATGTACTTATTTTCAATAATGGTGGAGTTCTTGGGGCTTGCGTGACCTCGGCTATGTCGGTTCGAAGTTCACATGGACTAACAAATGGAGGGGCGTGGCAAATATCCAAGCCCGACTTGATAGGACTTTGGCAAATGATGATTGGTATAAACTCTTTCCAGATAGCATTGTCATGAATCTTTCGAGGACATATTCGGACCATCATCCAATCTTAACTGTATGTGAAGGTCTTGTAAGTTTAAGAATTGCTCGTCCTTTCAGGTTTGAGGGCATGTGGCTGCTACATAACAGTTGCAAACCATTACTCGAAACCATCTGGAAATCTAACACTACCCTCATGGACGCTATTGGGAAAATACCGCAGGTGATGCTACCCTGAAATCGCAATTTCTTTGGCAATATTTTCAAGCGCAAAAGACATATCCAAGGTCGACTTAGAGGCATCCAGAAGGTTTTATCTGTGCGAAGGATTCCAGATTTAGAACTCTTGGAGGAATCACTCATTCAAGAGTTCAACCAGGTGCTAAAACAAGAGGAGCTGTTTTGGAGACAAAAATCCAGAGTCAAATGGGTTGCTGAGGGAGATTCGAATACTCGTTTCTTCCACCAATCAACATTGAGCCTTCGAAGGAGAAATAAAATTGAAATGCTAAAAATTGACGATATTTGGTGCAATGAGAAGTCAATTTTACAACAGCATGCTAGAGACTTCTTTCGCAAGATTTTTACTCCTTATGGGGGTTATGAGTTGATGGGAAGTATTCGTATGCCTTGTAGTCGGCATCAGGCCCGCCTTACAAATGATGATTACTTGGAATTGCGACGGCCTTTATCTAAAGATGAGGTCAAGAATGCTGTATGGGCCACTAACCCTCTGAAGGCCTCAGGGCCCGGTGGACTCGAGCATTATTTTACCAGAAATGTTGGAGTTTTGTGGGAGATTCCATTTTCACATTCATCAGTGGAGCCTTTGAAACAGGCAACTTTGATGCTAATCTTTGTAATTCCTAAGGTACCTGGGCCATCCAAAATTTCTGAATTCCGTCCTATTGCTTTATGTAATGTCTTGTATAAGTTTATCACGAAGTGTCTCACCAGTCGATTACGAGATATTATGCCTAGAATCATATCGATATGTCAATCTAGCTTCATTCGGGGTAGGAGTACTCAGGATAACATCTTTCTGATTCAAGAAATACTTCACTCTTTTCGAGGAAAGAAGAAAAATAAAATTGGTTGTATGTTGATGAAATTAGATTTGGAGAAAGCATACGACAAAGTCAGTTGGGTGTTTTTGGAGGAAACTTTGGACTTCTTTAATTTTCCATCAGAAATTTCTAAACTAATTATGTTCTGCGTGAAGAATGCTTCTACAAGTATTTTATGGAATGGAGAGCCTTTGGAAGACTTTCAACATCAGTGTTGTCTCATACAAGGACACCCGTTATCGCCATACCTCTTTGTTCTCTGTGTGAAAAGATTATCATACATGATTGCTGATAAGGTGGACCAAAAAAAATGGAAGCCTATTTCAATCTGCATGAATGGTCCCAAGTTCTCCCATTTGTTTTTTGTAGACGATATTATACTCATGGGGCGGGCAACCTTAGATAATGCACACTGCATCAAGGATGTTTTAGACACCTTCTTTGGTGCATCGGGGCTGAAATTGAGCCTATCGAAGTCCAAAATTTTCTTTACAAAATCAGAAGGAGCGGGGCTTAAACGAACTATTTCTGAGGTTATGGGGTTTCAACAAACGCCTAACCTAGGAAAATATATCGGTATTCATTTACATCACGGCAGTCGTCCACTTGAGGCCTATGCCAAGGTTTTTGATCGTATCCTTGGATGATTTGATATTTGGAAGAAGAAATTCTTGTCAGTTGCAGGACGCACAACACTTATTCAATCAGTCACGGCTGCTCTCCCGGTATATGATACGCAGGCATCTTGGCTACCATCTCATGTGTGTGAGCGTTTGGATAGTTTGAATAGACATTTCCTCTCGTCATCAGATACTTCAAAGAATAAGCTTCACCTTGTTAGCTGGAAAAATGTTACAAAGCCAAAGTCTGAAGGAAGACTTGGGTTACGTTGTGCCCGAGTTAACAATGAGGCTTTTCTAGCTAAGTGGTGTTGGCGAATCCTAAATGATGAACCTTCTATCTGGCTCGACCTTATAAAGGCTAGATATTTGAAGGGAGGCGACTTCCTTACGTATATGCCTTGAAACTGAGATAGCATTGCTTGGAAGGGGATTATCCGGAGCTCTCGACTTTTGAAAGATTCCTTTAGATGGAAAATCGGAACCGGTGAAAGGATATCATTTTGGTATGACTTATGGTGTGATGATTTTCGGCTCTGCGATACCGTTACTCCTGTTATGACCCATGAAAGCATCTCTGAGTATCGGATGTGTATTGGAGTGGTATGTCCCACTTGGATCAACTCGACACTCACATTCCTTTAGATATTAAATCCGTATTCAAGCTATTCTCCCTACTTCATCGATTACAGATCACGTTATCTGGAGTGGAACTTCCTCTGGAAAATTTACTTGTCAATCGGCTTACCATGTCTTATACAAGATATACGTACCACAGCATCCGCCTAACTTATCTTGGAAGTAGCTTTGGTCTAGCGAGCTGAATAATAAACTGAAACACTTTTGTTGGTTGGCCTCATTGGATCGTCTCGCAACTAATTCCCTTCGCAGCAAACGGGGTATAGACTGTGATGTTGCTTGTGAATGGTGTCCAGGGATTGCGGAAGATTGTATTCACATTTTTAGAGATTGCATTGAAGCCCAGAAAATATGGAAGGAAATTCTGGAGGAAAGCTCAATTCCACTGGTTCTACAAGCCCCTACTAGACTTTGGTTCAAGAAAATGTTGACTGCTACCTCTATTAAATCATGCCTTGAGGGTATGGAGCTGTACGTTTGCAGCCACCATTTGGGAGATCTGGAAACAGCGGAATCGTCGTGCTATTAGAGGAGAAGTCACGCCGCTGCATCACTCCATTTTTCGCATCAAACAGATGAGCCAGGACTTATCAAGTCGACGTCTGAAAGTTTGCGCTCAACCTCCTACATGGTGCAAACATGTGGTGGGTACAGTGAAACTCAACATTGATGGTGGCCGTAAGCTTGATTCGTCAGACGGTTCCATTGGTGGCGTCCTTCGAGATCATAACGGCGACTGGCTATGGGGTTTCTTTAAATTCTGTCCGAATTTGACAGTTGATGAATTGGAAGCACATGCTCTTTTGAATGGTTTGCAACTAGCTTGGAACAGAAGATACCCGAAAATTGTTGTGGAAATTGATTCCGCATCCATGCTTGGGTGTTAAGCAGGGAGAAACGCAATGACCCTTGATAGAACAAAAATAGTGTGCTAAAATCATTGTTAATTATAAGGTTTTAATGAATTTTATGTTGGCACAGTTGGTTATTTTCCATATATTTATATTTTGGATGCAATATACTTCACTTGGCAATTTGTTGTTTAATTTAGGTGTTTGATGGAGTTTTTAAGCTTGAGGAATAAATTGGATCATCAAACGGATCAAGCCAAGGTGATTTGGGCTTAAATGAAGAAAATGTCGCGCGACACTGGGTGGCCCAGTGTTAGTTTGGTGACCCAGTGTCAGTCCTGTTTCGAAAATAATCTTACTTGGGGCCCAAGAAACGGCTCCAAACTGCCCCAATCAGTTCCACAAGGCAATAAATCGGTCCCTAGGCTAGGAAAAGGAATTGGAATAGAATTGGAAAGAGAGATTCCAAGAAAATCAAAACTCTAGAAAGATAAGAAGGAAGGAGATCCAGTTAAAGAAGGAAACTAAGAATTATTATAAAAGGAGAGGAGGACTGGAATTATTTTCATCTTTTATCATCATACGGACGACTGGAGCAGAAGCAGAAGAGGACGACTGAGCTGATTTTCTCACCGGAGAAACCGATCCGATTCCGACGTGCGAAGAAGAAGACTACACCGTTTGAATTTCTTTCTTCTCATGTCTATTATTAATTTGCTATTTTCTAAAGCCAACATGTCCGGTTAATTTTCTATTTTAGTTCTTAGTGAAGTTTGAAACCGTATTCAAAATATTCATGTTTTAATCCCGTAGCGTATTCTCAACTCGAATTCTCGTGAATTACTTTTGTGTTATTGAATTCACGACTATGCCATTGTTGTGCGGCGATTAATACGCCTCGATGGCGATCGGCGTAATGATCTGAGAGCCAACCATAGAAGACATACTCTGGGCAAACACCCAGCAGTCGGCACCCACGGCGATCGTCTTTTGGTATCCGGCGATCGTCTTTTGGTATCTGGCGATTGTCTATGATGTCCAACCGAAGATGATCGTCTCGTGCCACGTATAAATCCAACATCCGTCAAAGTCGTCGAAGACCGAATCTTGGATGGTGACCCACATGCAGATCCGCAAAAGGCGCCGATAGATAAGACCTTTGACCCCAGCCTGTCACCTACCTCACCTACCGACAGGGCCGCCGAAAGGTACAAAGTGGGTCCTCCTGACAGACTCAGACGCGTGCGAGCTTCCCATCGCTCGCACGGCTAGCCACCGGCAAATTTCGACTTTAAGGGAACAGCCCCACATGACGGGACGATCGGCCATCTTATTATAATATAGAAAACAGCGGTCGCCCACGATCGCCGGAGAGGTCCCAGCAACCTTGTCTCCTATAAATAGGAGGCTCACAACAGTGGCTGAGGCATCATAAAATCAGCATCAAAATAATCATCGTGAATACAGTGCAAAACATACCGAGAGAGATACATTCTCATACACTGAACATCAAAAGCAAGAACTCACAGATCTCCCTATCTGGTTCTTCCGGCAATCTACATGCTCTACAGCTTAGATAACTAGAAGTCTTTACATTCCTTGTAATAGATTCTAACATTAATATTTGTACTCCACAGTATATTTATTAATAACATCTCGCGAGAGCATTCAAGCCCGGGACTAACAACCCCGACAAATCTTGTGTTATTTATTTTCTCGCGGAAGTGTTCTCGCATTTGTTTGTTACTCGATCATTCCAGCAATACTATCTCCGGATAATATTTTGGGTAACAACAATTGGCGCTAGAGGAAGGGGTCGAACCTTCATTTTTATTCCAACCGTCTCGAAGAACACTCACTGTTCTCCGGACATATACTTGAAGAAACACTCACTGTTCTTCAAAGAAAAGCTATCAGAAACATGACATCTGCCACGACCTCCAAAAGAGCCACCCTACGATCTGCCGGAAACCTCATTCCGGCCCGAACCGATTCCCAGCCCACGGCGGAAGGTGACCGCGGCGACGCTAGGCTCTCACTCCTGCCCCCGAGGGACGGTCCTAGCCTCTCGATCAGTTCCAGACCGCGGAAGAGATTTAGGAGGCTATAGCCATCCTCAGGGAGCGACGGAGGACCTGCGACTCGCCCACCATCACTCCGTCAACCATCCGCCGGGCAGGTAAGCGGAAGCTCAAGGGGATATATGTTGAGAAATCGACAGAAAGTTCCTAGCCGCAGGAGAAGGCTCTCGTCAGGCGAGATGATTCCGTCTTCAGCCGCCTAGGGAGCGATCCCTCATGGCGACCCGGGTACTCAGGCCCCAGCCGAGAGACATCGGAGTCCGAATCCTTTACCAGGGTTCGACATATCCGACTCCCAGAAGACAAGCCAGTCAGCGGGCCCCCACTCACCCAAGAAATGAGCCCGCCGGCAGAGAACTCATCATCCACCATGGGGCCAGGGGATCAGTGCACGATCGCCTTGGCTCACGCTCTGGTAGCCAATCAGCGAGCAGTCAGGCTACGGCGATGGCCGCCATGCAGCGCCAGCTCGACGAAATGAAGGCGCTCCTAGAAACTGAGGCAGGCACCAGGAGATCGATCGCTGGACCGAGTGAGCCACTCGCGGTCCAGATCGAGCTCGCCCCAGTTCAACCAAAGATCGCTCCCCCACAGACACCTCTATATGAAGGGAGATCCGATCCGGAGACCCACTTGAGCAAATTTCGGATTTATATGACCGGATGCGGAGCATCAGATGCGACGAAGTGTCGGATGTTCCCATTAACTCTGGGCGACCTCACCCACAGGTGGTACATCTCACTACCACCTCGCTCAATCAACTGCTTTGAGAAGCTGGCGAGCGACTTCACGTCATACTTCGCCGGCAAAGTTGCTCGCCCAGAAGGTCCCCACCGCATGATGAAAATCAGGCAGGGGAAGGACGAGTCATATGAAGAGTACATCGACCGGGTAGACGAGATAGTCCTCACCGGTGAGCCCATTAGCGACGAGCTCGCTCTCTACTCAGTCCTGGGGGGATTCTACGGCCACTCACCCATGTTCAGGCACCTCACAAAGGACATCCCCCCGACCTACTCGGTCTTCCGCGTCAGGGCCGCTGATTTACCAAAGGATGCTCACCCTCCGCTTAGGCGAGGGATCCTCCGGAGAAGAGAAGGCGCCGACCCACATCCAAAAGAAGGCGGTCGCCAAGCCCAGAAAGGCGGTCGCAAAACAGCCCGGTGAGTTTAAAGCCTTCGAGGATGTGGAGGTTCACCTCCTCCACAACCTCAACTTATCTCCGGCCCACATCTTTAACGCCATCAAGGGGCACGAGTGGCTTAACAAGCCAAACCCGATAAGGGACCACGGTCAGCTAGACCGCAGCAAATTCTGTGCCTACCACAAGAGTCCCGGCAACAACACCAGCCAATGCCGCGACCTGGCGACTGTTTGAGGAAGGCAAATTGGACAACTTGGTCACCAAGCCAGAACCTCGGACAGAGAGGATCGTAGGGCGCAAGCGCCGATAAAACGATGGGATCCCTCCCCATCCGGTCGCCATGATCGAGCATAATGAGCCGGAGTACTCCGACGAATCAATTCCCCCGATCAACCCTGGCGATCAGATCAATATGCTTCAGGCTAGAGGTGGAAACCTCGGGGGCCTTTCCCCGGTTTCCACCATGTCAAACCGAAAGCGAAAAGCCGAGCTGAGGGCGTTCGCCGGGGTCCATGTCGTGGTACCCCCCGAGCCGACCATCTCCAAATACGCGCTCATCACTTTCTCCAACAAGGATAGGGAGGGAGTGCAGTGCCCCAAAGAGGATGCATTGGTGATCTCCGCGTGTATCCTTGGGAAAATGGTCGATCGCGTGCTGGTTGACAATGGGAGCTTCTACAACATCATATTTAAATCCGCTCTTGACCAGCTTGGAAACCTGACCAGGTTCATTAAGCCATTCGACACCGTACTCCAAGGGTTCGGCGACAGCACAGTCCTAGCCTACGGAAGGATCAAGCTCTCAGTCGAGCTGATATGCTTTTACGATCCCAAGGTTAGGATTACTAGGAACCTAAATTTTGTAATCATAGATAGGCCCAGCATCTATAATGGGTTCCTAGGTCGTCCATTTTTAGAAACCTTTGAGGCGTTCGCCTCTTCTTTCTTTTACTGTATCAAATTCCCCACTGCCGATGGGACGGTCGGTACTGTAAAAGGAGATCAGCTAATGGCAAAGAAATGTTTGAATTACTCCTATGTCGTAACTTCTTTCAATACTTCCCACGCTATTTGTAACGTCGAGACGATCGATGATCAACCCATGGAGATCGACGAGCCAAGCACATCGTACCAACCCGACTCAAGGGACGCCATCTCACATCGATTAACGGACGACATCGAGCTAAGGATCGGTTTCGAGCCAAGTCTCGACATCAATCCTAGGATCGAGTCCGGAAATTGTTCCAAACGAGAAGCGATCGTCCCCGTCTAAGAGTTGGAGAGTATCACGATAGATCCAGCTCGTCCGGAGCGGGAAGTACAGATCGGCACAAGCGTTGGTCTTGAGTTAAAAGAGGATCTGATCAATTTACTACGTAAGAACATCGGAATCTTTGCCTGGTCGCATCAACATATGGTTGGTATAAGTCCTGAACACGCTTGCCACTATCTAAAGATCGACCCGGGAAGGAAGCCTGTTCACCAAAAATGTAGGAAATTCGGTCCTGAGAAGTACGCAGCGCTCGACATAGAGGTCAAAAAGCTACTCAACTACCAACTAATCGGAGTAGCTACAGACGAACCACAATGGGTTGCCAACACGGTGCTCGTCAAAAAGCCAAACGGATCATGGAGGTTATGCATCGACTCCACCGACCTCAACACGGCATGCCCAAAAGACCACTTTCCAATGCCTCGTATTGATCACTTGGTCGATAGTACGGCAGGTTGCGAAATGATGTCGTTCATAGATGCCTTCGCCGGATACCATCAAATCCCAATGGCGGATAAAGACATAAAGCACACACCTTTCCACACAGAGAAAGACATATACTTTTGGGTCCGAATGCCGTTCGGTTTGAAGAACGCAAGGGCAACCTACCAGCGACTAGTCAACGGAATGTTCGCCAATCAGATCGACAAGACCATGGAGGTCTACATTGACGATATCGTGGTCAAAAGCCTCAAGAAGGAAGACCACCTCAATGACCTTGCCGAGACGTTCGCCATCCTCGAGAAGTTCAACTTGAAACTGAACCCCAAGAAATACAACTTCGGGGTGAGCTCCGGAAAATTCCTGGGGCACATCGTGAGCCAAAGGGGGATCGAGGCGAACCCCACCAAGATTCAGGCGATCCTCGACATGCAGGAGCCACGGAATGTCGAGCAAGTGCAACGCCTCACAGGTTGTTTGGCTGCCCTCAACCATTTCATATCTCAGCTCGGGGATAAAAACAAGCCTTTCTTCGCGACCATAAAGAACAAGAAGTTCGCATGGACGAAGGAGAGTCAAATAGCGTTCGCCAAAATCAAGGAGTACCTATCTAACCCCCAGATCTTGGCAAAGACGATCCCCGACGAGAAACTATTCCTTTACCTGGCGGCCTCAGAGGTCGCACTGAGTGCTGTTTTGGTGCGAGTGGAGGGACAAGTCCACTTGCCGATCTACTTCATTAGTCAAGCGCTCCACGATGCGGAAACACGATACACAGCTCTGGAGAAGATCGCCTACGCTCTAGTCATGAGTGTTCGCAAGCTAAGAGCCTACTTCTTCGAACAACAAGTGGAGGTTCTGACAACTCTCCCTCTAAGGCAAGTTCTACACCGACCGGACACCAACGGGCGACTCCTCAAGTGGTCACTGGAGATCGCCCAATACGGTATCACGTACGCTCCTCACACAGCGATCAAAGGCCAGGCTCTGGCAGACTTCGTGGTGGAATTAACATTTCCTCATAGTCCGACCCAGATCGGCCGCCCTGCCAGGAAGCTGTACGTAAATGGCTCGGCGACCAACTCGCGAGCAGGGGCAGGGATTGTCCTCATCAGCCCCGACGGGCAAAGTTTCACAAATGTTGTGCGTTTCGGGTTTCGTGCGACCAACAATGAATCCGAGTACGAAGTCTTGGTAGGCGGGCTCGATCTAGCCCTCGCCCTAGATGTTCGTCGCCTCCATATCTTCATGGACTCCCTCTTGGTCGTGAACCAAGTCAAGGGAGAATATGAGGCGCGCGGCGAACAGATGGTCAAATACCAAGAATTGGTCGCCGAAATGTGCACGAAATTTGAGGAAGTGCTAATCGAACAAGTCCCGAGAGAGCACAACTCCAAGGCCGATGCCCTATCTAAGCTAGCGTCGTCGGATGGGGCAACCGATTTCTCTAATATCCAAATCACAAAATCAGCAAGGCCGGCGATCGACAGAAACCTAGTTACCACAGTTGTCGTTGCCGAGGAGAACTGGATGACTCCGTTCATCAAATACTTAAAGGACGGAACGGTCCCTGACGACCGTATCAAAGCTCGCCAACTCCAGCTTCGTGTGACCAGATACACCCTATTGGACGACCGGCTTTACTAGCGAGCTTTCAGCCTTCCCCTCCTCAAGTGTATTACACCGGAGGAAGGTCGGCTCGTTTTAGCCGAGATCCATGACGGGATCTGTGGAAACCATGCTGGCGGGCAAGCTCTCATCCATAAAACAACCAGGCAAGGTTTTTTCTGGCCTTCACTTCAGAAGGATGCGATCGCCTACGCCAGATCATGTCACAGGTGTCAAGTAATGGGCCCAAACATCAAGCTCTCCCCCGAGCAGCTCACTTCAATGTACAGCCCATGGCCTTTAGCCCAATGGGGGATCGACCTTATAGGTCCCTTGCCGACGGCGCCAGGGGGCTGTAAGTTTGCCATTGTAGGGGTCGATTATTTCGCTAAACGGGATGAGGCCGAACCGCTCAACAAGATCGGCCAAGAGCAAGTAATCAAGTTCATCTGGAAAAACACCATATGTCGATTCGGTCTACCCCAGGCCATCATCTCCGATAACGGAAAGCAGTTCGACGGCTTAGAAGTCATACAATTCTGCGAGAAGTGGGGAATCAAAAAGTTGTTCTCGGCCCCCTACCACCCTCAGACGAACGGGCAGGTAGAAGCCGTAAACAAAATCCTCAAACACACGATTAAAGCACGACTCGAATCCAGGCAAGGACGATGGGTGAGTGAGCTCCCAGACGTTTTGTGGTCTTATCGAACGACGACCCGAAATTCAACCGGCGAAACCCCATTCGCCCTCGCCTTCGGAACAGAAGCGGTGATCCCCTCAGAGATCGCTGTCCTCAGCCATCGAACCGAACAAGAGATGACGACAGACAATGATGTGGCCCGGCGGATCGACCTTGACATGCTCGAAGAATGACGACTGACCTCAGAAATGAAGAACACAATCCATAAAAGGAGATCCGAGAAGTTCTTCAATTCGAAGGTCAAAGAAAGAAGGTTCCAAGTGGGCGATCTCGTCCTCAAAAAGATCCAGACCCACACAGGTGTCTTTGGTCCGAACTGGGAAGGCCCCTTCAGGATATCTAAGTGGCTAACTAAGGGATCCTACGAACTTGAACACCCTAACGGCACTCCGGATCAATATCCCTGGAACGCCGTACATCTGAAGAAATACTACCAGTGAAAACTTTGTATTCAATTTCAAATACCCTATGTACAAGGAATATAATGAGATTTCTTCCTATCCCATCTATTCTAGCGATCGCCCCACCAGGCATATCGTGTACCGTCGAGGATCGTCGTTCAAACATGGTGATCCGAGGTAGAAACAATGCGGCCATGGTCCTGGAGGTCGATGGAACCGACACCTTCGCCCATGCAAGGTTTCTTTGGGCTGAGATCGTCCGCCCTTCGTTTAAATACGAGGCTGGCGTAGCCGAAGGACCCTCCAAACTAATCTGTGGACACGTTCACACGCCCTCAAAGTACATCATCTAACATGATATGCCCGGACAAGGTGGCGCGTCCCTACCCATCACAATGTATACCGTCGAGGGTCGCCATCTAACATTCCGACCCGAGGTAGAAAAGTGCTAACAAAGCCGCGGATGTGGAGTCGAATAAACCGACGACGTCCCGTGCAAGGACTCCTCCATATCAAGATCGCCCACCATTTGTTTAAATACAAGGCGGACACAGCCTAACGGAGGACCCTTACAATAAAGTGAGTCGCGGGAATGTCCCTCGCACACAAAGACACGGTTGCGGAGGTCGGTCCATCGAACTCCGCGACCGTGCACGGTTCCTCATAATCGGCAAAACTAAAGATAGCTCACCAATCATACTATTTTTGCTCCCTTACTTACAAGTAAGTAAACAAAAACAAGGGGCAGATAAGGGGAGCTAATCCTAAATGCGATCGGAAAGAAGGGACCGTACCCGATCGACTTCGTTCAAACATACGCAGGACGATCGGTTTTGTTCAACAATATTTACAAGTAAGAATTTCCAAGCATGTCAATACATTCGATGCTCAAACAATCGATCAGGCGAACAAAGCATCGGAAGCAATTATATACACACTTGTATAAAATTCGCATACAAACATTCAAAGGCGATCGTACATGCAAAGAATCATATGCGAAAAAGGAGTATTTTATTCATGATAGGGAGTTCGTACAATACAAGGCCCGAAGGCAATACAAAGAAAAAGCAGAAAGTTACAAGTAAAGGAAGACAAAGAAAACACTCAGACTCCCCCCGGCTGGTCTTCGCCCCCAGGCGGCGGATCGGCACGTGCTCCCTCATCGGCTTCGGGATAGATAAGTTTATCCGGATTAGGATACCAACTCAAATCGAGCCCCAAGTCAGTGAGGTCGAGGATCGGCAGGGAAAACTCCGGATGCAAAGGGTGCCTGAGTGCGTAGGCCTTGAAGCTATCCATCATAGGACCGACCTCGATCCCTACCTTCTTGGTGGCTCGAACGGCGTCGGCATAGGCCATATAGTAGGCGAACTCGCCGACGAGTGCCACATTGAGGTAGAGATCGGTCTCGATCGCCTTGATCTGCCCATGCAAATCCGAGGTCACCTTCGCAGCATCCGATAGCTCGACCACCTTGGCGGCCAGTTCTCCCTTTACTTTCTCCAGCTCTCCCTTCGCCGTCTCCAGCTCCCTGTTGAGCCGATCCACCGTCGCCTTCAGCCCGGTCGCCTCCTCCTGTGAGGCCACATGCATCCGGCGAGCTTCCTTCTCCTGGTCGCGGAACCGATCGGCCACTTCCTTGGAGCGGCTCAGCTCCTGCTTCATCCGATCGATGTCCTGTTTAGCTCGTTTGGCCGTCTCTAAATATTCCTTCTCCATGGCCTGGATCCGGTTGGCGAAATCAATGTTTTGGTTCTGAGTTGCCTCGAGATCTTGATGGAGGCGAGCATTAGAGGGCCGCCCCTCGTAATCCTTGGCGGCTTGGACGGCCATCGTCACCGTCTGGAGAGTCAGGGCGATGGTCGCCTGCATGGCATCTCTAAATCGCCGACGAGCGATCGCGTCAAGATCGGTCGTCCAAGCCTTAGGAAGAGAGGCGATGGCCTTGGAGACATAGGAAGGGACATCAAAGGACTTTTGCGGAGCCTTGCTCGCCAGGAAATCCAGCACCATCGGCGAGACGTCCGGATCAGCAAGACGGACCCTGCAACACAAACAAAAAGAAACAAAGGAGTTAGTATACCTTACTTAAATTGCCTAACTCGGAAAAATCAAACCGGTCTTACCTATTGACCAACTTGGGATCGCAGTCAAAATAGGGCTTACCCCTAGGAGTTTCAGCTTCGGCGATCGCCGCAGCCTTCAAGATGCCGGCCGAGGGCCTGGAGCCAGACGCCGAGGGCCTAGGGCCAGACCCCTCCACCATCGGAACAGCAGAGATGGGGGGAGCGGCAACCGGCGGCTCCAAGATAGTTAAGTCCGCCTCAGCTGTCGGCAGGGACCCCTTCGGCCTCCGCCTCTTGTGGTTGCACTGGAGTTGTTCCTCCTCCTGAATTTCCGGCTCGGCGACCGGCACCACAGCGGCCCTCACCACAGGGATGGGGCGAGACGTCGTCGCAGCAATGCGACCCGTCCTCTTTCCCTGATGAAGACGACCGATGAGACCAGGGTTAGACATGGCGATCTCTTGCGGTGGCTCGGTGAAGCGGGGAAAATGAATCTCTGCCAAAGAAAAAATTCAGACAAGTTAAACACCTCTTTTAATCAGACGATCGTCAAGCAAGGAAGAAGAAGTAAAATTTATACCTGGAACTTTCATATGACGTGGGAAGCGAAACAATCGAGCCCCTAACCGATGAAGTTCGTGACCGAGTGAGCGAATGTCTATGTAGGAACGTGCCGATCAACCTCCCGAGGGTCTGGTCGCCGTTAATGAGATGATTATGGAGGCCGGCCTGCGGTTCCCCTTGCCGTTCGCCGTATCCTATTTGTTGATTGCCTGGAATTTGGCGCCGCTCCAACTGACGCTGAATGCCTGGCTACAGATCATATGTACTCTGACACTTTTCGGCGGTCACCGGTTGTTCCGTCTCTTTTCTGCGATGGAAATGAACTATCTCTTCAAATTGGCTGCGCAGAAAGGGTTGGTCGACGGTAATCACATTAAAGGTCGAATGGGAAGAGTGGTCCTCGGGGTTCCGAACAAGACTCGGGGCGATCTGGCAAAATGGTGCTGGGTTGGCGGAGCGTGGAGGTCGGCGTCGAGTGATAGGCCAGAGGAAGAGTTGGAGGTTCCCACCAATTTTAGGGGGAGGAATCCGAGTGAGAGTTTTAACTCTCCCTTTGATCGGATACGTCTTGGACTGATCTAATTTTGTTTCCTTTTTGTAGGATCCCTTGTTCCAGCGATCGACGATCTCCCCTTTGATTTCTTGATCGTTTGGGAGCGAATTCGTGCCTTGAGAAGAGATAAGCACTGCATTGAAACTTAAATTAATTCGAAACGTTATAACGGAGCTAAGGACTAGATTATTCCTTAATTGATATTTTCAACTTTTTTATTTCCTTTATTTATTTTATTTTATCTTACGCAATTTCTTTTAGTTAAGATCATAAACAACCCCCCCCCCTTTCGTTTTATTTTATTGCACTAAGTACTTAATCCTTAATTAGTATAATTTATTTACCGTTCTCCGTGGGATCGACCCTTACTTGCCGATACTACTAGTTAGTAGAAGTAAGACGAGGAAAATACAAATAACTAATTTTGACGCGTCAGGATAGCACGATCAAAATTTTGATGCCGTTGCCGGGAATGGTGTTAAATTAATTTTACTTATTTTGGGTTAAAAACTTTCTGCAATTTCGACGCTGTATCACCCAGTGTCAGTTCTGAAATTTTATAATAATTGTCAGTTGTGCACTAATCCGTTTGTTCTAGTTTTGCAAGAATACAAGGTCACGTGGAGATAAGAATTTGCAATATTTTCCAGAAATCACCAAGCGAGATCGTGTTTTCAGGCGAAAAGCAAAATAAACCAAAGAAGCACTCGAGCACTTACCATTTTCTTTCGAAACATCACCCAGTGAGTCGGAGGACGAAATTGGAGTCATGGCAAATAACGCTGAAAAGATGCTGAAGCAATTAGCCAACCCGGAGCTACATCAACAAACGTTGTGCATAACAATCCCGGCTATTGACAGCAACAACACCTTTGAATTGAAGTCGGGATTGATTCACTTGCTACCTGCATTTCATGGTTTATCAAGACAGGACCCGCACAAACATCTCAAGGAATTCCATGTCGTTTGTTCAAGCATGAAGCCGACTGGTGTCACCGAAGAACAAATCAAGCTTAGAGCCTTCCCATTCTCATTAAAAGATTCAGCTAAGGATTGGTTATTTTATTTACCGTCGGCCACCATCACAACGTGGAACGAGATGGAGATCTTATTTCTACAAAAATATTTTCCAGCCTCTCGAGCGGCCAATCTAAGGAAAGAAATATGTGATGCAAGGCAAATGACCGGAAAAACATTGCATGAATATTGGGAACGATTCAAACAGTTGGTATCTCGATGCCCGCAACATCAAATTAGCGAGCAATTCTTGATTCAGTATTTTTACGAAGGAATTAATCCGATGGAGCGGAACACGATAGATGCGGCAAGTGGAGGAGCTCTAGTGGACAAAACTCCCACGGCCGCAAGGGCTCTCATATCCAACATGGCGGCTAATTCACAACAATTTGGTTGTCGCGATTCACCGATCAGAATGGTGAAGGAGATGCATGACTTGTCCCTTGAGGAAAAATTAAATGAGCTAACTACTTTTGTTAGAAAACTTGCTGTAGGTAATAGCACACCAGTCGTACCCTGTCGTCTTTGCAAAACCACGGAGCATACAACGGAGAATTGTCGGATTTTGCTTGATGAAATCGACGCACACGCCAATGCAATTGGAACTGAAAATTCTTATGGGAGGAAAATCGATCCTTACTCAAACACCTACAACCCAGGATGGAGGGATCACCCTAACTTTCGATGGAAAAACCAGCAAGAGGCACCTCTGCAAAATAGGGGACATGAATCATTTCCATCATGACACTAAATCGAGTATCAAAATTCTCGAAAATCAAGTGAGTCAACTAGCCACCACGGTGAACCGTATGGAGACCCAAAATAGTGGGAAATTGCCATCCCAACCTGAGCCGAACCCAAGGAACGTGAGCACTGTAACTCTAAGAAGTGGGAAGCAACTTAAGGAGCCTAAGAAGGTGGAGGAAGCTGAAAACGAGGAGGAAAAATCCACTGAACAGATCAACACTGGGACACTTAGTGCAGAATCAGCACCCAGTGCAGAACTGCCGGACATCAAGGTAAATTCATCTAAAACTGCTCCTTTTGAGACTAACGAGTTACCTTTTCTATCTAGGGTCAAAAAGGCAGCGATCGTGAATAAGAGAAGCAAATCCTCGACGTATTCCGGAAGGTTGAGATCAACATTCTGTTACACGACGCAGTTCAACAAATTCCAAAATACCCAAACTTCCTTAAAGACTTATGCACCAACAAACGGAGATTAAAAGGGAACGAGAAGGTGGTAATAGAAGAAAATGTGTCCGCTGTATTCCAAAAGAAATTGCCACCAAAACGGGAAGATCCAGGTATATTTGCTATTCCTTGTCGAATTGGAAATATGGGTTTTGAACGAGCTATGCTAGATTTAGGAGCATCAATAAATGTTATGCCACGCTCTATATACACCTCCTTAAATCTAGGACCTCTTCGGGAAACAAGGATAATTATACAATTGACGGATCGTAGTCTTGTGTATCCCGAAGGGGTAATTGAGGACGTTCTTGTCCAAGTCAATATGCTCGTATTTCTAGCCGACTTCTACGTTCTCGATATGCAACATGAGTCATCAAATTCAAAACCTATTTTGTTAGGAAGGCCATTATTAAATACAGCCAATACCAAAATAGATGTTCGTGAGGGATCCCTCATGATGGAATTCGACGACCAAATTATATGTTTTAATATTTATGATGCTATGAAATTTCCTGAGGAAGATTGCTCTCTTTTTGCATTAAGCGTGATTGACCCTCTTGTCGAGGAAGTATTTGATTTGAATTTCAGAGACGCACTCGAGGTAGCACTCACAAGGGATGTAGGAACCAACGATGAGGAAGCATTTGGGATATCAAGAGAGTTGCTCGAAGTCGTATCCACCTTGCAAGGGGCAGTACCTGTAATACCCGGTTGTAATTCAGTCATTATCATTCAGTATTTATCATTCAGTAATTGTCACTCAGTAATTTTCACTCATTAATGATCATTCTCACTCAGTAATTTTCACTCATTAATGATTATTTGTCACTCATATTCAATCATTGTTTTCACTGTTCAGAGTATATTGGTATCACGTATCAGTTTTATTCATCATTCAACCCGGTTGGATAGTCGGGCCGAGCGTATCATCATTGTTATCTTTGTTGTGGGTTGTGTGTGAGGAGTAGCGCACTCTACGTACTCTATTTAGCGCGCGCTAATTGAGTACAGGTAGTGCACGCTACCACTCAGCATTAGCACACGCTAATGTTGTTCAGACTGACAGTCTAGAAGTCACTGGACTGTAGGTGAATTATAAGTAGCGCGCGCTAGTGGTTTGTAGTAGCGCACGCTATATATTTTGCTGTAGCGCGCACTAAGGTCGGACAGGCAGAGTCCAGTGGGTACTGGACTGAATTCGATTAATTCGTAGCGCACGCTATGAGTGGTTTTTAGTGTACGCAATTGGTGTAGTAGCGCACGCTAAATATTGAATGTAGCGCACGCTATCGCGAGCAGATCAGAGAACAGGAGGTTCTGGACTTCAGTACTGGGCACCAGATAAATTGTTAGCGCACGCTAACATTGTGGGGTTAACGCACGCTAACGAGGCAACCAGTAGGCACTGTATTGTCAGGATAACCCGTTAGCGCACGCTACATATCAGGTCATAGCGTGCGCTAAACTGGAACAGTTTAAATAGGACAGTCAGCCCCTAGCTTCGTCATTTTCATTTCTCACTTCGTTTTTGAGCGATTCCGGGCAATTTCGAGCATTTTGGAGAGACTTCTTCGAGCTGGGTTCATCAATCATCATCAATCTTATCATTTGGATTAATCATCATTTCATCATCTCCAATACATCAAATCAAGGTAAGCATTTCTTGGTTCAAGTATTTCAGATTTTTGGTATTTTTCCTTCCGATCTCTTCGTGTAAGCTTGGTTTTAAGTTGGAATATGTTAGATATGGATTATCTACCTTGGATACATGTTTTCCTACGGATTATTCGGTGTATATTTCGGATTTGTTGAACATTTGGAGATTTATTCGAGAACCCTTGATATTGACTTTGGTTAATTTTGGGGGTTTCCGATTATAGTTGTCGTAACCTTGAGTTATGGATTCCTATTGGATTATTGATATCATTGAAGGTGTTTTGTGTGATTGAAATACTCATTTTGGAGTTTGGGTTCGATATATTCAGGATTGGATTTTATCAAAGGATGTATGTTTGCTAAGTATTCGTTAGAATGCCTCAATGAGTTGGATATTGTTGTATCAACGTTTGAGTTGATTATAATCATGTTGGATACGGATATTGAGCGTTTGTTGGTAATTACAGATTTTTGACGAATGCCGGTTACGGCCGTAAGGCATTGCCGGTTACGTCTGTAACCCTGTCGGCATTTATAGGCCATGTGATCGGCCAGACCTCATTTTTTTCCCTTTTTCTCATTTCTTGCTTCGGCTGGCGATGGGGTTTCAGGAACTCGAGTCCTTGGTCGATTCTAATCAATTCCAGGGTGTTTCGGAAGGCCCTTGTCAATTATATCAACATCAAATCCTTGTTCTTCTTCGGATCGAGGTAATTTCTTGAAATCTCCTAGGATTTGACTTTCGAGATTTCCTTCTTGATTTTTCATTGTTCGTCCGATTTTGATGAATCAGTTGATGTTATTGAACATTATTAATCGTGTTCTATGGGTTGTATATCCGTATTTCGAGTTTGTTTAACTCGATTGGTGATTCGAGTGTTCTTGGGAGTTATCGAGCGTTAAGTGTTCGATGCAATGTCCCAATGAGTTTCCCTTCGATAGTTTGGTGGGATTTCCATTGTTTTTACCTTGATTCTCAGTGTAATCGTATCTTCATTGTTTTTATTGTTCCTTCTGGAGGATTATAGGTGCTTTAGGATTCCGGGTTGAATCCCGTTTGGTGATTGATAATTCGTGTGGTGTTATTCTCGTACTACTCGTGTTGCTATCGCGTTCTTGATATTGTTCGGGGGTTTGGGGCTGTTCGACCGCATCCCATCCGTCGTCTCGTTGATATCGTGGTTTTGAGGCAAGTATCTTGCCCATACGTTTCATGTTTCGTAGGTGTAATTGTTGGTAAATGATTTTATGTAAAATCCGGATGTTTAATGAATGTTACAAAGTATCGGTATGTTCTCGATAAATGTTGTCTTTCAACGATAACTCGGATGCTTCATGAAAAAATGTGTTTTTGGCCTTTATGTGTTAACTTCGTTTGTTGAAAGACTTATGATCACATTTAGTGAATGTAATAAACCATAATAAGTTACCGAGGATTACATGTTGTTATGTGTGCTTGTTCGATGAATATGTGACGGGTGATATGGGTTGTTACTCCTTTGAAAGGAGGTTGTGATGCTTAATGTTGTTTGGCTTGATAGTTGGTTATTGTTGTGTGCTTGTTGTATGTGATGTGCCTCCGGGTAGGATCGTTGAATCTCCGGGATCCATACTTGCTAGTATGGGTCGGGCGTGACCGTAGGGTTATCCAATCCGGGTATGTCTGCAGGGACTCCGAGGTTCGGGGCTTGCTAGCCCGATGCCGGGGATAACTTGTGTGGTTATCCATCGGGTATGTCTTGCGGGGACTCCGAGGTTCGTGGCTTGTTAGCGCGATGCCAGGATAACTTATGGTTGTGATTTGGTTATGAATATATCTGTGCTTGTGGTCACGTGACTGTTGTTACGGTGACATGTGATTCGGTATGATTTCCCTGTGGGTTATTCACTCGGGTATGTTCTACGGGAGCATCTGAGGCCGTGGCTTGCTAGCACGGGACGCGAATAATCTGTGGAAACGTGTTGTTATGATATGATCGGTTCTTGAACCTCGTGCTTGTGATCGGGATGGTATGATTTGGGTCGTGGACCCCGTGTGTTGTTACCGTAATTGTGCTTTGGGAAAATGACTTTTCTTATTTGTGTCCTAGCGTTT
Organism: Orobanche coerulescens; assembly: GCA_033398695.1. Taxonomy (NCBI): domain Eukaryota; kingdom Viridiplantae; phylum Streptophyta; class Magnoliopsida; order Lamiales; family Orobanchaceae; genus Orobanche; species Orobanche coerulescens. The sequence continues at coordinate 140,589,219 of CM065809.1, read as the reverse complement.
TCAAAACTCCCGAGATCGTAAAATGTTTTTACTAGATGTATATCGGGTTTACCCATATCTTTCGATTTAACCGTTTTGATCAAGTGATTTACCTCGAAAAGTATGTTTATGATTTCTAAGTCCTTGGAAGATGATATGTATGGCTTGTTTTCGTATTTTATACTTGCACTAGCAAAACAGTGGAGTTTTGCTAACCCTCGAGTATTCGGGGGGTGTATGTTTGTCTTTGCATTCAGGTTATGGGGAGCATAACACAGGGTCGGCATGAAGGGTGATGAAGATGATCGATACTAATCACATGAGGACCCGTACATTGTCGTATTGGTTTAGTTGTATTTTATTTCCGCTGCAGTATTCTTTACCCGTTATATAGGAGTGTGTTGTATTCGACCCCTCCGTGGGCATGTATTGTGTTTGAGTTGTATGTATTTATTGAAATACCAAATCGGTCTACTGAGTCCTTTTAGCCTTAAAGGCAGTGTTGAGATGTTCATTGTTGTTACCAGCCTGGTAGATCCTTGAGGAAGGGTTCTACAGCGTGTAATATCCCTAAGTGGATTGGGGGTGTTACATAAATGGTATCGGAGTAGGTTGTGGAAACCTAGGCTGCCGGGTTTAGTGGTGTCTGTTGAGTTTTTGTCTCATCGGATTTTATCTGACTGAGTCGTGTCGCGATGCGTCGTCTGAGTTGGTTGGTCGTGATTAGTATCGTGGGGCGATCATCATCTTCGTGCGACCTGTGGATGTAAGTCTCCCTCCTTTGTCTTGTGCCTCGTGTGACACGAGCCACTTGTATGATTAGTCGTTGAGTGACGGAGTCTCTATGCCGATTCTTTGTTCGGGATGCGTTTATGTGACTCTCATATTTCGTTTATATGAGGAGTACTGTCATTATTTATGTCCTTTTGAATATGATATTATTTGTTTGTTTAGGTAAAGACGTGTTGTCTTGGTTTTGAACGAGTTGATGTGTGTATTGTGATTTATGTAAGTGAATGTTGTTACATGTGAGTTTTTAGGCATTCTAACCTAATAGGTCTTCGAAAACCTGGAGTATCTTAGAAAATAAATTTCGAGACGTACTTTTAAAATGAATTATTTTCTCGCGGTACTTTCCAGGTGTTTTCTAGTGCCGTAATATATTTCAAAACTATTTCAGTAGGGGACCAAAATATTTTGAGATATTTTCAATTATTTAGAAATGCTTTGCTTAGACCCGAGGGTCGAATATTTCTGAAAGTTTTTCACTAAAAGAAAAGTGTCCTCGTTTTTGTTCAAACGCAAGATGGTTTTCAAAGTCTGGACAATGATGTTTGTTCAAATTTCTGTAAAGTGATACTCAAGATCAACTAGTGTTTCCAATTTTTTTTCAAAAGGTGGTTTTCGTTTTTAAAATATATCTTTCCGGTGTGAGGCCCGGGAACGTATGTACGATGTTCGCATTACCGTTAGTGGTGGTGTGAGCGTGGAGTCGTTCGCCACACAGTTGTTGTGTTAGCCCTCTGTGAGAGGTGTAATGTTGGTATTGAATGTTGTCGCTTTGTGATGATTTGTGTGTTATCGCACCCGTGCGAGCTGTTGGAACTTGAGTTTGCATGATTGTGTACATACGTGGTTGTTTCGTGATGTTTAGTAATCGTATGCTGGATGTAATTCGGACCGCTGAGGTCGCCGAACGATACCGTCGTTGCTGTGGTGTTTGTATGTGTGTTGCTTTACGATGGTAATCGTTGTAAGTGTTGCATGTTATGATTTCCTGTTGTGCTGAGTGGTTGCTTATTCAGTATGCCGAGGGGTAGAGGTCGTGGTCGTGGTGACCGGGTGCGTGATCGGGATCATGATGCTGGTGATGATATCGGTGTCGGTGTTGCTACTATTTTACAGCAGGTAGCTACACAGATGACTCAGTTGACTCAGGCGGTTCAGCGCATTACAGATGTGACCCAGAACATTGGTGCAAATCAGTGGCTTCGAGAAGTGGTTCGTGTGAACCCCTCTCGTTTCTTTAGTCTTTGCAGATGCATTAGGCTAGGATGGTTGGCTTTTCCAGTTGGAAAAGATATTCGAGGCAGTTGATTGTCCTGAAGAGCGGAAGGTACCTATTGCTCAGTACTTTCTTGACAAAGATGCCGCTAATTGGTGGGAAGCTATTAAACCTCGTGATTGTGATGTCACGTGGGCGGAGTTCAGAGCATTTATGGAAGTGAATTTTGTCAAAACCGTTTAGAGAGCAGAGGTTTCATGAATTTTATTTGGCAGAACCGCAAGATATTTCAGTGTCACATGCTTTCGTCGACTATAGCAAACAACTCAGTTATGTGCTAGATGGGGTGAGAACCAAGTAAGAGAAGATCTTTCACTTTGTGGTAGTTGAAGCCGAGAGATTCACGTGTATATGTTGGGTCTCACTTGCACTTCGTTGAGGACTATCAAGATCGAGCCTTGGCAGTGAACTAGCCTCATTATCGTCGGAGCGTGTGCCGAGTCGAAGAAGCGTAAGAAGTCCGATGACCACATGGACAATGCAGAGTTCTTTGTTTCTAGTTTGCAACGTCGTAGTCTTTCATTGTGAAGCTCCATCGCCGATGCGTGGGCCCGAGAGTTCAAGTCGTCGCTTTGACTCTGGTAAAGCTAGGAGGTGTTTTAAGCGCAATATGTCGGGACATGTTCGTGCACATTGTCCTTCTCCACGATAACGTGTTACAAGTGCGGGCTTGATGGACAGGTTCGGATTTTGCGAGTTGGTCACCGAGCATTAGAGGCACGGACATGAGCGATATCGGGACCGACTCAGGAGTCCACGAGGGCGTGGTCTATCGATTGTATGTTATGTTATTTCCTTACCTTGTTGTTTGAATTTGGAGATTAAGTTCTTTTATTGAAGTGGATCGAATTTTGAACTTCGTATTTTTATTACGCCGACTCGTTTATGTTCGTTGGCATTTTCTGAGCTTGTCTTGTCCCTTGCTTTTGTTGATCGAACGAGTGTGGTATTGTTTTGGAATAACTCATTTGTCGTTGTGACTTTTCCATTGCTATTCCCTTTCCTGTGGATCTTATGTGAATACACATCTTATTGTTTTCACCGGATCATATATTGTCTCGAGTCGAGATGTCAACCTTGGAGTTGTTGTTTGAATTTTATTGTTCATCGTGATTCGAACATGATTGTTCGATTTTTGTTGTCTCGATCATTGTGGTTCGATCGTTTGATTGTTCGGTTTTTGTTAATCTCGTTTCGTGATTGTTGAACGTTCAGACTCCTTCGTAAGTCCCTTAAGTTCAGGAAATTAGTCTCGTTTTCGATCTTCCAACCCTTGGGCGGTGGATTTCCGTATTTGTTCAGCAATTGGCTCGCGTCTTGATTGACATAGCGGCGTAGCGCACGCTACGGCCGGAAGGCAGCGCACGCTACGGCCGGGAGGCAGTGCACGCTACGGCCGGTTAGCTGCTGAACAAATACGGAAATCCACCGCCCAAGGGTTGGAAGATCGAAAACGAGACTAATTTCCTGAACTTAAGGGACTTACGAAGGAGTCTGAACGTTCAACAATCACGAAACGAGATTAACAAAAACCGAACAATCAAACGATCGAACCACAATGATCGAGACAACAAAAATCGAACAATCATGTTCGAATCACGATGAACAATAAAATTCAAACAACAACTCCAAGGTTGACATCTCGACTCGAGACAATATATGATCCGGTGAAAACAATAAGATGTGCATTCACATAAGATCCACAGGAAAGGGAATAGCAATGGAAAAGTCACAACGACAAATGAGTTATTCCAAAACAATACCACACTCGTTCGATCAACAAAAGCAAGGGACAAGACAAGCTCAGAAAATGCCAACGAACATAAACGAGTCGACAGAATAAAAAATACAGAAGTTCAAAATTCGATCCACTTCGAATAAAAGAACTTAATCTCCGAAATTCGAAACAACAAGGTAAGGAAATAACATAACATACAACTGATAGACCACGTCCCTCAGGGACTCCTCGGAGTCGGTCCTGATATCAGTGCTCATGTCCGTGCCTCGGAATGCTCGGTGACCAACTCGCAAAACTGAACCCGGTGTCCATCAAGCCCGCACTTGTAACACGTTACTGGTGGAGAAGGACAATGTGCACGAACATGTCCCGACATATTGCAGTTAAAACACCTCCTAGCTTTACCAGGAGTCAAAGCAGACGACTTGGAACTCTCAGTTCCACGCATCGAGCGATGGAGCTTCACAGCGGAAAGACTACGACGTTGCAAACTAGAAACAGCAACTCCTGCATTGTCCATAGGGTCATCAGACTTCTTCTGCTTCTTCGACTCGGGCACACGTTCCGACGATAATGAGGCTAGTTCACGGGCTAAGGCTCGATCTTGATAGTCCCTCAACGAAGTGCAAGTGAGTCCCAACATATACACGTGAATCTCTGGCTTCAACCGCCTGTCAAAGTGAAAGATCTTCTCTTCCTTGGTTCTCACCCGATCTAGCACATAACTGAGTTGTTTGCTATAGTCGACGATAGCCTGTGACACTGCGGTTCTGCCAAATAAAATTCATGAATCCTCTGCTCTCTAATCGGTTTCGGACAAAATTCAGCTTCCATAAATGCCTGGAACTCCGCCCACGTGACATCACAATCACGAGGTTTAATAGCTTCCCACCAATTAGCGGCATCTTTGTCAAGAAAGTACTGAGCAATAGGTACCTTCCGCTCTTCAGGACAATCAACTGCCTCGAATATCTTTTCCAACTGGAAAAGCCAACCATCCTAGCCTAATGCATCTGCAGCACCAGCAAAACGAGAGGGGTTCACACGAACCACTTCTCGAAGCCACTGATTTGCACCAATGTTCTGGGTCACATCTGTAATGCGCTGAACCGCCTGAGTCAACTGAGTCATCTGTGTAGCTACCTGCTGTAAAATAGTAGCAACACCGACACCGATATCATCACCAGCATCATGATCCCGATCACGCACCCGGTCGCCACGACCTCTACCCCTCGGCATACTGAATAAGCAACCACTCAGCACAACAGGAAATCATAACATGCAACACTTACAACGATTACCATCGTAAAGCAACACACATACAAACACCACAGCAACGACGGTATCGTTCGGCGACCTCAGCGGTCCGAATTACATCCAGCATACGATTATTAAACATCACGAAACAACCACGTATGTACACAATCATACAAACTCAAGTTCCAACAGCTCGCACGGGTGCGATAACACACAAATCATCACAAAGCGACAACATTCAATAACAACATTACACCTCTCACATAGGGCTAACACAACAACTGTGTGGCGAACGACTCCACGCTCACACCACCACTAACGGTAATGCTAACATCGTACATACGTTCCCGGGCCTCACACCGGAAAGATATATTTTAAAAACGAAAACCACCTTTTGAAAAAAAATTGGAAACACTAGTTGATCTTGAGTATCACTTTACAGAAATTTGAACAAACATCATTGTCCAGACTTTGAAAACCATCGTGCATTTGAACAAAAACGAGGACACTTTTCTTTTAGTGAAAAACTTTCAGAAATATTCGACCCTCGGGTCTAAGCAAAGCATTTCTAAATAATTGAAAATATCTCAAAATATTTTGGTCCCCTACTGAAATAGTTTTGAAATATATTACGGCACTAGAAAACACCTGGAAAGTACCGCGAGCAAATAATTCATTTTAAAAGTACGTCTCGAAATTAATTTTCTAAGATACTCCAGGTTTTCGAAGATCTATTAGGTTAGAATGCCTAAAAACTCACATGTAACAACATTCACTTACATAAATCACAATACACACATCAACTCGTTCAAAACCAAGACAACACCTGTCTTTTACCGGAAACAAACAGTCGAATATCATATTCAAAAGGACATAAATAATGACAGTACTCCTCATATAAACGAAATATGAGAGTCACATAAACGCATCCTGAACAAAGAATCAGCATAGAGACTCCGTCACTCAATGACTAATCATACAAGTGGCTCATGTCACACGAGGCACAAGACAAAGGAGGGAGACTTACATCCACAGGTCGCACGAAGATGATGATCGCCCCACGATACTAATCACGACCAACCAACTCAGACGACGCATCGCGACACGACTCAGTCAGATAAAATCCGATGAGACAAAAACTCAACAGACACCACTAAACCCGACAGCCTAGGTTTCCACAACCTACTCTGATACCATTCATGTAACACCCCCAATCCACTTAGGGATATTACACGCTGTAGAACCCTTCCTCAAGGATCTACCAGGATGGTAACAACAATGAACATCTCAACACTGCCTTTAAGGCTAAAAGGACTCAGTAGACCGATTTGGTCTTTCAATAAATACATACAACTCAAACACAATACATGCCCACGGAGGGGTCGAATACAACACACTCCTGTATAACGGGTAAAGAATACTGCAGCGGAAATAAAATACAACTAAACCAATACGACAATGTACGGGTACTCATGTGATTAGTATCGATCATCTTTCATCACCATTCATGCCGACCCTGTGTTATGCTCCCCAAAACCTGAATGCAAAGACAGACATACACCCCCCGAATATTCGGGGGTTAGCAAAACTCCACTGTTTTGCTAGTGCAAGTATAAAATACGAAAACAAGCCATACATATCATATTCCAAGGACTTAGAAATCATAAACATACTTTCCGAAGTAAATCACTTGATAAAAACGGTTAAATCGAAAGATATGGGTAAACCCGATATACATCTAGTAAAAACATTTTACGATCTCGGGAGTTTTGAAAACGTTTAGGGACACAGCCCAAAAGTCATTTTCCCAAAGCACAATTACGGTAACAACACACGGGGTCCACGACCCAAATCATACCATCCCGATCACAAGCACGAGGTTCAAGACCCGATCATATCATAACAACATGTTTCCACAGATTATTCACGTCCCGCGCTAGCAAGCCACGGCCTCAGATGCTCCCGTAGAACATACCCGAGTGAATAACCCACAGGGAAACCATACCGAATCACATGTCACCGTAACAACAGTCACGTGACCACAAGCACAAATATATTCATAACCAAATCACAACCATAAGTTATCCCGGCATCGCGCTAACAAGCCACGAACCTCGGAGTCCCCGCAAGACATACCCGATGGATAACCACACAAGTTATCCCCGGCATCGGGATAGCAAGCCCCGAACCTCGGAGTCCCCGCAGACATACCCGGATTGGATAACCCTACGGTCACGCCCGACCCATACTAGCAAGTATGGATCCCGGAGATTCAACGATCCCACCCGGAGGCACATCACATACAACAAGCACACAACAATAACCAACTATCAAGCCAAACAACATTAAGCATCACAACCTCCTTTCAAAGGAGTAACAACCCATATCACCCGTCACATATTCATCGAACAAGCACACATAACAACACATAATCCTCGGTAACTTATTATGGTTTATTACATTCACTAAATGTGATCATAAGTCTTTCAACAAACGAAGTTAACACACAAAGGCCAAAAACACATTTTTTCATGAAGCATCCGAGTTATCGTTGAAAGACAACATTTATCGAGAACATACCGATACTTTGTAACATTCATTAAACATCCGGATTTTACATAAAATCATTTACCAACAATTATACCTACGAAACATGAAACGTATGGGCAAGATACTTGCCTCAAAACCACGATATCAGCGAGACGACGGATGGGATGCGGTCGAACAGCCCCAAACCCCCGAACAATATCAAGAACGCGATAGCAACACGAGTAGTACGAGAATAACACCACACGAATTATCAATCACCAAACGGGATTCAACCCGGAATCCTAGAGCACCTATAATCCTCCAGAAGGAACAATAAAAACAACGAAGATACGATTACAATGAGAATCAAGGTAAAAAACAATGGAAGTCCCACCAAACTATCGAAGGGAAACTCATTGGGACATTGAATCGAACACTTAACGCTCGATAACTCCCAAGAACACTCGAATCACCAATCGAGTTAAACAAACTTGAAATACGGATATACAACCCATAGAACACGATTAATAATGTTCAATAACATCAACCGATTCATCAAAATAGGAGGAACAATGAAAAATCAAGAAGGAAATCTCGAAAGTCAAATCCTAGGAGATTTCAAGAAATTACCTCGATTCGAAGAAGAACAAGGATTTGATGTTAATATAATCGACAAGGGCCTTTCGAAACACCCTGGAATTGATTAGAATCGACCAAGGACTCGAGTTCCTGAAACCCCATCGCCAGCCGAAGCAAGAAATGAGAAAAAGGGGAAAAAATGAGGTCTGGCCGATCACATGGCCTATAAATGCCGACAGGGTTACAGACGTAACCGGCAGTGCCTTACGGCCGTAACCGGCATTCGTCAAAAATCTGTAATTCATTCCTTTCGTTGTTGTTCATTCATAATCATAATTCATTCATAATGTATTAACCGTATTGAGACTTGTAATTGTCAATTAAAAACTTCATTCACGAGGAACGACGGTTCCAACTATTTCATTGAGCTATCATTCATTTCACTATCATTTCATCTCGGTGAGTCACTTTTTACTTTGTCCGATTGTTATTCATTAATATTATTCATGGTCATTCTTGTTCATATGACCTTCTGGGTTCATATTGCGCGGTCGTGTGGGGATGTGTGGAATTTTTAGTCGGGCACGTGATGGTCATGTGTTGGGTTCACCGACACATTGGACTGTGCACACGGTAATGTACCTCCGTAAGACTAATTAGGTACAAGGGCGGGTGTGTCCGGACACTCGTCCTGTGCACGTGCACATACCATTACGGGTGTACTATGATGCCTCTCTTCAGCGTCATTTCATAATTGAGATATATCATGATTGTGTTTATTCAACTCTTGAGGATTGTTGTTCTGTGTAACTGACCCCATTGGGGGATGTTGTTTTCAGGTCATGGCAAGGCTAAGGCACAAGAAGAGAACGCTGACGGCTAGGAGTCCCAGTGATACTAGTAGGGGGCCCAGTCTTTTTCATTCATTCGTGTTTTCTTCATTTTATTTCCGCTGCAGACTTCTGTTTGGGTATCCATTTCATTCAGTGTTGTATATTTTATCTTTATATAAAATATACATGTATTATGTATTATCTTGGGTGTCTTGTAATGAGACCTCATCGGAGTGATTGATGATATAATGTGGTTTGGTACTACAATTATATTATTTAATTAATTAATTTTCATTTGCCTGGTGGGTCCCAGTCGGGGGTCCACGGCACTGTAATATCCGCCTAGTTTGGGGTGTTACAGAGTTGGTATCGGAGAGTGGTTTTGAATACTACCTTCCGAGTCATGTATCATTTGAGATCATCGCTCATCAGACTAGTATCATTGGACTTTCGCGTCATGTGTGACATGTGCAAGAGCCGAGCCCCTCAGACCAAAGAACAGTAAGATTTCTGACGCCATGGTATAATTTCTCGCAATAAGAATCATTCATTCATCATTCATCAGTTAACAATCCTCAAACATCATTTTCATTTTGATCATGTTGATCATGTTAACTCATTAATCACTCAGTTCATTTCATTACTCAGTTGTCGATCTTGAGGATCGAATCATTAATCTTGTTAATTTGTCCAAGATAATCATTTCAAGAATTTCATCAGACAGTAATGTCACCTCAGTTAATCATTCATATAATCATTATGTCAAAGCGTGTATGCTCAATTTTATCATTTCATAACGTAATCATAACGAGGTACTCATGCGAGATCTATAATTATCATTTGGCTTTCCTACTCCAGTATGGAGAGAGCTGTCAAAGGACGCAGGGGGAGAGGCTGCGGTGCGGGCCGAAACCCGGGAAATAATCACTCACTGTCGGGAAGTCGTACCCAGGACTCAGCTCGATCAGAAGATGTTCGGGTTAATCCACTCACTTTTATGCAGGTCATGATGACCCATATGTAATTGCTTAATCATCATTGCGCCACTCTAGACGAATTAATCGAGAGAACTCTCACGTATGAGCCTGCTGCTAAGGAAATTGCTGAGCAACAACCTTCAACTTCTGGCAAGGAATCGAAGAAGCGTAATCAGCCCGAAGGAGGCCAGGAAACCTTCAAGAAGCCTCGTGCGAGTCCTAACTTTTCTGAGCGACCTCCTACGGCGCCTAGACCTGCGGGATCTCAGTCCCGAGCGGCCAGATCAGCCATCACCTGTTTCAATTGTGGAGCGCCCACTAAGTGTCTGAAACCGTCTATCATGTGCCATAACTGTGGGATTGTTGGGCATAAGGCCCGTTTTTGCCGAAGGGACTCCAAGCCGACTCCGGTGGCATCTCAGGCCCCGAAGCAATCAGCGATTCAGAATCAAGCTGCTCTGTGAGTGTTGTTTAAGACAACGGAAGCGAATAAAGGCGGAGCTCATATTTTTCAGACAGGAGCATCCGGTTTAGGGGGAGGCGGCAAGTCCCGAATTCACGAGATAAAGAGGACCGATGATTCGGAGGCCCGAATGATCTCGGGTATACTCGAAATTCTATCCCAATCTGCATGTACTCTTGTGATACTGGTGCATCGCATTCATTCATTTTCGAGTCATGTTTGAGTAGACTACTTCTGGATAGTTCCACTAGTTGTGAACTTTATGTCATTGATCTACCTAATGGTAGACGAATTATCAGAAATCATTAGATTAAGAATTGTCCGATTCAACTTCATGGCCGTGATTGGTTAGCAGACCTAATCGCGGTGGATTTACCTAACGACGATGTAATATTGGGTATTAGTTGGATGGATTGTCATGGTGCCATCCTCAGCGTTCGTAAGCGTATGGTCACTATCATTTCAATCGTTGGAGCCGAGTGTGTAATTCAGTGAGGTAATCCCCGCTGTTCCGGAAGAATCATTAATTTGATGAAAGCAGTAAAATTACTCAATCAGAGTTGTTCAACCATTCATGGCATCATTGTTATCGATTGAAGATGTACTCCCAAACGGGCTACCTGGTTTATCTCCACAGAGAGGTGTGGAATTCACGATAGAGTTGGAGCCTGGTATGTCCCCATTATCGAAGGCACTATATCGGATGGCCCCGACCGAAGTGCAGAAACTAAAGAATCAATGGGAGGATTTGACCGAGAAGGATTACTTTTGATCGAGTGCGTCCCCGTGGGGAGCACCAGTGTTTTGTCAAGAAGAAGGACAGTTCTTTTCGTCTGTGTGTCGATGATCTCTTAGATCAACTTCAGGGAACTTCAGTATTTTCCAAGATCGACTTAAGATATAGATATCATCAGTTGTGAATTCGAGAGTCGGATATCGCAACGACGGCGTTGCAAACACGCTATGGTCATTATGAGCTCGTGGTAATGCCGTTTGGGTTAACTAATGCACCTGCGGTATTCATGGAATTAATGAAATCGGGTTTTCATCAACTATTTGGATCAGTTCGTGGTTGTCTTCATTGATGACATTTTGATTTATTCTCGTGATCGAGAGGAGCACAAGGCTCACCTTCATCAGGTTCTCGACGTGTTGAGATGAGAGCAACTTTATGGAAAGTTTTCTAAATGTGAGTTTTGGACGTCCGAAGTGACGTTTCTCGGACATGTAATTTCATCAGATGGTGTGCGTGTTGATCCTCAGAGACAGAGGCTATCCCAGATTGGCAACCTCCGAAGAATGTTAAGGAAATCGGAAGTTTCCTCGGATTAGCTGGTTATTATCGGCGGTTTGTGGAAGGATTTTCTAAAATCGCTCAACCCATGACGAACCTTTTAAGGAAGGATAAGAAATACACGTGGTCCGACGCGTGTCAACAGAGTTTTGAGGAACTCAAGAGCCGGTTAATTTCAGCACCTGTCCTTTCTTTACCGCAAGGGATGGAAGGATTTGTGGTTTATAGTGATGCGTCCGGACAGGGTCTCGGATGTGTACTAATGCAGAATGGGAAAGTTATTGCTTATGATTCACGGAAGTTGAGACCTTACGAGGTTAATTATCCGACCCACGACCTGGAGCTAGCAGCCTAGATATTCGCATTGAAGATTTGGCATCATTACCTTCATGGCGTCACCTGTCAGATAAATATATATTTACTCAGAAGGAGTTAAATATGCGACAGAGACGGTGGTTGGAACTAATCAAAGATTATGATATTGAGATACTTTACCACCCAGGCAAGGCGAACGTTGTCGCCGACGCCTTGAGTCGTAAGTCCGTTCAGGAGCAAATGCTTGCTCGATTAACAGTTCAGAAGGAACTTCAGCAGGAATTTATGAGACCCGAGATCGAGGTCTGGTTACAGCGAGTACAAGGGCAACTCTATACGTTGGAGATTTAATCGCCACTTGAGGAGGCGTTCAGGGAGAATCAGGGTTCGGACCCATCTTTGTTACGCATTCGAGATGATGTGGCTCAGGGGAAAGCCCCTGGATTTGTGGTCCACGAGGATGGACTTTTGCGATTTAAGAATTGGTTGTGCATACCGGCGAATGACGAGTTGAAAAACTAAATTTTGAAAGAAGTTCATGCTATCCCTTATTCCGTTCATCCGGGATCTAGCAAGATGTATAAAGACTTGAAACAAAATTACCGGTGGAGTAATATGAAGCGAGAAGTCGCGAAAATTGTTTCGCGATGCTTAACCTGTCAGCAAGTCAAGATAGAACATCAGCGACCGGCGGGTATGCTGAAACCTCTCCCTATTCTAGAGTAGAAACGGGAAGATATTTCAATGGACTTCATCACGAGTTTGCCGACGAGTCTTCGTGGCATGATTACAATTTGGGTAATTGTGGATCGTCTGACTAAGTCAGCCCATTTTCTTGAGATTAAGGATGCGTGGGGTCCCGAGAGACTTGCCCAGTTGTTCACCAAAGACATAGTGAGATTGCACGGTACTCCTAAGAGTATCATTTCTGATCGTGACGGACGATTCGTGTCTCATTTTTGGAAATCAGTTCATCGTGCTATGGGAACTCAGCTTAATCTCAGTACAACTTTTCATCCTCAGTCCGACGGACAATCAGAGAGGACTATTCAGACTTTGGAGGACATGTTGAGGGCATATGTTCTCGATTGGAAAGATGATTGGGAATCCCAACTACCGTTGATCGAGTTCACGTACAATAATAGTTAGCATGCTTCGATTAAGATGGCACCTTACGAGGCCTTGTATGGTCGTCGTTGTCGATCTCCTTTGTGTTGGGATGACTTATCAGAATCAATCGGCACCGAGCCCGATATGCTTATAGCCGCCCGTGAGAAGGTAGCTTTGATCAGGAGTTGTCTGTTGACCGCTCAGAGTCGACAGAAATCATATGCAGATAATCGTCGTCGACCATTAGAGTTCGAGACGGGTGACCATGTTTTGGTCAAGGTATCCCCGAGTCGAGGTATCTTCCGTTTTGGGAAGAGGGGAAAGTTGAGTCCGAGATTCATTGGACCGTTTGAGATTTTGGATCGAGTATGCGAGTTAGCTTATCGATTGGCCTTACCTCCGGCGTTGAGCCGAATTCATAATGTGTTTCACGTCTCTCAGTTACGGAGGTATGTTGCCGACCCGAGTCACATACTTCAGTTCGACAAAATCGAGATCGACGATGATCATTCGTATGAGGGGCATCCTATACGAGTCTTAGAGCGGCGAATCAAACAGTTGAGGAATAAGACGATTCCTTTGGTTAATATTCAGTGGTCTAGACACGGAGTCGAAGAGGCTACTTGGGAAACCGAGGATAGTATGCGGGAGAGTTATCCCGAGTTGTTTGACCCTTAGTTTCGGGGACGAAACTCTTTTAAGAGGGGGTGTATATAATACCCGGTTATAATTCAGTCATTATCATTCAGTATTTATCATTCAGTAATTGTCACTCAGTAATTTTCACTCATTAATGATCATTGCCACTCAGTAATTTTCACTCATTAATGATCATTTGTCACTCATATTCAATCATTGTTTTCACTGTTCAGAGTATATTGGTATCACGTATCAGTTTTATTCATCATTCAACCCGGTTAGATAGTCGGGCCGAGCGTATCATCATTGTCATCTTTGTTGCGGGCTGTGTGTGAGGAGTAGCACACGCTACGTACTCTCTTTAGCGCGCGCTAATTGAGTACAGGTAGCGCACGCTACCACTCAGCATTAGCGCACGCTAATGTTGTTCAGGCTGACAGTCCAGAAGGTACTGGACTGCAGGTGAATTATAAGTAGCGCACGCTACGAATGGTAAGTAGCGCGCGCTAGTGGTTTGTAGTAGCACACGCTATATATTTTGGTGTAGCGCGCGCTAAGGTCGGACAGGAAGAGTCCAATGGGTACTGGACTGAATTGGATTAATTCATAGCGCACGCTATGAGTGGTTTTTAGCATACACAATTGGTGTAGTAGCGCACGCTAAATATTGAATGTAGCGCACGCTATCGCGAGCAGATCAGAGAACATGAGGTTCTGGACTTCAGTACTGGGCACCAGATAAATTGTTAGCGCACGCTAACATTGTGGGGTTAACGCACGCTAACGAGGCAGTCAGTAGGCACTGTACTGTCAGAATAACCCGTTAGCGCACGCTACATATCAGGTCATAGCGTGCGCTAAACTGGAACAGTTTAAATAGGACAGTCAGCCCCTAGCTTCGTCATTTTCATTTCTCACTTCGTTTTTGAGCGATTTTGGGCGATTTCGGGCATTTTGGAGAGACTTATTCGATCTGGGTTCATCAATCATCATTATCAAGCTTATCATTTGGGTTAATCATCATTTCATCATCTCCAATACATCAAATCAAGGTAAGCATTTCTTGGATCAAGTATTTCGGATTTTTGGTATTTTTCCTTCCGATCTCTTCGTGTAAGCTTGGTTTTAAGTTGGAATATATTAGATATAGATTATCTACCTTGGATACATGTTTTCCTATGGATTATTCGGTGTACATTTCGGATTTGTTGAACATTTGGAGATTTATTCGAGAACCCTTGATATTGACTTTGGTTATTTTTGGGGGTTTCCGATTATAGTTGTCGTAACCTTGAGTTATGGTTTCCTATTGGATTATTGATATCATTGAAGGTGTTTTGTGTGATTGAAATACTCATTTTGGAGTTTGGGTTCGATATATTCGGGATTGGATTTTATCAAAGGATGTATGTTTGCTAAGTATTCGTTAGAATGCCTCAATGAGTTGGATATTATTGTATCAACCTTTGAGTTGATTATAATCGTGTTGGATACGGGTATTAAGCGTTTGTTGGTAATTGTCATTCAAGGTTGTTCGAGCGACCGACATCCCTTTTTGGATGTTGTTCGAGGAAGGACATTCTTCATCGGTTCAGTAAGTTAATTCTTACTCGGTTAAAAGGATATTCATTCCTTTCGTTGTTGTTCATTCATAATCATAATTCATTCATAATGTATTAACCGTATTGAGACTTGTAATTTTCAATTAATCACTTCATTCACGAGGAACGACGGTTCCAACCATTTCATTGAGCTATCATTCATTTCACTATCATTTCATCTCGGTGAGTCATTTTTTACTTTGTCGGATTGTTATTCATTAATATTCTTCATGGTCATTCTTGTTCATATGACCTTCTGGGTTCATATTGCGCGGCCGGGTGGGGATGTGTGGAATTTTTAGTCGGGCATGTGATGGTCATGTGTTGGGTTCACCGACACATTGGACTGTGCACACGGTAATGTACCTCCGTAAGACTAATTAGGTACAAGGGTGGGTGTGTCCGGACACTCGTCCTGTGCACGTGCACATACCATTACGGGTGTACTATGATGCCTCTCTTCAGAGTCATTTCATAATTGAGATATATCATGATTGTCTTTATTCAACTCCTGAGGATTGTTGTTCTGTGTAACTGACCCCATTGGGGGATGTTGTTTTCAGGTCATGGCAAGGCTAAGGCACAAGAAGAGAACGCTGACGGCTAGGAGTCCCAGTGATACTAGTAGGGGGCCCCAGTCCTTTTCATTCATTCGTGTATTCTTCATTTTATTTCCGCTGCAGACTTCCGTTTGGATATCCATTTCATTCAGTGTTGTATATTTTATCTTCATATAAAATATACATGTATTCTGTATTATCTTGGGTGTGTTGTAATGAAACTCCTCATCGGAGTGATTGATGATATAATGTGGTTCGGTTCTACAATTATATTATTTAATTTATTAATTTTCATTTGCCTGGTGGGTCCCAGTCGGGGGTCCACGGCACTGTAATATCCATCTAGTTTGGGGTGTTACAGGACCAATCAGAACAAAAAGGGAAGCAAATTTCATCCGACTTAATGAGGAACGCCGTAAGATCGAGCCTTCGGTTACGCATGCACCCGAGCTAGAGCTGAAACCTTTGCCACAACACTTAAAATACGCACATTTGGGAGCCGACGAACCCTACCTGTCATTATTTCGGCTGAGCTGAATCCTAATCAAGAGAAAGCATTGCTAAAAGTTCTCAAGGAATATAAAGAAGCCATTGGGTGGACTATAGCTGACATTAAAGGAGTTAGTACAGCCCTATGCATGCATCAAATTCTATTAACGGAGGACGCCAAGCCCACACGAGAAGCACAACGGCGGTTTAATCCACCAATGATGGAGGTAGTGAAAAAGGAGATTCTTAAGCTCCTCGACGTAGGGCTGATCTTTCCAATATCCGATAGCAAATGGGTAAGGCCAACGCAAGTTGTCCCAAAGAAGTCAGGAATTACCGTGGTCAAGAATCAAGAAGGCGAACTTGTTCCTAGCCGTATACAAACTGGATGGAGGGTGTGCATCGATTTCCGCAAGCTGAATTCAATGACCCAAAAAGATCATTTTTCATTGCCATTTATAGATCAAATGATTGAAAGGCTTGTCGGACACGCTTACTATTGTTTCTTGGATGGGTTTTCGGGTTACTTTCAAATTTCAATCGCACCCGAAGACCAAGAAAAGACGACATTCACTTGCCCCTTCGGCACATTCGCCTATCGACGGATGCCCTTCAGACGATGCAACACGCCTGCTACCTTCCAAAGGTGTATGGTAAGCATTTTTACTAAGTACGTAGGTAATATCATTGAAATATTCATGGATGATTTTAGTGTGTATGGGGATTCATTTGATATATGTCTAGAAAATCTCACACTTATTTTAAAACGTTGTGTAGAAACTAATCTCGTACTTAATTGGGAAAAATGCCATTTTATGGTAAAACAAGGAATAGTTTTAGGGCATGTAGTCTCGGAAAAAGGAATTGAAGTTGATAAAGCAAAAATTGATATTATTGCCGCTTTACCTTACCCCGCCACGGTGCGGGAAGTACGTTCTTTTCTTGGCCATGCAGGATTTTATAGAAGGTTCATCAAGGATTTTTCAAAGATAGCGGCGCCCTTATGCAAGCTTCTCCAGAAGGAAGTGGAATTTAACATGAACGACGAATGCAAGGCCGCCTTTGACAAGTTGAAGCAGTTGCTGACAACATCACCCATAATTCAACCACCAAATTGGGATCTGTCATTCAAACTAATGTGCGATGCAAGCGACTATGCGGTAGGGGCTGTCTTGGGTCAAAGAGTGTGGAGAGCACCCCATGTAATTTATTATGCCTCAAAAACACTGGACCCGACACAAGCAAATTATTCCACAACTGAGAAGGAGTTCCTGGCCCTGGTCTTTGCAGTAGAAAAATTTCGTTCCTACCTACTCGGGACCAAGATCATTATTTCTCAGATCACGCTGCCCTACGATATTTGTTAGCCAAAAAGGAGGTAAAGCCGAGACTTATTCGATGGATCTTACTTCTTCAAGAATTCAACGTGGAGATCAAGGACAAGAAAGGGTCCGAAAATTCTGTGGCCGATCACCTGAGCCGATTAGTCTTAGAAAATGATGGGAAACCTATGTGTGACAGTTTCCCCGACGAACAATTATTTTCCGCCTCTCAACACTGGGAGGACTATTCGACACTGGGTGACCCAATGTCAGACTCTGCAGCACCATGGTATGCCGATTTAGTGAATTTTCTCGTAGCCAATATTTTTCCTACTGGTATGACACGGTAAAGGAGGGATAAACTCAGAAGTGATGCCAAATACTACGTATGGGATGATCCTTATCTATGGAAGTATTGTTCAGATCAAATGATTCGAAGATGTGTACCAGAGGCTGAATTTCATTCAATTCTTGTTTTTTGTCACTCGCATGCATGCGGAGGACATTTCGGTTCAAAGAGAACAACACATAAAGTTTTGGAGAGTGGTTTCTACTGGCCTTCGCTATTTAGAGATGCTTATGATTTTTGCAAAGCGTGTGATAATTGTCAAAGAACGGTAATATCTCTCGATGAAATCAAATGCCCCAAAATCCTATCTTGGTTTGTGAAATCTTCAACGTCTGGGGCATGGACTTCATGGGACCTTTTCCCTCCTCATATGGTAATCTCTATATTTTACTCTTCGTGGATTACGTATCCAAATGGGTGGAGGCGACCGCCTTACGGACCAATGATTCCAAACTAGTGGCCAAATTTATTAAATCCAATATCTTCACTAGATTCGGAATTCCAAGGGCTGTAATAAGCGATCGGGGAAAACATTTCAAAAATCGAATAATTGAGGCACTCTTAAGGAAATATCGAGTCTTGCACAAGGTGTCCACTTCTTATCATCCGTAATCAAATGGGTAAGCCGAAACATCTAATAAGGAGATAAAAGCAATCTTGGAGAAAACAGTTCAGCCAAATCGGAAGGATTGGAGCTTACGACTCGATGACGCGCTTTGGGCTTATAGGACGGCATATAAAACACCAATTGGCATGTCACCGTATCGCTTGGTTTATGGCAAACCTTGCCATCTTTCCATCGAGCTCGAGCATCGTGCCTTTTGGGCAATCAAGAAGTTCAATATGAATTTTGACGAATCATGCATCCATCGGAAGCTGCAACTGCAAGAACTGGAAGAGATACGAAATGACGCGTTCGAAAATGCAGCAATTTATAAAGAAAAGACGAAGGCGTTCCACGATTAAAAAATAATAAGGAAAGACTTCGTTGTAGGCAAAAAAGTGTTACTCTATCACTCTCGACTCAAATTATTTCCGGGAAAGTTGCGATCCTGTTGGATTGGCCCGTTCGTAATTATCAATATTTTTCCGTCCGGAGCAATTGAAATTCGAAGTCTAAAGACAAGAAAAATTTTCAAGGTTAATGGGCATCTCCCTAAACCCTACCGCGAAGGACTTACGACGGCTAATATGGAGGAATATAAACTCGAGGACCCATCTGAAATTTAAAACAGTGAGTTTGTCGAGCCATCGACGTAAAAAAAAGGCGCTTGTTGGGAGGCAACCTAATTTATATTTGAGTATTATTTTTCGCAATTTTTTTCGGCAGTTTTTGGTAGTAAAAAAATTTTTTTTCCTGCATTATTTTTTTATTTTTTGCCTTTTAAATTTTTTTACTTCCTTGTTTTTCCCACTTAGTTTTTTTACTCCCTTTCTCCCTCCCCCGTTCGGTCGTTCTCTTCCCCCCCGCTTGGTCTCCCCCGAACTGACCTATGTCCCTCTCTCTTTTCTGCAGCCTCAAGAACGACCGTCGCCGCTGCTATGACTGGAAAGAGGAATACCAACCGGCCCCTGAATCGAATCACTCGAAGCGGCGGCTGGAGACATAACCCTAGGGCTCCGACCCACTATGACCTCACCGAGCCCGAGAAGCCCGCGACAAAACCCTCCACCGCTGGAAAATGAAGGGTCGGCCAACCAGCATTCGGCGAACCACTCACCAAAAAGCCGAAGCAGGGTCCACCGGGTCAAACTTCAAAAGGGGCAAAACAACCCTAGAAATCGCCGGGCCGTGGCTTGAAAGACGAACCCACACCACCGCCATCTCCGCCCTCGTCGACCGCACCGCCAGTCACCAGCAACGATATGGCTCCTGAGCTAATCTATCAACTATTACCGCCGCCCCCGTTGTTACTCACATGGTATGGAGTAGAAACATCGAGCCCCAAAACATTCGATGGGAGTGGTTCGGAACATCCACCTCAACCCGAACGCAATTTAGAAAACGAGCCGCGATTGACTGCCGAACAAGGAAATGGAACGGAGGCCGAGCAGCACGGATTCACACAAACCGAGAGCCCAGCTCCACCTCCAGTAAGAGAAAGGGGCAAGAGTCTCCTCGTCCTACCGAACCGATATAATGTCGCCTTCGGATCCCCCGGACAGGTTACACGCTACCACAAACTCACGGAACGAAAGATAATCCCATCGGTCTATCTTGATGAAATTATTTTGCGACAATTGGGATTGTATGATGATGTCATGGCATTGTTGAGTGTACTGGGGTGGGAAAGGTTGGCAACGGGGAATTGGGAAGTTTATGAGGATCTGACATATGAATTTTTTAGCTCAATCTGGAAAGGGGATTTTGAAAAAAAAGGGACTTTTTATTTTCGTTTAAATGGTAAGGGGTATACATGGGGGGTCGAGCAGTTCGGTCGAGCACTTGGGCTGACTGCCGAACCCGAGGAAGAAGTTGACATACCACCCGAAAATGCGATTTGGCAAATGATTATGAATGATGCCAGTCCATTTGTCGCAGGAAAAACTAAAGCCATCGCCATTCGAAACCCGATGATCCATTATGTTCAACGACTTATGGCATATACGGTCACCGGGAGATATTCAAACCGGAATGTGGTGCAGATTTTTGAGTTGCGGATGATGTATGCGATGGTTTTTATAAAAAGGGTGAAATGTGTTAAGAATTTATCGATGATGTTTATTGGGGGTGATGTCACGAAAAACCCAATCGTGATGGGGGGCTTTGTCATGGCAGTAGCTCGGTACGCCGGGGATGATTTCAGCGGTCGGTTCCCAGTCGGGGCAGTGGAAAAATTGGACAAAACTCTTCTTACGAAAATGGGCGTTTTAGAAAAAAATGAAAGAATTTTAAATGGCGAATATCAGCAAGTGAGACGATAGCTCTACCAAACACCGCGTATACTTCACCATGGGGGGAGAGAAATTTAAAAATGTTGCACATGAGCCTCCCTTCCACTCCTTCAGACAGCCCGGCGGCAAGGGCACAGACAGCCGGTGCTAGCACAAGCCAAGCAGGAGAGTCGGCTACAGAGGCCGAGCTGAGGCATCGGATCGAGCAGCTTGAGGAGGGGCGTCGCGCACTTCAAGCCAAGGTGGATCGTTTGACCGAGCAGCTGGAAGCCCTTCTCCCTCATTAGCCCGGTGATTCCTACTCTAGACTTTTTACTATCCTTTATTTTTTTCTTATTCTTTTCCTTCTTTTATTTGGAGTATGTACTTAATTTTAAGTTTGGGGAAGTTGGATTTGGAACGATTAGTTGAATTTGGAAATTGTGATGAATTTAATTTTGCGTCCTTAGCTAAATTTGTGTGATTGAATCAAGTTCGTGTATTGGGAATTTATGTATGGCCTGACATAGGAAATGGATGTGATTGACTAGTTTGATTTTAATTAGGGTAGTTCACTAGTCTTGATTTTGGATTTGGATAAAAGTGTGAGGGATTCATGGCACAAGCCCTTTTTATTCGTGAGTTTTGAGCCGTAGAGCAAATATATATACACACATATATAAATAATTATACATATACATGCTCACTATTTTTTCTTATGGAGTCAAACGTGTTGTGTTCATGCTAGAACTCAATCAATTATACATGTCGAGACTATGTAAGTGTTCTCATGCATTAAATTGATAAAGGCAATTAGGAATAACCCACTTGGCTTATATTTTCCCACCTCGACATAATCACATTAGAAGCCCATTTGGACATAAGCCTTATTCTTTGATCCAGTATATTTTATTAGCCATTATCTAATTTTTGGTGAAAATTCATCCCTTTGAACCCTTGGTCAAGATTTGGTTGTGAATTAGGTGTATAACAAGTCGAGGGAAAGACGAGAAATTATCAAAAAGTGGGTGAAGAAGTAAAAAGAAAAATGGTGCTGAAATTAAGATGAAAAAAAAATAAGGGCCGAAACAAAAAAAAATATAGGGGGCGGCCGTAAAAATACCCCCCTCAAATGTTGTTAAGCCACTGACCTCAACTAATTTTTCGTGGCTATGCGATTACATGTGCCTAAAAGGGTGCTCAAGGAAAGGATGGTGATTCATTGTAGGATTTGTTATGCACTTAATTTCATAATTAGTCTCGGCCAACGAATCCTTTATTTATCCTTTTTATCTTACCCATATCTAAAGCCCCGTTACAACCATAAAAGCCCTTTTGATTATATACATGAGTTCATCTAAGTAGTGGAGATTTAATTTTTGTGCGAGTATATGGTAATGACACACCATGTTTTGACGTGGGTGATTGCTTGATAATCCCTATATCTACTTGAGCGAGAGTGACCCCTTGTGAGGCCATTGAATTTTCTCTCACTCGATGCCAATGAAGATATTGAGATTGGTTGAGGTACTTCAATTTTCTTCATACTTGTTCATGATTATTTGTTCTCCCTTGAATATGGCTATCATCTTGGATTTTTCAATACATGTTTCTTGAAATTCTTTCACTCAAATAATGCTTGATGACAAGCATTGGTTTATGTTTGGGAGATTTGATAGAACAAAAATAGTGTGCTAAAATCATTATTAATTATAAGGTTTTAATGAATCTTATGTTGGCACACTTGGTTATTTTCCATATATTTATATTTTGGATGTAATATACTTCACTTGGCAATTTGTTGTTTAATTTAGGTGTTTGATGGAGTTTTTAAGCTTAAGGAATAAATTGGATCATCAAACGGACCAAGCCAAGGTGATTTGGGCTTAAATGAAGAAAATGTCGCGTGACACTGGGTGTCCCAGTGTCAGTTCGGTGTCCCAGTGTCAGTCCTGTTTCGAAAATAATCTTACTTGGGGCCCAAGAAACGACTCCAAACTGCCCCAATCAGTTCCACAAGGCAATAAATCAGTTCCTAGGCTAGGAAAAGGAATTGGAATAGAATTGGAAAGAAAGACTCCAAGGAAATCAAAACTCTAGAAGGATAAGAAGGAAGGAGATCCAGTTAAAGAAGGAAACTAAGAATTATTATAAAAGGAGAGGAGGGCTGGAATTATTTTCATCTTTTATCATCATACGGACGGCTGGAGCAGAAGCAGAAGAGGATGACCGAGCTGATTTTCTCACCGGAGCAACCGAGCCGATTCTGACGTGCGAAGAAGAAGACTACACCGTTTGAATTTCTTTCTTCTCATGTCTATTATTAATTTGCTGTTTTCTAAAGCCAACATGTCCGGCTAATTTTCTATTCTAGTTCTTAGTGAAGTTTGAAACCGTATTCGAAATATTCATGTTTTAATCCCGTAACGTATTCTCAACTCGAATTCTCTTGAATTACTTTTGTTTTATTGAATTCACGACTATGCCATTTAATTTCTTGATTTGGTTTGGCCAACTAGATTAGGAGTTTTATGTCTTATGCTAGAAATTGAGTTGTAATCCGTAATTATTGCAATTTTAATTTCACAAGTAGCAAACAATTGATTTTTTCCAATTGAGTAACACAAAATTGAGATCCCTTAAGTCGAGCTTATGAACTTAATATCTTGCCTATTCCATTATTTTGGTTTTTAATGCATCTAGCGAGCGAGATTTGAAGAGCTTGTTTTGAATCCACCGCAGAGATAGGTTCGATTAAAGAGCTTGTTTTAATTGAATAAACTAAAGAAATAATTGGGGTCAACAGAGCTTGTTGTTGGCTTCAGAATAGGAGTTCATGAGATTAGAGAAGAGATAAGTGCTGCATTGAAACTTGAATTAATTCGAAACGGTGGATAACGGAGCTAAGGACTAGATTATTCCTCAATTGATATTTTCAACTTTTTTTTATTTCCTTTGTTTATTTTATTTTATCTTACGCAATTTATTTTAGTTAAGATCATAAACAACCCCCCCCCCCTCTTTCGTTTTATTTTATTGCACTAAGTACTTAATCCTTAATTAGTATAATTGATTTACCGTTCTCCGTGGGATCGACCCTTACTTGCCGATACTACTAGTTAGTAGAAGTAAGACGAGAAAAATACAAATAACTAATTTTGACGCGTCACGACAGCGCGGTCAACCCTCTTCAACCAATCATTGCAAAGTGCCAAGATTTCTTATGGTTGCCATGGGATATTGAGTTTGTCAAAATCAACCGCATATGCAACAAGATGGCTGATTTGCTTGCAAAGCAAGGATACGAGGATCGCTCTGGACTAGTGTTCTTGGACATATGTCCCGATCTTTTGATGACTATCCTTCAGACAGATAGTTTAGGACTTTAATTTCCTTTCATCTTATGTACCAAAAAAAAAAGATCAAGCCGATGACAGTCGTCCCCATACGTTAAGTTCTTTATCCTTTAAAATATTGTACGGATATCTCTTTTTTGTTCTTGTCTTGTTCTAATTTTTCTCCGCACTATAAATTCTCCGAATTATCAATAAAAAGACTTCCACTCCATCAAAAGATAACATCTTGTAATCTCTTTATATTACACACTTATACTCACTTTGAAAAATATTAAGTATTTAAAGTATATTTTTGCAAGCATTATAATATACGAACCTACCTGAGCAATTCGTAGGCTAAGTTGTAAGACTCACTGTAAGATTGTGTAATATCCGCATTTTTTTCCTGGTATTTTCATTTTTCGGTGTATTTCTCGCTTGTAGCGCCCCTCGTGTATCTTTTAGTGTATTTCTTCCATCATCTTTTGATCTGATTCTCGTAATTGTTATACGGAACCGCTGTTTCGGGATTGTCGTGGATCCATTCTATGTTATTATGCATTTTGAGATATTCCATTTGATGTTTCGTTCATATCCCGGTGTTTTGGACCATTTATATTTCGTACCTAGCGCGCGCTAATTTTTCTGCATAGCGCACGCTAGAGGTCCCTTAGTAGCGCACGCTACGTCTACTTCGTAAAGCACGCTAGCGAGTAAGCCCTGGGAGTGGCAGTTCTGTTTTCAGCCCTATGGACTAACGGATTAGCGTATGCTACGTTGTCTAGCGCACGCTAATGTCGGGGGACTAACGCACGCTAAGGTGTCCGGTAACGTGCGCTAGCATGACTGTCCAGTACTGGACAGTTTGCTACTGGACTCGGTTAGGTGCCCAGGTAGCAAACGCTATGTTTGGCCGATAGCGCGCGCTAACTGGATTATGTGTGTACTGGCAGTTTGTTTCTGGACTCGACTGTTGTCCAGGTAACGCACGCTATGTCCGATAGCGTGCGCTACCGAGAGGTTATTAGCGCACACTACGTTTCGGGTAGCGCACGCTAACGGCCCAGTAATCTAGTTACTGGACTGGGACATTAACTCCTGGACTGGAGTTTTGTCCTGTTAGCGCACGCTAACTTATGGGTGTTAGCGCCCGCTAACACTCCCTGGCTATATAAGCTAGGGAGTTGACCCTGATGAACATATTGTTCTCATTTCTTTCCCCCTCCGCGGCGTTAGCGATTCCAGGCGATTTTCTTGGCGATTTCTTTCTCTAATCATCTCAACCATCATCTTCCTTGAGTTCTTGGTATATAATAACAACATCAACACGAATCTTTCATTCTAATCGAAGGTAAATCTCTTAGAACCCTACTTTTGGATAAATTGAGGGTTTTGGGATTTTCGTCCGATTCGTTCCGTTTTGTTGGTTAATCCATGATGAATATGATTAATTTTGTTGATATCATTAGTTTTCCTACGAATTTATGGTATATTTTCATGGTTTTGCTAAATCGAGAGGGTTTGGTTGTGGTTATTTTTGTACGAATATACATGAATCGTAGGCGGGTTTTCGGGTGCATTCCATTTCCGTATTCGTCTAGAGTTGGTTGTGATTATGTTCTTTGAATCGTTAGGTTCGGTTTCGTTGGTTCTTAGCGTTCGTTGCGTCGTCAATTATTCAAGGCAAGTATTTTTGGAAGCCTTTATGCTTAACGTGAAATGGTAATGCATATTGTGTGTGATATGCTCACCTCGGGAGGGTCCGACAGGATCACGGAGGGAGTCCAATGGTTTGTGCCCTGGATTCATGAGTTTGTTTAGCTAGCCAGCTCGGGAGGGTTCTTAGAGGCCTCGAGTGGGATTTGTGGCTTCGTCCCGGTCCTAGGCGATGCATGTGCGTGATTTGTTTTATGATATGGCCAGCCCGGGAGGGTCCTTAGAGGCCCCGGGTGGGATTTGTGGCTTCGTCCCGGTCCTAGGCAAATTATTTGACTGTTTGTTTCTGGAAATGACATGTCTGGTTTTGGTTTTTGAAATGATTTGGTGCATTGTACTATGAAACGTGTAAGCGAATGGTTTGCCTTGATTACTTGTACTAGCGTAATTGCTAACCCCTTTGGGGACCCGTTTTGGGGAAATTCTTGTTATGGATTTCAGGTTATGTTTCTTAGGACGAGCGGCCAGGACGATCTGAGGATGTTGGCCAGGGTCGTTGACATGTGCATTTGGGTTTTCTTGTTTCTTTTGTCTACTTAGATTTGGTTGTTTCCCATACTTATAAACTTATAGATTGTACTCGCGAGTACTTAGGCTTTTCACTTTGAATTCCGTTTTGTATTAACTCCGATTTCTATATTGTCGGTTTATGTTTATTATGTCGGTCGCTCCGGGCGTATCTTTATATGTTGCATTATTTAAATGTGTGTCCTTGCTAACTGAGATGGTTAGTCGAGTGGTGTTTTTCTTGTTTTAGCCTGGTGGGTCCCATGTAGGGATCCACAACGCTGTAATATACTCTGAATATCTTGGGGGTGTTACAAATTGTGTCTATAAGACAATGATAGTTCAAATTGTGAAACCCTAGAGTTATGCTATACTTTCATTTGTTTAGAATATGCCTGCGAGCTGTTCATTTTTAGTTTAAGTTAGAACTTTGGTTCAAGACTTAGAGTGGGAAACTTTGGATATGGTTTTTTATTATCAAAAAGGGAGAAATTATTGGGTGAATTCCCATCGGATTTTGATATTCCAAAACCACATCAATCGTCCTACAGTAGCATCTAACAACAACGTGAAGCTACAATATCTGAAGACTTTCTACAGCATAGACACCCTTCAAGGCTACAACGTATATATTGTAAGCTCCATACAAGGAAAATACCAACCTTCCGACAGTATAAACTACTTGGAGTTATATCCATTGCAGTTTAGTGAATTTAATATTCCTAAAATACTCACAGTATAAACGCATTTAATGCAGCGCGAGACGACATTTAAGAACTTATTATTTGTCATGTACGGATTTGATCAAAACTTTTTGAGGCAAACATCAAATCTAGTCCACGATCACATGCATATAATAATCATGAATCTAATAATATATACATATAAATATGGGTTCTATCTTTTATAATACCAAACCATAAAAGTAATAAGTTATATATCCTCATTCATAAGAGTATAAGTTTTTGATACCAAAAGACATTAATACCCTTAAATCTATCACTAAAAAGTAAAAAAAGGAAAGTCAACATCAACACTTTTTGGAGGACATTTTACTCCTTTTTAGCAAAATGGTATCAATAACTTACACTCTTATGAATGAGGATATATAACTTATCAATTTTATGCTTTGGTATTAAAAAATTGATTCTCACTATAAATATATATAAAATAGATCATATAAAAACTAATTACCTTGTGAAATTTAGAAACTTTTGTAGGCCATTGATATTAGTGCTCTAACGGCTGTAGATGAGTAGAATTATATACATTTATTTATTTTTTTATTGCATTATTTATTGCATATACTAGCGACCAGCTTGATGCAACAAATAATAACAAATATGCAATGAAATTATTTAATAATGCAATTGGTTTCTGAATTTCACCATTAAGAGTGTTTCCACCATAGTCAATCCATATATATCAC
Source organism: Orobanche coerulescens (assembly GCA_033398695.1). Taxonomy (NCBI): domain Eukaryota; kingdom Viridiplantae; phylum Streptophyta; class Magnoliopsida; order Lamiales; family Orobanchaceae; genus Orobanche; species Orobanche coerulescens. The sequence goes on along the minus strand of CM065809.1, from coordinate 140,561,259 downwards.
TATTGTAAAATATGTCTTTTACAACACTCAATTTATGGGTATGTTTGGATGCAATAACTGATAATCTAGCTGATTGTTGATAATCTAGCTGAAAACCAATAATCTAGATTATATCAGATAATTTAGCTGAAAATTGATAATCTAGCTGTAGTATGATAATTTAGATTATTGTATTTAAAAGTGTTTGGCCATTTATCATCTTATTTGAAATTTATAAAATGACATAAAAGTACATCTTTTATATTTATTGTTATATTATAATATTACAAAAACAACCTTAATATTTATATATTAACTCTTATGTTGTTTATTATTCTTTGACATTATGCAATATTATTATTTATTTTGTTTTCAACTTCTAATGGTATTTTTTTTATGTTATCACTCATATTATTATACAAATTTTATACAAATATTTATTAAGGGTAAAATCGAAATGAAAAAATAAATATATATATATATATAATATATACATTAAGGGTAAAATCGGAATGAAAAAATAAAATCTGGTAGCTTTGGGTTGAAAGCTATATTCGAAAGCGTTTGAATTTAATCTAGATTAAGATTATAATCTAGATTAAATTAGCACCATCCAAACAAGATTTTGAAGGTCAAATTAGATTATTTGACCAACTTTAATCTAAATTAAGATTATAATCTAGATTAAGTGGTCATCTAAACATACCCTATATCGATTGAATAAGAATCGGTGTAAATTTAAAAATACTTTAAATTTACCTTGGTTGTCAAAATAACCAATGTAGATTTGGCGTATCTTTTTAAGACGGTACATTTTAATGTCTTACTCACTAAGTTTAGGTATTTATACTATATAAAACCTAAAACAAAAATGGAAAGAGTCAAAGCACAAGGAGGATTGGGATTACATCCCAAGGGCCGACCAATTGATCCCTTTCAACACATGGGCGCGCGCCCCACACGGCCCAATCGGCCTGTGTTATGTCCCCTTTCTTGGATTTAGCAAACTCCATTATTAGATAGGGCTGTCAAAAAAAATCCGAAAAATCCAATATTCGTCCGAAATATCTGTATTTATATTTAAAAAAAAGCAGATATTATCTGTATTCGAAAAAAATAGATACGAATATTATCTGTATCCGGAATCTTCGGATACGATATGGATATAGGCGCATCCGTATCCGAAAATATCCGTATCCAAAATTAATTATATATAATATATATTTTTAATATAATTTTAATATACAATTATAAAATATAAGAATGCTACTCCCAATAATACTTTGTCACATGTCGTCATTCTTTGTTTCTCAATATTAAAATATAAGCATGCAGCATAAGTTATCTTTACTTATTAGTTATTTCTCTTTCTAACACAACAATTAGGTCAGCTAGCCCAAGTGGTATTGATTGGTAAGGAGAAGGAGCTCCTCCAGGGTACAAATCCCTCCTCCAACATTAAACTTTTGAAGATTAAAAAAAAGTGGTGGATACGGATCTGTATCCGGATAGCATCCGCCAGATATTATCTGTATCTGATCCGTCCGGATATTTTCGAATCCGGATACGGATTAAAATGCCGGATCCGAATACAGATATGGCCATATCCGGCTCCGTATTATCCGTTTGACAGCCCTATTTTTAGATCCAACATCGAAGCTGAATATAGCAGTATATCCTGGATATGATCCCTCTTGAATGAGTTGAGGGTGTCAACTAAACTTCCCGTATTAGGCTCCTATCCGTCCCAGTCTTCAAAATCCGATGCTTTATAGATAAATCTCCGATTCAAGATAGCATTCTTTTGAGCTGAAATTTGCTGAATTGAACTGAATTGAATTGAACTGAACTAAACTGAATTTTGCTGAACTAAATTGAACTGAAATGAATTGAATTGAACTGAATTGAAATTATTCATATCACCAAAAAAAATTATATGTATAATATTTTTAAATTTAATTCATTTAAAATGATAATAATAATAATAATTATTATGTATAATACTTTTAAATTTAATTCATTTAAAATAATAATTATTATGTATAATATTTTTTAATTTAATTCATTTAGAAAAATTATAAAAATAATTATGTATAATATTTTTTAATTTAACTTCATTTAAAAGATATTAATAATAATAAATATGAATAATAATTCTTAATTAAAACAACAAAACAATTGCGTGTGTAGTTACGCGCCATCATTGGTCCTCTGTTGCTCCTCTGCACAAGTCATCAAACTTGGCTCAAGTGGTCACCAAACATTAAAGACCGCGATGGAGCTAAAAATATCCCGCCAAAGTCTTTGCCATAGAAAGAGTCCTAGATCTCGCATCTACAGTTCAATTCAGATCTCAATCGATGAGGCAAAAAAAATAATAAAATATTAAAAATAATTGATAAAATAATGCTAAAAATCCCACAACCCACGATTGATAAAATAAAAGAGTAGGTTCCTCTTTTCTTCCCTCTCTCCCCCTTATTCTAACAAGCTTGACTCACATCTTAGGGCTTTCCCTCATCACGGCGCTGTAATTCTGTTGTCTTCCCTTCGCTCGGCTACTCACCTCCGCCAAACGGAGCAGGTCAGATCCGGTCGGCTACTCACCTCCGCAAACAAAGCAGGTCAGATTTATTCATCCGATCTGTTTTATTCCCATGTTTTGTTGTGTGCTTGTTCGACTGATCTCTTCAATTCATTTGCTCTGTTATTCAATTCGTTTATGTATAAACTTTAATATATCATATATGTTTGTTGATCGTTGTGTGTGCATATATATATATATATATATATATATATATATATATATATATATATATATATATAATGGTAGTGGGAAGTGGGTTAGTGCCTGTATGTTTATATATGCACTGTAACATATCAATCGAATATATATTTTTATATATACACTAAACCCTTTAGTTTATAGTTTAGCTACCTCGGAAAGGTTCAATGAATTACTTGTTGAGGAGATCAGACTTAAGAAAGCAATGAATTCGACTTTGTAAAGTGAAGACAGATGGAAGCACTTCAAGTCTTTCTTGGCCATGAGGACTGACGACACTGATTGCTTTAGTTCTTGAATCACAGCATGTCTCCAATCTCCTTCTTTAAGGACATCTTCATATAGCAACTCGTTCAAGTTCCATGAGCTGGAGTTATATATATATATATATATATATATATGTGTGTGTTGTTTAGAATGTCTTGTAACTAGTATTTGTTTGGCTAAAGATAATGACGGCGAGAATAACTTGGACATGTGAGACTTCTAAGAAGTTGATTGAAATTTCAGTGAATGAGAATAATAGAAGAGTTCTTGGACAAATATTGTCAAGAATTTTAATGCTCAAACACAATTAAATGCAAGTGCAACACAAGTTCGAAATCACTGTACTGACTTGAAGGAGAAATATAAATGTTGGGAGGATTTGCAAAGTTTGTCCGGCGTAGCATTCAATCCTATTACTAGATAAATGAATGTGCAAAAGAGGAGTCTGGAGAGATATAATGCTCTTATACATGTAAAATTAATTACAAAATAACTACTTTGAATATATAATTTAGTTTTGTTGTATGATTGAATTTAAATCGGTTGTTTACAGAAGTATTCCAAGTATGGTTCAGTTTTATCTAAGAAGGGCTTACCAAATCGTTACCTGTTGACTGCCTTATTTCAAGGTAAGACTGCCCGTGGTGTGGGTGGTTGTTTTTCTCCAGGGATGGAAAAAGAAACTTATATCTAAGTAAAGGTAAAGGTGTGGAGTTAGATTTGGATTTGAATATGGAGGATTTCACCATTAAGGATGGTCCGCATATGATAAAGATGAAAACAATGATAAATGTCCTAGCTTGCTAGGTGAAGAAAGTAAATCTCCTCCAAGGTCTGTTGTGCGAAAAACTACTAACCGGAAGCGAAAAATTCAAGTCATTGAAGACAAACTAGCTTTGATAGTGTTATTCAATTATTGTCAAAAGTTGGTGGGTTCTTCTAATGACCGTACAAATGTTCAAATGGTTAGTGACGGATTGAGAAAGATGGAAGTGTCTGAGGAGAAGGGTGATCAATTTATTGTTACGGCTATGAAATACTTGAATGAAGAGAAACATGCAGAGATTTTCTTGGCACTTCATAATGATAATCAGAAGTGGCTTTATTTGAGAGAAATAGAGGTGGATTCCCAGTTTAATTAATTTGTTATTGGTTGTTGAAACTTTGTTTTTTTGCATTTCAATTTGAATGGCGTAGTTTTGATGTTAGATGTCGGAACTTTGTTTTTATGTTGAATGTTGGATTGATATACATGAAATCTGCTAATTTTATTTCTCTTCAATGATATTATATATTGGAATTTTTTGATAATATAGAATGGATGATAAAGTTAGATCTGCATCAGTAATTATTGCTTTGGAGGAGTTGAGGAGATCAATTCAACAACCCGAAATGCCAATTAGGCAACGTAGAAGAGGAGGGGGAAAGTGGTGCTGAATACATGTACATATTATTAAATGAAATTCCCACATCGTATAAAGTGCAACTACGACTTGATAGGGCTATAATTGTACAACTAGTGAACTTGATGGTGGAAAAAAATCTGTTAGTGGATAGTAAATATGTAAAAGTTTCCGAGCAAGTAGGAATTTGCTTATTCTTATTGGCCAAAGGAGCTTCATACCGTGATTCATCTCACACATTTAAATATTCTGTATCAACAATAAGCATGTATCATCGGAAAGTGTTGGATGCTTTGGTGATATTATCGCATGATATCATTAGACCACACCGATTTACTAGAGGTGCCTCCGGATTGGCCTTATTCGACGAAATGAGAAGATGAGGTGCCCCGGGCACCCCATCATATTAATTTCTTTATGCACATCATATTAAGTGCTTTCTATATTATGTACGCCATTAATATTTATTATTCTTAATTTTTGAGCAGGATGTTATTGGTGCTATAGATGGAACTCATATACAAGCAGTTATAAATAATGAGAATGGTGTGCCATTTCGAAATCGCAGGGGTGCTAAAAGTTGGAATGTCTTGGCTTGTTGTTCATTTGACAGAATTTTCACATTTATTAACGTGGGATGGCAAGGAAGTGCGCATGATACTACAGTATGGCGGGATTGTTTAACAGATTCAAAATATATTTTTCCGCACCCACCTCAAGGTACAATTTTATTCTTTAACTTCCATATATATTTACATTTACACTTTAATGTATATAGTAATGACTATTTGTAGGGAAATATTATTTGGTGGGCTCGGGATATCCAAACACTCTTGGATATATGTCTCCTATTAGCGATGTAGGAGTCACATGCCACTTGCCATAATATAAGCATGCACCACCTGTGGGTATTTCAGAATGTTTCAATCAGCGGCATTCATCATTGAGAATGAAAGTGGAAATGGCTTTTGGTGAGTTGAAGAACGGATGGATGTTGGTCCCCAGAATGATGAAGACTATCCTCACTATACCAACACGAGTCTTTTCTAGCGCGCTTTGTCCTCACTCACGTGCACCTGGGAAACTTCCCAGGGGGTCACCCATCCCATAACTACTCCAGGCCAAGCACGCTTAACTTTGGAGTTTCTATGAGATGGCTACCAGAAAAGAAGATGCATCTTGTTGGTATGAGTAGTCCAAATCAATTCATTTAACCACTTTCTAGTGCAGATCTCACAGGTCGAATCGCAAGCCGCGCCTCGCGCATTTTTAAGCCCATGCAGGCAGGATGCTGGACCGAAGCCCAACAATCCCCCTCCCAGTACCTGCCAGCATCTCAGCTCCATAGTCTGGAAACCTCCGCGAACTAGATTTGATCACACAGCCCTCTAGCGGCTGGATTCATTCACACAGTCCTCCAACACTTGACATCAGCATATGTTCCACCTCCGTTTACTTCATTGCGCTTGATATCTCGGTTCCAACATACTAGATTTGATCACATAGCCCTCCAAGACTGACAACCTCCACTGCACCAGCATCTCGATTCGGCCAAGTGGCAATATCTGCTGCATGCCCGCCTCTCAGTTCCAACACTCTGGCAGCCTCCACTGTAGCATACTCCAAGGGAATTCGTACCTGTGACTTGCTCCGATACCAATTGTTGGTCCCCAGAATGATGAAGACTATCCTCACTATACCAACACGAGTCTTTTCTAGCGCGCTTTGTCCTCACTCACGCGCACCTGGGAAACTTCCCAGGGGGTCACCCATCCCATAACTACTCCAGGCCAAGCACGCTTAACTTTGGAGTTTCTATGAGATGGCTACCAGAAAAGAAGATGCATCTTGTTGGTATGAGTAGTCCAAATCAATTCATTTAACCACTTTCTAGTGCAGATCTCACAGGTCGAATCGCAAGCCGCGCCTCGCGCATTTTTAAGCCCATGCAGGCAGGATGCTGGACCGAAGCCCAACAATGGAAGATGCTAAAATGTATGCCTCAAACGTCCGAAAAGTATCAAATGTCTGTTATTGTTTCCTGTTTCACACTTCATAACATCATACGAATGTACGAGCTTGGGATACCAATTATGCAACATGAGGCAAATGCTCGTGGAACAATAGATTCTCAAATGTTTGATGCAGATCGAAAGAATGCGATGTTCGTCGTGCGGCAAAGTATTGCATTACAAATTTGGGGATCTAATAGCGTCAATGATGAAATGCAAGAAAAATAAATTATAGTAGTAATAAATAATTATTTTTGAAAAAGTTCGTAATGTACTTGCATAAATATTTTATTCCATGCTACATCTTATATTTATAATGGTTGACTCTCTTCTCATTATATTGTTAATAATATTAGATAATAATATATATATACAACAATGATAATAATAAAAGTTATAGCTTCGATTATCAATAATAATACTACGACCGATAAATTATTATATTACTATTAAATAATAATTATTAGATTTCAACAACAATCAAAAACAATACAAACAATAATACTACTACCGATAAATTAAAATAATGAGATTAATAATGAAAATTTGTATATAGTATTGTTGATAATATTAATATTAGTAATACTTAATATTATATCACAATATATAGAACAATAATTGTTCTTGATAAAAAATTATATATATTATTCTTGATAATTAATATCAACAATAAAAATAATTTCTTTAATCGAATCGTGTTGTCTTTGAATTGAATTTTGTTGAATCGAATCACTGGGTGAATTGAACTGAAAAGTGCTGAAATTTAGTCCAAAATAACAGAGCCTTAGACCGGTAATATCATTGCCATAGTTGTTATCTTCTTATCCAAATATATTCCAGATGAAGCATATGGAAATCGAAGTGCATTTTATCAGAGAATGGGGTAATAAATTAACAGACTACCCTTCAGCATAACCTATAGCGTGTGAGGAGACTTCTGGAGTCCTCACTAAGGGGCTGTTTACCAAATTTGTCTGCAGGTAAATTGTGGTCATGCAGGTAAATTTGTGCATCTGGATAAATGTGTGCATGCGGATAAATTGATGTTATTGTTTACCTTTTTTCATCTGAATAAACTGTCTGAATAATAGAAATGACTGATTTACCCTTGAATATGAATTATAAGCTGTTTTATAAATTATTGTTTATTTTTTAAGCAATATAAATGATATAATCCAAAAATCAAAACATAAATTCATAAAGTACTTAAAAATCCAATTTCAAACACAAAGAAGTCAAGCCATACACAAAGTAGCCAAATTCAATCACAAAATAGGCAAATTTAAACATTATTGAAAAAATCAAATTTGACTCATCTTCTATATATATATATATATATATATATATATTATTTTAATTTAAACAAAATATTATACATAAATGATTCAATTTTGTATGTAAGTAATATATAAAATATTTAACATATATAATACGTATAATATACAATATATATTTATATATAGAAATATATTTTAAATAGATAAGAACATATATAATAAATATTATACATATGAATAAATGTTAATATATAAGTAATATATAATATTTACTTATATATTCATAATATATGATATTTTGTAGATACAAAAGTTTATTTATACAATAATATATGGTAACAAATATTATATATAAATTAATAATGTATATTATTTATGAATAATATATATTACAATCATTTATAAAACTTAAATTTTTTATATTGTATATATAAATGAGTATATATAATATAATAGGGACAGGAGAGTCATTTTTTTTGTCTTAAATTATTTATATTGTATATATAAATGTGTAGTTTTCAATTAGGGGTGGGGGAGTCATTTTTTTGCCTTAATGAGGACAACACCCCTTTTCATGCTTAATGAATAAGCCATTTTTGTCTGGACGAATAAGTCATTAAGCCACAAGTAAACACCTCCAAACGTCTGAGCGAATAAGACATTTTACCCATTAAGCTGACTAAGTCACAAGTAAATAGCCCCTAAACCCGCCATCAGTACAATTCTTCACTCAATTGGAGGGGGTGTAATCGAACTGAGTGGAGTCAAGTACTGCGAAGCTCAACTTTGACTCATTTATTGACGAGTCAAGCTCGAGTTTTTTTCTATGGAACACTTCATGAGTCGCGAGTTTATTCGAGCTTAAACAAACATTCTAAATTTAAATTTAAATATAATATCATCTGTCGATAAAATAATTATTTTACCGATAATAAATATAATATATTTACTGAAATTTCTTATTTTCTTATAAAATCCAAAGGTCATCAACTGCAATATAAAAATATAAGATTTACCAAATAATAATTGCATAGTTTTTTATCTAATTTAATTAGAGCTTGTTCACGAGCTGACGCACCAAATACTGTCGAGCTCAATCTTGAATTGTTTAGGTAACAACTTTCCTAAACGTCGAACGAATTTTTCATCGAGTTAATCTCCAATAGTTCACGAAGTAGTTCAACTCAGTTACACCCGTACTCGACGGCGCAATAAACTGCCTGTTTTGACGTAATAATCAGATGATGCACCTGAATGGTACGACATATTTGTGAAGCAGGCAAACAAACACATGGCAATATTCATGGTACGATAGTGAAAATATGCAGTGGAACTTGTTGAATTAATTTGAAAATGATTACTTGAAAAAAACATAATAGAAATATATATATATATATATATATATATTGTAATATCCGTAATTTCGAATTTTCGTAATTTTATTTTTTCGGCGGAAGTCCGTTTTGACGACTCGCTTTTGACCGTTTCGTCATTCGGAGAATATTTAATTCTGCACTTTTTGTCATCCGAGTTCGTTTCGGTGCTGCTTTGTTGAGTTCCGTGCTTTTTAGCGACTTTTCCGCGCTTGAGTTCGGTTCTTGCGAATCTCGTTCGAAACTGTCGTTTGGGGTTTTTCGTAAGTTCATTTAACGTTGTTATACGTGTTGTGAGCTTCGGTTTGATTATTCGTTGTCGTATGGTGATTTTCGGGCATTTGGGCCATTTTCGTAATTTCCCAAAGTTTGGGGTAATTACCTTCCGTTGTCGAATTTCGAGCCTTCGGGTGGTCGGAATCGTGTGTTCTACTAGCTCTTAGATTCGTCTTTGTGAGTACTTCGTAACCGTATCTTCGGTTCGTATTCAGGTTCGGGTTTCGGTGTCGTTTTGTTGAATTCAGGATTACTAAACGACTTTTCTAAGTATGAGTTCGACTTTGTTAGATCACCATTAATTTTTGGTAATTCCAAAAATTCTGAATCTTTGCAATATTATAGAGCATCGAGTTAGCTTTCCAATGGTTCAAACGGTGAGTCAATCGGAGTCCGGACGAGAGAGTTATGGTCGTTTTAGCCCACCCACTCGTTATTGGCCGATCAGTGCCGGCCGAACTCGGCCGTGTCGTCCGACACGGCCCGTGCCGTACTCGTCCGGATAAGCCAGAAGTCTCTGCCTCGGGACCCGACCGTGTCGTCTGGCACGGCCGAGCCGAACTCTTCCAGATAAGCCGGAACCGACTGCCCAGAGGCCCGACCGTGTTCCAGGACACGGTCGAGTCAATGCCGAGCGCCGGACAGGTCACTATCGGTAGGCCCCTTCGCGCCGCGACCGTGTCATGCAGGACACGGTCGAGTCCATGTCGGCCAACTGCGCGCCACGACCATGTCAGGCGGACACGGTCGAGTCTGTCAGCCTATTTAAGGCCTGACAGCGTATTTCTCAGCCATTTCTCACTCGTTCTTCTTCCCTTCAGAGGCTGAGGTTGTGCTAAGCATGGAGGAGTGTTGTTATACAATTAATCCATGAAGTTTTGAGGTTCATATCATCAATAATCCATCCTATAACATCCCCCGATCTACCGAATCAGGTCAGATTTCCTAGAAATCTAGTTTTGGGGAAATTGGGTGTTTTGGTTGTTTTCATCCGTTTAATCCGATTTAACTTAGGATTATGATGTATTGATGAATATTTAGATGTATTATATCATTTCCTTTATTATTCCATGATTGGATCGTATCGATTCGTTGTTTGAGTCGAGTTCTTGACCGACGCCTTGAAGGTGTCCGGTAAAATGTCTTAGAGGGGTTTTCGGGCGTTCTACGATTATTCTTCCTCGTATGATCGATGATTTATTGATTGTATGATGTTAGGGTCGTGTTTCTTGCGAAGAAACCGTGTTGAACCCTTTCGCTCGCCGCCGTCTTCCGCTTCGATAGCATTGGGCGTTTGAAGCTTTCCTATTGAGCCGTGTTCGTCGGGATACTTGCGTGCGATTTTGAGGCAAGTACCTTGTCCATACTATTCTTGTTTTGTGAATATGATCACGGGTGATCGTCTTTATGTGGTTGTTTGATTGTTTGAAATGAGTTTTCAAAAGATTCGGTTTAGCCTTGTTAAAGGCTTGCTTTCAAAACGCGTGTGTTTTGTGAATGGTGTGGTTTGAGAATGACTATGTGAACTCTATGGATATGTTTGGTGTTGATGTTGCACTTGGTATTTGCGTGTGGACGTATATTGTTTCATTTCGGTGCATTGTGGTTTGACGTGGTGTTTTGCTAAGTGTTTGATGCTCTGGCGAATTGTTTGAATATCCTTAATGTGATATGTTATTTGTGAATGTGCGGATACGGTTGAAGGTCTACGGTGACACATGGCACGTGATCATGTGGTCGATGCAACAAGTGATTGATCCAATCGTGAGAGCTCGAGATAATCTACGGTGGCACATGGCATGTGATCATGTGGCGAGGATGCAACAAGCGATTGATCCAACCATGAGATGTGTGTGATTTGTTTCGCTAGCGCTCGGGAGGGTCCTTCGAGGCCTCGAGTGGGATTTGTGGCTTCGTCCGGTCTGGCGATGCACATGCGTGATTACGTTGTGTTGATTTTTATGTCCGTCGAGGACACGTGATGTTGGGCTCGGGCCCTGTGAATTGTTGTCTGTTTTCTATTTGCGAAAAACAAAACATTTGGGTGTGACTTCGTTGATTTTGGAAAGACAAGGATTGAAATCCTAAATTGTTTTCTACTAAAACTCTCGATGGCATTTTAAAGCTTTTATAAATTGTTTTCCCTTGATTTGTGATCTTTCGGTTTTGGGATGTTTTACCAAACTCATGCCTCGGGAAGTGCTTTTCATTACGTTTGGAACTTTGAGGATTTCTGATTATTATTGTTCTTGGAACTTGTATTGTATGGCTCGTATTTTTGCACTTGTACTTGCACTAGCAAACGGTGGAGTTTGCTAACCCCGAGTATTCGGGGGTGGATGTCTCATTGCATTCAGGTTTTGGAGCAGAGCACAGGGTCGGCATGAAGGATGATGAAAGATGAACGATACTAATCACACGAGGACCCGTTGATGTCGTATTGGTATAGTTGTACTTTATTTTCTGCTGCTATATTTTTCCCGTTGTACGGGTGTGGTTGTATTTTGACCCCTGCGTGGGCATGAGTTGTATTCGAGTTGTATGTATTTATTGAAAGACCAAATCGGTCCATCGAGTCATTTTTGCCTTGAAGGCATTGTCGAGATGTTAAATGTTGTTACCAGCCTGGTAGATCCTCGAGGAGAGGGTCTACGGCGTGTAATATCCCTGAGTGGATTGGGGGTGTTACATAAATGGTATCGGAGCTTAGGTTGTGGAAACCTAGGCTGTCGGGTCAGTGGTGTCTATCGAGTTTTTGTCTTGTCGGATTATGTCTGACTAAGTCGTGTCGCGACGCGTCGTCTGAGTTTGTTGGTCGTGATTAGTATCGTGGGCGATCATCATCTTCGTGCGACACAGTGAATGTAAGTCTCCTTCTTTGTGTTGTGCCTCGTGTGACACGAGCTATTTTTATGATTATTTGTTAAGTGACGGAATCCTCTTATGGATTTTGATTTTGTGATATGTGGTTATTTGACTCTCATATTTCGTTCATATGAGGAGTAGTGTTGCTCGATTGTGTATGTTGAACCGTATTTCTTTTATCCATTGCGTGAGTTCTTTTGCAATGACTTTCGGTATTTTACCGACCGAGTTTTATTTGAAAACCGATTCCCTTAACCGAGTTTTTGGCATTATGGTCTTGATCGCTTTGGCGAAATTCTTATGACGGTATTTAGCATGTTGTAAAATGGCTTTTGTGAGTTTTGAAACATTACCGTCATCGGCCTTTTGGCATTTTTGTAAATGGTTTTTAGTCTGGTGGGTTCGGCGTGGGACCAAGGCGCTATAATGTTCTGTTTAATTAACTGAAATTTTTGGGCATTCTAGCCCATTGAATTATTTTTGAAAACCTTGAGTATCTGAGATAATTAAAATTCGAGACGTACTTTTAAAACGAATTATTTTCTCGCAAGATTTCAAGGTGCCTTCTAGTACCGTAATATGTTTCAAAATCATTCCAATTGAAGACCAAAATATTTTGAGATATTTTCAATTACTCTTAGAAATGCAGTTGCTTAGACCCAAGTGTCGATTATTCTGAAAGTTTTTCACTACGAGAAGGTGTCCTCATTTTTGTTCAAACGCAAGATGATTTTCAAAGTCTCGAAAATGATGTTTGTTCAACTTTTTGTAAAATGATACTCAAGATCAACTGGTGTTTCCAAACTGTCTTCAAAGGTGGTTTTCGTTTTTAAAACCTATCATTCCTGCTTATGGACCTAAATGCGTGTATGGTTTTCGAACTTTCGTTACGGTGTCAACCCCGAATTGTGATTGAATTGGTGGCGTGAGCGTCGAGTCGTTCGCCACGCATATGTTTTGTTGGCCCTCTGTGAGAGGTGTGAACTGGTGTTTACTGTTTATCGCCTCGTGGTGATTTGCGTGTTGTCGCACTAGTGTGAGTTGTTAAAGCCTGGATTTTTGTGCGTTATACACATGGGTGATTGTTTCATGATGTTCGTGATTGTGTCTTGTTGCCGTCGGGATGTTGTAATCGTCGAATGATGCCGTTGTTGTTGTGATTTTTGTATGCGTTGATATGTTATGCTGAGTTGGCATCTCCGGTATGTTGTTTTGCGGTGTTTTGATCCATTGTATCGAGCATTTGTATTTTCGGTATGCCGAGCCGAGACGTTTCAACCGTAATGTGCCGGGGCATGCACGTGTATATTGTCCTTCTCGTCGGTAACACATTTCAAGTGTGGACTCGAGGGACACCGAATTCAATTTTGCAAATTGGCTACCGAGACTTTTGGAGTTCGCGCTTCAGCACAGTCATCGGAATCGGCCTTGAGAGGCCTTTGAAAGATGTTTCTGTCAGTTGCTTGTTGTGTTGTCACCTTGATTTCGTGTTGTGAGTTTCGGTAACGACACTTCTTTTAGAAGGGGTCGAATATAATACCCGTATTATTTTTGGACTCCTGCATTTCCTATTTCTCAGGTCTATCGACTCACTCGTGTTCGTTGACACTTTCTGAACTTGTTCTGTATTTCGGTTTCATCGTTCGAACGAGCTGTGGTCTTGTTTTTCTGTTTATCGCTGTGACTTTTCCAAGTCCGGTTCGATACTTGTGAACCTTGTTCGGATGTAACATCTTTTGGTTCTACAAGTTCTTTTATCCGAAGTGGATCAGATTTTGAACTTCTGTATATTCTACTTTGTCGACTCATTTATGTTCGTTGACATTTCTGAGCTTGTCCTGCCCCTTGTTTTTGTTTATCGAACGAGTGTGGCATCATTTCGGAATAACTCGTTTGTCGTTGTGACTTTTCAATTTCTATTCCCTTTCATGTGGATCTTATGTGAATGCATACGTTGTTGTTTTCACCGGATCATATATTGTCTCGAGTCGAGATGTGAACCTTGGAGTTGTTGTTTGAATTTTATTGTTCTTCGTGATTCGAACATGATTGTTCGCTTTTGTTGTCTCGACCGTTGTGGTTCGGTCGTTTGTTTGTTCGGCTTTTGCCCTCGTTTCTTGATCGTTGAGCATTCAGGCTCCTTCCTAATTCCCTTAAGTTTGGGAAATTAGTCTCGTTTTCGATCTTCCAACCCTTGGGCGGTGGAATTCCGTATTTGTTCAGCGTTTGACCCGCGTTTAGATTGATGAACCGTCAGGTTGGTCAATCGTATTGATTTTCGTTCGTTGTGTTTTGTGATTGTTCGGATAATCGACTTGACTATATTATCCGTTTGATGACGCTTGTCATTTGTTGGTTTTATTGTATCCCTAACGGCGATATTGTGTTGGTCGTCGTGGAGCGTGTTTTCACGCCGTATGTCTCTTTGCGTTTCTTGCAGCGTTTCGCCGTTAGGCGCGAGTTTTCTATTTTTGTGTATCTCGTCGAGTTTTCCTGGCAGGTATATTGCTCCCCCTACTTGTTTTAAGTTTCGGGACGAAACTTCTTTTAAGGAGGGTAGAATGTAATATCCGCAATTTCGAATTTCGGTAATTTTATTTTTTCGGCGGAAGTCCGTTTTGACGACTCGCTTTTGACCGTTTCGTCATTCGGAGAATATTTAATTCTGCACTTTTTGTCATCCGAGTTCGTTTCGGTGCTGCTTTGTTGAGTTCCGTGCTTTTTAACGACTTTTCCGCGCTTGAGTTCGGTTCTTGCGAATCTCGTTCGAAACTGTCGTTTGGGTTTAACGTTGTTATACGTGTTGTGAGCTTCGGTTTGATTATTCGTTGTCGTATGGTGATTTTCGGGCATTTGGGCCATTTTCGTAATTTCCCAAAGTTTGGGGTAATTACCTTCCGTTGTCGAATTTCGAGCCTTCGGGTGGTCGGAATCGTATGTTCTACTAGCTCTTAGATTCGTCTTTGTGAGTACTTCGTAACCGTATCTTCGGTTCGTATTCAGGTTCGGGTTTCGGTGTCGTTTTGTTGAATTCAGGATTACTAAACGACTTTTCTAAGTATGAGTTCGACTTTGTTAGATCACCATTAATTTTTGGTAACTCCAAAAATTCTGAATCTTTGCAATATTATAGAGCATCGAGTTATCTTTCCAATGGTTCAAACGGTGAGTCAATCGGAGTCCGGACGAGAGAGTTATGGTCGTTTTAGCCCACCCGCTCGTTATTGGCCGATCACTGCCGGCCGAACTCGGCCGTGTCGTCCGACACGGCCCGTGCCGTACTCGTCCGGATAAGCCAGAAGTCTCTGCCTCAGGACCCGACCGTGTCGTCTGGCACGGCCGAGCCGAACTCTTCCGGATAAGCCGGAACCGACTGCCCAGAGGCCCGACCGTGTTCCAGGACACGGTCGAGTCAATGCCGAGCGCCGGACAGGTCACTATCGGTAGGCCCCTTCGCGCCGCGACCGTGTCATGCAGGACACGGTCGAGTCCATGTCGGCCAACTGCGCGCCACGACCGTGTCAGGCGGACACGGTCGAGTCTGTCAGCCTATTTAAGGCCTGACAGCGTATTTCTCAGCCATTTCTCACTCGTTCTTCTTCCCTTCAGAGGCTGAGGTTGTGCTAAGCATGGAGGAGTGTTGTTATACAATTAATCCATGAAGTTTTGAGATTCATATCATCAATAATCCATCCTATAACATCCCCCGATCTACCGAATCAGGTCAGATTTCCTAGAAATCTAGTTTTGGGGAAATTGGGTGTTTTGGTTGTTTTCATCCGTTTAATCCGATTTAACTTAGGATTATGATGTATTGATGAATATTTAGATGTATTATATCATTTCCTTTATTATTCCATGGTTGGATCGTATCAATTCGTTGTTTGAGTCGAGTTCTTGACCGACCTTGAAGGTGTCCTAGAAATGTCTTAGAGGGTTTTCGGGCGTTCTACGATTATTCTTCCTCGGATGATCGATGATTTATTGATTGTATGATGTTAGGGTCGTGTTTCTTGCGAAGAAACCGTGTTGAACCCTTTCGCTCGCCGCCGTCTTCCGCTTCGATAGCATTGGGCGTTTGAAGCTTTAGGTTGAGCCGTGTTCGTCGGGATACTTGCGTGCCGATTTTGAGGCAAGTACCTTGTCCATACTATTCTTGTTTTGTGAATATGATAACTGGTGATCGTCTTTATGTGGTTGTTTGATTGTTTGAAATGAGTTTTCAAAAGATTCGGTTTAGCCTTGTTAAAGCTTGCTTTCAAAACGCGTGTGTTTTGTGAATGGTGTGGTTTGAGAATGACTATGTGAACTCTATGGATATGTTTGGTGTTGATGTTGCACTTGGTATTTGCGTGTGGACGTATATTGTTTCATTTCGGTGCATTGTGGTTTGACGTGGTGTTTTGCTAAGTGTTTGATGCTCTGGGCGAATTGTTGGAATATCCTTGATGTGATATGTTATTTGTGTGAATGTGCGGATACGGTTGAAGGTCTACGGTGACACATGGCACGTGATCATGTGGTCAGGATGCAACAAGTGATTGATCCAACCGTGAGAGCCTGAGATAATCTACGATGGCACATGGCATGTGATCATGTGGCGGGATGCAACAAGCGATTGATCCAACCGTGAGATGTGTGTGATTTGTTTCGATAGGCATCTCGGGAGGGTCCTTCGAGGCCTCGAGTGGGATTTGTGGCTTCGTCCCGGTCCTAGGCGATGCGCGTGCGTGATTACGTTGTGTTGATTTTTATGTCCGTCGAGGACACGTGATGTTGGGCTCGGGCCCTGTGAATTGTTGTCTGTTTTCTATTTGCGAAAAACAAAACATTTGGGCTGTGACCCCTGTTGATTTTTGGAAAGACAAGGATTCGGAAATCCTAAATTGTTTTCTACTAAAACTCTCGATGGCATTTTAAAGCTTTTATAAATTGTTTTCCCTTGATTTGTGATCTTTCGGTTTTGGAATGTTTTACCAAACTCATGCCTCGGGAAGTGCTTTTCATTACGTTTGGAACTTTGAGGATTTCTGATTATTATTGTTCTTGGAACTTGTATTGTATGGCTCGTATTTTTGCACTTGTACTTGCACTAGCAAAACAGTGGAGTTTTGCTAACCCCTGAGTATTCGGGGTGGATGTCTGATTGCATTCTGTGTTTTGGAGCGAGCACGTGGTCGGCATGAAGGATGATGAAAGATGAACGATACTAATCACACGAGGACCCGTTGATGTCGTATTGGTATAGTTGTACTTTATTTTCTGCTGCTATATTTTTCCCGTTGTACGGGTGTGGTTGTATTTTGACCCCTGCGTGGGCATGAGTTGTATTCGAGTTGTATGTATTTATTGAAAGACCAAATCGGTCTACTGAGTCATTTTTGCCTTGAAGGCATTGTCGAGATGTTAAATGTTGTTACCAGCCTGGTAGATCCTCGAGGAGAGGGTCTACGGCGTGTAATATCCCTGAGTGGATTGGGGGTGTTACATAAATGGTATCGGAGCTTAGGTTGTGGAAACCTAGGCTGTCGGGTCAGTGGTGTCTATCGAGTTTTTGTCTTGTCGGATTATGTCTGACTAAGTCGTGTCGCGACGCGTCGTCTGAGTTTGTTGGTCGTGATTAGTATCGTGGGCGATCATCATCTTCGTGAGACCTGTGAATGTAAGTCTCCCTTCTTTGTGTTGTGCCTCGTGTGACACGAGCTATTTTTATGATTATTTGTTAAGTGACGGAATCCTCTTATGGATTTTGATTTTGTGATATGTGGTTATTTGACTCTCATATTTCGTTCATATGAGGAGTAGTGTTGCTCGATTGTGTATGTTGAACCGTATTTCTTTTATCCATTGCGTGAGTTCTTTTGCAATGACTTTCGGTATTTTACCGACCGAGTTTTATTTCGAAAACCGATTCCCTTAACCGAGTTTTTGGCATTATGGCCTTGATCGCTTTGGCGAAATTCTTATGGCGGTATTTAGCATGTTGTAAAATGGCTTTTGTGAGTTTTTGAAACATTACCGTCATCGGCCTTTGGCATTTTTGTAAATGGTTTTTAGTCCGGTGGGTTCGGCGTGGGACCACGGCGCTATAATGTTCGTGTAATTACTGTAAATTTTTGGGCATTCTAGCCCATTGAATTATTTTGAAAACCTTGAGTATCTTAGAAAATTAAAATTCGAGACGTACTTTTAAAACGAATTATTTTCTCATGATACTTTCAAGGTGCCTTCTAGTACCGTAATATGTTTCAAAATCATTCCAATTGAAGACCAAAATATTTTGAGATATTTTCAATTACTCTTAGAAATGCAGTTGCTTAGACCCAAGTGTCGATTATTCTGAAAGTTTTTCACTACGAGAAGGTGTCCTCATTTTTGTTCAAACGCAAGATGATTTTCAAAGTCTCGAAAATGATGTTTGTTCAACTTTTTGTAAAATGATACTCAAGATCAACTGGTGTTTCCAAACTGTCTTCAAAGGTGGTTTTCGTTTTTAAAACCTATCATTCTGTTTATGGACCGGAAATGCGTGTATGGTTTTCGAACTTTCGTTACGGTGTCAACCCAATTGTGATTGAATTGGTGGCGTGAGCGCCGAGTCGCTCGCCACGCATATGTTTTGTTGGCCCTCCGTGAGAGGTGTGAACCGGTGTTTACTTGTTTATCGCCTCGTGGTGATTTGCGTGTTGTCGCACTAGTGTGAGTTGTTAAAGCCTCGGATTTTTGTGCGTTATACACATGGGTGATTGTTTCATGATGTTCGTGATTGTGTCTTGGCCGTTCGGGATGTTGTAATCGTCGAATGATGCCGTTGTTGTTGTGATTTTTGTATGCGTTGATATGTTATCTTTGAGTTGGCATCTCCAGGTATGTTGTTTTGCGGTGTTTTGATCCATTGTATCGAGCATTTGTATTTTCGGTATGCCGAGCCGAGACGTTTCAACCGTAATGTGCCGGGGCATGCACGTGTATATTGTCCTTCTCGTCGGTAACACATTTCAAGTGTGGACTCGAGGACACCGAATTCAATTTTGCAAATTGGCTACGAGACTTTTGAGTTCGCGCTTCAAAGACAATATCTAATCGGCCTTGAGAGGCCTTTGAAAGATGTTTACATCGGTTGCTTGTTGTGTTGTCACCTTGATTTCGTGTTGTGAGTTTGAGTAACGACACTTCTTTTAGAAGGGGTCGAATATAATACCCGTATTATTTTGGACTCCTGCATTTCCTATTTCTCAGGTCTATCGACTCACTCGTGTTCGTTGACACTTTCTGAACTTGTTCTGTATTTCGGTTTCATCGTTCGAACGAGCTGTGGTCTTGTTTTTCTGTTTATCGCTGTGACTTTTCCAAGTCCGGTTCGATACTTGTGAACCTTGTTCGGATGTAACATCTTTTGGTTCTACAAGTTCTTTTATCCGAAGTGGATCAGATTTTGAACTTCTGTATATTCTACTTTGTCGACTCATTTATGTTCGTTGACATTTCTGAGCTTGTCCTGCCCCTTGTTTTTGTTTATCGAACGAGTGTGGCATCATTTCGGAATAACTCGTTTGTCGTTGTGACTTTTCAATTTCTATTCCCTTTCATGTGGATCTTATGTGAATGCATACGTTGTTGTTTTCACCGGATCATATATTGTCTCGAGTCGAGATGTGAACCTTGGAGTTGTTGTTTGAATTTTATTGTTCTTCGTGATTCGAACATGATTGTTCGCTTTTGTTGTCTCGACCGTTGTGGTTCGGTCGTTTGTTTGTTCGGCTTTTGCCCTCGTTTCTTGATCGTTGAGCATTCAGGCTCCTTCCTAATTTCCTTAAGTTTGGGAAATTAGTCTCGCTTTCGATCTTCCAACCCTTGGGCGGTGGAATTCCGTATTTGTTCAGCGTTTGACCCGCGTTTAGATTGATGAACCGTCAGGTTGGTCAATCGTATTGATTTTCGTTCGTTGTGTTTTGTGATTGTTCGGATAATCGACTTGACTATATTATCCGTTTGATGACGCTTGTCATTTGTTGGTTTTATTGTATCCCTAACGGCGACATTGTGTTGGTCGTCGTGGAGCGTGTTTTCACGCCGTATGTCTCTTTGCGTTTCTTGCAGCGTTTCGCCGTTAGGCGCGATTTTTCTATTTTTTGTGTATCTCGTCGAGTTTTCCTGGCAGGTATATTGCTCCCCCTACTTGTTTTAAGTTTCGGGACGAAACTTCTTTTAAGGAGGGTAGAATGTAATATCCGCAATTTCGAATTTCGGTAATTTTATTTTTTCGGCGGAAGTCCGTTTTGACGACTCGCTTTTGACCGTTTCGTCATTCGGAGAATATTTAATTCTGCACTTTTTGTCATCCGAGTTCGTTTCGGTGCTGCTTTGTTGAGTTCCGTGCTTTTTAGCGACTTTTCCGCGCTTGAGTTCGGTTCTTGCGAATCTCGCTCAAAGCTGCTTGGGGTTTTTCGTAAGTTCATTTAACGTTGTTATACGTGTTGTGAGCTTCGGTTTGATTATTCGTTGTCGTATGGTGATTTTCGGGCATTTGGGCCATTTTCGTAATTTCCCAAAGTTTGGGGTAATTACCTTCCGTTGTCGAATTTCGAGCCTTCGGGTGGTCGGATTCGTGTGTTCTACTAGCTCTTAGATTCGTCTTTGTGAGTACTTCGTAACCGTATCTTCGGTTCGTATTCAGGTTTGGGTTTCGGTGTCGTTTTGTTGAATTCAGGATTACTAAACGACTTTTCTAAGTATG
The DNA here is from genome assembly GCA_033398695.1 of Orobanche coerulescens. Classification (NCBI taxonomy): domain Eukaryota; kingdom Viridiplantae; phylum Streptophyta; class Magnoliopsida; order Lamiales; family Orobanchaceae; genus Orobanche; species Orobanche coerulescens. Next base: position 140,540,285 of record CM065809.1, on the reverse strand, counting down.
AGTTCGACTTTGTTAGATCACCATTAATTTTTGGTAACTCCAAAAATTCTGAATCTTTGCAATATTATAGAGCATCGAGTTAGCTTTCCAATGGTTCAAACGGTGAGTCAATCGGAGTCCGGACGAGAGAGTTATGGTCGTTTTAGCCCACCCGCTCGTTATTGGCCGATCACTGCCGGCCGAACTCGGCCGTGTCGTCCGACACGGCCCATGCCGTACTCGTCCGGATAAGCCAGAAGTCTCGCCAGACTCGACCGCAGCCGTCTGCACGGCTAAGCCGAACTCTTCCGGATAAGTTTAACCGATCGCTAGAGGCCCGACCGTGTTCCAGTGACACGGCCGAGTCAATGCCGAGCCGGACAGTCACTATCTAGAGGCCCCTTCGCGCCGCGACCGTGTCATGCAGGACACGGCCGAGTCCATGTCGGCCAATCAGCGCCACGACCGTGTCGGCGGACACGGTCGAGTCTCACCTATTTAAGGCCTCGACAGGCGTATTTCTCGACCATTTCTCACTCGTTCTTCTTCCCTTCAGAGGCCGAGGTTGTGCTAAGCATGGAGGAGTGTTGTTATACAATTAATCCATGAAGTTTTGAGGTTCATATCATCAATAATCCATCCTATAACATCCCCGATCTACTGACCAGTCGATTTCCTAGAAATCTAGTTTTGGGGAAATTGGGTGTTTTGGTTGTTTTCATCCGTTTAATCCGATTTAACTTAGGATTATGATGTATTGATGAATATTTAGATGTATTATATTATTTCCTTTATTATTCCATGGTTGGATCGTATCAATTCGTTGTTTGAGTCGAGTTCTTGACCGACGCCTTGAAGGTGTCCGGTAAAATGTCTTAGAGGGGTTTTCGGGCGTTCTACGATTATTGTTCCTCGTATGATCGATGATTTATTGATTGTATGATGTTAGGGTCGTGTTTCTTGCGAATAAACCGTGTTGAACCCTTTCGTTCGTCGTCGTCTTCCGTTTCGATAGCATTGGGCGTTTCGAAGCTTTCCGGTTGAGCCGTGTTCGTCGGGATACTTGCGTGCCGATTTTGAGGCAAGTACCTTGTCCATACTATTCTTGTTTTGTGAATATGATAACTGGTGATCGTCTTTATGTGGTTGTTTGATTGTTTGAAATGAGTTTTCAAAAGATTCGGTTTAGCCTTGTTAAAGGCTTGCTTTCAAAACGCGTGTGTTTTGTGAATGGTGTGGTTTGAGAATGACTATGTGAACTCTATGGATATGTTTGGTGTTGATGTTGCACTTGGTATTTGCGTGTGGACGTATATTGTTTCATTTCGGTGCATTGTGGTTTGACGTGGTGTTTTGCTAAGTGTTTGATGCTCTGGGCGAATTGTTGGAATATCCTTGATGTGATATGTTATTTGTGTGAATGTGCGGATACGGTTGAAGGTCTACGGTGACACATGGCACGTGATCATGTGGTCAGGATGCAACAAGTGATTGATCCAACCGTGAGAGCCTGAGATAATCTACGATGGCACATGGCATGTGATCATGTGGCCAGGATGCAACAAGCGATTGATCCAACCGTGAGATGTGTGTGATTTGTTTCGCTAGCCAGCTCGGGAGGGTCCTTCGAGGCCTCGAGTGGGATTTGTGGCTTCGTCCCGGTCCTAGGCGATGCGCGTGCGTGATTACGTTGTGTTGATTTTTATGTCCGTCGAGGACACGTGATGTTGGGCTCGGGCCCTGTGAATTGTTGTCTGTTTTCTATTTGCGAAAAACAAAACATTTGGGCTGTGACCCCTGTTGATTTTTGGAAAGACAAGGATTCGGAAATCCTAAATTGTTTTCTACTAAAACTCTCGATGGCATTTTAAACTGTTTTATAAATTGTTTTCCCTTGATTTGTGATCTTTCGGTTTTGGAATGTTTTACCAAACTCATGCCTCGGGAAGTGCTTTTCATTACGTTTGGAACTTTGAGGATTTCTGATTATTATTGTTCTTGGAACTTGTATTGTATGGCTCGTATTTTTGCACTTGTACTTGCACTAGCAAAACAGTGGAGTTTTGCTAACCCCTGAGTATTCGGGGGTGGATGTCCAGATTGCATTCGGGTTTTGGAGCGAGCACGGGTCGGCATGAAGGATGATGAAAGATGAACGATACTAATCACACGAGGACCCGTTGATGTCGTATTGGTATAGTTGTACTTTATTTTCTCGCTATATTTTTCCATATGACGGGTGTGGTTGTATTTTGACCTGCGTGGGCATGAGTTGTATTCGAGTTGTATGTATTTATTGAAAGACCAAATCGGTCTCCATCGAGTCATTTTGCCTTGAAGGCATTGTCGAGATGTTAAATGTTGTTACCAGCCTGGTAGATCCTCGAGGAGAGGGTCTACGGCGTGTAATATCCCTGAGTGGATTGGGGGTGTTACATATATATATATATATATATTATATAAATCCTGCAGAAAATTGTTAGGAAAACGAAATCCGCCGATCCCGTACGTGAAACGAAAGTTTCGCTGTTGAGTCCAGATAATCTGTCTCCTTAAAGCAAATTCGTCCTCACCACGGTGTATGACGTCTGCCTCCCAGGATAAAACAACAGCTCGATGTAACGAATCTGTGATCCGCTGCACTCTCAACGAACTAGAACAAATCTGTCTACTATAACCGACCGCAGAAGAAAGAAAAACGAAGAAAAATATTTGGCTGTGTAGGTTCTCAAATTTCGTCCGCAAAAAAATAAGTGTGTAAAACGAGCCCCCTCAGCCGGGTATTTATAGGTGAAGGCTGGAGGAGGTTGTGTGCTGGAGGAACTCTATACCGACCGAAATTGGTATCTGGAGGAACTCTAAATCGATCGAAATTGGTTTCTAGAGGAACTCTAAACCGATCGAAATACTTATCCAGATTCGATTTTATCCGGATTCGAAAAATTCAGAATTTATTAATTGAGGTATTTTCGGTAAAATAAAATTTTACCGAATAAAATTGCAGTAAAAAGATAACTTCGAGACATTTCGCCCAAATCGCCCTTCAACCGAGACCGAGCCGACCCGAGCCGAGCCGAGCCGAGCCGGACGGACGGTGGCGGCGGCGGCGGCGCGCGCGTGTGTGTGTGTGTGTACGCGAGGGGCGCCTAGTCACACATCCACACATGTCTCATTTTGAACATGCCTTTATCCATATCTCCTTATATACTCACAAATTCTCCCTTCTTTTTCCAATGTGGGATAGCATCCCAAATTCATTTTTAAAGGGTTCACTTTGGAACATTATATCTCATTCATACCTCAATCATTTTGAGTGTTCTTACATGTTTTGGAAACCTCGTACGGAGTACTACGTATTCCAACTAAGTCCCGACTTTAACTCGTAGTCGAACCCACTCAAAATTTCCTCTCAAATGGGCTGCTCAAAATAGCCCATTTCCTCCATTTTATCTTATATTTCCAACAATCCCCCACATGAATGAGATTGATGGTCCAGCAGCACACGTCAGACATGGAGTTGACTTGGTGATAGTTACTACGGTTAGGCATTGCATATGATAGGTAGAGTATGCTCCTTGAACCTTCCCTCGAAAAGATATATTCTCCTTACTGTCTAGACAGTGTGACTAGATGCCTTTGAACTGTCCGATCGCTTGTGTAAGTGATCGTATATCCTTCACAAGTGCCCTTCCTGATTTGTTCTGTTCTCATTATTGTGCCCATTTTGGCCGTGGACACCGTCCTGGTTCTGCGAGAGTTTCTAAAGAATTGTGCCTTAGCAATTCTCCTTTGAAGCGACCCCTCTTCTCTCTAACATAGGTGATTCTCTTTAAGTGTTTTGAGTAAACCCGTATTTTACTCCACCCGACTATACGTTGTCGACTTAAGAATCATTAAAAGCATAAGCTTAACCTCTCCCTACGGGTATCACTGTTTTCATCCTAGGAATGGTCGGTTCGGGGTAACCCCCACAGTGATCGTGCCCAGTTTTATGGATTGGTTGTCCCATTGAACCTAGATCTTGGGATCTCCAGTCAGCTTAGGTTGGGTATCCTCCATAAAACCATTAGCTCAAGGCAATAGACCCATTCCTCTTGATGATTTATCAACAAGGTCTCTTGATAACCCTTTGGTTAGCGCATCCACAATGTTATCCTTTGATGACACATAATCAATAGTGATAACTCCTGTTGATATCAATTATCTAATGGTATTATGTCTCCTCCTTATGTGGCGAGACTTACCATTGTACATTACGCTCTGTGCCCTGCCAATCGCAGATTGACTATCACAATGAATACATATTGCGGTCACAAGCTTTGCCCATCTTGGAATATCTTCTAGAAAATGGTGTAGCCATTCTCCCTCTTCTACACATTTATCTAAGGCTATAAACTCGGATTCCATCGTTGACCGAGATATAAGTGTTTGTTTCGAAGATTTCCATGCCAACTGCTTTGCCGCTAGTGTGAATACATATCCACTTGTAGACTTGGAGTCTTTTATATCGGATATCCATTTGCATCACTATATCCTTCAATCTTCTTTGGATATTTGGTATAGTGCACCATACTCTCGAGTACCCCTTAAGTATCTTAGTACCCTTATGATCGCCTTCCAGTGATCCTTTCCGGGGTTGCTCGTGTATCTACTTAGTTTACTAACTGAGTAGGCTATGTCTGGTCTTGTACAGCTCATCAAGTACATCAGACTTCCTATTATGCGTGAGTATTCGAGTTGAGATACTCATTCACCCTTATTCTTGGATAGTCTCAACGTCATATCCACCGGGGTTTTGGCTGTGCCCGAGTCATCTTTATTAAATCTTTCAAGGATTTTGTCCACATAGTGGGCTTGACTCAGCATAAGACCTTCCGACGTTCGTGTGATTTTAATCCCTAAAATTACATCTGCGAGTCCCATATCCTTCATGTCAAATCTCGACCTCAGCATGTCTTTGGTCGATTTGATTATTCTTTCATCACTGCCGGTAATGAGTAAGTCATCTACATATAGACACAAAATGACGTAGCCATTTTCTATGTCTTTCACATATACACATTTGTTGGATTCATTAATTTTGAAGCCACCGCTTATCATGACATGATCAAATTTTTCATGCCACTGTTTTGGTGTCTGCTTCAATCCGTACAATGATTTTACGAGCTTGCAGACTTTCCTTTCTTGTCCAGGAGCAGAGAACCCCTCGGGTTGTTCCATGTAGATTTCCTCTTCTAAGTCCCTATTAAGAAAGGCAGTCTTAACATCCATTTGATGAACTTCTAAGCCTCGTAATGCTGCGATGGCAAGTATCATCCTGATGGAAGTTATTCTCGTCACAGGAGAGTAAGTATCAAAATAGTCTAGGCCTTCACGTTGGTTATATCCCTTCGCTACGAGCCTAGCCTTATATTTATCAACTGCTCCATCTTTCAATTTCTTCTTGAAGATCCACTTATTTCTTAATGGTTTACACTTAGGAGGTAATTCCACTAGTTCCCAAGTATGATTCTGTAATATAGAATCGATCTCTTCTTTGATAGCCTCCTTCCATAGAGGTTCATCCGTCGAGCTTACAGCTTCTTTGTAAGTCTGAGGAGCCTTTTCGAGCAAGTAGGTGATGAAATCTAGTCCATAAGATTTCTCCGTCCTTTGTCGCTTGCTCCTTCTAGGTTCGTCCTCATTATCCCTTATTTGGTCTTCATAATCTTCATCCATTAGTTCAGAAGTCTGTTCGGATAAGATAAGCGGTTCACTTACAGTCTTGCAAGGAAAGATATTCTCAAAGAATGACGCATTCCTTGATTCCATAATCGTATTCTTGTGAATCTCAGGCACTTTGGATTCATGCACAAGAAATCGGTAAGCATTACTGTTGTGTGCATATCCAATGAAAATGCAGTCAACCGTGTTTGGGCCTATTTTAACTTTCTTAGGAGTAGGTATCAGCACCTTTGCTAGACACCCCCACACTTTCATGTAATTGAAGGAAGGCTTGACTCCTTTCCACAATTCATAAGGAGTTTTGTCTCCGTTCTTACGGCATATCTTGTTTAAGAGATAATTCGCCGTTAAGATGGCTTTTCCCCACATATTTTGCGGCAGCCCTGAATTTAGTAATATCGCGTTCATCATCTCTTTCAGAGTGCGATTCTTACGTTCCGCCACGCCATTTGACTGTGGTGCATATGGGGCAGTGACTTCATGAATAATCCCATGTTGCGAGCGAAATTCGCCAAATGGTTCCACATATTCACCTCCGCGGTCACTTCTCAAGATTTTTATCTTAGCATTCAATTGATTCTCAACTTCCGTTTTATAGAGAACGAATTTCTCTATGGCTTCATCTTTGCTTTTAAGCAAGTATACATAGCAATATTTAGTACAATCATCCACGAAAGTAATAAAATATTTGTTTCCAGCTCTAGTTTGAACAAACTTCAAATCACATAGGTCGCTATGTATTAATTCTAAAGGTTTGGTGTTTCTTTCCACTTGTCGGAATGGAGATCGAGTTAATTTTGCCTCTACACAAGTTTCACACTTGTGGTTTAAATCAATTTTAAACTTTGGTATGTAATCTAATGCAATAAGTCTACGCATTGCATTAAAATTAACATGTCCTAATCTAGCATGCCATAAATTAGGAGAATCAAGCAAGTAAGCAGAAGAATTCTTCATTTCATTATTTTTTATAGTCATTACATTGAGCTTAACTAGCCCATCACATTCATATCCCTTGCCTATAAACACACCATTTTTCGACAAAATAACTTTATCGGACTCGAAAACTGTTCTAAAGCCATGCTTCATCAACAAGGTACCAGAAATAAGGTTCCTTCGAATATCAGGCACATATAACACGCGTTTAAGAGTCACTTCCTTTCCAGACGTCATCTTTAAGATCACCGTGCCTTCGCCCAAGATAGTTGAGGTTGCAGAATTTCCCATATACAGTATATCACCGGCATCCGTTTCTTCCAAGGAGGAGAACATAGTCTTGTTGGCACATATATGCCTAGTTGCTCCAGTGTCAATCCACCACTCTTTGGTGTTTGAGCCAACTAGGTTCACTTCGGAGATCATAGCACATAAGTCAAGATGTTCCACTTGTTCGGTAATCAGATGTGCTACATTACCCTCCTTTTTCTTTGGTTTCCTTGGCAGCCTGCAGTCGGTCGCCCTATGACCCATCTTTTCACAATTGTAGCATTTTCCAAGGAATTTTTCTTTCTTTTTCCCAATTCCTCCTTTAAGTCCCAGCTTGGTTCCCTTTCCATTGTTGCCTTTCTTGGATGTTTGTCCAGTTTCCACAACATTGGCCTTTGCCACAGCAATATTTACTTTCTTCTCTGATCCTCGGTTGTCTTCCTCTATGCGAAGTCTAACGATCAGATCTTCCATGCTCATTTCCTTGCGCTTGTGCTTTAGATAATTCTTGAAATCTTTCCAAGTCGGGGGCAATTTTTCGATCACAGCAGCCACTTGGAAGGATTCGCTAATGACCATTCCTTCAGCATGGATTTCGTGAATGATCACTTGCAGCTCTTGTACTTGACTCACTACCGTCTTGGAGTCCATCATCTTGTAATCGAGAAACCGTCCAACAATCCACTTCTTGGCATCGGCGTCCTCGAGCTTGTATTTATGGTCTAGTGAGTCCCATAACGCCTTAGCTGATTTAGCATTGCTGTACACGTTGTACAGTGAATCGGCAAGTCCATTCATCACATAGTTCCGACACAGATAGTCGGAAGTTTTCCAAGCGTCAATGGCCATCAGAGTTTGTTGGTCACTGTCCTCGTCATATTTTGGCGCATCCTCCTTGAGGAATCGAGACAAGCATAGAGTGGTCAGATATAACATCATCTTCTGCTGCCATCTCTTGAAATTCTGCCCGTTGAATTTTTCTGGTTTGTCCGTATGGTTTACCGGAACCGAAACCGAAGTAGTTATCGGAATCGAAGCTGTACCCGATCCAGTTATTAGAGACGCACCTCCAGTCGCTGAACCCGAGCCGATTTTCTGAGGCGCACCTCCAGAAACGTCCGTAGACAGTGTTGGGTTTTGAGAATCCATACTGATTAGCTTTACGAAAATAGATCTGTTTTAATCAAGTAAAAAGAAATTTGCTTTAAGATTGTTGAATTAATTTGAAAATGATTACTTGAAAAGAACAGAATAGAAATATATATATATATATATATATATATATGTATGCATCGAATATATATATTATATAAATCCTGCAGAAAATTGTTAGGAAAACGAAATCCGCCGATCCCGTACGTGAAACGAAAGTTTCGCTGTTGAGTCCAGATAATCTGTCTCCTTAAAGCAAATTCGTCCTCACCACGGTGTATGACGTCTGCCTCCTAGGATAAAACAACAACTCGATGTAACGAATCTGTGATCTGCTGCACCCTCAACGAACTAGAACAAATCTGTCTACTATCACCGAAGGTTGGAGGAGGTTATGGAGGAACTCTATACCGACCGAAATTCGTATCTGGAGAAACTCTAAACCGATCGAAATTGGTTTCTGGAGGAACTCTAAACCGATCGAAATACTTATCCAGATTCAATTTTATCTGGATCCGAAAAATTTGAAATTTATTAATTGAGGTATTTTCGGTAAAATAAAATTTTACCGAATAAAATTGCAGTAAAAAGATAACTTCGAGACGCCGAGACATTTCGCCCAAATCGCCCATCAACCGAGTCGAACCGAGCCGAGCCGGACGGACGGACGGACGGCGGCGGCGGCGGCGCGCGTGTGTGTGTGCGCGAGGGGCGCCTAGTCACACATCCACACATGTCTCATTTTGAACATGCCTTTGTCCATATCTCCTTATATACTCACAATTTCTCCCTTCTTTTTCCAATGTGGGATAGCATCCCAAATTCATTTTTAAAGGGTTCACTTTGGAACATTATATCTCATTCATACCTCAATAATTTTGAGTGTTCTTACATGTTTTGGAAACCTCGTACGGAGTACTACGTATTCCAACTAAGTCCCGACTTTATCTCGTAGTGGAACCCACTCAAAATTTCCTCTCAAATGGGCTGCTCAAAATAGCCCATTTCCTCCATTTTATCTTATATTTCCAACAGTCCCCCACATGAATGAGATTGATGGTCCATCAGCACACGTCAGACACGGAGTTGACTTGGTGATAGTTACTACGGTTAGGCATTGCATAGGATGGGTAGAGTATGCTCCTTGAACCTTCCCTCGAAAAGATATATTCTCCTTACTGTCTAGACAGTGTGACTAGATGCCTTTGAACTGTCCGACCGCTTGTGTAAGTGATCGTATATCCTTCACAAGTGCCCTTCCTGATTTGTTCTGTTCTCATTATTGTGCCCATTTTGGCCGTGGACACCGTCCTGGTTCTGCGAGAGTTTCTGAAGAATTGTGCCTTAACAATTCTCCTTTGAAGCGGCCCCTCTTCTCTCTAACATAGGTGATTCTCTTTTAGTGTTTTGAGTAAACGCGTATTTTACTCCACCCGACTATACGTTGTCGACTTAAGAATCATTAAAAGCATAAGCTTAACCTCTCCCTACGGGTATCACTGTTTTCATCCTAGGAATGGTCGGTTCGGGGTAACCCCCACAGTGATCGTGCCCAGTTTTATGGATTGGTTGTCCCATTGAACCTAGATCTTGGGATCTCCAGTCAGCTTAGGTTGGGTATCCTCCATAAAACCATTAGCTCAAGGCAATAGATCCATTCCTCTTGATGATTTATCAACAAGGTCTCTTGATAACCATTTGGTTAGCGGATCCGCAATGTTATCCTTTGATGACACATAATCAATAGTGATAACTCCTGTTGATATCAATTGTCTAATGGTATTATGTCTCCTCCTTATGTGGCGAGACTTACCATTGTACATTACGCTCTGTGCCCTGCCAATCGCAGATTGACTATCGCAATGAATAGATATTGCGGTCACAGGCTTTGCCCATCTTAGAATATCTTCTAGAAAATGGTGTAGCCATTCTCCCTCTTCTACACATTTATCTAAGGCTATAAACTCGGATTCCATCGTTGACCGAGATATAAGTGTTTGTTTCGAAGATTTCCATGCCCTTTCTTTAGGTTAGTGTGAATACATATCCACTTGTAGACTTGGAGTTTTTATATCGGATATACAATTTGCATCACTATATCCTTCAAGTCTTCTGGATATTTGGTATAGTGCGACCCATACTCTCGAGTACCCCTTAAGTATCTTAGTACCCTTATGATCGCCTTCGGTGATCCTTTAGGGTTGCTCGTGTATCTACTTAGTTTACTAAGTGAGTAGGCTATGTCCGATCTTGTCTGACTCATCAAGTACATCGACTTCCTATTATGCGTGAGTATTCGAGTTGAGATACTCCTTCACCCTTATTCTTGTATAGTCTCAACGTCATATCCACAGGGTTTTGTGCCCGAGTCATCTTTATTAAATCTTTCAAGGATTTTGTCCACATAGTGGGCTTGACTCAGCATGAGACCTTCCGACGTTCGTTTGATTTTAATCCCTAAAATTACATCTGCGAGTCCCATATCCTTCATGTCAAATCTCGACCTCAGCATGTCTTTGGTCGATTTGATTATTCTTTCATCAACTAGGTAATGAGTAAGTCATCTACATATAGACACAAAATGACGTAGCCATTTTCTGTGTCTTTCACATATACACATTTGTCGGATTCATTAATTTTGAAGCCACCGCTTATCATGACATGATCAAATTTTTCATGCCACTGTTTTGGTGCCTGCTTCAATCCGTACAATGATTTTACGAGCTTGCAGACTTTCCTTTCTTGTCCAGGAGCAGAGAACCCCTCGGGTTGTTCCATGTAGATTTCCTCTTCTAAGTCCCCATTAAGAAAGGCAGTCTTAACATCCATTTGATGAACTTCTAAGCCTCGTAATGCTGCGATGGCAAGTATCATCCTGATGGAAGTTATTCTCGTCACAGGAGAGTAAGTATCAAAATAGTCTAGGCCTTCACGTTGGTTATATCCCTTCGCTACGAGCCTAGCCTTATATTTATCAACTGCTCCATCTTTCAATTTCTTCTTGAAGATCCACTTATTTCCTAATGGTTTACATTTAGGAGGTAATTCCACTAGTTCCCAAATATGATTCTGTAATATAGAATCGATCTCTTCTTTGATAGCCTCCTTCCATAGAGGTCCATCCGTCGAGCTTAGAGCTTCTTTGTAAGTCTGAGGAGCCTTTTCGAGCAAGTAGGTGATGAAATTTGGTCCATAAGATTTATCCATCCTTTGTCGTTTGCTCCTTCTAGGTTCGTCCTCATTATCCCTTATTTGGTCTTCATAGTCTTCATCCATTAGTTCAGAAGTCTGTTCGGATGAGATAAGTGGTTCACTTACAGTCTTGCAAGGAAAGATATTCTCAAAGAATGACGCATTCCTTGATTCCATAATCGTATTCTTGTGAATCTCAGGCACTTTGGATTCATGCACAAGAAATCGGTAAGCATTGCTGTTGTGTGCATATCCAATGAAAATGCAGTCAACCGTTTTTGGGCCTATTTTAACTTTCTTAGGAGTAGGTATCAGCACCTTTGCTAGACACCCCCACACTTTCATGTAATTGTAGGAAGGCTTGACTCCTTTCCACAATTCATAAGGAGTTTTGTCTCCGTTCTTACGGCATATCTTGTTTAAGAGATAATTCGCCGTTAAGATGGCTTCTCCCCACATATTTTGCGGCAGCCCTGAATTTAGTAATATCACGTCCATCATCTCTTTCAGAGTGCGATTCTTACGTTCCGCCACGCCATTTGACTGTGGTGCATATGGGGCAGTGACTTCATGAATAATCCCATGTTGCGAGCAAAATTCGCCAAATGATTCCACATATTCACCTCCGCGGTCACTTCTCAAGATTTTTATCTTAGCATTCAATTGATTCTCAACTTCCGTTTTATAGAGAATGAATTTCTCTATGGCTTCATCTTTGCTTTTAAGCAAGTATACATAGCAATATTTAGTACAATCATCCACGAAAGTAATAAAATATTTGTTTTCACCTCTAGTTTGAACAAACTTCAAATCACATAGGTCGCTATGTATTAATTCTAAAGGTTTGGTGTTTCTTTCCACTTGTCGGAATGGAGATCGAGTTAATTTTGCCTTTACACAAGTTTCACACTTGTGGTTTAAATCAATTTTAAACTTTGGTATGTGATCTAATGCAATAAGTCTACGCATTGCATTAAAATTAACATGTCCTAATCTAGCATGCCATAAATTAGGAGACTCAAGCAAGTAAGCAGAAGAATTCTTCATTTCATTATTTTTGATAGTCATTACATTGAGCTTAACTAGCCCATCACATTCATATCCCTTGTCTATAAACACATCATTTTTCGACAAAATAACTTTATCGGACTCGAAAACTGTTCTAAAGCCATGCTTCATCAACAAGGTACCCGAAATAAGGTTCCTTCGAATATCAAGCACATATAACACGCATTTAAGAGTCACTTCCTTTCCAGACGTCATCTTTAAGATCACCGTGCCTTCGCCCAAGATAGTTGAGGTTGCAGAATTTCCCATATACAGTATATCACCGGCATCCGTTTCTTCCAAGGAGGAGAACATAGTCTTGTTGGCACATATATGCCTAGTTGCTCCAGTGTCAATCCACCACTCTTTGGTGTTTGAGCCAACTAGGTTCACTTCGGAGATCATAGCACATAAGTCAAGATGTTCCACTTGTTCGGTAATCAGATGTGCTGCATTACCCTCCTTTTTCTTTGGTTTCTTTGGCAGCCTGCAGTCGGCCGCCCTATGACCCATCTTTTCACAATTGTAGCATTTTCCAAGGAATTTTTCTTTCTTTTTCCCAATTCCTCCTTTAGGTCCCAGCTTGGTTCCCTTTCTATTGTTGCCTTTCTTGGATGTCTGTCCAGTTTCCACAACATTGGCCTTTGCCACAGCAATATTTACTTTCTTCTCTGATCCTCGGTTGTCTTCCTCTATGCGAAGTCTAACAATCAGATCTTTCATGCTCATTTCCTTGCGCTTGTGCTTTAGATAATTCTTGAAATCTTTCCAAGTCGGGGGCAATTTTTCGATCACAGCAGCCGCTTGGAAGGATTCGCTAATGACCATTCCTTCAGCATGGATTTCGTGAATGATCACTTGCAGCTCTTGTACTTGACTCACTACCGTCTTGGAGTCCATCATCTTGTAATCGAGAAACCGTCCAACAATCCACTTCTTGGCACCGGCGTCCTCGATTTTGTATTTATGGTCTAGTGAGTCCCATAACGCCTTAGCTGATTTAGCATTGCTGTACACGTTGTACAGTGAATCGGCAAGTCCATTCATCACATAGTTCCGACACAGATAGTCGGAAGTTTTCCAAGCGTCAATGGCCATCAGAGTTTGTTGGTCACTGTCCTTGTCATATTTTGGCGCATCCTCCTTGAGGAATCGAGACAAGCCTAGAGTGGTCAGATAGAACATCATCTTCTGCTGCCATCTCTTGAAATTCTGCCGGTTGAATTTTTCTGTTTTATCCGCATGGTTTACCGGAACCGAAACCGAAGTAGTTATCGGAATCGAAGCTGTACCCGATCCAGTTATTAGAGGCGCACCTCCAGTCGCTGAACCCGAGCCGATTTTCTGAGGCGCACCTCCAGAAACGTCCGTAGACAGTGTTGGGTTTTGAGAATCCATACTGATTAACTTTACGAAAATAGATCTGTTTTAATCAAGTAAAAAGGAATTTGCTTTAAGATTGTTGAATTAATTTGAAAATGATTACTTGAAAAGAACATAATAGAAATATATATATATATATATATATTATATAAATCCTGCAGAAAATTGTTAGGAAAACGAAATCCGCCGATCCCGTACGTGAAACGAAAGTTTTGCTGTTCAGTCCAGATAATCTGTCTCATTAAAGCAAATTCGTCCTCACTACGGTGTATGACGTTTGTCTCCCAGGATAAAACAACAACTCGATGTAACGAATCTGTGATCCGCTGCACCCTCAACGAACTAGAACAAATCTGTCTACTATCAGCGAAGGCTGGAGGAGGTTGTGTGCTGGAGGAACTCTATACCGACCGAAATTGGTATCTGGAGGAACTCTAAACCGATCGAAATTAGTTTCTGGAGGAACTCTAAACCGATCGAAATACTTATCCAGATTCGATTTTATCCGGATCCGAAAAATTCGGAATTTATTAATTGAGGTATTTTCGGTAAAATAAAATTTTACCGAATAAAATTGCAGTAAAAAGATAACTCCGAGATGCCGAGACATTTCACCCAAATCGCCCTTCAACCGAGCCGAGCCGAGCCGAGCCGAGCCGGGCGGCGGCGCGCGCGTGTGTGTGTGCGCGAGGGGCGCCTAGTCACACATCCACACATGTCTCATTTTGAATATGCCTTTGCCCATATCTCCTTATATACTCACAATTTCTCCCTTCTTTTTCCAATGTGGGATAGCATCCCAAATTCATTTTTAAAGGGTTCACTTTGGAACATTATATCTCATTCATACCTCAATCATTTTGAGTGTTCTTACATGTTTTGGAAACCTCGTACGGAGTACTACGTATTCCAACTAAGTCCCGACTTTAACTCGTAGTCAAACCCACTCAAAATTTCCTCTCAAATGGGCTGCTCAAAATAGTTCATTCCCTCCATTTTATCTTATATTTCCAACCGAACTATATTCGCCGTTGCACTTTTAGACTGTAATGGATAAAGCAGCAATATATCCCCTCAAACCGTTTAGAACTTCTGCTATTCAATCATAGATGCGATTCCGATCAAGCTGAAAAAGTTGTGACTAACTCAATGAATATGATCAATCACACCTCATCGGTGACAACCTAACACACTTGAATCCGCGTCCATGCAAGCAGGAATTATACCATAAGAGGCAGGAAATCTGCTTCAAAGCAGTAGTAACCGAATTCCGGATCTGTCTAGCCGATTTTTTTTTTTTAAGTTGGAATTGGAGAAAGTATGGCGATGGAGAGGCAAATGTGGCGGGAAAGAATACGGATGGTGGATGGAGTCTGATTCTTTTTTTTTTGTTTTTTTTTTTTAATTCCTATTTTCTTTTATTTCATGTTATGTTTTTTGTTTTCTTTTTTTTTTTTTTTTTTTTAATTCATTCTCTTTTTTTATTTTCTTTTTTATCTACTTTTTCCCTCTTTTTTCCTTTTATGTTATTTATGTAACGATTATTGACGGTTTCAAAGTTTGATTCATGTTAGCCGACCCCAAATCATTTTGGGACTAAGGCTTAGATGTTGTTGTTGTTGTGTGTAATTATAATATTTAAATCTTTTTTCTTATATATTTTATTAGATTATATTACATCTATATGTTAATTATTGATGTAATTTTATTTTTTGTGGGACTTTGTGTTTACTTTGTAGTATCATAATAGTAGTTTATGATTTTTTTAATATAGTAACGATAAATGATATTATGATCAAACAAATATTTGTATTTGTTTTTTGATTGTGGTAGTATAGTAGATGATATAATGATCAAACAAAAATAGTTATACATTTATTTCTTTGATTGTGGTAGTATAACATAATGATTAATGATCTAAAAATATTTATACATTTATTCATAATATTATATTTCATACTTGAAAAAAACAAAAAAAGGCCCACGATCGGGCCAAGCCCGCCCTGAGCGGGCCGCAGGTCTCATGCTTTAGGCCCAGAAAAAGCCCAGCTGTTTTTTTGGTCCATGAATGTGTGCCTCAGGTCTAGATGATCCACTTAGGTTAGGTGTAGTTAGTGCTGAACAAATGCAATGAAAAACATCTACCATTTTCAAGTTTTAGCTATTGTTCTTCTGCTTGATTTTTCATGTTTTCCGACAATAAAGCGACGTCTTACAAAGTATATAGAGATTACAACAGTTTTTCTTAGTCTTCTTAAGTCATTGTCTAAATACTCATAATGTTTATCGTGAAGTCCACATTACCTGTGTTGATATTATATATTTGAGAAATCATAAAAACCAGCTACGGATGATTTCTTTTCTTCTCATATCAATGAGTTACAGAGAACTTTTATCGACCGTTGTATCAGTACAAAGATATATATGTGTCTAAAATACCATCGTTGTCATTATATTCGAGTCTTAAGATGGGAAACATTTCCGAAATCCTAACACTGTTTGGAGTGGCTGTGCTAGCATATGTATGAACAAGAATGGCAACACGTTTATATCTTTTCAACTCACAATTTAGATGAAGTTCTAGAAGATGCATGTGTAACCAGTTCCCTCCGTAGAATCTTCCCTGTCGGAGATCTTGGAATGGAGTCGATAAACGCAAGACGTCGTACCTTTTTATAAGGAGCGACCTGTGAGGAAAGGAAATTAACAAATCATTTCTTTTATTGTCCCAAAAGGCAAAAAGGCAAAATAATTTGTGATTTGTGAAAGTTTAATGGCTAAAGCAACAAGATGGCTTCATTTAACATTATTGAAAAAGAGAATGAAAAATGTACGAAAAATGTACTTAGATATACTCTCATAGTTGAGGGAATATATTGCTTGAATACTCGACGAATATTAATTCCTTAAACATTTCGTGTTCAATAAGCGAATATTGCTAGAATATTTCGGAGTTTGCAAAGTGACAAACTCGAGTGGTTGAGGTATCAGGTAGGTAATTGGAAGAAAAAAAATTTGAAGTGTAAGAAAATGCCAGAGTACATGATGCAGAAAAATATTTTCCGGATTAGATATCGAATTTTAGACATGAAATGCCAGCTTCTTCGAAAATAAAAAATGTAATTGGAGAGAATCAGTCTATGAGAATCATGTTTCATAGAAACCGTAGCAACTGACGTGCCTGTTTTGCAACAAAATCCATTATTTGAGTGGCAGAGATGGTGCTACCGGGTTTTCTCACAACGTACGCCATGGGAATCTGACCCGCCTCTTCATCGGGATATCTGCACAGGTTGGTATGTAAATTAACATTAAGCATAGTAAATGA
This sequence comes from Orobanche coerulescens, assembly GCA_033398695.1. Taxonomy (NCBI): domain Eukaryota; kingdom Viridiplantae; phylum Streptophyta; class Magnoliopsida; order Lamiales; family Orobanchaceae; genus Orobanche; species Orobanche coerulescens. The sequence continues at coordinate 140,523,274 of CM065809.1, read as the reverse complement.
GCATTGCAGAAAGAAGAACATCTTCCAATTAAGCATCGTATTAAGGTGATGATGGATTAATGCTACAAGGGATGACTTGTCCTGCAACAACTTTTTGTATCGCCGCTTGCGATAAAAAAGACTGAAAAACATTGCAGCAATTATCTAATACAAAACAACAATAAGGATATGTTTTGTATGTTATTTCTGTACTTCGAACAAACTTTGCATCAGCAAATAATTCAAAGATCGATAATCATTCTGAAGTACAAGAGCAGAAAAAATTGTCACAATTTCAGATCTGCAAACTGCTCCAGGTAATGGGAGTGTTTGCAAACATTAAAAAAAATGAAAAATAAATTAAAAAGAATAAGGGTGAATTTCATCCATTTTTGCATTGACCAACAACTACATATCATGGTTGTCACGTCGACGACTAGTCGCCGACTAGTCGAGAAGTCGCCCTGGCCGAAATAGTCGACGCCCGACTTTTGTATTAGTCGTCAGTGGGTTGTACCCGGGGCCGACCCGCCCGGACCCGCAACCCGCGACCTTTAATTAATAAAAAAAATCTACTTAACCTACCCGCTGCGCGACTTTTCACCTGTTCTTACCCGACAGTCTGCGACTTTCCTCTTCTCACCCGACAGCGGCGCGACCGACCACGACTATCTCCTCCGGCGACTTCAACGGCGGCTTCATCTCCGTAAGTTTTCTCTCCTCTCCTGTCTTCCGACTCTTTCTCTCATCTTTTCTTCTCTTTTTCTTTTTTTACTGGGTATATAATATAATATTAAATACATTTTTATTTTTATTTTTCAATTTTTTCTGTTTTATTTCTTAAAATTGATTTTTGTTTAATTTCTAAAAATTAAAAATTGAGCATTCTGCATATGTTTTTAATTTTTACTGCTCAGTTTTTTTTAAAAAAAAAAATTGAGCATTCTGCATACGTTTTTAATTTTTAAAAATTGTGCATACGTTTTTAATTTTTAATGCTCAGTTTTTTTTTCATTCTGCTCAGTTTTTTTTTTTTGCATTCTGCTCAGTTTTTTTTCATTTTTTTTTCATTCTGCACTTCATCTGGTGTTCACTGATCATGGAGGAATTAATCGGTATTCACTGATTATAGCTTGTTTTTGTGCAGAAAAATAAGCAATGGAGAATGAAAATATTGAAACCGAAACTTCTCGGAGAGAGTTAGCTAAAGATCCTAAAAGAAAAGCTAGTCGATGGAGATGACTATGGTGTACCACCCGAGGAAAATACTCAAGGAGGAGATGGAGAGGGGGATGGAGATGATTTCGAGACGAAAGAATTTGATGCATGATTGTGTTTGTTTAGTTGATTTGACTATTTAATTATATTTTTATTTGCTTATATATGTTTGACTTTAGGTACTTGAACTTATTTTCTATTAGTTTTTATTTGAACTGTGAAATTGAAGTATTTTTACCTATATTATATATTATAATTACTCTAAATAAGATATTGTCGACTATTTACGACTTTTTACGACTAGTCTGGCGACTTGTCGACTAGTCAATTCCACGGTAGTCAGGCTCGACTTGTCGACTTAACAACCTTGCTACATATAGGTTCTTTTTTCCATTTTTGCATTGACCAAGTCACCAAAGTGTGAAATCACTTTTTCCCCAAACATGGCCTTATTTCCAAATTTTGAAAAAGTATCATCCGTATTTTCCCTAATTCAACTCAAGCCTTTTATCTTCGAGCATTGTTTATTATTTAGTTTTATTTTCAACAACAACAACATCTAAGCCTTAATCCCAAAATGATTTGGGATCGGCTAACATGAATCAAACTTTGAAACCGTCAGTAATCGTTACATAAATAACATAAAAGGAAAAAAAAGAAAAAAGTAGAAAAAAAACAAATAAAAAAAGAGAATGAATGTTAAAAAAAAAAATAAAAAAAAAAAAATGAAAAATCCTGAAAAATAAATTAAAAGATAACATGGAATAAAAGAAAATAGGAATAAAAATACAAATTAAAAAAAAAAGGAATCAGATTCCATCCACCATCCGTATTCTTTCCCGCCACATTTGCCTCTCCACCGCCATACTTTCTCAAATTCCAAGAAACCGCATATCATTTTCAATCACCTTTATCAAAGTTTTCTGGTCTTCCTCTACCTTTCACAACATTACTTATTCCCCAACTTTCTAGCCTCTTCACTGGGCATCAACATGTCTTCTTCTCACATGACCAAACCATCGGAATCGATTCTCCATCATCTTGTCTTCTGTAGACGCAACACTTACCTTCTCTCTAATCACCTCATTTCTGAGCCGATCCTTTTTTGTATGACCACACATCCATCGTAGCATACGCATCTCTGCCACATTCATCTTTTGAACGTGACACTGTTTTACAGCCCAACACTCGGTGCCATATAACAGCGTAGGCCTAATTGTCGTGCGGTAAAATTTACCCTTTAATCTATGAGGCATGTCATGATCACATAAAACTCATGTGGCACTCTTCCACTTCAACCACCCTGCCTTTATTATGTGAGCCACATCGCCATCTAGCTCTCCATCCTTTTGGATAATAGATCCAAGATACCGAAAGAAAGTAGATCCATGAACAACTTTCCCATCAAATGTGATCATCCCTGACAATGTAATTTTATTTTCAACATTAAAGAAAAATAGTTAAAAAGAAACACATTATTTTAAAAGAAAAATGAAAAACACATTATTTAACAAGAAAAATAAAATCAGATTTTTTTTTGTTTTATTCTATTCTTCTCTGCTTTTATTTAACAATAATATTTTAAAAAAACACATTAATTAAAGAAAAACTTCTTTCTTTATTTTATGTTTTTTATGTTTTCTCCGATTAGCAAAAATATTTCAAAAAACATATTATTAAAAAAAACATAAAAAATATTCTGTTTTATTTTGTTCTTTCTGCTTTTTTAAGGTTAACAAAAAATTCTCAAAAAACACATTATTTTAAAAGAAAAAAAAAAGAAAAATTCTTTTTTTATTTAATTTTTTCTGTTTTCATTTCCGGTTAACAAAAATATTTTAAAAAAGTACATTGTTTTAAATGAAAAAAAATAGAAAAAAAAATCTTTTATTGTATTTTTTTCGATTACAAAAATATTTAGAAAACACATTATTTTTAGAAAAAATATAAAAAAGATATTTTTTATTTTTTTCTATTTTTATTTCCAGTTAACAAAAATATTTTAAAAAAAACACTATCTTAAGGAAAAATAACACAACAACAACAACAACATCTAAGCCTTAGTCCCAAAATGATTTGGGGTCGGCTAACATGAATCAAACTTTGAAACCGTCAATAATCGTTACATAAATAACATAAAAGGAAAAAAGAGGGAAAAAGTAGAGAAAAAAGCAAATAAAAAAAGAGAGTGGAAAAAAAAAAAAAAATAACATGAAATAAAAGCAAAAAAGAATTAAAAAAAAAAAAAACAAAAAAAAAAAAAATCAGACTCCATCCACCATCCGTATTCTTTCCCGCCACATTTGCCTCTCCATCGCCATACTTTCTCCAATTCCAAGAAACCGCATATCATTTTCAATCATCTTTATCCAAGTTTTCTTGGGTCTTCCTCTACCTTTCACAACATTACTTGCTCCCCAACTTTCTAGCCTCCTCACTGGGGCATCAATAGGTCTTCTTCTCACATGACCAAACCATCGTAATCGATTCTCCATCATCTTGTCTTCTATAGACGCAACTCTTACCTTCTCTCTGATCACCTCATTTCTGAGCCAATCCTTTTTTGTATGACCACACATCCATCGTAGCATACGCATCTACGCCACATTCATCTTTTGAACGTGACAACGCTTTCTGACCCCAACACTCGGTGCCATATAACAAATAGCAGCCTAATTGCCGTGCGGTAAAATTTACCCTTTAATCTATGAGGCATGCCGGATCACATAAAACCCCGTGGCACTCTTCCACTTCAACCACCCCGCCTTTATTCTCATGAGCCACATCGCCATCTAGCTCTCCATCCTTTTGATAATAGATCCAAGATACCGAAAGAAAGTGGATCCATGAACAACTTTCCCATCAAATGTGATCATCCCCGCCTCTCTATCATTTCGCTAAATCTACACTCCATATATTCGTCTTACTCGCCACCCTAAAGCCTCGAGCTTCCAAAGTATCCCTCCAAAGTTCCAATTTCACAGACTCCAACCTTCGTTTCATCAATCAACACAATATCATCTGCGAACATCATACACCACTAACGTCCATTTGAATTTCTCTTGTCGATTCGTCCCATGACTATGGCAAAGAGAAAAGGACTAAGAGCAGATCCTTGATGCACCCCAATCGTAAGAGGGAATTCTTGTCCTCCCAACATTAGTACGTACACTTGTACTAGCTCCCTCATACATGTCCTTTATAATGTCAATATATTTCCGCGATACACCCTTCTTTGCTAAGGCCCACCAAAGTACTTCTCTTGGTACTTTATCATATGCCTTCTCTAAATCAATAAAACCATATGCAGATCTTTCTTTTTATCTCGATAATGTTCCATCAATCGGCGGATAAGATAAATTGCTTCCATGGTCGATCTTCCGGCATAAATCCAAACCGATTTTCTCATATCTTCACACATTTCACGATCCTTTGTTCAATCACTCGTTCCCACAACTTCATGGTATGACTCATTAGTTTAATTCCGCGATAATTAGAACAATCTTGAACATCACCTTTGTTCTTATACAAAGGGACGAGAATACTTTTCCTCCATGCGACGGCATCTTATTGCTTCTCCAAATCTTATTGAAAAGCATAGTTACCCATTCGATCCCTCTCTCCCCAAACACCTCCAAACTTGATAGGTATACCATCTGGTCCTTCTGCTTTCTTTGACCCCATCTTCTTCAATGCAATTGTCACTTCACCCTTTTGGATTCTTCTCTTAAACTCTCGGTTGACCATACTTGAGGGGATGTTTAAATTCCCAATATCTAGTTCTTGATGGCCATTGAATAGGGTATCAAAGTATGACCTCCATCTCTCTTTTATCTCTTTATCTTGAACCAAAACTTTTTGGTCAGTATCTTTTACACATTTAACTTTTCCAATATCTCGCGTCTTCTTCTCTCTCATTCGAGCAAGTTTATAGATATCTTTTCCCCCTTCTTTAGTATCTAATCTTGCATATAATTATCTCGCGTCTTCTTAAGGAAAAATAAAAACAGAAAAAAATAATATTCTCTTTTTTACTTTATTTTTTCTATTTTATTTTCGGTTAACAAAAATATCTTAAAGAACACATTTTAAAAGAAAAACAAAAACAGAAAAAAAAAATATTCTGTCTTTTTAATTTTGTTTTTCTCTCTTTCTTTTTTCAGGCAAGATTTTGTTCATTGTTTTGTTGAGAAATATGGTGTTTTCGTAATTAAGGAATTTAAATTTAGAGTAAATGAGATTAGTTTGTAAAATAAAATATGATATTGAGGTAAATATAAAGCTCGTTATAAACTAGGGTCAAATGTGCAATTTGTAATATAAGCATCTAATAGAAATGTGTTTGGCCATTTCAAAATTGATTTGACTTTTGGACTTATAATCAGAAATACTCTTGTTGTTACTACTTTGTTATTGTCAACAAATGGTGGTTCATTTGAGAAGGAGGCATGTAACGGGGGCAGTAGATGTAGTAAACCCAAAGAATAAAGAAAAAGAAAACTGTTATAGTCATTTTTCCTCCTAGAAGCCGAGAATTGCTTTTTATTTTTTTAAGAGTAAAGTGCATTTTGTGTACCTGAACTTTACTCAAGACACCACTTAGAAATAGTGAATTTTAATATCTATCATTTGCAATACTGAACATTCATTTTACTTAAACTTCGTGTACTGCCGTCTATCTGTTACTAACTCCGTTAAAATTAAGGGGTAAAGCTGTCTTTTTTTTTAAAAAAAATATCTGCCAACTTCAGTCGAGTGTGATTTTGTTCACCCTCCTAAAAAGAGGATGAACTTGTAATTTTGAGATATAAAAATTAAATTTTTTAATTTTTGTTTTTTCTATGTTATTTTATTTGTCGAGATCTTTAATTTGAGTATAATTTTGATACATAATTTTGTAGTTTTTTAATTTTTTTTATTTTGAGTGATAAATTAATATTTTTTATTTATGAAAATAATTTTTTCAAAGCTACAAAATTATGTATCAAAATTATACTCAAATTAAAGATCTCGACAAATAGAATAACATAGAAAAAACAAAAATTAAAAAATTTAATTTTTATATCTCAAAATTACCCTCCAATTATGGAGGGTAAGTTCACCCTCTTTTTAGGAGGGTGAACAAAATCACACTCGACTGAAGTTGGCAGATATTTTTTTTAAAAAAAAAGACAGCTTTACCCCTTAATTTTAACGGAGTTAGTAACAGATAGACGGCAGTACACGAAGTTTAAGTAAAATGAATGTTCAGTATTGCAAGAGTTATTAAAATTCAGTATTTCAAGTGGTGTCTTGAGTAAAGTTGAGGTACACAAAGTGTACTTTACTCTTTTTTTAAAGTGTTTACAAACGCTCCTAATATGTCATGGTGGCCTCAGACAGACAAACTAACTACAGTCCCAAATATTACGAAGACAGATTAGGTAATGTTCGCAAACTCTTTAAAAAAAAAAAGTGAGTCTCAGCTTCGAGTCTGAAAAAATAACTCATTTTTTCACGTAGGAAGCTTATTTTTTTTTAGAGTCTGTAAACACTCTCGTAATTGGATATGAAGATCCTTACGGAATAACTGCTGCATCAGCGATTTCAGGAACTGATTGAAGTAAGTGTTCCAATTCAGCAGGAGCAACCTGCAATATCTCTCGTGTTCTTTCAGACAACATTAATGTACTAGGATGACAAAGACGGACAACATTGTTAATGCAAAATTCAGACTGGGAGATGATCACCTGATATGCCTTGTATTTAATCAACTCTTTCAATCTGTCAACAATGTAGATAAAGCCATCCCGATCGAAATAACAAAGATCTCCAGTCTTTAACCAGCCTTCCGAGTCCAAGGTTGCCGCTGTGGCTGCATCATCTCCAGCATAACCTGTCATTCTCACAACACTTTTCTTTTAAAGTCAAAAGAAAAAGAATATCATAGAAGAAATATGGAAGACCAAGCATCACCACAAATAATTACATAAAACCCCAGCCAATTTTCAAAATTATTAAAAATACCCAAAATATTTTATTTTATTTTATATCTGCCCCTTTATAAGCAAGAACTTTCAAAAAACAAGTTCTCATTTATAATAGCCTTTAATCTTCACACTTAATACAACCTAGGGGGTATTTTTTGTTATTTTAAAAGTTAGCTGTTAACTTTGTAATATTTCATAAATAAATATATATATATATATATATATATATATACAAATCAATAATTGAAAGCAACTTCTGCCGTTTTCCTCTCAATTACGAGCTGCTATCATTCAACTCCACTAAAATGCTCGTTCATGCTGCCAATTTAATAGTAAATTTCAGATGTTTTCCTTTTTTCTCCATTGACAATTCTCGATTTAAGAAGAAACAGGACACTGTTGTTTCTTGGCATTGCATTTGGCTCTACCATCCCAATTATAAATAAAACAACCAATTGAGCAAAGTTACACGAGAGGATCAACAAAACAACTACGGGCATGCAAAATAATTTGACTAATTCATCGAAGGTCACAGCCATGGAAGCACTGAGTGGCGGGTTTCCATAACAGACTAAGAGTAGAAGATCGAAAAAGTTGCTAGACTGAACAAGGGCGTATGATGCATCATTCATAGATAGGTGTCACCGCAAAGTTACAATGACAGACCAATCAAGTGCAATCAAATTTTATCACCTTTCATAATCACAGGCCCTCGTAACCATAGTTCTCCATGTTGTCCAGGAGGTAAGGCCTCTCCACTCTGAGGATCAACTATCTTGGCTTCCATGTTCTCTGACAATCTTCCCGCAGACCCATATCGTTTTGCTTCCTCCGGGCCCAACGTCCGTGTTGCCCCTCCTGTACTCTCAGTCAATCCATAGCCCTGAAATATGACACAACTGATTACTGCTTTCAAATTAAATTATCAAAGGAAAAACTCTCTCGACACAACACAGGTGAACTGATTATGGAATTATTGTTCTTATTATTATTGCTACTACTACCATTAATCAAACTACTGAATTTATATATTGGCACTCGGAACAAATATGACGTAATGTTCGCTTGTACCCCAAGAAAATTTGTTTGTACCCGGAAAATCTCCACGTGAGGGAACTTCTCTCTGAACCGCTCGGCTACCTCCTTCCCCAGCGGCGCTCCACCGCAGCCCAGCGACTGAAGAGAGCTCAAATCATACTTAGCCACCAAATCCGACTTCGCCAGGGCCACCACCAGCGGCGGCGTCACGGGAATAAACGTAACCCTGTATCTCTCCACCGCCTCAAGCATCCCCACAAAGTCGAATTTCTCCAATATTACCACAGTCTCCCCAAGCGCCGCCGCCCTTAACAGCATGAAAAAACCAAAAACGTGAAACAACGGCAGCGTGAAAAGCGATACAGGCTGGATAGGAACCGCATCGTTTTCTTCCTTCGATTTTTCTTCGTCGGAAAGCTTGTTGTAGTACAATCCAGCGATCGATGCTATCAAGTTCCGATGGGTCAACACGACGCCTTTTACCTTTCCGGTGGTGCCGGAGGAGTACAGGACCGCGGCGGCGTCGGATTGTTTCACGACGACATCATTTTCATAGCTCGAGGGCTCCAATTCGAGCATTGAGATGAACCGCGGGGAGTCGACTAGGATAATGGGGATACTTTTGGGGAGTTTTTTAGAAGTTCCCGACGTGGCGAAGGCGACGGCGGGTTTACAGAGCCGGACTTGGTGGCTCAGCTCGGACGGGGAAGATAAAGGATTGGAAGGCGAAACGACGACGCCTAGAGAGAGGAGAGAGAAATAGAGGACTGGGATGTGGAGAGACGGCGGCGATAGGACGAATGCGACGTCGTTTCTGGAGACGAGGGATTTGAGTGAGGATGAGAGAGAAGCTACTTGCCTGATGAAGGTGGAATATGTGAGGCGGTGGGTGGTGGCGGCGTCGATGAGGAAAGGGGTGGTTGAAAGAGTAGCGGCGGTGGCGGGGGAGTGGAGGAGAGAGAGAGCGTACTGAATGATGGAGATGGGTTGGGAGAGCGGCGGTACAGGGACGGCGGGACGGAGGCTGTGGTATGTTTTGGTTTGTGGGGAGAAGCCATTTTCGGGGTCGATGGTGATCTGTGAGGATTTAATTCCAGCCATGGAAATGAGAGCTTTGATTACGATTGAGATTACGGCGCGTTCTACGGAATAGACAGAAGTGCAGCTCTTCTTGGCTATCAATTTTCTTGATAGTGTCGAGATTCAGACAGTCCTCGACCACGAGAATTGGGCTCCAATAACCTCGCAAAATTTGAACTAAATAAACTTTTATAAAAAGAATTGTCAAAATCTAATATAAAGTGATACAAAATGCACCAATATTTTTTTAGAACGACAAATTAATACACACTCTAATCTACTCCTAATTACTCCTAATGGGATTTGAACCTTCGATCTCAAAAATGGAGGGCATGCATCTGTACCGTTGGACCATAAAATCATTGGCCAAAAAAACAGAAAAAAAAACAAAAAAAAATGTTGGAAAAATAGAGAAATGAAATTTGTTTTGAAGCACCCACTTGAAAAGCGATTTTGAGTGGCCATTTCTGAAGTTAAAGTCGGGACTTAGTTGGAATACGTAGTACTCCGTACAAGGTTTCCAAAACATGTAAGAACACTCAAAATAATTGAGGTTTGAATGAGATATAATGTTCCAAAACGAACCCTTTAGAAATGGGTTTGGGATGTTATCCCACATTGGAAAAAGAAGAGAAAAATTGTGAGTATATAAGGAGATGTGGACAAACCCTTGTTCAAAAGTGAGACATGGGTGGATGTGTGACTAGGCGCCCCTCGCGCACACAAACACCCGCGCGCCGCCGCCGCCGTCCGTCCGCCTGTACGGGTCGGCTCGGCTCGGTTCGGCTCGATCGAAGGGCGATTTGGGCGAAATATCTCGATGTCTCGCAGTTATTTTTTTACTGCAATTTTATTCGGCAAAACTTCAATTTGCTGAAACACCTCAATTCCGGATAAATATCAATTTAATTGATAATTATCGAGTTAAACAGATTAGGATAAGTATCAGATACCAATCCTAATCGGTTTAGAGTTCCTCCAGCACATGTCCTCCTCCAGCCTTCACCTATAAATACCCGGCTTAAGGAGTTTGATTTTTTCACTTATTTTTCGTGCGATTTCCAGAGCTGTTTCGGTCAGAATTTTTCTTTCTTTCGTTTTTCTTCCTCTTCGGGTCGATGATAGTGTACAGAGATATTCTAGCTCGCTTAGGGTGCAAGGGATCATCGATTCAGTGCATCGAGATGTTGTTTTATCCTGGGAGGCAGACGTCACACACCGTGTTGAGGGCGAATTTGCTTTAAGGAGACAGATATTTTAGACTCAATTCGTGATCAGTTTCGGTTTGTTTTTGCAGGGTTTAAACAAAATATTTTTCATATACTGTACTACTGTTTTCAAGTATTCATTTTTCAAATATTATTCAACAATCTTAAAGCAATTTTTTCTTTCGTTTACTTGATTAAAACAGATCTATTTTAAAAGGTTCTGATAATGGATTCTCAAAATCCAACTCTGTCTACGGACGTTTCTGGAGGTGCGCCTAGGGAAACTGGATCGGTTTCCGCGATTGGAGGTGCGCCTGCGTAATCGGATCGGCCAACCACTCTTCTTCGCTCGATAAGTAATTCGGTTTGGCCAACAACCATGCGGACAAACCAGAGAAATTCAATGGCCAGAATTTCAAGAGATGGCAGCAGAAGATGATGTTCTATCTTACCACTATAGGCTTGTCTCGATTTCTCAAGGAGGGCGCGCCAAAATATGATGAAGACAGTGACCAACAAACCTTGATGGCCATTGACGCTTGGAAAACTTCTGACTATCTGTGTCGGAACTATGTGATGAACGGCCTTGCCGATTCACTGTACAACGTGTACAGCAGTGCTAAATCAGCCAAAGTATTATGGGACTCACTGGATCATAAGTACAAGATCAAGGACGCCGGTTCTAAAAAGTGGATTGTAGGGTGGTTTCTTGACTTAAGATGGTGGATTCCAAGACTGCAGTCAGTCAGGTACAAGAGCTACAAGTGATCATTCATGAAATTCATGCTTAAGAAATGATCATTAGCGAGTCCTTCCAAGTGGCTGCTGTGATTGAAAAACTGCCCTCGACTTGGAAAGACTTCAAGAACTATCTCAAGCACAAGCGCAAGGAGATGAGCATGGAAGATCTGATCGTTAGACTTCACATCGAGGAAGACAACAGAGGATCAAAAAAGAAGGTAAATGTTGTTGTGGCAAAAGCCAATGTTCTGGAAACTGGACAGACATCCAAGAAAGGCAACAATGGAAAGGGGAGCAAGCTAGGACCTAAATGAAGAATCGGCAAAAAGAAAGAGAAATTCCTTGGTAAATGCTACAACTGTGAAAAGATGGGACATAGGGCGGCTGACTGCAGGCTGCCAAAGAAACTAAAGAAAAAGGATGGTAATGCAGCACATCTGATTACCGAACAAGTGGAAAATCTTGACTTATATGCTATGATTACCGAATGTGTGTTATATGTGCCTGACATTCGCAGGAACCTTATTTCTGGTTCCTTGTTAATGAAGCATGGCTTTAGATTAATTTTTGAGTCCGATAAAGTTATTTTGTCAAAGAGTGGTGTTTTTATAGGCAAGGGCTATGAGTGTGATGGGATGGTTAAGCTCAATGTTATGACTGTCAAAATTAATGACTAAAATAGGACCTGAAGTTTAGCAGTTTTAGCATTTGAGGACCTAAATTTTCGAAGGTATCAAACTGGGACCTAATCTTTGATCCGTTAGACCACGTTAGGACCTCCGTTAATTTTTGTCCGTTAAGTACTAACGGATTTCTTTGTTGGCAGTTAAATGACACGTGGCAGGTGTTTATTGGTTGTTCAATATATGATGTAATAATAAAATAAAAAGAATATAAAATTAAAAAAATCTAAAAAATGGAAAAAATCGAAAATAGAAAAAATCGGGAAATAAAAATCGGAACTTCGGTAATTTTATTTATATTTTGGAATATTAATATTAAAAATTGATTTTTGAATTAAAAAAATAAGAAAATGTCTGGATTTTATTTATAAATCGCTTTTAATAAAAATAAAATCAAATATTATTATCCATAAAATAAATGAAAGATATGATCATTATCTTCTCGGTGAAGTTGACTTCAAGTAATTAATCTTTAACTGCTTTTATTTTTTAAGATTTTTAGATTTTTAAAGAAATAAAACAGCTTTTTTATGACAAGTAAAAAAATTACTAGTAGTTTTTCATAAAGAAAATAAAATAATTCAGTTTTTTTATTATTTTGTGGAAAATATTCTAATTTTTATTTTATTAAAACAATTTATAAAGAAGATCCAATTTTTGAATTTTTATTTCCGAATTTTAAATAAAAAATTTTGATTTTTAATATTAATTATATTCGAGAATTTAAAAAAAAACTTGAAGTTACGATTATTTTCTTTATGAAAAATCGGCTAGTAATTTTTTTACTTTTCATAAAAAAGCTGTTTTATTTTTAAAAATCTAAAAATCTTAAAAATAAAACAGATTAAAGATTAGTTACTTGAAGTCAACTTCACCGAAAAGATAATCGATCATATCTTTTATTTATTTTATGGATAATAATATTTCGCTTTTATTTTTATTAAAACAATTTATAAATAAAATCGATTTTTTCTTATTTTTTGAATTTTGAATAAAAACTCAATTTTTAATATTAATATTCCAAAATATAAATAAAATAACCTGAAGTTCCAATTTTTTTATTTCCCGATTTTTCTATTTTGATTTTTTCCATTTTTTAGATTTTTTTATTTTATATTCTTTTTATTATTTATTATTACATCATATATTGAACAGCCAATAAACACTTGCCACGTGTCATTTAACTGCCAATAAAGAAATCCGTTAGTACTTAACGGACAAAAATTAACGGAGGTCCTAACATGGTCTAACGGATCAAAGATTAGGTCCCAGTTTGATACCTTCGAAAATTTAGGTCCTCAAATGCTAAAACTGCTAAACTTCAGGTCCTATTTTAGTCATTTAGCCAATGAAGAATTCTTTTGCTTACTTGCTTGAGTCTCCTAATTTATGGCATGCTAGATTAGGACACGTTAATTTTAATGTAATGCGTAGACTAATTGCATTAAATCACATACCAAAGTTCAAAATTGATTTAAACCACAAGTGTGAAACTTGTGTAGAGGCAAAATTAACTCGATCTCCATTCCGACAAGTGAAAAGAAACACCAAACCTTTAGAATTAATACATAGAGACCTATGTGATTTGAAGTTTGTTCAAACTAGAGGTGGAAACAAATATTTTTTTACTTTCGTGGATGATTATACTAAATATTGCTATGTATATTTGCTTAAAAGCAAAGACGAAGCTATAGAGAAGTTCATTCTATAATACGGAAATTGAGAATCAATTGAATGCAAAGATAAAAGTTTTGAGGAGTGATCGTGGAAGTGAATACGTGGAACCTTTCGGCGAGATTGTTTGCAACATCGGATTATTCATGAAATCACTGCCCCATAATGCACTACAGTCAAATGGTGTGGCTAACCGTAAGAATCGCACTCTGAAAGAGATGATGAATGTGATATTACTAAATTCAGGTCTGCCGCAAAATATGTGGGGAGAAGCCATCTTAACGGCGAATTATCTCTTAAACAAGATATGCCGTAAGAACGGGGACAAAACACATTATGAATTGTGGAAAGGAGTCAAGCCTTCCTACAATTACATGAAAGTGTGGGGGTGTCTAGCAAAGGTGCTGATACCTACTCCTAAGAAAGTCAAAATAGGCCCAAAAACGGTTGACTGCATTTTCATTGGATATCCACACAATAGTAATGCTTACCAATTTCTTGTGCACGAATACAAAGTGCCTGAGATTCACAAGAATACAATTATGGAATCAAGGAATGCGTCATTTTTTGAGAATATCTTTCCTTGTAAGACTGGAAGTGAACACCTTATCTCATCCGGACACACTTCTGATCAAATGGATGAAGATAATGAAGACCAAAGAGTAGATAATGAGGACGAACCTAGAAGGAGCAAACGACAAAGTACGGAGAAATCTTATGGACCAAATTTCTTCACCTACTTGCTTGAAAAGGAACCTCAAACTTACAAAGAAGTTGTAAGCTCGACGGATGGACCTCTATAGAAGGAGGCTATCAAAGAAGAGATTGATTCTATATTACAGAATAATATTTGGGAACTAGTGGAATTACCTCCAAAGTGTAAACCATTAGGAAATAAGTGGATTTTCAAGAAGAAATTGAAAGATGGAGCAGTTGATAAATATAAGGCTAGGCTCGTAGCGAAGGGCTATAACCAACATGAAGGCCTAGACTATTTTGATACTTACTCTCCTGTGACGAGAATAACTTCCATCAGGATGATACTTGATATCGCCGAATTACGACGTTTAGATGTTCATCAAATGGATATTAAGACTGCCTTTCTTAATGGGGACTTAGAAGAGGAAATCTATATGGAACAACCCGAGGGATTCTTTGCTCCTGGACAAGAAAGGAAAGTCTGCAAGCTGGTAAGATCATTGTACGGATTGAAGCAGGCACCAAAACAGTGGCATGAAAAATTTGATCATGTTATGTTAAGCGGTGGCTTCAAAATTAATGAATCTGATAAGTGTGTATATGTGAAAGACACAGAAGATGGCTATGTCATTTTGTGTCTGTATGTAGATGACTTGCTCATTACTAGCGGCAATGAAAGAATAATCAAATCTACCAAGGACATGCTGAGGTCGAGATTCGACATGAAAGATATGAGACTCGCATATGTAATTTTAGGGATTAAGATCACACGAACATCGAAAGGTCTGATGCTGAGTCAAGCCCACTATGTGGATAAAATCCTTGAAAGATTTAACAAAGATGACTCTGGCACAGCCATAACCCTGGTGGATATGACGTTAAGACTATCCAAGAATAAGGGTGAAGGAGTATCTCAACTTGAGTACTCTCGCATAATAGGAAGTTTGATGTACTTGATGAGTTGTACAAGACCAGATATAGCCTACTCAGTTAGTAGACTAAGTAGATACACGAGAAATCCCGGAAAGGATCACTGAAAGGCGATCACAAGGGTACTAAGATATTTAAGGGGTACTCGTGAGTATGGGGTGCACTATACCAAATATCCAGCAGTACTTGAAGGATATAGTGACGCAAATTGGATATCTGATATAAAAGACTCCAAGTCAACAAGTGGATATGTATTCACACTAGCTGGTGCAGCAGTGGCATGGAAATCTTCGAAACAGACACTTATATCTCGGTCTACGATAGAGTCCGGGTTTATAGCCTTAGATAAATGTGTAGAAGAGTGAGAATGGCTACACAATTTTCTAGAAGATATTCCAAGATGGGCAAAACCTGTAACCGCAATATGCATTCATTGCGATAGTCAATCTGCGATTGGCAGGGCACAGAGCGTAATGTACAATGGTAAGTCTCGTCATATAAGGAGGAGACATAATACCATTAGACAGTTGATATCAACAGGAGTTATCACTATTGACTATGTGTCATCAAAGGATAACATTGAGGATCCACTAACCAAAAGGTTATCAAGAGACCTTGTTGATAAATCATCAAGAGGAATGGGTCTATTGCCTTGAGCTAATGGTTTTATAGAGGATACCCAACCTAATCTGACTGGAGATCCCAAGATCTAGGTTCAATGGGACAACCAATTCATAAAACTGGGAACGATCACTATGGGGGTTACCTCGAACCAACCATTCGAAGGATGAAAATAGTGATACCCGTAGGGAGAGGTTAAGCTTATGCTTTTAATGATTCTTAAAGTCGACAACGTATAGTCGGGTGGAGTAAAATACGGGTTTACTCAAAATACTTAACGAGAATCACCTATGTTAGAGAGAAGAGGGGCCGCTTCAAAGGAGAATTGCAAAGACACAATTCTTTAGAAATTCTCGCAGAACCAGGACTGTATGTGATTTCAACGGGCTCCTCAAAATTTAATTCCAAAGGCATATTAAGATCGACAACTTCATCAATGGGTTCAGATCTGTAACACCCCCCAAAACCATCCGGGATATTACAGCGCCGTGGGTCCCGCGCCGGAACCCACCAGGCTAATAACCATTTACAAAACCATTTCAAAAACGTTTAAAAACGCCAAAAGGCCGATGACGGTAATATTTTGCAAATACTCAAATATTTTCAAAAACATAATTCTGAAATACCGTCATGGAATACCATTTGAAAATACAAGGCGAGGTGCCAAATCTCAACAGTTTAAAATGTACGTTAAGCCACCTCTTAAACGTACCGATAAAATAGTTTAGGAAAAGATTTAACGAAATAACCCAAGTTCGCAAAGTTCCAAAAAGCCCTTTTAAAATACACACACACAACGGATAAAGATACCGAAAAGCCATTTTGAAATATACACACGCAGCGGATAAATGCAGTTCAAAATACACATTTGCAGTGGAAATAAATGACCGGAATAGAATACTCAATTCTCCGAAAACAAGCCACAGCCAGTATCACATCGGGAAGCTCATCCCTTCACGACCGCTACTAGCTCGATCTCCGAGTACCTAAAAATAAAGCCCACGACGGGGTCAGCCACAATACTCAATAATGATACCGATCACATCATCATAAATAATTACATACCAATGTAATAATACTGTAAGAATACTACCAACATAATCTTACCGTTATAACCTTACCAATCCATAATAATCCAATCCTTACCATAATCCACATTTCGCATCCTCGAATGACGAAATGAACTTAACAACAATTATCTGTATTGAATTTCAAAAATACCAACAATCCTCAAAACATCATCATAACTCATAATCATGAAATAATTCATCCGTGCCAAATCCTGTCCATCAGATTACACAATCAAAACTCAACCTGGATAAACCAACAGTACACAATATATCTGTAGATCAACTACCATATGATAATGATAACAAATCCCGAACATCGACGTACAGTCCGAATGCTTATACGATCAATAACCAGATCAACCAAAACATCACTGAGAATATCATCGACATGATAACTTTATTACGACCAATAAAGGATCACGATAATTGAGAATACCATCAACAAGGTAAATCTCGAACGCAATCAATGAAGGATCAACAATAACCGGGAATACCATCAACAAGGTAAACTCCAAATGATCAACAAAGGACCAACCATAACCTAGAATACCATCAACAAGGTAAACTCCAAATGATCAATAATAATGGATCTCAAGAACTAACTCCGACTGTCGAACATACCCCTCGGGCGTATGAACAACAGTCACAAACCGTCGAACATACCCAACCATAAATGGAGGATGAACGACCAAACAATATGGCTCAAAGATGGAAGTCATAGTACGCCCGATCCGGAAATGTGTCCGTGCACAAGCCACCCTGGGTATTGATCACATACACGTGTGGTCTTGTACCTAATTAGCCTCACGAACTACGTCTCGTGTGCACGGTTCAATGTGGAAATATCAACACATAACCATCATGTGCCCGGCTAAAAATCCTACACAATAACCAATCGGCACGCAGATATGACTCCAGATATGTCACGATGCAACATGACAACGAAACTCAAAGAAACACATATCCAATAAGGATCAAAAGACTCACTGAAGTGAACAACAACAGACTGACAATGAGAAGTCGACACGACTAATCAATATCCAAAACATCAATCCTGGGATCATCATCCCTAAATGAATGACCAACATGATCTACGATCTTAATACAATAGTCCTGGGATCAACATCCCTCAACGAATAACCGATACGAAAGTCGTTACACAAAATCTCAACATATACAACAACTCAACATACTAATTATCCACATGACTGAACAAATACTTAGATTACCTCAAAGCCGAGGACCATATCCATCAACATCCCCCAATGAGACGATCAACACAACCATTAATACCAACAATAGTCCTGGGATCAACATCCCTCAACGAACAACCAGTACGAATCTCAATATACAAAGCCTCAACATACAACATATACAACAACTCAACGTAATAATTATCTCATAACTGAACAATACATAAATTACCTCAAAGCCGACGACAATATCCTTTCCACGAACAACATCCCTGAACGAATACACAGTTATACAAATAATCTCAAATAAGATACCATCCATTCAATACCAATAAACCTTTATCCCGATACTTATGTCATCACGATAACTACCCTCGATATCCGATATTCTATATCCTTGACCAAAGATAACTCATGTATTCCCTGAACACAATTAAATCATATACCTTATGATTTATTACAACCAGAGTACGATATACAAACCTTTATCCCGACAACTTACATCTCTAACAACATTGCTATACGAATTATAAATGAAATGAAAACGAAACCATTCATCAAATATTTTAAACTGAACAAGTAGAAACTTGCCTCGATACCGATACCACGAAGCCGTTACCAAAATCCATTGCCTTCGTCTACGAGCTCCTCAGCCCCGACCCAAAAGCAATCTACGAACTCTTCAACTTCAACCGCAACACAACAATCATAATCCACGATCAAAACATATCAACCTATTGCAATAACCGATTAACACACATTCGATAAAAATTAATAACCGACATACCCAATCAACAAACTCAACGATTCAACGAAACCTCGATCACATACATAAAACCAAATAATCCAACTCAACAAATACGAACTCATATCCACAATACAAGCCGTAACTCGATGATCACAAATAACAGTCAATAACCGATCAACAAACACAACGGTTCTACAATATCCCGATTAAATACAAATCCAAACAATCCGAACCAATCAAAACACGAATTCAAAACCACAATACGATTCCACAATCCAAAGATCATATCAATAATCAATTTAAACCAACAAGGGTCTAACATTACCGATTCCAAATTCAATCTTAAATACGGATACAAGTTTCCTCCTTGTAAATTCATAATATAAACCAATTACCGGTTATCATCATCAATCCGGACGATCCAATTAATTCAACATTATAGATAATCATATTCCAAGAGTTTCAAATATTTCCATTATCCGAATTGAACACTTGTTCAATACGTAGGGATTCTCAAACTCAAAAGCGAATCATAATCTTATCAAACCCGAAAATCATATTCGTATTCCTATACGAATATTGTACCAAAACACATAACTTGGTTATAGATATGAATATTCCATATTCATACCCAAAACACCAACACATTCGTCAAATCAATGATCAATTCATCTTGATATTAAGGATTTCATAACATATTCGATTCCGACTTCAATTCTAAATTAGAATCAACAAGATTCCTTCTTGTTATACTAGTAAATTCGTAAGAAACAATTTACCAATTATTATCATGAAGAATCACAATCCAATTATTCGAAATCTTCCCAACAATCATAACATGTATAACTCACGAGTTCTTCAAGAACACGAATTATCCGAATTCGCGTTCATAATCCATAAAACAACATAATCCGATGTTTTCTAACATCTAAACAATCCTTAATCATAATTCAAGGTGTATATCATCATGTTCTTCAACATACGATTTTCCTAACATCAAAAATCGCAACAATACTACCAAGAACATCAAGAACTCTAGGATTCCATAATCATAACCAACATAATCAAGATACAAACCATCATATCATCATCTTCCTTCAACATATAATTCATATATCTTCAAGAATCGTAATAACAAGATCATAATCATATTCATACGAATCATTCATCAATAACAACATCAAAAATCCGAAATTCAAGAAGGGATTATCCAACATACCTCTTAGAAGATGGATTACACAACAAATCACTTCAAGAATCAACAATATCTCCATATCCAAGCTCCAATCCCATGTTTCCAAGCTCGTAATCGACTTAGGAAAGTTAAAATATCCCTCTCTCAGAGTTTGGAGACGAAAAACGAAGTCAAAAGCTGAAGAGAAATGAAAGGCGGGCGTCCCCTTATAAAAAAATCCAGCTCGTTATGTACGTAACCTTCCTTGGTTAACGTACGTAATACACCCTTACATACGCTATCTGACCTTGGTAGCATACGTAACTCAGTCCAGAGTTAACTGACCTGTTTTGCGTACTTCCTTACGTACGTAACACTTTCACCATAACGTATGTTGACTTGCTACAGTACAATGGTCGTGTTACGTACGTAACACGTCCTGTATAACGTACGTAACACGTCCTGTATAACGTACGTAACACGTACGTCGACTCACCTGTCAACATCCTTCGCCGAAAGTTGACGACACCGGGTCCCACCTGCCGACCATGACTCAGGCTTGTCTGATGCCCTCGTTACGTACGTAATACCTTAGCCTTAACGTACGTAACCGTGCCAATCTTACATACGTTAGCTCACCTTGTTAACGTACGTAACAATTTCATACTTAGCCAATTTCAGCAATTCCTGTCCAATGTCACGGCATACCAAACACGAGCATACGGCAAAAATCAATACATATACTCAATCCAAAAATATTCTCATACGATATACCTGATATCCAAATCAGTTCAACCTGATACAACAAATCCTCAATATAACTGTCAATCAAAACGTCAATTACACAAGTATAACTGTCTCGGTCCTCAATTTATTTTATCCATACTATATAGATACCAAACTATACAGTATACCTCAGATAAAATAACGCGAAAAATTTATACTGAAAATCCGGGTATTACATACTACCCCCCTTAAAATAAGTTTCGTCCTCGAAACTTACAACCAGTCACCAACAATAGATAAATCCAAAATTTCCAACTCATCACCAAAACAAGCAAGCGTCGCCACAAACGAATAACCAAACCAATATACTTACAGGTGCGTGAAGCCGATGATCTCCCGTGATACTAGCACACGACTCCCACACGAAGTCTCAACATAATACCAACACACACCAATATCACAAATAGCAATTTGAAAAGAATCTCAAAAATTTTGGAAACTCCAAAAATCGATTTGACTCAAAAGTCAGAAAAATCATTTTCGAAACTCACGCCACTACCGTACCGGTAGAGCCACACAACACACATGCCTGGGTTTCACAAAACCCAAGCTCCGATACCATCTTCTGTAACACCCCCAAAACCATCCTGAATATTACAGCGCCGTGGGTCCCGCGCCGGAACCCACCAGGCTAATAACCATTTACAAATACTCAAATATTTTCAAAAACATAATTCTGAAATACCGTCATAGAATACCATTTGAAAATACAAGGCGAGGTGCCAAATCTCAACAGTTTAAAATGTACGTTAAGCCACCTCTTAAACGTACCGATAAAATAGTTTAGGAAAAGATTTAACGAAATAACCCAAGTTCGCAAAGTTCCAAAAAGCCCTTTTAAAATACACACACGCAATGGATAAAGATACCGAAAAGCCATTTTGAAATATACACACACAGCGGATAAATGCAGTTCAAAATACACATTTGCAGCGGAAATAAATGACTGGAATAGAATACTCAATTCTCCGAAAACAAGCCACAGCCAGTATCACATCGGGAAGCTCATCCCTTCACGACCGCTACTAGCTCGATCTCCGAGTACCTAAAAATAAAGCCCACGACGGGGTCAGCCATAATACTCAATAATGATACCGATCACATCATCATAAATAATTACATACCAATGTAATAATACTGTAAGAATACTACCAACATAATCTTACCGTTATAACCTTACCAATCCATAATAATCCAATCCTTACCATAATCCAGATTTCGCATCCTCGAATGACGAAATGAACTTAACAACAATTATCTGTATTGAATTTCAAAAATACCAACAATCCTCAAAACATCATCATAACTCATAATCATGAAATAATTCATCCGTGCCAAATCCTGTCCATCGGATTACACAATCAAAACTCAACCTGGATAAACCAATAGTACACAACATATCTGTAGATCAACTACCATATGATAATGATAACAAATCCCGAATATCGACGTATAGTCCGAATGCTTATACGATCAATAACCAGATCAACCAAAACATCACTGAGAATATCATCGACATGATAACTCCAATACGACCAATAAAGGATCACGATAATTGAGAATACCATCAACAAGGTAAATCTCGAACGCAATCAATGAAGGATCAACAATAACCGAGAATACCATCAACAAGGTAAACTCCAAATGATCAACAAAGGACCAACCATAACCGAGAATACCATCAACAAGGTAAACTCCAAATGATCAATAATAATGGATCTCAAGAACTAACTCCGACTGTCGAACATACCCTTCGGGCGTATGAACAACCAGTCACAAACCGTCGAACATACCCAACCATAAATGGAGGATGAATGACCAAACAATATGGCTCAAAGATGGAAGTCATAGTACGCCCGATCCGGAAATGTGTCCGTGCACAAGCCACCCCGGGTATTGATCACATACACATGTGGTCTTGTACCTAATTAGCCTCACGAACTACGTCTCGTGTGCACGGTTTAATGTGGAAATATCAACACATAACCATCATGTGCTCGGCTAAAAATCCTACACAATAACCAATCGGCACGCAGATATGACTCCAGATATGTCACGATGCAACATGACAACGAAACTCAAAGAAACACATATCCAATAAGGATCAAAAGACTCACCGAAATGAACAACAACAGACTGACAATGAGAAGTCGACACGACTAATCAATATCCAAAACATCAATCCTGGGATCATTATCCCTAAATGAATGACCAACATGATCTACGATCTTAATACAATAGTCCTGGGATCAACATCCCTCAACGAATAACCGATACGAAACTCGTTACACGAAACCTCAACATATATGTAATATCCGCAATTTCGAATTTCGGTGATTTTCTTTTTTCGGCGGAAGTCCGTTTTGACGACTCGCTCATGACCGTTTTGTCATTCCGAGAATGATTAATTCTGCACTTTTTGTCATCCGAGTTCGTTTCGGTATCGTTTTGTTGAGTTCCGAGCTTTTTAGCGACTTTTCCGCACTTGAGTTCGATTCTTGCAAATCTCGTCCGAAACTGTTGTTTCGAGTTTCTCTTAAGTTCATTTAATGTTATTATTCATTTTGCGAACTTTGGTTCGGTGTTTCGATCGTGTATCGTGATTTCCGGGCGCTTTGGGCCATTTTTGTAATTTCCCAAAGTTTGGGGTAATTACTTCCGTTGTCGAATTCCGACACTTCGGGTGGTCGGAATCGTGTGTTCTCTTAGCGCTTGGATTCGTCTTTGCGAGTAATTCGTAACCGTATCTTCGGTTTTTACTCAGGTTCGGGTTTCGGGGTCGTCCGGGCCGTCGGAGTGGCCACGGCCGAGTCACGGCCGGAGCAGGGCCTGGCCTGGCCGAGTTACGGCCGTAAGGTGCCGGTTACGGCCGTAATGTGTGCCAGTTACGGCCGTAAGTGTGATCGGGTACGGCCGTACGGGCGCTGGGCATATTCCGGACGAAGGCCGGTTACGGCCGTAATGTGTGCCAGTTACGGTCGTAAGTGCCCGGCGATTCTTTGGATGATTTTTGACGAATCTTGGTTACGGCCGTAAGGCTGCCAAATCGGCCGTAAGGGCCGAGTTCTGGCCGTAAAGGCCTTTGCGATTCTGGCCGTAACCCTGCCGGCTATATATAGCCTGGGCTCGGCCAGACTTCATTTTTACTCGATTTTTCTCCTTCTTTCGGCGGCTGGCGACGGGTGCGATGGGAAATGGAGTTCTTGGTCGATCCTACTCAATTCCAAGATGTTTTGGAAGATCCTTGTTGATTATATCATCATCCAATCCGTGTATTTCGTCGAATCAAGGTATATTTCTCGATTTTCCTTCAAGTTGACTTTTCGGAGAATTTGTTCTTGATTTCAATTCTAGCCCAATTTTGATACATCGGTTGGTGTAGTATGATGTTATTAATCGTGTTCTATGGGTTGTATATCCATATATCGAGTTTGTTTAACTCGATTGACGATTCGAGTGTTCTTGGGAATTATTGAACATTTAGTGTTCGATTAAATGTCCCAGTGAGTTTCCCTTCGATAGTTTGTTGGGATTTCCATTGTTTTGGCCTTGATTCTCGTCGTAACCATGTGTTATTGTTCCTTCCGGAGGTTTATAGGTGTTCGAGGATTCTGATGTTGAATCCCGTTTGGTGATTGATGATTCGTGTGGTGTTATTCTCGTAATACTCGTGGTGCTATCGCGTTCTTGATATTGTTCGGGGGTTCGGGGCTATTTGACCGCGTCCTATCCGTCGTCTCGTTGCGATCGTGATTTCGAGGCAAGTACCTTGGCCATACTATTCTTGTTTTGTGGATATAATAATTGGTGATCGTCTTGGTGTATTTGTTTGTTTGTTTGAAATGTGTTTCCAAAAGATTTCGGTTTGGCCTCGTTAAAGGCTGTCTTTCAAAACGCGTGTGTGTTTTGTGAACGGAGTGTTTTGGGAATTGATTATGATTTGATTATTTTGAACGTTGAAGGATTTGAAGATGATACTCCTATTGTTTAAAGTTATGGAATCGTGTATTCCGTATTTAGTCTTGTCATTGTGTTTTGAAGAGTTTGATAATGGTGTCGAGTTAATGGCCATCTCTAGTGAGTATTCTTAATGAACTTACATTCTTAGCATGTTAGTATTGCATGAGTAACGTGTGTGTGTGTATGCTCACTACGGGTTAGATCCGACGGGGTCTCGGTAGGGGTCCACGGAGGGGTGAATCCGCGAGCTTGCTTTTAACCACTATGGGTTAGATCCGACGGGGTCTCGGTAGGGGTCCACGGAGGGGTGGATCCACGGTTAATTGTGGTGCATTTTGCAAATGTGATTTGATTATGGCATTTCCGGAAATGAGTGCTTTTGAACGGTTTTCATGATTGCATGCATTGACTAAGTGTGTAAGAGGTAAGTTGTTCGTTTGGCCTACTTGGCTAGGATGGCTCTAGAGTATTTTGTTGTTTGTGTTAAATCCTTTATTTGTGGATTTTGATGTTGGGAGACGAACCTTGTGGTCGTCCTTGTGTACTGTGAGTTGATGAGATTTGGGGCTAAAATCCCAATGGTTTTGTAAATGTCATTTTACGGATTTGGGGCTAAAATCCCAACGGTTTTGTAAATGTCATTTTTCGGAAAGCAAACCTTTAGGGCGGTGACCCCTTTTGTCTTTTGGATTTTGAAAAGTAGGATTTGATAATCCTAAATTGTTTTCTATTAAAACGCTCGATGGCATTCTAAACCGATAAATTACTTCCATTGATTTACGATATTTCGATTTTGAAATGTTTTCTCAAACTCTTGCCTCGGGAAGTACTTCTCGTTTCGTTTGGATCTTTGAGGATCCTTGATTATTGTTATTCGTGGAATGTGAATGGTATGGCTCGTATTTGCACTTTGTTCCTGCACTAGCAAAACAGTGGAGTTTTGCTAACCCCCGAGTATTCGGGGGGTGGATGTCTGTTTTTGCATTCAAGTTTTGGAGCATAACACAGGGTCGGCACGAAGGATGATGAAAGATGATCGATACTAATCACATGAGGAACCGTACTTTGTTTATCGTTCTTGTACTCTATTTTTCCGTTGCTATATTTTCCCGTTATGCGGGTGTGGTCAGATTTTGACCCCTGCGTGGGCATGAGTTGTATTTGAGTTGTATGTATTTGTTGAAAGACCAAATCGGTCTACTGAGTCATTTTAGCCTTAAAGGCATGGTTGAGTTGCTATATGTCGTTACCAGCCTGGTAGATCCTTGAGGAAAGGTTCTACGACGTGTAATATCCCTGAGCGGATTGAGGGTGTTACAATATACAACAACTCAACATACTAATTATCCACATAACTGAACAAATACTTAGATTACCTCAAAGCCGAGGACCATATCCATCAACATCCCCCAATGAGACGATCAACACAACCATTAATACCAACAATAGTCCTGGGATCAACATCCCTCAACGAACAACAGATTTAATCTCAATATACAAAGCCTCAACATACAACATATACAACAACTCAACGTAATAATTATCTCATAACTGAACAATACATAAATTACCTCAAAGCCGACGACAATATCCTTTCCACGAACAACATCCCTGAACGAATACATAGTTATACAAATAATCTCAAATAAGGTACCATCCATTCAATACCAATAAACCTTTATCCCGATACTTATGTCATCACGATAACTACCCTCGATATCCGATATTCTATATCCTTGACCAAAGATAACTCATGTATTCCCTGAACACAATTAAATCATATACCTTATGATTTATTACAACCAGAGTACGATATACAAACCTTTATCCCGACAACTTACATCCCTAACAACATTGCCATACGAATTATAAATGAAATGAAAACGAAACCATTCATCAAATATTATAAACTAAAAAGTAGAAACTTGCCTCGATACCGATACCACGAAGCCGTTACCAAAATCCATTGCCTTCGTCTACGAGCTCCTCAGCCCCGACCCAAAAGCAATCTACGAACTCTTCAACTTCAACCGCAACACAACAATCATAATCCACGATCAAAACATATCAACCTATTGCAATAACCGATTAACACACATTCGATAAAAATCAATAACCGACATACCCAATCAACAAACTCAACGATTCAACGAAACCTCGATCACATACATAAAACCAAATAATCCAACTCAACAAATATGAACTCATATCCACAATACAAGCCGTAACTCGATGATCATAAATAACAGTCAATAACCGATCAACAAACACAACGGTTCTACAATATCCCGATTAAATACAAATCCAAACAATCCGAACCAATCAAAACACGAATTCAAAACCACAATACGATTCCACAATCCGAAGATCATATCAATAATCAATTTAAACCAACAAGGGTCTAACATTACCGATTCCAAATTCAATCTTAAATACGGATACAAGTTTCCTCCTTGTAAATTCATAATATAAACCAATTACCGGTTATCATCATCAATCCGGACGATCCAATTAATTCAACATTATAGATAATCATATTCCAAGAGTTTCAAATATTTCCATTATCCGAATTGAACACTTGTTCAATACGTAGGGATTCTCAAACTCAAAAGCGAATCATAATCTTATCAAACCCGAAAATCATATTCGTATTCCTATACGAATATTGTACCAAAACACATAACTTGGTTATAGATATGAATATTCCATATTCATACCCAAAACACCAACACATTCCTCAAATCAATGATCAATTCATCTTGATATTAAGGATTTCATAACATATTCGATTCCGACTTCAATTCTAAATTAGAATCAACAAGATTCCTTCTTGTTATACTAGTAAATTCGTAAGAAACAATTTACCAATTATTATCATGAAGAATCACAATCCAATTATCCGAAATCTTTCCAACAATCATAACATGTATAACTCACGAGTTCTTCAAGAACACGAATTATCCGAATTCGCGTTCATAATCCATAAAACAACATAATACGATGTTTTCTAACATCTAAACAATCCTTAATCATAATTCAAGGTGTATATCATCATGTTCTTCAACATACGATTTTCCTAACATCAAAAATCGCAACAATACTACCAAGAACATCAAGAACTCTAGGATTCCATAATCATAACCAACATAATCAAGATACAAACCATCATATCATCATCTTCCTTCAACATATAATTCATATATCTTCAAGAATCATAATAACAAGATCATAATCATCTTCATACGAATCATTCATCAATAACAACATCAAAAATCCGAAATTCAAGAAGGGATTATCCAACATACCTCTTAGAAGATGGATTACACAACAAATCACTTCAAGAATCAACAATATCTCCATATCCAAGCTCCAATCCCATGTTTCCAAGCTCATAATCGACTTAGGAAAGTTAAAATCTCCCTCTCTCAGAGTTTGGAGACGAAAAACGAAGTGAAAAGATGAAGAGAAATGAAAGGCGGGCGTCCCCTTATAAAACAATCCAGCTCGTTACGTACGTAACCTTCCTTGGTTTACGTACGTAATACACCCTTACGTACGCTATCTGACCTTGGTAGCGTACGTAACTCAGTCCAGAGTTAACTGACCTGTTTTGCGTACTTTCTTATGTACGTAACACTTTCACCATAACGTACGTAATACGTACGTTGACTTGATACAGTACAATGGTCGTGACACGTCCTGTATAACGTACGTAACACGTACGTTGACTCACCTATCAACATCCTTCGCCGAAAGTTGCCGACACTGGGTCCCACCTGCCGACCATGACTCGGTCTTTTCCGATGCCCTCGTTACGTACGTAATACCTTAGCCTTAACGTACGTAGCCGTGCCAATCTTACGTACATTAGCTCACCTTGTTAATGTACGTAACAATTTCATACATAGCCAATTTCAGCAATTCCTGTCCAATGTCACGGCCTACCAAATACGAGCATACGGCAAAAATCAATATATATACTCAATCCAAAAATATTCTCATACGATATACCTGATATCCAAATCAGTTCAACCTGATACAACAAATCCTCAATATAACTGTCAATCAAAACGTCAATTACACAAGTATAACTGTCTCGGTCCTCAATTTATTTTATCCATACTATATAGATACCAAACTATACAGTATACCTCAGATAAAATAACGCGAAAAATTTATACTGAAAATCCGGGTATTAGAAGATCCACGGCCAAAACGGGCATAATAATGAGAACAGAATAAATCAGGGAGCGCACTTGTGAAGGATATTCAATCACTTATACAAGCGGTCGGACAGTTCAAATTATCTAGTCACACTTTCTAGCCAGTAAGGAGAATATATCTTTTCGAGGGAAGGTTCAAGGAGCATACTCTACCTATCCGATAGGCGTATTTTTATGCGCTTATTTATCATTATTTTATATCCATCTTGAGCCCAAATCAGCATAAATGAGATTTTAATGCACTATTCTTATATGTTTTGCAGGAAATCGGAGTCCGGAAGCCGAAACGATGAAAAGCGGGCGAAAACGGTAAATTTTGGCCTGGGGCCGCGGCACAAACCAAGTGAACCGCGGCACACGAAGACAACCAACGAGCCCCGAGTGGACTGTACCGTGAGCCGCGGCACAAGGAGAGTGAGCCGCGGCCAGAGGAAAATGCGCGCCTGTGCATTTCACGAGCAAGAGGGGCCGCGTACGTATTAAGTGAGCCGCGGCCCACGGGGCGGTTTTTGTGTGTTCTGCACAGTTTTGGGCCGTTTTGAAGCCGGTTCTCGACCTAATCACACGGACGCATTTTGGATGCTGAGGACGGCTATAAATAAGCATTGAAGGGCTGAAGACAAGTGGGATCAGACAAAGGAGGAAGCATCGATAGCTAGAGAGAAGAACACAAGGAGGAGATTTGTGGGCGACGACAAGACCACGGATCCCTACGGTTTTTCTTAGTTTTTCCGCATCATATTTTCTAGATCTGTTCTAGTAGGATTGTGATTGTAGCCGATTACATGACGGTTTGATTTATTTATTATTATTTCGATTCATTCGTTATTCATATTGAATTGGATTTTTCTCATTATTCTTAATGTTTTTTAATTGTCTGGCCAACAGTTGAATTGTTTTGAATGTCTTTATGAATTCGGGAGATGAAATTTAGGCATAGTTCTTGTGAGAATAATCATGATTGACGTGAGATAGGGATATACTCATGGGAATTGTGAAGCCTATTTATTGTGGGAATTCTTGAACTGTTTTAGCTATTAATTATCTAATTCGAATAGGGATATATCGAGTTAATAATTCGTAGTATTTTCTATCGACCTTGGGAAAGGCTTTAGAATAATTTAGGAATTCCTGGCTTACAATAAATTGAATAAAAGTGAATTGAGTTGAATAAAAATCATTCCTGATTGTTTGAGGTGAAAATCATAATCCTACACCCTTATTATTATTAGTATTACTATTATTATTTATTTTTCTACAATTAGTTTAGATATGAATTCTAT
Organism: Orobanche coerulescens; assembly: GCA_033398695.1. Taxonomy (NCBI): domain Eukaryota; kingdom Viridiplantae; phylum Streptophyta; class Magnoliopsida; order Lamiales; family Orobanchaceae; genus Orobanche; species Orobanche coerulescens. The sequence continues at coordinate 140,492,997 of CM065809.1, read as the reverse complement.
ATAATTGTTCTTCAAATAAAATTGTGAGTTGACTATATTTTGGTACTTAGTGAAATCAGTCCTCGAGGGAACGATATCTTATTCATCATTTTATTACTTGTTGACACCGTGCACTTGCGGCATAAGTGTGAGGGATTCATCGCAACAAGTTTTTGGCGCCGTTGCCGGGGATTGATTTATTGCTAATATCAATACCAAGCGACTCTAATTTTAATTTGAAGTTTTTTTTTCTTTAGTCTCTATATTTCTATTTTTTTCATTATGTTTTCCTTTGATTATCGTGACCCTTGGCATTTCATAAATTTCGATGTTCTTAATAATTTGCCAAATAGGGTCAGTCAGCCCCCTCCCCCGAAACAAAAGACCATATTTGAACATTGTATAGACGCTCTCGAAAATCCCGATAGTACCCCTCTTGAGCGAGAATGTGCAAGTCAAGGTCTTGAGATTCACTATGGTTATTTTCCAGCTCATAGATTTAGTAGTGAAGTTGAGGGGGAGGTTGAGAAGAAAGACATGCTAAGTTTTAGGGTCGATCCCCCACCACCTGATAATTACATAAAGTGTGATGAGCCGGTAGAAGAAGTTACCATTGATGATGTTTCCAAAGAACTTTCATTAAATTGTCATCAAACTTCGAAGAATAAGGTGAACACTTATGTGCCTAAAATTTTATTAACGGTGCCACGCATAATTTTTCCTAAATCCATAATGGGAGAGATTGACCCCATTACTTCTGATTTTGTTGAGGCTGATTCTTTGAGTTCTAATGAGGTTGTTCATGATATGTCTTTCTTATCTACCTATTCGAACTCTGCTTATTGTTACATACCTTATAATTATTATATTCTTCCACTATTTTTTGGTTGTCCGCATAATTATTCTTACTCATTATTTTTGGCAACCAGGCATGAACCAAAGCCTCCCTTGTGGAATAAGAGGCTTATAGATTGTAAGAAGGGAGTATTTGGAAATCTCCCTATAAAGAAGCCACGTTAAATTTTTTTTTTGCCACGTCGTGCTCAAGACGTAAAATAGAGCGCTTGATGGGAGACAACCCATCATTTTTACTTGCTTTCTAGTTAGTTGTTTTTATTTGTTTTTTCGTTAATAAGTTTTTTCTTTGTTTTGTTATTTCATTTGGATTCGTGTATTCTTGTTGGCCCTTATTTCTCTAATATTTTTTATAACCCCAATGAGCATGATCCTTCATATTCTAATCTTTCTTGGCTTAATGTCTACAGCTATTTCATGACTAGAGACTAAGTTTGGGGGTTCCTGGTGAGGTTGGGCATTACTTGAAGTATGACAGACGATTCCACTCAAACATGTGCTGGCGTTCAAGAAGACATTTGGAATAAGATTCTCTTTTCCTTATCTCTTTTACTTTCACATAGTTTTATTGTTGATGATTTTATGTGTAGTGGAATAAATTGAAGCAAGTGATATTTTCTTAAATTTTCTTGGTTATGAATTGCGATTTCATCATTGCTTTATTTTTCTTACATGTTGTTGATGGTTTTTGCAAACATGAATTTTTCGTGAATTTTTCGTGCTTCCGTGTGTAAAACTGATGTTACGATACTGATTTCTCTTGGAAGAAACGGTTGAGTTTAGTCGAGTTGCAGTCAGCGATATCTGTTTCTGTTGAGTATTCAATTAGGTCCGAAATTTTATCGTTTTTGTAGAAATCTTAGCAGATAAGAAAGGAGACATACGTGTTTTCAAATCACCGTCTATACGTTTGGTTAAACTTTTCGCGTAGCTAGTCGTCCAGTAATATGAGTCTTGTTGGCACTTAAAGTGAGTTTAGAGTCGGACAGTTTTTCCCAAAAAGTCGAGATATTATGCATATTCTATGATGGGAAGTTTAGTAACCGGGGGTATTCACGTGACCCGTTGTTTACTCTCGCGTAAAACGACGACCCTGAATAGATTAATAATTTAGAAATATCGCATTACCGATGATGGGAAGCCTAGTAACCGGGGGTATTCACGTGACCCGTAGTTTACTCTCGCGTAAAACGGCAACCTTGACATGCGGGACTTGCTATTCGAGTTTTTTCTCCGCTGTAGAGGGGTACTTAGTAACTAGAAGCATCCATGTGCCCCATGAGTGTCTTTTACGTCAAACGGTTCCCCAATATATGAGAATGGAAATCCACCCTAGGATTATCCCGATGAAACATCCCGAGATCCGAACCTAGTGGTTAACTCGAATCTATATTATTGCTCATATATAAGGGAATACTGTCCGATGGGTATTTTTAACAATGAAACTCTAAAATGTTTGCCATTAGACTGTGGGACTGGGCGAGTTATCTTGTTTATTCTAACCCTTCATATTGGCGGTCGGCTAAATTCACGCTTGTTAATCTTTGAGCTTGATTTTCTTCATGAACGATTGATTAGGACTGAAATTGGTTACTTAGTGGAATCAGTGTCCTGGATGTGACTCACTATTACAATATTTGTACTATTCTTTGAGATTCTCAGGGTAGTATTGATTAAGTTGATGAGCACGATGGACTTGCATGATTATTCACGATATATTTTGTTTAAAATTGATTTTTGCTTGAGGACAAGCAAAGGCTCAAGTTTGGGGGTATTTGTTAGGCGTATTTTTATGCGCTTATTTATCATTATTTTATATCCATCTTGAGCCCAAATCAGCATAAATGAGCTTTTAATGCACTATTCTTATATGTTTTGCAGGAAATCGGAGTCCGGAAGCCGAAACGATGAAAAGCGGGCGAAAAAGGTAAATTTTGGCCTGGGCCGCGACACAAACCAAGTGAGCCGCGGCACACGAAGACAACCAGCGAGCCCCGAGTGGACGGTACCGTGAGCCGCGGCACAAGGAGAGTGAGCCGCGGCCCAGGAGGAAAATGCAGCGCCCAGGCATTTCGCTGAGCAGTAGGGGCCGCGACACAGATTAAGTGAGCCGCGGCCCACGGGGCGGTTTTGGTGTGTTCTGCGCGGTTTTGGGACGTTTTGAAGCCGGTTCTCGACCTAATCACACGGACGCATTTTGGAGGCTGAGGATGGCTATAAATAAGCATTGAAGGGCTGAAGACAAGTGGGATCAGACAGAGGAGGAAGCATCGACAGCTAGAGAGAAGAACACAAGGAGGAGATTTGTGGGCGACGACAAGACCACGGATCCCTACGGTTTTTCTTAGTTTTTCCACATCGTATTTTCTAGATCTGTTCTAGTAGGATTGTGATTGTAGACGATTACATGACGGTTTGATTTATTTATTATTATTTCGATTCATTCGTTATTCGTATTGAATTGGATTTTTCTCATTGTTCTTAATGCTTTTTAATTGTCTGGCCAACAGTTGAATTATTTTGAATGTCTTTATGGATTCGGGAGATGAAATTTAGGCATAGTTCTTGTGAGAATAATCATGATTGACGTGAGATAGGGATATACTCATGGGAATTGTGAAGCCTATTTATTGTGGGAATTCTTGAACTGTTTTAGCTATTAATTATCTAATTCGAATAGGGATATATCGAGTTAATAATTCATAGTATTTTCTATCGACCTTAGGAAAGGCTTTAGAATAATTTAGGAATTCCTGGCTTACAATCAATTGAATAAAAGTGAATTGAATTGAATAAAAATCATTCCTGATTGTTTGAGGTGAAAATCATAATCCTACACCCTTATTATTATTAGTATTACTATTATTATTTATTTTTCTATAATTAGTTTAGATATGAATTCTATATAATTGTTCTTCAAATAAAATTGTGAGTTGACTATATTTTAGTACTTAGTGAAATCATTCCTTGAGGGAACGATATCTTATTCATCACTTTATTACTTGTTGACACCTAAATAAGTGTGAGGGATTCCTCGCAACACTATCCTATGCAATGCCTAACCACAATAACTATCACCAAGTCAAACTCTGTGTCTGACGTGTGCTGCTGGACCATCAATCTTATTCATGTGGGGGATTGTCGGAAAAATAGAGAAAATGGGCTGTTTTGAGCAGTCCACTTAAAAGGCAATTTTGAGTGGGCTCGACTACGAGTTAAAGTCGGGATTTAGTTGGAATACGTAGTACTCCATACAAGGTTTCCAAAACATATAAGAACACTCAAAATGATTGAGGTATGAATGAGATATAATATTCCAAAGTGAACCCTTTAAAAATGGGTTTGGGATGTTATCCCGTATTGGAAAAAGAAGAGAAAAATTGTGAGTATATAAGGGGATGTGGAAAAACCCTTGTTCAAAAGTGAGACATGAGTGTATGTGTGACTAGGCGCCCCTCGTGCATACACACACACACACACACACACACACACACACATGCGCGCCGCCGCCGTCGCCGTCCGGCCGGCTCGGCTCGGTTCGGCTCGATCGAAGGGGCGATTTGGGCGAAATATCTCGGTGTCTCGCAGTTATCTTTTTACTGCAATTTTATTCGAAAAAAATCAATTTGCTGAAACACCTTAATTATAAATTTCGAATTTTTCGGATCCAGATAAATATCAATTTAATTGATAATTATCGAGTTCAACAGATTAGGATAAGTATCAAATACCAATCCTAATCGGTTTAGAGTTCCTCCAGCACATGTCCTCCTCCAGCCTTCACCTATAATTACCCGGCTTGAGGAGCTCGATTTTTTTACTTAATTTTCGTGCGATTTCTAGAGCTGTTTCGATCAATATTTTTCTTTCTTTCATTTTTCTTCCTCTTCGGGTCGGTGATAGTATACAGAGATATTCTAGTTCGCTGAGGGTGCAAGGGATCATCGATTCAGTGCATCGAGCTATTGTTTTATCCTGGGAGGCAGACGTCCCACACCGTGGTGAAGGCGAATTTGCTTTAAGGAGACAGATATTCTGGACTCAACAACGACTTCTATTCGTTTTCGTGATCAGTTTCGGTTTGCTAACCAATTTTTGCAGGGTTTAAACAAAATATTTTTCATATAATGTACTACTGTTTTCAAGTATTTGTTTTTCAAATATTATTCAACAATGGAGTAAATGATGGCTGGAGGGCCTGGCCTTACAAAAATGAATGGTCGGAGGAGGAGAGCAAGCTGGCGGCCTGGCCTTTAAAAAAAAATAGGCCGACCGCCGGCAGTGGTCCGCCGTAAAGCAGGTCGGCGGGCCTGGCGCAAAAAATAGAAACGAAAAAAAGAATGGTCAGTCGCCAGAAAGCAGGTCGACGGTCTGGTGTTAAAAAATGACCGACTGTTGGAGGTCTGTCGGTCTCCAATGGTGGCCCATCGAAAAGAGGGTTGGTGGCATGGCGTAAGAAACAAAAAATGGTCGTCCGGTGGAGGGCCTCGCGAAAAAAAAAATGGTCTGCCGCCGAAAAGCAGGCAAACTGGTAGAAAGAAAGGAAATGAAAAAGATGGTCGGCCTTCGGCTGTGGCCCCCCTAAAAGCAGGCCAGTGGCCCACCGGAAATAAGGCCGGCTGCCTGGCATTTAAAAAAAACTGACAGGCCACCGGAGGTCTAGCTTCGACTGGCGTCGGCCTTATCGAAAAAACGGGTTAGTCGAAGGTCTCTCAGAGATCCCTGTAAAAAAACAAATTAAGATTAGTTGCTCCTTTAATTTAATTTTATATTCTAAGGGTATCTTCTAAAATTTATTATTGTTCAATATTTTTTAATATTATTATTATTATTAAATTCAACACAAAAAGGAGAAAAGAGAGGAGAAGGGTGCAATAGTCTTTTCATATGTACACGATGACAAAAAAAACATCATTATCCATTATAGATATGCATGTGAAACAATCAAGAGGTCTTTTGGACAACCAAAGGTTGCTTCGAGTTTGTACATGGAAACTTCCACGACTCATCGCACTTGACATCGCTAATCCCAAAAGCAAGTGAAAATATCTGATTGTTACACTCTTTTGTAACAGCAACAAACAATATTCCTTGATACTTACCCTTCAGGTGTGTCCCATCAACAATAATGATTGATCTATCATAATAAAATCCAGATACCGAACTCCCAAAGCATAAAACATATACCGAAATTTTTCAATATTGGTATCAACCACGTAATCAGTTACGGTACTGGGATTCGTCATCTCAAACATATGCAAGTACGAGAAAATCATTCTTAAAGAACCATGGTGGTCTCCATATGTAATACCCGGTTGTAATTCAGTCATTATCATTCAGTAATTTCATTCGGTGATTGTCACTCAGTAGATTTTCACTCATTTATAATCATTCATCAATCATATTCATTCACCGTGTTCACCGTTCGGAAAAACTTCGAGTTGTGTATCATTATTGTTCATTGTTTTAACTTTCCTCATACGAGTTCGACTTTGTTAGATCACCATTAATTTTTGGTAACTCCAAAAATTCTAAATCTTTGCAATATTATAGAGCATCGAGTTAGCTTTCCAATGGTTCAAACGGTGAGTCAATCGGAGTCCGGACGAGAGAGTTATGGTCGTTTTAGCTCACCCGCTCATTTTTCAGATTTTGGCCGATCACGGCCGACCGGACTCGGCCGTCGTGTCGCCGACACGGCCCGTGCACTCGTCCGGATAATGCCGAAGTGTTCGCCTCAGGACCCGACCGTGTCGTCTGCACGGCCGAGTCGCACCCTTCCGGATAGGCCGTAACTGTCGCCAGGCCCGACTGCGTGTGCCAGACACGGCCGAGTCAATGCCGAAGCGCCGCGGACGGGTCATTGTCGGTAGGCCTTCGCGCGCGCGACCGTGTCAGCGGCAGACACGGCCGAGTCCCTCGCCGGCCAGATGCGCGCGCGACCGTGTCGCGGGCACGGCCGAGTCCGGCCGCCGAGTCAACCCCTATAAATTCATTTTTGAGCATTTTGAGATCATTTCTTCCATTTTTTCCATCTTCTTCACCTCGCAACCGAGAGAGAATAACTTGAGGGAGAGATTTCTTCATCAATTATCATTTGAGTGTGTATTTTCATCACCTTCAATCATTTGGGAAGCTTGGATAGTCGCTTTTACACGTTTACCTGATCGAATTGGTTGGATCTTCAAGAGGTAAATTCTTCAACACTTTGACTTCGATTTTGTGTTGAGATATGATGTTTTGACGTTATAATCATGTTATATGAAGGGATATGTATATGATTATGAGTTTGTATAAGGATTCATTGGATTATTGAGGAATTATTCAAGAACACGTTGAAAATCGAGTTGGAATTGGGGATTTTCGACTAATTGTTGTTATAATCACATTTTGGATATTCATAACGGATTATTGATCGTATTGAGATGTTTTGTTGGTTTGAAACACTTCTTGGGGATTTTGATATTGGTATATTGAGGTTTGATTGTAAACAATCGGAGTTTGGACACAACGTGTTTGATTTAATGTCTCTATAGACTTGGTTTAGTCGTATCGACGTTTGGAATTCGTTATATTCATGTTTAATTCGTGTATTGATCGGATTGTTGGTAATTGTATTGAATTAAGGTTGTTCGTAATCCGACACTTCATTTAGACGTTGTTCGTGGAAGGATAATTTTCACCAGATTGTGTAAGTTAATTCTTACTCGGTTAAAAGGATATTCATACCTTTTGTTGTTGTTCATTCATAATCATAACTCATTCATCATTATATTAACCGTATCAAAACTTGTTGTTATCAATTAATCGTTTCAGTCATAAGGAACGACGGTTCCAATCCTTTCATTGAGCTGTCATTTATTTCATTACCATTCCCTCTCGGTGAGTCATTATTCATTTTCGATGTCACTTTTGTTACATCGTGGCATTCCGGGTCATACTGGCGTGCCGGTTGGTATGTGTAGGATTTTCATGTCGGGCACATTATGGTCGTGTGTTGGTTGTTGACCTCACATTGGACTGTGCACACGAGTCTATGTGTCTCGTGAGACTGATTAGGTACAAGACCACGCGTGTATTGATCGTTGGTGGCTTGTGCACGGACACATTTCCATCCCGGGCGTAGTGTGGCGCCATTTCCTTTGAGCCGTACTGTTAGTTGAATCATATAGCATGTTTGATTGCGTATGTTTCGACAGGATATTTCATAATTTCAGATATAATCATGATTGTGTATTTTCAACTCTTGAGGATTGTTGTTCTGTTTAACTGACCAATTTTGTGGATTTTGTTTTTCAGGTCATGGCAAGGCTAAAGCACGGGGAGAGCACGGTGACAGCGAGGAGTCCTAGTGATACTAGTAGGGGGGCCCGATCTTTCAGTTATTCATGTTATTGTCCTTTATTTTCCGCTGCAGACTTTCATTTGAATACTCCGTTTCATTCAGTGTTGTGTATTTTATCTTCATATAAACTACACTAGTATTCGGTATTGTCCTGGTGTGTTGTAATTAAACTCCTCATCGGAGTAATTATTGTTGTAATGTAGTTCGGTACTACATTTATCTTGTGTAATTCATTCATTTTCATTTGCCTGGTGGGTCCCAGTTGGGGATCTACGGCACTGTAATATCCGCCTAGTTGGGGTGTTTCAGAGTTGGTATCGGAGCGTGGTTTTGAATACTACCTTCCGAGTCATGTCTCATTTGAAATCATCGTCATCGGACTAGTATCATTAGACTTTCGTGTCACGTGTGACCTGTGCAGATGCCGAGCCAATCAGACCGAAAGAACTGTAAGACTTCTAACGCCATGGTATAATTTCTGGCAATAGTCATTCATTCATCATTCATCATTTAACAATCCTCAAACATCATCATTCATTATGATCGGGACGATCATATTAACTCATCAATCACTTAATTCATTTCATTACTCAGTTAATAATCAGGACGATCATGTTAACTCATTAATTACTCAATTCATTTCATTACTCAGTTGTCAATCTCGATGATCATATTATCAATCTTGTTAAGTTATTCAAGATAATCATTTCAAGAATTTCATCAGATAATCATGTAACTTCAGTAAATCATTCATATAATCACTAAGTTAGAGTATGTATACTCATTTTCATCATCTCATGACATAATCATAACGTGCTAATCATGCGGGAAATATAATCATTATGCGACCTTCCTACTTCAGTATGGAGAGAGCTGTCAGGGGATGCACGGGGAGAGGCCGCGGTGCGGACCGAAACCCGAGAAATAATCACTCGCTGCCGAGAAATCGTGCTCAGGACTCGGCTCGATCATAAGATATTCGGGTTGATCCACTCACTTTTATGCAGGCCATGATGACCCATGTGCAGTTGCTCAATCATCATTGCACCACTCTGACCGGATTAATCGAGAGAACTCTCCCGTATGAGCCAGCTGCTAAAGAAAGTGCTGAACAACAACCTTCATTTGTCAGCAAGAAATCAACGAAGCGTAATCAATCCGAAGGCGGTCAGTCAACCTTCAAGAATCCTCGTGTGAGTCCTATCGTTTCTAAGCGACCTCCTACGGCGCATAATCGTGCGGGATCTCATTCCCGAGCGCCGATTCGCCATCACTGTTTCAATTGTGGAACGCCGGGTCATTTCAGACCGAGTGTCCAAACCGTCTATCACGTGCTATAATTGTGGGAATTTTGGGCATAAGGCCCGCTTTTGCCGAAAGGACTCCAAGTCGGCTCGGCGGTATCTCGTGCCCCAAGCAACCAACGCTTCGTAATCGATCGCTTTGTCATCGCTGCTTAAGACAATGGAAGCAAATAGAGTTGGAGCTCGTATTTATCGACGGAGCGTCGGTTCGGGACCGGCAAGTCCTGCATTCATATGATGAGGAGGATCGACGATCCGTGGCGAATGATTTGGTATACTCGTAATTTTATTTCAACTTGTGTGTACCTTTTGATGCTGGTACACCGCATTCATTCATTTTCGAATCATGCTTGAATAGACTTAATTCGGGATAGTCCTACTTAATGACCGCGATTGGTTAATGGATTTAATCGTGGTGAATTTATCTTATGACGATGTAATTTCGGTATTAGTTGGTTTAACCGTCTTGATACTATCCTCAGTATTTGTTAGCGTTTGGTCGCTATCTTTCCGTCGTTGGTCGTCGAATGTGTGCTTCAGGGAAGTAATCCCCGTTGTTCCAGTAGAATTTCTATTATGGCGAAAGCAGAGAAATTCCGCAATCGAACTATTCAATCATTCATTGTATCATTCTCATCGATTGGCCTTTCTAAGGCAATCGAGTTATTCAATCATTCATTGTATCATTTTCATCGATTGGCCTTCCTAGGGCAATCGAGTTATTCAATCATTCATTGTATCATTTCCATCGATTGGCCTTTCTAGGGCAATCGAGTTATTCAATCATTCATTCCATCATTTCCATCGATTGGCCTTTCTAAGACAATCGAGTTATTCAAACATTCATTGTATCATCTTCATCGATTGACCTTTCTAAGGCAATCGAGTTGTTCAATCATTATTGGTACCTCTTTATCGATTGACCATTCTAGGCAATCAAATGTTCAATCATTCGTGGTATCATTGTCATCGATTGACGATGTATTTCCGCACGAGTTATCCGGTTGCCTTCACATAGAGTAAGGGAATTCAGAGTGAGTTGAGCCAGACGCCCCTTTATCGAAGGCACCGTATCGGATGACCCCGACTGTAATGCAGGAGTTGAAGATTCAACTTGAGGAATAGTTCGAGAAAGGTTATCTCCGAGTTTGCGTCCCCCGTGAGGAGCACCGGTGTGATCTGTCAAGGAGAAGGATAGCTCGTCTCGTGTGTATTAATTACTAGGAGTTGAACAGGGTGATGATCAAGAGTAGTATCCTTTACCTCGTATTGATAATCTTTTAGATCAACTTGTGGAGCTTCAAGATTTTCCAAGATCGACTTAAGATCCGGATATCACCAGCCATGGATTCGAGAGTCGGATATCGCGAGGACAGCGTTTCATACACGCTATGGTCACTATGAGTTCGTAGTTATGCCGTCGGGCTAACTATTGCACTGTGGTATTCATGGGGGTTAATGAATCGGGTTTTCATCGACTTTTGGATCGGCTTTGTTGTTTTCTTCATCGACGACATTTTGATTTATTCTCGTAGCCGAGAGGAATACGAGGTTCATCTTCATCTGTTCTCGACGTGTTGAGACGAGAGCAACTTTATGGAAAGTTTTCCAAATTGAGTTACGGAGGTCCAAGTGACTTTCTCGGACATGTAATTTCATCCGACAGAGTTCGTGTCGACGCTCGGAAGACGGAGGCTATCCGAGATTGGCAACCTCCGAAAGATATTAAGTAAATCCGATGTTTCCTGATTAGTTGGTCAATTATCCAACCCATGATCCGGAGCTAGCAACCGTGGTTTTCGCTTGGAAATTTGGCATCATTATCCGTATGGCGTTACTCGCCGATATTCACCAATCATAAGAGTTTAAAGTATATATTTACTCGAAGGAGTTAAATATGCGACAGGCGGTGGTTAGAACTAATCAAGGATTATGATATTGAGATCCTTTACCACCGGGCAAGGCGAACGTTGTCGCCGACGCCTTGAGTCGTAAGTCCGTGCAGGAGCAGATGCTTGCTCAATGCAGCTCAAGAAGCTTCAACAGAATTCCTTAGACCCGAGATCGAGGTCCGCTTCAGCCGAGTTCGGGGACAACATTGTATGTTAGAGATATCATCGTCACTTGAGGAGGTAATCGAGAGAATCGAGAGTTCGACCCGCATTGATGCGCATCCGTGAAGATGTGGCTGGGAAAGCCTCGGATTCGTGGTCCACGAGGATGGACTTTTGAGGTTTAAGAACCGATTGTGCGTATCTGCGAATGACGAGTTGAAAAACTCTATTTTGAGAGAAGCTCATGCTACCCTTATTCTGTTTCATCTGGGGTCCAAAGAAGATGTACAAAGACTTGAAACAAAATTACCGGTGGAGTAATATGAAGCGAGAAGTCGCGAATTTGTTTCGAGATGCTTAACTTGCCAACAAGTCAAGATTGTACATCGGCATCGTGGGTATGCGAAAACTCTTCCTATTCCAGAGTGGAAGTGGGAAGACATTTCTATGGATTTCATCACGAGTTTGCCGACGAGTCGTCGTGGCATGAATACGATCTGGGTGATTGTGGACCGCTTAACTAAATCAGCTCATTTCCTTGAGATCAAGGATACGTGGGGTCCCGAGAGACTTGCCCAGCTATTCATCAAAGAGATAGTGAGACTGCACGGTACTCCTAAAAGTATCGTTTCCGATCGTGACGGACGGTTTGTGTCACATTTTGGAAATCGATTCATCGTGCTATGGGAACTCAGCTCAATCTCGATCCGCCTTTTCATCCTCGGTCCGACGGACAATCCGAGAGGACTATACAGACATTAGAGGACATGTTGAGGGCATGCGTCCTCGATTGGAAGGACGATTGGGAAGCCCAACTACCATTGATCGAGTTCACGTATAATAATAGTTGGCATGCTTCCATTAAGATGGCACCTTACGAGGCCTTGTACGGTCGTCGTTGTCGATCTCCCTTGTGTTGGGATGACTTGTCAGAATCAATCGGCACCGAACCCGTTATGCTTATAGCCGCCCGGGAGAAGGTAGCTTTGATCAAGAGTCGTATGTTGACAACTCAGAGTCGACAGAAATCATATGCAGATAATCGTCGTCGACCACTAGAGTTCGAGACGGGTGACCATATTTTGGTCAAGGTAACCCCGAGTCGAGGTATTTTTCCGTTTCGGAAAACGGGGGAAGTTGAGCCCAAGATTCATTGGACCGTTTGAAATTTTGGATCGAGTAGGCGAGTTAGCTTATCGATTGGCTTTACCTCCGGCTTTGATCAGGATTCATAATGTGTTTCACGTCTCTCAGTTGCGGAAGTATGTTGCCGACCCGAGTCACATACTTCAGTTCGACGAAATCGAGATCGCGGATGATCATTCGTACGAGGAGCGCCCTGTATGAGTGTTAGAGCGGCGAATCAAACAGTTGAGGAACAAGACGATCCCTTTGGTCAAGATTCAGTGGTCTAGACACGGAGTCGAAGAGGCCACTTTGGAAACCGAGGAGAATATGCGGGAGTGTTATCCCGAGTTGTTTGACCCTTAGTTTCGGGGACGAAACTCTTTTAAGGGGGGGTGTATGTAATACTCGGTTGTAATTCAGTCATTATCATTCAGTAATTTCATTCGGTGATTGTCACTCAGTGGATTTTCACTCATTTATAATCATTCATCAATCATATTCATTCACCATGTTCACCGTTCGGAAAAACTTCGAGTTGTGTATCATTATTGTTCATTGTTTTAACTTTCCTCATACGAGTTCGACTTTGTTAGATCGCCATTAATTTTTGGTAACTCCAAAAATTCTAAATCTTTGCAATATTATAGAGCATCGAGTTAGCTTTCCAATGGTTCAAACGGTGAGTCAATCGGAGTCCGGACGAGAGAGTTATGGTCGTTTTAGCTCACCCGCTCATTTTTGATTTTGCCGATCACGGCCGACGGACTTCGGTCGTGTCCGCCGACACGGCCCGTGCCTGCACTCGTCCGGATAATGCCGGTGTACGCCTCAGACCCGACCGTGTCGTCTGGCACGGCCGAAGTCGCACCTTCCGGATAGGCCGTAACTGTCGCCAGAGGCCCGACTGCAGGTGCCGTGACACGGCCGAGTCAATGCCGAGCGCCGCGGACGGGTCATTGTCGGTAGGCCCTTCGCGCCGCGACCGTGTCAAGCAGGACACGGTCGAGTCCCTCGCCGCCAGATGCGCGCCGCGACCGTGTCGCGGGCATGGTCGAGTCTGCCGCCGAGTCAACCCCTATAAATTCATTTTTGAGCATTTTGAGATCATTTCTTCCATTTTTTCCATCTTCTTCACCGCAACCGAGAGAGAATAACTTGAGGGAGAGATTTCTTCATCAATTATCATTTGAGTGTGTATTTTCATCACCTTCAATCATTTGGGAAGCTTGGATAGTCGCTTTTACACGTTTTCCTGATCGAATTGGTTGGATCTTCAAGAGGTAAATTCTTCAACACTTTGGACTTCGATTTTGTGTTGAGATATGATGTTTTGGACGTTATAATCATGTTATATGAAGGGATATGTATATGATTATGAGTTTGTATAAGGATTCATTGGATTATTGAGGAATTATTCAAGAACACGTTGAAAATCGAGTTGGAATTGGGGATTTTCGACTAATTGTTGTTATAATCACATTTTTGGATATTCATAACGGATTATTGATCGTATTGGAGATGTTTTGTTGGTTTGAAACACTTCTTGGGGATTTTGATATTGGTATATTGAGGTTTGATTGTAAACAATCGGAGTTTGACACAACGTGTTTGATTTAATGTCTCTATAGACTTGGTTTAGTCCTATCGACGTTTGGAATTCGTTATATTCATGTTTAATTCGTGTATTGATCGGATTGTTGGTAATTGTATTGAATTAAGGTTGTTCGTATGACCGACACTTCATTTAGACGTTGTTCGTGGAAGGATAATTTTCACCCAGATTGTGTAAGTTAATTCTTACTCGGTTAAAAGCATATTCATACCAGTTGTTGTAGTTAATTCATAATCAAAACACAGTCATCATTATAATAACCGTATCAAAACTTGTTGATATCAAATAATCGTTTACCATAAGGAGCAGCGGTTCCAATCCTTTCATTGAGTGTCATTTATTTCATTACCATTCCCTCTCGGTGAGTCATTATTCATTTTCGATGTCACTTTTGTTACATCGTGGCATTCCGGGTCATACTGGCGTGCCGGTTGGTATGTGTAGGATTTTCATGTCGGGCACATTATGGTCGTGTGTTGGTTGTTGACCTCACATTGGACTGTGCACACGAGTCTATGTGTCTCGTGAGACTGATTAGGTACAAGACCACGCGTGTATTGATCGTTGGTGGCTTGTGCACGAACACATTTCCATCCCGGGCGTAGTGTGGCGCCATTTCCTTTGAGCCGTACTGTTAGTTGAATCATATAGCATGTTTGATTGCGTATGTTTCGACAGGATATTTCATAATTTCAGATATAATCATGATTGTGTATTTTCAACTCTTGAGGATTGTTGTTCTATTTAACTGACCCCGTTTGGGGATTTTGTTTTTCAGATCATGGCAAGGCTAAAGCACGGGGAGAGCACGGTGACAGCGAGGAGTCCTAGTGATACTAGTAGGGGGCCCCGATCTTTCAGTTATTCATGTTATTGTCCTTTATTTTCCGCTGCAGACTTTCATTTGAATACTCCGTTTCATTCAGTGTTGTGTATTTTATCTTCATATAAACTACACTAGTATTCGGTATTGTCCTGGTGTGTTGTAATTAAACTCCTCATCGGAGTAATTATTGTTGTAATGTAGTTCGGTACTACATTTATCTTGTGTAATTCATTCATTTTCATTTGCCTGGTGGGTCCCAGTTGGGGATCTACGGCACTGTAATATCCGCCTAGTTTGGGGTGTTACACCATATATCACCGAAATAGCTGGTTGTGAATGCTCAATGCCAAACCGTAATGGATTGTCAAACAATGCCCCGCCTTAAGTTGAACCATCACTAGTTTTTCTTAATCGACTTGATACAAGAGAAATATTGGTAGTGGAGTCAACCTGGGTGTAATCCCTAATGGGGAGAACCCGTGGCCACTGGGAGATCCCCGGTGGTTTGAGCCATCACTAGTTTCAGAGTCATAATTTGCCCATCCACTAACAACTTATCGGATATGTATTCACCGAGCATCTTATTTAACTGCTTAAGTGTCTTGCCATTTAGGTCAAACTAGCAAGTATGTCCGATTAATAAGTGCGCTCTCCAAAATTCACCCCTCTTTGAGGGCACGCGATAGGATGGCAATACAAAATAAAATGTTTCATCCATATTATCTCATGAATTATCAAAAGAAACATTTTAAGAAATGAAAATCGTTGATCTTTTGATAGCAAAAAATCTATGATGAATACCTCAGAATATTCCAACGATTGGCTGCACTCAGAATAGGATACTAAGAGAAAGATGATGATGATGATGATGATGATCATGATGATAATGAATCATGATAATAAGAATCTACCATAGTTAATGGTATTATCTTATCTTATCTTATATATATAAAGATTAAGTTCTCCTAATTAATTTGGAGTATTAAAATTTAAATATTATTATACCAAATACATAATTTTAATATATAAAATTTTCGTGTAAATCAATGTGGTGAAGATGAAGTGTTGCTTCAGTTTTTTTTCCACCTTCCCACCAATTCAATGCAACCATAAACCTGAATATCAATTGTTGCTGAATATGAAGTGTTGCGTCCAGTTTTTTTCCCACAAATTGAATGCAACTAGAAAGAATGCAAACCATCTTCCAAGTCGAAGCAGTTACAAGACAACAGGCTTTCAATTCTATAAATAAGGTATAGATTATTTTACAACACACCATGTCAAACCAGGCCACCCAATCACAGTAAGTTTTGTCAAGATTTGCAAGTTTCCAAAAAGACCATATGGATTTCAATTAATATCTTTATAAACATCTTCCAAATAAAAGATGCATACACGCTCTCAATTCCTTCGAAAACAACTTGAGTCGCTTGGACATAGGTTCTGCAGCTTCGCATGCTGTTTTTAACAGCTTTATATGCTGTTAATTTAACAGCTTTTATATGCTGTTTGGACAGCAGAGAAAAAGGGTGTTTGGACAAAAAATTTATAGCTTCATTTGCTGTTTTTTAACAGCTTTTTTTTATGTTGTTTTAACAGCTTCGTATGGTGTTTTTTTAACAGCTTTTATATGTTGTTTGGATAGCTTATGGTAATAGATAATTGCATTGAAAGGTAACCAACATTTATCTAATATATGTTTTAAGTAATCTGGCTTATAATAACTAGAAAAGCTTCGAAAAGATCAATGTAAGTTAATTATAAAGGGTCGATAACTCATCATATCCCATGAAAGTCATTGATACTTGATGTGTTAATTGATTTAAGTGCCACTGCTAGGTGGAGCGTTTTGTGCCTGTACTTGGCATTTATTTTACAACGTGGAATCATTTGAGGTAAGATTGACTCCTATTCATTTTAATCGTTTTTAAATAGCAATAGTTATCGTGTTCATATTTTTATGAGTATAATGGAAATAATTACCAGTGGTTAACGTGATTTTTTCGTGACTAATCTATAGGTTTGGGTTGCTCTCCAAGGGGCACTAGCAGTTATCGGCAACACTTCAATGTGCATAGCTGCATACCGAATTTTCGAATTATCACAGACGCTCTACTGACTCATAAGCATCTGTGGTTTCAGCATGCCGTTTCTTCTTCCATATAGCAATCTTGAAGGTAACTTTTTAACTGTAATTATCATCTTAGATGATATAACACTCATTGCATCTATACAATAGCCAAAGAAAGACTCTGAAACAAAATTTATGTAAGGGCAACAGTTGTAATGATATATATTCTGCATCATTATGCGTTTACTGAAAGTGATCTTGACAAAATGTATTCATGGAGCTTTGCGTTTGATATTTTACTTCTGTTACGTATCATAATAAAATTAGAACCATGATTCAATAAAATCCCATAGTGCCAATTTGTGTTTGTGAAAAATAGTCATGGCCTCATAGGAGTAAAACCTTTTCCTTGAGTTGTGTGGTCGATAATGTTGATACATTTGGGTGGTTAATGACTGAGATCAGCTGGGATGTTAAACTTGCTGGTATTCAACTTCGGTATGGTCCCGATGACATGAGTTACATTGCACATTAATAATTCAAACTAATTTTGGAACCATAATGAAAATTATGCAAGTACTTTATATTTCCTTTTAGTTTATTTGCAGCAAATAAATGCAAGTATTTTAGATTAGGAATAATCGGGGTTTACTTCAAACACAATCCTGATAAACTCGACAAGTCTGTTCTTTCTCGGTTGATGAAGCGAAGAAGCATATCAGAGTGATAAAAAATGATTGGATGCCTGTTTGGGATGAAGCATTTACATTCGGGTTGAGAGTTCCTGAACTGGACTTACTAAAGATAGTTATATAGATTTTCTGAGTTGTAATATAAAATCACATTATATTTGTATACAAACGCCCCAAATGGTTTATTTGTATTCATGCTTATGCAAATGATCTTAGAAAATATACCTTCTGTTATGCAAATGACTTACCCTATAATTTTTGTTGCTAATTATGTTGTCATATGTTTAGATGGTTTATGATATTGATAAGCCGTTTTACCAACATGTACAACAACATCGCATAAAATTAGGGGTGGTATATCGTACCGTACCGAAATTTTTTGTCGATACCGTATACCGTATCGAATATTTCGGTACTACAAAATTCATACCGATACCGTACCGAAAGTTTCGGTATACCGAAATCCGGTATACCGAAATTTTGGTATGGCTTTCGGTCCATACCGATACCATACCGAAATTTCGGTATACCGAATTTTATTTCGGTATCGGTATATACCGAACTTATCGAAATACCGAATTACCAAAATATTGAAAAAATCTTGATATACGGATATATACCGAAATACCGAATAAAAAAGATACCGAAAATATCGATATACCGATATATATTGAAATACCGATTTTTTTTTGGTATCTCGGTATATACCGAAATACCAAAAATAAATAATTACTTATTGTATAAGTCGGTGTGTTCAAAAAGTAATCTCAGATATGAACTAATTAAATTTTTTTTCTTTGATTTTAAAATATTAGACTTATCGATCTATTACTTATAATACAAATATACAAAGAATGGATTATATCATAAAACTCAAAATTATGGAATAAAGTGTGTATTTACTAAACGAAAATAAAGAATAAAACTACTTCAGCTGAAACATCTATCTCACGAGAAACACATGAACAAGAAGAATTAAACACATGAACAAGAGGGTTTTGACACTAAAAATCAAGCCTAAACTACAATATTAATATGTGCTTTTACGATGAAGTATTGACTTTCTAAAAAAGTTGATTTTTAGACATAGGCAAAAGTTCAATTTTTTATCAAAAAACAAAGCCGATGCATCGCACGGGTCCAAATGCCTTATTAATCATTATGATTACGAGGCATTCTGACCCGTGCGATGCACTGGTTTTGTTTTTCGATAAACTATTGAACTTTTACTTATCTCTAAAACTCAACCTTTTTTATTTTACCAAACTCATTTAATTTATCTGTTCAAATCGGATGTACTACCACTCACCGCTACAAAGAGCGTTATTTTACCTTTATCGTTGACATTGTTCCTACATTACATGTAGCATATCAACATTGTTATTTGACCAACAAAATACATTCTTCAATACTTTAAGAATGGATGTAAACATTTGTTTGTGATAACTTTTCATAGTATGAGTAAAGGTTAGAAGTGACTATTTATAGTTCGTAAGAAATCATGAGTTGTAAATTTTTTATTTATTTTTTATGTATCTTCAATTAATAATGCACTTTGATCCAATTAATAGATTTCATCAATTCATAAAAATATCATCTTTCATGGTATCTCGATGAGCTCTTCTATAGGTCAATTTACTAAGATACATTAGATGTGGCTAAATTATTAAACCAAATAACTCTCTACGTATGACAATGAAGTCGCGTTGAGTTTGACCAATTAACACTTCAAATATGTATATTTTTATGGTTATAAACAACTAATTATACCGTCAATTATAAGATATGATTTACAAATATTATTTTTTGATAAGTAAATAAGCGTATAATAGCATTTAAATACATCGGTTTAATATCACTTTAATCCTTTTATCTTGCACTCTTGCACTATATCACTCTCAAGTAGTGCTTCGCTCGTCACATGTACCAACTAAATATTCATTCACTTTCAATGTGCCAAATCTTCATGTTGCATTCTACTCTCGTTTATAGCCATTGCCAAAACAAAAACACAATAAACTAAAGATGAATCAAGCATAAATATTCACTACTCAATAATGTTTGTGACCTACTGGCTTAGAATGATTTATGATATCCAACATGTTTGCTAAGCTTTTGATCGACATTGGAAAAATAAATATGAACTTACTTAGAATTATGTAAGAGTTTCATGCATGTGTTGCTAAGCCTTCGATCAACATCGACGAATAACCTGCCAATACTACAGATGAAAATGCGGAAAGAAAATAGATCAGGACTATTTTATCTCATATTTTCGTCAACTTATGAAACACTTGGTGGCCACATATGATAGAATTATTATATAAAGATAGCTAAAACTAATTTTGTGACCAACTGACCATGCATAAACTACATATTTATACCATATACTTCATAGAAGTTGGGGAGACTTTCTAAACTGTGACATGAATATGAATTTTTATGACTACTAAACGGAAATAAGAAAATTCAATGCATGAGTACTTGATTGGACACGGAATTATATTGAACTCAAAATTGTTTATAGCATTTAATCTCTTAATTTTTGTTATAAAACTCAAAATTATAAAACTTTAAGACTTAATAACATTTAATTAATAACATGATTCATTAAGACTAAACATTTAATATTGGAACTCAATCTTTTAATATACGAGACATCATGGCCCGTGCGATGCACGGGCTTTATTCACTCTAAAGCACGGGTACTTTATCTTTGTTAATATCGAATATCATATTTATATTACATATTATTTCAAAGCCCGAGCGTTCACAGTTTTTATTATTCGAGTGAAATTATTCTAAGTTAAAATATCGTATTTTTATCTAATGTATTTAATATCAAGTATGGCCTAAGCTGGGTAATTGACAGGTTAAAATGACTTGTACTCAAAATGTGCAATATATTTATACATGATACTAACACCAAAAAAAAAAAAACTACATGTGCATTTCTTAAGATGAATTATTTATCACTGAAGCAAAATATTTGTTCGTGTTTACAGAAATCAATACGAACTACTTTTTAATTAGTAGCATCAAACTATCATATATAGCTTATTCGGTGGTGCATCCTAGCGTCAATATGTGGAGTACTATATGAGGTTGATTTCAAACAATGGGTTCATATATAACATATTAAGATATCGAATTGACATCTATATAGTCAAGTTACCAAACATGTATGATCATCTAAAATGAATGATTTGTTGCCATTTAATCAAACACTTATTACGCCTACGATGCTACGTATTTGAATTAATTTTTCTCACACATTTTTATACTTTAAAATCCTTATGGCAAATATTATGATTTTTATTACATATTTCACTCTTACTCCTTAGTTGTTTATATTTTTAGATGTAAAAATTACACTCTTAGTTGTTCATAGAGTATTTTTATGTAAATAATGTTATTTTGCGTCACGTGCATGTAATTCGTGGTATGTGTGTTCTCAAGATCGTATAACCTCAAATTTTTAAATTTGTAAATTTTCAAAATTAGTTAAAACCATCTTTATTTTCCGTAATATAATCAAATTTTTTTAATGTCTATCATCTTTGCATTGCCTTCCATTTTGAATCGACAGACTTGAATTTATTATCCTTTAAAATTAGAGTTAACTACATTTTTAGTCCTTGTGGTTTGCGGGTATTTCATTTTCAAATAAATTTTAAAAAGTTTTAGGTTTGGTCCAAAAGTGAAAGGATAATTCTATATTTACCCGAAAATCAAAATACCATATTTCCCAAACACAAATTTTTAGTACATAAGTACAATGCCTTTAAAGAATTTGTTAAGAAAATATGAAATTATTATGTTTAAGTTGAGTATATATAGAATTGCCCCAAAAAGTGAAACATCCGTTTGATTTGATCCGAATTTCCTAACTCCATTAGTTTGACTGTTAAATAAGAGGGTATTTTTGTCCTTTCATAATATTTTCTTTAATTTTATTATATCTATCAAAATTAACTACTTGTAAGTTGTATCCTCCACCCAAAAACACACTTTTTTTTTCATCACAAAACATATACGACCCTTTCATTTCTCTCGCTAAACCATCATCCATCAACAACCAAACACCGGCCAAAACTACCACGTAACCACACCCTTGTCGCTAAACCACCACCAACAAACCTCCATCGCTGGAATCTCGGGTCTCCTCTAGAATTTGTTTCGAGCTTATAAGTAAGTTACAAACTCGGGTTTTGGTTTTGTGTTCAGATCTGGATATTTCAGTGGCCGACGGCGGTTATGGCGATGGTAGTGGGGTTTCGATGGTCGAGAAGGTAGAACCAACGATGTGGACACCCTTGGCTCAATTCCTTTGATACTCATAAATATTGAAAACTCATCTTGGCAATCAATCCATTATTTTGGCTATAAAGAACTCGATATCATCTTTATTTTTTAAAGATTTGGTGGGAATTGACAATTTGATTTTATAATGTTTTGGATATCTCATGGTTTGTAGGTATCTGTAGGCTATTTTGAATAGAAACGTTTTAGTTGTTTAATTGTTTATAAGAAAATTGTTTGAGATTTCAAGTTTGGTATGTCGGCATCGGAACCACTAAAACAACAATGAAACCACTCAAGCTCGAAACACCACCTATTGAATTAATATTCATTGGTGTCGGCGGCGGAAGCAGTTGATGTTGGCAGCGGTTCCTGTGGCTGTGGCGGCAGAAGAATTGGTTTTATGGTGATATTTGAATTGTTGTTTTTTATATTTAATAAGTGTTATATATAATAAAATATAAAATAAACAAACGTATTCTTGCCGTATCACACCCTAATATTTTTAAAAAATCGTATCCCCGCACCCGTATTTGCCCACACCCGCACCCGCCCGCGCACCTGTGCAACATAGGTGATTGCATAACCCCCCGCCCCCCACCCCCCACCCCCCACCCCACACACACGCACACACAAAATTAGGGGATGCTTGGTAAAATAAGAAGGAATGGAAAGGGAAAGGGAATGGGAAAGGGAATGGAAAGGAATGATACCCATACCACTCAAATTGTTGGGGCATGGGGGATTTCTCATTTTGGGGGAATTAGAGTCATAGTAGTGTAATTCCAAGCACACACTATGACTTTGATTCCCATACCTTACTCCTCAAACCCCTCAACCAAGCACTCCCTTAATATTATGATGGTGAGGATATATACACAAATTTTTGACTTTTCGTTCTTTGTATTTATACCATTCATTCTTCCCCGTTTTTATCTCCCCGGACAACCCAAAACCTAACAACAAAAAAACAAACAAATTAAGAATAAAAGGGAGCAGAAAATGCCAATTGCCTGACTATATCAAAGGGTTTGTGTTGTGATTCTTTTATTTAAAGAGAGAAGAAGGTCCACGTGATGATCGAGATCTGAAGAACCAACAAGGCAACGATGGAATCCTCACGAGCCTTGCATTTGATTCTTTTCTTCCTTGTGCTTTCCCTCGCATCTTCATCCTATATTCCACGTAATTCTTATTTATTCATGTGTGCATGTGTGTGTGTGTGTGTGTTTTGCATGCTACATACATAGGGGAGGGGCGACCTTGACTTGACGTAAGCCGAAACGCCCCAAAAGTCAAAAAGCGGATTCACGATCTTGATATGTTGGTAAATTTGGAATGAGCTAAATTTTAAAAGTTAGGATGGAGTGAACTGGCTGTAGCGAACCGCAACTCGTATACTGGATTCGTTATTGCCAACATATATGGCTATTTTTCATGTTTTGTTATGGCGTTTGTTCTGAGTATACGTCTTAACGAGTCAAAAATGAGTGCCAGATTTGGATCGGCTAGAATGCCGGAAGCGATAGGGCCGCCCCCTATGATACATCATTTTAAATAACAGAAGAAAAATCAATGCATTATGCATAGAACATTACATTAAAATGTTACTAGGTGAATGTCGAGAGATTGATTAGTATTATTATTATTTACTCTTTAATTTATTTTAATTTTTTGTTTATATTTAATTTATTTTTATTTATTTTTTTTTGTTTCCGGAGCAGATGAAGTTCTTGAGCCACATGGATCAGTAGGTCGTTCCCTTCTGCAGCAGAAATCTAGTAAGGCCTTGGTGTATTATTTCCAACTCATTAGATTGGCCCTATAAGTTCAAAGTTGGTGAAATTTTGGTCCTAGATGACTACACTATTTCATTTATGCCCAAAATGCCCTTTAAACATTAACATCACAAAAAATTATACTCCCTCCGTCACAAAGAGTATGCTCTTATTATCCGAACGGGCCGTCCACAAAGAGTGTATTGTTTCTATTGGTATATGATCCCACATATCCCTCAATATAATAAACTTCATTACATCTCATATTGCTGGCCACTTTCTCTGCTCAAAACACACCTCGCATTTTTTTTAAAACCCGTACCGACTCCCTCACAACACACTCTTTGTGGACGGAGGGAGTATGAACGTTATTGTACTTAAATTGTTATTTTGACCAAGGACAAAATTGCGGAGAATCGAAATCGCCAGATCAACAAATTTAAGGACTAAAACTGTCTACCCCCAAATTTACGGGACTAAAACTGCAATCTAACCTCATACTCTATAACAATCTTTGTAACTTGAAAAATATAATAATAACTGCAGCATGCACTGTGGACTTTGAGAACATGAACTACACAGTGATCACAAGCCAGTGCAAAGGACCCAACTACAAACCCGAAAGATGCTGCGCGCCGCTCAAGGAACTCGTTTGCCCGATAAAAGATCAATTCAACGACCTCAAGACCAATTGTGCGGATACTTTTTTCAGTTATGTGAATCTATACGGAAAGTATCCGCCGGGACTGTTTGCAGCTTTGTGCAGGGAAGGCGAGGAAGGGCTCGACTGCAAAGACGTAGCTGAACCAACACAACCACAATCCCCGCACCAAAAAAATGGGGCTCTTCCCGCTTGTGCTTATAGCTACACTACTCTACTAGTGATCTTTTTCGGACTGATGATGACCCTGTTGATATTCCATGTTTGATCCCTAGTGGAAAATAAGTGGATTTATTTCACTAACTTGATGGTGTTTACATACTACTCTTTTGAATTGTTTTCTATTATTATTGCAATACACATTTTTTTTTTGGAGAATAGAACTCTATTGCGTACTACAAATGGTGTGTCTATTGGCTGATTTACTCTACAATCTGGAAACACCTCCAAAATCATGAGTCAGAATCGGTAAAAAAACCCCGGCAAGAACTAAGAACCGGCATTCGAAATAGCTTTGTAATGTGCTTTCATTGTCAATATGGTTTAATTGATTATCAAGATGTTTCTCATTGTGCATATTTTTGAAGAAAGATGGTAACATTTTAGGGTGTCACAGTTCCTGGCTTCCTGCGACGGCGGTTGAAACCTTGCAATATCCCATCAAAAAGTATTGCAAAACACAACGAGTTCAAATCCCACCAATACCACTGGATCGGGTGTGAGTAAAAAAAAAGTATTGCAAAATATAATATTATATACTCCATTCATCCCTGAAGAATCTTATTTCAAACAATAATTTTGTGCCAGTAGAAAAATCATATTTCTAAACCTCGTGCTTTTTCTAAAACTTAAATAGAAATTTTGTGCATATGTAGCATAGAAAATGTGGTGCAGGCGTGGCATATAAAGTGTCTTCGGCATCCTTGACATCAATTTTTTGGCCGGAAAACTCGTGGTGTATCGATTTGAGAAACTAAATAGTTTCTGTATTGAATTGCAACCGAGAAAAAACAAACAGTTTCGATGTTCAAATCATTCGAAATCCACTGTTTTATTATTGTCTGGATAACAGTCACAATGGCACAATTAGTGCAGCACATGATCCAACCAAATTAAGCTGTCTTCTGAGAAGCATAAGATACATCAGATACGAAGAGGTCAAAGAAAAAAAAAACACAATGATATCATGTGAAATGAACCTACAACATAAAGAAGAAACCGAAAAAAACCGCATATCGGGTTTTTACGCAGATGTGGGCTCTTCTTTCTTATCCACCAAGTACCTAAAAAAACAAAAATATACACAAGTTAGTATCGACTATCGAGTCCCCTCAGCGTGCTTACAGCATAATAATCATTTCTGTGGTTTATGTTTCCGCCATTTCTTATCACAGTCCACAGAAACAAGAACAAAAGAAAAATAAACTAAGTACATAGATTTGCTGCCTTTTTCTTGATCTGCTCATTGAATCAACATCTCAACGAGTCTCTATGTTGCCTCATTTTGACGGCATACTAAAGTTTTTGAGTCATATGGAGGTCGAACAAAACAAGTTCATATATAATAGGAGGGATTTAAATTCTTTCTTCTTTTTCCCAATTTATATTGTTCCAAAAGATCCTATAACTAGCTGGTTTGGGCAATAAGTCCCGGTTATATGAAGGAAGTCTCATGTTCCGAAATGAGAGGAGGAATTTAACTCGTCCTTCTTTTCACCAACTTTTGTTGAGATAAGACATGAGGGCGCGCATAAAGATTACGTCTTTCTCCCCATCTTTATCAAGTTATTCTTGATCGTTAGATCAACATCATCCAATAGACGACACGCGAAAAAAGAATGAGGAGGACATCACCCAAATTGTTTATCAATATAAAAAAAGATTTAGGAAAAAATTTTCTTAACAAACCTTTTTCTACACATTGCAACCTAAGTTATTTTTCTTTGCAACCGACAACCTAAACTATTCACTTCGCAACCTTCGCCGACCAGAAATCGGAATGTTCGCTTATGTGCATCAGAATAATCGAAGAACAAGTATAGTTAGTCGGTTGGTCGGAGGTTGCAAAGTGAAAAACAAGCCTAGTTTAGGTTGTTCGTTGCAAAAAGCTTAGTTTAGAATGCAAAGTGTAAAAATAACCAAAAAAAAAAAAAGTCCAAAATATTAAGAACACAAACTTGAGAGATTTTAAAACATAGCTTTGTTGAGCTCACCCTTGACCCTTGGCCCAGCGAGAGAGTTGATAGAGTTGCACCGTCTCATTTGAAGCGTGACAGGCAAGTAGAAGATAGTTACGAGGCTGAACCATCCATGCGAACCTCATGAATAACCCAGAATATACACACATTGCTGCACTAAATAAAAAAATAAAATTATAAGGAAAAAAGAAAGAACTGTTGGGGAAAATTTGTATTGAAAGAAACAATTAGCTCCGAAAATTCAACTTTGGACCTGCAGTCATGTTGCCAGATATCATTTCTGGGGGTTTCTTCATGTCCACCAGTCCCTGTGAAACAAGTTAATACTACAGTCATGGAAAAATACTTTAGACAAATAAAAAAAATTAAAAAGAATAACTTGTTCCAAATATTGGGTTCGGGTAGATAGGCATACGGCAATGACGAATCCCCAATTAGCTACAGGCCCCCAAAAATGAGTCGTTTTGGGTCCGACAGGACTGTTCAAAAATGCTTTGAAGGAAGAGGCCATAGATGAGTCAGCAAACAAACCTGCACTATTTTTAAAAAAATACGAGTAGATAGATTGAATCAAAACAAGAATACTGAAAGAAACGAGATGAGTATTTTTCACAGCTGATTTAAAGGACATGAGTTGTTAATCATCATCATCATTTGCACCTTAATCAATCCCAACTATGTAGAGGTCGGTGGCATGAAGATTATAGTGTCAATTAGTGGTCGAAGTTAGTTAACACTATAAGATCATGCGGAAAAAAAAGTAACAAAATTTATACCGAATGTCCTTCCTGTCTCAACCTTCATACGAAGTTGAAATTGCAAAATTGTGATCACTATAAAATTTTCACTTGCATGGAAAATATCATGGGACGGATACCAATTAAAATAATCATGTCCCATTACATGCCTGATATTGTAAATAAGTTTGAAAAAATAATTTTAAGTCAAATATGAATTTGTTGTATTGATGATAAAAATGGAAGGATCGACTTAGAAATGATGTAATTAGGAAAAAAGTACGAGTGGCCCCTATAGAGGATAAGCTGTTGGACAATCGGTTAAGATGGTTCGGACATGTGAGACGGAGGCCGATTGATACACCGGTGCGGAGGCTTGAAGAATGGGGAGCGCATAGGCCGGTGAGAGGAAGACCTAAACAAACATGGATAGGAGTGATTGAAAATGATATGAGGTTTCTTGGGATTGGAGAAATTATGGCGTTGGATAGGACGACGTAGAGGGAGAGAATTCGGGTGGTTGAATATGTTTGAGGTTGTTTTTTTTTCTTTTTTTTTTTGGCATAATGATTATTACTATTTTTTTATTTACTTTTTATTATTTATTTATGCATATTTATTATTACCTTTTTTTTTTCGTACTAAACTTTCACCTATCACTTTTGTCTTGTCATAGGACTATTTTATTGGAGACGACTTGACGTTTTCATTAGCCGACCCCAAAGCATTTCGGGACTAAGGCTCTGATGTTGTTATTGATGATGATGATGAAAATGGGTAAAACAGACGTATCCTCAGAATTTTAAATAATAAAACACAGAAAAATGCTCTTTATAAACGAAACCAACGGGTAAGTAAATGAGGGATTATACATTACTCAAATGAATAGAGATAACAAGAGATCACATGGGCACACTTGGGCTTCTAAGAAGTTTCAAGGTGCGGCCACGAATCGCTAATTAACCTAGAGGGTATGGGGTTCGACCCTTAGAGAGTGCATAAAAACATGGGACTAGACCAATCGTTAGATCATGAGTTGTTCGAATAAGCTCTTCAAACGCGAAGACCCATCAACAAAAAAGGGATGGCCTAATGGTACCATGAGTTACCATGAATCCCCTACTTGACCTAGAGTTCCATGATTCGGCTCTTGGGGAGAGGGCTATCCCTTTAGCTCTTCACCCGCTCGTCCCCCAACTAGGAAACTGGAGCTAGATTCAACGTAAGATCATGAGTTGTTCGGACCAGCGCTCTAAGCGCGAAGACCGTCGACCCATCGGAGATACAAAAAATGTAGCACGACCTCGATACTAAATCAATCTTGGAACAATTTAGTTCTCTGTCCAACGTTCAAAAATCTATAAACATAAGAGCGCAAATAAACCGCCTAGACAAGCCAAACAAAACACAAGATTCTAAGTTATGGAGGCACATACCAACTCACGAATCAATTAGCCGGCACCAATAAAAACACATTTTCATGAGGAAAAAATACAAATAAAGCCCACGATTAGTGAATCCAAGAGATTTGGAAATCCAAAAGAATTATCCATTCAATAATCCAGAATTGAAACCAAATCAAGCAGAATAAAATTATTACAATCACTTCGAAATCTTGCCTCTCTTTCTACCTTGAATTCAATATGGTTTAAAGAATTAACAGCCCATCAAATCATTTGGCTTAAACAATCCCATGAAAAAGCAATCACTAATATTTATTTATACTTCCACGATTCGAACACAGTAGCATAAGAGTATCGAACCCTGATAAACAAAGATCCTCGTGGTAATCAAAACCACACACAAACACTATCTATATACTATATCGGTGCAAAGGTCGTACCTTAGCGGAGATTTTTCTGTCTGTACCTTTATTGTAAAACCACGGAGATTTTGGAGCTCCCTTTTCTAAAGTCGTTGGTTGGTGGTGGGCGAAATTGTAATTTAGCCTCCAAAAATTACAGTAATTTAGCCTCCCTTTTCTAAAGTCATGGGTTTGTACCAAAATGGTGCTCATCAGTCCCGGTGGCATAGACTAATGGTAAGTTGCAAGGTGATTGGGGTAGAAGCACTTCGATATCGCGGGTTCGAATCCGTGTGGTGACAATACTTTGCTGAAATATTGCAAGGTTTGTTGTTGGGTTCGTATCTCGTTGGTCCTCTCCTTTGCAGGGGGCTGCCATTAGTGCACATCCCTCAATTTAACACTCGCTTGGCCAAGGAACCTCTTATACAGGTGGGGGAGTTTCTCGTCTCCCCCTTAACAAAAAAATGGTGCTCATTGTTCTGGGAAATCCTTCCCGTATTGGTGTCTTACCTAATACTAGTTGTAGGGGGATAAGAGTTATGGTAGGTTCTAGACTCTTCCATAAGTAGTTGGATACTGTTAGATGTCTTACCTTAACTAGAATCCTATGTATGGAAAGACTCTCTTTGTAAAGCCTATATAAAGGCCCCTCTATTCATTGTTATCAATCTGATTGATTCTTTGTCTTTACTTTTCCCCCCAAACACGTTAAACGCCCGTTGCTCGTACGAAATAAAAAAAAAAATCGGCCCAGCGACCTACGCCGCCGCCGCCATCGCCTCCGATCGCGCCCCGCCACCGCCGCCTGCTCAAGCTCGCCTTGACTCCGCTCGCCGGACCCAGTTACTCACTTGGCCGAAGCTCGCCGCCTGCTCGCCAAACTCGCCGCCAGCTCCGCCGCCGGACCCAGTTGCTCCGCCGAAGCTCCGCCGCCCAGCTCCGCCGCCGGACCCCAGAAGCTCCGCCGCCCTGCTCCGCCGCCGTCCCAGTTGCTCACACGCGAACGTCAGCGCTACGCAGCCGGACCACGCCCGGACCGCCTCCGTCGCCGGACCGCCACAGCCGAGCCGCCGAGGCCACGCCACCAACTGCCTGCCAGCCGCCGCCTCGCCGCCCGCCCGCCGCCGACCACCGCCAGCCGCCGCCGCGGACCGAAACCGGCTCGATCCGGCTAGTCCGACCTGATTCCGACTCTCGGACCAAAACCCGAACATCAACTTATCTTGAGCCGTCAAAATTGCGCCTCGGTTTCACGTCGTCGCATCGAGTACCAACCGTAGATCGAAGCACAAGACAGATTCAGACGTACCTAATTTTATAATCGAGGTAACTATCCGACTCGTCCCTTTTCAATTCTCTCCTTTTTGGGAATTTTCTTTTGGGGACACGGGTTTTGGGTTCTTTATCTCCCACGCTACTTTGCGGTGGATGAGACCGCGAGAGAAGTCGGTATCTCTGCGTGTCGAAGAAAGCGTGTGACGGTCTGGGAGTCACGGAATTGTTGAAAAGTCGATACTTGTGGTTGTTTGCATACACCACGTATCCGGGTGCGATCTGATATCGCCGTTTTTTATCGACTTTACTAAACAACAATTAAGGGAAGTAAATCGAGTAACGGTTATGTTACACGCTTTTAAAAGCATCGATTGTGACCGTTTACATTGTCACTGAAAATCCAACAAGACTAACTTCCTCTTGTTTATATCTTGTAGATGGCACAAAGCTCCAATGTTCATCCGGAGTTCGACATCCTTGACCATGCTGGTAAGGAGTACCATAGGTGGGTCTCAGACGTTCGCTTGGCGTTCGTCGGTAAGAGATTTACTACCACCATCTTTCCCTCTAACGAGCCTAACGCTCAAGAACCGAGCGAGGAAACCAAGGCTAATGCACTGATGTACTTGCGTAGACATATACATCCGTTGTTGAAAAAGTGTTATATGAACTTACAAACCCCTAAAGAACTATGGGATACACTCGAACAACGATTTAATAATGTGCATGATCAGCGCTTCCCCGAATTGCAACTTCAGTGGGAGCAAATCCGATGTTTGGATTATGCGACTGTGGAAGCCTATAATCAAGCCGTCCTCGATCTTCGCTGATCTTGGTTTTGTGGTGTCAAGAAGTCTGATCAAGATTTGATCGAGAAGACTCTTAACACGTTTCCCGTGGGAGCAAGTGTAATTGCTCATCAGCTGCGCGTTGCCTATGAGGAAGGGAGAATTAAGAACTTTAGTGACCTTATCTCCCACCTCGCGAAAAAAGAAAGGCACCATGAGATTATTCTCAATAGCAATGCGCGCCCAGCTGGTACGAAGCCGATTCCGGAAGTAAATCAGGCTACCCACAGGAAAGCACCACGACAAAATAGAAAAGGCAACGCTACTCAGTTTTTGCAAGCACCACGGATGCATGACTCGAGCAAGCAAGGGAAAAGACGAGGTCGTCGTTCCAACGTGTGGAAGAGGCAAGGTGGCTCGGCCACGGGACCTAGTGGAACCCAACCACGTGGGCCGCCTCCTGCCGCCGGGAATGGAACCACTCCAAGGGAAGGCCGGAATTGCTATACTTGCGGATCGAAGAAGCATACTTACCGCAATTGCAAAGCGCCAAAGAACATCCAAGCTTACTACAAGCACTATAAACAATATTTGGCTCAAGAGTCGAATTACATGGAAGTAGACAATGAGAATACGGAGGTGAACCATATTGAGATCCAGACTGAGATCCCTCCTCTCACCATTGCGGACAAAGACCAACATATGGATGTTGCCGACTTTGACTAGTTTTACGCTTTGGTTATGTTTTGTCTTGTTTCTAGTTTTCGAGAACTACTTTGGATTTTCATGAATGTAATAAAGTTGGCTATGATGAATAAAATTCTTTTAATTGCTGTGATTGTGCAAAGATGAATTTTATTTTTCCCTTCGAAAGCATGTTTGGTTTATCAAAAATAATTGCTAGCAACGAATTGCTTGGTTAAAATAAAAATTTGATACATTGGTAGGATTTCATCAAAACTTTTGATCAAGACTAGGCGCATCCTCCTTGGTATTTGTTTATGCTTTGAGAGTTCAAACGGAATCAGTGGTTTTTAAACAGCCTTAGCTGTACCGACATTCCTACTTTCTCTGCAAGTCTACCAAGTTGGAGTTACCGAAAGGATCATTAGTAGAGATATAAATCGTAAACCAAGACGCGTTTTAAAGTATCTAAACGCTCCTATGGCCATATTTTCATAGTATTGTGTCAAAAATAATGCCTTTGAAAAAGGTTTAAACCTTGCCCTTTCACTCAACAATAGGGAAATACCAAAATAGCAAATTAAAACGAGCACTGAGATCTGAGTTTAATGATCCAGAAAGTGCACGACCTATGGATAGAAAGATACGGAAGTCTAGTTTCCAGAACAACTGACCGTTCGTCCATAGCCTTCTTAACGAAGAAGTTATTGCTGTTTTAGTGAACAAAGGTCAAGCTGCGCGGAAATTATTTCCAGCGATTGTGCTAACTTTGATCCTAACCAACTTGGTCGAATTTCCCCAAACTCGATGTAAATGAGTTTTCGCTATGTCTCTAAACATAAGACTAATTGAGTTTCATGTCTTATTGTAGATGTCTCGTGGCGAAATTGAGTGCCTTGCTGATAGTGGAACAACCCACACTATTCTTCGGAATAGGCAATTATTCAAGGATATTGTGCCATACATATCCTCAGTGACAACAATGATTGGTTCCTCCCAATAATTCAAGGGAGGGGACCTGCTCATTTCTTGCTACCTAATGGTACGCTTATTTATGTGACATATGCTCTCTTTGCCCCAAGAGCAAACCGAACCTTGCTAAGTTTTAGGGACATCCGTGCACTGCGTTATCACCTTGATACGCATTGTGAGAATGGAACAATTTTTGTGTGTTACTCGCGTAATGCGGAAGACGCCGCGTTCTCGAGAAACTTATGAGTCTAAGTAGTGGTTTATACCAGACTACAATAAGGGTTATTGAATCCTATGCCGTGAGTCACGAATCGTGTGATTCCGAAGCATACCAACTATGGCATGACCGACTCGGTCACCAGACGCGACATGATGATTCGCATTTTGAAAAACTCACATGGTCATCCGTTTTCAAGTCCAGAAAACGATTGGAAGCACCACTCGATATCGGCATTGATGTGAGTGAGCTTGATACCGTATCACCGGACTAAAGATCGCACGCCCTAATAAGGTTGGTGCATCTCTCGTAAATCCCGAGGCTTCCGTGGCAATTTCTAATGCCCATAAATCGTTTTGTAAAGCCTGTTCACTAGCAAAGTTGATACCCTCTCCGTCCTTTGCTAAAGACTCAACACAAAATATTCGCTTCTTACAAAGAATTCAAGGGGACATATGTGGACCTATTCAACCAGTGCGGACCATTTAGATATTTTATGGTTCGGTTGATGCATCGACGCGATGGTCACACGTCGCTCTGCTATCCACAAGAAACGCCGCATTTGCTAAACTCCTAGCACAAATCATCAAGTTACGGGCTAACCACCCCGACTTCCCAATCTCGTCATTAAGATTGATAATCTTTGGAGAGTTTACGTCAAAGTCTTTGACGACTATTGCATGTCGATTGGGATTGATGTTGAACATCCCGTCCCCCACGTTCATTCGCGAGAATGGCCTTGCCGAGGCTATGATTAAGCGATTCTGACTTATCGCCCGAGCATTGGTATTGCGCACCAACTTGCCGATTTACGCATGGGGTTATGCAATTTTGCATGCGGCTATACTTATTCGCTTCGACCCACCGCCAATCAACCGTTTAGTGCGTATCGGTTGGTAGCGGATATGAGCTCGATATTTCACACTTACGCATTTTTGGTTGTGCGGTATATGTGCCAATTACGCCTCCACAGTACTAAAATGGGTCCGCAAAGACGATTAGGTATATATGTTGGCTATGAATCGCCTAAAATTATCCGCTATTTGGAACCTTTGACAGAGATACATTCACCGCAAGATTTGCGATTGTCACTTTGATGAGACAAACTTCCCGTCGTTAGGGGAGAGAGGAATCGAACGATTCCATTGAACGCCAGAAATTGTGCGGTGTGCTCCTCCTTGCCTCATCAAGATCCCCGCACGCCTCAATCCGAGCTAGAAGTGCAACGTATTCTCGATCTTGAGAAAGTTGCGGATTCGATGCCCGGCTTTTACCGATATTGCGAAAGTGACAAGATCTACCATTCCGCTGCGAATGTTCTGCAAGGTTGGAAGTCCCAGTTATAGGGCAAGGTTCGGCCGCCCAAAGGAATGATGCCACCGGCGTCAACCTTAGTGGTGGGGCTACTGCTTTGCTCTTATCCACCTTTCGAAAGAGGGGGAGGCCGGTGGGTAGAAAGGATACCGAACCTCGAAAGAGAGAAGAGGAACGGAGGCACAAAATCCTCTCATCATCGACACGGTGACTCCGTCACGAGATTATCTCGACTACGGATATGTCCTCGAATCAACAATGGAACAATCGACGGACGCGTCGGAAACTTTGTTGATGTCGGAAAATAAAGAAATCTCGATGCAATGTACGAGTGAATACGCATTATTGGACAGTCGTCCACGCTAGTCGACGATGCTTTTGCCTACTCCGTCGCTCAAGAAATTATTGAAGACGACGACGGCCGAGCCGCTCGGTTCTTGAGTGTCAACAACGAGCCGATTGGCGAAATGGAAAGATGCAATGCGGTGAACTAGACTCAATGGCTAAACGTGAGGTATTTGGCCGTATCGAGCCAATACCGTGGGCGTTAAACCGATTGGACATAAATGGGTCTTTGTTCGTAAACGCAATGATAAGGATGAGGTCATGCGTTACAAAGCGAGACTAGTTGCCCAAGGCTACTCGCGGCGCCACGGCATTGACTACGAGGAGACGTATTCTCCGTTATGGACATCATCACTTTCCGCTACTTAGTCGGTTTGGTAGTGTCAGAAAACCGAACATGCGGCTTATGGATGTGGTTACAGCGTATCTTTATGGGGATCTAGATACGGATATCTATATGAAAGTCCAGAAGGGATTTCATGGCCCAAATCAAGTAGCTCTAAACCACGGGCGCGTCTGTTGTGAAATTGCGTCGTTCACCGTATGGATTGAAACAATCCGGAAGGATGTGGTACAACCGCCTAAGTGAATACTTGATAGGGAAGGGATACAAGAACAGTGACATCTGTCCATGCATATTCGTGAAAAGAACAGATGCAGGATTCGTGATTGTAGCCGTCTATGTAGATGACATGAATGTCATCGGTACCATAGATGAGGTCAATGAAACGGCCCGCTACCTTAAATCCGAATTCGAGATGAAAGATCTGGGGAGGACTCGATTCTGCTTGGGCTTAGAGCTAGAACATCGAGATGATGGTATACTCATTCATCAGTCGGCCTATGTCCACAAAATGCTCAGGCGATTTAGCATGGACAAGGCACATCCTCTTGCTACCCCCATGATTGGTCGAAGTCTGGAAATGAACAAGGATCCGTTTCGTCCTAAAGAGGAGGATGAAGAGGTCCTTGGAGCAGAAACACCGTACCTTAGCGCAATCGGTGCGTTGTTGTATCTGGCTCAATGTACTCGTCCAGACATCGCATTCTCTGTGAATCATTAGCGAGATTTAGCTCCGCTCCCACGATAAGGCATTGGAATGGAGTAAAACACATCTTTCGATACTTGAAAGGCTCCAGTGACCTTGGATTGTTCTTTCCCTACGCAAAAGAGAGTGATATTCCGAAAGGAATTGTTGAGGTGAAGACGATGCATACCGACCGTCGATCTTCCTCTGATATTGCAGCTAAGCATGGTAGCTTGACTACCAGAAGTGCTATTGCAAGCAAGCTTACCCCTTATGCAGAGAATCCTAACGACACGTTAGTTGGATTTGCTGATGCCGGTTATCTCTCTGACCCGCATAAAGGACGTTCCCAAACTGGTTATGTGTTCACCATTGGGAATACGGCGATATCTTGGCGATCTACCAAGCGGACCCTAGTTGCTACTTCCTCGAACCATGCAGAGATAATTGCATTGCACGAATCCGTAAGGGAGTGCATTTGGCTCCGATCGACCATAGACCATATACGAGGAACGTGTGGATTAGATCCCACTACAGCAACTCCTACTTGCATCTTTGAGGACAATGCGGCATGCATTGAGCAGATGAAGTTAGGTTTCATAAAGGGTGACAATACCAAGCATATTGCGCCAAAGTTCTTCTATAATCAGCAGCAGCAGAAATTGCTGAATATCGAAGTGAAACAAGTGAGTTCCGATGAGAATATCGCAGACTTGTTCACTAAGTCTCTGCCGAAATCTACATTTGAGAAACATGTGAGAAGCATCGGAATGTATCGATTATCCGAGCTCAACTAAAGATGGCTCGATGGAATGAGCTGTCATGTATACCTCAGGGGGAGTATACTTCACATGATTCTGACATTTGTAGTTGGTGCGTTGCGCTCTTTTTCCTCACCAAAGTCTTTGTTTTTCCCACGGGGTTTTATTTGACTTGGAAAGGTTTTTTACCGAGGCAACACATTGTGCACCATGTTAGTATTAGTGTTCGACACAGGGGGAGTGTTCCGGGAAATCCTTCCCGTATTGGTGTCTTACCTAATACTAGTTGTAGGGGGATAAGAGTTATGGTAGGTTCTAGACTCTTCCATAAGTAGTTGGATACTGTTAGATGTCTTACCTTAACTAGAATCCTATGTATGGAAAGACTCTCTTTGTAAAGCCTATATAAAGGCCCCTCTATTCATTGTTATCAATACAATTGATTGTTGTCTTTACTTTTCTCCTCAAACACTCATCAATTATTATAATATTAAAAGTAGTTTCCATTTGTTATAAAACACCATGAAAGTGACATTTCAATTACCTTTTTGTTTTTATATAGTGTGAATGACTAATATGCTCCTGATGTAATTATGTAATTACGATTGTGCCATTTGAAGTTTTCCTATAAATAGGACTTCAGTTATTAATAAAAATCACACCTGAGAATTATTCTCTATTCTCTCTCTAAATTCTCTCTCTATGATATTCCGATTTTATAACACGTTATCAGCACGACTCTAACCATTTGAGTAATATGTCGAGAGCATGCTCTACAGTTGCATCTTACAGACGATCCTCTATATCAGAAATCAAATTATTACTAATCAATCTTTAGATCCATATCCCGTAAATGGTTTTTCCAAAGTTCATCAAGAACTCCAACACACACACACAAAAAAAAAACTTCAAAACTTTAATCTTCATACTTTTACTCACTCTACAAAACATGTTCCCCCAATAATCAAACAGAAAAGGAAAAGAAAAGGAGTAAAGAAATTGTAATTTGAATGAATATCCCCATTTCCTACATGGGTCTCTCGTCGGTTTACTAACGGAGTGGGTAGGCTAGAACACGGTCCCCACCGTTCCAGTCCAGACCATGGCCCATACCTGCCGCTTAGACTTGTCGGCGGAGCTCTTCGAGGGCATCGGCGCCATGTGTGACCGCGTCCCGGACCGATCGGCTGCCACTCGAGTCGGGCAATTTCCGATAGGCGTTCTAACTGGAAGACCCAAACTCTGGCGATCTATTCGCTGCTTGCTTCGACAACCCTGAGCAGAGGGAGATTAACGTCGAACTAGCGATGAATTAGCCCAGGTACTTCATGTTGAGGATAATACGCCGATGATGGAGCTTGAGAGGCATCAAATCCTGTGAGATTCAGTAAGATTTAATTCCAATTTATGGATCTGCTTTGGTCATCCGTGAGTACTCTTCATATTTTAATATATGTAATATATGTATATTGCTGAAACTATAAAAAAATATAAATGGGGACGATCGAAACAGAAGAACATAACATAGAAGAAAGAATAAGAAAAGAAGAAGAAAACAACTGTAGAAAGAAAAATGGAAGAAGATGGGCGACTGAGAAGAAAACGTAAAGTAGAAGACGATACAATGATGCAAACAATAAAATATATTATTCTTTTTAATTCATTAAATCCCAAAATTGGTTTTTCTTACATATAAGATACATATGCTATCAAAATTAATTTTTCTTGATACCATCGTGATCCATTTCACGAGAGCTTCAATTTGACACCAATATTGATATGTGATTTTAATTCTTATTGTGAAAATTTTACAAAATGGTATGTATGATGTCACGGGACAGCCAAACGGCACTGACACCGGCAATTGACGTCGATTGATAACCTTCTAATTATCCAACCTAATACCACATGATTATACTTTGAGAAAATGATTGGACGATACTGCTTTGGTAGAAGCAGTTAATTATTTTTGCAGTTTAATTTCTATCTCTTATTTATCTCAAAGTGGTGGTTTGAAACCACACATTTATCGAATTTTAGTTTCTGTAATTATAATACCTCCCATGTGATGAGTTCAATTATCACAAGATGGATGGTTTTACTTATGCAATTTATATATTATATATCACCATTGTGGTTGGTTATACCACATGAAAGTTCATAAATCCTTCTCCCGAATAAGCATTTGACAAGAACAAATCCTACTACGAAGAAGCAGTTGATAAAAATAAATCCAACTCTGAAGAAATAGTTGATCAATGATTCAAATCATGCTCTCGAAGAAGAAGCAGTTGATGGAAATAAATATCCGATCTCCATGATTATTAAACACGAACGGAGAAAATTGAGCAAGTGATACCAGAAGCTATCACCAATTAATTAAAGAAAATCCCATGCAAATACATGGCATGGTGGGATCATTTGACAAGTGATTTGAGAAACTATCACTGAAAAATAATTGCACAATAAATCCCATGTTGATTATATCACATGGTGGGATTGT
Source organism: Orobanche coerulescens (assembly GCA_033398695.1). Taxonomy (NCBI): domain Eukaryota; kingdom Viridiplantae; phylum Streptophyta; class Magnoliopsida; order Lamiales; family Orobanchaceae; genus Orobanche; species Orobanche coerulescens. The sequence goes on along the minus strand of CM065809.1, from coordinate 140,453,761 downwards.
TGAAATCATATTGATATGATAATATTTGTGGAGAAGCATATATCACATATTCGTGAGAATAATGTATTTGCATAAAAGCAAAAGATGATATTATTATTGCTGGAAGAAGCACACAACAGTCGAAGTGAATATCGAAACTAGCTGAAAGGCAGTAAACACTCGACAATATGAAATGCGAAAAAGAAAATACATATGAAACCCATAAAAAGAGAAGGGGTGCGTCTCGAGAGTATAAAAATCCATAACTCTACCACCCCCTGGCATCAGGGTTTATAATGAAAGATCTAAAGGATCTAAACTTCTTTTTCGTTTGGCGCCAATACTATGTGGCTGATGAGCTTTGACTTCCAAATTCTTAACTAAAATATATGCCTGAAACTTTATAAGTAGATCAACAACAGTGTCAGCATATATTACTATATCTCGTGATGGCTGAGATATAAACTTGTGATCTACTCCTTGATCCAGAAAGGCAAGCAAATCGCTGAAGAAATTATTAATATTCAACAAAACTATAGGTTTGGTATGGAAGTCCCGCTCAGCCCATGACGTGATGTTGAATATCTCATTGAGTGTGCCTAGCCACCTGGAAGAACAATAAATGCATTACTATTATTCACCATGTTGGAACATTTTGTTCCATACATAAATTAAAAGTGTTTTGATGATTAAAGTTTCTAAAGCAAACAAAACAACGAAGAGGCGAAGCTAGCAATCGAAGAAAACGAAGTGCCAAAAAGAGTTCTGAGCATGCATAACGTACGTAACTAACTAAGGTTAACGTACGTAAAGTGGCGAGAGTAACATACGTAAGTCTCTGGGCTTAGCGTACGTAACCAAGGGTTTGAGAATTCAAACCATAAAGACGTTGGACGAGTCGTAGTCAAAAAGGCGGCAACGAACATATGACGTCAGCAGTGACGTACTATTAACGTACGTAAAGAAGGAAACGAATATTACTGGACTGAATCTGGGAGAAGCTAACGTACGTAACATTGTCTGGATAGCGTACGAAAACAGGCTTACGTATATAATGAGAAGCATATAGCGTACGTAATGAAGGTCCTGGCAGCTAACGGCTAGTTTGATCAAGAAGCCTATAAATACCATGTCTATGGTATTGATTGAGCACAACAACTTCAAGCAAGAGATACATTGATCACTTATTCATATCGATATTATTGTTGTTGTAACTTTGAGCTTATTTGTTAGTTTGAGTGTTTATACATTCAACATTATACACGAGTGGCAAAAGGAAAGATACGATTGGATTCGGTGTTATTAGGATCAAGGATCCGGCATTATTAGAATCGCAATCGCTATTTTAGCGAGGTTTATCTAGTACCGATAGAAAGCTAGAGAGGTTGATTCCTTGTCCTATGAAAAGGAAAACGGTTTAACTTGGACCGACACAAATATAAGTACGAGTGGTTTATCACGGACCAATAGAAGACGTGATTGTAATGGTTATACCTCGACCGATAGAAGAGAGGAGAAGAGGTTTTTCTTTAACCTATTTAAAAAGATACCGAGAGAGAACGTAGGCTCGTTTATAGCCGAACCTCTATAAATCTTTGTGTGCTTTAAATTTCCGCACTTGATATTTACGCTTCCGAAACACGGCGCAATATCCGACCCCGTACCCAATAATTGGTATCGGAGCCTTACTCCAATACGCGGCTTAACATTCGAGGAGAAAAGATCCAAAAATGGCGTTTCAATTCTCTCCAGTCGAAGGCCTTGCTCTCAACCGACCACCATTCTTCGATGGCTCAAATTATTTGACATGGAAGAAAAAGATATTAATCTTTATTCGTGCCTACGATATAGAGATTTGGAAGATTATTTGTCTCGGCCCAAAAGTTCCTATAAAATCCGACGGTACGCTCAAGTCTTTTGAAGAATACGATGATGCCGATTGAAAAAATGACCATCTAAATTGTAAGGCCACCCAACTTTTATTTTGTGCCTTAAATCCCGAAGAGGTCAATCGAATCTCGTCGTGTGAAAGTGCGAAAGAAATATGGAAAATTCTTGAAATCACACACGAAGGGACAACTCAAGTCAAGGAGACGAAGATCAATATGCTTCTCCATGACTACGAGTTATTCATAATTAAGGGTGACGAGTCCATCACGAATATGCTCGACCGATTTTCGGTCATCACAAATAGACTAGCTTCGTTTGGTAAACCATTATCTAGTAGTGAAAAAGTTAAGAAAATTTTAAGATCACTACCTAGCAAATGGGACGGAACCGTGACCGTAATTATGGAATCCAAAGATCTCAACACGCTCGATTTTAGTGCCCTTGTTGGTTCACTAATCAATTATGAGATTGTATTAAAATCACGAAGTGTCAAGCCAAGGCCGAAGGAACGATCGTTAGCCATGAAGGCTAAGATATCGAGAAAGAAAGAAGAAATCCCGATGGAGGAAAGCGACGAAGAAGCGGCATATTATGCCAAGAATATTAATAAATTCCAAACTTTATTAAACCGGAGAAAGAAGGATATCTCGAGCGAAACGAAGAAATTCGACAATTCTTGTCGACTATGTGGAAAACCAGGCCACGTCGCTAAGCATTGCCGAGCTAAACCCAAGAAGGAGGTTCTCGTGGCTACTTGGAGCGATGAAGACGAAGACGACGATTTCATCAATCAAAATAATCTCGCTCTCATGGCCCGGAGTTCGTTCGACGACAGCGACGTCGAAAGCCAGGTTAGTACATCCTCTCGTGATGAACTTTTTGATGCATTTGAATTACTATATACGGATTTTCAAAATGCATTATCGGAAATCAAATCCCTTAAGTCTAAAATTAAATCTTTGGAAATTGAAAATTCCAAAATTATCGAAAAGGGAAAATTTGTTGAAATCGATTAACGTACGTAATGAGAAGTATGATAACGTATGTAAAGAAAGAAACAAATGTTACTGGACTGAATATGGGAGAAGCTAACGTACATAACATTGTCTGGATAGCGTACGAAAATAGGCTTACGTACGTAATGAGAAGCATATAGCGTACGTAATGAAGGTCCTGGCAGCTAACGGCTAGTTTGATCAAGAAGCCTATAAATACCATGTCTATGGTATTGATTGAGCACAACAACTTCAAGCAAGAGATACATTGATCACTTATTCATATCGATATTATTGTTGTTGTAACTTTGAGCTTATTTGTTAGTTTGAGTGTTTATACATTCAATATTATACATGAGTGGTAAAAGGAAAGATACAATTGGATTCAGTGTTATTAGGATCAAGGATCCGGCATTATTAGAATCGCAATCGCTATCTTAGCGAGGTTTATCTAGTACCGATAGAAAGCTAGAGAGGTTGATTCCTTGTCCTACGAAAATGAAAAAGGTTTAACTTGGACCGACACAAAGACAAGTACGAGTGGTTTATCACGGACCAATAGAAGACGTGATTGTAACGGTTATACCTCCACCGATAGAAGAGAGGGGAAGAGGTTTTTCTTTAACCTATTGAAAAGATACCGAGAGAGGACGTAGGCTCGTTTATAGCCGAACCTCTATAAATCCTTGTGTGCTTTAAATTTCCGCACTTGATATTTACGCTTCCGCAACACGGCGCAATATCCGACCCCGTACCCAACACACCACATACGTCAAATTATCATGCACAGACTGTGCTTGAAGCATCAGCCCAGTTGAATCTCCTATACTACTGGTTCTAACTGTGAAAAAGTGTAAGACACTTGTTACTCTTATTCTCCCATTTTGTGCAACCTCTAAAAGATAACCCAAAAATCTATAATTACTCCACCATACAATATATCGATTTTGTATTTTCCTAATTCTTTTACGAATTGATATGCCATATCTATATGCTGGATATGACCTATCAGTTTGGATCCATCTAAAATACATATAGTTTTAATTGGATGAGATCTATATGAGGATTCTGAGAAATCCATCTTTCTACACTAGACTTTCAAAATACTTTTATGTGAGATACATTTTCTGATTTGTGGATCCCGAATTCAAAGAACAAACTTCTTACTAAATGACAAATGACTTTACTGTTTTCATTGAAAAAGAAGCGACACATAAGTCACTACTTTTACTATTTTCTTTTTGACAAAATTGCAAAAGAAAACGAAAGATATGATATTATATTTTTTCAATGAAAATGACGTTATCGATGGCAACTGAGAAATTTAAATATTGGAAAACAATATTCATCAACTTGCATTATTTTTTTATTTACCTTATACCAACTTTGACAGAACGGACTTACAAACTGGATCTTTTGAGACTAAATTTTCATGACTATAACATTCCCGTTCATCCTTAAATTGTATCCACAAAACCATTAGTTCACGATGAACGTATCCACTTGTATGTGTATCAAGAATCTATTGGATATCATGATCCATAGATTCATTACTCAATCCATCCTTGATAAATGCTATTTTATCTTCTCGATTTTTGGATACAAACCCCACAGATTTGCATCATGTGTCACATATCCACCGAGCACATTTATAGCACCCACCTAATCTTTTTGCTCTCCATTTCTTTGCAAAACTACTCTTATCTGTACCTGGCATGTACTTAAATGAATTTGAAAATTCGCCAGATATTCGAACTTATGCTTCGATCAACCATCGAATATCTTCTGGGATGTCATTTCTCATTAGCACCCTTAATCTTTTGAGTCGAGGTCGATAAATTCTTTTTATGATATTCACTTGAAGATATGGGTAATATTTACGAAGTTTCGAAAGCATTGAATCCATTATGATATTCAAACCCTCTGTATGGGTGATTGTGAATACAATGATAATCTATTTATAGATTAGAATTACACATATGAGATTTGACTCCGCGTTCGAATATTTCATATCCAGAAGCTTATGAACTATAGTTCTATTTGAATAATGAACATAATATGACATGTGGGAGCAGCGACTCCATGTTGATAATGATGTGCCATAATAGCACCGAAAGATGATGTGATATGCCGGCAAAAATATCCATATGGTGATACAGACACATCATGTCTTCAAATATTTGTTCTCGATTAATATCACTACTAACCAATATTGGGAATGAATCCCTAACAAATTTGGAATATATCAAGGGGGAGTATGGGTCCACTTCCTCTACATGTGAACTACTAGATATTATGGATCCACTAGATAGTCCACATATGTATATGACTCGTAATCAGAAATTTACTAAATGATTTTCTCACGGTTTGAGCATATATTCCATATCAGATAAAGCTAGTAATATATCCCAAATAAACTTGAATAGATCCCAGAAAGGATCCAGATATGCGCATACAAGTGGGATATTAATTGGCATACTATTCGAAGTCCTCCAGCCAATATCGAGAACATAATATATAAACTCCCATGACTGGAGATGAATATCGAGATACTGGCATATGAGTTTGGTGCTCAAGAAATCTCTCAGCATGAGGGGGAGTATTGGTAGTTAAAAATATGTGAAATGCATCACATTATATCCTCGCAATTATATGAACTCGAAGTTCAAAGATGCATGATAGATTATTAATCTTTGGTACCAACTACAACTGCTTTGATAAATACATAATAATTCCCCGAATATGAATCAAAGCAAATGATAAAAGGAGGCATATACTTTTAAGAAATATATAGACATAACCACAATGTGTAATCCCAATAGATGATTGATAATGAGATATCTCGACAAGTTATGTCGCTATGAGGAAATAAATGTTGAAATGTGTCGACACAATATAGCGCTATATGAGAAATGATTGGAACGAGGATATCCATAAAATAAGGATATCCATGAAATAAATGAGGATATTGAAATCCATCGAAATTGAAATATATGCCCTTATAATAATATGAAACATATGGGCTTACTGAAAGTGACTCCTGAGGAGATTTTGAACATATTATCAGTGCGTGCAGTCACTCAAAGTAAGGTGTTGTGAAAAAAAATTATCTGCTGCACTCTTTTCCTTGACTGAAATTTTATCTCACTGGATTTTTCTAGCAAGGTTTTTAACGAGGCAGTTTAATCACAACTAATATGGAATCTCCAAAAGAGATTTGGAATATATTGCAAAGAATATGAGTTCGATATTACAAACTGCACTGAGTATGATACTCATCCTTGGAGGATTATTGAAATGCCTGGGGCATATTTATAAAATACGCGTTGCACTTTTTTTTCCTTGACTGAGGTTTTGTCCCTTTGGGTTTTCCTAGCAAGGTTTTTAATGAGGCAACTGAAATGACGTATTAATATGAATAATGTACTCTTTTTCCTTAATTAGGATTTTTCCCATTGGGTTTTCCCTAATAAGGTTTTAACGAGGTATATTCATGGCATAATGAGGGACACTACAAAGATCAAGATTATCCCTCAAAGCTTGAAAATAGAAGGAGTAGTTGTACTCTTTTTCCCTCGATCAAGTTTTTCCAACTGGGTTTTCTTGACAAGGTTTTAATGAGGCAATACATGGATACTCCAAAAAGTACATGACAGATTCACTCAGTTTTTGTCCCATGAGGTTTTACTTAGACGACATAAGAATACTCATACAAGAACTATCAGGGGGAGCAAATTTATGAGATCACAGATTGCTGAAGTCTTATCCCACTGAGACTTCCTAGCAACATTATGATACAACATGATATGATTGCCACAAGCTCCAATACAAACAGTTTGAAAGTTTTTCTCCCATTGGGTTTTTCTTCAAACTAGTTCATCAGATATTTATGTAAACAGTCATTCAAGGGGGAGTGTTATAAAAATACCATGAAAGTGACATTTCAATTACCCTTTTATTTTTATATAGTGTGAATGACTATTATGCCCTTGATGTAATTATGTAATTACGATTATGCCATCTGAAGTTTTCCTATAAATTGGACTTCAGTTATTAATGAAAATCACACATGAGAATCATTCTCTATTCTCTCTCTAAATTCTCTCTCTATGATATTCCGATTTTATAACACAATTTTAATTTTGTGAGCACTTATATTTTTGTCCCACAATGGGTGAGCGTCATTTTGGTGCTCACACCATTTTTTTTCATTTTCTATTTATGTTATTTATATAATAATTATATTTATTATTTTGTTAAATAGAATTACAAATATTTACGGCCGAAAAATTGTATTGATTGATTGGAAAATTACAATACAATTTTTATAAAAAAAAAAAACAAAGATAGAAATTAAAAAAAATAGAATAATACAACTTAAAATTTAGAAAACTAGTCGGCGGGGTATTGTTGTTTAATTCGGAAATAAAAAAAAATTGTATCGGCCCACGTGTCCCGGATTGGAGCTCGCGGCCTGCTCGCGATGGCGACGCTGCTCGCGATCACGATCGCTCCACAACGGGGGCGAGCAGGCGGCCGCGCTCCCCGTTGTGGATGGTAGACCTGGCAAACGGGCGGGCTCGGTCCAAACGGGTCGGGCGAAAAACGGGCGGGCCAAATCTGGGCTGGGCCAAAAAGGCCCGATTTTTTTGGGCCAAAAATATTAGGCCCGTGGCCCGCCCCGCGGGCCTCAACTTTTTTTTTTTGAAATATTAATTCTGAATAAATATAGAAATATTTTTCGATCCACTACTAGAAAAAACGGCTTTAGTGACGCTCAAAAGTGTCACAATAGGTGGTGTATTGTGACGCTTTTGCTATAGTGACGCTTTTCGAAAGCGTCACCTGATTTAGCGTTTCAATAGACCGTTGTTGTGACACTTAAAAGGCGTTGCAACAGATATCCAATGTGACGCTTTCTTGCATATTGTGACGCTTTTCATGCATCACATGAGTAAGCTTTAGTGACGCTTTTTGCCATTTTTTGCGACACTTTTTGGCGTCATAAAAGTGAATTGTAGTGACACTTTTTAACATCACTAGAGTTAATAACTAACTTAACTACTTTTATTAGTGACATATTTTGGCCACAATAGCGTATTATAGTGACACTTTTTAAGATCACGTAAAAACATAACTACCTTAACTAACTCTTTTAGTGACTCATTTTTGCATCACAATAGTGTGCTATAGTGACACTTTTAACATCACATAAAAGTTTATAACTACATTGACTACCTATTTTTGTGACGCCTACAAGTATCACTAAATAATTTCAAGTAACATATTTTGCTATAATGACAATTGTCAAGTAAAACGTAACATTTTCTTTAAACATAAAATGTTGCTAATTATAATAGTATGAATAGTTGTTTTGTAATAACAATAGCAACATAAAATTTTAATGTCCAACTCAAATACCAAGATCTATAACAAGAAAATAAGATCCCAAACAAGAAACATAAGAGAAAATCTCAAACAACATTGCGGTCCAAATTACAAAAAAAGTAAGTTTTCATCTTAATGTCAATTAACTCCAAAATAAACCGAAAGTCTTTCATGTCACTTTTCTTATCTCGCATCTTCCACTTCAACCTATAATAATAAACGAAAGAAAAAATTAATGATACTAAAATACTAAAAGAACAAGCAAACGATAATAATGAAAGATTGTTAGAAAAGACTTACCAAACACTTTGGCCAAGCAATGCTACCTCCTGTAGCTTGTCCAATAAATTTGACACTTCCAATTGTCCTTATTAATGCATAATCATATTTAATTGGCACGGTAACTTTCACTTCACACCAATCAACACCCAATTCTTCATTCCCGACTAGCTTTGATGGATTTAAGCTTTGAACGGAACCTTTCGCAATATAATTTTGAGTAATCATGACTTTCAAAAGAACCTTTGCTCCAACCTGGATCATACATTTCAAGAATGGAAAAACCCATTATAAATAACGAAAAAAAAAGTAATAATAGTACTGAAAGCCCAGATATTCCTTCAATCATATCTGGGCTTTTTGATATGGTCAGCACTATGTTAAATTAGAGAACATGAGCATATGTTTACAGCCATACTGTTTTTCAGAATAGAAGAACAAATTACCAAACATACACAGAAAAGCCCTGTTACAAGTAGCCCAGATAACACACTGTTTTTCAGTATGTCTGTAATTTAACATTCTGAAAAGCCCAGATAACACACTGACCATATCAAAAAGCCCAGATATTCCTTCAATCATGTAGAGTAAATCTAGAAACAAGGGGATTACAATACAGAACTCGAACGAAGCAAGATGTACAGCAACTGCCACGTTCAAAACATGAATGGAAATGTTGTAACTCTACATGAAATCGCAGGCATACTGTACTCAGTGCAAGAGAGAACAACATTTCCATTCTTGAAATTACAGCCATACTTGAAATCGCCTGATTCCATTCGGGCAGGAAAGTGTACTGGACTCGGTTAAATTACAGCCATACTTGAAATTACAGCCATACTTGTAAAGTACAGCCGTACTTGAAATCGCATGAATTAGTACAGTATGCCTGCGACAGGAGCATATGTTTGACAGAAACGGCAGTATGCCTGCGACAGGAGCATATGTTAAATTACAGCCATACTGTTTTTCAGAATAGAAGAACAAATTACCAAACATACACAGAAACGACAATCTTTGACTGGAGCATTGTATTATGAACAGGAGCATATGTATTATGAACAGGAGCATATGTATTATGAACAGGAACATTGTTTTAATAAGCTCCCAGTGAAACACAGCATATGTATTATGAACAGGAGCATTGTTTTAAAATACGAGAGGCATCCTGTTTTAAAATACGAGAGGCATCCTGTTTCAAATTAGTCGAAAATGACCTATTACATATTAATATATTCATGGTATTCTATATAACTTCCCAACAATACATCTAAATATATTCATGGTATTCCATATAACATGACATCACATAATAGCTACTATAAGTACTATGTACGTACCTGCAAGGGAATAGAACGGGTACTTGAGGGTTGAGCAGACCAGGCAATTCTGACTGCGCAAGGTTGATGGGGAAGATCCCTTTGTCAATCTTGAATGATCATTTCCACTCGAGTCCACTTTGCTCAACAAAATTTGAATTAACTTGTCCTTCTCTTCTAGTTGTATCGTCAATGCTTCTTTTTCCATGACAATGCGATTGATATCATTATGGCCAAGTGAATGATCACCATATACCGCTTCAGCTTGTTCCGTAACCATACATGCGCACTCGTCCACCTTTATCTTCTCCAAGGACTTGGGCATATATGTCATTTGGACCTTTGTCCGTGCACCGTGGTAGTTGACTCTTTAATTGTCGCATTTTTTCCTATATACAAATTTAACGAAAAAAAATCATTCGGGGTCATATATTTTGAAATGTTGTAGTAAGAAAAAAAATATTACAGAAGTACTAGAAAAGATTCACCAATGCATTTTTAACTTCCGGATTAGATGTATTCCCATCTCGAGAATAACATTTTGCAAAAATATCTGCTCGGCCACCTCCTTTATTCCCGCCTCCTTAAGCTTTCATCATCATCCTCATATATCCCAACATTAAGTGCAGCTTCTTCCTACAGCCAAAAACTTCTCTATTTTAATCATCACCCTTTAAGTTATAATTAGTTTTGAAAATGAAAAGTAGTTACCTTAGCAGATTCATAAACTTGAGCAAAACTCTTTTTTCCAGTAATATGTTGCATTTTCTTCATTGATCTATTTTTTTTATTCTGCTCGCTAGTGTACTATCGAGTTCAATCATACCAGAAGTTAGAGACAATAATAAAATGACTCTTTAACATAAAAATTATGAATCGCACCTTTGCGTTTTCACTGCACCAATGTTCAACAAGAAATTTCCAATGTTCTTCCGTCACCCTCTCATCACGTGTATCAGGCCTCTTACGTAAGTTTTGTTCCAAACTTAAGTTTGGATTAAAATATAATTTTTTAATTCTACATTTGAAAATCCTCCAACTTCTAGCTAAAGCTTTCAAAACAATCTTTTCATATCCAGAAATAACAAAGCTCCCCTACAAAAATGTAATAACCATGTAACGTTGGTAAATCACTACAATAATATATATCAATTCTATAAATTTATACCTTGATCATGCTCAACATTGTTTTTTTGTTGGGGTCTGGTACCCTATGCCAATCTGGGTAATTAAGTAGAGCTACTTTCCCATTTCTTGCAATAGACCCCACAAATTCAACAAATTTGCTTTTATTAGGACCAATGGGTTTTCCATACCGATTGAATGAAACCTTCAGAGGCTGACTTTTGTTGTCAGAGCTTATGGCATAAATGTGAGGCATATAAGTAAATCCTCTAGTTTTATGTTGTTTACAAGTGGCATCTACACATACAAGAAAAATAAGTTTTATAACAATATTGAAAGGGACAAATTATATCATGTATATATGATGTAGTATCATGTGTAATATGATGTAGTATACCTTGGGACTCAACATGATCTGTATTTGCTAACTTGTTAATATTTTCATCCACCCGGTTATCTACACCAAGAATGGATTGTTCGCTTCTTTTACTATTATTCACATTCCTAACACTCCGCCTTCTTGTTATTGCTCCAAGGTCCTCTAAATCAAGGTATGAAAACACAATTCAAGTAACAACAATCAACATATACTAACTTAAAAAATGGACAACCAATACCTTCAGATTGTACATTCCAGGCATCATTTAAATCATCAACTTCATTTGTACTTTGCTTTCCCCTTTTGAGTGCTCCAAGGTTATCCGAATTACAAAATCCAAACTCTATATAACTAATAACTATCCGAATTACAAAATCCAAACTCTATATAACTAATAACACAAGAAATATACATTAAGTTAGACAAGATGACACATCAATATCGCTACATTTTCTAATCTATTTCATACCTTGAGAATGTAAATTTTGCTCATCCATTGAACCATTAATCGCTTTTGTACTTTGCCTTCCCCTTTTTGTTGCTCCAAGATTCTCTACATTATGAAATTCAAACACTATATAACTCAGAATAGTCAAGTAAATATATAATAAGTTGAATAAGATGACAGATCAATACCGCTATGCTACATTTATAATCTATTTCATACCTTGCGAATGTATATTACGGTCATCAATTAAATCATTAATCGCTTTCGTACTTTGCTTTCCCATTGTCATTGCTCGAAGGGTCTCGAAATCGATTAAATCATCAATATTTGGAGCACTTTGTTGGCCACTACCTAATGTGTATTTTCCGCGACTATGGATAAGATTTGCACTTTTCTGTCCTTGCTTTATTACTACAATTAAACAACTCGATTAATGGGACAACTTATTTTTTCAACCAATATAATAAATGTAAAGTTACTAAAAATACATGGACACAATATGTATACAGATATGTACCTGGAGGGTCGAGATACTGCTCATTGGCATTCTGATCTTTACTTTTTAGAAGATAATCTGGAATACTAGTAACTCTTGGTCCCCGTTTCAGACACACAACATTATCTATTAAGAATGTAAAAGACCGACCAAAGAATTACAGTAAAGATTAAGAAATATAAACAAGACATATATGTATATGTACTATAACGAACCTCGATGACCATCATGTTGCTTACTGAGATCTCCATCTGTATTTGTATCACTCCAGCTGTCACCATCGTCTAAGGGTAAATGCAACCTTCTCTGGCCACTATTAGAAAAATTACTTCTTTGCCCTCTCGCCATTGCTATAAGATCATTCCTAGTAATAACGTGGCCCTTAACCATTTTTCTGCAATTAAGAATCTTGGAAAAAAATATAATGAGGAGCAATATAAGTAAAAGTATATTTTCAATAAGGTAAATTTCACTAAAATTAAAAATCCAGAACTAGAACAATTAATTTCTCAAAAAACATAAGAAACTGATCAACTATCTCAAATAGAAAATAAGAACTCCTAATAGGACTCTATTCTTCTTCTGCTAGAGTAGGAGGCACCCCTTCGCGAACCCAAAAAATGTCTGAAATCCCATCATTGGGTGGTTCGTTACATGGTGTGCTTTGAGCTATGATGTCGATATCACTTATTATTAAGTCATTTCCATCCTCAAATTTCTCTCTCGGTTTAGTTTTTACAACAACATGCCATCCTCTATCAGAAGGATCCTCCACATAGAAAACTTGTTGTACTTGAGATGCAAGAACAAACGGCTCACTCTGACGCTTTATGTTTGTAAAATTCGCTAATGTGAACCCATCACTATCTTGCTTTAATCTTCTACCCTTTGTGACCCAATCACACTCAAATAGTACAACTCTCTTTCCTTGGAGATAGTTTAACTCAATTATGTCTTTCACAATCCCATAATAGGTCAAATCGGAAGAGATGGGTCTTTTGTCTTTTTGCTTGCAAAGTCGGTCGTTCCGCACTAACCATCACTCCACAATTTTGAGTTTTTCTTTTTTCTCAACTTCCCTGGTGTGAAATCAAACCATTAGCAACAAACCCATAAAATCTTTGACCCACTGGAAGTGGCCCTCTCGCAAGGCATGCGATATCACTTTGAATCATGTCATCAGCATCATAATGATCAAGTCCTGACACCTGGTGAAAAAATCATGTCAACAATATCGAAAACACATAACCAAAAAAATAAAATACTTACTAGGCTAGAGAACCATTTGGGAAAACTGTCACTGTGAATTCGTATGATCTCATGTTCTGGGGAACGACGCTTTTTTCGTCTGATCATTGACTCATGATCACTGCACAACGTAAATATAATTGTCATGTGATGATTTAATGGATAAGGATTTTGTAGGTGAAAATTAGTCGCTTACTCTATTGTAGACTTAATTTCTTCACAATTAAAAAGCATGTATCTATGTGCTTTTTCTAAGGTTTTATTGTCTAGAACCACTGGTTGTCCTGTGGACAGAGGCCGACCAGCCATTGAGAAGATTTCCAGGCCATCATTATTTGTGTGATCTCTTTCCTCATTTCGACTAAGTCGATTACGCCTTGTTTCTATGTGATCATCAAAGTAAAGGGAAGAAAATGATAAGCACTCCTCTGCTAAATAACCTTCTGCAATTAACCCTTCAGGTCGGCCTTTGTTGCGGACATAAGATTTAAGCGTACTCAAGTACCTTTGACAATATAGAAAACAAAATATATTACAAAGTATTATGTTCAAATCATAAAAGAGTTTGACAAAAAAATGAAAAGTTACCTCTCAGACGAATACATCCATCGATAGTGAACTGGACCTCCTAATTTTGCCTCAGTAACCAAATGCACAGTTACATGAACAGTAATATCGAAAAATGCAGGAGGAAATATTTTTTCAAGCTCGCATAGTATTATTGATATATCATTTTCCATTCTAACCAAATCACTGTGATGGAGTGTCTTGGAACACAATTCTTGAAAGTACTTGCACAAACGAATAATAGGTGAACGAACATAACTTGGTAACAGATTGCGTAGTGCTATAGGTAATAATTGTTGCATTAGTATATGATTTGTCATGGCTCTTATTAATGGAAATCTTTTGAGTCTTTAGTCGCACACATTTTGATATATTTGAGGCATATCCATCGTGCACTTTTATGTTTTTCAACACCATGCAAAATTGATGTTTCTCATTTTTATCCAATTCAAAACAAGACGCAGGTAACCATTCTCTACCATTGACATCTACGAAAGGATGAAGTTCGGGTCTTACACCTTTATCTTTCAAGTCTAGGCGTGCATTTTTGTTGTCCTTGGACTTATCGAGCTCAACAACGTGTATAAAATCTTATCACACACATTCTTCTCAATATGCATAACATCGAGATTGTGGCGTAATAAATTACTCTTCCAATATGGCAACTCAAAGAAAATACTCTTTTTCTTCCAGCCATAAGGCAAGACTTGGGCACCTATTAGTTTCCCAAATTTATTTTCAATGTGTTTGACTTCATCAAACACCTCTGAACCTGTAGGATAAGGAGGGGCTTCTCTATGCTCCTCTTTCCCGATAAATGAGCGTGTATCATTACGATAAGGATGGTTACGAGGTAACAATATTCGATGGCACATGTAGCATTGCTTATGGGAGTTTTTCAAATACTCTGAGTTCGTGTTTTGAAGACACACTGGGCATGCATATTTTCCTTTAGTACTCCAACCCGACAAATTTGCAAGACCAGGAAGATCACTTATAGTCCACAATAATGCCACATACATTTGAAAATTTTGCTTTCTTGAAGCATCGTATGTCTTAACACCTACATCCCACAATTCCTTTAATTCAGCAATTAAAGGTTGCAAGTAGACATCAATGTTATTTCCTGGTTCACTGGGACCAGGTATAAGTGTAGACAACATAAAATATGACTTCTTCATGCACTCTCCATGTAATACCCGGTTGTAATTCATTCATTTCCATTCAGTAATTTCATTCGGTGATTGTTACTCAGTGGATTTTCACTCATTTATAATCATTCATCAATCATGTTCATTCACCCGTGTTCACCGTTCGAAAAAACTTCGAGTTGTGTATCGTTATTGTCCATTGTTTCAACTTTCCGCATATGAGTTCGACTTTGTTAGATCACCATTAATTTTTGGTAACTCCAAAAATTCTGAATCTTTGAAATATTATAGAGCATCGAGTTAGCTTTCCAATGGTTCAAACGGTGAGTCAATCGGAGTCCGGACGAGAGAGTTATGGTCGTTTTAGCTCACCCGCTCAATGTTCAGTTATTGGCCGATCACTGCCGATCGAACTCGGCCGTGTCGTCCGACACGGCCGTGCTGTACTCGTCCGGAAATGCCGAAGTCTCTGCCACAGGACTCGACCGTGTCGTCTGGCACGGCTGAGTCAAACTCTTCCGGATAAGCCAGAACCGACTGCCCAGACGCCCGACCGTGTTCCAGGACACGGTCGAGTCATACCAAGTCACTGTCGGACAGGTCACTATCAGAAGGCCTCTTAGCACCGCGACTGTGTCAAGCAGGACACGGTTGAGTCCCTGTCGTCCAGTTGCGCGCCGCGGCCGTGCCGATCGGCACGGGCCGTGTCCGACAGACCAGCAAACCCCTTTAAATTCGTTTTTTTTAGCATTTCAGCTCATTTCTTCATTCTTTCACCTTCACACGCGAGAGAGGGTCTTGAGGGAGAGATTTCTTCATCAATTATCATTTTAGTGTGTATTTTTCATCATCTTCAATCATTTGGGAAGCTTGGATACTCGATTAAACTCGTGTTCTTCGGATCGAAGTGGTTGGATCTTCTAGAGGTAATTTCTTCAACACCTTGGACTTCGATTTTGTGTTGAGATATGATGTTTTGGACGTTATAATCATGTTATATGAAGGGATATGTATATGATTATGAGTTTGTATAAGGATTCATTGGATTATTGAGGGATTATTCAAGAACACCTTGAATATCGGGTTGAAATTGGGGGTTTTCGATTAATTGTCGTTATAATCACGTTTTCGGATATTCATTTTGGATTATTGATCATTTGGAAGATGTTTGTTGGTTTGAAACACTTCTTGGGGGATTTGATAGTGGCTCATTGAGATTTGATTGTAAACAATCGGAGTTTGGCCACAACGTATTCGATATAATGCCCCAATGAACTTAGTTTAATCGTATCGACGTTTTGAGTTTGTTATATTCGTGTTTGATTCGTATATTGAACGGGTTGTTGGATATTGTATAATTCAAGGTTGTTCGAGCGACCGATATCTCAATTAGGACGTTGTTCGTGGAAGGATAATTGTCACCGGTATTGTGTAAGTTAATTCTTACTCGGTTAAAAGGATATTCATTCCTTTTGTTGTTGTTCATTCATAATCATAACTCATTCATCATTGTATTAACCGTATCAAAACTTGTTATTGTCAATTAATCACTTCAGTCATAAGGAACGACGGTTCCAATCATTTCATTGAGCTGTCATTTACTTCACTATCATTCCATCTCGGTGAGTCATTATTCATTTTCGATGTCACTTTTGTTATATCGTGGCATTCCGGGTCATACTGGCGTTCCGGTTGGTATGTGTAGGATTTTCATGTCGGGCACATTTATGTCGTGTATTGGTTGTTGGCCTCACATTGGACTGTGCACACAAGTCGATTGCTTCGTGTGGCTGATTAGGCATAAGACCACGCGTGTATTCGATTGATACTCGTTGGTGGCTTGTGCACGGACACATTTCCATCCCGGGCGTAGTGTGGCGCCACCCTTTGAGCCGTACTGTTAGTTGATTCATACAGCATGTTTGATTGTGTATGTTTTCAACAAGATTGGGTTATAATCTAACCGTTTCATTTTGATCGAACTTGTGGTTTATACTACATATTATATGATTGTGTTTATTCAACTCTGGAGGATTGTTGTTCTGCTTAATCGAATTCGCTTTGGGGATATTTTGTTTTCGTGTCATGGCAAGGCAAAAGCACGGAATAGCATGTTGATGTCGAGGAGTCCCAGTGATACTAGTAGGGGCCCCGATCTTTCAGCTTATTCATGTTATTGTCCTTTATTTTCCGCCGCAGACTTTCATTTGATACTCCGTTTCATTCGGTGTTGTGTATTTTATATTCATATAAAATACACTAGTATTCAGTATTGTGCTGGTGTGTTGTAACTAAACTCCTCGTCGGGGTAGTTTTTGTTGTAATGTGGTTCGGTACTACATTTATCTGTGTAATTCATTCATTTTCATTTGCTCGGTGGGTCCTGGGTTGGGGATCTACGGCACTGTAATATCCGCCTAGTTTGGGGTGTTACAGAGTTGGTATCGGAGCGTGGTTTTGAATACTACCCTCCAAGTCATGTCTCGTTTGAAATCATCGTCATCGGACTAGTATAATTGGACTTTCGCATCACGTGTGACCTGTGCAAATGCCGAGCCAATCTGACCGAAAGAACTGTAAGATTTCTAACGCCATGGTATAATTTCTGGCAATAGTCATTCATTCATCATTCATCATTTAACAATCCTCAAACATCATCATTCATTGTAATCAGGACGATCATGTTAACTCATTAATCACTCAATTCATTTCATTACTCAGTTGTCGATCTGGATGATCATATTATTAATCTTGTTAAGTTATTCAAAATAATCATTTCAAGAATTTCATCAGATAATCATGTCACTTCAGTAAATCATTCATATAATCACTAAGTTAGAACATGTATACTCATTTATCATCTCATGACATAATCATAACGTGATATTCATGCGGGAAATATAATCAGTATGCGACCTTCCTACTTCAGTATGGAGAGAGCTGACAGGGGATGCACGGGGAGAGGCCGCGGTGCGGGCCGAAACCCGGGAAATAATCACTCGCGGTTGGGAAATCGTACCCAAGACTCGGCTCGATCAGAAGATGTTCGGGTTGATCCACTCACTTTTATGCAGGCCATGATGACCCATGTGCAATTGCTCAATCATCATTGCGCCACTCTGGCCGGATTAATCGAGAGAACTCTCCCGTATGAGCCGGTTGCTAAGGAAAGTGCTTAACAACAACCTTCATCTGTCAGCAAGAAATCAACGAAGCGTAATCAACCCGAAGGCGGTCAGTCAACCTTCAAGAAGCCTCGTGTGAGTCCTATCGTTTCTGAGCGACCTCCTACGGCGCATAATCGTGCGGGATCTCGGCCCGAGCGCCGCTCGCCATCACTGTTTCAATTGTGTAACGCCGGTCATTTCAGCACCGAGTGTCCAAACCGTCTATCACGTGCTATAATTGTGGGAATTTTGGGCATAAGGCCCGTTTTGCCGAAAGGACTCCAAGTCGGCTCCGCGGCATCTCGTGCCCCAAGCAATTAGCGTTTGAATCGATCGCTTTGTCAACGCTGCTTAAGACAATGGAAGCAAATAGAGTTGGAGCTCATATTTATCAGACGGGAGCGTCCGGTTCGGGGGCCGGCAAGTCCCAGATTCATGTGATGAGGAGGATCGACGATCCGGTGGCTCGAATGACCTCAGGTAAACTCGTAAATTTATTTCAACCTGTGTGTACCTTTTTGGATACTGGTGCACCGCATTCATTCTTTTTCGAATCATGTTTGAATAGACTTATTTTGGGATAGTCCTATTGCTTGTGGACTTAATACCATCGGTCTACCTGACGATGGAAGAATTTTCGGAAATCATATCGAAGTAAGCTTAAAGACCGCGATTGGTTGGTGGACCTAATCGTGGTGAATTTATCTGAGGACGATGTAACATTGGGTATTAGTTGGATGGATCGTCATGATACTATCCTTAGTGCTGTAAGCATTTGGTAACTATCATTCCGTCGTTGGTTGTCGAATATGTGCTTCAGGGAAGTAATCCCCATTGTTCCAGAAGAAGTATTATTATGACGAAAGCAGAGAAATTCCGAAATCGAGCTATTCAATCATTCATTGTATCATTTTCATCGATTGGCCTTTCTAGGGCAATCGAGTTATTCAATCATTCATTGCACCATTTCCATCGATTGGCCTTTCTAAGACAATCGAGTCATTCAATCATTCATTGTATCATTTTCATCGATTGACCTTTCAAAGGCAATCGAGTTATTCAAACATTCATCGTATCATTTTCATCGATTGGCCTTTCTAAGGCAATCGAGTTGTTCAATCATTCGTGGTATCATTGTCATCGATTGACGATGTAATTCCAGACGAGTTATCTGGTTGCCTTCACATAGAGTAGGGGAATTCAGGAGTGAGTTGTAGCCGGTACGTCCCATTTATCTAAGGCACCGTATCGGATGGCCCCGACCAGAATGCAGGAGTTGAAGATTCAACTTGAGAAGTAGTTCGAGAAAGGTTATCTCCGACCGATTGCGTCCCCGTGAGGAGCACCAGTATGATCTGTCAAGGAGAAGGATGGCTCGTCTCGTGTGTGTATTAATTACCAGGAGTTGAACAGGGTGATGATCAAGAGTAGTATCCTTTACCTCGTATTGATGATCTTTTAGATCAACTTCAGGGAGCTTCAGTATTTTCCAAGATCGACTTAAGATCTGGATATCACCAGTTGCGGATTCGAGAGTCGGATATCGCGAGGACAGCGTTTCGTACACGCTATGGTCATTATGAGTTCGTAGTTATGCCGTTCGGGCTAACTATTGCACCTGCGGTATTCATGGAATTAATGAATCGGGTTTTCATCGAATTTTTGGATCAGTTTGTTGTTGTCTTCATCGACGACATTTTGATTTATTCTCGTAGCCGAGAGAAACACGAGGTTCATCTTCATCAGGTTCTCGACGTGTTGAGACGAGAGCAACTTTATGGAAAGTTTTCCAAATGTGAGTTCTGGATGTCCGAAGTGACTTTCTCGGGCATGTAATTTCATCTGACAGAGTTCGTGTCGACCCTCAGAAGACGAAGACTATCCGAGATTGGCAACCTACGAAAGATATTAAATAAATCCGATGTTTCCTCGGATTAGCTGGTTAATTATCCAACCCACGGCCGGAGCTAGCAACCGTGGTTTTTGCGTTGGAATTTTGGCGTCGTTACCTTTATGGCATCACCTGTCAGATCTTCACCAATCACAAGAGTTGAAGTATATATTTACTCACAAGGAGTTAAATATGCGACAGAGGCGGTGGTTGGAACTAATCAAAGATTTGTCATCGAGATCCTTTACCACCCGGGCAAGGCGAACGTTGTCGCCGACGCCTTGAGTCGTAAGTCCGTTCAAGAGCAGATGCTTGCTCGTTTAATGATTGAAGGAGCTTGAGAATTCCTTAGACACGAGATCGAGTGCAGCCCGGCGAGTTCGGGGACGACTTTGTATGTTAGAGATTACATCGTCACTTGAGGAGGTAATCAGAGAGAATCAGAGTTCAGACCCTTCATTTGTTGCGCATCCGTGAAGATGTGGCTCAGGGGAAAGCCCCTGGATTTGTGGTCCACAAGGATGGACTCTTGAAATTTAAGAATCGGCTGTGCGTCCCGGAGAATGATGAGTTGAAAAACTCAATCTTGAGAGAAGCTCATGCTACCCCTTATCCGGTTCATCCGGGGTCTAGCAAGATATACAAGGACTTGAAACGAAATTTCTGGTGGAGTAATATGAAGCGAGAAGTCGCGGAATTTGTTTCGAGATGTTTAGTCTATCAGCAAGTCAAGATGGAACATCAGCGACCGGCGAGTATGCTGATACCGCTCCCTATTCCAGAATAGAAGTGGGAAGACATTTCTATGGAATTCATCACGAGTTGCCGACGAGTCGTCGTGGCATGAAAACGATCTGAGCGATCGCGGACTGCTTTACTAAATTAGCTCATTTCCTTGAAATCAAGGATATGTGGGGTCCCGAGAGACTGGCCCAGTTGTTCATCAAGGAGATAGTGAGACTTCACGGTACCCCTAAGAGTATCGTTTCTGATCGTGACGGACGATTCGTGTCTCATGTTGGAAATCAGTTCATCGTGCTATGGGAACTCAACTTAATCTCATTACCTTTTTTTCATCCTCAGTCCGACGGACAATCAGAGAGGACTATTCAGACATCGGAGGACATGATGAGGGCATGCGTCCTCGATTTAGAAGACAATTGGGAAGCCCAACTACCATTGATCGAGTTCACGTATAATAATAGTTGGCATGCTTCCATTAACATGGCACCTTACGAGGCCTTGTACGGTCGTCGTTGTCGATCTACTTTGTGTTGGGATGACTTGTCAGAATCAATCGGCACCGAGCCCGATGTGCTTATAGCCGCCCGAGAGAAGGTAGCTTTGATCAAGAGTCGTATGTTGATAGCTCAGAGTCGACAGAAATCATATGCAGATAATCGTCGTCGACCACTAGAGTTCGAGACGGGTGACCACGTTTTGGTCAAGGTATTCCCGAGTCGAGGTATTTTCCGTTTCGGAAAACGGGGGAAGTTGAGTCCAAGATTCATTGGACCGTTTGAAATTTTGGATCGAGTAGGCGAGTTAGCTTATCGGTTGGCTTTACCTTCGGCATTGAGCCGAATTTATAATGTGTTTCACGTATCTCAGTTGCGGAAGTATGTTGCCGACCCGAGTCACGTACTTCAGTTCGATGAAATCGAGATCGCCGATGATCATTCATATGAGGAACGTCCTATACGAATTTTAGAGCGGCAAATCAAATGGTTGAGAAATAAGTCGATTCCTTTGGTCAAGATTCAGTGGTCTAGACACAGAGTCGAAGAGGCTACTTGGGAAACCGAGGATAGTATGCGGGAGAGTTATCCCGAGTTGTTTGACCCTTAGTTTCGGGGACGAAACTCTTTTTAAGGGGGGGAGTATGTAATACCCGGTTGTAATTCATTCATTTCCATTCAGTAATTTCATTCGGTGATTGTCACTCAGTGGATTTTCACTCATTTATAATCATTCATCAATCATGTTCATTCACCCGTGTTCACCGTTCGGAAAAACTTCGAGTTGTGTATCGTTATTGTCCATTGTTTCAACTTTCCGCATATGAGTTCGACTTTGTTAGATCACCATTAATTTTTGGTACCTCCAAAAATTCTGAATATTTGCAATATTATAGAGCATCGAGTTAGCTTTCCAATGGCTCACACGGTGAGTCAATCGGAGTCCGGACGAGAGAGTTATGGTCGTTTTAGCTCACCCGCTCATTGTTCAGTTATTGGCCGATCACTGCCGACCGAACTCGGCCGTGTCGTCCGACACGGCCGTGCTTGTAATATCCGACTGTAACTTTTCATTTTTACCTGTCATTGTATTATTCGGATAATCTGATTATCATGAATCGTTGCATTTAGTATTATGTCGTGGTATTATAGATTTAAATATCATATCATTGTTATTTCATTTCATATGTGAT
The DNA here is from genome assembly GCA_033398695.1 of Orobanche coerulescens. Lineage (NCBI taxonomy): Eukaryota > Viridiplantae > Streptophyta > Magnoliopsida > Lamiales > Orobanchaceae > Orobanche > Orobanche coerulescens. The sequence goes on along the minus strand of CM065809.1, from coordinate 140,431,008 downwards.
GATTCGATGTTATTAGAGTGTTGCATTTTCGAATTTTTGTTAATGTAGCGTATGCTACACAATACGATTAACGTACGCTAATCATGTGACTTAGCGTGCGTAAGGTTTCCTCTGTTGCGTACGCTAAGAGGGAATCGCAAAGATTGACTTCAAAGACGTGAACCCTTTTAACCGTTAGCATGCTTGAGATCTAAGTCTGAGCTGTCGTGTCAGTGAAAATCTACTTTTATTAGCGTGCGTAACCAATTTATCATTAGCGTGCGCTAACGGCCTGCGATAATTCAAGACAGTAGCCACTGTAAGCCGCTTACGTACGTAATATCGACCGGATAGCGTACGTTAGTTCATTAGCGTACGCTAATCTGTCCCGATAGCGTGTGCTAAGTCGGCACAGTCTATTTATAGGACCAGCCTGTTTTTCATTTCTTCACAACCCCAAACCGAATTTCTCTCTTCACATATCATACCTCTGCACTACCAAAACGATATCAACCTTCACCAACGTGTTTCTAAGCCTTAAATCTCGGAGTGGAGCTCATTTTCTTGGAGTTTTGGAGTTGTTTTTAAGCTTGGAATATATTCTCTCATAGCATTGAAGTTGTTCTTCATTTCTGGAGGTTGGTGTGTTTTCTTCTCTGCATTATTTTCTTATGTTGATGATTAATGACGAATTATACTTCACCTAGAGTTAGATTAAGCAAGTAAAACATGGTTATAATTTAACTCTTTAAGCACTTCTTGATGAATATGATAATGAGGGTTTAGATTAGATGAGTTCTTGATATTGTAGTAATGGTAACCATGTTTGTAGTTGTCATTACTCACCTTCTGGACGAATTTAGCTCAGTAGGACAGTGTTGGATCGGTTAGCTTCATCATAACTGGATTTAGTCAAGAACTTGATATCATAAAGTGTTTAAACACCATTCTAGGTATTTATTTACCTTGAGAAGAACTTGATAATATTAAAGATAAGATTAGATGATCTAGTTCAGAAATCTTAGAAGCTTTAACAAATCATATTTGTTCAGTTTCACAAGTCTTTGAAGAATGATAAGGATCTTACAAACAATAACTTTCATTAATCCATTGTGTTGATAACTTAGACTATGGTTCATCATCATGCTAAATAGATAGTGTTCTTAAGTAGATGATGCTGATTATGAATGATACTATCATGGTAGATGGAGTACCAAATTCATCATGACTATCCTTTTTAATAGGAGATGTTGTAAAACATGAGAATTTGATTTAAACCAATCTTATTGGCAAATTGAAGATGTTTTTGTTCATGGAATAACAAGAGAATTACAGGACACTTTTGGGTATGGTAATCCGATTTTGGAAAATGAATTAGTTGTAATGAAACCTTTCATTAATCGTTAAGGTATTCATCACGGGGGGATGAATTATTCGAGTAGGTTGCGGGCGTCGTTTCCTACGAATTGATATTAATATTATGAGAATATATTATTGAATGAATTACATTTCATTCAAGGTTGCTTGTTCGATTGAGTGTTTAACCGAGGATACCGTCCGTTTGATCATTTGGAGAAGGACTATCTTTCGCTTACGGATTTGAGGCAAGTTATCTTGCTTGGTTATAATGATGATTAGATTCTTCTGATGGTTATATTTTTCATATGTATGAATTGTTCATGAAATGTTTGTCGTGATTTGACATTGTCCTTGACGTTATTCCGTTTCCTTCATGGGGTTGCATTCCCAAGTACGTCGTTTTGAATCATTGATCTCGTTGGCCTTATTTTCACTTCGGTGAGTTTTCTTGATCCTTAATCGGATATGTGTTTTGTTGAATTCGTTGTCATGTTGTATCGTGACATATCCGGAATCATATCTGCGTTCCGATTGGTTATTGTGTAGGATTTTTAGCCAGGCACATATAGTCATTGGTGGATATTATTCTGCATTGGACTGTGCACACGGGACGTAGTTTCGTGAGGCTAATTAGGTACATTGTCCCACGTATATTTCTGGATTCCGTATACGGGGCGGACATGTACACGGACACATTTCCGGATCGGGCGTACTGTGATGTCCATCTTTGAGCCATACTGTAAATCGTCCATAGTATTGGATGCTTGTGACTGATCGTTTCATACGCCCGAGGGGTATGATTGATAGTCGGAATGATTTCTTTGAAATCTATATATGTGAATTGTATATGTCAGAAGAATTGATTATCATGTATATCTGACCCTGTTTCGGGCGAAATACTTGTATTGTATTTTAGGTCGAGGCAAGGGCAAGGCACGGGAAGAGCATGTCGACGGCGAAGGGTTCGAGGAATACTAGTTCGGGGGGGCCCACATCTCTTGTTGTCCGGTTATGTTAAACCGTGTTATGTTATTTCCTGTTTCATTTAAATTTCTATTTGGTTGTATTTGACATTTGAAGTATTTTCCATCTCCATATGGTTTATACTTGTTTTTGGATCCTGTGTATTGTAAGGCCGTTGGCCATATTTTAATAAACTCCTAATCGGAGTAATAACTATTCATTGTGGTTCGGTATCACAAATAATATTTGTTTAATCTGTTTTGAATATCGCCTGGTGGGTCCCAGTGTGGGATTCACGGCACTGTAATAGCCGCTTTTCGGGGTGTTACAGAAGATGGTATCAGGGCGCGTTGTTTTTTTTATGAGTCATTGAGAAATGAACTAGTATCAAGAGACCTTCGTGTCACGTGTGACCTGTGCAAGCGCCTTACCCTACGAGCCAAATACGGTATGTACTTTATGAGCCATGATTTAATTACTGGCATGATATTGATATCAGTATAAGTCTCCTTGTTGATCATGTTATTTCGAGGAATTGTGACAGGATTTATCTGATTGATAATCCGAGGTAAATGCTGAATTTATTATACAATTGAAATTGTTCGACTTGACACCGATATGATATTCGGTGCAACATTTGTGGTATCGATAACCGTTTTCCTTGAATATGTGATTCCTTGTTGCTGTTAACTTAGCATGAATTTTAGTATCTTGAACTGTACTTATGGTTATCATTATGATTGATTCTTTCAGTATGGAAAGAAACCTGAGAGGTCGTGGCAGAGGGGGACGAGGCCGCAGAAGGGGCCGAATCCCGATACCTCGAGCCAACAGACGCGCGAATGCGGACCAAAGTTCCGCAGACAGTGGTTCACCTTCTAGGGAACAATCGCACCACAGTGGGCACGGGGATGCGCATGTCGATCCTTACATCGTAATGCAGGGCATGATGACACAGATAACCCAGATGGGTCAACTAATGGAAGCTATGCAGAGGGCCGCTACTGGCCAGCAGCAGGGGGCTCATCCTCCTCCTGTGATTGGCGGACCCGTGAGTCGGATTATCAGCGACATCTCGCCTTGACCACCGACTTTTGAAGGCTCCTCTGAGCCTGCTGACATTGTGCATTGGATCGAGCATTTTGAGAAACTTTTCCAGATGGTGGACTGCCCGAAAGAGAATCGCGTTTCAGTAGCCGCGTATTACCTTGGCAAAGGCGCTCACACCTGGTGGCTTTCAGTAAGGCCAGCTGATGGTGTTTGCACTTGGGAGGAATTTAAAAACCTCATGCTAGACCATTACTATCCAGGGCCACTCCGCGAGGCCAAACTGTCGGAACTATTGAACCCCGACCCGTCTGAAGACGATGATGTATTATCTGTTGCTGAGAAATTCCAGGCACTTCTTCCTTTTGCCACGACAATTATCCGAACAGAGGCCGACAAGATCAAATACTTTCTCAAGAGGCTTAAACCCCGAATGAGAATGCAGCTGTTGAATCACCACTGTACTACCTTACCGGAGTTCATCGAGAAGGCTCTGGAGTACGAGCTCACCGCGAAGGAGATTTTCAAGAAACAACCCCAGTCCAACAACAAAAGGTCCAAGAACCAGAACCAGACTGAGAGCAATCGGGGGACATTCAGGAAGCCCCAGTCATTGCCAAACCCTTCTGATCGATCACCCATGGCGTCAAAGCCCGCCGGATCGCACTCTCGAGCGGTTCCCTCTTCCGTGGTGTGCCACAACTGTGGGGGCCAGGGGCATATCAACTTCAATTGCCCAAAGCCTGCCATCACATGCCATACTTGTGGGAAGAATGGTCATCGTGCTCGTTTTTGCAGGAGTGGGCCCGGACATGATCCAGCGGCGTCTCATGCTCCAGTTCAATCTTCTGTCCAGAACCGGACGCCTCCGTCCGCTTCCTATCAGACCACCGGGGCGAATAGGGGAATGGGCCATGGGAATCAAAGTGGTACACCTGGTGCCGGTACTGCGAAACCCAGGATTTACGAGATGAAGAAAGCTGACGATCCCGAGGCCAGCATGATTTCAGGTATACTCGAGATCCACTCCCAGCCTGTATGTGTTCTTTTTGATACCGGTGCTTCACACTCCTTTGTATCTTCTTCTTGTTTAAGTCGTTTGCCTCTAAACCATGTTATCGATTGTGAGCCCTACGTGATTGGTCTACCTGATGGTAGAAGAATTATTGGAAATCGTGAAGTCCAGGACTGTCCGATTCGTTTGAACGACCGTGAGTGGTTGTCAAACCTGATTGTAGTCGATCTACCTAAGAATGATATAATCTTGGGTATCGATTGGATGGATCGTCACGATGCAATACTCAGTGTCCGCGAGCGGATGGTTACCGTCACTTCTGATGATGGATTCGAGTGTATTTTTCGAGGTGATAATCCCAGTCGTTCTGGGAGAGTCATCAGCGCTATGAAAGCAGTGAAACTGCTTAATCAAGGGTGTATTGGTTATTGGTGCTACATGACCAAAACAGCAGATCGACCAGTTGAATTGGCTGACATTCCGGTAGTCCGAGATTACCCCGATGTATTTCCAGACGAGTTACCAGGCTTACCTCCTCATCGTGACGTGGAGTTTATTATTGAGTTAGAACTGTGTACGCCCCGCTCTCAAAAGCACTGCACGTATGGCTCCGACCGAGATGCAAGAATTGAAGAACCACTTGAGGAGTTGGTGACAAAGGCTATATTCGACCTAGTGCGTCCCCTTGGGGAGCACCGGTGTTATTCGTACGGAAGAAAGATGGATCTCTATGCTTATGTATTGATTACCGTGAGTCGAACAGGTAACCATCAAGAACAAGTATCCCTTGCCTCGTATTGATGATTTATTGGACCAACTTCAGGGAGCCGCCGTGTTTTCAAGATCGATTTGAGATCTGGTTATCATCGATTGAGGATTCGAGAGTCGACATTTCAAGACAAAGATTCCGTACTCGCTATGGGCATTATGAGTTCGTGGTGATGCCATTTGGACTGACTAATGCACCGGCAGTATTCATGGAGTTGATGAATCGAGTTTTTATTAACTATCTGGATCGTTTTGTAGTCGTTTTCATTGACGACATTCTGATTTACTCTCGCGATCACGAAGAGCACGAGCGTCACCTTCACCAAGTTCTCGATACTTTGAGGCGGGAACAACTTTATGGGAAATTTTCTAAGTGTGAATTCTGGATGCCTGAGGTTGTCTTTCTCGGGCATGTGATATCAGCCGAAGGGGTGAGAGTGGACCCACAGAAGACGGAAGCCATTCGAGATTGGCTACCACCGAAGAACGTGAAGGAAGTTCGTAGTTTCCTCGTCCTAGCAGGTTACTACCGACGGTTCGTAGAAGGATTTTCTAAAATTGCGCAACCAATGACTAACTTACTGCGAAAGGACAAGAAGTATTTGTGGTCAGAAACATGTCAAAAGAGTTTTGATGAGCTCAAGAGTCGATTGATTTCGGCCCCTGTTTTGGTCTTACCAAAAGGAACGGAAGGATTTGTGGTGTATAGTGACGCGTCGAGACAGGGTCTGGGATGTGTACTAATGCAGGAAGGGAAAGTGATTGCCTATGCATCAAGACAATTGCGACCCTATGAAGTTAACTATCCGACCCATGACTTAGAGTTAGCAGCCGTGGTGTTTGCTTTGAAAATCTGGCGTCACTATCTTTATGGGGTTTCCTGCCAGATCTTTACAGACCACAAGAGCCTAAAGTACATTTTTACTCAGAAGGAGTTAAACATGAGACAGAGAAGGTGGCTAGAATTAATCAAGGACTATGATATCGAGATCCTTTATCATCCGGGTAAAGCAAATGTGGTTGCCGACGCATTGAGCCGTAAAACCGTACAAGAGCAGATGCTGAGCCGTTTGACAGCACAGAGAGAGTTGCGGTTGGACCTTATGAGGTCAGAAATTGAAGTTTGGTTACAGCATGTTCAGGGACAACTTTGTACCCTTAAAATTTCTTCGTCTATTGATGATATGATCAAATCAAAGCAAGTTACGGACCCATTCTTATCTCGAGTTCGGGATGAAGTAAACCAGGGGAAATCCCCTAGATTCGTGATCCATGAGGATGGATTGATACGTTTTAGAAATCGAGTTTGTGTACCCGCTGACGAAGAGTTGAGGAACTCTATCATGAGAGAAGTCCATGCTACCCCGTACTCAATTCACCCGGGCTCTAGCAAGATGTATAAGGATTTGAAGCAGAATTATTGGTGGGGAAATATGAAACGTGAGGTTGCCGAATTCGTTTCGAGATGTTTGACCGGTCAGCAGGTTAAGATTGAGCACCAGCGACCCGCAGGAATGCTGAAACCGCTCCCGATTCCTGAGTGGAAATGGGAGGACATATCTATGGATTTTATCACTAGCTTGCCGACGAGTCGTCGAGGAATGAATACGATTTGGGTGATTGTGGACCGTCTGACCAAATCAGCCCACTTCTTGGAGATTAAGGACACGTGGGGCCCCGAGAGATTGGCCTAGCTGTTTATTAAGGAAATTGTAAGACTACACGGTACCCCCAAGAGCATTGTATCAGACCGTGACGGGCGATTTGTGTCACACTTCTGGAAGGCAGTTCATCGTGCGATGGGCACGCAGTTGAATTTCAGTACGGCTTTTCATCCACAGACTGATGGTCAGTCGGAGAGAACCATCCAGACTCTAGAGGATATGTTGAGAGCATGTGCTCTTGATTGGAAGAACGATTGGGAATCCCAGCTGCCTTTGGTGGAATTCACTTATAATAATAGTTGGCACGCTTCGATTCAGATGGCACCATATGAGGCATTATATGGCCGTCGCTGTAGGTCCCCTTTGTGTTGGGACGAACTATCAGAATCTCTGGGTACGGAACCCGATATGTTGTTAGCCGCCCGTGAGAAGATCACTTTGATTAAGAGTCGGTTGTTAACGGCTCAAAGTCGACAGAAGTCTTATGCTGACCATCGTCGACGACCGCTTGAGTTCGAGGTTGGTGACCATGTGTTAATGAAGGTGTCTCCTACTCGAGGTGTTTTTCGTTTCGGGAAGAGGGCAGTGAGCCCAAGGTACATTGGGCCGTTTGAGGTTCTGGAGCGTGTAGGTGATCTGGCCTATCGACTAGCCTTGCCACCGACCTTGAGTAAGATTCACAACGTGTTTCATGTCTCCCAGCTGAGGAAATATGTTGCTGATCCGAGCCACGTACTTCAATTCGAAGATATTGATTTAGCAGAGGATCATTCGTACGAGGAGCGTCCTGTACGGATACTCGAGAGGAGGATCAAGCAGTTGCGGAACAAGACGATTCCCCTATTGAAAGTTCAGTGGTCACGACACGGAGTCGAGGAGGCTACGTGGGAGACCGAGGATAGTATGCGAGCGAGCTACCCTGAGTTATTTACCCCTTAGTTTCGAGGACGAAACTCTTTTTAAGGGGGGGAGTATGTAATATCCGACTGTAACTTTTCATTTTTACCTGTCATTGTATTATTCGGATAATCTGATTATCATGAATCGTTGCATTTAGTATTATGTCGTGATATTATAGATTTAAATATCATATCATTGTTATTTCATTTCATATGTGATGATTCGATGTTATTAGAGTGTTGCATTTTCGAATTTTTGTTAATGTAGCGTACGCTACATAGTACGATTAACGTACGCTAATCATGTGACTTAGCGTGCGTAAGGTTTCCTCTGTTGCGTATGCTAAGAGGGAATCTGGCAGCAGTTGACTTCAGCACGTGAACCCTTTTAACCGTTAGCATGCTTGAGATCTAAGTCTGAGCTGTCGTGTCGGTGAAAATCTACTTTTATTAGCGTGCGTAACCAATTTATCATTAGCGTGCGCTAACGGCCTGCGATAATTCAAGACAGTAGCCACTGTAAGCCGCTTACGTACGTAATATCGACTGGATAGCGTACGTAAGTTCATTAGCGTACGCTAATCTGTCCCGATAGCGTGCGCTAAGTCGGCACAGTCTATTTATAGGACCAGCCTGTTTTTCATTTCTTCACAACCCCAAACCGAATTTCTCTCTTCACATATCATACCTCTGCACTACCAAAACGATATCAACCTTCACCAACGTGTTTCTAAGCCTTAAATCTCGGAGTGGAGCTCATTTTCTTGGAGTTTTGGAGTTGTTTTTAAGCTTGGAATATATTCTCTCATAGCATTGAAGTTGTTCTTCATTTCTGGAGGTTGGTGTGTTTTCTTCTCTGCATTATTTTCTTATGTTGATGATTAATGACGAATTATACTTCACCTAGAGTTAGATTAAGCAAGTAAAACATGGTTATAATTTAACTCTTTAAGCACTTCTTGATGAATATGATAATGAGGGTTTAGATTAGATGAGTTCTTGATATTGTAGTAATGGTAACCATGTTTGTAGTTGTCATTACTCACCTTCTGGACGAATTTAGCTCAGTAGGACAGTGTTGGATCGGTTAGCTTCATCATAACTGGATTTAGTCAAGAACTTGATATCATAAAGTGTTTAAACACCATTCTAGGTATTTATTTACCTTGAGAAGAACTTGATAATATTAAAGATAAGATGAGATGATCTAGTTCAGAAATCTTAGAAGCTTTAACAAATCATATTTGTTCAGTTTCACAAGTCTTTGAAGAATGATAAGGATCTTACAAACAATAACTTTCATTAATCCATTGTGTTGATAACTTAGACTATGGTTCATCATCATGCTAAATAGATAGTGTTCTTAAGTAGATGATGCTGATTATGAATGATACTATCATGGTAGATGGAGTACCAAATTCATCATGACTATCCTTTTTAATAGGAGATGTTGTAAAACATGAGAATTTGAGTTAAACCAATCTTATTGGCAAATTGAAGATGTTTTTGTTCATGGAATAACAAGAGAATTACAGGACACTTTTGGGTATGGTAATCCGATTTTGGAAGATGAATTAGTTGTAATGAAACCTTTCATTAATCGTTAAGGTATTCATCACGGGGGGATGAATTATTCGAGTAGGTTGCGGGCGTCGTTTCCTACGAATTGATATTAATATTATGAGAATATATTATTGAATGAATTACGTTTCATTCAAGATTGCTTGTTCGATTGAGTGTTTAACCGAGGATACCGTCCGTTTGATCATTTGGAGAAGGACTATCTTTCGCTTACGGATTTGAGGCAAGTTATGTTGCTTGGTTATAATGATGATTAGATTCTTCTGATGGTTATATTTTTCATATGTATGAATTGTTCATGAAATGTTTGTCGTGATTTGACATTGTCCTTGACGTTATTCCGTTTCCTTCATGGGGTTGCATTCCCAAGTACGTCGTTTTGAATCATTGATCTCGTTGGCCTTATTTTCACTTCGGTGAGTTTTCTTGATCCTTAATCGGATATGTGTTTTGTTGAATTCGTTGTCATGTTGTATCGTGACATATCCGGAATCATATCTGCGTTCCGATTGGTTATTGTGTAGGATTTTTAGCCAGGCACATATAGTCATTGGTGGATATTATTCGCATTGGGTGTGCACACGGGACGTAGTTTCGTGAGGCTAATTAGGTACATTGTCCCACGTATATTTCTGTATTCCGTATACGGGGCGGACATGTACACGGACACATTTCCGGATCGGACGTACTGTGATGTCCATATTTGAGCCATACTGTAAATCGTCCATAGTATTGGATGCTTGTGACTGATCGTTTCATACGCCCGAGGGGTATGATTGATAGTCGGAATGATTTCTTTGAAATCTATATATGTGAATTGTATATGTCAGAAGAATTGATTATCATGTATATCTGACCCTGTTTCGGGCGAAATACTTGTATTGTATTTTAGGTCGAGGCAAGGGCAAGGCACGGGAAGAGCATGTCGACGGCGAAGGGTTCGAGGGATACTAGTTCGGGGGCCCCCACATCTCTTGTTGTCCGGTTATGTTAAACCGTGTTATGTTATTTCCTGTTTCATTTAAATTTCTATTTGGTTGTATTTGACATTTGAAGTATTTTCCATCTCCATATGGTTTATACTTGTTTTTGGATCCTGTGTATTGTAAGGCCGTTGGCCATATTTTAATAAACTCCTAATCGGAGTAATAACTATTCATTGTGGTTCGGTATCACAAATAATATTTGTTTAATCTGTTTTGAATATCGCCTGGTGGGTCCCAGTGTGGGATTCACGGCCTTTGTAATAGCCGCCGGGTGTTACTGTCTTTGTACTAAATCGAAATGCCGAAGTCTCTGCCACAGGACTCGACCGTGTCGTCTGGCACGGCCGAGTCAAACTCTTCCGGATAAGCCAGAACCGACTGCCCAGACGCCCGACCGTGTTCCAGGACACGGTCGAGTCATACCGAGTCACTGTCGGACAGGTCACTATCGGAAGGCCTCTTCGCGCCGCGACCGTGTCAAGCAGGACACGGTCGAGTCCCTGTCGGCCAGTTGCGCGCCGCGGCCGTGCCGATCGGCACGGGCCGTGTCCGACAGACCAGCAAACCCCTTTAAATTCGTTTTTTTTAGCATTTCAGCTCATTTCTTCATTCTTTCACCTTCACACGCGAGAGAGGGTCTTGAGGGAGAGATTTCTTCATCAATTATCATTTGAGTGTGTATTTTTCATCATCTTCAATCATTTGGGAAGCTTGGATACTCGATTAAACTCGTGTTCTTCGGATCGAAGTGGTTGGATCTTCTAGAGGTAATTTCTTCAACACCTTGGACTTCGATTTTGTGTTGAGATATGCTGTTTTGGACGTTATAATCATGTTATATGAAGGGATATGTATATGATTATGAGTTTGTATAAGGATTCATTGGATTATTGAGGGATTATTCAAGAACACCTTGAATATCGGGTTGAAATTGGGGGTTTTCGATTAATTGTCGTTATAACCACGTTTTCGGATATTCATTTTGGATTATTGATCATTTGGAAGATGTTTGTTGGTTTGAAACACTTCTTGGGGGATTTGATAGTGGCTCATTGAGATTTGATTGTAAACAATCGGAGTTTGGCCACAACGTATTCGATATAATGCCCCAATGAACTTAGTTTAATCGTATCGACGTTTTGAGTTCGTTATATTCGTGTTTGATTCGTATATTGAACGTGTTGTTGGATATTGTATAATTCAAGGTTGTTCGAGCGACCGATATCTCAATTAGGACGTTGTTCGTGGAAGGATAATTGTCACCGGTATTGTGTAAGTTAATTCTTACTCGGTTAAAAGGATATTCATCCCTTTTGTTGTTGTTCATTCATAATCATAACTCATTCATCATTGTATTAACCGTATCAAAACTTGTTATTGTCAATTAATCACTTCAGTCATAAGGAACGACGGTTCCAATCATTTCATTGAGCTGTCATTTACTTCACTATCATTCCATCTCGGTGAGTCATTATTCATTTTCGATGTCACTTTTGTTATATCGTGGCATTCCGGGTCATACTGGCGTGTCGGTTGGTATGTGTAGGATTTTCATGTCGGGCACATTTATGTCGTGTGTTGGTTGTTGGCCTCACATTGGACTGTGCACACGAGTCGATTGCTTCGTGAGACTGATTAGGCACAAGACCACGCGTGTATTCGATTGATACTCGTTGGTGGCTTGTGCACGGACACATTTCCATCCCGGGCGTAGTGTGGCGCCACCCTTTGAGCCGTACTGTTAGTTGATTCATACAGCATGTTTGATTGCATATGTTTTCAACAAGATTGGGTTATAATCTAACCGTTTCATTTTGATCGAACTTGTGGTTTATACTACATATTATATGTTTGTGTTTATTCAACTCTGGAGGATTGTTGTTCTGTTTAACTGACCCCGTTTGGGGATATTTTGTTTTCAGGTCATGGCAAGGCAAAAGCACGGGAATAGCATGTTGAAGTCGAGGAGTCCCAGTGATACTAGTAGGGGCCCCCGATCTTTCAGTTATTCATGTTATTGTCCTTTATTTTCCGCTACAGACTTTCATTTGGATACTCCATTTCATTCAGTGTTATGTATTTTATCTTCATATAAAATACACTAGTATTCGGTATTGTCCTGGTGTGTTGTAACTAAACTCCTCATCGGAGTAATTATTGTTGTAATGTGATTCGGTACTACATTTATCCTGTGTAATTCATTCATTTTCATTTGCCTGGTGGGTCCCAGTTGGGGATCTACGGCACTATAATATCCGCCTAGTTTGGGGTGTTACACTCCAGGTGGTAAGTTATAAGGCATTAAAACAATTGGCCAAGTACTATGGTTAATCATCATGCTTCTGAATGGACTAAATCCATCAGCGAACAAGCCTAATCTTACATTTCGAGCATCCTTAGCGAAATTTGGATGATTGTAATCAAATGTCTGCCAAGCTGGAGAGTCAGCTGGGTGTCTCATGATACCATCATCTATGCGCTCATATGCATGCCATGCCATATTGGATGCAATTTTAGTTGTCATGAACAATCTTTGAAGCCTTGGATTCAAAGGAAAATGCCAAAATGACTTGTTTGACACTTTGTTTTTCTTTTTTGTCTTCCTAGAGTTTTCAACGCTTGAAATATCACCTTCCAGAACTTTCCACCGAGACTCACCGCAAGTATCACAAAGTGTTTTGCTTTCATTTACACCCCAATATATCATGCAATCATTTATGCATGAGTCTATCTTTTGGTAATGAAGTCCTAAATCTCTCAATATTTTTCTTGTTTCATAATAATTTTTTGGAAGTTGGACTCCATCTGGAAAAGATTCTCTAAGTAAATCTAGCATCATACAAAATGACCTATCACTCCAGTGCCCAAGGCACTTTATTTGATGCATGCGAACAAGGAAAGAGAGTTTCGAGAACTTTTTGCATCCAGGATACGATTCTGTTGGCGTCATTAAGAAGCCTAGAACTTTTCGCCTTCTTCATTTGGTCTCTCGCCCACCATATTAGAATTAAATTGCATATCGTTATAGTCACCAAAAATAGGAAATTGATCATAAATCAACTCACGCATATTATCGACGTACTGCACCATCGCTATATGCGTCAACTAAGGGCACCGTGTTCGAAATTGACTCACCATGGAACACCCATTTAGTATAGCCTTTCAGAAAACCTCTTGTAATTAGATGTGCTTTGACAATTTTTAGTTCTCTACATATGCCATTTTTGCACTCTTTACAAGGACACAATATCAATCCATCATTTGAATTCGAAAATGCAAAGTTCAAAAAGTATTGCACCCCTAGCTTGTAGGCATCCATTAACCTTGGTAATTCCATCCAACTCCTATCCGTATCCATACTGGGACCGACAATAACATATTAATTTAAAAATATAAACATTAAAGAAAGCAAATCAAGAGAGTTAGAAGGAGAAAAAAGCAGAGATGACAATCGTAGACATTACAAAAGAACACATAATAAATCCTTTTGTTTTATCCGACCTTTGTCGACCAACATGACAATCATAACAATTTAACCTCATAACTCGTTACAAGTATATAACCTAGCCACTAACTTACTGCCCATAATTTTATTCCACATAATTGCAAGATATTGCACATTAAACTCATAAAATCTTAAAACACTGAACTAAAAACCAAAATGCAAAAAACTTGGCTATATGTAACAAAGATCACATCAACATGACACTCATAACACTTTAACCTTAGAACTCCATACAAGTATATAAACCTAGCCAATAACTTACTGCAAATTCGTAACATACTTGCAACCTTATTATTCTTTTCTTTAATTAAAGTAAACAAAAATGTAGCAATAAAAGAAAGAATTCGATAAGAAATCGCCATTCTCCTGACTGAAAATCACAAAGATCAAGAAAGGGAGCACACAACTGATGAGACTCAAATTCAGGGACTCGATTTGAATTTTGAGATTAAAACCCGTTTAAATTAAAACCGGGATCCTCAAGCTCTTGACAAAGATCCGAGGGACACTTAGGTCTGGCGGCAAGCAAGATTAGTCTTGTTTTGGATTTTAAGGTTTTAATTTGTTTGAGTTTTAATTAATAAGAAAACAAGTCACCTGAAAAATGAATCCATGACAAAAATAGGCCGCGGCAAGCGAAACAGCAAGTAACACTAAACAATTCAAGGACAGCTACTGCGACAATAGAACCGAGCTAGCAACAATAATTAAAGACGAGGTTCAAGTCAACGGAGCCGTAATCGCCCTCCGAGGAGTCCTTTAATCAATTAACTTATCTTATGTGTAATCCTAGTTCACTTAAACAGTAAAGAAAATCCAAATTTTACAGGTAATATTTTTTTACTGAGAAATTACTGAATCAACTAAAAATTAATGGAACTATACTTACCCAGAAGGCGATAAGATTTTTCACTACATGCCTTCATCAAAAACCATAAGGAAACATATTAAAAATAACATATCAATCTTCAATAAAGAGTTGAGGCAGCATTCGAGATTTTATTTCTAATAAAACAAAATCTACATTGATCAGTTATTGGTACAAAATTAAACAAATAAAAAGATTATACAAGCACTAAACACAGAGACAAAAAACGGGGCTGTAATATTGACATGTTCTCTGTGGAGACAAGAGAAAATATTTCTCTCAAAGTTCTCCTCCTTATCTCCGATTACAAAAGAACACATAATAAATCCTTTTGTTTTATCTGACCTTTGTCAGACCAACATGACAATCATAACAATTTAACCTCATAACTCGTTACAAGTATATAACCTAGCCACTAACTTACTGCCCATAATTTTATTCCACATAATTGCAAGATATTGCACATTAAACTCATAAAATCTTAAAACACTGAATTAAAAACCAAAATGCAAAAAACTTGGCTATATGTAACAAAGATCACATCAACATGACAATCATAACACTTTAACTTTAGAACTCCATACAAGTATATAAACCTAGCCAATAACTTACTGCAAATTCGTAACATACTTGCAACTTTATTATTCTTTTCTTTAATTAAAGTAAACAAAAATGTAGCAATAAAAGAAAGAATTCGATAAGAAATCGCCATTTTCCATTGAAAATCACAAAGATCAAGAAAGGGAGCACACGGTGATGAGACTCAAATTCGGGGACTCGATTTGAATTTTGAGATTAAAACCCGTTTAAATTAAAGCGGGATCCTCAAGCTCTTGGCAAAGATCCGAGGACACTTAGGTCTGGCAGCGCAAGATTAGTACTGTTTTGGATTTTAAGGTTTTAATTTGTTTGAGTTTTAATTAATAAGAAAACAAGTCACCCTGAAAAATGAATCCAACAGCAAAAATAGGCCGCGGCAAGCGAAACAGCAAGTAACACTAAACAATTCAAGGACAGCTACTGCGACAATAGAACCGAGCTAGCAGCAATAATTAAAGACGAGGTTCAAGTCAACGGAGCCGTAATCGCCCTCCGAGGAGTCCTTTAATCAATTAACTTATCTTATGTGTAATCCTAGTTCACTTAAACAGTAAAGAAATTCCAAATTTTACAGGTAATATTTTTTTATTGAGAAATTACTGAATCAACTAAAAATTACTGGAACTATACTTACCCAGAAGGCGATACGATTTTTCACTACCTGCCTTCATCAAAAACCATAAGGAAACATATTAAAAATAACATATCAATCTTCAATATTGAGTTGAGGCAGCATTCGAGATTTTGTTTCTAATAAAACAAAATCTACATTGATCAGTTATTGGTACAAAATTAAACAAATAAAAAGGTTATACAAGCACTAAACACAGAGACAAAAAACGGGGCTGTAATATTGACATATTCTCTGTGGAGACAAGAGAAAATATTTCTCTCAAAGTTCTCCTCCTTATCTCCGATTACAAAAGAACACATAATAAATCTAACACAAAAACTTACCTTAGAAGATTCAGTCATCCAGTGATGGCGCGAGCTCGAATCCGTAAGCGTCAGCAACGACTAAGGGACCGAGTTCAAAGATGAATGAACATACGCGCAAAATCGAAGGCCAACCGAAGAAGAAATGATTCTTGAGATCGAAAAATTTTCAGAGGTAAGGAGAGATGAAGATATTCGACTGGTAATGGAGGCGGAGCATATTAGATTCATTAAGCGGTGCAAATTAGGTTAAGAGAAGCGGTGTAGAAAGTAAAATATTAAAAGTGTCACATAATATAAATATAAAATTAATAAAACATTAAAATGTCATTACATGTACATATAGCAACACTTGTTTAAAAGTGTCACAAAAAAAGTGTCACTATAAGGGTATTTTTCTAGTAGTGATCCTTAATTATTATATTATTCATTATACTATCACAATCAGATAAATAAATATACAATTATTTTTATTTGTAATTAAATTATTTACTACACTACCACAATAAAAAAATAAATATACAAATATTTTTATTTGATCATCATATCATTTATCACTACTACTTTCTTATAAAAATCATAAAATAATATTATGATTGATATGAGATACTACAAAGTAATCACAAAGTCCCATAAAAAATAAAATTATATCAATAATTAACATATAGATGTAATATAATCTAACAAATAAGGAAATTTTTTAAATATTATAATTACATATAACATAAATAAAAAAAAATACTGGGCCTGCCCGCGGGCCAGACCTCAACGTGCGGGCCAAATCTGGGCCGGACCAAAAAGACCTGATTTTTTGGGCCAAAAATATGAAGCCCAATGCCCGCCCAAAAACGGGCTGGTTGGCCCGACCCACGGGCCTAGACCTATTTTGCCGGGTCTAGTGGATGACCTAAGAATTTATATTAGGAGTTATTGTTACAAACCGATGGATCCAAACTAATCGTCATAATGGATCCGAGCTGATTAGCCTTTAAAATCATATTCAATTACTCAGTTTTCTATTGGCAAAATCTATAAAGAAATTAGAGGAGATATCTAAAGAGTGAATTGGCAGAAGCTTATTTGTTGTAATGTAGCTCCCCCAAAGTTTATTTTCATCATCTGGCTTATTATGTGGGGAAGATTAAGTACATGTGATCATCTTCTCAAATTTGGCACTGTTGTGGATCCAAAATGCTGCTTGTGTGATGGAGTGAATGAGACTCTGGACCATCTCTTTTTCTATTGTCCTTACTCTACCGAGTGCTGGGAAAAGCTTGCAACATGGTGTGGTATCTCACACAGGGCTCATAAATGGGAAGAGGAAAGGGAGTATTTGATATCAGAAGCAACAGGTTTATAGGCTTCTTTGTACTGTCACAGGGAACTTAGTATGGAGGGAGAGAAATTCTAGAAAATTTCAGAATACCCAAAAGAAAGTGGAGGAAGTGGTTAGACAAGGGAAGATGATTATGGTGACTCGTAGTAGAAAGAACCGAAAGTTAGCTAGATATATGCATGATACTATTCAGTGGTAATGTTTATTGCAGCTAGCTTGAGCTTTGTTTGTTGAGTTTTTTTTGCTTTGTACTACTTTTGAAACACTGGTGAAATAAAATATTTTATTTACCAAAAAAAAAAAGGATTGTGCAAAATTGCACCATACCTTTTTCAATTATATTCGCGTTGGACCTCCTCAATCTCTTAAATTGCATAAATTTCCAAAATTCTATAATTAAATCGTACGCTGTCTTCTAGCTCATTTCCCATCCATTTACAACTAACGTCGTTAATCTGATCTTAGTTAAACCTTATTTACTCCTCATTAACAATAATTTAAGCAATTAAATATTAAGAATAATACAAACTACTAAAAACATATAAAATTATAAATAATAGATCAAAAAATCAGAAATTATATAAAATAGTTAAAGAGCTTAAATTAATTATATGCGATTGAAAGAAAAATCAAAATTTTAATATAAAAGAATTAAAAAATGATGAATATAAAAAATATATTAAAATAATAGATAATACTTATGACATAAAATTAGAAAATACATAAAAAGGTTAAAAGAGCTTAAAATGATTATATGCAATTGAAAAAATGGCAAAATGTCTATAAGACATAACAATTCTTTTATTTTTTATTCTCCCCTTCGTTTTTGAAAATTTTATTAATTTTTTTGAAATTATTTTACTTTTATTTTTTTAGGGTTAAAATAGTTTGTTGGCGAATATATGTGTAATTGAAGATTAAATTGAATTTTTACATGTATTTTTTATAGCAAAATATTCCACATTCCGATATGTAGAGAGTGTATTACACACTTATACCGTTTTTGAAGGTAAGGGATCTTGTCAACCGTCCAAAAAAATTCAAGGTGTCTCATGTAATTTAAGAGATTGAAAGAATATGATGTCTATAGAATATAATTGGAGTGGATATAACGCAATTTTCCCGAAAAAGCATGAGGGATCTGATCCTGACTTACCATGTAGATACAAGTTTTGGAAAGAATCCAGCAAATTAACAGTATATTCTTAGGGCTCGTTTGGTTCAAACACTGTAAACGTGCATATTATAGTTTTAGTCTTACAGATATAATAAGGCCATATGGGCCATCGTGATTGAAATATTATCTTTTTTGGTTTACCTATATTTTTTTCCTAACATACTAATAGATTCTATTAACTCGTTTGGCTGAATTGCTAATAGATTTTATTGACTTGTTTGGTTGAATTGCTAATAGATCCAAATTTCTATGAAAATGGTTTTGAGATCTAGAAAATGTAGGCATAAAGATGACGAAATTAGCCCAACTATCGGCTCAACCTCTTTTTGGCAACAAACATCTTCAGACTTCAGCCATACGTGTAGCACTGTCAGTAAACTTAAAAAGTTCGATTCGACTCGCATTATTCGGTTCGAAAAAATTCGGCTTGCGTCTCGATTCGCACATGTAAACGCATACCCAAACGTTAAAATTGATAGTTTGGCGGACCGGACCAAACGGTGCGAAATAGTTCGGTCCGATCATCAAGGGCTTAGAAGCCCGCTTTGATCAATTATTCCAGCCTCGCTTCTTCTCAGCGGAAATCTCGTCTCCGGACTCGTCGGTCAACACAGTCCCAATCGTCGATTCTTCGGCTTCCGTCCATGGCAATTGGCATCTTCTTCCAACCCCGTTGTTCCAGCTTTGATTCTTCTTGTTCATTGGATGAAGAACAAAGTGAACAGTTAGGTAAGTACCAAACATCAGAAATTCCATCTATGATACTGGTAATCGTTTTTATATTCTGGATTTTTCATCTCTGGTAATCTATGGAGATAGCTATAATTAATTGATTAATGCAGATTGTGTCAATTATCTCTATAAATATGTTGTTCGTTTATTTTTTCCTCATTTGTGCTCCGTCTTCTCCTGTTGTATGCTATAACGTTACAAAAATATCGGAGCCCTTCCAGTCCCAGCGTCTGGAAGGGTGCTATTATACCAGCGCCTACATGGCGCTGATGTGGCGTCTAGTAGGCGCTGATGTGGTATATTTTAATATAAAAAAATAGTAGGGGTGATACAAAAACACCCCTACTATCAAAACCTTACTACATATACAGCATTCGGTACAACCCCTACAAAGCATGGTGTAGATAGTAGGGGTGTTTTAGATCACCCCTTTCTTATTTTTATATTAAAATATACCACAGTAGCCTCTTAGACGCCACATCAGCGCCATGTAGGCGCTGGTATAATAACACCCTTCCAGACGCTGGGACCGGAAGGGTGCCGACAAAAATATACTTGAGGCAGTCTTCTTATTACGTACCAAAACATAATGGCATAGTTTTACACGCAACTTAACGGTTTTTAGTTAATAAAGGGACACATTATTAATAGGTTTGACAATATTATAATTGAAAGAGAGTTTCATGTGATAGAGCAGTTTTTAATTGGTAACAGATTAAAGATTTTTTCTGGTTGAAGTTCATCCTTATAAGATTGTGTTTCATAAAAATACTTATGTTGATCCTACAATTTTCAAAGCATTTTTCAAATGGAGTGATCAGTTTTCGGTTGAAGTACATTTCATGAATCTTATTTATTTAGTTTGAAGTTTGAACAGATGAATCTCTGATAATCGTTTGAATGAATTGCTTGCTTTGTGGGAGATGATAATCGGTTGAGGCAGTATTGAACGAATTGCTTGCTTTTTGTTGCCTCATTTGAATTACTATCTTGATTGAGTTGTGATTCCTAACCATATGTTTTTATTTATTGGTGGTAGTTAGAAATGTGGAAGACTTTGTTAAAGAGCAAGAACCTACTGCAAAAAGTAAGAAAAGGAAGACCACTATTGCAGAGAAGAAATATGACATATAAAAGCCTAGTGCTTGGCCTCACTTCAACAAATATAACGAGCCTCTTATTGAAGTTGTTGATGGAGTGGAAAAGGTTGTCGGGAGAATAAAGCGATTTACATGTAACTACTGTGGCACAACTTTTGGGTGTTATTCACGGGGTAATGACACTAGTATCCTTAGAAAACATATTGAGAATGTGTAAGAGTTGTCCGTGTAAAGTTAATATAGAAGGGGGGGGGGGGGGGCAACAAATGTTAACTAAGAATAGCATTATGGTTGATGGTGTGATAACTTTAGGTAGTATTGTTTGGACTAAAGAGGCGTGTATCGATGCAACAACTAGGATGATAATTATAAATGAGTTGCCATTTAGCTTCATGAAAATACTGGTTTTAGGCATTTTTGTGATGTCGCGGTCCCTAAATGGGAGCCTCATACTAAGAAGATGATGTTGGGATTCGGTGCCTAAATCGAAGGCCCAGCGGAAGCGGTAAAACGAAAATTAATTCGATCCGAATCCCTACGAGGATCGATCGAGCTACGTATATACGAATATCAAAAACGAATTCACAAGAGATATAGAAACCCACCCTTGTAGTCCGTTGATTAGATGGATAACCTTCTCTTGAGCTATTCCCCAAGCTTTGCTTGATCTCTACGAAACTATTCCGCTTCAAGCCCTCATTCTCTAATTCATCCTCATTCCCTGCTTTCCTCCTTCTCTCCTTCTCCTCTCTCCTCCTTCGATCCACCAGTCACCGACGCCTTCACGACCATTCACCACCGCCTTCACCACCATTCACCACCACCTTCCCCATCATTTACCGTCAACCATTCGCCATCGTTCCCCGTCAAAGATGTAACCAGATTAATTATTCAATTTTGAAAGTAAGGTTTTTTAATTGTAGGTAATTGTTACTCTTAATTAATATGGATATATTGATATTCGTTTGCATGTATATGATGTTCATTGATTTGTATTGAATAATTTGTTCATTTTTTGTTGTTATCATTCTCCGGATTGTATTAGACACTTTGAGGGCTGAGCAGTTGTACGCGAAGTTCTGTAAGTGTGAGTTTTGGCTCGAGGAAGTGATGTTCCTCGGGCATGTGATGAAGCTATATATGTAAAGATTATTACACTCTAAGTGTTTTAATCTTACTATCTCAATATTTTCTCTCAATTTTCTCCAAGAAAATGAAAAATCAAGAACTTGATGAATCAAGATGAAGAAGACTTGGAGAAGTCTTTTCTCTCTCTCTCTCTACACTCTTATTCACGTTGGAAATGGAATCATGTGTTGGGAGAGTTTGTCAAAGACATCATCTTATATTATTTCCACCCTCATGTGTACAACCCATGTCACATGAGGTCTTGTCCCACCAAGTCATTATCATATATTAATAAATGGAAGAAAAGACAATGGGAAAGTGAGTGGAAGCAAGGGGGGCGGCTATCATGTAGAAACGGATGAGTTCGGTTCGTTTCGGACTCCCGTGAGTCCAAACAGATAAACTACGATTCCGTTCCGATGTATTTGTATCGATTAATTAATCCAATTAATTAAACATATCAAATACAAAATAACATAATTAATTTCTCCAAGAAATAATTATATTCATGAATTAAATTAATCACCCAGTGATATATTTAATTCATTAAGCCGTAAATCAATTTATCTGATAAGTCGATTTAAACATCCAATGTCCCAAATTTAGATATCCAATATCTAATATTCATAATGAGAGAATTAGCTTGATTCATTCCATCGTCAATCCTAATGCGCGACTCGGTAGGTCCGTCTTAGTCAGCAATGGGAGGAACCAAAGAGTAGTAGCACCACCTATCCAGCCTGGTGGCCTACACTGTACCCCGACTGAGAACGAATGATTGGGATTATTCAAGAACCATTCTGTCGTGAATACCGATGGCGTATAAACCTACTTTCAAATGTCCCGATCAAGTTATAGGGTCACGGTCGGTCAAACCTATCTGTACTTGACGCTATGCATGCATTAATGCAAATCGAGATCATCGAGCTCTCGTGTATCTAATACTGACTAGCTCCAATGCTTTGGCCAAGACTTATGATCTCATACGCGATAACCGCATAGGACATATAACCCGTTCACTAACGGGAGAAAGAATTCTATCTTGGTATTGGTAGGACTGCTACTTGCCCATCAAGATGCACGTCGAGGTTGACCCCTGCCTTCCGGTTTATAGGGTCGAACTACTCTAATGAAAATCTTGACGTCACAAGCACATCCCTACTAAATCCTCAAGTCGAAGGTTCACGAATACCTATCACAACCTTTCGATTCCATCATTGACTATCCCAGAGTAAAATTCGTATGACGAATCGAGGGTGAGTCGGTTCGAGTATACTAATCTAATTAGCATACCTATAACGTGTGCTCTGTAATACCCTCGCCTTTACTATTGTATTTTCTGACTTAAACCAAGTATCTTCACACCATATCTGTATTGTTATAGCAAATATATCGATGAATTATGTTAAGTTGGAATCATGGTCATTCATATTATATTAATTGTTGGGTGATATTGGGAGAATTCCATTTATGCTTATTATAGCACTTAACGTACGTTAACCTATCTTCTTAACGTACGCTATGTACGTCGCCTTACGTATGTAACATCCATATGTTAACGTACGTAATGCGGGAGATCCACCCGATCGCCTTTCGGTAGTGGGCGGCGGGGGTAGGTGGTCGAGAGTCGATCGCGATAGCCAAGTCAACGGCTATTACGTACGTAATAGCTATATAGTTACGTACGTAACGATTTGTGTGTTTTAAGTCAGAAAGATCTGATGAAATTGATTACGTACGTAATGTTCATGAGATTACGTACGTAAGGACTATAACGTACGTTAACCCCTTTCGTTAACGTACGTAATGCCGAGTTCAGATTATAAAAATATGACTTGCCATTCATTTCCTGCTCGACCCATTCAACCTCCCAACTGAGAAAAACGATTCCCTTCCCTGCCAACTCCGTTTCTAGCCCTTCTAACTTGTGTTGGAGCTTCAACACTTGATTGGTGACTTGGAGAGTTAGAGATTGAAGTGTATCCCTTGAAGTGTTGGTGTTGTTCTTCATTTTGAGGTTGGTCTTTCTTTAACTCATATCAAATCCATGCTTATGATGATGTTAGTAGATAAATACTTCACATAATGTTAGTTTAAGCTAGTGTAAGCATGATGAGTTAATTGAATCATGCTCAAACTAAGTGAAGATTAACATTAAGGGTATTAGTGTTCTTGATGTAAATAACTTCATAATGTGATTGTGTTGATAATGATATACATAAAACCTGATGTATAACATGATAATCGGAAGTTGATTATAGTCTCAACACTAGGAACATGTTAGGGATGAAATCCTTAATGATTAAAGGTGAGAAATGTTAAACTTGTCTTGAACATTCAATTGATTCTTGAAGGTAATATGGAACCATAATTTTGGCCTCTAAAACCAACACCTTGTTAATAAATTGTTGGAAGAATTATGTTAACCCTTTGAATATGATCTTCACAAGATGGGATGAAGTTACTTTTAGAATTTCAAGTATCCAATGATATAACTAGGCTTTTAATAAATTCTTCAAAAGTAAAACAATAGATTTTGATAGAAGGAAGTTGTAATCTTCATATGATCAAGTTCATCGAGTTCGTTGATAACTTAAAAGGGTGTTAAACGCTAAATTAATATGTTAATAATGTTCTTAAAAGGATTGTAGTGAATATGGTGATACAAATGCGGTAGACGAGTAGCCGAATTCCATTTCATTAATCCGTGTATGTTAAGAGACGTAAATTAAGATGATGTTCTTAGTTCACTAAAAACTTGAGCTTATGCTTCATATAGGAATCAGTTTTAATGTAATCGTTGGTAAAATAATGAAGAACGTAATTAAACACAAACTTATATCGTAATCGGTAGTGGCGATGATTTGAAAAGATGCTTTCACAATGTTACATTGGTAATAAACTGGACTTCAAGTATTTGACATTAATGTTAGAATATGTGAATGAACATGATAAACATATGATGATTTGTAATAAGAACATTAAAGTGATCAAAAGAATAATTGATTTATTCAAGTAAATTTACGAATATTATTTATGTAATAATACCGTTATCGTACGAATGTGTTGTTGAATGAATTACATTTCATTCAAGGTTGCTTGTTCACGTGAGTATTGTTAGACGAGGATACCGTTCGTTTGACCATTCAAAGAAGGATTATTCATCTACGGAATTGAGGCAAGTTATCTTGCTTGGTTATAATGATGGTTGAATTCTTGTGATTATTATCCGTTTCGTGTGTATGAAATGTTCTGATAATCTATGATTCGTGATATGGTGATACCCTTGATCGTATTGTCATGGTGTTGGGGATGATATACCCGAAATTACCATCCTTGTTACCGTTAGTCCTTTTGAGCTTTGTTGACACTTCAGTGAGTCGTTCGATTCCTTGATAAAGGTGTAATTCGTTGAGTTTCGTTGTCATGTTGTATCGTGACATCTCTGGAGTCATATCTGCGTGCCGATTGGTTATGTGTAGGATTTTTAGTCGGGCACTTGATGATCATGCATGGATGTTTTCCGCATTTAGATCGTGCACACGAGACGTAGTTCATGAGGCTAATTAGGTACATCGTCCCACGTATATTCTGGATTCCGTATACGGGGTGGACATGTGCACGGACACATTTCCGGATCGGGCGTACTGTGACGTCCGTCTTGAGCCATATTATATGGTCGTTCGTATATTTGGTTATGTTCGACAGTTGGGACTGATTGTTTATACGCCTCCGGGGTATATTCAATAGTCGATTGTTTTCTTTGAGATCAGTATATATATGAATTGTATAATGTCATGAGAATTATTATCATGTATAGCTAACCCTGTGGTTTGGGGCGAAATACTTGTATTTCAGGGCGAGGAAAGGGCAAGTCACAGGAGGAGCACAATGGCGACGGAGGGTTTTGAAGGATGATATTTCGGGGGGCCCGAGTCTTTTGATGTTCGGTTATGTTTTATGATGAATTCCATTTTACTTTGTGTCGGATGAATGTACTATAATTTGTTAGGTACCGCCCATCGTCATATGGTCTGTACCGAATTTGGATCCTGTGTACGTTTGCTCGTATTAAAGACATGAATAACTCATACTCCACATCGGGGTTTTGATAAATATTGTGGTACGGTGCCACATTGTCAGGTTGCAAGTATATATCGTGATATCGCCTGGTGGGTCCCGGTAGGGGGTCCATGGTACTGTAATAGCCACCGTTTTCGGGCTGTTACAGAAGATGGTATCAGAGAGTGTGTTTTTATTTTGAGTCATTGTAGAATCAAAATAGCATCAAGAAACCTTCGTGCCACGTGTAACCTGTGCAAGCGCCTGACCCGTCGAATACGTATGTTCTCATGAACCATAATTTGATTACTGGCATGATATTGACGACGTATTGGTCTCCTTACTTATCTTGGTATCTTGCTAACATGAGGTAAAATTCATCTGTTTAAGGTGAACCTAAATTAATTATGTGATTGGAATTGTTTCGACTTGATGTTGATATGATATTGAGTGTGTAACACCTGTGGTGCCAATAATTCTTTACGAACTGCTTTGTCGGATATGAAATTCCCTGTTGCTATTAACTTAGCATGAATTATGATTGATAAATTGAACTGTACTTGTGACTTGATTCTTTCAGTATGGAAAGGAATCCGAGAGGCCGTGGCAGAGGGGGACGAGGCTGCGGAAAAGGCCGAATCCCGATACCACGAGCCAACAGATGCGCGAATGTGGAACAGAGTTCCGCAGGCAGTGATTCGCCTTCTAGGGACCAATCACACCACACTGGAGAGAATGCACGTGTCGATCCTTACACCGTGATGCAGGGCATGATGGCCCAGATGACCCAAATGGGTCAGCTGATGGAAGCTATGCAGAGGAATACTGCGAGTCAACGGCAGGGGCAACGGCCTTCGCCTCGGTGCACAGGCGGGATCGTGAGCCGGATTATTAGTGACATATCACGGCGGCGACCTCCGACTTTTGAAGGCTCATCGAGCCTGCCGACATTGTACCTTTGGATAGAGCATTTCGAAAGCTGTTCGAGATGGTGGAGTGCCCAGAGGAAAATCGAGTTCTTTGTGGCGACTACTACCTTAGTAAGAGTGCCCATACTTGGTGGCTTTACGTGAGGCTGCCGATGGCGCGAATACTTGGGAGGAATTCAAGAATCTTATGCTAGATCGTTACTATCCCGCACCCCTCCGTGAAGCCAAAGTCCATTATCGAACCCGATCCATCGGAAGACGAGGATGTGTTAGCGATTGCTGAAAAATTCCAAGCACTTCTCCCTTTTGCTACGTCAGTTGTCCGTTCGGAAGCTGATAAGATCAAATATTTCCTCAAGAGGCTTAAACCTCGAATGAGGATGCAATTATTCAATCACCACTGTACGACCTTACCGGAGTTTATTGAGAAGGCTTTGGAGTATGAACTTACTGCGAAGGAGATTTCTAAGAAGCAGCCTCAGTTTTCCAACAAGAGATCCAGGAACCAGACCCAAGGACACAGTAACCGGGGGATATTCAAGAAACTCCAGCATGTACCAAATCCTTCTGAACGGCCACCTATGGCGCCGAAACCGACAGGAACGCACTCTCGGGCAATCAGCTCACCTGTCGTGTGTTATAACTGTGGGGACTAGGGGCATATCAGCTCCAAGTGTCCGAAGCCAGCCGTTGCCTGTCACACTTGCGGGAAGAACGGTCATCGTGCTCGCTATTGCAGGGGTGGACTCGGACGTGCTCCAGTAGCATCTCTTGCTCGATCTGGTCTTGTTCAGAACGTGCTCCTCCGTCCGCTTCTTACCGGACTAAGGGCAAACAAAGGGATGGGCCGTGGAAATCAAGTGTACACTGTTTAGGGTTGCAAAACCCAGAGTCTACGAGATGAATAAAGCCGATGATCCCGAAGCCAGCATGATTGCAGGTACTCTCGAGATCCACTCTTAGCCCGTATGTGTTCTTTTTGATACTGGTGCTTCACACTCCTTTTTGTCTAGTTCTTGTTTGAGTCGTTTGCATTTGAATCATGTTACCGATTGTGAACCTTATGTAATTGGACTACCCGATGGTAGAAGAATTATTGGGAACCGCGAAGTACAGAACTATCCGACTAGCATGAACAACTGTGAGTGGTTGTCCGACTTGATTGTGGTTGATTTACCTAAAGATGATGTAATCTTGGGTATCGACTGGATGGATCGTCATGATGTCGTGCTTAGCGTCCGTAAGCGAATGGTGACCGTCACATCGGATGATGGCGTCGAGTGTATTTTTCGGGGTGATAATCCCAATCATTCTGGGAGAGTCATCAGCGCTATGAAGGCTGTGAGATTACTGAACCAGGGATGCATTGGTTATTGGTGTTACATGACCAAGACTGTAATACCCGAGATTTCTGATATGTATTTGGAACTTGTGATATTGTAATTGTTGTACTTTAATCTGAGTATTATTCTCCGTATTTCATAATCCGATGTTGTTGAGCGTATGATTTCATGAATGTGATGAAAATTGTGATTCTGCGCATGTAGCGCACGCTATCGACTATGTGTAGCGTACGCTAAGTGGTTTCCATAGCGCACCCTGTGCATGACCTTAGCGCACGCTATACGTCGTCAGCATGATTGAGACGTGTGGTAGGTGAGATCAGGCCGGGGACCCTTGTCGGATTGTGTCGGGATGAACCTGGATGGCTTTCGGGAAAAAGCCAAGTCAACACGTTAGCGCACGCTACTGACATGAGAATAGCACATGCTAAGTGCCGAGTACAGTGTAGTCAGTAAGCCGTTAGCGCACGCTAAGAGTATGGACTAGCGCGCGCTAATAACCATTCCCTATAAATAGGACAACATCCTTTTCTTATTTTCAGTCCTTTCTTTTCCCACATCCGAATTCTTACACTTTGAGTATTACTCTCTACATCCTAAACACTTCATATCAGCATCCTAGCTCGTGTTGAAGATTGTAGATCATTGAGGATTGGTGTTCAATCTCTCGGTGTTGGATTTTCTTCAAGTTCCTTCGTGTCCTTCGCTACTTTGAGGTAGGTGATTCTTCGCCAATATTAGTAGTATTCTGAAGGACGTTTGATCATGCTTATCTAAGTCAGTTAATTCGTTAATAGTCGAATCATCACGTGTTAGAAGGATATTTTGACATTTCGGCACTTATTCTTCGTATAAACCTTTGAACCTTTTTAGTATATTGGACTCCTAAGCTTTTTCAAACCGATTTGTGATCAGTATATGGAGATTTTCAAGTTCTTATGCATTTATATAAAGGGATCATACGTTTTGGGACATATAACGGATTGAACTTAGAATATCCCTTGAAGATCTAAGATGAATTATGGTGTTGTGATGATTATACGTATCTTTGTATCTCATAGTCATTTAGTACGTATAGAACTTTCACAAACCTTATTAGCATGATATGCTCGGGGATGACTTGTATTATCACCATAGAATTCATGAGTTCATCACCATTAGATCCAATTTTCTACTAGTAGTAATCTGCCATGCACGGTTAGCGCACGCTAACATACGTAAGTTAACGTGCGCTATCGGGGATAAGCTAACGCACGCTACGTTTGGTACGTAACGTACGTTATGTTGTCAGCCGAGTCAGTCGGCTGATCAGAGAGAACTGTCAGTCCATGGCTAGCGCACGCTAGGCTTGGACGATAGCGTACGCTAACAAGCAGGCTTAGCGCACGCTACATAGAGTACGTAGCGTACGCTAAGTGGTTCAGGCAGATTGCATATTTTGAGCTTTTGGGCCGTAGACCGAATTGTTAGGCAATCGTTCGACTTGAGATGATGTGTATATCATTTCTTTTGTTAAGGTTCGAGCTTGCTACGTTGATCGAAGGAGGCGGCCTTCGAGTGTGTTGAGATCATTGAAGTGTTTCGTTCTTGCCATCTTCGAGGCAAGTATCGTAATGTGTTAAAATTGGTATTTTGAGCATGTTTGTGGTTTATTCATGTTGTTGAACATGGAATTTATTTTGTTGAATTGTCATGATATTCGTTATCTAGTGTTTGTATGTTCATGTTGATGGACATAATGATTTGGCATATATGTATGCATGAGTTGTGTTTGTGTACGTTGTACGATCTATGCTAAGGGCGCTGGATCGGATGTCCACCTCGTGTTGGTCCGACGGGATCATCTTGGGATCTAGGCTGAGGGCGCTGGATCATTGGACGGGTCATTTCCACCTCGTGTTGGTCCGACGGGATCATCTTGGGATCTATGCTGAGGGCGCTGGATCATTGGAATACCCTTGCTGTGTTAATGGAATCTTGTGGATTCGCATTATCGGATTCCGGTAGTGGAAGTCCGTGTGGTGTATCTTGTTATGTATTGTTGATGCATATTTGATTTGTTTAAATGATACTTGTACTAGCATCGTTTTGCTAACCCCTTCGGGGGTGGACATTTGTTTTGATGTTCAGGTAGCCGAGGAGCAGGGAAACAGCCACAGTACCGACGTGACGACGAAGGGGTTCAATGATGTTTGTTTGTTGTTGGTGATTTGTTTTCTTGGTTTGATTACAGTACTCGAGTACGCGTGTCTTATTAATATCATTTCGATATGGTTGTATTAATTACTCGTTGAACCAGTTGAATGGTTTTGTAAACTTGAATTTCCGCAGTATTGATGTCTTATATTTACATTTCTTTTAAATTAGCCTTGTAAATCCTTACTTAAAGGGTTTACGGCGCTGTAATTATTCCGAATATCTCGGGGTGTTACAGAATATGGTATCAGAGCTAAGATTTATGGATATCTTGGCAGTCGGGTTTAAGTTGGGTCTGTTTACGTTATTGAATTACGAGTCGTTCGTAACATCACTGTTCAGCCAAAAGTCGTCATGTGAACCGTGGTTGTAAGTCTCCTAATCTCTTATACTACCGTTTTACTTAATTACTATTTTGTGAGTATTGACGGGCTTTATTTCGAAAACTTTGTCCTGGATATTGAGGAATTGTGTTTACAGTATGTTGAGAGGAGGACGTGGCCGCGGACGCGGTCGTGGACGCGGACGGGGTAACATGAGACAGGAGGATTCCACAACTACCCCAGAATTATCAGCTAGTCGAACCGATTCCCATTCTGGAGGGCAGCAAGGATCAGCGAATGACGACGCAAATCCTAACATGCTGGGAGTGCTTCAATAGGTGGTGGCGCAGATAAACCAGTTCGCCCAGGTAGTTGACCGCATGCAGACGGCGATGGGACAGCAGCACCACGAGGATAACCGGGGAGACAGATGGCTTGCTGAGGTGGTCAAATTGCACCCGCCAAAATTTGACGGATCTGCTGAGGCACTTACTTGGGATCATTGGCTTAAGGAGTTAGAGAAGATATTCGCGGGTCTTAACTGTCCCGAGGACCGGAAGGTTCCCATTGCCCAGTATTTTCTGACTGGAGAGGCCTTTGACTGGTGGGAAGCTATTCGACCAGAGGATCATAATGCGGACTGGACGGAATTCAGACTAATGATGGAAGCACAGTATTGTCCTCGTCCAGTTAGAGAGGCAAAGATCCGAGAGTTTTTCTCACCACAGAGTTCGGAAGCATCTGTGACAGATGTAATCAAAACTTTTAATCATCAGCTGACTTGTGTGCGACACTTGGTCAGAACGGAGGCAGAAAAGATTTTTCATTTCGATATGCGGATGAAGCCGGAGATTCAGCAGAAAAGATTTTTCATTTCGATATGCGTATGAAGCCGGAGATTTTTCATTTCGAGTGTACTACGTTGCGACAGTATCAAGACAAAGCGCTGGCCTACGACATGAAAGAGGCGGCGATGGAAAAATCAGTGGAGGCAAAGAAGCAGAAGGTGACCGGCAACTTTTCAGAAAACAAGGGTGGTGGGCCCCGCAAGGGCCAGTCTTCCTTTTATTCAGCTAGGAAACCTCCACATCCTTCTAGAGGCGGAAAGAAGTTCCGGACTACATCAGCAGTTTCGGACGCATCAAAGAAATGCTACAATTGTGGTCGAGCAGGGCATATTCGACGTGACTGCCCCGCATCTTCTGTGACTTGTTACGATTGTGAACAAGAAGGGCACCGTGCGGCTTTCTGTGGAGTTGCTACTAGATCTCTTGGTACTCGCACTCCAGCGCCAGTCCCGAAGGAGATAAGTGTGAACCAGACACAACAGAGTGGATTTCAACAGCAGAACGTTGGGAAGAGAGAGACATCTAGTGCTGGGTCCGTTCCTCCGCGCCTGTACGAGATGAGGAAATCTGACGATCAGAACACTGCTGTTGCATCAGGTACGATTCAGATCCTTTTGCAACCAGTTAGTGTTTTATTCGATTCCGGAGCTACACATTCTTTCATATCATTGAACTGTGTAAATCGTTTAAAAATCTCGTGCTTATTTGATTACGAACCATATGTTGTGGGTTTGCCGAGTGGCGAGAGAATTGTGGGAACTCTAGAGGCTAGAGATTTTCCAGTATCTATAGGAGGGAGAGATTGGCCATCGAATCTTATTGTAGTTGACATCTACGGTGACGATTTAATTCTCGGAGACGATTGGCTCAACCGTTATGGAGCTATTCTGAATTACCGAGAGAGAGTCATTTCTATCATTGCTGATGACGGATCTGAACACTTATTCCGAGGGTGGAGACCGGGAAGCTCGGGAAAATTGATTAAAGCAATGAAAGCCGTGAAATTACTGAAGCAATGATGTCATGGAATTTGGTGCTATGCCATAAGGAAAGAGGAAGGAGTAGAGCTCTCGTCTATTTCAGTTGTGAATGAGTTCTCAAATGTATTTCCTGACGAACTACCTGGGTTACCTCCGCAGAGAGAAGTGGAATTCACTATCGAATTAGAGCCCGGAGCAGCTCCTATTTCCAGAGCACCATACCGCATGGCGCCAACCGAGATGTATGAACTCAAGAAGCAACTGGAGGAATTGTTACAGAAGGGCTATATTCAACCTAGAGTTTCTCCTTGGGGAGCGCCCGTTCTCTTTGTCCGGAAGAAAGACGGATCCCTCCGACTGTGTATTGATTACAGGGAGCTCAACAAGATGACGATCAAGAATAAGTATCCTATACCTCGGATCGACGACTTATTTGATCAACTGCAAGGGGCAAGGGTATTCTCGAAGATTGACTTACGATCAGGATACCATCAGTTGAGAATTAAGGAATCGGATATACCAAAATCTGCTTTCAGATCCCGGTACGGGCATTATGAATTTGTAGTGATGCCATTTGGACTTACCAATGCTCCTGCGGTATTCATGCAATTGATGAATCGGGTATTCTTGGAATACTTGGATAAATTTGTGGTCGTCTTCATTGATGACATCTTGATATATTCGAAGGACGCATAGGAGCATGCCGAACATTTACGTGTGGTTTTGAGCACCTTGAGGAAGGAACAGTTGTATGCAAAGCTTTCAAAATGCGAGTTCTGGCTTAGGGAAGTAACTTTCCTTGGGCATGTGATATCAGCTGACGGAGTTCAGGTGGACCCGAAGAAAGTCGAAGCAATCTTGGAATGGGAGGTTCCTAATAATGTGAAAGAAGTTCGGAGTTTTCTAGTACTTGCTGGATATTATCGCCGTTTTGTGGAGGGATTTTCCAAAATTTCTCGTCCGCTCACTCAGCTGTTACAGAAAACTCAAAAGTTTAAGTGGGATGAGAAATGCCAGGCTGATTTTGATAAACTTAAG
Organism: Orobanche coerulescens; assembly: GCA_033398695.1. Lineage (NCBI taxonomy): Eukaryota > Viridiplantae > Streptophyta > Magnoliopsida > Lamiales > Orobanchaceae > Orobanche > Orobanche coerulescens. The sequence goes on along the minus strand of CM065809.1, from coordinate 140,397,646 downwards.
AAGAGACTGACGACATCACCTATATTAGCGTTACCAGATGGAACTGATGGATTCATGGTGTACAGCGACGCTTCAAATCAGGGTCTAGGATGTGTGTTGATGCAAAGAGATAAGGTGATTGCCTATGCTTCTCGGCAGCTGAAACTATACGAGGTTAATTACCCGACTCACGATCTGGAGCTAGCAGCTGTAGTCTTTGCATTGAAAATTTGGCGACATTATTTGTACGACACTCATTGTCAGATCTTTACAGATCATAAGAGCCTCAAGTACATTTTCAGTCAGAAAGAATTAAACATGAGGCAGAGAAGGTGGCTGGAATTGATCAAGGATTACGACTTGGAGATTCTCTATCATCCGGGGAAAGCAAACGTAGTAGCTGATGCATTGAGCCGTAAACCTGTTTCTCTTCGAGTGTTGGAAGCTCTTACGTCACAAACCAGCATTCTACGAGAACTGATCCGCGAAGGGATTGAAGTATGGGCACCAGGAATTCAAGGGCAACTATATGTGATGGAACTGACTTCGTCACTAGTCGAGGAAATCAAATCTAAGCAGTTGAACGATTCTCTGATTCTTCGGTTATGTGACGAAGCAAAGAAAGGAAAGGCCCCAGGATTCGTGATACAAGATAATGGAGTTCTGAGATTTCAGAGCCGACTTTGCGTTCCCGATAATGATGAATTGAGACAGACTATTCTGAAGGAAGCTCACAACGCGCCCTATTCTATTCACCCGGGCAGCAGTAAGATGTATAAAGATCTTAAACAAAACTTCTGGTGGGGGAATATGAAGAAGGACGTAGCAGAGTACGTTTCGAAGTGTTTGACTTGTCAGCAGGTTAAGATTGAACATCAGCGACCTGCCGGAATGTTAAAGCCGCTTCCGATCCCTGAATGGAAGTGGGAGGACATCTCGATGGATTTCATCACCAGTATGCCAAGGACTAGAACGGGAATGAACATGATTTGGGTTATAGTTGATCGACTAACCAAGTCGGCTCATTTCATAGGAATTAAAGATACATGGGGACCCGAGAGATTGGCGCGAGTATTTATTGCGGAGATAGTCAGAATGCATGGGACGCCGAAGACCATTATTTCGGATCGAGATGGTCGTTTCGTGTCACATTTCTGGAAGGCAGTTCACAGGGCTCTGGGGACTGAGCTCCACTTTAGCACATCTTATCATCCCCAAACGGACGGTCAGTCCGAAAGGACTATACAAACGGTAGAAGATATTCTTAGAGCTTGTGCCTTAGATTGGTCGACTGATTGGGAAGTTCATTTGCCGTTGGTTGAATTCACTTACAATAATAGTTGGCATGCTTCTATTAAGATGGCACCATTTGAAGCTTTGTACGGAAGAAGATGCCGATCACCCCTGTGTTGGGATGATTCTTCGGATTTGATCGGGACGGAACCGGAATTGATAATTCAGACTCAAGAGAAGATAGCTTTGATTCGAGAAAGATTGTTGACTGCCCAGAGTCGACAAAAGTCTTATGCAGACGTACGTCGTCGTCCTCTAGAGTTCGACATTGGGGAACATGTAATTTTGAAGGTGTCTCCTACACGAGGGATTTTCCGTTTTGGAAAAAAGGGTAAGCTAAGTCCGAGATATATCGGACCATTCGAGATCCTCGAGAGAGTTGGAGATTTAGCATACAGGTTGGCCTTACCGCCATCGCTGAGTCACGTTCACAATGTGTTTCACGTATCCCAATTGCGGAAGTATGTACCGGATCCCAGTCATATCATTGAGTTCGATGAAATCGAGATAGCTAATGACGGCACCTTCGAGGAGAGACCAATCAAGATACTTGAGAGTCGGATCAAACAGTTGAGGAATAAACCAATACACTTGGTTAAAGTACAATGGTCGCGACACGGAGTTGAAGAGGCCACTTGGGAAATGGAGGACAGTATGAAGACTAGATATCCGAAGTTGTTTTCATCTTAAGTTTCGGGACGAAACTTCTTTTTAGGGAGGAAGGATGTAATACCCGAGATTTCTGATATGTATTTGGAACTTGTGATATTGTAATTGTTGTACTTTAATCTGAGTATTATTCTCCGTATTTCATAATCCGATGTTGTTGAGCGTATGATTTCATGAATGTGATGAAAATTGTGATTCTGCGCATGTAGCGCACGCTATCGACTATGTGTGGCGTACGCTAAGTGGTTTCCATAGCGCACCCTGTGCATGACCTTAGCGCGCGCTATACGTAGTCAGCATGATTGAGACGTGTGGTAGGTGAGATCAGGCCGGGGACCCTTGTCGGATTGTGTCGGGATGAACCTGGACGGCTTTCGGGAAAAAGCCAAGTCAACGCGTTAGCACACGCTACTGACATGAGAATAGCGCACGCTAAGTGCCGAGTACAGTGTAGTCAGTAAGCCGTTAGCGCACGCTAAGAGTATGGACTAGCGCGCGCTAATAACCATTCCCTATAAATAGGACAGCATCCTTTTCGTATTTTCAGTCCTTTCTTTTCCCACATCCGAATTCTTACACTTAGAGTATTACTCTCTACATCCTAAACACTTCATATCAGCATCCTAGCTCGTGTTGAAGATTGTAGATCATTGAGGATTGGTGTTCAAGCTCTCGGTGTTGGATTTTCTTCAAGTTCCTTCGTGTCCTTCGCTACTTTGAGGTAGGTGATTCTTCGCCAATATTAGTAGTATTCTGAAGGACGTTTGATCATGCTTATCTAAGTCAGTTAATTCGTTAATAGTCGAATCATCACGTGTTAGAAGGATATTTTGACGTTTCGGCACTTATTCTTCGTATAAACCTTTGAACCTTTTTAGTATATTGGACTCCTAAGCTTTTTCAAACCGATTTGTGATCAGTATATGGAGATTTTCAAGTTCTTATGCGTTTATATAAAGGGATCATACGTTTTGGTACATAAAACGGATTGAACTTAGAATATCCCTTGAAGATCTAAGATGAATTATGGTGTTGTGATGATTATACGTATCTTTGTATCTCATAGTCATTTAGTACGTATAGAACTTTCACAAACCTTATTAGCATGATATGCTCGGGGATGACTTGTATTATCACCATAGAATTCATGAGTTCATCACCATTAGATCCAATTTTCTACCAGTAGTAATCTGCCATGCACGGTTAGCGCACGCTAACATACGTAAGTTAACGTGCGCTATCGGGGATAAGCTAACGCACGCTATGTTTGGTACGTAACGTACGTTATGTTGTCAGCCGAGTCAGTCGGCTGATCAGAGAGAACTGTCAGTCCATGGATAGCGCACGCTAGGCTTGGACGATAGCGTACGCTAACAGGCAGGCTTAGCGCACGCTACATAGAGTATGTAGCGTACACTAAGTGGTTCAGGCAGATTGCATATTTTGAGCTTTTGGGCCATAGACCGAATTGTTAGGCAATCGTTCGACTTGAGATGATGTGTATATCATTTCTTTTGTTAAGGTTCGAGCTTGCTACGTTGATCGAAGGAGGCGGCCTTCGAGTGTGTTGAGATCATTGAAGTGTTTCGTTCTTTCCATCTTCGAGGCAAGTATCGTAATGTGTTAAAATTGGTATTTTGAGCATGTTTGTGGTTTATTCATGTTGTTGAACATGGAATTTATTTTGTTGAATTGTCATGATATTCGTTATCTAGTGTTTGTATGTTCATGTTGATGGACATAATGATTTGGCATATATGTATGCATGAGTTGTGTTTGTGTACGTTGTACGATCTATGCTAAGGGCGCTGGATCGGATGTCCACCTCGTGTTGGTCCGACGGGATCATCTTGGGATCTAGGCTGAGGGCGCTGGATCATTGGACGGGTCATTTCCACCTCGTGTTGGTCCGACGGGATCATCTTGGGATCTATGCTGAGGGCGCTGGATCATTGGAATACCCTTGATGTGTTAATGGAATCTTGTGGATTCGCATTATCGGATTCCGGTAGTGGAAGTCCGTGTGGTGTATCTTGTTATGTATTGTTGATGCATATTTGATTTGTTTAAATGATACTTGTACTAGCATCGTTTTGCTATCCCCTTCGGGGGTGGACATTTGTTTTGATGTTCAGGTAGCCGAGGAGCAGGGAAACGACGCGACAAGCGTGACGAAGGGGGTTGATGATGTTTGTTTGTTGTTGGTGACTCGTTTTCTTGGTTTGATTACAGTACTCGAGTACGCGTGTCTTATTAATATCATTTCGATATGCTTGTATTAATTACTCGTTGAACCAGTTGAATGGTTTTGTAAACTTGAATTTCCGCAGTATTGATGTCTTATATTTACATTTCTTTTAAATTAGCCTTGTAAATCCTTACTTAAAGGGTTTACGGCGCTGTAATTATTCCGAATATATCGGGGTGTTACAAAGACAACTGACCGACCAGTCGAATTGGTTGATATTCCAGTAGTTCGAGACTATCCATATGTATTTCCAGAAGAGCTTCCAGGACTACCCCCACAGCGAGAGGTAGAATTCACCATTGAGTTAGAGCCAGGGACGTCCCCGCTTTCGAAAGCACCATATCGTATGGCCCCGACTGAGATGCAGGAGTTGAAAAGACAACTTGAGGAGTTAACTGAGAAAGGATATGTTCGACCCAGTGCATCCCCTTGGGGAGCGCCGGTGTTATTAAATGCGGAAGAAGGACGGATCGCTGCGTTTGTGTATTGATTACCGTGAGCTGAACAAAGTAACAATTAAGAACAAATATCCTTTACCTCGCATCGATGATCTATTGGATCAGCTCCAGGGAGCCGCTATATTTTCCAAGATCGACTTGAGATCCGGGTACCACCAATTACGGATTCGAGAGTCTGACGTCCCGAAGACAGCTTTTCGCACTCGCTATGGGCATTATGAGTTCGTTGTCATGCCATTCAGACTGACTAATGCACCCGCAGTATCCATGGAATTGATGAATCGAGTTTTTATTAATTATCTGGATCGTTTTGTAGTCGTTTTTATTGACGAAATTCTAATCTACTCTCGTGATCGTGAGGAGCATGAGTGTCACCTCCGCCAGGTTCTCGATGCATTAAGGCGAGAACAACTCTATGGAAAATTTTCTAAGTGTGAATTCTGGATGTCTGAAGTTATTTTTCCGGACATGTAATATCGTGAGATGGAGTGAGAGTGGACCCACGTACGAAGCTATCCGAGACTCGGCTACCTCAGAAGAACGTGAAGGAAGTTCGTAGTTTTACGGGTCTAGCAAAGCTACAGACGATTCGTGGAAGGATTTTCCAAAATTGCTCAACCGATGACTAATCTGTTGAGAAAAGATAAGAAGTACCTGTAGTCGGAAGCATGTCAGCAAAGTTTTGATGAACTCAAAAGTCGATTAATTTATTTTGTTTTGGTACTACCTAAAGGAACGGAAGGATTCATGGTATATAGCGATGCATCGAGACAGGGCCTTGGCTGCGTATTAATGCAGGACGGGAAAGTGATCGACTATGCGTCCAGACAGTTACGTCCTTATGAGGTCAACTACCCGACTCATGATTTGGAGTTAGCAGCCGTAGTGTTTGCCTTAAAAATCTGGCGCCACTATCTGTATGGAGTTACCTGCCGGATTTTTACGGACCACAAGAGCCTGAAGTATATTTTTACCCAAAAGGAGTTGAATATGAGACAAAGGAGGTGGTTAGAGCTAATCAAAGACTATGATATCGAGATCCTTTATCATCCAGGCAAGGCAAACGTGGTTTCCGATGCCTTGAGCCGCAAGATGGTGCAAGAGCAGATACTGGCTCGTTTGACCGCCCAGAAGGAGTTGCAATTAGAGTTCATGAGACCAGAGATTGAGGTCTGGTTACAACGCATTCAGGGACAACTGTGCACGCTTGAGATTTCATCATCCCTTGATGAGACGATCAGGACGAAACAGATGACGGACCCATTCTTATTCAGAGTTCGAGGAGAAATCGATCAGGGGAAGGCTCCTGGATTTATGGTTCACGTGGATGGACTGATACGCTTTAAAAACCGAGTATGTGTACCAGCAGACTAAGATTTGAGGAATACTATTCTGAAGGAGGCTCATGCTACCCCGTATTCCATACACCCGGGATCGAAAAAAATGTATAAGGATTTGAAGCCGTATTATTGGTGGGGTAACATGAAACGGGAGGTTGCCGAATTCGTTTCGAAATGTTTGACCTGTCAGCAGGTCAAGATTGAGCATCAACGACCAGCTGGTATGATGAAACCGCTTCCGATTCCCGAGTGGAAGTGGGAAGACATATTGATGGATTTTATTACTATCTTGCTGACGAGCCGTCGAGGCATGAATACGATTTGGGTGATTGTGGATCGATTGACTAAATCAGCCCACTTCTTGGAAATCAAGGATACTTGGGGCCCTGAGAGATTGGCCCAATTATTCATCAAAGAGATTGTGAGACTGCATGGCACCCCTAAGAGTATTGTATCAGATCGGGACGGACGGTTCGTGTCGCACTTCTGGAAGGCGGTTCATCATGCTATGGGTACACAGTTGAACTTCAGTACGGCTTTTCATCCTCAGACCGACGGTCAGTCTGAGAGGACTATTCAAACTCTAGAGGATATGTTGAGGGCATGTGCTCTCGATTGGAAGCCCGAATGGGAAGCCCAACTACCGTTGGTAGAATTCACATATAATAACAGCTGGCACGCCTCGATCATGATGGCACCTTATGAGGCATTGTATGGTCGTCGTTGTAGGTCTCCTTTGTGTTGGGACGATTTGTCTGAATCTATTGGTACGGAACTTGATATGTTATTGGCAGCCCGCGAGAAGATTTCCCTGATCAAGAGTCGTCTATTAACGGCCCAAAGCCGCCAGAAATCATATGCAGATAATCGTCGATGACCACTCGAGTTTGAGGTTGGTGACCATGTACTAGTCAAAGTATCTCCTACTAAAGGTGTTTTCCGATTCGGGAAGAGAGGCAAGTTGAGCCCAAGGTATATTGGTCCGTTTGAGATCCTGGAACGAGTAGGCGACCTAGCCTATCGTTTAGCATACGTACGTTAACCCCTTTCGTTAACGTACGTAATGCCGAGTTCAGATTATAAAAATATGACTTGCCATTCATTTCCTGCTCGACCCATTCAACCTCCCAACTGAGAAAAACGATTCCCTTCCCTGCCAACTCCGTTTCTAGCCCTTCTAACTTGTGTTGGAGCTTCAGCACTTGATTGGTGACTTGGAGAGTTAGAGATTGAAGTGTATCCATTGAAGTGTTGGTGTTGTTCTTCATTTTGAGGTTGGTCTTTCTTTAACTCATATCAAATCCATGCTTATGATGATGTTAGTAGATAAATACTTCACATAATGTTAGTTTAAGCTAGTGTAAACATGATGAGTTAATTGAATCATGCTCAAACTAAGTGAAGATTAACATTAAGGGTATTAGTGTTACTTCTTGATGTAAATAACTTCATAATGTGATTGTGTTGATAATGATATGCATAAAACCTGATGTATAACATGATAATCGGAAGTTACCGCTAGTCCTTTTGAGCTTTGTTGACACTTCGGTGAGTCGTTCGATTCCTTGATAAAGGTGTAATTCATTGAGTTTCGTTTTCATGTTGTATCGTGACATCTCTGGAGTCATATCTGCGTGCCGATTGGTTATGTGTAGGATTTTTAGCCGGGCACTTGATGATCATGCGTGGATGTTTTCCGCATTTAGATCGTGCACACGAGACGTAGTTCGTGAGGCTAATTAGGTACATCGTCCCACGTATATTCTGGATTCTGTATATGGGGTGGACATGTGCACGGACACATTTCCGGATCGGGTGTACTGTGACGTCCGTCTTGAGCCATATTATATGGTCGTTTGTATATTTGGTTATGTTCGACAGTTGGGACTGATTGTTTATACGCCTTCGGGGTATATTCAATAGTCGATTGTTTTCTTTGAGATCAGTATATATATGAATTGTATAATATCATGAGAATTATTATCATGTATAGCTGACCCTGTGGTTTGGGGCGAAATACTTGTATTTCAGGGCGAGGAAAGGGCAAGGCACAGGAGGAGCACAATGGCGACGAAGGGTTTTGAAGGATGCTATTTCGGGGGGCTCGAGTCTTTTGATGTTCGGTTATGTTTTATGATGAATTCCATTTTACTTTGTGTCGGATGAATGTACTATAATTTGTTAGGTACAACCCATCGTCATATGGTCTGTACCGAATTTGGATCCTGTGTACGTTTGCTCGTATTAAAGACATGAATAACTCATACTCCACATCGGGGTTTTGATAAATATTGTGGTACGGTGCCACATTGTCAGGTTGCAAGTATATATCGTGATATCTCCTGGTGGGTCCCGGTAGGGGGTCCACGGCACTGTAATAGCCACCGTTTCGGGATGTTACATGCTCCCACTAACCATTAGTGTTCGACAGGCACTCTCCTTGTCAAAGAACACGTCATACAAGTCTTCACATAAACTTAATGCCCATTCAAGTTTCATCGACTTGCGAACGATTAAGTATTTGAGCTATAAGCCTTTCCATTGCCGACCCCCTTATCAAATAAGGAGTGGAACGTTTTGCTCTCAAATACAGGGACTAGTTTCTATATGTATATTTACGAGTTGGGAATGCCAGTAACTACCAGTAAATAAAGAAACATTCATTGCCTTATATTGATGATTTACATAATAACAGTTACAATGCCCTAACTCAACATCCTCTGAGTGGCATTCGAGGGCATACTCCTAACAGATGATTGTCAAAAATTTTTTGAGAATGTATGCTGCTAAGAAGGCTGAGTTGAAGAGTGAGTTACAGTCCCGTTCCGTGTGTTTGACAACGGACACATGAAGTAGTTGTCAAAATAATAATTATATGGTCATTACAGCCTACTTTATTGATCATTGTTGGAAAATGCACAAAAGAGTCTTAAACTTCTGCGCCATTTCCAATCATAATGGCACTACAATTGGAAAAATCTTAGAGAATGCATTGCTTGAGTGGGGAATTGAGAAGAGAAGATGCCACTTTTTTTGTGGAGAGTGGGGAGGGGGGAGAGATTTATGCATGTGAGATGCCTAGCTCATATCGTGAACTATGTGAGAAGTTCTCATGCTAGAATGGATGTTTTTAAAAGATGTGTTGAAAAAAGTAAGGCTAGAATGTAAGAAAATTTACATTTTGGATGTACAAACAAGATAGAACTCATCTTATGTTGGACACTGCCTTGGAGTTGAGAAGGGCATTTGATAGGATGGCATCTGAAGAAGATTCAAAGTATAGGTAAATAAATTACTTTGTTCCCTTTCCATATACTTCGTAAATTCTAATTCTCTTAATTATTGATGCATATTCCATACATTTATTACTTTGTAGGTCGTATTTTGATGAGGATGAGGACGAAGATGAGGGGGTGAGGAAGACAGGAAGCAGAATATGTTTTGGCTCCAGCATGGTCTAGAGCATCAAAAAAGAAGGTTGGGCCACCAAAAGCTGCAGATTGGGCAAATGTATAAATATTTGTAAGTTTTCTAAGGGTTTTTTTTATCAAGATTCATTGAACGTGAGTTCTCAATTGAAGCCTACTGCTCAGTTAACTTTTCATGACATAGTCTCGATTAAGGCTGAGATTGATGAGTTGTATGGTAAGCCTATTGATGAATAGTTTAATGCAACTGATGTGTTGTTGCATAATATGGCCCAAAAGACGAAAAAAGCACAACAAATATTTTGACAAGGTAGGTGATATTAATGAGTTATTTCTTGTGGCACTTGTGTTGGACTCGAGGTACAAGCTTAAGTATTTGGAAAGAAATTTTGAAAAAAATGCTTGACATGAATAGGGTAGAGGTCAAAAGAAGGTCAGATGGTGTGAAGGACTTACTGGTCAGTCTTTGTGATGCTTATAGCCAAAGCACCACTTCACATTGTTCTCAAAAGAGTAGAACTGAATCTAGTGAGGGTATAAGTCAAAGAACAAAACGAAATATTTGTGGAAAGAAGAAAGACATGCTTGAAGATTGGAATGGGCAACTCGAAGAAGGTGAACAAATGGTGGTTGAGTCTGAAATAGATAGATATTTGCTTGATTCTATTGAGAAGCTAAATGATCATGTTGAGTTCAAGATTTTAGATTGGTGGGCACATAATGGCAGCAAATATCCCACCTTGCCGATTATTGTAAGGGATATACTTGTCATTCAAGTTTCAACAATTGCTAGTGAGTCAAGTTTTTTCAACTGAAAAAAGGGTTATTGACCCGCATAAAAGCTCACTGACTCCTAAAACAGTAAAAGCTCTTATTTGCCTTCAAAATTGGCTGAAGTCGGATAGTGTCATGGGGCTTTCATATCTTCCAAATGTCAAAGAAATAGAATTTTATGAGGATATTGAAAAGGTAATCATGCTTTATATTTGTTATTTAGTAGAATTTCAATCATGCTTTGTATTTTCCCAGGCCGGCCTATATTTTTATCCTGTTTTTAATCCAGTTTTATGTCCCAGGCCTAGTTCATTTTTCCGTTTTCAAGGTTTATTTGTTATTTCCTTCGATATGGTCAATCTGTTTTGTTATGTATGCACAACAACTTCAAGAAGAACAGCTTCAGAAATCTCAAAAACTACTGGTGAGCAATCAGCAACTGAATCAAATTGCGGAAAAGTGGAGTCCAGTGTGGCATCCAAGAAGTCATCCAAATCAAACAAGAAAATAAAAAGATGAATCTGAATGTTGAAGATTGTTTAATCTTTTAATGACTTTAATCTGAGTTTGAATATTGAAATTTTTCGTTTTGGGTTTATAGGCTTATGTTGTCATACTAATCCTAATTATATGAAGTTTTCTGTTTTGATTTTAATCCTAAAAATGAAGTTTTTGTTTTGAGTTTGAATAATGAAGTTTATTGTTTTGGGTTTGGTACATTTTTGAGAAAAAAAATCCCAGCCACACGAAATCTCCGGTTTGGTTCCGGTTCAGCTCGGTTCCTATGCGGTTCGGTTCCGAGTCGGTTCAGACAAAAGAAAGTGGGAAAATCAAACCGCGAAAAAACTATGCGGTTCGGTTTCGATTCTTGTGTTTTTTTTCCTTAGAATCGAAAAGTCCCAGACTTAGAAAAGGCAGAGCACATGAGGATTTATCAAGTTTATAATGATATTTTAAGATTAGAGTTTCTATTAATTGTCAGATTTGTTTAAATAAAGTTCTATTGAAGTTGCTTGTTTGCAATGTAAGATGACTACTCAAGTTGTCAATGATCTTCCTCAAAATCACATAAATATGTAGTAAAAATTGCACAAATTGATTTCTCGATCCAATTTATGCAATTCACTCCTTAAAATCACAGATCAAAAGTGTTCATAATTTATTATCGATTTTTCAATCCCGAAGAGGCTTTAATTATGGTACTTTCTCAACTAATGTTCTAGTCCACAAAGAAAACAAACCTCAAACCTGCTCATAAATTGAAAAAGATGAATATCTCGATGTCAAAAAAGATCCCATAGAATAAAGCTAAAAAATTTCACATTTTTTCGACTCACTAGTCGACCCAGTCGCTCGAAATCCTTACAGAGAGCTAGTCGAGCCCCCATTTCGTTCCTCCCTTGTCGACTGGTCGACTAGTCGACGACTAGTCGTGACTAGTCGACCGAAGTGATAACCATGATAGGTATCAATGAAACTTGCCAGATTCTTTCTTCAATCACACTCCACTTCTCCAGTTCTGCAATCTGACCTTTCTCTTCTTCTGAATCCCAGCTATTGCTTCTCTGGCTTGATTTATTTTTCAGGAATATTCTTACAATGGCATGTATTCAGCTTCTTCAATGGAGCTTTCATTTGCTTCAATTTGTACCATATGTTCAACAAGCCATTCATGTGGTGTTGTTGTGTCCAGGAGTCTGCAAGAATTTCCTTAAAATCCTCATGCTCTATTAAAACATTCAGAAATTTAAATGGAGCTGGTTTGATAACCCCACTGTGATCCCATTCCAGCAGTTGAGGACAATGATCTGAGATCCCATTTTCCAGTAATTCACTCACTACATTAGGGAATTGTGTCCACCAGTGAGTATTAGCCACACTTCTGTCTATAAGAGATAGTACTCTATCCTTCCCATTTTGGTTGTTACACCAAGACATTGTATTGCCAACAGTTCTCAATGGTGTGAGATCATTTCTTTGTAAGCAGTCTTTAAAATCTTTAGTCTCTCCTTCAGTGATAGGATTACCCTGAAACCTATCATCACTATAGAGAACTGAGTTAAAATCTCCCCCAATAAGTAAAGCCTGATCAGTCTGGCTCACTTTATCAATTAATTTCCATAACTCCTTCCTCTATTCAATTGTATTGTAAGCATACACAGCCAAAAATAAGAAATTCTGCCCAGATATTTTCTTCACCACTTCACAACAAATTCCTTGGGCATGATTTTCAATAGTTTTGACATCAACCTTCCTCTGATTCCATCCTATCCACACTCTTCCATTTTCTGCATGACTAAAGTTATTAATAAACTCCTAGTTTATGCTCATCTTATCTGTCACTTTTTTGAAGTTTCCAATCTTAACTTTAGTTTCTAACAGGGCCACCAAATCCACTTTATTTATAAGCAAAAAGTTTTTTTATTTATTTTTGCTTGAGGGGTTTATTGCAACCCCACACATTCCATAAAATCAGCTTCATTTCCCACCCAAGGGGATAAGGTCCCCGCCCTTTTTTCCATTACCCTGTTCATCTGCTTGATCATCTAAGGCCCGATAAGTATTTCCAGTAGTCACAATTATATTAGGAGGGGTTGTCTGCACCTTACTGGCTGTTTTCTTAGGTCTTGCCCACTCCTATTCTACCCATGCTCTGGTTCCTTGCTTTTCTTGTTGATCCCCTGTCTTCCGATTCTCCATATTTCCCACCCGAGTTTTCTGAGCTGGTTCATCTTTCTTTTCCCCTCCTAGTTCTTTCTGAGCAACTTTTCTTGGTTGCCATTGTTGTTTTACTACTTGATTGTATGTTTTAGGTCTCTCTTCATTAGCACAATTATGACCAGCAGTTTGACATTTCTTACAAAACGGTGGAATCCAATCATAAAGTACTTTTTGTTCCACTTGAATTCCATCTGCTCCTTCTATCATTACCTTATGTAGTATAGGTTGAGTAACATTAATATCAACCAATACTGGAGCATAATAGATTCTATCCTGGTTAGTAGTGCATATATCTGCATAAAGAGGGTTCCCCAGTACACTACTAATCCTGCTCAATGATTTTCCACCCCAGCAATTAAGAGGAAGATTTGAAAATTGAACCCAAAGTGGGATCACTTTCAGAATTTCCTTCTCAAAACTAAATCCAGATTTCCAAGCTTTCACTATAACCGATTTGCTAGCAACAGTATGAGGGCCAGTATACAACACTCTATCCCTATCCTCAATTGATTGAAACCTAACCACAAAATACCCCTCCACATGGTAAAATATTTCTGGTTTAGCTTCAATTTGGCATTGTTTCATAAGGAACATATTCAGATAAGAAATGGACGGAGAATCCCCAACTACATACAATATTATAGCATTCCTCCATTTCTCAGCTTCAATTTCCACATCACTCAATTCCAAACATGCAGTAGGAACCCCATGTTTCAAAACCGGAGCAACATAATTTAGGCGCATACCTGTATTCGCTGGTTGTGCCTTGGGTTGTTCAGGCTCAACGGTTTTCAGTGGAATTGTTAGATCTATCTTTCGATTCACTCCTGGGTTAGTGGCTTTCCCTATGGATTTTCCTTCTGTGTTACCTCCTTCGATTTCTACTGTTTCAGTCCCTGGTTTCGCCTCATTTCCTGATTTGCCTTCCCCTGATTTGATATTCTCAGCTTCTGTGGTCGGAGATTTTTTAATCTCCGCCGTTGTTTTCTTCTTCCTTCCGGCCATTTTCCAGCGACGCACATTAACGCAGCTTTACTAACGTGGTTTCTCAGGTATAATATAATTTCAATTTTAACCCAACTATTTTTTACATACCATAAATCATTTTAATCATATTAAATCCAATTTAAAATGTGGGAAATAATTTTTAGGAATACACGAAGAAAACAAGCCCGAAACGGGTTCGAAAAGGGGTTGGACCGCGCCCGAAACGAGCCAGGTAGCAAGCAGGGCTGCCCAGCAGCCCTGGGCCGCGGCCCCCGAGCCCTGGGCCGCGGCCCCCGAGCCCTGGGCCGCGGCCCCCTTCTTTCGGAACACTCCCGGACCGTCCAACGACGATTCAGGGCTAGTTTTTCGACCGGATATCCAATATCTATATTTTTCAACATTCATATCTTCAATATAAATCATATTTCCAAGAAATTAAGATTTATATTTAGACATAAACTTACGAAAAATATAATTACAACGAACGTAAAAACATATACCACGATTATGACTAAAATGATTCCAAATCATTCACCATCTAATCGAGCATTCCAAATGCCTATATCGTATATACGATCGCAAGACCTACGCTCCGATACCACTGTTGGGATTCGGTGCCTAAAACAAAGGCCCAGCGGAAGCGGTAAAACTAAAATTAATTCGATCTGAATCCCTACGAGGATCGATCGAGCTACGTATATACGAATATATAAACGAAACACAAGAGTTATGAGAAAACATACCCTTGTAGTCCGTTGATTAAATGGTATCCTTCTCTTGAGCTATTCCCCAAGCTTTAGATTGATCTCTACGAATCCAATCCTCTCCAAGCCCTTGGATGATCCAACGCCGAAAGTACCGTGTCTCTACTTACCACGCGCCGGAGAAACGACCGGAACGACTAAATCTCGTTATCCTCCAAGGATACGGCTAGAACAAGATTATAGGAGCTTGAATATAAAGATTATTACACTCTAAGTGTTTTAATCTTTTTCTCTCTATATTTCTCTCAATATTTCTCTAAGAAAATTGAAGGAAAGAATGAACAACATAAAGATGAAGTTGAAGACCATATGAGAAAACCATTTTCTCGCTATTTTGAAACTCTCTCAACCGTAGAAAATTATAAGGAGTGAGGCTTTTTGAGATATGTCAAGTCTTCACCACATATTCTTCATCTCACATATAAAATTCCCACCTAATAAAGATCATGATACTTGTCCCCTTGACAAAATGATATTCCAAACATCATGATGTAGAGAAGAGGACTCACATGGAGGTGAGTTGGGTGGGGCGGCTATCTAGAATGGAATTGAAAAGTTCTGTTCGTTTCGGACTCCCGTGAGTCCAAACAGATAAACTCCGATTCTGTTCTGATGTATTTATATCAATTAATTAATCCAATTAAGTAATTATATCAAATACATAATAATATAATTAATTTCTCCAAGAAATAATTATATTAATGAATTAAATTAATCACCCAGTAATTTATTTATTTCATTAAGCTGTAAATCAATTTATCCAATAAATCAATTTAGACATCCAATGTCCCAATTTCAATTAGACATCCAATGTCCAATAAATTAGATATCCAATATCTAATATTAATAATGAGAGAATAAGCACGATTCATTCCGTCGTCAATCCTATTGCGCGACTCGGTAGGTTCATCTCTGTCAGCAATGGGAGGAACCAAAGAGTAGTAGCACCACCTAGCCAACCTAGCGGCCTACACCGTATCCCAACTGAGAACGAATGATTGAGATCATTCAAGAACCATTCTGTCGTGAATACCAGTATACGTATAAACCATTCTTTCAAATGTCCCGATCAAGTTATAGGGTCACGGTCAGTCAAACCCTATCTGTACTTGACTATATGCATGCGTTAATGCAAATCGTGATCATTGAGCTCTCGTGTATCCAATACAACTAGCTCCAATACTTTGGCTAAAGACTTATGATTTCATCTGCCAATAACCGCATATGACATATAACCTGCTCACTAATGGGAGAAAGAATTCTATCTTGGTATTCATTAGGACCTGCTACTTACCCGTCAAGATGAACGTCGAGGTTGATCCCCACCTCCCGGTTTATAGGGTCGAACTCTTATAATGAAAATCTTGACATCACAAGCACATCCCTACTAAATCCTCAAGTCGAAGGTTCACGAATACCTATCACAACCTTTCGATTCCGTCATTCACTGTCCTAGAGTGAAATTCGTATGACGGATCGAGGGTGAGTCGGTTCGAGTATACTAATCCAATTAGCATACCTATAACGTGTGCTCCCACTAACCATCAGTGTTCGACAGGCACTCTCCATGTCAAAGAACACGTCATACAAGTCTTATCATAAACTTAACGCCTAGTCAAGTTTCATCGACTTGCGAACGATTAAGTATTTAAGCTATAAACCTTTCCAGTGCCGGCCCCCTTATCCAATAAGGAGTGGAACGTTTTGCTCTCAAATACACGGACTAGTTTATATATATATATATATATATATATATATATATATATATTTACGAGTTAGGAATGCAGTAACTACCAGTAAATAAAGATACATCCATTGCCTTATATTAGTGATTTACATAATTACAAGTACAATGCCCTCACTCAATCATCCTCTGAGTGGCATTCACGGGCATACTCCCAACAATATCCCACTTACACTTAATGCCACACACTATGGTATCTAATACCCATGTTCTCCAGATGACGCTCTAAGCTAATCTGAGAAAGTTGCTTGGTCAGTGGATCAGCGACGTAGTTGGCTGACTCTACTCTATGTGGCACAATGTATCTCTTTGCGAACAAATTCTCTTACGAGATTATACTCTCTCTCAATATGTTTGGTACTGTTGTGAAACCTCGGATCCTAGCCTGTGCTACCGCTCTAGCAGCGCAGCACAAGGTGTTACGTGAAGTTTACCCTGTAACTTCTTAATTTTTCCTTTGAAGGCCTCCAAGGCCGCTTTATACTCAGCCTAACAGGTGGAATTAGCAGTCGCGCTGTAGTTGGCACTATGCCATGATACTGCTCCTCCATTAAGAGTAAATGTAGCCAGAAGTAGACATAGAATCGTCTTTCTGTCATTGGAAGTCCAGTACAGTGAATCCCATCACATTCAGTTCTCCACCACCATATATAAGAACCAGATCTCTAGTCCTTCTAAAGTACTTGAGAATGTTCTTTATGGTGGTCTAATGTTCCCGAACTGGGTTAACCTGAAACCTACTTACCACGCTCCCAGCATGCGCAATGTTAGGTCTCGTACACAATAAAGCATATATAAGGCTACCCACTGCTGAATCATATGGTATATAACTCATTTCCTTTCATTGTTCCTCACTATGAGGACACATCTTCAAGGTGAGTTTTATTCCTTGTCGCATCGGAAGGAACCCTCTTTAAGATCTGATCTATATAGAGGGCTTGGGAAAAACTTATCATTCTCTTCAATCTATCCCAGTAGAGTCGAATCCCAAGAATATAGGTTTCTTCTTCCAAGTCTTTCATAGAGAAATTACTTGAAAGCCAAGCTTTCACAGAACCGAGCAATCCCACATCATTTCCTATTAGCAGAATGTCATCTACACATAGTACTAAGAATGCGATCTTGCTCCCACTAACCCTATTGTATCCACAATATTCCTCTTCATTTTGCACGAAGTCAAACTCTTTGACTGCCTCGTCAAAACGAAGGTCCCAACTACATGAAGACTGTTACAGCCTATACCATGGAGTCTACATCCACCATTGCCAGGTCATTGGTCGCGGGTCGATCTCTTGTTTATCACCTGGAACCTCGTGGAAACCCAGTTCCTCCAAGTGCATAAAACTATACCTCTCAGGTAAATGAGATACCCTACTAGACCTATGAGGTGGTTGTACTTGCGTTATACAAGGTTTGGTTCCATTTTTCTTGCACAGGTGTCTCCTAAGGAGTTTCATTGTATTCTTCCAAAGAAATATTTCTACGTGCTCCGCCTTTCTGAATGAACCTCTTCTTCCAGGAAGTGTGCTTGTAAAGCAACAACGATCTTTCGATCTTCGGGCATGTAGAATAGATAATCCATCGCCCCAGATGGGAATCTAATTAAACGTCCCTTCGCGGACCTAGCTTCCAACTTTTCCACCTTAGTCTTCTTGACATAGGCAGGACATCCCCAAATCCTAATGTCATTAAGACTTGGTTTCCTGCCCTCCCACATCTCATGTGGAGTTTTAGGAACGGATTTGGAAGGACATATGTTCAAGATGTAAGCGGCAGTTAAGAGTGCATACCCCCACAGGTAAATCGGTAAGTCAGTATAGCCCAGCATGGAACGGACCATGTTCAACAAGGTCCGGTTCCTTCTTTCTGACACACCATTTAACTGAGGAGTACCTGGAGGTGTTAGTTGTGAAACTATTCCATGTTCCTTAAGGAACTCATCAAACTCCGTACTTATATACTCTCCACCTTGGTCCGACTCAAGTTCTTTGATATGATTACCAGTTTGTTTCTCGACTAGGGCCTTGAATTCCTGGAATTTCTCAAAGGCCTCGGATTTATGTTTCATTAAGTATACATAACCATACCTAGTATGATCATCTGTAAACGTAATGAAATATTGATATCCGTCACGTGCTGCTTCCAAAGCACCACATACATCAGTATGGATTAATCCCAGTTTATCAGCGGCTTTTTCAAAAGTCCCTGTGAAGGGGGACTTAGTCATTTTGCCTTTAAGGCAAGATTCACAAGTAGGAAAGGGATCCGATCCCAATGGACCCATAAATCCATCTTTTTCCATTTTGTAAACCTTGGTCTGACCAACATGACCAAGTCTAAGATGCCATTTCAAAACTTGATTGGTTTCATCCCTACCACGTTTTCTAGTCATAGTATTCACAACTACTTTGTTGCTGAGATTTAGATGATACGATCCATTCAACAATGTAGCAGTACCCACTAGTTTATTTCTAAAATAAATTTTGCAGGAACCATCACCAATGAAAAATAAAAAGCCTTTTCGGTCCATGACCGGAATGGATGCAATGTTTTTGTGCCCCTTGGGCAAAACAAGTACATCTTCTAAAGTCAAAACAAAGTCGGATTCTAAACTCAAAATAAGTGATCCTATGTCGGTCGCCTCGACACTATGCCCGCTTCCGACTGTGATCATAACTTCTCCAGCTCCAAGCTTCCTACTTTGTTCCAGATCCTAATTCACGGTACAAATATGAGAACTAGCACCAGAATCCAGTATCTAGGAAGTAGAAAATACAGTAGCAGAACAATTTGTTTCCAAAACTAAAAGTTCTGTACCTGAAGCGCCATGAAGAATGGGAAAATCTCTAGCCCAGTGGCCCAGCTCACCGCACTTGAGACAAGCGTCCTTCTTCTTGCTCTTCGGAACTATCGGGGTCTTTCCCTTTCCCTTAAAGTCCTTGACATATGGTCCAGTCTGCTTCTTGGTCTTTTTCTTCTTGTTCTTAGACCTCTGAGGTCGAGAAGAAATCACAAGAGCAGACTCCTTCATCCGCGGAGTCTTCATCTGAGACTGAGCAGTCACAAGTTTGTTCATTAGCCCAGCTATATTACATGCAATCTCATTGCAGTTGAAGTTCATAACAAACTTTGAGAAGGAATCAGGGAGAGACTGTAGGATAAGGTCGGTTTGGAGAGAAGTATCCCTTTTAAAATCAAGAGCCTCCAATCTCTCGATCATGGATATCATTTTGAGGACGTGTTCCCCAACCTTCTCACCTTCCTTCATCCTTGCACCGAACAGTTGCTTGGATATCTCATATCTAGCAGTTCTGCTGTGCTCACCATAAAGCTCGGTTAAGTGAGATAGAATCTGCCTAGCAGAAGTCATTTTCTCATGAGCTCTCTGAAGCTCATTAGACATACAAGCCATCATGTATGCATGGACTTTTACGTCATCCTTAACCCACTTTTCGTGGTTTTCGATCTCTTCCTGATTGGCTCTTGTCCGCACTGGAGGCGCCGGAATGTTCGTCTCCAAGACGTATCCCAGTGCCTCTATACTGAGGACAATCATCAGATTGCGGAGCCAATCCACAAAGTTAGGTCCCATTAAGGTGTTCATTGTCATATTGAGAGTTATGTCTGCATTAAGTACGACACATTAATTAGTGACTCGTTCAATTATGTTGTGAGTATAGAATTAAGGTCTTTTCTATTCTTGTTACCCACATCTCCCACTATTTTTATCGGAACAACACACTCCCGTGTGAAATCCGAAAGTATCGTCGCTCTACTTCATAGTGGTGATTGAGTTCTTTATAAATCTTAATAGAGGGCAACCGAACATGTTTCTAGTCTATTAATTTTCATAATGTGGTGTCCAACACCAACCCATCTAATAGATGATTCGATCTTCTTTTTCCCCTTGTTCACTCCCCTCAACCTATACGGTTTCTATGGTTCGTGAACAAGTTAAGTTTATACCATCGACGCAAATCAGTTTCACAATTGAATCTTATCCGGCAACCTAGCAGGTTTCTAGGGATAAAATTTGCTCCAACCGAAGGCATCCAATGCGCTCCCGGTAATTTATCCGTCCTCCCCGAACGACTATCCCGATAACTCGGAAGCATAGCACATCCGGTTTGGATTTCAATTTCCCGAAAACTCGATGGAGGGAAGGAAAACCTTGAAACCTTATAAACTTAATAATTTGTTGTGGGAGAATTTTCGCGATTAACATTACACTTTGCACATTAATCATTTAAGCGCGTTTGTGGCATTCATACAATATGAAACAACCATTCACAACCTAGTTGCTACCAACATGTGGTTCATGGACCGTTCCTAGAAAACAAAAACTCCATAATCTAATTACAAGTCTTCGTCTTGAATATTCATCTTCTCGAAACGGATCTTCCTACGGTCTTCGTCATTACATATAAATTTTACATTGAAAATTGCATCCTAGATACAAATATTTCTAGTAAAATAAATAGGCTCAAAACGGCCTTTACAACCCAATCAAATAAAACGAACGATTCAAAAACTAAGCCCACGAACCACATCCCCATTCAAAAGCATTCATCCAATAAATACTAAATAAATGGAAAGCGTAGAGATACATTGATCCAATCAATAATACGAACCGATCCAATCGATTCACACAATCGGTAATATGAAAACGTTCATAATAATTTCGTCGATCACAAGTATTCCAATTAATCAATTTTCCCTTATAAAATAAAATACCATAAATCATTTTAATCATATTAAATCCAATTTAAAATGTGGGAAATCATTTTTAGGAATACATGAAGAAAACAAGCCCGAAACGGGTCCGAAAAGGGGCTGGACCGCACCCGAAACGAGCCAGGCAGCAAGCAAGGCTGCCTAGCAGCCCTGGGCCGCGACTCCCTTCTTCCGGACCACTGCCGGACCGTCCAATGGCGATTCGGGGCTAGTTTTTCAACCGGATATCCAATATATAGTTTTCAACATTCATATCTTCAATATAAATCATATTTCCAAGAAATTAAGAATTATATTTAGACATAAACTTACGAAAAATATAATTACAATGAACGTAAAAACATAAACCACGATTATGACTAAAATGATTCCAAATCATTCACCATCTAATCGAGCATTCCAAATGCCTATATCGTATATACGATCGCAAGACCTACGCTCCGATACCACTGTTGGGATTCGGTGCCTAAAACAAAGGCCCAGCGGAAGCGGTAAAATGAAAATTAATTCGATCTGAATCCCTACGAGGATCGATCGAGCTACGTATATACGAATATATAAACGAAACACAAGAGTTACGAGAAAACATACCCTCGTAGTCCGTTGATTAAATGGTATCCTTCACTTGAGCTATTCCCCAAGCTTTAGATTGATCTCTATGAATCCAATCCTATCCAAGCCCTTGGATGATCCAACGCCGAAAGTACCGCGTCTCTACTTGCCACGCGCCGGAGAAATGACCGGAATGACTAAATCTCGTTATCCTCCAAGGATACGGCTAGAACAAGATTATAGGAGCTTGAATATAAAGATTATTACACTCTAAGTGTTTTAATCTTTTTCTCTCTATATTTCTCTCAATATTTCTCTAAGAAAATTGAAGGAAAGAATGAACAACATAAAGATGAAGTTGAAGACCATATGAGAAAACCATTTTCTCGCTATTTTGAAACTCTCTCAACCGTAGCAAATTATAAGGAGTGAGGCTTTTTGAGATATGTCAAGTCTTCACCACATAATCTTCAACTCACATATAAAATTCCCACCTAATAAAGATCATGATACTTGTCCCCTTGACAAAATGATATTCCAAACATCATGATGTAGAGAAGAGGACTCACATGGAGGTGAGTTGGGTGGGGCGGCTATCTAGAATGGAATTGAAAAGTTCGGTTCATTTCGGACTCCCGTGAGTCCAAACAGATAAACTCCGATTCCGTTCTGATGTATTTATATCAATTAATTAATCCAATTAATTAATTATATCAAATACATAATAATATAATTAATTTCTCCAAGAAATAATTATATTAATGAATTAAATTAATCACTCAGTAATTTATTTAATCCATTAAGCCGTAACCAATTTATCCAATAAATCAATTTAGACATCCAATGTCCCAATTTCAATTAGACATTCAATGTCCAATAAATTAGATATTCAATATCTAATATTAATAATGAGAGAATAAGTTCGATTCATTCCGTCGTCAATCCTATTGCGCGACTCGGTAGGTTCGTCTCAGTCAGCAATGGGAGGAACCAAAGAGTAGTAGCACCACCTAGCCAGCCTAGCGGCCTACACCGTACCCCAATTGAGAACGAATGATTGGGATCATTCAAGAACCATTCTATCGTGAATACCAGTATACATATAAACCATTCTTTCAAATGTCCCGATCAAGTTATAGGGTCACGGTCAGTCAAACCCTATCTGTACTTGACTCTATGCATGTGTTAATGCAAATCGAGATCATTGAGCTCTCGTGTATCCAATACAACTAGTTCCAATGCTTTGGCCAAAGACTTATGATCTCGTCTGCCAATAACCGCATAGGACATATAACCTGCTCACTAACGGGAGAAAGAATTCTATCTTGGTATTCAATAGGACTTGCTACTTGCCCGTCAAGATGCACATCGAGGTTGACCCCCACCTCGCGGTTTATAGGGTCGAACTACTCTAATGAAAATCTTGACGTCACAAGCACATCCCTACTAAATCCTCAAGTCAAAGGTTCACGAATACCTATCACAACCTTTCGATTCCGTCATTGACTGTCCTAGAGTGAAATCCGTGTGACGAATCGAGGGTGAGTCGGTTCGAGTATACTAATCCAATTAACATGTGCTCCCACTAACCATCAGTGTTCGACAGGCACTCTCCATGTCAAAGAACACGTCATACAGGTCTTCACATAAACTTAACGCCCAGTCAAGTTTCATCGACTTGCGAATGATTAAGTATTTGAGCTATAAACCTTTCTAGTGCCGACCCCCTTATCCAATAAGGAGTGGAACGTTTTGCTCTCAAATACACGGACTAGTTTCTATATGTATATTTACGAGTTAGGAATGCCAGTAACTACCAGTAAATAAAGAAACATCCATTGCCTTATATTAATGATTTACATAATTACAAGTACAATGTCTTCACTCAATCATCATATGAGTGGCATTCGAGGGCATACTCCCAACACAAGCATCTTATAAACGAATATAAAAATAACGAAGATGAAAATCAAAATACTTACCCTTATAGTCCTTTGATAATATGATCTTCGAAGAAAAAATCCGAGCAAGCCTTTCCCGGTTAGCTACACGAACACAAATCTAATTCATTCTTCCTTGATGAATGATCAAAACACCAAAGATGTCGAGTGTCTCTACTTCACACGCGTCGGAACTTGACCAAAAAAATCTATAGCAATCCATTCTTGAAAGAACACGGCTAGAAATTACTATAGGAATTTTTTCTTTAGTTTTTGTCACTTCTTTTCACCTCAAAGGCGATGAAGAACTTAGAAAAAGTTTCTCCCCCTCTCAATACTCTCCTCATGGCCGAACACTAAGGTTAGGTTGTTGGTGTTGTTTTGTTTTGTTTTATAAGTGTAACATGCCAAAAGAAAACATAACATAATGATTTGATAAGATACCATATCATTTCATTTTGGAAGTATCTTTAAGTAACGTGCTTATCACATATAATACACAAACACCATACCATGACAAATGAGGGGGAGTGGGGCGGCCTCTTGGAAATTTCTAAGAAACGGGCCGAGTCACTCGGCTCATATACCGGACGTTCGTCAAACGACTCCGTTTAATCTCCAATGTATTTATGCTAATTAATTAATCCAATTAATTAATTATATCAAATACAAATATATTTCTCTAAGAAATATTATTTATGAAAGTGGCTGATAGCTCGCGGAGCGAACCTGTAAATTATTTACCCAGTAACTTAATTTCAATTCATAAGACCGCTATTTGATTTATCCAATAAATCATAATTAGATATCCAATATCTAATATTAATAGAGAGCGTAAATTCACATTTATCCATCAACGATCCTAATGCGCGACATTGTTGGTCCGTCTCAACCGGCATTAGGAGGAACCAATGAGTTAGGGCAGCACTTAGCCAGCCTAGCGAGCCGCACTATAAAACCCCGACTGAGAATGAATGAAGGGATCATCCAGAACCATTATGTCGTGAATACCGTATACGTATAAACCCTTCAATCATATGTCTCGATCAAGTATTAGGGTCACGGTAAAGTCAAACCCTATTGTAACTTGACTCTATGCACTTGTTTAATGCAAACCGAGATCACCGAGCTCTTGCGTATGAAATACAACTAGCTCTAACAGCTTTGGCCAAAGACTTATGATCTCATTTGACATTAACCGCATAGGACATTTACCTGCTCACTTACAGGAGAAAGAATTCTATCTTGGTATTCAGTAGAGACTGCTATTTGCCCACTAAGTTGCATTTCGAGGCTGACCCCACCAACTGGCGATTGGATCGAACTACTCTAATGACTAACTTAATATCACAAGCACATCTCCTACTGAAACCTCAAGTAAAAAGTCCACGTATACCTATCACAACCTTTACATTCATTCACTGACAAACCCTGAGTGATATCAATGTGACCAAATCGAGGTGAGTCATGTTTGAGTATACTAATCTCATTAGCATACCTATAATGTGTGCTCTCACTAACTCTTAGTGACGACAGGCACTCTTCATGTCAAAGTACACGTTATACAAATCTTGGCTAAACTTAATGCCCAATTAAGTTTTATCGACTTGCGAACTAGTTAAGCATTCGAGCTCTAAACACTTCCAGTGCCTATCTCCTTATCTCCATAAGGAGTATAATGTTTGCATTCAAATGCAAGGACTATTATTCTATATACCAAATCACAATGCCAGTGATATAAAATAATATAAAATAATAATTGCCTTATTAAATATAATATTCATAATTACAATACAAATGTCACTATCTCATCCTCTGAGTGGCATTCGAGGGCATATTTCTAACAGCTCGATGTGGGCTTCAGTGCTCGGGGAGCCAGGGTGCGCTTGGAATTCCTAGGCTCATTAAGTTGATGGAGAACCACATTATGACGAGGGCATCGTGGTCTGTTGTCACCAAGAATCTATCATCGGAATCTGATTATGAGTGAGTAGAGGTAGGAGATGCAGGGGCATCTTGAGTGGGCTCTTCGATAGCAGGCGCTTCGAGAGCAGGTGCTTCGGAAGATTGTGTGGCTTCTTCAGTCTCGGGGACATGAGGGACTGATTCCTCCTGTTCGGCTTGTTCTTATGTTGTCGGAGGTACAGGAGGGATTGAATTCTCCTGTCGACTCTCAGCTTCTTTAGGGATGGGCTGGGCTGCCTATTCAGGGGCTGCTTGCTCTTCAGCAGTAAGAGGAGGGATTGATTCCTCTTGCTGTTGGTCATTGGCAGCTTCCTGTTGCGGGGGGAGGGGACTGATTATGGTCAGATGTCCCCTGACCCTGTTGGCTATTGTGATTGGCCATTTCTCATTCCCTGGCCTCTTCTCGGCTTATTCGCATACCTGCATGTAAGGCATCATCGTCAGCATCTGATTCATGGTCAGAGTGATGGCTTGGTGAGGGAGCTTTGTCAGCGGACTGTGATTTCCCTTTTAGTTTGGCCTTCTCTTTTGCCTTGTAACAGTCAGAAATGAGCTCATGACAAAAGTGATCCTCCCAACGGATTAAGACTTCAACATTTTGGGTGTCTGCGACCTCCAGAACAAATACTTTTCTTCCTTCCATTCGGCCCAGTTGTACAGAGTGTCGTATGGGGCGACCCTGTACGACTTTCAGATTTTGAAGCATTCAAACGCTTGATCTATTTGTACCTGGATAAGAGTATTGTTAATTATATCTGTTGGGGAGGGACTCCGTACAATAGTAGGGTCTACAACACGGATGGAATCCTAAACAGGTATAGAAGCCTGTTTCGGAGAGGGATCCCAAATAGGGGATGGTACCCTGTGTGGAGAGGGATGTTGTACAGGGGATGGTACCCTATTAGGAGTTGCAGCTCTTGGATCCGAAGGGGCAGCTGACTCTCCTGAGCCCTCCAACTTGGCAAACAATTGTTCATCCATCATAGCCGCCACAGGCTCGGGATCTGCAGATTGTGCAGCAATTGTTTCTTCAATAGGGTTGCGCCCTGTGGGATAGTTTCAGCAATTGGAACAGTAGAAAGATCTACAGTGACCATTGTATTCACTGTAGCCTCGGACTTGGAAGACTTCTTAGCCTTTTTCTTCTTCTTCTCGATAGCATGGGGTGTCCGGCTGTCGAAGACAGTCCTTTTCCTTGGCTTTTCTACGCTCGCGATCCTCTCAGTGACATCCCTCGGGTCACTCGAGATAGGCATGAATTTGGGGTTCGGACTTTTTGCAATCAAAGGCGATTTCTTGAACACAATGGAAGTCATTCCTCCAATGAACTTCCCAGAGCCGATCTTCTTCTCGAGGTCTTCCATTCCCAGGCCATTATATAGTAACCTGTAAAGATTTTCTAGCAACTCTCTGTTCACAATGACCTGAATCCCTTGAACATTAGCAGAGATTTCACATACGTCACCTCCTTTCTTCTTAGACACATAGACAATAGATGCATCTAGGTAGAACTCTTCCACGATTTGTTCATCATACACCTCAGCATGATGACTTGCAAGGTGGTACAACCCTTGCTGTTTCATACGGGAAACGACCACTTCCATTCCAGAAAATTCTTCACCTTCTATATTGATTCTTTCCATGATAATTGACCTAGGGAAGATACGCTCATCGATGATTATCCTTTTTTTTCATGGACAGATAGGATGTCTGGGAAGTCGACATAGATGCAGAGAAAAGTTTTGAGGAAAAACTGAAGATTATCGCAGAAAATGCATAAAGTATAGAGAAGAATATAGGCTGTTTTTGCTTGAGACTCATTTAATTGCAGAAAGTGTAAAGAGTCTAAGGGAGCAAGTACAGTCCTTTTGTAGTATGCAGGGAAGATTAGGGTTACATACAGTGATCAAATTTAAGGGATATGAACCGTCTTTTAAAATGAACGCACAGGATGGACTCAGAGTAATTAGTACGTATTATCCATCTATTTTTGAAATGATAACCTGTCCCACTTCTGACAGTTCTTCTCCCCTTATTGCATGAAACGGTGGTTTTGAAATTATTAAAATTGCGTCATTTGAGGTATTGAAGTCTAGATGTCTTTAGGGCATTTAAAGAATAAAACCTTTGAACTGTAAACATGGCACGTGGACTTAAAAACATTTTTGATGTATGAATAGTTATAATATAATATTAATTGACATCATATAGTGTATTTGTTGTATCCGCGAATATACAACGTTCCCCTTTAAAAGGTACATACATGATTCAATTCTTACACCAATATCTGGAGTAATACTATATTCATGGGTCATACTGTATTCCCCCTTAATTAATGCACACGTCAGCTGTAGGAAGGTTTCATGCCTTCTTTGTCCTACAGTACTGTCTGACTGATTCTGAATGTACAGTTAATTAATGTGGATACTGTATTCTTGGGTCTTATAACATTCCCCCTCAATCGATGAGTAAAAGCATAAAAACTTACAGGGAGTCCGGTTGTAGCATTCCCAATTCTTGATAAAGTATGCAGAATCTGGTCGTGCTTAGAGGTTTTGTAAATAGGTTGGACAACTGAATATCTGTATGAATCTTTTCGATCCGAACATCCTTATTCTCAACATGATTCCTGATGAAGTGATGCTTTATATCAATATGCTTAGTACGCGAGTGCAGTACAGGATTATGCATTATTGTAATTGCACTTGTTATATCGCACGTGATTGCCATCTCTCTGGCACTGATTCCATAATCTTGTAACTGTTGTTACGTCCAGAGAATCTGCATACAACAACTTCCAGCGGTATAGTATTCCAACTCAGCTGTAGAAAGTGAGTTTGCTAATTGTTTTTTACCGAACCATTACACAAGTCTTGGTTAAAGAAAATAACAAGTACTGCTTGTACTCTTCCTATCCAACTTACAGCCTCCGAGATCCATGTCGATGTAGCCAACCAAATTGAATCCTCCTTCCTTAGGATACCACAATCCTACATCAACTGTTCCTTTCACGTACTTAAGGATTTGTTTGGCTGTCGTGAAGCGTGACTCCTTAGGTGATACTTGATACGGAGCACACACTCCTACAAAAAACTGGATATCGGGCCTGCTAGCCGTTAGGTACAGGAGTGAGACAATAAGCTTCCTATAGAGAGATTGATCAACCGGCTTTCCGGATTTGTCAGCACTAATTTGCACGGAAGTGCTCATGGGGGTTGACGAGGATTTGGAGTTGTTCATCCCAAACTTGTTGAGTAGCTCCTTGATGTACTTCTCCTGGTTGATAAAGATTCATGTAGGCAACTGCTTTACCTGCAATCCTAGGAAATAACTAAGTTCCCCCACCATACTCATTTTAAATTTAATTTGTATGAAATGAGAGAACCTTTGACATAAAGCAAAGTTAGTAGAACCAAATATAATATCATCGACATATATTTGCACTATTAACAGGTAATTGTTAGGAATATTATTTTAGATTTTGATGATATCATCCCTGTATTCATGATTAATTCAAATGTATGCACTAAGTACTTGGCATTGTAAAGAAGAACCAAATGAGTATCTTCCATAGGCCTTAAAAATTAGGCTAAGTATTGATCAGTTAGAAAATTGGCTAAGTATAGAACTGTCAATATATCAGATGAGTTCTCAGACGAGAGTTTTGGTCAACAGAAATAACAGACGAGGTTTTACCAAAACTCAGCTGCAGCCGAGTTTTAAAGAAGGCAGTATATCAGGCGAGTCCTGGTCAATAGAGTATATCAGAGAAGTTTGACTGCAGACGACTTATCAGAGAAAGTCTGGTCAGCACAAGACATCAGCTGAGGTTTGACCACATACGAGATCAGACAAGTTTTCAGTTAGATAAGACTATTATATGAGAGTTGACCACATACGAGTTATTTATCATCCAAGATTTTCAGTCAAACCAGACATCAGGGGAGATTGACCGAACCATTACTGCAGCTAAGTATATAGAACCTCAGTACACGTGAGAAAGCATTGAAAAGTCAACAATAACGGCAAAAGACATACGGATGTAAAAGCAAGAGACAAAGTGGATGATTCCTAAAAGTTAAGGAATAGTTTATTACTAGACTTTCCTATTATATTAATCAAAGAAAGCGGCGCAACGGGAAGTACATCTTTAAACAGACAAAATTGAAGAAAGAGACAAAGTCTTGCAACGGAATGAAAAGATAAACAAAGCAGTCCACTCTCCAATGGACCAATTTGTTACAGTGATGCAACGGCAAGGAAGAAGCTCAAGGATTCGTACTATAAATATCTAAAGAACAGATTGAGCAAAATACAATGCGAACAATACTTACAAGTAATCTAAAGTAATCACAGCAATCAAAGCAAACTATAGCATTGTGAAGAACAAGCTTAACAGTCATATTCTGGGAAACTCTTAAGTTGGAGAAGACAAGAATTCTTGTCTTAAAAGTTTGAGTACGGGTTACTTTCTTGTACGAGGTTCTTGAAAGTAAAGAGGTTGCAAATGCATCCACGTGTTCTTGATTGGAAGGTGGTAGATAGCTTTCAAGTTGTTGAGGCATCCATGGGTTTTCGATCATGAGGTGCAAGGTAGCCAAGGGAGTTGCAACGGCCATGGGATTCCACTGGTTGGAAGCTGTTGTAACTGTATGAATCATTGTAATGTTTCTCACTGGTTGAAAGTTATAGTGAATTCATCTCCAACTGGTTTGGATAAAAATGGATTAGTAGAGGATTACCCCACCTCTGAAATAACTTTAAGTGTTTGTGTGTTTTACTATTTTAATCATCATATATAAACTGCAGCATGCATATTTTACTGTTCCATTCATTAGTCATATATAGTCGACTTTTATCACCTTCACTATTATCAGCTGTGTCTTCTGCTTTACTCATTTGCAGCCAAGGTTTGTTAAACGCATATAATCACAGGTGAGGTTATTCACCTGCTAATCAGGAAAAGATTTAATAAGTCTATTCACCTCCCCCCTAGACTTATTCCTGAAGACTTGTGACCTACAAGTGGTATCGGAGACAGGTTGGTTTGACTTTACAAAACCAGATCCATATACTTGAGTATATCTATCTTAATCTCTCATTATAATGGAACACATGCAATACATGCACTCTAGACTACCTGTCTTTTCTGTTGATAAATATGACCTTTGGAAAATAAGAATGCAGGCTCATCTATCATCTATCCATGATGATATGTGGTGCATCATTGAAGATGGTCCCTTCATCTTCCTGAAGGACAACATAGCAGAGGAGATTGTAGTCGAGGAACCAGCTAAGATTCCCAAGAAGAGAACCGAGATGTCTCCCGAAGAGGGGAAGCTGTCCAATCTTGACAACCGGGCCAGAGACATATTATACCAAACTCTTGATAAGGCCACCATGGTAAAGATCAAGAACTGCAAGAATGCAAAAGAAATCTGGGAAACATTGGCAGTAATGTGTGAGGGAACTGAGCGAATCAAGGAGAACAAGTTGTCAATTGCCACTCAAAAATTTGACAACTTCAAAATGAAGCCCGTAGAAACAATTGATAATATGGATACAAGGTTCACAGAGATAATCAATGAGATCAATTCTTTTGGAAAAACATATGACAACAGGTAAATGGCCTTGAAAGTACTAAGGTATCTTAATCTTGAATGGAGCATGAAAGCCGTAGCCGTGAGGGAATCAAAGGATCTTAACAAAATAAAGATCCAGGAGTTATTCTCTAACCTGAAGGCATATGAGTTTGAGTTGCCCTGCTCATCATCAACTGAAGCAGCTGAGAAAGGATTAGCATTTGCAGCTGAGTCCCCTGCAAAGAACCTGTCTGAAGTTAAACCTCCAAACTCTCTAGACTTTGAGGAAGAAATGGCATTCATTATGAAAAGATTCAGTAACTTCAGGAAAAAACTAGTCCAAGTACAAGAAGAATTACAAAGACAATCCAAGGAGGAACCAAAAGTCTGGAAATTGGAAGATTGAATGCTACAACTGTCATAAGACAGGACACATCCAATTTGATTGTCCTGACCTCAAGAAGGATGAAGACAAGAAGGAAGCAGGCAAGAGAGAGGATAATAGAAAAGCTCTCATTGGGGAAGATCAGATCAAAGAGAGAGTATAATCAAGTGGTGGTTTCTTCTCTAATGATGATGATGACTACAAATGCCTGATGGCTAACCTAGCTGATGAAGAGGTAACATATAAACCTCCAATTTCAAATATTGATAGCTCAGACATATATCAAGATATTGATCTACATGAATCTGTCAATTAGCTCCTTAAAGACTTTGAAACATTAAAAACTGCACACTTGACTGTGATAGTTGAGAAATCACAGCTGCAAGATGAGAATAGACAGCTGAAAAATACTTTGGACAAACTTAGCCTTGAGTCAGCCAACATCAGATCTGAATTTAGAAAACAGACTGAGAAAAGCTTGAAAAACTCAACTGAAATTACCACATCTGAGATACAAAACTTTACTGCTTTAAACAATGAAAAAACAGCTGCACTTGATCATATAAAATCTGAGTTTTCTAAACTAACACAGTTGAGCAACACACAGGCTAAAGAAATAACATCCTTAAAAGCATCTATAACCTTAGATGGATTGTGTATAAATCAGAGGCCACTTTATTTAAAATCAGGCCTTGGATATGACCCCAACACTCCCTCTAGTTCAAAAACTACTTTCATCAATGGAGAAACTTATGTACAGACTTCTGATCCTACAAATAAACCTTTATTTAAAAAGAGGCAGTAGCCCAGTCAACAGTATAGGCAGCAGCCAAGGCAGCCACCTAGACAGGAGACTAGGCAATGACCAAAGGAGAAGCAGCAGTCAAAATATTATTCTGCTTATTATCCAAGACTCCCCAAAAACAGATTTCAAAATGGGAGAGGTAAATGAAAACCTCAAGGTTATCCAAATTTTAAAAAATGAACAGGTGTGGAGTCCCCAAATATTTAATAAATTGTCTCAGCCAAGATTTAGGAATGGACCACATCAAAAACATTATGAGGCATATCCTATATACAAACCAAATCAAGGATATAGACGAAGACACTATGCACCTCACAGGAATAACCAACAATTTCAAAATATCATGAGAAATCAAGTCTCCAAAAAGCACACTAACCCCAAAGGACCCACTCAAATTTGGGTACCTAAATATCTGCTTGTCTGATTGCAGAAAAGGTGGAAGGACTACTACCATGTCACCTCAAGTTCAACAGGAGGAGGTGAAGAATAGTTTGTAGAATCTGGATGCTCAAGGCACATGACAGGGAACAAGAAGATTCTGTCAGAATATGTGAAAGAAAGAGGTCCAGATGTAACTTTTGGAGATAGCTCAAGTGGACAAACCAAAGGCCATGGGAAACTGCACATGGGGAACATAATCATTACTAAAGTGCAGTATGTCAAAGGGCTCAAATACAATCTACTAAATAAGCCAATTTTGTGATGAGAACAACCTAGTAGTCTTCATAAAATGGAAATGCATGGTGATTGATCTCCTGACAGGAGAAGTGAAGCTATAAGGATTTAGAAGAAGAGATGTCTATCTGATAGACTGAAAATCACGATCACCAAACACATGTTTCTCATCAAAAATTATTGTTGAGAATGGATGGCTCTGGCACAAGAGACTATGTCACATGAACTTCAAAGCCATCAATAAGACAAGTTCTCAAAAGCTGCTCAGAGGACTTCCAACAGAAGTATTCAAGAAAGAGGCTCTCTGTGATGCATGCCAGAAGGGAAAGCAAACCAGAGCATCTTTCAAACCAGTCCAGCCTACCACTCTCACCACTAGAGTCTTGGATCTAATTCATATGGATTTCTTTGGCCCCATAAAGCCAAGGACATTGAGTGGAAGGAAG
Organism: Orobanche coerulescens; assembly: GCA_033398695.1. NCBI lineage: Eukaryota > Viridiplantae > Streptophyta > Magnoliopsida > Lamiales > Orobanchaceae > Orobanche > Orobanche coerulescens. The sequence continues at coordinate 140,364,157 of CM065809.1, read as the reverse complement.
CATGCCTTAGTAGTAGTAGTAGTAGTGACTAGTCCAGATATACATGGGTTGTTTTTCTCTATAAAAAGAGTGAAACATTAACAAAGCTACCTAAGCTGATGAGGAAAATTCAAAATGAGAAATCCCTCTCCACCATCAAGATCAGACCAGATAGAGGTGGAGAATTTCTCAACAAGGCAATCACTGAATATAGTGATCATAATGGAATTCAACATGAAGTATCTTCTGCAAGAACACTACAACAAAATGGTGTAGCTGAAAGAAAGAACATGACCCTGAAGGAAGTATCCAGGTCAATGATTACTGAAACTGACCTGCCAAAGAGGTTCTGGGCTGAAGCTGTCAACACAGCATGTCATACTCAGAATAGGAGTATGATAGTAGGGAGACACAACAAAACTCCCTATGAGGTTTGGAATAGCAGAAGACCAATTGTTGCATATTTTCATATATTTGGTTGTAAGTGTTTCATTCACAATAATGGTAAAAGCCAACTGAATGCCTTTGATTATAAAACTGATGATGGTCTCTTTATGGGATATTTACAAATAAGTAAGGCATAGAGAGTATTTAACAAAAGAACATTAGTTGTGGAAGAGACACCCCATGTTTTCTTTGATGAATCTACTGTTAAGTACAGAAAACAGGTGGAATCAATTGAGAAAAAGTTCAAAACAGCCACCCTGGAAGAAGTCATCATTAATAACACAGGAATGATGGACACAACTGATGAAAACCCAGCTGCAGATCAGACAGGATCTCCAACCACAGTCGATCCAACTGTAGCTGATCCACCTGCAGCTGATAAAGTCACAACTGATCCAACCACAGCTGATGAAGATCCTCAAGACTCAACTGCAGCTGACAAAACCATAGATGAACCTATTACATCTACAGACCACCAAATTAAATTGAAGCAGAATCAGACGAAGTTCATCCAAGCAACTCAACAGTGGAAACAAATCTTGAAGATCAACCCCCAAAAGCTGAAGATGAAGATGAAATTCCAAAATGGCTAAAAGATCACCCTATTCAACAGATCATTGGAAATCTAACTAATGGAGTCAAGACTAGGAAATCCACAGAACCAGCAGGAATGGCAATGTTTTCTTAGTTCATGTCTCAAATAGAGCCCAAGACAACAGATCAAGCCCTGGATGACTACACATGGGTATTTACAATGCAAGAAGATCTAAATCAAATGGAGAGAAACAATATCTGGGAACTAACAAACAAACTAGATCACAATAAAGTCATAGGCACCAAATGGGTGTATAAAATAAATGTGATGAAGATGGAGCTGTTGTTAGGAATAAAGCCAGATTGGTTGCAAAAGGTTATTCTCAATGTTAAGGAATAGATTTTTGATGAAACATATGCACCAGTAGCAAGGCTTGAAGCAATCAGACCATTCCTTGCATATGCAGCATTCAAGGATTTTGAAGTCATAAAAAGTGCATTTCTCAATGGAGTACTAGAAGAAGAAGTCTATGTGGAGCAACCCCTGGTTTTATCAAAGGAGACAAAGTATACAAACTTCTGAAAGCTCTATATGGACTCAAGTAGGCACCAAGAGCCTGGTATGAAACTCTATCTGTATTTCGAGAGAAAAATGGGTTTTGCAAAGGAAAAGTGGACAAAACTCTCTTGAGAATTGAACATGAAAACCACATACTACTAGTTCAAATATATACGGATGACATTTTCTTTGGCTCAACCCACGCTGAGCTATGTGAAAAGTTCTCTAACCTCATGCAAGGAGAATTTGAGATGAGTATGATGGGCAACCTAAACTTCTTTCGTGGTTTGCAAGTCAAACAGGTTGAGACCAGAATATTCATCAACCAAGCTAAGTATACAAGGGAACTAATCAAAATATTTGGCATGGAGTCAGCTAAACCCCTAAGAGTACCAATGAGCACATCCCTACACATTGATGCAGATGAAGAAGGCATTTCAGTGGATCCAACCTACTTCAGAGGACTAATTAGATCACTTCTATACCTAACTGCAAGCAGACCTGGCATTTCCTATGCAGTAGGAGTGTGTGCAAGATTCCAGTCCAAGCCGAAGCAGTCTCACCAGGAAGCAGCAAAAAGGATAATCATATACCTTAAATATACAATCAATGTTGGACTATGGTGTCCCAAGGACGATAATTTTGAGCTATCAGGATACTCAGATGCAGGCTTTGCAGGATGCAAGATCAACAGGAAAAGCACCATTGGAACATGCCAATTCCTTGGAACCAGACGACATAAGTCACCTGATATGAAACAGAAAAGGTCACCTGGCCTGACGCAGGAGAAAGGTCATCTGAAGCAGACAATAGAAGAAGAGAAGTCACCAGAGCTGATCCAGACATGGATCATCACATGACCAGGCGATCAGACAAGTAAAAGCTAGCTGATATCAACTACATGTGACATACCTCACCTGATGCAGAAGCAGATAAGGACAGACAAAGGAAAGCTAGTTGATCATAAGCACCGACAAGAAATGTCCCCTGATCAGAGCAAAAATTGAAATCACATCTCATCAGAAGCCAAATGGTTAATCAGCTAAGTTTCTGATCCCATGACCGACATGTGATTATTTAATTATAATTTTATTACACGTGGCTAAAAACACACGATCACACCACCTCCACATTTACTGCACGATGTCCAATCAATCACTCCAACTGCCATTCTTTATTTAATTAATAAATTAAAAAGCGTCTTTTCAACTGGCTATTTAAGACGGCTAGAATCATTACGGAAAAACCTTATCGTCTTCAAGCTCCAAAAAAACCCTAATTTCTCTGGAAAAAGCATAGAACCTTAGAATCTTCACTACACTAAATCGAAACACTATCTTTTGAAGAAATGGACTTGACTACTTACTTCAAAGGCGTCAACCTGAAGCTGGCGAAAGAACACATCATATTAGTATAGTCGTCGATTTCATCGGACTTCCGGAGTCAAAAAACACTGCTCAAATGGCGGAGCTTATCAGAAAAATTAAGAAAAATGGCATATATCACTTCCTGGACATCAATCCAAGGCAGCTATTCAATGAAGCCGTAATTTGTTTCTACAAGGAAGTCAAAGTAACAGAGATGGGCATCGAGAGCTCGATCTTTGGGGAACAAATAACCATCACCGCGCAAACCATCATCGATGAATTCAAGATGCAAAACTGGGGCATTGCAGTCGATCCATGAAGCAAAACCCAATCGACACTTGGTATGATATTAAGTTTCCTGAGCAACCAATGAAGATGAAGGTCACTGCAAGGAAATCACATCTGGAGAAGGAGTTTCGGTACATGTTAGATATTACTAACAAAATTATGATGGGTATGGCAGGAAGTTTCGACCAGTTACCATCCTCTAAGTACGTCATTTTGGGAGCCATGATGCAGAGTCAGGGGATAAATTGGCCTGGCTACATTTACAAACAACTAGTCAGGGAAGTCAATAAAGCAAGATGGGACAGTGACAATAACAAGTTTAGGCAAAAGTTAGCTTATGGAACCCAGATAAGTTATATTCTGGAGTTCCTAGGTAAAGCTAAGGGACGGCAGATACCTTCCACAACAGCAAAAGACTTGGGCATCTGGACTAAGCCGCAATCGAGAAGCTGACTGATAAGCCCAAAGCAGCTGAAATTCTAAAGGGAATGACTAGTGGCACTTCTCTTTACAGAGGACCTTCGCACTCAGACGAGGTCCAATCTGATGCGGCATCTCAAAACCAACATGAGATGATCACAAATAAGATGACGTCAGCTCCCTCTGTAGGTGAGACGATATAAAAACCACATGCACCTGGAACGCCATCTGCAGACGACATTCCAAGGAAGTCATCTGAAAAGTCACCTGCAGACAACGACAACATTCCTCTGACCAAGTTATTCAAGAGGAAGTCATTTGAACCGGAGGAAGTTGTCTACATCAGATCTTCACCTGATCAGTCCCCCAAGAGACAAAAAGGGCTGGTGGACTACTCATCTGAAGAAGAAGAAGAAGAAGATGAAGAAGAGAGGCAGCTTATCGTATCACCTACACCTGCACCTGTTGTAGAACAGCCAGATCAGTCAGAGCTGGTGGCAGAAGTGATCCCCCTCCTAACTCTTCCAAGCATAATAGAGGAAGAAGAGGCAGAGGAAACCATTGAAATACCAGAAGCTGGATACTCCCTCAACCTCAGGGAGAACAATCCTCTGAACCTTACCATAGAGCAATTAAAACTGGTAAAGCAATAATTGTTAGGAATACTTGTTAGATTTTGATGATGTCATTAATTTAAAATCAAATGTTTATTACTTGGCAAAATGTAAGGAAGAACCAAATGAGTATCTTCCATAGGCCAAAATATGTTAAGTATAAAAATTGGCAAAATGTAAAGAAGAACCAAATGAGTATCTTCTATAGGCCAAAGTTAGCTAGGCTGAAAATCGGCTAAGTACTAAAGTACAAATTTAGTCCATCGAGAAGTACAAATGACTTCAAATCGAGTAGCCCCGGTCAACTAAAATTTATCGAGAAGTTTGACCAGATCAGTGAGGTACCTCGTGGAAGTCACCCGATCGACAAGTCTCAAACAAAGGAATGAGAGAACCTACCTGCAGAGATGTAAGCTGCACATCAGCCTACTCAACTATAGCCTAGTACTCCAAATCCACGTCAGCATGCTTTGAAAAGTCAAATATTACGGAAAGCTCACATGCAACGTGAATAGACAAATTGGAGTGATTCCCGCAAGAGATATGATTTAATTAAATCATCCTGACCCACCGTGAAGACTTTAATCCTTTTATATTGAAAAGATTCGGCGCTCACATGCAGAAGTCCTCACAACGGTCGGAAGATAAAATTAAATAATGGGAATCCAGCCTTGCAACGTTCAGAAAAGATTAAACAATGAAGTCTCTCTCCAACGGACGGATTTGTTCAAAGATTTGCAATGGCTACAAGGAAGAAGCTCAGAGATCGTGATCTATATATATCCGAAGATTTGAAACTGAGCAACTACCGGTGCGAACATATACTCTAGCGATCAAAGCAAACAAAGCAATCTCAAGCAATCAAATAGCATCGAGAAAAAGAGCAGATCCAAAAGTTCATATTCAAGGAAGCTCTTAAGTTGGAGAAGACAAACACTCTTGTCTTTAAATCTTGAGTACGGGGTACTTCATGGTTGAAGTAGCAGATCAGAAGGCATCCGAGGATCGAGGATCAAGAGGTGCAAGGCGATCAGTGTGTGTACAACGGCACGGAATTCCACCGGTTGGAAGTCGTTGTAGTGTGTTGTGAATCACCGTAATCTTTATCACCGGTTGAAAATTATAGTGAATTCATCTCCAACCGGTTTGGAGAAAAGTGGATTAGTAGAGGATTACCCCACCTCCGAGACCACTATAATCGCCTGTGTTATTCAGCATTTCTTTACCGCATCATACTCTAACCGCATACATTGTTAAGTGTTTCATTAAGATTAATTTATATTCGTCATCACCGACTTCCGCACTTATCCAAGAACAAACGACTCCAAGTCATTTGTTTGATTATCACCAAGAAACTCACTCTTCGGAAAAGAGTTCAAGAGTTTCAACAAGTCTATTCACCCCCTAGACTTGTTCTGGACGACTTGTGACCTACAAGTGGTATCGGAGCGGTTGGTTCATTTTTTCTCACGAACCGATCTATACTAGATATATATCTTATCTCTCACGTTATAATGGAACACATGCACTCTAGACTCCTGTCTTTTCGATTGTGAGTATGATCTCTGGAAGATAAGAATGCAGGCACATTTATCTTCAATCCATGACGACATGTGGTGCATCATTGAAGACGGTCCATTCATTTTCGAGAAGGACAACACAGCCGAGGAGATCGCAGCTAGGAGGCCCGAAAAGATCCCTAAGAAGAGAACGGAGCTGACCCCCGAAGAGAGAAAGCTGGCCAATCTTGACAACAGGTCCAGAGATGTGCTATACCAAACTCTTGACAAATCCACAATGGTCAAGATCAAAAATTGTAAGAATGCCAAAGAGATTTGGGACACATTAGCTCTAATGTGTGAAGGAACGGAGCTGATCAAGGAAAACAAGTTGTCAATAGCTATCCAAAAGTTTGACAACTTTAAAATGAAGAATGGTGAATCAATAGACCAAGTGGACACAAGGTTCACTGAAATTATCAATGAAATCAACTCCCTGGGCAAAACTTATGGCAACAGGGAAATGGCACTCAAGGTCCTCAGATCACTCAATCCCGAATGGAGCATGAAGGCTGGAAGCTGGAGAGTTGAATGCTACAACTGTCATAAAATAGGACACATCCAAATGGATTGTCCCGAGCTCAAGAAGGATGAAACCAAGAAGGAGGTGGGCAGAAAGGAAGATAGAAGAAAAGCTCTCATCGGAGAAGACCAGGAGCATGTCGAATCAAGCGGCGGTTTCTTTTCTGATGAAGACGAGGAGTATGATTGCCTGATGGCAAACTTGGCTGATGAAGAGGTAACCTCTAAACCTACCGGTTCAAATAATAGCTCAGCCATGTCACAAGATATGGATTTACATGAATCGGTAAATCAGTTATTCAAAGATTTTGAAACACTTAAATCTGCACACCAAGTCAGACGTGAGAGAAGACTCAATTGCAAGATGAGAATAGGCAGTGAAAAATGATTTCAAAAACTCACCTAGATTTAAATAAGGTTGAGACAACTACGGTGATTTTAAAAACTGTGCAAGTGTCAATACAATTTGAGATAGACCGCTAAATATTTTACTTAAAGAAAAGTCACCGCACTTGCTCATGCCAAAGCCGAGTTTACTAAGTCGCACGCTTAAATAAAACTCAGCGCAGGAAATAACCTCCCCAAGGCGTCTTCAACTCGGGGCTAATTGTGTACTTATAAAAGGTCATTATATACCAAATCAGCCTTGGATATGATTCTCACACTCCCTCTAGTTCGAAACCAAGTTTATCAAGGAGAAACAATGGTCTCGATCACGAGCCTGTATAAACCGATTTTCAAAACAGCAATGAAGTCAAACGTCCAGTCGCAAGTCAAGTTACACCAGATGTACCACCTAGACAGCGACTAGGCGATGGCCTGTGCAAAAGCAAAGTTCTGCATAACATGCCCACTATTACCTTCAACTCCACAAAAATCGATCTCATAATGGGAGTGGCAGATGGAAACATCAAGGTTATCCAAATTACCAAAATGAACAAGTGTGGAGACCACAAAGGTTTAACAAATGGTCTCAGCCTAGTTTTAGAAATGGCCCACACTATTTTGAGGAATATCCTATACAATCCAACCAGGAGATTTAGACCTCGACCACAGTGCACCGTATAAGGGTTATAATAATAATAACAATTCCTATAATCCAAGGAGAAATCAATTCTCCAGAAACCAACTAACCCCAAAGGACCCACACAAATTTGGGTACCTAAATCATGCTTGTTTAATTGCGTAAAAGATGGAAGGACTACAACCACATCTCCTCAAGCTCAAATTTTGGAGGTGAAGAGTGGTTTGTAGACTGGATGCTCGAGGCACATGACCGGGAACAAGAGGATGCGACCAAATATATCAAGGAAAGAGGTCCCGATGTAACCTTTGGAGATAGCTCTAGAGGATGAGACAAAGGCTTTGGAGAGTTGCACCGAGGAAACATTGTAATATCCAAAGTTCATTATGTCAAAGGGCTCAAGTACAACCTCCCGAGCATAAGCCGATTCGCGACGAGAAGAATCTAGTAGTCTTCACCATTTTGAAGTGTATGGTGATAGACATCTTACGGAGAAATAAAGCTACAAGGTTTCAGAAGAAGAGATGTATACATGATTGATTGGAACACAGGAACACCTAACTCTGTTTTCTATCCGGATCAGAGCCGAGAATGGATGGCCGTGGCACAAAAGACTATGTCACTCGAACTTCAAAGCCATCAACAAGATTAGCTCTCGAAGTCGGGTCGAGGACTTCCAAATGAAGTATTCAAGAAGGAAGCACTCTGTGATGCATGTCGAAGGGAAAGCGAGACCAAGGCGTCGCTCAAGCCGCGGCTACAACGCTCACAACAAGGATCTTAGATCTACTCCACATGGATCTATTTGGTCCCATCAAGCCAAGGACTTTGAGCGCGTAAAGCATGCTCTTGTGATTGTAGATGATTATTCAAGGTACACTTGGATCATCTTTCTATTCAAGAAAAGTGAAACCTTGACCAAGTTACCCGAGCCGAGAAGGATCCGAATGAGAAATCCCTCTCCATAATCAAGATCGGATCGGATAGAGGAGGAGAGTTTCTCAACAAGGCGATAATCGATTTCAGCGATCGAATGGGATCCAAAGATGAGCTCTTCGCATCCGTGACGCCCCACAGAATGGTGTTCTTTGAAAGAAGGAATAGAACCTGAAGGAAGCAAAGAAGGTCCATGATTGCGAAGCGGACCTACCCAAGAGGTTCTCGGGTCAAGGCTTAACACACCCTGCCACACCTGCATCAGGAGTATGATAGTAGGGAGACATGGCAAAACTCCTATGAGGTTTGGAATAATAGAACTCCTCATTGCTTACTTTCATGTTTTTGGTTGCAAGTGTTTCATCCACAACAACGGTAAAACACGACTAAATGCCTTTGATGCTAAAGCTGATGATGGTCTATTTATGGGATATTCCCAAAGAAGCAAGGCATATAGAGTTTTCAACAAAAGAACCTTAGTTGTGGAGGAAACACCCCATGTTGTTTTTGATGAATCTACCGTTGAGTACAGAAACAACTTGAGCAAATTGAGAACAAGCTCAAGTCAAAGAACCCTTGAAGAAGTCATTGTACATGACACCGGAATGGTGGACTCACTGCAGATCACCTGATGACCCAACTGCAATGATGAAGACCCAATCGCAGATCGACAGATCACCAAACCTATCCGATCCGATTCTTTGCAAGAAGACCCAATGAGTAGACAAAGACTCATCTGCGATCGTAACCAAGTGCAGATGACAAGGCGGTAGCTGATCCAGTTGCAGACCAGAATCCAGCAGATGCAGATAACCACCAGAGCAATCCAACAGGGGGAACAAACCCAGAAGAGGACGAGATCCCCAAATGGCTTAAGGATCATCCAATTCAGCAAATCATCGGAAAGTTGACTGATGGAGTCAAGACAATACAGTCAACTCTACCAGCAGGAATGGCGATGTTCTCATGTTTCATGTCACAAATTGAACCCAAGACTACAGAACAAGCCTTGGAAGATTATTCATGGATTAATGCCATGCAAGAGGAATTGGAGCAGATGGAAAGAAACAAAGTTTGGGAACTAATGCATGCACTCCGATCACAAGAAAGTTATTTGCTACAAATGGGTGTATAAAAACAAGAGTGATGAAGACGGAGTCGTTGTTAGGAATAAAGCGACTCAGTAGCAAAAGGATATGCACAGTGTGAGGGAATAGATTTTGATGAAACTTATGCACTGTTGCAAGATTAGAAGCCATCGACTATTCCTCGCATATGCCGCATTCAAGGATTTTGAAGTTTACCACTGGATGTGAAAAGTGCGTTTCGAATGGAATCCTAGAAGAAGAAGTCTATGTAGAGCAACCCCTGTGTTTTGTCAAAGGAGACAAAGTCTATAAGTCATTGAAGGCTCAGTATGGACTCAAGCAAGCACCGAGAGCATGGTATGAAACACCTGTCTGTGTTTCTTGAGAAAAATGGATTTTGCAAAGGAAAAGTGGACAAGACCCTATTTAGAGTGGAGCACGAAGGCCACATATTAATAGTTCAGATTTATGTGGATGACATCATATTCGGATCAACCAATCCAGAACTATGCGAGAAATTCTCCAACCTCATGCAAGGAGAATTTGAGATGAGTATGATGGGAAAGCTTAACTTCTTTCTCGGATTACAAGTTAGAGATGGAAAAAGGAATTTTCATCAACCAAGCAAAGTATACTAGAGATCTTATCAAGAGATATGGAATGGAATCACCAAGCCCGCAAGAATTCCAATGAGCACAAGTACTCACCGGATGCGAGGCAGGCGGGAATATCAGTGGACTCAACCCACTACAGAGGACTCATCGGATCTCTTCGTACCTAATCGCAGCGTGCGGACATATCATATGCATTGGAGTTTGTGCAAGATTCCACCAAGCCAAAGCAATCACACCTAGATGCACCAAGAGAATAATCAAGTACCTAAAGTCTACCATTAATGTTGGACTATGGTACCCCAAGGATGACAACTTCGAAATGTCAGATACTCGAGATGCGGATTTCACGGATGCAAAATCAATAGGAAGAGCACTAGTGGAACGTGTCAATTCCTAGGAACCAGATCGATATCTGGTTTAGCAAGAAGCAGTTTCTAACTCCATATCCACTCTGAGTCGAATACCTAGTGCAGTAGTCATTGTGCACACATTCTATGGATCAGACAACAGTTAAGGGACTACAATATTATTGCCAACGAAGTTCCAATATGGTGTGACAACAATAGTGCTATTGCAATAACCAACAATCCGGTTTTGCACTCAAGGACGAAGCACATTGACGTCAAGCACCATTTCATTCGAGATCATGTGCTTAACAAAAGGGTTAGAGTTGAAAGAGTCAAAGAGACTACCAAATAGCTGACATCTTCACCAAACCATTGCCAGAAGAAAGATTCCTAGAGCTTAGCAGAGACCTTGGATTACTAGATTGGGAATCTAGTTCTGAAGCAAGTTGAAGGAAGGACGGACCCTCAGAATCAGCCTAAGCTGATGCAGGCGAGAAGACGAAGGCCAGACAAAGCAACTTAGCCGCATGTAATACTGTGGAGAAGTCAATTAACTCATTGCAGAGTGGTCAACAATAACGAAATCGGACACCTAAGTTCTCTAAACTGATCTCTAATTCTTAATTAATATCTCGCTACATTTATAAATATTATTTTAGCTAAAATGGCATTTAAAATATACATCGTTATAAGCCAAGTGGCAATTTTAAATACACGCGTCACACGCCTATTTAATTAACCTCTACGGTGGCCAATCAGAATCAACCGTCAAATTTTAAATGGGGCCACCGATTCAAATTTGAAATTCAAAAGAATATGAAAAGGCGTACCACCGTTTAAATTTATAATAAACAAATCCAAACGTCTTTTCATCTTCTTTATAAGGAAGAAAACCCTTTCACTTTCCTCTTTACGCTTTCAGAAACCCTAGAACTTACAGAGCAAAATATACACTAAATCCTAAAATTCTCTTTGCAGAAATGGCATCTCTTGAAGGAGCAAACTTGAAGGCGATGAAGGACCAGGTCATCTTCTCCATGGTCGTCGATTTCGAAGGATTATTAGAAGCGAATCTAGAGGACTTCGATATGCTCGACTTAATCCGGGCGATGAAGCTGAACGGAATCTACCCGTTTCTCGACATCAACCCGCAGCATTTGTTCAAGGAAGATGTCGAATTTTATCGTAATGCCTCTCTGGTTCAGCACGGGATTAACAGCTCAGTCGGCGGAATCCCTATCACCATAGATCGAGAGAAGATCCGTTCGGTATTCGGGATGAAACATCGCGGTTTGGCGGTCGAAGCGCTCAAACAATCACCGCCAAACACGGAAGACGATCAAAATCGAAAACATCCCAGAGAAATTGAAGTTTACAATAAGAGAAATGAGTTGAAGAGGGTTTATCGAGTCGCTCTGTACATCACAAACAAGATAGTCATGGGAATGGCAGGAAGCTATGACCAACTGTCATCTTCAAAATTCATGGTGTTGGGTGCGTTAATTCAACGAGAGGAAGTTGATTGGGCCGATTATATTTTCAGGCAACTTGTTCGCGAGGTGAACAAGGTCGAATGGCTCGAAGGTGAGAAGAAATTCAAAACTAAGTTGGCATTCGGAACGCATCTTAGTTGGCTTTTGGAGAAAATCGGAGTGGACAAGGGAAACATTGACCCTTTCCACCCAAACAAGAGGCTAGGTCACATGGACCATGACAAGAAGAAGGTTGGAGTCACTGGGAGGGCAGCCCAGTTTTTGAAGGATTTGCCAGACTCAAGCTTTTGTCCAAGATACGATTTATCAGACTCGGACCAACCTGCAGTGAGATCGGAGGCTGATCGAGTCGAGAATGAGTCCGACGATACACCTCGCCATCCGATTCAAGAGAAGGGGACCAGCCCTGAAGGACCTTCCAACTGCGGTCATCACACCGAACCCTCTCCAAAGAGGCCAAGGAAGCTGCAGTTCAGCGAAGGAGAGCAGCCTGAGCAGCATACCAGCCCATCAGTTCAGTCACGAGCTCATCCGGACCAGCCTGCACCAGATACCGAAACTCAAATTGTACCTGTTATTACACCTCCAGTGTACATGACCGAAGAAGAGGAAGCAGGTCTTGTTATATCTATTCCTGAAGCAGATTACACTTTCAATCTCTTAGAAAATAATACTTTTAATCTCTCTATTGAGCAACTTGACTTGTCAAACCGCAAGGTAAAAACACTCCTTTGTAAATATTTTTAAAGAGTGGAAAACTCTAAAAACCATGTCTTTTACAAATTTTCAAACTTTTGTTGAAACTAGTGGTTGGGAATACCCCCAATCCACGGAGGATGTTCTGACTGATTTTTGCAAAGAGTCAGATTTAGCTTTACTCCTCCAGGATAACTGGTTCATGTCACATTTTGAGACAAACATGGACCATTTTATCTACTCTATAATGCTCAGTATTTTTGATGGTAGCTTTGGAGAGGAGGAGGAAGAGGAGGAAGTAGAAAAGGAGATTAGGATTGAAGAAGTTGATGAAGAGAATGAAATTATCAATTTGGTTGAAGAGGATGAAGAAGAAAAAGAACCTGAAGAAAACATACCAGTTGAAAAGGAGACAGAGGAGATTGAGAAAACAGAAGAAGTAGCTAATGAAGGAGATGAAGAAGGAGAAGAAGTTGATCAGAAAGAAGAAGAAGAAGAAGATAAGGAGGAGGATGATGAGAATGATGAAGGAGAAGAGAAGGAGAAGGACGATGCTAAGGATGATGATGATGATGATGATCATGATGATGGAGGTGAAGGAGGAGCAGAAAAAGAAAAAGAAAAAGATGAGGAAAAAGAGAAAGAAAAATCTGGAGAAGAAGAAAAAGAAAAATCTGGAGAAGGAGAAAAAGAGAAATCTGAAGAAGAAGAAGGGAAAGAGGAAGAAAGAGAGAAGGAGCCAGGCAGAGCCGAGCCTACCAACGAAGTCTGCAGATAGGATTGTTGTACCTCCCGGTACACTGGCTAGACGCAGTCGGCAGAGGACTCCAGTCGTGGACCCGGAGAAGACTCAATCTGACCTACCTGCTGCAGCCAGGAGCCTGCAGTCTAGTGGCTCCCTTGCTGAAGGATCAGGAGAACACTCCCCATCAGCTCAGTTATCACCTACCATGACTGAGCTGATCAAGCAGATTGTCAGAGACACCATTGGGGAGCTGTTGTCAACTCAGGTCACTCCTGACCTTCAGACCATAAATGCCAAGATTGACACCCTACTTCAGCGAGAAATCCCTCAGCCTCCTCCTCCTACAAACAACAGAATGCCCTTTGGCATGTCTGATTGGATGAGCCGCATGGAACAACAGTTGACAACCCTCATTGATGCTGGCAAAAAGGGGGAAGAGAGGATTCAGGGGGAAGAGAGAGAAATCAGAAGTAAGAAGAAGCAAGATGTCCCTCAGTTGAAGGACCCTCTAGCCTAAAGAGGAAGGAAGTCAGTAGATCAAGAAGACAAGGTCGACCACCTGAAGGAAGCGCAGAAGGACCGTGAAGCGGCTTTGAACCTACTCTTGAATGGGAAGGGTTGGAGCTATGGTATGTTGAAGATTTCGCCCATTTGAAGCTCTTGAAATGTGGGGAGTCTGCTAGGAAAAGGTTCATCGAGACTATTATGCAGGAACTACTTCAAGATGACAAACTCTCCCCACAGGAGATTTTCATAAACTGGATGGAAGAAGTTCACCCTAAGCTTTGGTGCATTACGAAAAAGTACGCAAAAGAGCAAAAAGCCTTTCCTATGATTCCCTTATTCAGAGCTGAAGAAGCACCAATCCGCATGGATGGTGAACTTGATGAGCTACAACTTCAAAAGGAAATCAAGCTAGTGTGCCTCGAGAACAAATTCAGATCTCAGCAGGAGCAGGATTTCGCAGCACTCGTGGTAAAAAGAAAGTATGGCCTTGCTCCAGTCAAGGTAAGACCTATCGGAGCCAAACCATTCAAGCCTGCCAAGCAGCCTACTAGAAGAGGCAGAGGAAGAGGCAGATGATCTTTTAATTATTTTTCTTACTTGTAATTTTATTTTCTGTACTTAAAACATTCTTGTATAATTTCAATGATAAGTCAGAAAAATCTATGAACAGTCTGTTGAATGACAATTTTCCAGTTGTCTCAATATTAGACTGATTTCAGTTTTTGTCTCGCACTTAAGTGCAGACTTGGTCATTTGATTTCTTACTTAGTTTTGCCATCATCAAAATAGGGGGAATTTGTTAGGAATACTTGTTAGATTTTGATGATGTCATTAATTTAAAATCAAATGTTTATTACTTGGCAAAATGTAAGGAAGAACCAAATGAGTATCTTCCATAGGCCAAAATATGTTAAGTATAAAAATTGGCAAAATGTAAAGAAGAACCAAATGAGTATCTTCTATAGGCCAAAGTTAGCTAGGCTGAAAATCGGCTAAGTACTAAAGTACGGCTAGTCCATCGAGAAGTACAAATGACTTCAAATTAGAGTAGCCCAGTCAACTAAAATTTATCAGAGAAGTTTGACCAGATCATGAGGTACCTCGGGAAGTCACCGATCGAGACAAGTCTCAAACAGGTGAGCATGAGAGAACCTACTGCAGAGATGTAAGCCGCACATCACCCTACTCAACTACAAACTAGTACTCCAAATCCACGTCGGCATGCTTTGAAAAGTCAAATATTACGGAAAGCTCACATGCAACGTGAAGAGACAAATTGGAGTGATTCCCGCAAGAGATATGATTTAATTAAATCATCCCGACCCACCGTGAAGACTTTAATCCTTTTATATTCAAAAGATTCGGCGCTCACATGCGAAGTCCTCACAACGGTGGAAGATAAAATTAAATAATGGGAATCCATGCTTGCAACGTTCAGAAAAGATTAAACAATGAAGTCTCTCTCCAACGGACGGATTTGTTCAAAGATTTTCAACGGCTACAAGGAAGAAGCTCAGAGATCGTGATCTATATATATCCGAAGATTTGAAACGAGCAACTACCGGTGCGAACATATACTCTAGCGATCAAAGCAAACAAAGCAATCTCAAGCAATCAAATAGCATCGAGAAAAAGAGCAGATCCAAAAAGTTCATATTCAAGGAAGCTCTTAAGTTGAGAAGACAAACACTCTTGTCTTTAAATCTTGAGTACGGGGTACTTCCTTTGGTTGAAGTAGCGGTGTAAAAGGCATCCGAGGATCGAGGATCAAGAGGTGCAAGGCGATCAGTGTGTGTACAACGGCACGGAATTCCACCGGTTGGAAGTCTGTTGTAGTGTGTTGTGAATCACCGTAATCTTTATCACCGGTTGAAAATTATAGTGAATTCATCTCCAATCGATTTGGAGAAAAGTGGATTAGTAGAGGATTACCCCACCTCCGAGACCACTATAATCGCTGTGTTATTCACTGTTTTACTGCATCATACTCTAACTGCTGCATACATTGTTAAGTGTTTCATTAAGATTAATTTATATTCGTCATCAGCTGACTTCCGCACTTATCCAAGAACAAACGACTCCAAGTCATTTGTTTGATTATCAGCTGAAGAAACTCACTCTTCGGAAAAAGAGTTCAAGAGTTTCAACAAGTCTATTCACCCCCCCTCTAGACTTGTTCCTGGATGACTTGTGACCTACAATAATGTCTCAAATTTTCCTTTATCAATATCTATGAAGAGTGGAAGGAATTAAAAACACTCACATTCACTCAATTGAGAGAGTTTGTTGAAAGGATTGCCTAGGAACACCCCATGGCTAATGAGTAACTCATAATGTACTTCTGTCAAGAGACATATGTGAAGTTGTTGCTCAAGGAGAACTAGTTCACTTCTCACTTTAAATAAAATATGGACCAGTTCGTCCTTCAAGTTATGAAGGGTGTATCACAAGGTGAAACCCTTGGAGAGGAGGAGAAAGTATAAAAGAATGAAGATAGAGAAGGAGTAGAAAAGAAAGAAAAGGGAACTATAATTGTAGAAGTTGAAAAAGAGGATAGAGAAGAATAAAAGAAAGAAGAGGAAGTTGAAAAGAGGAAGAAACAGAAGAAGAAGAAAAAAGAAAAAGAGGAAGAAAAAGAGGAAGAAAAAGAAGAAGAAAAAGAAGATGAAAAAGAAGAAAAAGAAGAAGAGGAAGGAAAAAGAAAGTATGAGGAGAAGAAAGATGATGAGGCTAATGAACATGATGCACCTGATCAAGCATCCAGTTCTCATCAACCCACATCAGATGACAAATCAGGCAGCCCTGATAAAACCCTATCTGATCAGAGAGCAGATGGTAGGAGCTTACCATCTGAGAAATCTACAGCTAGGAAATTAGCACAAGAAGGCTCAGGAGAAAACAATGCTCCTCAGATAACACCTGAAATTAAACTGCCATCAAACTTCTCTGAGATGGCCAGAAGAATTGTGGAGGAGACAGTTGCCAAACTTCTGGCAACCGAGGTCAAACTTGAGCTGAAGACCTTAAATGACAAGATGGTCATCCTTATCAACAGAAAAGAACCCTCACCACCACCCACAAACTCAAGGATGCCTCTTGGCGTGACTTAATTAATGCTAAGGGTGGAGGAGCAGCTAGATAAAGTCATTGATGCTGGCGAAAATGGGAAAGATAGGAATAAGGGGGAATAAAAGGAAGAAGCTAGAACAAAAAGGCAAGGCCTTCATCTGATTCAGGCAGGAAGTTCAAGCCTAAAGAGAAAAGAGTCAGCTGCACCACCTGAAAAACTTGCAGCCAAAAGGAAAAGAACCAGGCAAGATACTGTTGTACGATTTCAATGGGAAGGAAAAGAGCTCCAATATGTTGAGGAATTCTTGCCTGTTGAAGCAGAACTAATGTGGGGAAGTGCAAGAAAATAATTCATAGAGAAATACTGCCTTTGGGAAATACTTCAAGACAAGGACTGCTCCCCACAAGAAATTTTCATAAACTTCATGGAGATGAATTTCCCCAACCTTTAGGAGACTTTGAAAAAGTTTGCAGAAAGGAAATTCAATGCATATCCCATGATTCCAAACTTCAGACCTGAAGAAGTACCTACCCTCATGAATGGAGAACTAGATGATATTGCTCTTCAGAAAGAAATTAAAAAGATATGCATTGAAAACAACTTTTCATATCCATAACAACAACAATTTGCCTCAGATATTGTGAGGAAGAAATATAGGTTGGCTCCAGTCACTAAAAGACCCATAGGAGCAAAACCATTGAAGGCACTCCCTCCAGCTAGGATCAGAGGAAGAGGAAGAGGGAGATAAACGGTTTGTAATTTACTTGTAATTTACAGTTTACTTTGTATTTTCATCTTTACTTGTAAATTTCATTTTTACTTGTAATTTTCATATTTACTTGTAATTTTCATTCAGACTGTACTGTAATCAAAAATAAAAATTTTATAATAGTCAACTTGAATGACAACCACTAGTTGTCTCAAAAAGACTGAGTTTGATTGTGTCTTGCACTTTAAGTTTTACATTATGCAGACTAGTTTACATTTGAAATGCTTAAGTTTTGCCATCATAAAAATATGGGGAATTTGTTAGGAATATTATTTTATATTTTGATGATGTCATCTCTGTATTCATGATTGATTCAAATGTATGCACCAAGTATATGACATTGTAAAGAAGAACCAAATGAGTATCTCCTATAGGCCTTAAAAATTAGGCTAAGTATTGACCGGTTAGAAAAATGGCTAAGTATAGAACTGTCAATATATCAGATGAGTTCTCAAATGAGAGGTTTGGTCAACAGAAATAACAGACGAGGTTTTACCAAAACTCGGATGCAACTGAGTTCTGATAAAGGCAGTATATCAGGTGAGTTCTGGTCAACAGAGTATATCAGAGAAGTTTAACCGCAGACGACTTATCAGAGAAGGTCTGGTCAACACAAAACATCAGTTGTGGTTTGACCACAGACGAGATATCATCAGACAAGTTTTCGGTCATACAAGAATATCATATGAGAGTTGACCACAGACGAGTTATTTATCAGCCAAGGTTTTCGGTCAAACCAGACATCATAGGAGGTTGACCAAATCATTACTGCAGCCAAGTATATAGAAGCTCAGTCCACATCAACAAGTGTTGAAAAGTCAACAATAACGGCAAAAGACATATGGACGTAAAAGCAAGAGACAAAGTAAATGATTACCGAAAATTAAAGAATAGTTTATTCCTAGAGATCTGCGCCCAGAAGACTTTCCTATTATAGTAATCAACGAAAGTGGCGCAACGGGAAGTACATCTTCAAACGGACAAAATTGAAGAAAGAGACAAATCCTTGCAATGGAATGAAAAGATAAACAAAGTAGTACACTCTCCAATGGACCAATTTGTTACAATGTTACAATGGCTATGAAGAACCTCAAAGATTCCTACTATAAATATCTGAAGAACAGATTGAGCAAAGTATGATGCGAACAATACTTACAAGCGATCTAAAGCAATCAAAGCAAACTATAGCATCATGAAGAGCAAGCTTAACAGTCATATTCTGAGAAGCTCTTAAGTTGGAGAAGACAAAAACTCTTGTCTTAAAAGTTTGAGTACGGGGTTACTTTCTTGAATGAAGTTATTGAAAGTAAAGTGGTTGCAAACGCATCTATGGGTTCTTGATTGGAAGGTGATAGACAGCTTGCGAGTTGTTGAGGCATCCACGGGTTTTGATCAAGAGGTGCAAGGCATCCAAGTGAGTTGCAACGGCCACGGGATTCCATTAATTGGAAGTTGTTGTAACTGTGTGAATCATTGTAACGTTTATCACTGGTTGAAAGTTATAGTGAATTCATCTCCACCTGGTTTAGATAAAAGTGGACTAGTAGAGGATTACCCCACCTCTGAAACCACTATAAGTGCTTGTGTGTTTTACTGTTTTAATCATCATACATAAACTGCTGCATACATATTTTACTGATTCATTCATTAGTCATCTGCAGTTAACTTTTGTCACCTGCATTATTATCAGTTGTGTCTTCCGCATTACTCATCTGCAGCCAAGGTTTGTTAGCTACATATAATCACAGCTGAGGTTATTCACCTGATAATCAGGAAAAGATTTAATAAGTCTATTCACCCCCCCTAGACTTATTCCTGACGACTTGTGACATATAGTTATCTCCTTCCTGTATTTTAAATAGCGTCTTGTCCACCGCACCTTTCTCAAATCCATTATCGGTAAGGTACAGGACAGGGTTTCATACCATGCTCTCAGTGTTTGCTTAAGTCCATACAGAGCTTTCCGTAGTCTGTATACTAGGTCTCCGCCTTCAGTGTT
The DNA here is from genome assembly GCA_033398695.1 of Orobanche coerulescens. NCBI lineage: Eukaryota > Viridiplantae > Streptophyta > Magnoliopsida > Lamiales > Orobanchaceae > Orobanche > Orobanche coerulescens. The sequence goes on along the minus strand of CM065809.1, from coordinate 140,344,580 downwards.
GACAAACCTGGGTGGTTCTTCAAGATAGACTTCTTCGGCGAGGTCTCCATTCAGGAAAGCGCTCTTAACGTCCATTTGATATACTATAAAACTTTTATGGGCGGTAAAAGCTAGAAATATCCTGATGGCTTCTAGTCTAGCTACATGGGCAAATGTCTCATCGTAGTCTATGCCTTATTCCTGTCTGTAGTTTTGTGTGACTAGATGGGATTTATTCCTGATAACAAGTCCATTTTCATCCTTCTTGTTTCTAAATACCCATTTAGTTCCAATTACAGCTTGATGTTCTGGCCTGGGTACTAGATACCATACATTGTTTCTTTCAAAACCGTTAAGCTCTTCTTCCATAGAAGTGATCCAGTGAGAATTATTCAAAGCTTTGTTAGTAGAAACATGTTCATATTGAGCTAAGAATACAGCTAGGGTGTACATGGCTAGCCTCCTAAGTTCAGCTTGAGATTTCCATACAGGAAATGGAGATTTCTCAGATTTGGATTCTTCTTGCGCACACAGTACGGTTCCTTGTGTACTCTGTATTCTCCTTCGGGTAGATACACCAGTTGGGTGATATTTTAACCATCTCCTGTCAGGTTCTAGTTCGGCATCCCGTACTGTATCTTGAGGTGTTGTAGTTTCAGCTTCAGCTTGTACAGCATCTGCTTCGACTACTTCTGTTCTTACAGCTACTGGATTGATTTCTAAGTCTACGACAAGTTCTATTGGAGTTAGAGTGTCATTAATGGAAAGTGTTTAGATATTTTGGATTAAGTCTTCTACTCATGTAGGGTCGAAATGAGGTTCATCGAACACTACATGGACAGATTCCTCGATCGTCAGCTTCTTTTTGTTAAAGATTCTGAAAGCCTTGTTAAAAGAGGAATATCCTACAAATATCCCTTCACCTTAATTCTCATTAAAAGTCTTGAGTTGATCTTTTCCATTATTCAGAACATAACACCGACATCCAAAGATGTGAAAATATGAAACTAATGGACTCTTATTATTTCATACCTCATAGGCTGTTTTATTGGGATGCTTGTTGATAATACATCGGTTTGTGTTAAGCATGTTGTATTTGTTGTTTCGCCCCAGAACCGCTGCGGCAACTTACTTGCGGCGATCAAGGTTCTTGTGGCTTACTTGAGCATCATATTCTTTCACTAGGCAACACCATTTTATTGAGGAGTCTGGGCTGCTGAGTATTCGTGTTGTATTCCATTGCCCGAACAATATTGCTCTACAAAGCGATTTGTGAATTCAGTACCTCTGTCGGAACGAATGGACATGATACACAACCCTTTCTCATTCTGAATCTTTCTCAGGTGCTCTGGAAACTTTGTTGTGGTTTCTTTATTCTTTTTTAGAAAGATTGTCCAAGCATACCTGGAGTAATCATCAACAATAACGAGACAATTATTCTTACCCCCCAAACTTACAGGGTCAACAGGGCCGTAGAGGTCCATGCATAGCATATCCAGAACCTTGTGGGTGGACAGGTGTGATTTGCTTTTCAGGGTGGTTTTGACGTGTTTGCCTTTCTGACAGGGTCCGCAGATGCTGTCTTTATGGAACGACATATCGGGCAAGCCTCTAACCATTTTCTGTCTGTCAAGTTTGTTGATTGTCTTGAAGTTGATGTGAGACATCCTCTTGTGCCATAGCCAGCTTTGATATACAGTGCCTTTGGCAACAAAACAAGGAATAGTGGAGCTCGTAGGCTTCCAGTCAGCAATATACATATTACCTGACCTGCTTCCTGTGAGAACAACTTCTTTGGTCCATATGTTCTTCACTCTGCAGTGATCTATATAGAATTTCACCGAGAACTGTTTGTCACAGAACTGGCTGATACTAAGTAGATTGTACTATAGGTCTTCAACATATGCGACGTCGGTGACTTTGAACTTTCCTACAAGTAGGGTTCCCTTCCATTTTGTTCTTCCTTTGGACTTGTCACCAAAGTGCACTTTTGGACCGCAACCTTCTACATAGTCTGACAGCTTGATGATATCTCCTTTCATGTGCCGAGAACATCCACTGTCAAAGTACCAGATGTCCTTCTCCTTGATATCTTCATCATCGCTATCCTCATCGTCCTGTATTTTGTTTGGCTATAAAGCACATATATGCTTTATCTTCGATCTCATCATTAGACGAGTCAATGTCAGTGACTGACTGAAGGCACTCCTCGGTTTTGTTGGATGCTGGTGAGACTTCTAATTCACCGATCAGGGCGTTGAGCTTGTTTTTCCAAGCACGTCTTCTTTCATCCTTTTCTTGTTGCTCAGCTTCTGGCAACTCTTGAACTTTTGGATACGGACACTCATTTGCATAATGTCCGGGTTTTCTACAGTTGTAGTACAAGTTAGAATCACCAGAGGAGGGAGATTCAGAACTTACCTTGTGAAAAGGCTTGGGCCTGTATGGAGTCTTTCTAGACTGTTGGATAAACTTTTTGAATTTGTGCATGAGTAGGTCCATATCATCTAGTGATAGGATATCTTCATCATTGTCGTGATCTTAAATGCGTATTTAGATGTCTTTGAGGCGAGGCTGTGTCTCTGTCGAATACGGCGGCGATGATGTAGTCATGGCAGGTGACTCTTCGGCCTTTTCTCTCCTGTCAATGTCATACTCAAAAGCTTTGAGGTCAGAGAATAGGTCAAAAGTAGAAATATGATTAAGGTTACAGGATACACGCATATCTGTATTCTTAATGTCCCATCGAGCAGGGAGTGATCTAAAGATTTTCAAATTTTCTCCTTTTGGATATACATTTTAGCCAATGCTTCAAGTTCACCGGCAATGCCAGTGAATCTAAGGTCAAGCATTTCAGAAGATTTGATTTCAAAGGATTCAAATTGCTGAGTAAGTTTGTAAATATTATTTTCTTTTGAGAGCTCAGTACCCTCGCAAATCAGCTTGAGTTTCTCCTAGATTTCCTTAGTTGTCTTATATCTCTTTACCTTCAAGAATATGCCTTTGTCGAGAGTTACAAACAGTACATTCTTAGCAACATTGTCGAGGTTCGCATGCTTGCAATCGTGTGCTGTCCATTGTTCGCGCTCCTTCTCGAGCATTTCAGCATGAGTGTCCTTTTATCCTTGCGGCTAGATTAACCTTCATTATCTTTATTGGACCTTCTTGGATGACAAATATCATCTCCTCATGCATGGATGCAAGATGAACCTCCATCCTAATTTTCTAGTCATCAAAATCGTTAATAGAGAACATAGGAACCTTATTTATCATAGAGGTATCCATTTGAGATATAGGAAAGATGATACAAATAAGATATGGTTTTAAAAAAACTACTGATTAGATCTGACTCAGTTAAAAATCGACTGATTCTTTTTAGAATCAACCGCTCTGATACCACTTTTTGGCCACTAAGTATATAAATGACAACTTAGAATATAGAAGCACAGTAAGTTGTACGATTTTTGAAGTTAGTTTGCATAGCGGAAGTTTTGGTGTGAGTTGCTATAAATACAGCAACTAGGTGTTCTCCTGTTTGCTTGGTGCGTATAGGGTTTTAGCAGTATACATGATAAATCACAAAGCAATATAAACGGTAAAGACAAAAGGTAAATGACACACGGTTTCAAGTGGTTTGAGGTAAAGTCCTCTACGTCCACTGGTCCTCCACATAGAAATAAAACGTTTATTATAATCACTGCGTACACAACTATGTGACTATAACTAAACTTATCTTTGTATCGTTCACACATATTGATACAGGGACTGTAGCTTTGGGCCGTTCATATAGATTGGCTTGAGCTCTTTATCGACTTGCTTCTTCTCACACAGATTGAAGCTTTGTCTTCAATGCTATTCTTCCATCACAGGTCGGAATACGCACAAATCCTTAGTCCACATAGAGCTAATAGTAATCTCAACGGAAAGGTAGAACAAATAAACAACAGCTATATATTTGATGAACACTCGCGGTATGCTATGCTATTTACGTTGAGGACTTGTATATTTCTTAGCTTGAATACTTACTGTATGCTTACGAAATATACTATGTTGTAATTGCTAGAATATCAGAGTGATCTGTCAGAGCTTTTGCGATATGTATTCTTCGTGTGTGTAAGTCCTCTGGCCTGGGGGTACTTATAACCTTGGAAATGTATCCGTTATAAATGAAGTCGTTGCTGGTTGGTGAGATGTTGATGTCTTTCACTTGATTGGCGGCTGCTGAAAGTTTGACTTAAAGCAGATCGCATTTAATGCTTCATACATGCTTTCTGGCTTCGCATTAAATGCTCTTCAGAGCATTCAGACTTGTCTCTCTCAAGCTGCATTAAATGTTGTCCTATCAGCAATATATGCTGCTTTAACCATGAATACAACAACAACAACAACATCTAAGCCTTAGTCCCAAAATGATTTGGGGTCGGCTAACATGAATCAAACTTTGAAACCGTCAATGATCGTTACATAAATACATAAAAGGAGAAAAAGAGGGAAAAAAGTAGAGAAAAAAAGCAAATAAAAAAAGAGAATGAATATTAAAAAAATGAAAAATCCTGAAAAATAAATTAACAGATAACATGGAATAAAAGAAAATAAGAATAAAAATACAGGAAAAAAAAATAGATTCCATCCACCATCCGTATTCATTCCATCCACCATGAATACTTTATGAATAAACAATGTTTATCTCATAACGGTTTAAAGCCTTTTTATATTCAGTCCTGTTGGATGTGTTTTACTTTTCCTACGTAAAACACCGTCAGCTTGTGTGTTGTATCCAATATATTATGTCTCTTTGTTGTATGAGGAAGGTTCTGTAGGACAGACTATTGAAGAACTCTTTGTTGTATGCTGGGGCCATATAACGAGCTCTAACAGCTTCCATGAGGAATGTTGATCCCAACAATTACAATCTTCTTTGTTGTATGGTGGCAATTATCAAAACAAGAATATTTATCCCAACACTCAGCATTTGCGACTAGTGTCGTAGATTTTGGGAGCTCAGCATCTCTATACAAAGTTCTCGAAATGTGAGTTTTGGCTGAAGGAGGATATGTTTCTCGGGCACGTGATTTCAGCTGAAGGGGTCCGTGTAGATCCCCAGAAGATAGAGGTAGTGTTAGATTGGGCACTGCCTAAGAACGTGAAGGAGGTCCATAGCTTTTTGGATCTTGTGGGGTATTATAGACGGTTCGTCGAGGGGTTCTCTAAACTTGCTTGACCACTTACTCAGTTACTCCAAAAGTCCAAAAAGTTCGAATGGAATGACGAGAGGCAACAGAGTTTTGGGGAACTAAAAAGGCGTTTGACTACAACGTCGGTTATAGCCTTGCCAAAAGGGAACGGGGTTTTTTTTGTTTATAGTGATGCTTCGGGCCAGGGACCTGGGTGCGTCCTCATGAAGCATGATAGGACTATAGCTTTTGCGTCACGGCAGTTGAAACCGTACGAAATGAGTTACCCTACTCACGACCTGGAGTTGGCTGCCCTGGTGTTTGCACTGAAGATTTGGCACCACTATCTATATGATTATCCGTGCCGGGTTTATACTGATCATAAGAGTTTGAAATACATTTTCATCCAGAAGGAACTGAATATAAGATAGCGTCTTTGGTTAGAATTAATAAAGGACTATGACTAGGAGGTCCTTTATCATCTGGGGAAAGGCAATGTTGTGGCGGAAGTGTGGAGTCGGAAGACGGCATCGCTTCAAATGCTTGAGGTTCTCACAATACAAGCAAATATTCGACAGGAGATTATTGAGCAGGGAATCGAAGTTTGGATTCAACGGGTGCAAGGTCAGTTGTGCGCCCTCGAGATTACTTCGTCCTTAGTTGACGACATCACAGGGGAACAGATGAATGACCTTGTGATCAGTCAACTGAAGGCGGATGTAGAAAACAGGAAAGCCCCCGACTTTATGATTCATGAGGATGGCATTTTGAGATTTCAAGGGAGACTCTGCATTCTGAATGATTTAGACTTGAGGCAGAAAATACTTCGAGAAGCTCATGCTACTCCTTACTCTATCTATCCCAGAACGAGTAAGATGTATAGAGACCTAAAGAGGAATTTCTGGTGGAATAATATAAAGAAGGATGCCACGGAGTTCGTAGCATGGTGTTTGACGTGCCAACAAGTCAAGATTGAGCATCAGAGACCAGCCAGGCTGTTGAAGCTGCTTCCTATTCCCGGGTGGAAGTGAGAAGATATTTCTATGGATTTTATCACCGGGATACCGAGAACAAAAACCAAAATGAACACGATTTGGGTGATTATCGATCGACTAACCAAATCAGCATGTTTTTTTGGTATTAAGGATACTTGTGGACTGGAGAGGCTGGCTCGGACATTTATAGCGGAGATAGTTAAGCTACACGGTATGCCTAAGACTATTGTCTCCAATCAGGATGGCTGTTTCGTGTCACACCTTTGGCAATCGATCTATCAGGCTTTGGGCACTGAGCTGAGGTTGAGTACATCTTTTCATCTGCAGTCAGACGGAGCGGACGATTCAAATATTGGAAGATATGTTGCGGGCGTGTGCCCTAGACTGGAGTAGTGATTGGGAGTTGCGTCTACCGTTGATTGAGTTTACTTACAATAATAGTTGACACGCATCGATCAAAATAGCACCGTACGAAGCATTATATAGTAGATAATGTAGATCCCTGCTCTGTTGGGGTGAGGCCTCGGAGCTAGTTGGAATGGAGCCACATATGTTGATGGAAACCGGAGAGAAGATTTCTATCATTCGAGACAGACTGTTGGCTACTCAGAGTCGACAAAAACCCTATGCTGATATTCGGCGTCGATTCTTGGAGTTTGAAGTGGGAGATCATATTTTACTCAAGATATCGCCGACGAGAGGGTTTACCATTTCGGTAAGAAGGGGAAGCTTATCCCGAGGTACATTGGGCCGTTTGAGATTTTAGACAGAGTCGGCGAGCTGGCTTATCGGTTGGCGTTACCTCCAACCCTTAGCCACGTTTATAGCGTGTTTCACATTTCTCAGTTGATAAAGTACATTTCGGACCCAAGTCACATCATCGATTATGGGGATATCGAGGTAGTGGATGATGTCACGTTTGAATAAATGCCGATGAAAATCCTTGAGCATCGTGAGAGACAACTTTGAAATAAAACCATTCTGTTGGTTAGGGTTCAGTGGTCGAGGCATGGAGTTGAGGAGGCTACTTGGGAAACCAAAGATAGCATGCGCGGTAAATATCCAGAATTATTTACTTCTTAAGTTTCAGGACGAAACTTATTGCTAGATGGGGGAATGTAATATTCGTACTTTTCTATTTTTAGTAATTTCCATTTTGGTGTATTTTCTGTTTTCAGCAACTCGCTTGTAACCCTTTTGACATTTTGAGAATGTTTAATTCTGTGTATTTTGGCATTCGAGTGTGTTTCGGAATTGTTTTACTTGATTTTGTCTTTTAGTAATTTTTCTGCACGTTGACTCGTTTTGTGCGATTGTTGTGTGAAGTTGTCGTTTCAGATTTTGTGCGAGTTCATTTAATGTTGTTAGACATGTTGTGAGCTTCGGCATGGTTGTTCGTTTCCGTATCATGGTTTTCGGTCATTTCGGGTTGTTTTGTAATTTCCTAAAAGTTTAGAGCAATTACTTTCGTTGTCGTATTTCGAACTTTCGGGTAGATAGAATCATGTTTTCTTTTAGCGCTTAAGTTCATCGCTACGGACTCCTTGTAATGTTGTCTGCATGTTTCCTTAATCGTCGCGTTTCGGTATTTGTCTGCACAGCTGTTGGACAACTGTAATTCTAACCTGGGAAACTCTTACGTACATTATTTACAATGCATAACGTATGTTATGCAGTATACCTAATGTACATTAGCCCTTTTCAGAGCGTACGTTAGGGTATTTAGGGAATCGAGTAGAGGGCTCTGCCAGTCCCTTACGTACGTAAGGGAGGGGGCATTACGTACGTTAAGGGGCTAACGTAAGTTAATGCTTCATGCATTACGTACGTCAGCAGGCGCGGGTTTTGTAATATCCGGAATTTCTACTACTGATGTTTAATATTATTTTATCCGAGTTATATTGTACAGCGTGGAATCTGTACAGTAGAGATAAAATAAATAAAGGACTGAGATATCAGTATCGGTATAATTGTCGTATTTGGTCGACAATTACATTTGAGGATATTGTGTATCAGGTTGTCGTACTTTTGATATTGGGTATATCGTATGATGATATTATTGGATTTAGTGTTTGTGTTCAGTGTGTCTTATGTTCGCTTTTGGTATGTCGAGACGTTGGAGAAGAACTGCGGAAAATGGCTAAGTATAGCCTTATTAGCGCACGCTGATATTCATGCATAACGCACGCTATCGTGCAGGATTAGCGCACGCTACGTTTATAGGTTAGCGTACGCTAGTGCGTGCATCGGAAGGAATCTGCGTGTGGACCCGCTTTGCGCACGTTCGTAAGTCAACGGTTGTTGTCCTGAAGTATTAGCGCACGCTAAAATATTAGGCTTAGCGCACGCTAACTATGTATCGATCAACAAGGAATCTTATCCTTGCGGATCTTTGTCGGAATATGGGGGCGAGTGGTAGGTGAACACCGTAGCAAGTCAACCGGATAGCGCACGCTAAGATAAATGACTTGCGTACGCTAAGCAGATGTTTTACGACGTTAATGCATGGGCATTACGTCGTAAGTTAGTTTACGAAGCAAGGCGGTAGCCTTTGGGCTTCGATAGCGCACGCTAACAAAGTCATTTAGCGCACGCTAAAGGCGGTAGCGCACGCTAAACATGAGATGTTAGCGCACGCTAATAATGAATATTATAAAAAGGGAAGGGTGTTATGAAGCATTTCGTCTATTCCTTCCTTGTAACCGAGAGAGAGAGTTTTTAGAGAGAGGTTTGAGGTCCCAAACCGAGAGATGATGATCTTTAACAAGATTAAGATGGAGAGCATGGATTCAAGCCTCGTTCTTCAAGTTATTCATGATTCTTGGAATGGAGTCTAGTGTTCTTATTCTTGGTTCATCCAATCCGTAATTTTCGTATCCTCTTGATGATGGTTCGTTTTTCTTGGATGATTTCATGTAAGGAGCATGTTGGATAATCATATGATGATGTTATATGAGATTCAATGGAATTTTGATAAGAGTTTCGGATGTTAGTTAAGATTCTTCTTACTATAAGGATGGTGATTCGTTTAACCCGATCTAAGATGGATTTCTGAATCTTGTTAATTATATTGATCGATTTAGAGGAGTTAAATCATGATACGAGGTTGAATTCCGGATTGAATATGATATGATCCTTGTTATCGAGTCGGTTTGATTGTGGATGTTATTATTGATATATGGACATTGATATTATCCTTGTGATAGTTATGGTGTCGTTTATCTTCAAGAGATATGGAGATTTATGTCTCCCTTCATTCGGATTCGTAGTTGCAAGATGCTAGTCGATGCTTGGAATGCATGCCATGCGACATTAGCGCACGCTAAGCTTACCGCTAGCGCACGCTAACGGAGCAACTTAGCGCACGCTACGTTAGGTGATTAACGTGCGCTAAGTAGGCGATAAAGGCGATATTTTGTGTTTTGATTAGGAATTCGTGATGGTTTGACTTGGTTGGTTACGATTGTGTTTATTCGAGGTTGTGTTGAACCGTTGAGTTCGATTAGTTAGTATTGTCGATTGTTGATTGTTATCGGATATGTGTTATTTGATTTCTTGATAGGTTGAGATTGCGATCGGTGATTATAACCGGATATTGCGGTCGTGTTCGAGTATGTCCATTGTATTGCTTTTGATCGGAATGAGGAGCTCGTAGACAAAGGCAATGTGTTCGGCAATGACTTCGTGGTATCGGTATCGAGGCAAGTTATTACTTGCTCGATTATAATATTTAATGAATGGTTTCAGTTTCATTTCGTTTATAATGCATATAGCGATGATTATTATTGTGAACTCTGGGTATCCGGATCGCATATCGTTCTTTCGATTCTGGGAGGTAGATCATAATGAATATGCTTTATCTCAGTTATTGGTACGTTCGAGTATCGAGGTTACATTATGGTAAGGACGAGGATATGAGTATCTATAGTTCGTTGTACGTTTGGATCGCCGAGCAGTGGGGATAATCGTCGGTGATGATTGGACATCGAGGTTGCTTCCGAAGGACTCGGGGCAAGTATTCAATATTGGTCACGGTTTTATGTTATTTATTTTGGTCTCGTACATTCTCTTTCATGTTGTTGAACATGAAGTCGTCCTAGTAAATTGTCATGTTGTCGTGCATGTTATGTTGTTCATGTTGATGAACGTGTTGTTTTGCATATGTGTATGCATATTGTGTTGTTTATGTTGTGTAAATAATCCGATGGGATTATGAGGATCTATGCTGAGGGCGCTGGATCGTCGGATTTCCATTGAGTATACATGATTATTATTGCTATGATCATATTGACGTGGTCATATGAGTATGCATTTGTAGGTCTTGTGTTAGGACCGTGTCCGTATTGCATTGATCTGATCTCGGATTAGACCGATATGATTGTCGTGGCACTTCATATCTCGAGGTATGTTCCGTATTTCCTTGGTATTTGTCTTTGATGGACAATCGGTTATCGTCTTGAGATTTGATGATATTATTCGATGGATCATATTGGTCAGAAATGGTAGATTTCCGTATCGTGAGTTGGTTATGATAGTTTGAGGATCTTGAGTATTGTTTAAGGTACAATACAGATATTATGTTCGAGTTTATTGGTTAATTGAGTACAGGATGTGAAATGTGATAATGGTTATTCTGATGAGAATTTCTTGAGTAAGTAAAGATTACGTTGGTCGTATTCTTATGTTGTATTCTCATTGGTATGTTATTATTAATGTGATGTGACGGTTATCATTGTTGGATATTATGGCTGACCCCGTCGTGGGATTTCTTTTTAGGTTCTCGGAGTATCGAGCTTGTAGCGGTCGTGAAGAGATGAGCTTCCGGAGGATCTTGGCTAGGACATGTTACGTGTGCATTGAGTTTCTTGATCGGTTCTTGTATTCATTTGCTAGAGTATCTTTATGGTTGGTCTTTTTCCATTGCGTGAGTATTTTGAAATGCTCTTTTGGTATCTGTAATCGAGGTTACTTTGGAAATCGTTTTCTAAACTTTTGAGTGTCGGTTGTTTGGCCTTGCGATTTCAAATGAGTTTCTGACGGTTTTGATAAATGGATTTTATAAGTCTTTGTGAATTTTTAAAGATAGTACCGTCGTTGGCCTCTTGGGCATTTGTAAATGTTTGCAAAAGTTTCTTTTAGCCTTGTGGGTTCCATCTCGGGGCCACGGCTACTGTAATATTCCGGTTAAATGCAGGGGGTGTTACAGAATATGGTATCGGAGCTTAGGTTGAGAAAACCTAGGCATTTGGGTCGAGTTGGGTCGTGTTTTTGTTGCGTCATTCGAGTTGTCGATTGACAAATACTAGAGCCGTGAGTCTTTGTTGTTCACTCAGGCTTGTGCGTTATCGGATTTGCCATTATCGTACTGGGCTTGTTATAACTTTTCCAAATGGTGTTTACGTGATATATTGTGTTCTTGAGTTGTACTGAGTTTGCAAAACGTGAGTTTTGAAAATACCTGTGTCGAGTATTTTCTTGAGTCTAGACATGTGCCAGTATCACGGGGAATCGTCGGCTTCACAATCTGTAAGTATTCGGATTTTTGAATTTCATTGAGATTTACTGCCGTTCTAAGTTGATATGTTTTGAGATTCAGCAGATATTATGCATTTCAATATAAGGTGACAGAGTTGGGATAGGATTGATGATCTTGAGAAGTTATGATTTTGGAAATCAAGATATCGGCTAGATTTTGGAACGGAATTGTGTAATCGGGAGAAGGACTATGGATTGTTGAGAAGAACATGTAGCATGTTAATTCATTTGAGATACATGAACTGCTTTTGAGCATTTGAAAATGATACTTTTCAAAATGAATATTTTACGGATGTTTTACGGAAAATGATTTTGGGCGAGACCCAATCGATTTTGAAATGGTTTTATAACTCAGGACTTGAAGTCCGAAAAGGGGTTTTCTACTTTTAAACTTTTTGTAATGCGGAACGAGTTACGGGCTAAGACCCTAATGTTTCAAACGGCTTTTGTTTTCTTAAAACTCCAGAGACTTGTAAAACACTTTACCAATCGTTTACCTATGTTATTTCCGCCTTTCGAGGCTTTGGTTTACTTGTTCAAATTGAACCTCTCGGGAAGTCTTTATTTGTGTGGATTTGTTTCAATATTTTGCCATATCATATTTAAGGTGATCCAGGATGGGTTAATGACCGACGTTGCAAGTCATGTGTGGAAAAGGAGTTTAGTCGGAATTTATATATTCAGATTTTGGAACTCGATCGTCAGGTTTACCGATGGAATATCTGTGGAAATTGGTGACGAACCGAATTTGAATACAGGAGTATTGATATATTCGAGCATATGCATACTTTTCATTATAAAACTTCAAATCGTGTGGATTCGAAGGAAATCATTATCAAATACTTGGCACCATCGAGCCAGTTAATTTTCGAAAATTGATTTTGTGGTCTTACCAAAATTTATGTTTTGAGTTTTCAAACTCTTGAAAGAATTTTCGAAAATTTGTCTTTTGACAAGAATATATGATTTCAAACTGGTTTTGAAAATGTGATTGATATACATACGCATTTAGTGCATAGTGCATATCATATTGATGGTACGACGGAAAAGGAATTCGAACTTCAGTATGTTAGTTTGATTATCCGGTGATGATCGGTTGAGTTATCAGATAAGAGAAATATGTTGTGTGTTGTAGATTCATGCACATAATATTATTTTGGAAACTTGGGATTTTGTGAAACCGGAACATATGTGCTATGTGATTCCATTGGTATGGTAGTAGCGCGATTTTACCTTACTGATTCTGGAATGATTTCCTTGTAAGCGTAGATTTGGGGATGGTGACCCCATACTGGTTGTTTTAGATAGTGAGTGGTCGTTTTCACTCCGTGTATGATTGGGTATGTTCGTCAGTTTGTGATTGGTTGTTCATATGCCGAGGGGTATGTTCGCCAGTCGGATATGTTTATTGAGATCCACTGTATGTGATCGGTGTGTCGTTTTGAGAATTTTGCTTTTTTTCGTATATACATTTACGTGGTTCCGTGTTGATAGTGTTGGAGTTTACCGTGTGAAGGTATTCTCGATTTAGTTGATCGTTCGTTGGTTGTATTGGAGTTTATCACGTTGATGATATTCTCGATTGTGTTTTGACCTCGGTTGGTGATTGGAATTTATCATGTCGATGATAAATTCGGTTGATTGTTGATCATTGTTGGTGATCATCGGCGTTGATTGTCTATCGATGTTTGGGATTCGTTGCCATTGTATTGGCGGTTGTTTCACGGATACATCGGATATTATTCGTTTTATCGAGTGAGACTTGATTATGTAATCAGTGACGAGGGATTTGATTCGGGCGATTGTTTGATCCGAAGATGATATATTTTGTTGAGAATCGGGGAATTGTGATCGTAGCGTATTGAGGTACTGCCGTGAGAACGCTGGCTAGTATCTCCGGAGATCGTCGACTGCGTATTTGGAAGTATGCTCTTTTGGATATTCGGTAATGATGATGATAAATCGTTGTCGTGATGGTTTTGGGATATTTTGAGTTGAGCGGTATGTTTGTTCGTTTTATGATGGATTGCAAGTTTCGAGGACGAAACTTATTTTAAGGGGTGTAGAAAGTAATATCCTAATTTCTACTATCGATGTTTAATATTATTTTATCCGAGTTATATTGTGCAGCGTGGAATGCATGCAGAGAGATAAAATAAATAAAGGACGAGATATCGATATCGGTATAATTGTCGTATTTGGTCGACAATTACATTTGAGGATATTGTGTATCGGGTTGTCGTACTTTTGATATTGGGTATATCGTATGATGATATTATTGGATTCGGTGTTTGTGTTCGGTGTGTCTTATGTTCGCTTTTGGTATGTCGAGACGTTGGACAAGAAGCTGCGGAAAATGGCTAAGTATAGCCTTATTAGCGCACGCCGATATTCATGCATAACGCACGCTATCGTGCGTGATTAGCGACGCTACGTTTATAGGTTAGCGACGCTAGTGCGGGCGAATCGGAAGGAATCTGCGTGTGGACCCCGCTTCGGCGCACGTTCGGTAAGTCAGCGATTGTTGTCCTGAAGTATTAGCGCACGCTAAAATATTAGGCTTAGCGCACGCTAACTATGTATCGATCAACAAGGAATCTTATCCTTGCCGGATCTTTGTCGGAATATGGGGGCGAGTGGTAGGTGAACACCGTAGCAAGTCAACTTGGATAGCGCACGCTAAGATAAATGACTTGCGTACGCTAAGCAGGATGTTTTACGTACGTTAATGCATGGGCATTACGTACGTAAGTTAGTTTACGAAGCAAGGCAGTAGCCTTTGGGCTTCGATAGCGCACGCTAACAAAGTCATTTAGCGCACACTAAGGCGGTAGCGCACGCTAAACATGAGATGTTAGCGCACGCTAATAATGAATATTATAAAAAGGGACAGAAGGGTGTTATGAAGCATTTCGTCCATTCCTTCCTTGTAACCGAGAGAGAGAGTTTTTAGAGAGAGGTTTGAGGTCCCAAACACTGAGAGATGATGAACTTTAACAAGATTAAGATGGAGAGCATGGATTCAAGCCTCGTTCTTCAAGTTATTCATGATTCTTGGAATGGAGTCTAGTGTTCTTATTCTTGGTTCATCCAATCCAGGTAATTTTCGTATCCTCTTGATGATGGTTCGTTTTCTTGGATGATTTCATGTAAGGAGCATGTTGGATAATCATATGATGATGTTATATGAGATTGATGGAATTTTGATAAGAGTTTCGGATGTTAGTTAAGAATCTTCTTAAAATAAGGATGTTGATTCGTTTAACCCGATCTAAGATGGATTAATGAATCTTGTTAATTATCTTGATCGATATAGAGGAGTTAAATCATGATACGATGTTGAATTAGGATTGAATATGATATGATCCTTGTTATCGAGTCGGTTTGATTGTTGATGTTATTATTGATATATGGACATTGATATTATCCTTGTGATAGTTAAGGTGTCGTTTATCTTCAAGAGATATGGAGATTTATGTCTCCCTTCATTCGGATTCGTAGTTGCAAGATGCTAGTCGATGCTTGGAATGCATGCCATGCGGCATTAGCGCACGCTAAGCTGCGCTAGCGCACGCTAACGGGAGCAACTTAGCGCCGCGCTACGTTAGGTGATTAACGTGCGCTAAGTAGGCGATGGTCTGATATTTTTGTGTTTTGATTAGGAATTCGTGATGGTTTGACTTGGTTGGTTACATTGTGTTTATTCGAGGTTGTGTTGAACCGTTGAGTTCGATTAGTTAGTATTTTCTGTTGTTGATTGTTATCGGATATGTGTTATTTGATTTCTTCGATAGGTTGAGATTCTGATCGGTGATTATAAGGATATTGCGGTCGTGTTCGAGTATGTCCATTGTATTGCTTTTGATGGAAGAGGAGCTCGTAGACAAAGGCAATGTGTTGGCAATGACTTCGTGGTATCGGTATCGAGGCAAGTTATTACTTGCTCAGTTATAATATTTAATGAATGGTTTCAGTTTCATTTCGTTTATAATGCATATAGCGATGATTATTATTGTGAACTCTGGGTATCCGGATCGCATATCGTTCTTTCGATTCTGGGAGGTAGATCATAATGAATATGCTTTATCTCAGTTATTGGTATGTTCGAGTATCGAGGTTACATTATGGTAAGGACGAGGATATGAGTATCTATAGTTCGTTGTACGTTTGGATCGCCGAGCAGTGGGGATAATCGTCGGTGATGATTGGACATCGAGGTTGCTTCCGAAGGACTCGGGGCAAGTATTCCATATTGGTCACGGTTTTATGTTATTTATTTTGGTCTCGTACATTCTCTTTCATGTTGTTGAACATGAAGTCGTCCTAGTAAATTGTCATGTTGTCGTGCATGTTATGTTGTTCATGTTGATGAACGTGTTGTTTTGCATATGTGTATGCATATTGTGTTGTTTATGTTGTGTAAATAATCCGATGGGATTATGAGGATCTATCTTGAGGCGCTGGATCGAATGTCCATCATGCGTTGGTTCGACGGGATCATCATGAGGATCTATGCTGAGGGCGCTGGATCGTTGGATAGGTTTTCCACCATGCGTTGGTTCGACGGGATCATCATGGGGATCTATGCTGAGGGCGCTGGATCGTTGGATTACCAGTATTGTGTTGATGGAATCTTGTGAATTCGCATCATTGATTTTATCATGTGTTGTTGTTCACACGTGTATTGTTAGTTATCCACCTTATGTTGATCTGATAGGATCAACAAAGGGATCTATGCTGAGGGCGCTGGATCGTCGGATTTCCATTGAGTATACATGATTATTATTGCTATGATCATATTGACGTGGTCATATGAGTATGCATTTGTAGGTCTTGTGTTAGGACCGTGTCCGTTGCATTGATCTGATCTCGGATTAGACCGATATGATTGTCGTGGCACTTCATATCTCGAGGTATGTTCCGTATTTCCTTGGTATTTGTCTTTGATGGACAATCGGTTATCGTCTTGGGATTTGATGATATTATTCGATGGATCGTATTGGTCAGAAATGGTAGATTTCCGTATCGTGAGTTGGTTATGATAGTTTGAGGATCTTGAGTATTGTTTAAGGTACAATACAGATATTATGTTCGAGTTTATTGGTTAATTGAGTACAGGATGTGAAATGTGATAATGGTTATTCTGATGAGAATTTCTTGAGTAAGTAAAGATTACGTTGGTCGTATTCTTATGTTGTATTCTCATTGGTATGTTATTATTAATGTGATGTGACGGTTATCATTGTTGGATATTATGGTGACCTGTCGTGGGATTTCTTTTTAGGTTCTCGGAGTATCGAGCTTGTAGCGGTCGTGAAGAGATGAGCTTCGGAGGATCTTGGCTAGGACATGTTCTGTGCATTGAGTTTCTTGATCGGTTCTTGTATTCCGCTGCTAGAGTATCTTTATGGTTGGTCTTTTTCCGCTGCGTGAGTATTTTGAAATGCTCTTTTGGTATCTGGTAACTGAGGTTACTTTGGAAATCGTTTTCTAAACTTTTGAGTGTCAGCTGTTTGGCCTTGCGATTTCAAATGAGTTTTTACGACGGTTTTTGATAAATGGATTTTATAAGTCTTTGTGAATTTTTAAAGATAGTACCGTCGTTGGCCTCTTGGGCATTTGTAAATGTTTGCAAAAGTTTCTTTTAGCCTTGTGGGTTCCATCTCGGGGCCCACGGCGCTGTAATATTTCCGGTTAAATCTGGGGGTGTTACAGGTTTAAATACCCAGGAGTTGACCGAGATCGTCCATTTTTCTTCTTTCTTCTTCTTTTTCTCTGCGACTTGGGCGATTCATTAGCGATTTTGGGGCGATTTTGAGTCTTCAATCATCTAGCTATCATCTTCCTTGGAGTTTTGGCATAGATTAGCATAACCAATCCGTCTTCTTCGTCTTTGAATCGAGGTAATCTTCTAAAACCCTAAATTTTTCAGGATTTGGGGGTTTCTTCATAATTTCTCCGATTTGGTTGTAGCTATGGTGGAATTGTGTTGAGTATGAATTATCTACTCCCGATACATGTTTTTCCTACGAATTATTAGTGTAATCTTGGAATTGTTGAGAATCGAGAGGGTTTGGTTGCGATCCACCCTCGTTGGGTATATTGTTGGATTACATGTATCGTAGGTGGGGTTTTCGGGCATATTTCAATGTTAAATTCCAGTTGTGTCGTTGTTGATTGTCGTTTTATGAATTGTCTAGGTTCAAAGTTTTCGAGTTCCTTCAACGGTGGTCGTTTACCGTACCAAAACAATCTGTCATGTCTCCAAGGCAAGTAATCCTTACGAACTTACAATCTTAAATGTGCAAAGTGATGTATTTGAGTGTTAGAGTGTCTATATTCACTCCGCGAGGGTCCGACGGGGCCTCGGAGGGATCCATACATGGTTGGGTCAACGAACTTTTGGGTTTTAACCACTCCAGGAGGGTCTATCGGGGCCTCGGAGGGATTAGCGCATGGTCGGGTCCACAATTAATCGGGAGGATTTGTATTTTGTGATATAGTATAGATTCCACATTTCCGGAAATCATTATCTAAATTATTTTTGAAATCATTGATGCATGTGCTTTGATATTGTAAGATGTGAGAGTTTGTTTGTATTACTTGTACTAGCTATTCCACGGCTAACCCCATTTGAGGGGAAAAATGTTTCATGTATTTAAGGTACAAAGAAAGCGACTGGACGAGTCCTAGGGCAGTACGAAGATGAAGGCCAAGCGTGATACTGTGAAGTTGTTGTCGTATTTATTTTCTTGAGTATGGTTATTGAGATTTTTGGTTTTCATCACAAACTGTTAGTTGGTACTCGAGTACTATAGGGGGCTGTTTTTCTGCCGTCAGTTATGTTAAACTTGTTGTTTAATGTGGTTTAAATGTTGTCATTAGAATTTAATCGGTTAATCCGATAAATGTTTGATGGTTTTGGTGTTATTTGTTATGGATGTCGTATAAACTTAGCCTTGTGAGTTCCAGATAGGATTCATGACACTGTGACATACTCCAAATATCTTGGGGGTGTTATAAGGTCAAGCTCCTCAAGCATTTCGGAAGATTTCATTTCAAAAGATTCGAACTGCTGAGTAAGTTTAGAAATTTTGTTTTCTTTCGAGAGCTCAGTTCCCCGCAAATAAGCTTGAGTTTCTCCCAGATTTGCTTGGCTGTCTGACAGCTCTTTACCTTGGAGAATGTGCCTTTGTCGAGAGTAACAAATAGCGCATTCTTGGCGATGTTGTCCAGGTTGGCTCGCTTGCACTCATCAATCGTTCACTGATCGCGCTCTTTCTCTAGCATCTCGCATAAGGTTGCCCTTCCATTCTTAGGGCTGTGTTGACCTTCAAAATCTTGATAGGTCCTTACTAGATGACATAAATCATTTCCTCGTGCATGGCTGCAAGATGGGCTTCCATCCTGATTCTCCAGTCATCGAATTCGTTAATAGAAAATATAGGAACCTTTTTTTTATCATAGATGAGTCCATCTTATACATAGGATGATAAAAGTATAAAATAAAGTTTGCAAAAGCTAGTGATTTGTAGATCTGATTCAGTTAAAAATCGACTGATTCTTTTTAGAATCAACTTCTTCGATACCACTTGTTGGCCACAGAGTATACATTTAACAGCTTAGAAGGTAGAAATATAATAAGCTGTATGATTTTTGAAATTAATTGCATAGCGGAAGTCTGGTAGTGAGTTGCTGTAAATACAGCAACTGGGTATTCTCCTGTTTGCTTGGTGCGTACAGGGTTTTCACAATGTATACTTATAAATCACAGTTGAATGAAAATAGTAAGGACGGAAAGTAAATAATATAGATTTAAGTGGTTCGAGGAAAACCCCTCTACGTCCACTGGTCCTCCACACAGGAGTAAAGCATTTATTAAAATCACAACGTACACAACTATGTGACTTTAACTAAACTTGTCTCTTTATCGTTCACACGGATTGATACAGGTACTATAGCTTTGGCCGTTCACACAGATTGTCTTCAAGCTCTTTTGACTCACTTCTTCTCACACAGATCGAAGCTTCATCTTCAATACTATTCTTCCCACACAGGTCGGAATACGCAAGGAACTTAGTCCACACTGGCCTAGGTTGATCTCAATGGTGAAGGGTGGTAAAATGGTTCCAAACAGCAGCTATATCTTTTACGAGCGTTCGCTGTATGTTGTGATGTTTGCATTGAGGACTTAGTATATTTCTTCACTTGAATAATGTTGTATGCTCACGAAATATACTGCTCTTTAATAGCTAGATTGTCAGAGCTATCTGTCAGATGCATGCGCGAGAATGAATAATCTTAATGTCCTCTTGCTCGGGGATATGTATAACCTTAGAAAGAGATCCGTTATAAATATAGTTGTTGGCTGGTTGGTGAGATGTTGACGTCTCTGATTGGCGGCTGCTGAATGTTTAAATTAAAAGCAACTCGCATTTAATACTTCAGATATTCTTTTTTGCTTCGCATTAAATGCTGTTCAACGCGTTCAGACTTGTCTCTCTCCGGTCGCATTAATGTTGTCCTATAAGTAATAAATGCTGCTTTAAACGTGAATATTTTATGAATAAACAATGTTTATCTCACAACGGTTATAAGCTCTTTTTCTTCAGTCCTGTTGGATTGTGTTTTACTTTTCCTAAGTAAAACACCTACGGTCAGATTGTTGTATCCAACGTGCTTTAACTTTTGTTATATGATGCAAGCTCTGTATGATTGGACTATGTAGAAGATCTTTTGCTGTATGGGTGGGCTGTACGGAGATTCCTAACAACTTCCATACTTGGTGATATTTTGACTTCTTAAGACTTATTTGTTGTACGTTTGGCGTCAAAACAGGAATATTTATCCTAACAATATATATATATATATATATATATAATGCATCAAGAATGAACTTTGTCCTAATGTGAGAACCAAAAACCACTATTATCCATTAGATTAGTAAAAAAGGAGAGTCCAAATTTTCCCATATTATCACTTATAAATGACGTGTGAATTTGTAAAATTTTGGAAAAGGGCAATTTTGTCCCGTCATAAATAAATTATCTCCATTTAAAGTGCTATAATTTTTTATTTATTATTCAAATTAACCATTTTTATGATATGCAATTCAAGATCTATATTGGATAAATAAAAAATATCAGTATATTTATATATTCTTATAGACGAAGTAGTTTGTCAGTCTCCATTTAAAGCATCATAACTCTCTCCACAGTTAATATTTCTTAGTATTTTTTGTTGGAAACTATATTCCTTTCTTCTTCCAATGGTATATGGCATGACTCCTAATTCATAGTCAATAAAAGTAATTTATTTATTGGAGTTAACTGTTTCAGCAGGAGTTTTCAATTCAATTTGATGCAAAAGTAATACTTTGTACATTATGAAACAGTGCCCTATGAAGCAGTGTATTTATATACTATGAAGTAATGTATATATATTCTATAAACTAAGCATTCTCACAGTCTCCATGCAAAGCATCACTATACTTAATATTTTCTAATGTCATTCTTTTTGTTGAAAACTAGACTCCTTTAGGTTTCCAATGGTAAATGACATGATTCCTAATTCATAATCAATGAAAGAAGTTTATTTATTGAAGTTGACGGTTTTAGCAAGAATTTTCGTGCTAATTTTGAAGCAGAAGCAATACTTTGTACATTATGAAGCAATGCATTTGTACACTGTGAAGCAGTGCATTTGTATATTCTAATGAAACAAGCATTTTGAGTGTCTAAGATGATGTCACTCATCGTATTAAGGCGGGGTGGCTAAGGTGGAGAGCAGCGTCAGGGGTCCTGTGCGACAAGAAAGTCCCTCTAAAGTTGAAGGGTAAATTCTATAGAGCGGCAATCAGACCTGCAATGTTGTATGGCTCCGAATGTTGGGCGATGAAGAAGTCGCTTGAGTGCAAGCTGGAAGTGCCTGAGATGATAATGTTACGTTGGTCGTGTGGTCGTACAATGTTGGATAGAATCTCGAATGGGGTTTTCAGGAACGCGCTAGAAGTGGCGCCCATTTCAGCGAAAGTTCGGGAAGGGAGATTGAGATGGTTTGGCCACGTCCACAGGAGGCAGGCCTCTGCTTCGGTGAGGAGGGTCGAGAGTTTATTGGTTGTAGGGGGAGGAGGAGAGGCAGACCAAGGAGGACGTGGTCGGAGCAGTTGAGATTAGATTTGAAAGCCTTAAACTTTTTCGAGACCATGACTGTTGATAGATGCTCTTGGAGGCGCCAGATCAGAGTTGTGGATTCTTTTTTTGGGAGCAATTCAGTTGTAGAGAGTCTCAGGGTTGGGTTGTCTCAGTTAGCTTTGACCTAGAGCATTGCATTTTTATTTTATTTATTATCCTGCTGCCTTTTGCGTGTTGTGTATTTTGACAGGGAGCTGTGCGCGGAGTCAACCCCCCTTATGTTAGAGCGGAGTTCATCGGGAGTGAAGTAGCCAAACTCCTCTTAGGTAAGTCCCATGTGGATTAAGCCATGGGCTCAGGTATGGTATTGGGCTTTTTCGAATCATATGCTTCCTTTTGTATATATCACTCAATATTTTGCTGTGCACTAAGCTGGGGGTCTTCACGGAAACAGCCTCCATACCGTAATAAGTAGGGGCATGGCCTGCGTACATCTTACCCTCCCCAGACCTTGCTCTGAGCGGGATATACTGTGTATGTTTGGTTTGGTTTTATAAAACAAGCATTTTGATAGTCTCCACTCAAAGCAGAGAAAAATGCACCAATGGTCCTAAAGTTTGAGGGTTTGGCGCACGCAGCGCAACGTTTGTCCG
Source organism: Orobanche coerulescens (assembly GCA_033398695.1). Lineage (NCBI taxonomy): Eukaryota > Viridiplantae > Streptophyta > Magnoliopsida > Lamiales > Orobanchaceae > Orobanche > Orobanche coerulescens. The sequence goes on along the minus strand of CM065809.1, from coordinate 140,322,111 downwards.
ACCCGGCAATTTTAGTCCTAAAGTTTCAAAAAAGGGTGTGCAAAGGACTTTTGGATGATGTGGCATTCAAGTCAACTGCCACCACATTAAATTTTATATCATAAAACTGAACTGAATTTAATTGTGTTGAACTGAACTGAACTGAAATTACTTATATCACAAAAAAAGAATTAATTATATGTATAATATTTTTAAATTTAATTCATTTAAAATAATAATAATAATTACGTATAATATTTTTAAATTTAATTCATTTAAAATAATAATAATTATGTATAATATTTTGTAACTTAATTCATTTATAAAAATTACAATAATAATTATGTATAATATTTTTTAATTTAACTTCATCTAAAAAATTATGTTACTGTTTCCTGTTTCACACTTCATAGCATCATACGAATGTACGAGCTTGGGATACCAATTATACAACATGAGGCGAATGTTTGTAGAACAATAGATTCTCAAATGTTTGATGTAGATTGAAGAATGCCATGTTCGTCGTGCGGCAAAGTATTGCATTACAAATTTGGGGATCTAATAGCGTCAATGATGAAATGCAAGAAAAATAAATTGTAGTAGTAATAAATATTTATTTTTAAAAAGTTCGTAATGTACTTGTATAAATATTTTATTCCATGTTACATCTTATATAGTTATAATGATTGACTCTCTTCTCATTATATTGTTAATAATATTAAATAATAATATATATACAACAATGATAATAATAAAAGTTATAGCTTCAATTATCAATAATGTACTACGACCGACAAATTATTAGATTACTGTTAAATAATAATTATTAGATTACAACAACAATAAAAAACAATACAAACAATAATACTACTACCGATAAATTAAAATAATGAGATTAATAATAAAAATTTATATATATTATTGTTGAAGATATTAATATTAATAATAATTAATATTATATAATAATATATACAATAATAATTATTCTTGATAAAAAATTAAAAATATATTATTCTTCATAATTAATATCAACAATAAAAATAATTTGCTGAACTGAACTGAATTGAACTGAAATGTGCTGAATTGAATTGAACAAAACTAAATTGAACTGAATTTTGCTGAACTGAACTGAATTGAACTGAAAAGTGCTGAAATTAAGCCCAAAAGAATAGAGCCTAAATCTGAATCATTGATCTGTTTGTGATGTATGATCCGGATTGGCTATATATATATATATATATATATATATATATATAGAGAGAGAGAGAGAGAGAGAGTGTACTATTGAGAATGGTCAACAAAATAGATTAGTTTTAAAAAGGCAAAATGACCGAAATAAGCCATATAGTTTGATAAATGATTAAATGAGGACCAAATGTTTAAAATGTATCAAACAAGGTCCTATAGTTTATTCCGTCCAACTACGTTAGGTCTTCCGTTACTGGACAATCATTAAACAGTAACTTTCGTCTTACGTGTCCAGTTATCTCACACGTGGCGAATACAATGGGACCAAGTGACATTATTTTCCACGTGTAAGCTGTAGTTTTTAAAACAAATCACAGACCAAATTAATATGTCATCTGAAAAAAATAATGTTTAACTTTGGTGATTGAAATATATTTTTAATATTAATATTTAATATTAATATTAATATTTTTAATATTAATATTTATACGTAAAATTTCTCAATATTAATATTAATACTAAAATTAATATTTTTAAAATATGTAAATATGTAATATTAAAAATATTAATATATTAATATTTAATATTTTTAATATTAATATTTGTCAATATATTTTTAATATTAATATTAATATTTAATATTTTTAATATTATTATTAATATTTATTCATAAAACTTCTCAATAGTAATATTAATACTAAAATACCTAAAATATGTAAATACGTAATATTTTTAATATTTTTAATATTAATACTAATATTAAATATTTTTAAAATACCTAAAATATGTAAATACGTAATATTTTTAATATTTTTAATATTAATACTAATATTAAATATTTTTAATATTAATATTTCTCAATATATTTTTGAATATTAGTAATATTTAATATTATTTCAAAGTCACTTGGTCCCATTGTATTCACCACGTGTGAGATAACTGGACACGTAGGACGAAAGTTGTTGTTTAACGACCGTCCAATAACAAAAGATCTAATACAGTTGGACGGAATAAACTATAACCCTTATTTGATACTCTCTGCACTTTTAAATAGATGTCACTTTGCCTTTGTGCACACAAATTAAAAAATTCTTTTATGCCAACATTTGCCCCTAATAAATGATATTTTGTAATTAATGAAGAGTGAAAAGATGAATTTTGAGGTAAATTAATTAGGGGTAACAATGGAATAAAGGGAAAAATAAAACTAAAGTGACATCTATTTTGAAAAAGTTAAAAAAAGTATGAAATGACATCTATTTAAAAGTGGAGGGAGTATCTTTTAAACATTTGATCCTTATCATTTTATCAAACTCTATTGCTCATTTCGATCATTTTGCCTTTCAAAAAAAGTATACTCAGTTGGCCACCTGACCTTCAATTTAGTTGGAGGTCAGGGGTTCAATTCCTAGTGGCAACACTTTGGAATTGAATTTCTCAAGGCCCAATGATCCCTTAGTCTTTGACTAAGGGTTAGCCTAGCCTAAGAGTCTGTTGGTGGAACAATTAAATATTGGCGCTTCTGCCAGCGGTGTGGAGGCCAGATCTCGGTGGGAACCTGGGGTTGGATTTGTGGGGTCGATGGAGCAATCACTGTGACGACTCGCTTGCGCGGTAGTTGAGGATATTTAAGAACCTGAGAGCCAGATATACATCTCGTGATTTAACTAGTAGCAGTACTGTGGGGCCGGGGCTGTTATCCCGAGGACTAGTCAGGTGTAAGCTTGGAACCTCGATAAAAAAAAGTATACTCCAAAAAAGTCGACGGGAATGGATTCGAGGGAGAGGTAGGTGCCCCCGGTACATCCCGATGAAGCACATAGCCAAATAGTTGAGTGCGTGAGAGAGAGGGAGAGAGAGAAAGAGAGAGTAATGGAAGGTCCTATGTTCGAAGTATGTGAGATGATGCACCTTCTTATGGATCATGGGGAGACTATTGGTCATCTGCATCAGACCCTCAAAGATGTGTATCAGAACTTCACTTCAATCCACAAGGCCTCCATCACTGTACTTGAACATGTAGTATTAAAATTTCACATTCCCTTAGATTTGAGTTATGAGATAGGAATCTTCATCACGTTCTGCAGGTGTTCGTTGATGATGTGGATCGTCAAGGAGGACGGTACGATAAATCGACGCTTGGCTATTTTGTTGGCGGATATTGAGCGTCACTTGGTTTCCCTCATCAGGGATTGTACTAATCAGTTGTCTTGTGAAGATTTCAGGATTCACAGACTTCATTATCTTGCAAGTATCAAGTTTATGGTTGCAAGAACTGCAAATGCTTACTTAGCTGCTTTTGCTCAAGGATATTGTTATTCACCATCCAATTATCACCCGATGTTGTTCGGCTACGAATTGGTGCTGGGATTCGTCGACCAAGTTCTTGAGGATTTAGAGATTGGCTGCGGATGGGAAGAACTGAAAGAAGCCCTGAAGAGAGACTTGATTTTTTTTAGAAATTACCTCGAGTTAATACTTAAGGAGGACAAGGTGAGTGGTGCAAAAGAACTGAATGACTTTATGATTTCTGTCCGTGTTGTTATTTCCAAAATAGCGTGCTGTTCCTTCTTGAGAAGATATAAACTCTTCATCTTCTACCAAGTGTCCACGAGTATCAGGAACAGGATAGAGTCAGATGTGCGCTTTGATGTCCTCAGAGCACTGGTGTTACCGTTCGAATGCTCAGGTAGCATTTCGTCACCTATGACTGATGAACTTCTGATAAGTTATGTGAACTTTTTTCAACAAAGTCTGTTGGAGCTACTAAAACATGAGGAGGCAGTTGATCTGAAAGGCCCACTAGAGAAGGATCAATTCAAGATCCTTCAAGGGGGGCTGCACTTCATATTGCGTTTGCTTACCAATTACGGGCCCAAGCACCGTACTGAGCAGGAGAAGAAATTAACGGACATCAGAGTACGCTTCCAAGATTTGGCAAGGAAAGTAGGATCTTTCATCTACTCATGTTTCAAAGACCCTATAAAGGGAAGTATAATTCGTGCGCTACCTGATTTGATAGAGAAGGCTCATCTTGTCGAAGAAGAAACCATCGAGATCATCTATTGCATGGTTTTGGACAGAATGCATCTAGAATCTGGAAGAACAGATCAGCTGAGCTGCTTGATTCTCCTCCTTGAATACTTGAATGAGCTTGTGGATCGTAAATCCGGTCTGTCCGTGAATTGGAAGGATCAATTCGACACAATTCAGAAGAACCTAGTTCTGCTCGGATCTTTTCTCCTGAGTATCAGACATAATAACGCAACGGGTGATGGATCAGAACACATTGAGGATTCGAATGACATGGAAATGGACACGCAAATAAAGATTCTGGTAGAGAAGCTGAGATTTTGTATAAACTATGTCCGGTTAGACCAGATTTGTGGTGATGCACTGAGCGAGTTATTGATTTCCGCCCAAGTTGTTGCTTTCAGGATGTCATGCCATTCCTTGTTGAGTAGACATGGAGTGCTTGATTGGCATAAAATATATTCTGAGACCGAAAAATGGGTAGATTCACATATGCATGTTAAAATCCTCGGAGTTTTGATATTGTCACTAGACAGCTCTGCTACTGCTCCTTTAACCCATGAACTTCTAGTGGGCTATGTGGGTTGCGTCAAAGACAATCTGAAATATTTAGCAAATTATGTGGCCACTGATCCATTAAAGGAGCAATTCAAGACTTTTCATGAGTTGCTTTCTTCCCTGGTGCATTTGCTCACGAGTTACCGGCCCAAGCACAACGCCCATCAGGAGAAACTATCAGATATCAAATTACGCTTCCAAGATTTGGTGAGGAACATAGGAACTGTCATTTGCTCATGTTCAGACAATCTAACAGAGGGAAACACGGGAACCGAACTGAGTACTTGGCTTTCTGATTTGACCGAAAAGATGAATCTTATGAAGGTTGAAACCATCGAAATCCTTCCTTCGATAATTTTAAACAGAATAGGGCGAGAATCTCCGAAAACTAATCAGCTGGGATTCTTGGATTTCCTCCTTGGAGACTGGGAGCAGTTGTTGGGATCTGAGTCCGATGTGAGGTCTTGGAAAGATCAGTTCTACGTGATTCATAAGAACTTGGTTCTTTTCAGATCGTTTATCAAGAATATGATGGCAAGTAATACGACAGGAGATGATGAATTTCAAAATCTTTGTACTCGTATCACAGATGCTGGATACGTGGCAGAATATCTTTTTGATTCATTTTCCAACAGAGCTTCTCCTCTCTGGTCTGTTTGGATTCGTGAATTTATGGAACATATCGAGCTGATTAGAGCAGCTGTAATGGAGGTCAATGATAAATATGCAGATGATATGGAAGCCAGTAATGCCGAAAAGGATCCAAGTCAGGTTTTAAGAGCAAATGGCGAAAGCAACAATCTAAATCGTCATGTGTCCTCTCAATCATTAATTCCAACAACTGATGAGGTGGTTGGTTTTGAGGTTGAGGTGAATCTAATAAGGGAACAACTCGCGAGTAATCTTAAGCAGCTAGATGTCGTCTCCATTATTGGCATGGCTGGACTTGGTAAGACTACTCTTGCGAGGAAAATTTATGAAGATCCTTTTGTTGCAAATCACTTTCAACTCCGCGCATGGTGCGTTGTCTCACAAGAGTACAACAACATAGAATTGTTTCTTACCATTCTAGATTCTTTAATCGAACTCTCTAATCCTATCCAGAGAATGAACGAAGTAGAGTTATCCGTACTGCTTTACAAACAGTTAATGGGAAGGAGGTACCTTATTGTGCTCGATGATGTTTGGGAAATAAATGCGTTTGTGAACCTCAAGCGGTTTTTCCCAGATGATGGGAATGGAAGCCGGATTATGTTAACTACCCGGAACAAGGTAATTGGATTAGAAGCTAAATGTCATAGTGATCCGGTTGAACTTGGTCTTCTAAGCGATGATGAGAGTTGGAATCTGTTGGAACGCAAAGTCTATCGTAAAGAAAAGTGCCCTTTGGAACTATGTCATGTTGGAAAGGAGATTGCAGGAAAATGTAGAGGGTTGCCACTTGCAATTGTCTTGGTAGCTGGACTTCTTGCCAAGTCGGTGCGGAAGAGATATTTCTGGGAGCAAGTCGCGGGAAACTTAAGCTCGTATCTTGCTCGTGATTCTCAAACCGTATGGATGCCAGCACTGGAGCTAAGTTACGAGTATTTGCCCGAGGGCTTAAAGCCATTTTTTCTCTATCTTGGAGCATTTCCAGAGGACAAGGAAATACCCACGGATAAATTAATATGGTTATGGGTTGCTGAAGGATTCGTGCAGAAGACTGAGTTGAGAAGCTCGGAGATTCAAGCAGAGACAAATTTGATGGATCTCATTGATAGGAGTCTCGTAATGATTGCCAAAAGAAGGTCCGACGGCAGAGTGAAAGCTTGTCATGTCCATGATTTGTTGCGTGATATGTGTTTGGCGAAAGCTAGAGAAGCAAACTTTATGCACCAGATATATGCATACGACCAGTTAACTGATCCCATAATCTACCAAAGACGACTAAGTGTTTCAACCTCTTACTCGGGAACTCCCATCATGTACGATTATGTTCCGATGCTTTCAATTACTCCTCCATTGCGAACTTTGTTGTTCTTCAACACGAACAGACGTCTCTTACTGTCGGACGAGGCTATTGAATCCGTCTTCTCCAGCGTGAAGTTGTTAAAGGTCTTGCATTGCGAGAGCACCGCCATCGACTATGATGCATACGGCGACCTAACAACGCTTGTTCATTTGAGGTACATGTCTATCCGTGCTTCCTGTAACTCTATCCCGTTGTCGATATCAAGTCTCTCGAACTTGCAGACCTTGATCGTTAAAGGAATACGAGGTCAGATTGTTGTTCCGGACACTATCTGGGAGATGCTGAAGTTGAGGCACTTGCATGTAAATGATCGTGCTATTTTCAGCGACACACTCGAGAACTCTTCTAGGTTGGAGAATTTGGCGACACTCTCCACGCCTGCCGTAGATGTTGGAGAAGAGAAGAAGTTGATCAGAAAAGTACCTAATCTTGAGAAATTAAGATGTATCTTGAGCGAAGGAAGTAATTCCTCAAGAGAAAGCTACCAATTCCCTGACTTTGAGTCTCTTAATAAACTTGAATCTCTTAAGGTGTTATACTACGGTAGTGTGAACTGCTCCGGAAAATTCAAGCTCCCTCTGGCCTTAAAAAAGCTGAGCCTCTCAAAGTTTCGTCTCAAGTGGAGCGAAATCTCAATGTTTCAGAAACTTCCAGATCTGGAGGTTCTTAATCTACATTGGGGTGCTGTTGAGGATGAACTCTGGGATACAGGAGATGATGTGTTCCCTAAACTGAAATCCCTCAAGTTAGAGAAGCTAAATATAAAGAGATGGAATGCTTCTGCTGAAAATTTTCCGCGACTTGAGAAACTGGTTGTTGAGAGGTGCAAGCAGCTTGAGGAGATCCCTTCCAGCTTCGGAGATTTTTATTCTTTACGGAAGGTGGAGGTGTTATGGTGCAGCCACTCTGCTGCAAAATCAGCAAAAGAGATTCACGAAGAACAACAAGATGCTGGTAATGAGTTGCTCAAGGTTCATATCTCTCCACATGCCGATTCGCCATCATACTATTGGTTAAAATAAAGAAGTAACCTTCATAAATAACTGCTTATTGTTTTTCTTTTTATATGATGAAAATCTCCGTCACTTTCCTTCTTATGAAGGTTGCGATAGGAAGAGCATCCGGCGTAAAATTTTGCAACTTTGTTTTTTGCATGAACTGTATTGTTATCTAATTTTAACAGTTAATTAACACTATAATCTTCATGGTGCAGTTGATGATGATGTCTGTCACCTGATCATTGATAAAAATAAATTGTGACAAGTGTTTTGTATATTGGAAAGAGTAGGGTGGAAAAAAGGTGCCTACAAGTTACTAATAGAGCAACTTATCAGTGTGCCTATGTTAAATACATATATATGAGTGTCAGAATCATGTTTTTTGATGTGTGAAGTTGTAAAAGAGTAGGAAGAAAGATAGGCATGTTAGAGCAACTTATCGTCATGCTTTTCTAGGGTGTGTGAAAGTAATGGTGTTTAACTTGTTTTTAGAATACTAGTTTGTTTGGTCTTTAAATGAGAATATGCTATAGTGACACTTGGTTTCTTATACATGCACTTTTTACTTCATTGTTAGACTTCTAACTGCTCTGCTCGTAACTGCAAACTTTGTAACGAAAATCTATTCGAAAAAGGACTCGGAAATGTTTTGTGTGTACTCATCCCTGTCATTTTCATCTGGTATTTTAAGTCTTACTTTTTTTTTTTGCTGTTGATATTCTTCCGTTGATTTCATGATGTGTGTTCTTCTGAATGCTTAGAAACTGTTTCAAACCACAACAGCACTTTTCAATTCAATTCGGTTCCGCATATTATTATTATTATTGATATTAATATTATCAGTAATATAATACTCCCTCCGTCCATGACCAATAGGCCTAATTTGACTTTTTTGGTCAATCGTCTCCGACTTTGACTGCAAATTAATCTTAAACCGCAAATGTAAAATCTTCAATTAAATTATATAATGAAAGTTTAGGGAGTATATAATTAATAATATCATTGTATATGTTGTTATCTAATATTAATTATTATTGTTATTGATATTAATATCATCAATAATACTATACATGTTATAAAATCGAAATAATATAGAGAGAAATTAGAGAATGATTCTGAGGTATGTTTTTCATTAATAACTGAAGCCCTATTTATAGGAAAACTTCAGATGGCACAATCGTAATTACATAATTACATCAGGGGTATAATAGTCATTCACACTATATAAAAACAAAAGGGTAATTGAAATGTCATTTTCATGGTGTTTTTATAACACTCCCCCTTGAATGACTATTTACAAATATATTTGCCGAACTAGTTTGAAGAAAAACCCAATAGGAGAAAAACTTTCAAACTATTTGTATTGGAGCTTGTGGCAATCATATCATGTTGCATCATAATGTTAGTAGGAAAGCTCTGTTGGATAAAAACTTCAGCAATCTGTAATCTCGTAAATTTGCACCCCCTTATCTCGATAGTTCCTGTATGAGTATTCTTGTGCCATCTCAGTAAAACCTCGTGGGACAAAAACTGAGTGAATCTGTCATGTATATCATTCGTTGGAGTATCCATATGTTGCCTCATTAAAACCTTGTCAAGAAAACCCAGTGGGAAAAACTTGATCGAAAGAAAAAGAGTACAACTACTCCTATTTTCAAGCTTTGAGGAATAATCTTGATCTTTGTAGTGTTCCTCATTATGCCATGAATATGCCTCGTTAAAACCTTATTAGGAAAAAACCGGTGGGATAAAACCTCAGTCAAGGAAAGAGTACAATAGATAATTTTCGTTCACAACACTTTATTTTGAGTGACTGCACGCACTGATAATATGTTCAAAATCTCCTTACGAGTCACTTTCAGTAAGCCCATATGTTTCATTTTATTATAAGGGCATATATTTCAATTTCGATGGATTTCAATATTCTCATTTTCACAAATCATGGATTTTAATATCCTCATTTCCAATATCCATATTTCACAGTTATGGATATCCTCATATCATTTATCGATATCCTCTTTCCAATGATTGATATCCTCATTTTATTCATAGCATTATATTGTGTTAACACTTTTACTTCCCATGGCAACATAACTTGCCGAGATATCTCATTATCAATCACCCATTGGGATTACACATTGTGGTTATGTCTATATATTTCTCAAAAGTATATGCCTCCTTTTATCATTTGCTTTGATTCATATTCGGGGAATTATTATGTATTTATCAAAGCAGTTGTAGTTGGTACCAAAGATTAATAATCTGTCATGCATCTTTGAACTTTCAAGTTCATATTTCAGTTGTGAGGATATAGTGTGATGCATTTCATATATTTCTAACTATCAATACTCCTCCTCATGTTAAGAGATTTCTTGAGCACCAAACTCGTATGCCAGTATCTTAGTATTCATTTTCAGTCATGGGAGTTTATATATTATGTTCTCGATATTAGTTGGAGGACTTCAAATAGTATGTCAGTTGATATCCCACTTGTATGCTTATATCTTGATCCTTTCTCGGATCTATTCAAATATATTTGGGATATATTACTAGCTCAATCTAATATGGAATATATGCTCAAACCGTGAGCAAATTATCTCGTAAATTCCTGATTACGAGTCATATAAACATGTGACTATCTAGTGAATCCATAATATCTAGTAGTTCACATGTAGAGGAAGTGTGCCCATACTCCCCCTTAATATATTCCAATTTTATTAGGGATTCATTCCCAATATTGGCTAGTAGTGATATTAATCGAGAACAAATATTTGAAGACGATGTGTCTATATCACCATATAGATATTTTACCGGCATATCACATCATCTTTCGGTGCCATTTTGCACATCATTATCAACATGGAGTCGCTGCTCCCACATGTCATATTATGTTCATTATTCAAATATAGAGCCGTAGTTCATACACTTCAGGACGCGGAGTCAAATCTCATACGCGTAATTTCAATCTATAAATAGATTATCATTGTATTCACAAAATTCATCCATACCGAGGGTCTGAATATCATAATGGATTCAATGCTTTCGAATCTTCGTAAATATTATCCATCTCTTCCAGTGAATATCATAAAAAGAATTTATCGAGCTCGACTCGAAAGATTAAGGGTGCTAATGAGAAATGACATCCCAGAATATATTCGATGGTTGATCGAAGCACAAGTTCGACTATCTGGCGAATTTTCAAATTCATTTAAGTACATGCCAGGTACAGGTAAAAGTAGTTTTGCAAAGAAACGGAGAGCAAAAAGATTAGGTGGGTGCTATAAATGTGCTCGGTGGACATGTGACACACGATGCAAATCTGTGGGGTTTGTATCCAAAAATCGAGAAGATAAAATAGCATTTATCAAGGATGGATTGAGTAAGGAATCTATGGATCATGGTATTCAACAGATTCTTGATGCACATCCGAGTGGATACGTTCATCGTGAACTAATGGCTTTGTGGATACAATTTAAGGATGAACGGGAACGTTATAGTCATGAAAAATTAGTCTCAAAAGATCCAGTTTGTAAGTCCGTTCTGTCAAAATTGGTAATGCAAGTTGTTAAATATTGTTTTTTAATATTTAAATTTCTCAGCTGCCGATCGGTAACGTCATTTTAATTGAAAAATATAATATCATATCTTTCGTTTTCTTTTACAATTTTGTCAAAAGTAATGTCTTATATGCCGCTCTTTTTTCAATAAAAATAGTGAATTCATTTGTCGTTTAGAAAGAAGTTTGTTCTATAAATTTGGGATCCACAAATCAGAAAATGTATCTCTCATAAAAGTATTTTGAAAGTCTAGTGTAGAAAGATGGAGTTCTCAGAATCCTCATATAGATCTCATCCAATTAAAACTATATGTATTTTAGGTGGATCCAAACTGATAGGTCATATCCAGCATATAGATATGGCATATCAATTCGTAAAAGAATTAGGAAAACACAAAATCGATATATTGTATGGTGGGAGTAATTATAAATTTTTGGGTTATCTTTCAGAGAGTGCACAAAATGGGAGAATAAGAGTAACAAGTGCCTTACACTTTCCCACAGTTAGAACTAGTAGTATAGGGGGCTCAACTGGGTTGATGCTTCAAACACAGTCTGTGCATGATAGTTTGATGTATATGGTGAATAATAGTGATGCCTTTATTGTTCTTCCAGGTGGCTATGGCACACTCAATGAGATATTCAACATCACGTCATGGGCTGAGCGGGACTTCCATACCAAACTTATAGGTTTGTTGAATATTAATAATTTCTTCAGCGATTTGCTTGCCTTTCTGGATCAAGGAGTAGATCACAAGTTTATATCTCAGCCATCACGAGATATAATAATATGTGCTGACACTGTTGCTGATCTACTTATAAAGTTTCAGGCATATATTTCAGTTAAGAATTTGAAAGTCAAAGCTCATCAGCCACATGCTATTGGCGCCAAAACGGAAAAGAAGTTTAGATTCTTTAGATCTTTCATTATAAACCCTTATGCCAGGGGGTGGCAGAGTTACAGAGTTTTATATTCTCGAGACGCACTCCTTTTCTTTTTATGGGTTTCATATGTATTTTCTTTTTCGCGTTTCATATTGTCGAGTGTTTACTGCCTTTCAGCTAGTTTCGATATTTTCACTTCGACTACTGTGTGCTTCTTCCAGAGAAATAATAAGATCATCTTTGCTTTTATGCAAATACAATATTTTCACAAATATGTGATATATGTTTCCCCATATTGTCAATCAATATGATTTCAATGATCCCACCATGTGATATAATCAACATGGGATTTATTGAGCAATTATTTTCCAGTGATAGTTTTCCATATCACTTGTCAAATGATCCCATCATGCAGTTTGCATGGGATTTTCTTTAATTAATCGGTGATAGCTTATGGTATCAGTTGCTCAATTTTCTCCGTTCGTGTTTAATCATGGAGATCGGATATTATATCCATCAACTGCTTCTTCTTCGAGAGCAGGAATCATTGATCAACTACTTCTTCAGAGTAGGATTTATTTCTTTTAACTACTTCTTCAGAGCAGGATTTAGATAATCGATCAACTACTTCTCCAGAGTAGGATTTATTTTTATCAACTGCTTCTTTTTCGAGAGCAGGATTTATGAACCATTCATGTGGTATAACCAACCACGATGGTGATATATAATATATAAATTGCGTACATGTAAAACCATCCGTCTTGTGATAATTGAACTCATCACATGGGAGGTATTATATGTAATATCCGGAATTTCTACTACTGATGTTTAATATTATTTTATCCAAGTTATGTTGTACAGCGTGGAATCTGTACAGTATAGATAAAATAATGAAGGACTGAGATGTCAGTATTGGTATAATTGTTGTATTTGGCCGACAATTGTATTTAAGAATATTATTGGATTCAGTATTTGTGTTCAGTGTGTCTTATGTTCGTTTTTGGTATGTCGAGACGTTGGACAAGAATAGCTGAAATTGGCTAAGTGTAACATTATTAGCGCACTGTCACGGCCGACAGTCGACAACGAGACAGGTGTGCGCAGACGGTCGCACAGGGTGCCGAGGGACCGGCACGAGCAGGACGCCAAGGATGGCATCGGTCTGCATGGGGATATTCAGCCTTCAGGACGGCGTGATCGGACGGAGAATCACGCGAGTAAGCCGTGGGAGGAGCACGGACGCCGCTATGGGAAGCGGATCGCCCAAGGGGCATTGCGTACGGGACATGTCCGGGACTGTCCGACAGCGCAGGGGACGCGGGCAAGGCCGGACGAGCAGCAGTCGTGTGGGACAAGGCACGACGGGACAAGGCCGAGTCTGGGAACAGGACTCGAGCTGGGCGGCCGGACGCGGGCGTGGGATGCCGGCGTGCGCGGGCGCGCGTGCGCGAGGTGCGAGAGAGACCCTCCCCCCTATAATAGGCTTAGACGGAAAAAGCCTTGTGGGGGCAGTAGACATTGAAAAGCTGAGGAGCCACTCAGCAGGAAAGACTCGACCGGAAGCAGCTAGAAGCGGACCGGATTGGTCCAGGAGGTTCGGGAAGAGTCTGGAACATTACAGAGACGGGCCCAGATGTTCGGGCCGAGACGGGCCGGTGCGGGCCGGGACGGGCCGATGCGGGCCGGGACGGACAGAGACGGGCCGGGCGCCCGGGATGATGGAAGAACCTTCTAGGACCCTCCTAGAAGGATGTAGCACTTGAAGGTTGTGGAGTATTCTAGATTGTACTTAGTCTTGTACTTGTAGAATACTCTAGACTTGTGTTTGTTAGTCTTGTATGTAGATGAGTGTGGATAATTCTAGAGATAGGTTCTAGAATATGATAGAAGTGTGTGGATTGTATAGGATGTTCTAGAGTCCTCCAAATGAGGAGGTGGCATAGAAGATTCTAGGTCCTAGGAGTAGTATAAATAGGCAAGGGGGAGGCTCATTTGCAACCAACCCTCAAAGACTCAACACTCTTGTATTGTGAAGTGTTTGTGAAATAGTGAAGTTTTCTCTCAACTCCCAAGTGTTAAACCCCTTCTTTCACACTTAGCAACCGAGTGAGTTAGGCTAACTAGCTAGATCGAGGCAATTCTAGTCTAGTGCCGCACGGGTCCGAAGAGCTTTCGAGTGCTCAAAACCCAACCCCGTGACAGCACGCTAATAATCATGAGTAGCGCACGCTATCGTGCAGGTTTAGCGCACGCTACGGATATAAGATAACGCACGCTAATGCAGTCCGATCGGAAGGAATCTACGCGTGGACCAGGCCACTTTCGGCGCACGTTCTGATAAGTCAACGGATGTTGTAATGTAGTGTTAGCGCACGCTAATGCATGTTGATTAGCGCACGCTAATTGTATATCGGTCAACAGGAAATCTTGGCTTTATTGGTTGTTTTCGGCATGTGGGGTCACGAGCATCTTCGTGGTAGGTGTAGACTGTAGCAAGTCAACTGGTATTAGCGCACGCTAAATGTAAGGACTTGCGTACGCTAGACAGTGTAAGTTACGTATGCTAATGCATGGGCATTACGTACGTAAGCACATGTACGAAGCCAAACAGTAGCCTCTGGACCACGATAGCGCACGCTAACAAAGTCAGTTAGCGCACGCTAAAGTCATTGCGCACGCTAAACATAAGGTTTAGCGCACGCTAGTAATATACTTTATAAAAAGGGACAGAAGGGTGTTATGAAGCATTTCGTCCATTCCTTCCTTGCAACCGAGAGAGAGAGTTTTTAGAGAGAAGTTTGAGGTCCCAAACACTGAGAGATGATAATCTTTAACAAAGATTAATCTGAGGAACATGGATTAAAGTCTTGTTCTTGAAATTATTGATGATTCTTGGAATGAAGTTGATTGTTCTCCTTCATGGTTCGTCTATACAAGGTAATAGTTCTTCACTTTTGGATTTCGTTTGAATTGATTATTGATGTTCTTGAGTTGATGATAATCATATATTCGAGTTGATGAGCATGATAACGAGTTGGATTACCGTACTAAGTTAGTGTGTTATCAATATATGAGTATTGATATGTTTCGTATGGTTTTGGAAGGAATTCAAGAGATATGTTGATGTAATTCCCTTCTTCAATTCGGATTTTTGATGTTTTGTCGTTGGTTACTTCGTATGGTGATGATTATGGTGGTGCTATTGTGATTCTTGAAGTTATATGAATTGTATGTCGAAGAACATGATGAATAAGGATTTTTAGATGTTAGAACACATCGGATTTTGTCATTTTATGGATCATGAACGTGAATTCGGATAATTCGTGTTCTTGAAGAACTATTGAATTATATATGTCATGATTGTTATGAATAAGAACTGAAAATTGGAAAGGTTACGGATGACTTTGGAATATGATTGTTCATGATAATAACCGGTAAATTGTTCTATGAAGTTACCAAATATGAACAAGAAGGAATCTTGTTGATTCGTATTTAAAGATAAAAGTTGGAATCGAATATGTTATGAAATCCTTAATATCGAGATGAGTTGATCATTGATATGATGGAAGTGTTAAGACGATGCCTGGAATGCATGCCACTGCACAGCATTAGCGCACGCTAAGCTTACTAGCTAGCGCACGCTAACGGGAGCAATTTAGCGCACGCTACGTTATGCGTTTTGTAATATCCGGATTTATTACGGTGTATTTCATCTGTATTCAAACCATGTATTATTCGGATTGGTGGTTTTGATTATTGGAGTATGATATTTCGTGCATTGATATCATTGTACATAAGTATAGAAACATGCAAAATTGCTCAAACAACCTCGTGATAGCGCACGCTAAGAATGTATCTTAACGCGCGCTATCGGGCTATTATTAGCGCACGCTATGCAGGTAGGAGTAACGTGCGCTAAGGATTCAATTATTGAGCGGGACGGCTAGCACATGCGCCAGCCGGGACATAGGTCCGGATAAGATTCTCGCGGGCGCACCCGGACAATTCTGAAGTCAATCATTATTAGCGCACGCTAAGGAATGCTTAGTAGCGTGCGCTAACTTGTTAAAATGTAGAATATTATAAATGGGACAACAACTCATTTTGGCTTACATTTTACTCGTTCCTTTTGCATACTTGAGAGGCAAGAGAGCTGAGATATCCTACTACATACTTAGAACACATATTGTTGGTGTTTATATATTGGCTATCACTTGGGAGTAATCATTGAAGAGGAATAGCACCTTGGAGTGGCATACAACCAACCGGAGTTGGATTCTACCTTACGGTTCAGTGATTTTCATCATATTAAGGTATGTTCAATCTATCTCAAGACTTAGAGTTGGATTCTAACGATTTGGATGATCATGTTAACAAGATATGGATTTTCATAGATGAATTATCCAAGTATATCATGTTTGGAATATTGAGATGATTAAACTTTAAGTACCTTGATTATGATCATCTTGATTCGAATCTTGTTACATTGGATATGTAAAGGAAGCTTCTATCAATGGTAAACCGAATCTAATAGATGATTTCATAGTAATCTTGGACTAGCCGTTAACATCCTTATTGTTAGATAAATCTAAAGGTTTGATCATAGAAGGATTTATCTAGTATAGATAGAACGTTTAACAACTTCGGCATGATAATATGGATTGATATAGAGGTGTTGATATCAACCGTTAAGCCTTTCGAATTGTCGTATGAAGATTTGTAGTTGAAACGGAATATGATTTTATAATGGTATGCATATCCTCGAATCCGAAGTTGTTGTTATCAATAAAATCATTCATAATCGTATGTACATGATATTCATGGAAGTAACATGAATTATCACGGAAGACTTCGTTGTTTCGATCATGGCGAGAACAGTTTACTGCTCAGCAGTAAACTGCCATGCACAGATAGCGCACGCTATGCTTTGATTATTAACGTGCGCTATCGAGCACGAGTTAGCGTGCGCTACGTTTGGTACGTAACGTACGCTAGGCCAACAGATGAGTCAGTCGACTGATCAGTGAAGTACTGACCATACATAGTTAGCGTGCGCTAGGATTTGTTGTTTGCGTGCGCTATCGAGCAGACTTAACGCACGCTACACAGAGTACTTAGCGTGCGCTAAGCAGTTCAGACAGATTGCGTTTTATGAACTTTTGACCGTAAATCGAATTTTTAAACATTCGTACGATGTGAGATGAATCCTATATCATTTCTTTTGTTAAGGTTTGGTCTCGTTACGTGATTGATTGAGGAGGACGACCTTCGAGTGTTCATTTTCGTGGAAGTGTTGTTATTGTCTTCAAATCGAGGAAAGTACCTTAATTGTTTTATGTATTGATGTTATACATATTGTCGTGCATGTATGTCGTTGTTGTATGTCCACCTCGTGTTGGTCCGACGGGATCATCGGGGGATCTATGCTAGCGTGCGCTGGATCATCGGACGGGTTTTTCCACCACGGGTTGGTCTGACGGGATCATCGTGGGTTCTAGGCAGTGAACGCTGGATCGACGGAATTACCATGTGTATGTTATGATATCATGTTGTGATTATCAGTTGTGCATGTCATTTTTGAGTTTCTCGTAGGAGAAGACTCGTTGGTATTTTGTCGTTTATGTTATTATTCTTCGTGAGATATGAATAATATGTTGTGGTACTTGTACTAGCATCGTTGTGCTAACCCCTTCGGGGGTGAACATTTTGTTTGTGTTCAGGATCCAGGAGAGCGGGGAAACAACCACTGGAACTGTATGATGACGAGGGTGCAGAGTGATGTCCCGACCGGGTTTATCTATCTGTTGTTTATTCGTTATTTCAATAAGTACTCGAGTACGAAGTCATTTGTGATGGATTTGAATTTGGTGATGTATTATTGAGTTCTGTTGAACAATTGTCCCGACCGGGTTTATCTATCTGTTGAATTTGGTGATGTATTATTGAGTGAGGGTGCAGAGTGATGTCCCGACCGGGTTTATCTATCTGTTGTTTATTCGTTATTTCAATAAGTACTCGAGTACGAAGTCATTTGTGATGGATTTGAATTTGGTGATGTATTATTGAGTTCTGTTGAACAATTGTGCTATTTCTGTATTTGGTCAGAACTGTCGTACCGTAATTCCGTTATTTCCATTCGTTAGTACCTTTTTATGCCTGTTCAATTCTTCAGTCTTGTAAATCCTTATGTAAAGGATTTACGGCGCTGTAATATTTCCGAATATATCGGGGGTGTTACACGTTTAACGTGCGCTAAATAGGCAGTCAGTGCAGTATTTTCGTGTTTTGATTATGAATTCGTGATGGTTTGATTTGGTTTGTTCTGACTGCGTTTATTCGAGGTTTTTGTTGAACCGTTGAGTTCGATTGGTTAGTTTTGTCGGTTGTTGATTGTTATCGGATATGCGTTATTTGATTACTTCGATAGGTTGAGATTATTGATCGGCGATTATAACCGGATGTTGCGGTCGTGTTCGAGTATGTCCATTATATTGCTTTTGATCGGGGCTGAGGAGCTCGTAGACAAAGGCAATGTGTTCGGTAGCAGCTTCGTGGTATCGGTATTGAGGCACGTTATTACTTGCTCAGTTATAATGTTTAATGAATGATTTCAATTTCATTTCGTATATAATGCATATAACGATGATTATTATTGTGAACTCTGGGTATTTGGATTGGATATCGTTCTTCCGATTCTGGGAGTTAAATCATAATGTACATGATTTAGTTCGGTTATTGGTATATTTGGGTATCGAGGATACATTGTGATAAAGATGAGGATTCGAGTATTTGTGGTTCATGATATGTTTGGATCGTCGAGCGTTGTAGATAATCGTCGATGATGATTGGACATCGAGGTTGCTCCCGAAGGACTCGGGGCAAGTATTCCATATTGATTATGGTTTAGTGTTATTTATTTTGGTCTCTTACATTTTTTTTCATGTTGTTGAACATGGAGTCGTCCTAGTAAATTGTCATGTTGTCGTGCATGTTATGTTGTTCATGTTGATGAACGTGTTGATTTGCATATGTGTATGCATATTGTGTTGTTTATGTTGTGTAAATAATCTGATGGGATTATGAGGATCTATGCTGAGGGCGCTGGATCGAATATCCACCATGCGTTGGTTCGACGGGATCATCATGGGGATCTATGCTGAGGGCGCTGGATCGTTGGACAGGTTTTCCACCATGCGTTGGTTCGACGAGATCATCATGGAGATCTATGCTGAGGGCGCTGGATCGTTGGATTACCAATATTGTGTTGATGAAATCTTGTGAATTTGCATCATTGATTTTATCATGTGTTGTTATTCACATGTGTATTGTTGGTTATCCACCTTATGATGATCTGATAGGATCATCAAGGGGATATATGCTGAGGGCGCTGGATCGTCGGATTTCTATTGACTATACATCATTGTTATTGTTGTGAGCATATTGACGTGGTCATATGAGTATGCATTTGTAGGTCTTGTGTTAGGACCGTGTCCGTATTGCATTGATCTGATCTCGGATTAGACTGATATGATTGTCATGGCACATCATATCTCGAGGTATGTTCCGTATTTCCTCGGTATTTGTCTTTGATGGACAATCGGTTATCGTCTTGGGATTTGATGATGTTATTCGAGGGATCATATTGGTCAGAAATGGTATATTTCCGTATCGTGAGTTGATGATGATAGTTTGAGAATCTTGAGTATTGTTTGAGGTACAATACAGATATTATGTTCGAGTTTATTGGTTAATCGAGTCCGAGATGCGAACTGTGATAATGATTATTCTGATGAGAACTACTCAAGTAAGTAAAGTTATGACGGTAAGATTATGTTGGTCGTATTCTTATGTTGTATTCTCATTGGTATGTAATTATTAATGTATTGTGACGGTTATCATTGTTGGATATTATGGCTGACCCCGTCGTGGGATTTCTTTTTAGGTTCTTGGAGTATCGAGCTTGTAGCGGTCGTGAAGAGATGAGCTTCCCGGAGGATACTGGCTAGGACGTGTTTTGTGCTTTGAGTTTCTTGATTGGTTCTTGTATTCCGCTGCTAGAGTATCTTTATGGTTGGTCTTTTTCCGCTGCGTGAGTATTTTGAAGTGCTCTTTCGGTATCTGGTAACTGAGATTACTTTGGAAATCGTTTTCTAAACTTTTGTGTGTCGGCTGTTTGGCCTTGCGATTTCAAATGAGTTTTTACGACGGTTTTTGTTAAATGGATTTTATAAACCTTTGTGCATTTTTAAAGATAGTACCGTTATTGGCCTCTTGGGCATTTGTAAATGTTTGCGAAAAATTCTTTTAGCCTTGTGGGTTACATCTCGGGGCCCACGGCGCTGTAATATTTCCAGTTAAATCTGGGGGTGTTACATTATAATTATATAAAATAAACGTAATAAATATGCGGTTTTAAACCACCACTTTGCGATAAGTAAGAGATATAATTTAAACTGCAAAATAATTAACTGCTTCTACCAGAGCAGGATCGTCCAATCAATTCCTCAAAATAGTTATCATCAAGGTATAGGTCGAAATATCGACTGCCGTTAATAGCAAGTGTAGTGGTATGTATAACTCTTTGCGATTTCCGGAGTTGGATATTAATTCGCATATTTTAATAAATTTAACAATGACATATATGAAAAGAGTTACTACCCATATCAATATTAGTGTCAAATTGAAGATCTCGTTAAATGGGTAACGATAATATCAAGAATAAACAATTATGATAATATATGCTTCTCATACGTATGAAAAACTAAAATTATTATTTAATAAATTAAATAAATATTTTACTGTTTGAGGAGAAAGTAAAAGACAACAAATCAATTGTATTCATAACAATGATAGAGGGGCCTTTATATAGGCATTACAATGAGAGTCCTTCCATACATAGGATTCCTAGATAAGGTAAGACATCTAATAGGATCCTACTACCTCTAGAAGGATCTGGAACCTTCCATCTATGTATCTACAATCAGTATTAGGTAAGACACATCACGGGAATAATAATTCCCGGAACACTCCCCCTGTGTCGAGCACTAATACAACAATGGTGCAGAAGATGTTGCCTTCGTAAAAACCTATTCCAAGCCAAAACAAAACCCCATGGGAAAAACAAAGACTTGATGAGGAAAAGATTGCAATGCACCAACATAACATGTCATGTATACTCCCCCTGATGTATACATAACGACTCCCCCTGATGAGTACCTCAAATCATAGGAGTCAGATGCCAAGTTGCCCTCACAACTATACCAAGGAAAAACCCAGTGGGAAAAATACCTCTTGGTCTAAGTTGAACAGAAGTACAACGCATCATTGTCTGGATGTTCTCATAGGTCGCCTCGTTAAAAACCTTACCAAGTGAAAACCCAATGGGAAAAAACAAACCTTGGTCTAAGGACAAAAAGAGCGCGACACATCCAAAGTGCAGAGTCACTAAAGACTTATCAAGTTTTCCAAAGTCTTGACCTCTATGCACCAAATCAGTCATAACTTCTTCGATTCAATAGGTATCAACGAGACTGTAAGAACTTATGAAAACTAGACACCCATAGCTTTTCATTCACATACAGTACGTAACCTAGATCGACCTGAGCAGATCACAAAGCTCTATCGAAGTTGACTCAGCAAATTACCGGACATATCCCGTCCTACTTTGCAACAATAGTCATATGTCACTCAACATGATGGATGTGATCAAATGGTTGGTTTCCTTGGAAAGTAGACACAAACCTTTCCAATGGCACCAATTTCACCATTTTCCATCAAGTGAGCTGCCCTGTAGGTCATATGGGAGATAGACCAACACATTCTGGGCAGATTCGGGTATCAGTTTTCAAGTGTCCTTTTTATCGAGATAGAGCGAGCTTCAAGCTTCTTGTCAATCACAGACATTGCGTGAGCGCATCCTAGGCCATCATCACAGTGGCTTTACCGGATTATTACGAATGAGTACATCGAGTCAAACATGAGTACATAATACCGTACTTTTCTCTTAAGACTGCATCATCACTTAAGTGAGCCAAGTCTTATGATGACTTCGACTAGTCATTGGGAATCATATAGGCATTACTTTATCGTCTCTTAGGGAAACCGTCCCTTAGATTGCCTTAAACCGATTGATGAATACGCATCATCAAGTGTCCCAAGATCCTTTCATTCTTAACTTTGGATTTAGCGGAATCTCTTAGTCTCATAAGAGTACATCACTATAAACCCTTAGTTTTACACGCAAAAGCTTCATATCTCTTCCAAATCAAGTATATACTTAGTATGCGTTCCCGACAATCACTTGTCGACGCGCTCCGTGGTCAGGAGCCACTTGATTTGAGTCTGATCCACCACGAGATCCTTTCATCACTTAACTTAGTTCCCCACTAAGATAAGATTTAACCACAAGCTGCACGTCAGTTTTTTGGAAACTATCTAACTGAAAAGATAGTGGATGCTATAACATCCATTACGATAGCACAACTAAGTTTCGTGTCATCGTAGTCGATTCCAGTGCGTTCATGAGAAACCTCGCGCCATGAGGTGAGTTTAACTCTTTCTCTCACTCGCTTTAACAAAGTATACGGATAGATCTTATCTTTGGAGTGTCGGCACCACTTCAACAAAGGGCTATCACTTTGTTTATACTGGAGTCGCATATGTTTCCATTTTAGGCCAAGGCTACAACGTTGTAGATTTTCAACGAAGTATGGTTCGATTAAACTCACATTCCACGTCCTCATGTACCGGCTTTATTCATAGAGTACTCTTTATGGATTGGCATTCATTGAGGCGTCCCCCAATAATGACTATAATCCAGAATCACATGAGACGGATGAGTTCATTTGATCATATGATCAAGTTTCATGTACCAAGCTCGCATACATTCTTAGCGAGAGTATTTATCGAACCAAGTGGCATCCCAATACTCTATGAGATCCACGGCCTAGTAACACCATCTACCACAATTTGTGGTGTTACCATATCACCATTTATAGGTGACGAACGTCCATGACCGGACACAATCCTTGCAGACATGTTTGCAGCATGTATTTAATCTCGTCACTTTAGGGAACTTGGTGAGACACAGTAGGGACAAACTACGACAATTTCCAAGTCGTTCTACTTGAACATGATCGTTCGCATCTCCCCCTAACGACGGGAAGACTGGCTCATCAAAGTGACTTACGAGATCGTCTGCCAAGGTATATTTTAAGCGGACTATGAGTGAAAGCGCATGTCATATTCATCATTTATAACCCGTCATAATGCGTTGTGGTGACGCACTTTTGGCACATGAACATGTGGACGATAAAGGTTTTCAGTTGTTAACACAATCCAGCTTAACAAAATGCATACTGTTACACTCGTAACTAAGCATTTGAATGATGATAGGTATAGGTGAATATGACATGTTGACCTATGCTACATAGCCGTAGCTACTGGTCTTGAGAATTCAACAAAACCGCCACCATGCACCACCGGGATCGAACATAAAGAAACGATTGAACCGATGATAGGCCGTTGGTTTTATCGAACCTCTAATGATTTCTTGAAGAGTTCACTCCCTTCACCAGCCCCAAACACCTCAAAATTTCGTGAGCATGTATAAACGGGTGTTTAGGATTCCAAAACCATCAACCTTGTGGTCAGAAATCGGTCAAAATGACATCGAACTAGTTGATAGGACGGCTGGTGGTATGTGAAAACTTCATTTAAGTGGTTCACCTCCTTCCAAGTCTCCAAATGGCACCAAAATTTGTGAGAAGGTAGCCTTGTATGTTAGGAAGTACTCGTTAAAATTTCACTTTAAGACTTGGTCTAAAAAGTGGGTGAACCGACCTTTACAATGACTGGTCCGCAAGTTGGACAACCATAACGCAGGTTTCATCAACTTATCAATCATTGTCGAAGGAACAACATAACATATAAATGTTATTACTTGAGTACGACCATTTGTGAACACCATCATAGCATCATAAGCCACTCAGGCTAATACTTATGATCATGTATGTATAAGGACTCGGTGAAAAGGGAGGACTCAGCACCATGCTTATGCGAGTCGCTACATTATTCTCTTTAGCATAGGAGGGTGTCGTATCCTAATCGTGCCAAAGAATAGGCTTAAATCAATGAACATGGCTAAGAAGGATCATTGGGGGGGGTCTTTGGCGTCACACATGTTTATTAAAACAAGACGCGAATGACATAAATATCATCATCGGTCATGAGCCTTTCTCACGACTCCACCAACGTACTTTGGTGTCTTTGATCCAACTGGTTTCTTTGTTCAAAAAAAATGATGTCCATGACAATACCGTGGTATATGGATCATCAAATTGTCCAAATTCCGGACTATTAAAGCCTAAATGTGTCAATGTCCCAATACATCTTCTGGTTACACAAACCGATGCAAGCCGGACCATATTGACTCATGAATATTTTTCCTTTCACATATCCAATACAAGTGATGCATAAGATTTTATTCTCACAAATCACAATGAGATGCTATGAGTGATACACTTTGGCATATATATCATCGAGTCATAACATGGTTCAATTGTTACGGAACATATGTGACTAGAAAATGCCATTCGGCATTCAACAACTTGAGCATCATACCGCTCATTGATTGTGATGACCTACTCATCATAGTCACAATGGATTTATAAACCGAAATCCAAAAATATCATGTTCCTTGAAAATAGCTTAATACGCACTCAATTTCGCTTGCAAAATTTTATAATCATGAGCATAGCGAATACTCTAACAACATAGAGATTTTATATTTGATATGATCAAAATGATCTATCATATTGAGTGCATAACATGGAAAGGTTATATGCCTAAAGGGCAAAATTACGACACAAGCATGGTGTGACACTACCATGCACACGCTCGACCTTCTTATAAGGGTGCGTATTTTGGGCTTCCCAAGGAAAGCTGTTTTCAACATTTGAAAGATGATAGTTTAGCGTATAACGCATACCAAAATCGCATCATCTATGGCAAATTCGGCCAAAAAAAAGGTTGAAAAATATGTGTCATAAGACCACTTGCAAATTTAAGATGGGAACCAAGTTGGTTGGGACAAAAGTTAGCACAATCGCTGGAAAAAAATTCCGCGCAGCTTGACCTTTGTTCACTAAAACAGCAATAACTTCCTTGTTAGGAAGGCTATGGACGAACGGTCAGATGTTCTGGAAACTAGACTTCCGTATCTTTCTATCCATATATTGTGCACCACACGGATCATTAAACTCAGATCACAGTGCATGTTTTAATTGGCTGTTTAGTTTTTCCCAAGTTTAGTGAGAAAACAAGGTTGAGACCATATCCAATGGCATAAGTGTTGATGCAATAACATGGCAATGATGACCATATGTGCGTTTAAACGCAGCGGGGTGTTCGATTTCTTATCTCGACTAATGATCCTTTCGGTAACTCCAACTTGGTAGACTTGCAGAGAAAGTAGGAATGTCGGTCTGACTAAAAAGGCTGTTTAAAAACCACTGATTCCGTTTGAACTTTCAAAGCATAAACAAATACCAAGAAGGATGCGCCTAGTCATGATCAAAAGTGTAGACAAAATCCACCGAAGTGCATCAATCAACCAAGTATTTTAATTCTCAATTTGCAAGCATACGTCATAATAGCCATGTTATATGGATACAACGCGGTGCATCATAATTAAGTATTTTGAACCATGAGACATAATGAATATACCATAACCAACTCGTCTTGACCATCCAATAAGATCGACTAAACATAGTCAAATGTATAAGGCACATGCCTTTACAAATACTCGGAAAAGTATTCGGACTTATAGTCATACGAACTATAATCGAGGTCAACGAATTCATGTATTTACCGCAATATGCCATTGCCTTACATGTTAAAATTCATGAGAATTACTCGTACATTCTTCCATATATCATATTGCAAGGAGACGATACATGTATACACCCATATGCAATATTTTATTTTTAATAAGCTGAAAGATGGAGTTTTCCAAGTATGGGATTGGGTCAAGACCAACGTGGTGGTCGCTCAATTCAACGTGACAATTTCGTCACAAATCGATTTTAACCACGACATATCCGTCGCAATCGATGTTTGTCCCATTTGTATGTCACAAATCCGTGACTAATCATGAACGAGTCATAACTTTACCGTATCGACAATGTTCGCTTTATTTAATTGTTGGTTTAAAATCGACAAAACGGCGACATCAAATCGCACCCAAAACGTGGTGTATGCAACAACCACAACTATCGACTTTCAACAATTATCCGTGACTCCCAGACCGTCACACACGCTTTACTTCGACATCCGAGAGTGATACCACCTCTCATTGTCTCATCCACCGCAAAGTAGCGTGGGAGATAAAGAACCCAAATACCCAATTCCCAAAAAAATTCCCAAAAGAGAGGAATTGAAAACGAGAACTTTAATAAAGTCTTACGTACTTGGTTTCATATATGCTTTGATCCTTGAGCGAGATTCTCTCCATATGAGCAACATATTTCCGTGGGTACTCCGTTCTATATTTACTTTGATCCTTGAACGGGATAAATATGGCTTTTTCTCCATAGCGTGCACATCATCATGAGCGACGTATTTTCCTATATACACGTAAAACATAAACATGTAAGATTCATAAGTGTACAAATTAATGAACAAATGAATTATTGAGTAGGAAAAAAAATGGAGAGTTGAGAAACGCCCGGATAGGGCTACTGGGCTCAATAATTCGGCCGAAAAAGGACTCGAGCGCGGCGATGCAGCAGCTCGGTATTGGATGAGGTCGGATCTCCAAATTTCTTCGTAAAAATTTGCTTCTGTTCGGCAGTAGATTCAGTAACCAATATTACACAGAATCCGATCTCCACCGTTGAATATACAGATATTTGTGTTGGGAAGTTGCTGCCAAAATTTCACACCGATCCGACGGTTAACGAAACGGGAAACGTGATTTTCTGACGACTGCGTTGTGCGAGAAAATTCTCGCGGAAATTCTCGTCTCTGCGCTTTTTTTTTTCGATTTTGATAGGTTTTGTCTCGATTGCACTAGGTTTTCAAGCATTAAATATCACGTGCATAAAACCGCTTCGACGATCCGCGATACTTCGATCGATCGGTCGCACTTTAGGCAACGGTTGGCTTGGATGAAAACGAATCGCCGAAAGCAGACGGGTCGGCAACTGGTCGGTCACAACCGACCGGATCGAGCTGGTCGGTGGCGGTCGGCGACGACGAGGTCCGGGCGGGCGGAGGCGGCGGTCCGGGCGGCGGCAGCGGTGGTGGCCGGGCGCAGACGGCGATGGCGATGGGCCGGTGGTGGTGGTGGCACGGCTTTGGCCGATTTTTTTTTTTCTTCGTTCGAGCTACGTGCTGATAACGTGTTTGAGGAGAAAATAAAAGACAACAAATCAATTGTATTCATAACAATGATAGAGGGGCCTTTATATAGGCATTACAATGAGAGTCCTTCCATACATAGGATTCCTAGATAAGGTAAGACATCTAATAGGATCCTACTACCTCTAGAAGGATCTGGAACCTTCCATCTATGTATCTACAATCAGTATTAGGTAAGACACATCACGGGAATAATAATTCCCGGAACATTTACTTATTTATTCTTTATTAATCCTTCTCTTATGATGACTTGCTTTTTCGGTATTTTTTTTTCATTTTTCTTGTTCTTTTCTTTCCCCTTTTTCTTTCTTTCACATCTAGTACTTTTTTTCTTTCCTTCTTTATTTATTTATTCAATCATTCTTTCTTTTCTCCACTCTCGTTTCCACATACCTCATTTTTTTCTTCTTCCCATCATCTTCCACGGCTCTCTCTTTCTTTCTTCCTTTTTTTCACAACTGAAGCCCTATTTATAGGAAAACTTTAGATGGCACAATCGTAATTACATAATTACATCAGGGGCATAATAGTCATTCACACTATATAAAAACAAAAGGGTAATTGAAATGTCACTTTCATGGTGTTTTTATAACAAAACATAATTTTTTTTTATTATTAGTATTATTAGTATTGTTTTTGTTGTTTTTGTTATAGTAATCTAAATATTGTTATTTAATATTTCTAGTTATTAGTCGTATTATTAAAGTAGTAGTAGTACCGATAATATTAGGTTTTTTATTTTTATTAATATTTATTATTATTGCTATTATTTTTATTGTATGTATTATTATCTAATATTATTAATTATTAATTTTCATTAAGAATTAATATTTTAAATAATTTTAATTGCGAAATTATAGATAATAATTATGATTTCTATCTTAATATTATTTTTGAAATTATTTAATTAAGATTCTTATACATAATTTTATGAGTTTTTTTAGGAAAAAAAACTTTAATCGCACGAGTAGTACTGTAAAAGCAGAGGAACTCAGTCCCAAGACACCTGACTATGAGTAAGGTCTTGTGTTTTGGACTTATTTTTTAAAATTTTCAATTCATTTCAGGTTCATTTAGTTAATCTTCGATTGATTAGATTATCCAATTCGATTCAAGTCAGGCCCATTCGATTCTTATTCTTTTTATTATTATCAATAATAATAATCAGGTCTAACATTATTGGTACGAGGATGGTCCTATCTTCTTACCTTCATAACATGGGATACCAACTAATTAATCTCTCATAATCGTATTAAAGTCACTATATAGATTGGGGGGTTCGCAACGTATTCGTTATTCCCCGATAGCCGTCCACAATTTGTGCCCCCCACGGTCGCCTTAATATATCGATAGAAGATGGAAGTCCCCGATAGCCAACCACAGTTTATGACATTGCAGTACTAGTCCCCGGCCATAACTTCTTCTCTAACGATCCCGTAAGATGCCATATCAGCATCACAAGGGATTTCAACAAAGTTTAGAACACTTCTTAGTCATTATGATATAAAGTTTAGAATGAAAAGACATACAAGTGCGCTAAGCATAGAAGAATTATCTGTACAAAAAAAACACAAGCTTTGAGGAATAGGACTCACCTCAAGTACGTGAATAGAGGCTGGGGAGCAGTTAACAAGATTGGCACTTGCTGAAGAGATATGTTAATGGAGTTGGTGATTTTGATGAATGCTTGGAATGGTTTATATACTCGCTAAGACCTCAAAGCTTGTGTTGTGGACTGACTCCTTGGGATGGGATTCTAAAATTAAAATTTCTGAAAGTTTTAGATAAATTTTCTATTTTGTGGCCTTCTCTCAGAGAGTAAGGGTTTTTAAAGGTGTGAGATGATTAAGTTGCATGCACAAGAGCACAATTATTATATGTGTTCCAATAATGCCCCTCTTTACATGAAGGATTGCAAGTATAGTTCTCCTTTTTACAATATCCATTGCTGGAGGTGTTATGAGGGGAAAGTGTTATTTGAATGTGTGGAAACAGGGATATTTACCTCCATTCTTGCTCACATGGATGGCTCCACTTCTGCGAGAATGACATGGACGCCTACATGGACTTAGTGTAACCTGCATACAGACTTTTGTGGGTTGACATGGGTCAAGTTGGAATGCATAAGAAAGGTTATTGGTAGAAATCAGTTCCTTAGAATGCACATCCATGGTCAAGTTCTATTCTTCTTACTCATTTTGATTCTTTTTCTGCAATAATTCAAAAGCTATTTCAACTTCTATCTTGATCAATTATAACATGAATCTCTCATTTAAGCCTAGAAATTGTTTTTCCAACTCTTTAACCTTAGCATCAAGTTCCTCACACTGACCAGACAATTTCAGTAAAAGATGCAAGCAACTGAGCAGAGTTGTTGGAAGCAGAGACAGGTGGGTTCACAGCAGACACAATCACATTATTCTCAACATGCAAAGCAACAGGGCTAACAGCAGGCATATTGACATTCACATTGACAGGCACATTTTCATTTAACTCAGGAAATGGTAGCACAACCCTAACATGTCTATCGTTTGAAACATGAAAGAAGGGAGGCACATTGGTGTCAAACTTAAAGTGATCAGAGACTTGAGTTAAATGCAGACCATAAGGCATGTACCCAGTTTTAGTAGAAGAGATCACTTTAGAAAGTATCACTAAAAGTCGATCCCAACATGGATCCTACGGTACCACTAAAAGTGGAACCAACGGTGCCACTCGAGGTGGATCCACCGGTAGTCAGAAAGGGATTCGAAAACACCCATGGAATTGTTGCTGAGGTAGTTGAGCTCATCATGTTGGACATGGTTGTAGCAAAGGTGTTCGCCACGGTCGAACCAGTGGTGGAGGCGTTGATGGCGGAGTCAGCAATCGACATCTCCAAGCAAAGGGAATTAAGTTTCGAAAAATTTTAAGTTCAATTATAAAATCTCCAAATCTCCTTCTTCACACGAACGAGTAACGAAGCAAAAAGATTTGTCTTGCGATTGTAAGAACCGGGCTAGGCGTTTCGTGATTACAAAGAACTTGGAAAAGAAATGTAGAGAATGAGATTACAATAGAAATAATTGAACTACAAGAAATGAAATAACAAACTCTATATTAAGTCGAGTCGAGGAGGCCTCTTCCCGCAAGACAAATATTGCCCCGGTTGTGCTCTTCGGTTTGGCAATTTGTCTCCAAAGGTTAAACGACTTTCGTTTCGACGGATGTAGCACCACAATTCCGGCGAGCTCCGGCGAACAAGATGAGGATTGAGAACTTGAGCTTATGTAACACCCCAAACTAGGCGAATATTACAGTGCCGTGGACTCCCGACTGGGACCCACTAGGCGAATGAAAATTAATGAATTAAGTAATATAATTGTAGTACCGAACCATATTATATCATTAATTACTCAGATGAGGAGTTTCAAGTACAACACACCCAGGAAAATACAGAATACAAGCATATTTTATATGAGGATAAAATATACAACACCGAATGAAAATGAACATCCAAACGGAAATCTGCAGCGGAAATAAAATGAAGAAAACATGAATGACTGAAACGACTGGGGCCCCTACTAGTATCATTGGGACTCCTCGCCGTCAACGTTCTCTTCTCATGCCTTAGCCTTGCCATGACCAAAAAACAATATCCCCCAACGGGGTCAGTTACACAGAACAACAATCCTCAAGAGTTGAATAAAAACAATCATGATATATCTTAATTATGAAATGAAGCTGAAGAGGGGCATCGTAGTACGCCCGTAATGGTATGTGCATGTGCACAAGACGAGTGTCCGGACACACCCGTCCTTGTACCTAATTAGTCTCACGGAGGTACATTACCGTGTGCACAGTCCATTGTGTCGGTGAACCCGATCACATGACTATCACGTGCCCGACTAAAAATTCCACACATCCCCAAACGGCCACGCAATATGAACCCAGAAGGTCATATGAACAAGAATGACCATGATGAATATTAATGAATAATAATCCGACAAGGTCAAGAATGACTCACCGAGATGAAATAATAGTGAAATGAAAGATAGCTCATTGAAATGATTGGAACCATCATTCCTCGTGAATGAAATGATTATTGGACAAATACAAGTCTCAATACGATTAATACACTATGAATGAATTATGATTATGATTTATGAATGAACAACCACGAAAAGAATGAGTATCCTTTTAACCGAGTAAGAATTAACTTACACAACACCGGTGAAGAATGTCCTTCCTCGAACAATGTCCTAAAATGAGATGTTGGTCGCTCGAACAACCTTGAAACACAATTACCAATAATCCGCTCAATATACGTATCAAGCATGAATTACGACTAACTCAAAAGTCAATACAACAATATCCAAACTCATTGAGGCATTCAAACAAACACTTAGCGAACATCAACCCGTGATTATAACCAATCTCAAATATAACGAAACCACCCTCCAAAATGAGTAGTTCAAAACAACAACATGTCTTCCATGATATCAATAATCCCATACGAATCCACAACTTGAGTTAACAACAACATCTAATCGAAAACCCCAAAAAATATCAAAGTCAACCGAAAAGTGTTGTTGAATTAACCCCAATATTCATGAAATCTGAAATATACGCCAATAAATCCGTAGGAATACATTTATCCAAGGTAGAAAATCCATATCTAACATATTCCAACAACAATCCAAGCTTACACGAAGAAATCGGAAGGAAAAATACCCAAAATCCGAAATTCTAGATCCAAGAAATTATTACCTTGATTTGATGTGATGGAGATGATGAAACGATGATTAATCCGAATGATAAGCTTGATGATGATGATAGGTGAGTGCAGATCGAAAAGATCTCTTCGAATCGCCCGAAATCGCCCGGAAACCCCCAAAAACGAATGAGAAGCGAGAAATGACGAAACTTGGGCCGACTGTCCAATTTATACTATTCCCAGATTAGCGCATGATACGACCTGTTATTTAGCGTGCGCTAACGGATTAACCGGACAGTCCAGTGAACTCTGACTGCCTCGTTAGCGTCCGCTACGAACTAGATAACGTGCGCTAACGCCCTCCCGATAGCGTGCGTTAACTCCAAAAATTAGCATGCGCTAGCTAAATACCTGATGTCCAGTGGCTGAAGTGCAGAACCTCCTGTCCTCTGACCTGCTCGCGATAGCACGCGCTACGTCCAATAATCAGCATACGCTAAAATCCACTCATAGCGTGCGCTAGGAATTATTCCAAAATTAGTCCAGTACCCACTGGACTCTGCCTGATCGGCCTTAGCGCCCGCTACATGGATTGCATAGCGTGCGCTATCCAAACTTATTAGTGTGCGCTACTTACCATTGGTAGCGTGCGCTACATCAACTCGACTGCAGTCCAGTGCCTTCTGGACTGTCAGCCTGAACACGCTAGCGTGCGCTAATACTGAGAGCTAGCGTTCGCTACCCATACTCAATTAGTGCGCGCTAAAGAGAGTACGTAGCGTGCGCTACTCCTCACACACAGCCCACTACGAAAATGACAATGATGATAACCACGGCTCGATCCTCCAACCAGGTAGAAAGACGAATAATAACTGATACAATACTCTGAACGGTGAATACCATGATTGGATATGAATGATGAATGATTATTAATGAGTGTAAATTACTGAGTGACAATTACTGAATGATAATTACTGAATGATAATGACTGAATTACAACCGGGTATTACATACACCCCCCTTAAAAGAGTTTCGTCCCCGAAACTAAGGGTCAAACAACTCGGGATAACTCTCCCGCACACTATCCTCAGTTTCCCAAGTAGCCTCTTCGACTCCGTGTCTAGACCACTGGATCTTAACCAAAGGAATCGTCTTGTTCCTAAACTACTTGATTCGCCGCTCTAAGACTCGTATAGGACGCTCCTCATACGAATGATCATCCGCGATCTCGATTTCGTCAAACTGAAGTATGTGACTCGGGTCGGAAACATACTTCCACAACTGAGAGACGTGAAACACATTAT
This sequence comes from Orobanche coerulescens, assembly GCA_033398695.1. NCBI lineage: Eukaryota > Viridiplantae > Streptophyta > Magnoliopsida > Lamiales > Orobanchaceae > Orobanche > Orobanche coerulescens. The sequence goes on along the minus strand of CM065809.1, from coordinate 140,288,483 downwards.
GAATTCAGCTCAACGCCGGAGGTAAAGCCAATTGATAAGCCAGACTGCCTACTCGATCCAAAACCTCAAACGGTCCAATGAATCTCGGACTCAACTTTCCCCGCTTCCCGAAACGAAAGGTACCTCGACTCGGGGATACCTTGACCAAAACGTGGTCACCCGTCTCGAGCTCTAATGGCCGACGACGATTATCTGCATATGATTTCTGTCGACTCTGAGCGGTCAACAAACATCTCCTGATCAAAGCTACCTTCTCACGGGCGGCTATAAGCATATCAGGCTCGGTGCCGATTGATTCTGATGAGTCATCCCAACACAAAGGAGATCGACAACGATGACCGTACAAGACCTCGTAAGGTGCCATCTTGATCGAAGCATGCCAACTATTATTGTACGTGAACTCAATCAACGGTAGTTGGGCTTCCCAATCATCTTTCCAATCGAGAACACATGCCCTCAACATGTCCTCCAAAGTCTGAATAGTCCTCTCTTATTGTCCGTCGGACTGAGGATGAAAAGCTGTGCTGAGATTAAGCTGAGTTCCCATGGCACGATGAACTGATATCCAAAAATGTGACACGAATCGCCCGTCACGATCGGAAACAATACTCTAAGGAGTACCGTGCAATCTCACTATCTCTTTGATGAACAACTGGGCAAGTCTCTCGGGACCTCACGTATCCTTAATCTCAAGGAAATGGGCTGATTTAGTTAGACGATCCACAATTACCCAAATTGTATTCATGCCACGATGACTCGCCGGCAAACTCGTGATGAAGTCCATTGAAATATCTTCCCACTTCCACTCTGGAATAGGGAGAGGTTTCAGCATACCCGCCAGTCGCTGATGATCTATCTTGACTTGCTGACAGGTAAAACATCTCAAAACAAATTCCGCGACTTCTCGCTTCATATTACTCCACCAGTAATTTTGTTTCGAGTCTTTGTACATCATGCTAGACCCCGGATGAATGGAATATGGGATAGCATGAGCTTCTCTCAAAATCGAGTTTTTCAACTCGTCATTCGCCGGTATGCATAACCGATTCTTAAATCGCAAAAGTCCATCATCGTGGACCACAAATCCAGGGGCTTTCCCCTGAATCACATCCTCCCGGATGCGCGACAAAAATGGGTCTGAACCCTGATTCTCCCTGATTGTCTCCTCAAGTGGCGATTAAATCTCCAACATGCAAAGTTGCCCTTGCACTCGCTGTAACCAGCCCTCGATCTCGGGTCGAAGGAATTCCTGTTGAAGTTCCTTCTAAACAGTCAAATGAGCAAGCATTTGCTCCTGAACAGACTTACGACTCAAGGCATCAGCGACAACGTTCGCCTTGCCCGGGTGGTATAGTATCTCAATATCATAGTCCTTAATCAATTCTAACCACCGTCCCTGATGCATATTCAACTCCTTCTGAGCAAATATGTACTTTAAGCTCTTATGATCGGTGAAAATCTGACAGGTGACGCCATAAAGATAATGACGCCAAATCTTCAATGCAAATACCACGGCCGCTAGTTCCAGGTCGTGGGTCGGGTAGTTGACCTCATAAGGCCTCAGTTGCCGCGAGGCATAAGCAATCACCTTCCCGTTTGCATTAGTAGACATCCGAGACCCTGCCCCGGGCGCGTCACTATAAACTACGAATCCCTTCGTCCCTTGTGGTAAGGAAAGGACAGGCGCTGAAATTAAACGGCTCTTAAGTTCCTCAAAACTCCACTGACACGCGTCAGTCCACGTGTATTTCTTATCCTTCCGCAAAAGGTTCGTCATGGGTTGAGCGATTTTAGAAAATCCTTCCACAAATCGCCGATAATAACCAGCTAACCCGAGAAAACTTCGGATTTCCTTAACATTCTTCGGAGGTTGCCAAACTCGGATCGCCTCCGTCTTCTGAGGGTCGACACGAACTCCGTCTGCTGAAATTACATGTCTGAGAAACGTCACTTCGGACATCTAGAATTCACATTTGGAAAACTTTCCATAAAGTTTCTCTCGTCTCAACACGTCGAGAACCTCATAAAGGTGAAATTCGTGCTCCTCCGGTCACGAGAATAAATTAGAATGTCATCAATAAAGACAACCACGAACTGATCCAAATAGTCGATGAAAACCCGATTCATTAACTCCATGTATACCGCAGGTACATTAGTTAACCCAAATGGCATTACCACAAACTCATAATGACCATAGCGTGTTCGGAACGCCATCCTTGCGATATCCGACTCTCGAATTCGCAACTATTGATATCCAGATCTTAAGTCGATCTTGGAAAATACTGAAGCTCCCTGAAGTTGATCCAAAAGATCATCGATACGGGGTAGAGGATATTTATTCTTGATCGTCACCCGGTTCAATTCCCGGTAATCAATACACAAGCGAAATGAACCATCTTTCTTCTTGACAAATAACACTGGTGCTCCCCACGGGGATGCACTCGGTCGAATATAACCCTTCTCGGTCAAATCCTCTAATTGATTCTTCAACTTCTGCATTTCGGTCGGGGCCATCCGGTACGGTGCCTTCGATATTGGGGACGTACCAGACTCCAACTCCATCGTGAATTCCACATCCCTCGGTGGAGGCAAACCAGGTAGCTCGTCTGGGAATACATCGTCAATCGATAACAGTGATACCATGAATGATTGAACACCTCGATTGCCTTAGAACGGCCAATCGATAACAGTGATACAATGAATGATTGAACAACCCTGATTGATTAATTTCACTGCTTTCATTATATTAATGATTCTTCCGGAACAACTGGGATTACCTCCCTAAAATACACACTCGACTCCATCGTCTGAAATGATAGTGACCATATGCTTACGAACGCTGAGGATGGCATCATGACGATCCATCCAATTGATACTTAATATTACATCGTCCTTAGGTAAATCCACCACGATTAGGTCCGCCAACCAATTGCGGTCATTAAGCTTAATTCGGACAATTCTTAACCTCACGATTTCCGAAAATTCTTCTACCGTCTGATAGACCAATGACATAAGGCTCACAACTAGTGGAACTATCCAGAAGTAGTCTACTCAAACATGACTCAAAAATGAATGAATGCGATGCACCAGTATCACAAAGGGTACACACAGGTTGGGATGGAATTTCGAGTATACCTGAGATCATTCGGGCCTCTGGATCGTCGGTCCTCTTCATCTCGTGAATTTGGGGCTTACCGGCCCCTGAATCGGATGCTCCCGTCTGATAAGTATGAGCTCCGCCTTTAGTTGCTCCCGTCGTCTTAGACAGCACGGACTGAGTGGCCTGATTCTGAACCGTTGATTGCTTCGGGTCCTGAGATGCCACCGGAGTATGCTTGGAGTCTCTTCGGCAGAAACGGACCTTATGCCCGGCAATCCCACAGTTGAAACAGGTGATAGTCTGCCTCGAACACCTAGTGCTGAAATGACCTGGCGCTCCACAGTTGAAACAGGTGATGGCCGAACTGGCCGCTCGGGGCTGAGATTCTGCGGGTTTATGCGCCGTAGGAGGTCGCTCAGAAGAAGTAGAGTCCACACGAGGCTTCTTGAAGGTTGACTGACCGCCTTCGGACTGATTACGCTTCGTTGATTTCTTGCTATCAAATGACGGTTGTTGCTTAGCAATTTCCTTAGCAGTAAGCTCGTAAGTAAGAGCTTTCTCGATTAATTCGGACAGAGTGGCGTAGTGATGATTAAGCAATTGCATCTGGGCCATCATGCCCTACATAAAAATGAGGGGATCGACCTGAACACCTACCGATTGAGCTGTGACCCGATTACGACTTTCTGGCGGTGTATGATCATTTCCCGATGAATGAGTGGCAGCATCCCTGCTTGATGAATTGACGTTAATCCTCGCGTTTGTGCGTATATATACACGAGCTTCCGGGTTTCGGCCCGCACCACGGCCTCTTCCCCTACGTCCTCTGACAGCTCTCTCCATAGTGAGGTAGGGAGTCACATGATGATTATATATCTCGCATGAGTATCACATTATGATTACGTCATGAAATGGTGAAAATGATCATACGCGTTCTAACACAATGATTACATGAATGATCAACTGAGATGACATGATTATCTGATGAAATTCTTGAAATGATTATCTTGAACAAGTTAACAAGATTAATGATATGATCCTCAAGATCAACAACTGAACAATGAAATGAACTGAGTGATTAATGAGTTAACATGATCGACATGATCAAAAATGAAAATGATGATTGAGGATTGTTGACTGTTGAATGATGAATGAGTGATTCTTATTGCCAGAAATTATACCATGGCGTCAGAAATCTTACTGTTCTTTGGTCTGAGAGGCTTGGCTCTTGCACAGGTCACACGTGACGCGAAAGTCCAATAATACTAGTCTGATGAACGATGATTTCAATGAGACATGACTCAGAAGGTAGTGTTCAAAACCACGCCACGATACCAACTCTGTAACACCCCAAACTAGGCGAATATTACAATGCCGTGGACCCCCGACTGGGACCCACTAGGCGAATGAAAATTAATGAATTAAGTAATATAATTATAGTACCGAACCACATTATATCATTAATTACTCCGATGAGGAGTTTCAAGTACAACACACCCAGGAAAATACAAAGTATATTTTATATGAGGATCAAATATACAAAACCGAATGAAAATGAACATCCAAACGGAAATCTGCAGCGGAAATAAAATGAAGAAAACATGAATGACTGAAAGGACTGGGCCCCCCTACGAGTATCATTGGGACTTCTCGCCGTCAACGTTCTCTTCCCTTGCCTTAGCCTTGCCATGACCTGAAAACAATATCCCCCAACGGGGTCAGTTACACAGAACAACAATCCTCAAGAGTTGAATAAACACAATCATGATATATCTTAATTATGAAATGAAGCTGAAGAGGGGCATCGTAGTACGCCCATAATGGTATGTGCATGTGCACAAGACGAGTGTCCGGACACACCCGTCCTTGTACCTAATTAGTCTCACGGAGGTACATTACCGTGTCCACAGTCCATTGTTTCGGTGAACCCGATCACATGACTATCACGTGCCCGACTAATTATTCCACACATCCCCACCCGGAAACGCAATATGAACCCAGAAGGTCATATGAACAAGAATGACCATGATGAATATTAATGAATAATAATACGACAAGGTCAAGAATGACTCACCGAGATGAAATAATAGTGAAATGAAAGATAGCTCATTGAAATGATTGGAACCGTCGTTCCTCGTGAATGAAATGATTATTTGTAATATCCGCAATTTGGATTTCCGGTAATTTTATTTTTTTAGCGGAAGTCCATCTTAGTGACTCTATTGTGACCATTTCGTCATTCCGAGAATGATTAATTCTACACTTTTTGTCATCCGATTTCGTCTCGGTGTCGTTCTGTTGAGTTCCGTGTTCTTAAGCGACTTTTCCACGTATGAGTTCGACTTTCTAAAATCACCATTAATTTTTGGAAACTCCAAAATTTCTGAATCTTTTCAATATTATATAGCATCAAGTTAGCTTTCCAATGGTTCAAATGGTGAGTCAATCAGAGTCCGGACGAAGGAGTTATGGTCGAAATAGCTAAGACTGCACCATGTGCCTTTTGATCCGGAGCGGGTCAGACAAGGGCCGCGGCCCCTTCTGGCCGGGCCGCGGCACAAAACTGTTTTGCTGGGCGTTTTTGGCCTTGTTCCGCGGCACACTGGGCCTGTGCCGCGGCACACAGTACAGATTTTTGTATATCTGCGTTTGTTATGAAGAACATCCTCATTTCTTCATTTTCCTTCTTCCTCTCTTCCTTGGGGCGATTTTAGGGTGTTTTAACATCATCAAAACTCGGAGAATTTCATCTTCTTCAAGTTGTGGTGTGGATTAACAACATGTTTGTGGATTCTTCATCCTAATCCAAGGTAATTTCTTCAGCCTTAGATTCGATTTTGAGTTGGAGCATGATGTTTTGGATGGTATAATCATGAATTGTGATGGATATACATATGATTATGAGTTTTTACGAGTTATCATCGGATTGTTGGAAGTTTTTCTCAAGAAAACTTTGAAGGTTGACTTGGAATTGGGTTTTGCAATTTAATGATATCGTAAACTCGATTTGAGCATTTTGTTTGGATTATCGATTGTATTGATGGTGTTTTGGTGGTTTGGATCATTCAATAGAAGTTGGTTTTCGATAAAAATGGGTTTAGTTGTTTAAGAAGGGAATTTGTTTTCAAGGTGTTTGTCGAAATGCCCCAATGAACTTGGTTTAGTTGTATCGACATCTTGAGTTAGTTATGATCACTTTTGGTTCGTATATTAAGCGAGATGTTGATATTGTGTTATTCAAGGTTGTTCGATCGACCGACATCTCATTTAGGATGTTGTTCGTGGAAGGACATTCTTCATCGGTGTTGAGTAAGTTAATTCTTACTCGGTTAAAAGGATTTTCATTCCTTTTGTTGTTGATCATTCATAATTATAGTTCATTCATAATGTATTAACCGTATTGAGACTTGTAATTGTCAATTAATCACTTTAGTCACAAGGAACGACGGTTCCAATCATTTCATTGAGCTATCATTCATTTCACTGTCATTTCATCTCAGTGAGTCATTATTAATTTCGATGTCACTTTTGTTATCTCGTGGCATTCCGGGTCATACTGGCGTGCCGATTGGTATGTGTAGGATTTTCATGTCCGGCACATATTAATTCGTGTGTTGGTTATTGGCCTCACATTGGACTTTGCACACGAGAAGATTACTTCATGAGACTTATTAGGTACGAGACCACACGTATATTCGATCGATACTCGTTGGTGGCTTGTGCACGGACACATTTCCATCCCGGGCGTAGTGTGGCGCCACCCTTTGAGTCGTACCGTTAGTTGATTCATACAGCATGTTTGATTGCGTATGTTTTCAACAGGATTGGGTTATAATATGACCGATTCACTTTTGATCGCATGTGTTCGACGGTTTGAGATTTTGATTGAACTCGTGGTATATACAGCATATATGATTGTGTTTATTCAACTCTTGAGGATTGTTGTTCTGTGTAACTGACCCCGTTGGGGGATTTTGTTTTCAGGTCATGGCAAGGCAAAAGCACGGGAATAGAACGTTGACGGCGAGGAGTCCCAGTGATACAAGTAGGGGGCCCCGATCCTTTCAGTTATTCATGTTGTTGTCATTTATTTTCCGCTGCAGATTTCCATTTGGATACTCCGTTTCGTTCAGTGTTGTGTATTTTATCTTCATATAAAATATAAATATATTCGGTATTATCTTGGGTGTGTTATAATGAAACTCCTCATCGGAGTAATTGATGATATAATGTGGTTCGGTACTACAATTATATTATTTAATTCATTAATTTTCATTCGCCTGGTGGGTCCCAGTCGGGAGTCCACGGCACTGTAATATCCGCCTAGTTTGGGGTGTTACATTATTGGACAAATACAAGTCTCAATACGATTAATACACTATGAATGAATTATGATTATGATTTATGAATGAACAACCACGAAAGGAATTAGTATCCTTTTAGCCGAGTAAGAATTAACTTTATACAACACCGGTGAAGAATGTCCTTCCTCGAACAATGTCCTAAAATGAGATGTCGGTCGCTCGAACAACCTTGAAACACAATTACCAATAATCCGCTCAATATACGTATCAAGCATGAATTACGACTAACTCAAAAGTCGATACAACAATATCCAAACTCATTGAGGCATTCAAACAAATACTTAGCGAACATCAACCCTTGATTATAACCAATCTCAAATATAACGAAACCACCCTCCAAAATGAGTAGTTCAAAACAACAAAATGTCTTCCATGATATCAATAATCCCATAGGAATCCACAACTCGAGTTAACGACAACATCTAATCGAAAACCCCCAAAAATATCAAAGTCAACCGAAAAGTGTTCTTGAATTAACCCCAATATTCATGAAATCCAAAATATACGCGAATAAATCTGTAGGAATACATTTATCCAAGGTAGAAAATCCATATCTAACATATTCCAACAACAATCCAAGCTTACACGAAGAAATCGGAAGGAAAAATACCCAAAATCCGAAATTCTAGATCCAAGAAATTATTACCTTGATTTGATGTGATGGATATGATGAAACGATGATTAATCCGAATGATAAGCTTGATGATGATGATAGGTGAGTGCAGATCGAAAAGATCTCTCCGAATCCCCCGAAACTGCCCGGAAACCTCCAAAAACGAATGAGAAGCGAGAAATGACGAAACTTGGGCTCACTGTCCAATTTATACTATTCCCAGATTAGCGCACGCTACGACCTGTTATTTAGCGTGCGCTAACGGATTAACCAGGCAGTCCAGTGAACTCTGACTGCCTCTTTAGCGTACGCTACGAACTTGATAACGTGCGCTAACGCCCTCCCGATAGCGTGTGTTAACTCCAAAAATTAGCGTGCGCTAGCTAAATACCTGATGTCCAGTGGCTGAAGTGCAGAACCTCCTGTCCTCTAACCTGCTCGCGATAGCATGTGCTACGTCCAATAATCAGCGTGCTCTACTGTCCCATTAGCATACGCTAAAATCCACTCATAGCGTACGCTAGGAATTATTCCAAAATTAGTTTTAACTTGTTGTTTTTAGTTTAATTTGACTTTTTTTTTCCTATTCTTACAGAATTGACAGATATTATCCATTCGATTATTCATCAATTGGGTAAGTATAGTTTTGCCTTTTTTTATGTATTTATTCTGTCCAGTTTCTACAGAAATATTAGGTGAATAATAATTGTTGTAAAAAATTCTCAGGTCCGGATAACTTGGAGAATTTGAAGAAATTGGCGTATCAGCCTGTGGTCCACCGGGAGTGGTACTGCTCCTGGTGCCATAGAGGCAGCAGATGATGATGATGATGAGGTGCCTGAACTTATTGCAGGTGAAACCTTTGAAGCTGATGTAGAGGAAGGGGGCCATACCCAGACATCTTAAAAGGCTTTTTTTTTTCTCTTTTCAATTTTATACCATTACCTATATTTTCAATGGTTTTGAAATCTTTGTGTTACTTTTGTCGATTACGATGATCCATAACAGAGAGTTGTGTTATGTTTCAAGTAGTCATTTAATGTTTTGAAAATGTATTTGTTTTATGTTTTAATAATCCTTAGCAAAAACCCTTTGAAACTGTTCCAATGAAAGACTATGTTAGTCGCATGGTCGTTAAACTTCTTTCCATGCGCATAAACATATCTCAGGGTTGGTTCGGAGTTTTATTCATGCGCATAAATAAACCCTTTGAAACTAATACTCTGTACTTATTTTATTTTCAATGGGTTGGTTCGCAGTTTTTTTTTTTACATGTGCTAATTTTCACTTTGAGCATTACATTGTGATTTTTATATCTTGTAAAAATTAATTGGATTGTTGTGTGAATACTTTGAGAAATATGTTTGGATTGTATTATGAATTCATTGTGAAAAATAATTAGATTGCATTCAGAGAAAATGTGGTTTTACTATTTTTTTTTTTGTATTTTTTTCAACATTTGTGACTTCTAAAAATAGTCACAAGACAATCATGAAAAATGATATTTGTGACTTTCCATGGAGAAAGTTGAAATTCGTGACTGCTAATGACTGTCACAAAAGATGAAATTCGTGACTGCTAATGACAGTCATAAATGATATTTGTGACTGCCATAGAAACTGGTATTGTAAAGTCATATAAATAAGGTTTTGTTGCTTTGTGATCAAAGTGATACTACAAAAACTTGTGACTGGTGATCTTATGACAGTCATTTGTGACTGTTTTTTCCATTTATGACAGTTTTTGACAGTCACAAAATCGTGATTCCGGTGTAGTGTGAGTCGTGTTCGAGTATACTAATCTCACTAGCATACCTATAACATGTACTCCCACTAACCCTTAGTGAATACCGGCACTTTACATGTCAAAGTACACGTTATACAAGTCTTGTCTAAACTTATTGCCCAGTTAAGTTTTATCGACTTGCGAACGAGCTAAGCATTCGAGCTCTAAACACTTCCAATGCCTATCTCTTTATCTCCATAAGGAGTATAATGTTTGCTCTCAAATGCAAGGACTATTATTCTATATACCAAATCACAATGCCAGTGATATACAATAATATAGAAATAATTATTGCCTTGTTAAATATTCATAATTACAATACATATGCTCTCACTCTCTCATCTTCTGAGTGGCATTCGAGGGCATATCCCTAACAGTTGGCAATATGTTTGTTCTTCTTGTTGGCTTTCGGCTTTCGACAGTTCTTCGCCGCGTGCCATGTTTGCCACAGTTGAAGCAATCACCAACAAACTTCTTGGTTGGTTGCTTCCCTTTGTTCTTGTTTTGAGCACTTGGGCGAGCTCGTTTGAGGGAGGGACCGCCTTGCTCCAACAAATTGGCCTTAGAATCGATCAGGCCTTTTGGTTTATGATCATTCTTGTGCACGTCAGACTCAATGCGCAATTTCATAATCAAGTCTTCAGGAGTTATCTCCTTTCGCTTGTGCTTGAGGTAGCTCTTGAAGTCTTTCCAACTGGGTGGAAACTTCTCGATCACAGTTGCAACAGTAAAAGCGTCCGGCAAGACCATTCCCTCGGCATTGACATCATGAATGATGAGTTGGAAATCTTGCACTTGTTCCATGATTGGTCTTGAGTCAACCATCATGTAGTCCAAATATTTGGCGACTACAAACTTCTTTGTACCTGCATCATCACTACGATACTTCTTTTCAAGTGCATCCCACATCTCTTTTGATGTGTTTACAACAGAGTATACACTGTACAAACTATCTTCTAAAGAATTCAGAATAAAGTTTTTACAAAGATAGTCTCCATTGTGCCAGTTGTCATAGGCAGCTCGGACTGTGAAAATAGTCGCTTGAGCATTTGGTGCCGGTGGCGCATCTTCATTAAGGAAGTTTGCAAAGCCCAGTGTTGTCATATAGAAGAACATCTTTTGTTGCCACCTTTTAAAGTCGGCTCTACCTAACTTCGGTGGCTTCTCAGCGGTAGGCATCATCCTAGGCCCCGAGGTTGTTCCAAAAAAAGAACCACTCGTGTTGAACCCGTAGGCTCCAACAGTCGATCCCAACATGGATCCTACGGTACCACTAAAAGTGGAACCAACGGTGCCACTTGAGGTGGATCCACCGGTATTCAGAAAGGGGTTCGAAAACACCCATGGAATTGTTGCTGAGGTAGTTGAGCTCATCATGTTGGACATGGTTGCAGCAAAGGTGTTCGCCACGGTCGAACCAGTGGTGAAGGCGTTGATGGTGGAGTTAGCAGTCGACATCTCCAAGCAAAGGGAATTAAGTTTCGAAAATTTTTAAGTTCAATTATAAAATCTCCAAATCTCCTTCTTCACACGAACGAGTAACGAAGCAAAAATATTTGTCTTGCGATTGTAAGAACCGGGCTACACATTTCGTGATTACAAAGAACATGGAAAAGAAATGTAGAGAATGAGATTACAAAGGAAATAATTGAACTACAAGAAATGAAATAACAAACTCTATATTAAGTCGAGTCGAGGAGGCCTCTTCCCGCAAGACAAATATTGCCCCGGTAGTGCTCTTCGGTTTGGCAATTTGTCTCCAAAGGTAAAACGACTTTCGTCTCGACGGATGTAGCACCACAATTCCGACGAGCTCCGGCGAACAAGACGAGGATTGAGAACTTGAGCTTATACACTATATGCTTGCTTTGAGAGCTTGAGAGAATGCACCAATGACTAAAAAAAACAATATGTCAAATGCAATGCAAAGTGATCCTATTTATAGGCTAGCTCACCAACATGGAGGATTAAAACACCATTATGTGTCTTAATATACCATCAATTGATGGTTACAAACTTGAAGATAGGGGTGTTTTCGGTTTCGGTCGGGGTAAAATTTTCGAAACCCAAATCCTCCCCAAACTTTAAAATTCGGTTTCGGTTTCGGTCGGTTTCGGTTTTCAAAACTCAAAACCCAAACCCTCCCCAAATATTTTGGTTTTGGATTAGTTCGGTCAAATTCGATTTTGACTCAAACATATTTAATTTATATATATTTATTTACTAAAGTAACAAAAAAATTAATTATATTAATAAAACTTGTTCTAAAATAATAGATAAATCTTTAATTGATATATTTAATCATTGTTTTTATCAAAACTACAATATATGTGTAGATATATTATTTTATAAGTTTAAAAATTTTAGTCATTTAAATAAAATTTTATATAATATAAATAATTCGGGTTAGTTCGGTCCAATTCGGGGTAATTCGGTTCGGTTCGGTTTTAAGTTATCTAAACCCGAATTAATTCGGTTTCGATTTCGGTTTGTGAGTTTCAAGTTCGGGGTTGCTTTCGGTAGGGGATTTTCGATTCGGTGCGGATTGGTTCGGATTGGTTGGTCGGTTTTCGGATTTCTATTAACACCCCTACTTGAAGGCACCATTATGCTACGGTTCAGTTTCTTTTCAATTTTGAAAGAACTCACTAAAGCACCTTGCAACGTTAGTGTATTAGTTGACCAAAATTGATAACTCATTTATCAATTTCAAAAGCTAATGAAAGCACACGTTTCATTCTCATCAAAGTGATGAATTGATATTTAAAAAACAAATTGGGCTTTTAGCCTAAATAACAAACGTTGATTTAATCTTAATTAAACCAAAAATTTTAGCCCAAATTCAGAGCCCAATAACATCATTTCGTGTGTGTATATATATATATACTGCTCAACCCATATACGACGATAATGTCGACGACTCGTGCGTATGTACGAGTGAGCTAACTCCGTTGTCAACTAACTTTAGCACTTCATTTCTCACTCATCAAATAAAATTGGTTTTGAGAAATTTGTTAATCTAATTAATCAATAGATTAATTAAATAATATTTAATTTAATAAATATCATTAACCAATTTTCAACAATCCCCCACATGAGTGAGAAAGCCATACGCAGATGTATGCAGACTCAAGCTCAGTCCTCAAGAGGCGTTAAAGTATAAGGATAGGTAGTTCATGGCTTTGAACCTTCCATAGTTAACATCATCGGGTACACAGGCGGATTAGTGGCATGATGCTTTGAACTATTCCCCCAACAGTGTGCACCGAGACAATGGTGCTAACACTTGGACACCCTAAAACCCTAAACCCTATAAATATAAATAAATAAATAATAGAAATTATTAATCTATACTTCTATTAAAAGAGAGTCGTGACACATGTCACTCTCTAAGTTTTTTGATTTTTTATCCTAAAATATAGTTTATATATAGAGATGTATCCTTAAATTTCTTAAAAAAAATCTAGATATGTATTGTGGGAGTTTTATTCCACTAACTTACACTCATCTACCAATAAAAAAATCATTCCTTTATTTTTGTAGCTTAAAATTTTAAATATTTATAATATTTTTAAATCAAGTTTATTTTTAATAAAAATATATCAAATTAATTTTTATTTCACAATTTTCAACTAGACATGCACATAAATATAATAAATTTGATGGATTTACAATAATGATCGATTGCACAAAAAAATTATATTATAAAAACTATGAATATTTATTTTCAGTAAAATTAATTGATGCAAAACAAAAATATATTAACTCATTTATTGCTTACATAAAAAATAAATTATGATATTTATTTAATTATAATAACTAAAAATAATAAAACATACACTGCACACACATATATTAATACTTAATCACATATTACTTTCGTCTCTAAAATTTGCTCCTACTTCTTTTCGGTATGTCCAGGAAATTTATTCATGTAATGGACATTAATTGACTTAACACTCCGCTAATGTGGTACTCTTTCTTAAATTATATTACACCCCATAATATACTCACGCTAATATGATATTCATGTCGAAGATCATCAAAAATAAATTTAGAGATCGAGAAATTATTTTTTAATAAGAGAATATCTTATGCGGTGCATCGCACCGGAGAACATCTAGTTTTAATAATAATAAAGTAAAATAAAAATTCAAAGAAAAAAGAATAAATAAAAAAAAGAATGTAAAAAAACAAAACAAAATTAAAGTGGAAAAGACAAAATCAGAAAAAGAAAAAGGAAAAGTGGGAGGGGGGTTACGGCTGTCGGGGGAGGGCAAATTTACATCCATTCTTTGACTCAGAAGTTTGTACATCAGTTCAAGTTCAACAAAAGACACCAATTTACCAGAGTTTTGAGCAGGAAAGAAGTTATCCCTAATGATTTGAGCAAAAGTTTGATAAATAGGAGTGAAGTGCTCATAACTAATACCACACATTTGCAGAAACATCAAATGAGGCAATTATATATATATATATATATATATATATATATATATATATATATATAGGGATTGGATATGGTGGAAATCCCCTTAATGGTGAAATCTAGAAACCAATTGCATTATTAAGCAATTTCATTACATATTTGTTATTATTTGCATCGTGGTCGATCGCTAAGATATGCAATAATAATGCAATAAAAATACATAAATACATATAATCCTACTCATCTACAGCCGTTAGATCACTAATATCAATGGCCTACAAAAGTTTCTAGATTTCACAAAGTAATTAGTTTTCATATGATCTCTTTCCTATATATATATATATATATATATATATATATATATATAGATAGAGAGAGAGAGAGAGAGATTCTACTTTCACTGTAGAAAATTTTCTACTTCCAAAATAGCTATTTACAAAAAACTATCAGAAAAAGAATAATTTTAACTGCAGATTCTGATTCCTGCAAGTTTCAGCCACCAAACTGAGGTTCAAATCAAACTATCTTTAATTTCCTGGGATGCACCTTCTCCAATTTTAGCCTGAAACAAAATACATAAATACAAGATAATTATTAACTAAGTCCCAGTTCAACTCATACTTCTCATAAAAAACTATAATGCATTGACATAGATCCTCAAATTAAGATATTTTCAGTCTTCGATGCGCCTTCTCCATTATTTACCTGAAACCAAAAATAAATCAGTAAAAGTAGTAATAAAATTACAATAGTTTGACATCATATATGAAATTAAATAACCTCGTGTTTATAGCATCCAGTTCTGTAATATCCTTTTTTACCACATAAACCACATTTTTCTTCTATTTTACATTTGCGGCTAATTCTAATCCAGATTTTTTTCTTGTAGCAACTCTTGGATGTCCCTTATGCTTTGTGCTAGTTGAAGGGTCACTGATAGTTATATGAGGTTGCAAATCAGTAACATTTATGACATTGGTCTCAACAATAACAAGGTTTGTGCTATCTTTCACACTACCAGTACTACTTGGCACTCTTGTAGCTTGTCTTTTCAAAAGCTTCTCAACATAAGAATCAAGTTCTTCAATATCAGTCGGAGAATCTCTTGCATTTTCAAGTGCTTTAATAAATTTTGTTCGAATGGAGCATATCTTATTGGAGCAACACTATCATCACTTGCTGGACAAATATTTTATTTGGATTCATCCACCTTAAATCTAGCACCAATAGTCCATCTCTGTAAGATGTACGGAACAGGAATGACATCTAACTTCTTTTTTCTCATCAAGTATAAAATATGTTTGCATAAAATTCCATGTGTCTCAAACTTTGCGCAACTACATTTTATCTTTATTTCTAGAGATGCTTCATACTCAACTGTTCTCCAGAGAGACCGATCAACTCCATGCTGCCCAACAATGTAATTTGTGATATATGTGGGTATCGTTACTTACCTTATCATGGATGTAACTGAAACTCTTTTGCCATTCTTTTTTATGTCACCAATGCGAATTCCAAATCCCTTATGTAGCGCGTAAGTATTGTAATAATGATAAGCTTCATCCAGTGTAGAGAAAATTCGCCCGAGTATTGGTTCGGCTTGTTCATGTATATTGTCCTGTAGATTTTGTTCTTCTATGTATTCTTCTTGAACAAGTTCCAAGTCTGCATTGTCCTGGTCATGTGGCACTAAATAATTTCCGGCATCTATTTCTTCAATAGACATTGCGAGTCAAAACCTGTAGAGTAAAGCAAAATTTACATGTCAAAAATTATTGAAATCTTGTGGTAACTAGTTCTATCAATATAGTTATGTGAATTTTTAACAATCTGGATGTTGATCAATAAGCATATGATTATATTTTTTTTCTCATAAAAATATGATTAGAGGAGAATATATATATATATATATATATATATATATATATATACATATATATAGAGGCGCGTTCTATGCCGTACCAATATTAGATGCAGTACTTTACAGTACTAATTTATGCATGAGTTTTGTACTAATTATGCATGAAATATATGCATTTCGTGCATCAAAATTTCAATGCATTAAAATATGCAATATATGCATCAAAATATAGATGCATTAAAATATTAGATTATATGTATCAAATATATATATATATATATATATGATACATGGAATACATACCACAGTCCTGCGGCTCCAAGAAGAACAAAAGTTAGCACACACTTAAAACCTGAGAGATTTAACTTTGAAACCTGAAGAATTGGTTGTTGCAGTAGAGTTTTGTTCGAGTGCCCCAGAAAACCAACGCGATAAAAAAAAAAAAGGTACATAAGATATTAGCTACAAAAATTGAAACGACGTAGTTTTAAGGTGCTGGGTAGAAAATTTTCTACAGTGACAAGTAGATTCTCTTTACCCTATATATATATATACACATACACACAAGTTAACAAGAACAGGCAAAATCACCAAGTAACAAATCAAACACGAAGGTCGAAACAGAAGAAAATTAGAGACTGTAATTGAAGCAAGACAAGTGAGTATGTGAAGAATATTTCGAGTTTTGACACAAATGTTATATCCCAACTAATCTCAACTAAAACCGGACCACACACCATCATAATTACCAACAATTGATACTTATACAGATGCTGGCATCTCACTACTCTGCTACATACAATACGGACACCGACATATATCTGATCCCCCCAGCACACAAATAAAAAACAACACCAGTTTTCTTTCACCTCTACATAGCCACAACCTATACAATACCCCTGTTACTCCTCCCAACAACTTGTGCCTTCTGATGCTCTTCTCATCACCGGCACCTTGACTCTCAATTGCTGGTGAATTGCAACTCAGGGTCTTAATAAACCGCACTCTGGGAGGTTAACTATGTGAGGTATCTCTAAATTGGAAATAAGAGCAACTATTATCTACATTCTATAGAAATGAATTTATTGCTACAATCAAGAAAACCACAAAGGCAAAGGGGGGACAGGAAACAATGTATTCGATCATACATCTAGGTAGCAAGTAGGATATAAGAATTCATTATTACACATTAAAAATGTAGCATAGCATATAGTAGGATAACTTTCTGTAAATTATCACAGCCAATTGACATTCAAATTGTACCATAATGGGACAACTGTAAACTAATTAACAGCAAGGGGCACATAACTGACCCACAAAAGGACATGAGAAATTCCACAAAAGACAAAACTGAGCATAGAAAAGCTCATAACAAACCCACATAAAGGGGCACAAGCCACAAAGGGCACAACAGTGCATTTTGCAGCCAACACAACATGAAACAAATTCACATGAACTCAAAAGATATCATGTTACTCTGTGTATCCTCGAATGACATCAAGTATGCAATTGTTAATAGCATAAGCGCAAGATAAGCTCACTGAGAATGATACTTTTAATCCACAGGGTACGATTTGCTTTAAGCAAATACAAGAATTGAAGGCGACCACAAGCAAATTCACCGAGTGATATTTGAGCATAAGGCAGTTCTAAAAGCTTTGTTTAAAGTTAAACTTACGCAAGTACATGTCTTGCACACAATCAATTTCCATGATATACTCAATCAAACTAACAGCATCGAGCTCATCTGATTTTGTAATTACTCTGGTGCATTTGCACAGCAGTGCACCTGAAGGGTATCAACTCTCATTTACGAACCACAAGACCATTCCTCCCCATGAATGCCAGCATGTTGATACTTGCACAGATGCTGCCATCTCACTAGTCTGCAACATCCAATACAGTGATCCCCTAGCACATAACTAAAAAACACCTCTATATAGCCACAACTTATACAATACCCCTGTTACTCCTCCCAAGCAACAACTTGTGCGTTGTGATGCTATTCTCATCACCAGCACCTAGACTCTCAATTGACAAGGCAGAGACAATACAATCATCACGCATCCAAATGTTTACGTGAATTGCAATTTAGGGTATTAATAAACCGGAAGTTAACTAGGGAGTGAGGTATCTCTAAATTGGAAATAAGAGCAAGTATTATCAATCAACATTGTACGGAAATGAATTTATTGTTACGATCAAGAAAACCACAAAGGCAAAGGGGGGACAGGAAACAATGTATTCGATCATACATCTAGGTAGCAAGTAGGATATAAGAATTCATTATTACACATTAAAAATGTAGCATAGCATAGCATAGATAGTCGGATAACTGCCTGTAAATTATTACAGCTGGATTCAAATGTAAACTAATTAATTATTTGCAATCGGAAGTGACTACAAAGCTTCCGCGTATCGGGCCTATAGGTCTCGTAATGCAAGAAGCAACTTCTAGTACTTGTTCTTCTTTTTCTTGTTGCCCGGTGCGGCGGTTACGCCACTCCATAACCTCCTTAGGATCAGACTCAGTTTCACCCTCCAGTAAAGTATAACCAGCAGCTGCCAACACAATATCATTCATAATATAACCACAAATAATCATTCATTATTATATATACAACAAAACAAAATCATTATTATTATTATTATATATTATATATACACCACCACAAAATCATCATAAAACAATCATATATATATATATATTATATATATCTGTTGTTGTATGTACATACCTTGGTATTTCTTGATGATTAAAGCACGCTTACGCTCCTCCTCCTTTTTATTGAGAAGCATCTTCTTCTCCAAATCGCTGCCCAAGCTTTTCACTGTATCGTTCATCTTAGCCGCATCCATTATCCAATTCAATTCAATTGCTAATTCACAAGTCTACCTCGTTTGTGATCGTAGATAGCCTTTGGATTACAAAACCTAATCCACCAAATTTGTTAGTGGACATCAGAAAATAATAATTTTCTCTTTATTTTTTAATATTTATTTTCATTCATAAAAATATTATAAACTTATTTATTATTTGTTATAAATTCTATAAATTTTATAAGTAAATATAAAATTTAATACTATTTTTTTTCGTTATATAGATACATTTTGTGATTATAAATCTAATCACAAAAATTGTTAAGTGAACATAAAAAAATAATAATTTCCTTTTTATTTTTTCATATTTATTTTTATTCATAAAAATATTATAAATTTAATTATTCTCTATAAACTTTATAGTTAAAATTGAATATAAAATATTTAATTAAATATTATTTTTTGTTCTAATATATCTATTTATCTATACTATATTATTAAAGACGAAACATTAAAAGTTTGGTCGATCGTCGATAGTCTGTATTTTGGGCCCAATATACATATACGGCCAACCTCTATTTTTTCAAACTTAAACCAAATCTCCTCTATATACTAATGCAGAATATGTTGAAGTAGCAAGTAGCAGCCTTCTTCACGCGATCTTCGTCTTTATGTACGCTACACGCCTTCTTATACCTCTCACGCTGTTCGACACATAATTATTCACTGGCCTAATCATCATTGCATTAATTACATTATATTTATACCTCAAATAACTCCTACCTACCTTATTATTTTTTTAACGAATTAAGGATTATAAATTATGGATAAATGGGAATTGATTATATTTACAGAAATATTCCGCGTTTTCATTAATTAAAAAATATAAACCCAAACAAAGACATATTCAAGATAGTAGTTTGCACTATATTTAAAAAACTTAAACATAAAATCTCGCAAAAATATTATATATTTCTACTAATTAATTAGTTTATATTAGTTAGTCAATATAATTAGGTATATCAATAAAAGAAATATCAACTAAAATGAAAGATGCTTGGGAGTATTGCAAAAGAAGTGTTTAATATATATAATTAACAAAGTACTCAAAGTCCTAACCAATTAAATAAATCAAAATAATCTTATTAAAAAATATTATTGAAAGTGTAGAGATAATACTTTTAATTATTATTTATAAATAAATTAAAGAAACTGTGGAATAAATCAATTAGTCTATCTTAGTTTTAAATTTTATTTAATTAATATAAAATAATAAAATAAATGAAAAAAACTCATATTTGCTAAATTATATGATTATTGATTTTATGATTTTTCAAAGAGATCTTTCTAAATACATAAGTAATTAAATTTAATAATATACTAATCCGTATATTCATCTTTGTGCAAAGAGAATTTCAAAAAATAAAATTTGATCTTTTTAAGTATTTTTTTATTTTTTCAGTTTTAAAAAATTTGTAAATTTATTTACTTTTCAAATTAATTATATATTTTTGTAAATTTTGGATTTGTATTTTAACTTATATCCAAATAATTTATGTATTTTTTTTCAAATATAAGTATTAAATTATCTCCTTTTGGCCATTTAATAGAAACTGTTAAATACCTAACGATTTGGACCATTTTGGCCAAAAAAGGAGAAAAAAAGAATGCGGAACCAAATCTATTTCTAAAATGTTCTCATAGGAATAGAGTGTAATTTTTCCTCCTAAAATTTAAGCAATTTTTTTTGATAACATATTTATCAATAGAACGAGCTCTATATGAAAGAGGGTTATAGAAAATAAAAATTGACTATAAATCTTTTTCAAAATATATCTCGATAGTTATTTAAATTATTTTTAATTTCAGTCACTCAAAAAATTGAAAATTTGTATGAGAAAAAATGGAATTATTGTGCTATTGCAACAATAATTGATTATGTGAGAGACAGTTTTGTTTATTTTATTTTCTAAGATACTTTGAATGATGCATATTTGCAATATTTTGGTATAATATTAAAAAATATTATTGAAAGTATAGAGACAATGATTTTATTTATTATTTATAAGCAAATCAAAGAAACTATGGAATAAATCAATTAGTCTATCTTATTTTTAAATCTTATTTAATTAATATAAAATAACAAAATAAATGAAAAACTCCTATTTACTAAATTATATAATTACTAACTTTATGAATTTTTAAAGAGATGTTTCTAAATACATAGGTAATTAAATTTAATAATAATATGTTAATCCGTAGATTCATCTTTGTACAAAAAGAATTTCAGAAAGTAAAAATTGATCGTTTTAAGTGATTTTGAAGTGATTTTTTATTTTCTTAGTTTTAATTGATTTGTTAATTTATTCACTTTTGAAATCAACTATACATTTTTGAAAATTTTGAATTTGCTTTTGTATTTTAAATTATATCCAAATGATTCATGTAATTTTTTTTCAAATATAAAGATTAAATTAACTCCTTTTTGCCCATTTAATAGAAACCATTAAATACTTAACGATTTGGACCATTTTGACAAAAAAGGATAAAAAAGAATGCGGAACCAAATCTATTTTTACAAGTTTCTCATGGGACCAAAGTGTATTTTTTCTTCTAAAATATGTAAGCAATTTTTTTGGTAACAACATATTTATCAGTAGACTGATCTCTATATAAAAGAGGGTTGTAGAGAATAAAATTGACTATAAATCTTTTTAAAAATATATCTCGATGAGTATTTTAATTATTTTTAATTTTTAGTCACTCGGAAAATAGAAAATTCATGTGAGAAAAGAAAGGAATTATTGTGCTATTGCAACAATTATTGATTATGTGAGAGACTTTTATTTTTTTTATTTTATTTCTAATATGCTCTAGATGACGAATATTTGCAATATTTTGGTACAATTGCTTCTATAACATTTATTATGTTACAGTACACATTTCGGAGTAAAATATTCATTCTACAGATGATATTAAACTCATGAGATAGTAGATTGGCATTTAAATTTCAAAGATGATAATTTCCAATAATTATATTTTCCATGGTGCATATGCCAAGACTCGATTCAATCGTGGTCAGTTTTATGTAGCCGTCTCAAAGTGAAGAGCAAAAAGCCTTCAATTCTTTTATCGTGAGAAGAATGGTGTAATCGTAAATAGAACAACTAATTTAATTTTCAAAGAAGTGATATTAAATTTATGGCGAATGATTGAGTATTATGTATTTTTATGTGAATTTTTTTTATGTTCCCGTATTTTATACGGGTGGTATACTAGTAGACATATATGGGTCAATCCAATATACATTATAATTATTATAATTATTAATAATTAATCAATTACCTTCTATAACCATAATCAACTGCCTTTTTCATGTAAAACACATTATCATTTTTATTTTCTCCGACGTAAACCTCTTTTTTTAATAATATTACGTGCAATTCTATAAAATAATAGTTTACAATTATTAATAAATAATAAATAACTAATTAACTTTTTTAGCTAGAACTTATACTCCATCCGTCCCACCCATCTTGAGCATTTGCTTTCTGACACGGGATTTAAGAAAAGCTGAAAAGTAGTGTAAAGTGGTGATATGAATATATATTATTTCAACTTGTGAGAGATAAAGGTGTCTTTAAAAGGAAATGACCAAGTATCTTGGGACGGCCAAAAAAGGAATATGAATCAAGATCGGTGGGACGGATGGAATAATTTTTTCTACATTTTTTAATTAAAATTCTTTTCTTTTAAAAGTATCACAGACAATATATATATTGTTAAAGGAATAATACCCGTTGTGTGCCTAAGTCTGTTAGTTTATGGGCTTTCCTAGTTAGGATTTGGCTGAGGCCTGTTTGTATGTACTTCACCCTATTTAATGGATCTCATTGATGGAATAATACAACACTTTTGCCCTACTTTCTGTCTCAAGTTATTTTCTCTTCAACACGTTATCAGCACGTAGTTCCCGGCTGAGCACGAAATTTTCCTCCCGATTTTCTGAAGAAAAAAAAAGAAAAAAAACGAAAAATCCCGCGGCCAAAACCCTAGAAACAGTGCCGCGCCGCCGCCTTCTTCCCGCGACCCGTCCGACGCGACCTACTCCGACCGCCGCACTAAATCCGACGCGACCTGCTCCGCGACTCATCCCCCCGTACCCGGATTTCGTCCATAATCGCCGTTGAAGGCTTAGGACATCCCGTTCGACCGCCAACCACCGCGAATCAATTCGGCCGCAACCACCGCCTCCTGCTCCGCACGTCTTCAGTCGCTGGCCATCACCGCCCAGATCGCCGGCGTCATCCCCTTCCCCGTCCTAATTGAAGAGCAGATCCGTCACTGCAAACCCAGCCAAGTTCCGATCTGATTCGTGCGGCCTGTCCAGTTCCGACTGACGCGCGACTCCGCTCCATTTTTCCAGCCCGCTCGGCCCGCTGTTCCAGATTCCGGCCGCTCGTCCAGCCCGTGACGTTTTCGTTCCAGACCCAGAAGGAGGAACTCAACCCAATTGCTAATCCGACCTGCCTGCATCACCCGCGATCCGCACTCCATTGCCCAAAGACTCGGCCCGCGATCCAGACCCGATTCAGTCCAGATTTTCTGCTCCTATTCGCGAAACAAAGTACACAAATACGAACCCTACTATCTGCAATGTGCGAATTTATATGTTTTTAATTACTATTAATTGCATATTATACTCCAAATTTATTTATGCTTAATTAAACCAAAAGCATGATGCATTCATAATTTTAATTAAATTAAAATAAATTGCTTAAGCAACTTGAATCGAATTAAATTCACAAGAATTAATATATATTGCGGCATAAGACACCCCTTTGACTGCATATATACGTGTATAGATATATTCATAGGGCTATGTGATTATATCTATAATTATATATATACTTTGCATGCATCGTTAGTTATGGCATGTATATTAAGTTCATCATTAGTAGAACCTAGAGGACTTATTTCTACTATCTATATCAACTCGAACCGTGATAAAGTAATTTCATCGGTAAAAACCCCAATAGCATCGAAAGTAATTTTGACCATATCTTGGTTCTAAAAATAATAACCCTCCACATTATTGGAAATTTTATCATGGAAAGTACTCATGATATACTGTGAAAATTCATTTTCCTTTTTTTTTCTTGTCTCAAGATGGCTGATCCAACTCGTCCAGAATTTGACATCTTGGACTCAGAAGGGCTTGAGTACCATAGATGGGTTTCTGACCTAGAGACCACTTTTATCGCTAAGGACTATAGTGCTACTATCTTTGAAAAAGCAGGCGAAGTATCGTCTGACAAAACCAAAGCTAGTGCATTAATGTTCCTTAGGCGACATATCGACCCGAGCCTAAGATGGGAATATCTGCATTTGAAATCCCCGAAAGAACTTTGGGATGCCCTTAAGGGCCGTTTTGGGAACATCCACAATACTTTGCTCCCAGAGTTGACCGTGCAGTGGAATGAAATCTGCTTGCTTGATTATAAACGGATCAACGATTTCAACAAAGATATGCTCCGTCTGAAGGCACGCCTTAATTTCTGTGGAAAGGACCTCACAGAAGATGATATGATTCGGAAAACTCTTTCCACTTTCCCTACTTCCGCCCTTATACTAGCGAACCAGTATAGGCTGGAGTATGACAATAAACGCATCACTACCTTCAATAAGCTTATCAACCTACTGCAAGTGGCTGAGAGGCACAATGAAGTATTAGTGAGCAACAATGCTAGGCCGGCTGGGACAAAGAAAGTTCCCGAGGCCAACTATGGCAAAGTGAAAGGTGGAAAGAAACCCAATGCACAGGGGACTGGTCATGGCAACCCCAAACCACAACGTGGAAGAGGGCACAGTGGTCGAGGACGTGGTCGAGGACGTGGTGGTTCTTCCAATGTAATGAGTAGACTTGGTGCTCCCGGCTCTTCTGGCCAAGGAAACAAAGCACCTACCCCCCATGTCGCTCCCAAAGTCAGAGTTGGCAATGAACCGTGCTATCAATGTGGAGATGCTGGACATTGGTACAAGAACTGCCATGCAAGTAAATAAGTCGCAGCACACTACAAGAAATATAGAGAGTCCAAAGAACGAGAGGCTCACTATATGGAGGAAGATGCTCTCGACGTGTCCCCCGACGTCAATTTCACAGTCACCGATAATCGCAATGAGCCATACGTGTCACAGTCATTAGAGGCACCCCTTTATGACTGAATGTTTTCATTATGTTTACTTTATCGTTTACATTTGGCATTGTTAACTCGGAACGATTTTATCGATGTTTTATTTTCAATAATGGTGTGATGAAACTTTGTTTTTCTAGAACAAGATATTATTATTGCTTATGTTATATCCTTAGCTTTATTTCGAAGAAATGAATATTGCTTGCATGTTTATGGTTCAAATTTTTTTTCTCTCCTTTTCGTAGGAATGAATCGGGGAGAACTTGAATGTTTGGTTGACAGTGGGACCACCCACACCATTCTTAGGAATAGACTTCTATTCACGGAATTAATTGCATGTCAAACCTCGGTAACCACGATGGCTGGGTCCTCCCAACTCATCCAAGGGTGAGGCAATGCCCGATTTTTATTGCCTAACGGCACTCTTATCCGAGTTACCGATGCTCTATACGCACCTAGGGCCCCTCGAACCTTACTAAGTTTTAAAGATATACGTAGCAATGGTTTCCACGTCGAAGCCCACTGTGAGAATGGAATCGAGTTCCTTTATATTACATCTAATAAATGTGTACGTAAACGCATATTAGAAAAACTTAAGAGTCAAAATAGTGGACTGTACACCACAACCATTAGGGTATTCGAATCCTATGCTGTCACCATAAATGAAATTTGGGACAAAGACTCATATAGGCTTTGGCATGATAGACTAGGTCATCCTGGTCGAGATATGATGATCCGTATCCTAAAGAACTCGCACGGACATCCTTTCTTTCGAGCGAAAAATGGGCAACAACTCAACACGAAGAACAGTATTGATGTTAATCATGCTATGTCATCTAAAGAAATAGAGACATGTGCTCCTTCTAAGCAATTGACTATGTCAAAAGCACATCGCTCATTCTGCAAAGCCTGCTCTTTAGCTAAAGTAGGAGCGAGACCTTCCTACACTAAAGATACTAAAGCGAACATCCCATTCTTGCAACGTATACAAGGAGATATTTGTGGACCCATCCACCCAGAATGCGGACCATTTAAGTACTTTATGGTATTGGTGGATGCTTCGACACGCTGGTCACATGTCGCACTCCTTTCCACTCGAAATGCTGCATTTGCAAAACTCTTAGCTCAGATCATTCGTCTAAGGACTCACCATCTTGATCACCCTATCAAGTATATTCGACTCGATAATGCAGGAGAATTTACATCTAAAGTATTTGATGATTACTGCATGTCAATCGGAATCGATGTAGAGCATCCCGTTCCCCATGTGCATACACAAAATGGTCTCGCAGAGGCAACCATTAAAAGAATCCAAATGGTAGCACGAGCATTGGTTTTGCGCACCAATCTGCCCATCTCTGCTTGGGGATATGCACCCTACATGCACTGCATTTATTCGCTTGCACTCCACCGTTGGCCAACCATTTTCTGCGTACCAGTTGGTAACTGGATATGAACCGGATATTTCACACCTACGCATATTTGGTTGTGCAACATATGTGCCGATTGCGCCCCCACAATGCAATAAAATGGGTCCTCAGAGACGTTTAGGTATTTACGTTGGATACGAATCCCCAACAATTATCCGCTACTTAGAACCCTTGACATGTGATCTCTTTACCGCGCGTTTTGCGGATTGTCACTTCAATGAGTGAGAATTCCCGTCGTTAGGGGGAGAGGAGAAAAAGAAGTTTCTCAAGGAATGACAAGAATTGTCCTGGTACATCCCGAGTCTGTCTCATTATGATCCCCGTACCTCACTATGTGATCGTGAAGTACAACGAATCCTCGATCTTCAGAACGTAGCAGATTCGATGCCTGATGCGTTTACTGATATCGCCAAAGTGACAAGATCACACATTCCAGCTGCAAATGTGCCTGCAAGGTTAGAAGTCTCGAATAAAGGGCACATCACCAACGTACCGAGTGATGCGATCGCACCCAGTGGAAGCGCGATCGAGGCCGTGGCTCCCAAAAGGAAAAGGGGGAGGCCACCCGGTTCGAAAGACACCCTCCCAAGGAAGAAAAAGGCAGGTGAGGCACAAACCAACCCATTAATCATCAATACTGGGAATCCTTCCCACGAGATCATCTCTGAATATAGCTATGTCCACGAATCATTAATGGGGGACGTCCCGGAGATCGATTCAGCATTAGAAAACAAAGAGATCTCGATCAATTATGAAAGTGCGTCTGATTTGATGGAACGATCAACCACTCATATTGATGATGTGTTTGCATACACAGTTGCTCAAGAAATCATAGAGCACGATGATGTCGAACCACGCTCTGTTGAAGAATGTCAACAAAGAGCCGATTGGCCTAAATGGAAAGAAGCTATCTAGGAAGAGCTTGACTCTCTGACAAAACGCAAGGTACTTGGCCCAGTAGTGCTAACTCCGCCAAGTGTAAAGCCTGTTGGACACAAATGGGTTCTTGTCAGAAAGCGTAATGAGAATCACGAAGTCCTGAGGTACAAGGCTCGCCTTGTTGCACAAGGTTTCTCACAACGCCCTGGTATAGATTACGAGGAAACGTACTCCCCCGTAATGGACGTTATTACATTCCGCTACCTAATCAGCCTAGTTATTTCCGAAGGATTGGACGTGGTCACTGCGTATCTCTATGGGGATCTAGATACGGAGATTTACATGAAAGTGCCCGAAGGCATTTCATTGCCCAAATCAAGTAACTCCAGACCACGGAGTGCGTATTCAGTTCGTTTGAAACGCTCACTTTACGGTTTGAAACAATCCGGAAGGATGTGGTATAACCGTCTGAGTGAATACTTGATTGGAAAGGGATACAAGAACGATGAACTGTGTCCTTGCGTCTTTATAAAGAAAACAAGTTCCGGATTTGCGATCATCGCAGTGTATGTCGCATTTATATGAATATAATCGGCACTCTTGATGAAATAAGAGAAACTACCGGATACTTGAAAACTGAGTTTGAGATGAAAGATCTTGGGAAGACTCGTTTCTGTCTTGGTATTCAGATAGAACATAGAGTCTGTTGAATTCTCATCCACCAGTCTGCTTATGTCCAGAAGATGCTTAGACGCTTTAACATGGACAAAGCACACCCGGTTAGCACTCCCATGATCGGTCGTAGCTTGGATGCGAAGAAAGATCCATTTCGTCCAAAGGAAGATGACGAAGAGCTTTTGGGAGCTGAAATTCCCTACTTAAGTGCAATAGGCGCTCTATTGTACTTAGCTCAATGTACGCGACCGGACATCGCCTTCTCAGTAAACTTACTAGCTCGATTTAGTTCAGCACCGACGCAACGTCATTGGAATGGTATCAAGAATATATTCCGATACCTAAAAGGAACCATTGACTTGGGACTATTCTTTCCCTACAAGCAGGCAAAGGAAGATGATTCCGTAAAGGCAAATGCTAAAGTAAATGCTAATGCCATAGAACCTACCCCGACGAACGTATTGGTAGGATTTGCTGATGCAGGGTATCTCTCCGACCCACACAAAGGTCGCTCCCAAACTGGCTATGTATTTGCTATTGGGAACACCGCTATATCTTGGAGATCCACAAAGCAAACCCTTGTAGCTACCTCATCTAATCACGCCGAAATTATCGCTTTGCATGAGGCGGTACGTGAGTGTATTTGGTTAAGAGCTATCATTACACATATCCGAGGTAACAGTGGACTAAGTAATGTCACTGGAGCACCCACATGCATATATGAAGATAATGCAGCTTGCATCGATCAGATGAAGCTTGGGTATATCAAGGGGGATAACACAAAACACATATCTCCAAAATTCTTCTATAATCAGCAACAACAGGCTCTCCTCAATATTCAAGTAAAGCAAGTCAGATCTGAGGAGAATGTGGCCGATTTGTTCACCAAATCTCTCCCCAAGGCCGTGTTTGAAAAACATGTGAGAAGTATCGGAATGCGGAGAATTTCCGAACTCCCGAAATTGATGTAAAGGTAGAGGGAGAAGGGTGAGTCATAAAGAAACTTAATCACCGACGTTGTACTCTTTTCTTTGACCAAGGTTTATTTTCTCTCACTGGGTTTTGTTACTTGACAAAGTTTTTAATGAGGCAAACGACACATGCACAAGTTTTTCAAAGTATCCTTGATTGATGTACAAATCAGGGGGAGATGTAGACTTGAGGGGGAGTCTTACATCCACACCGTACGTTATACTCTTTTCCTTCCAAGGATCATTTTTCCCACATGATTTTTATCACTTGGAAAGGTTTTTAACGAGGTAACAAGATGTACGATTTTAGGGATCGATGGAATGGTCACCTTAGTAGCGCTATGATCAAATGTAACGATCATATGAGAGGATAGATTCAAAGGACGAAGTCTAAACTTGATGTGTCTAGATGTCAGATTTTTCCCTACGATCAAGACATTTTTCCCACTGGGTTTTTGCTTGACGAGGTTTTAACGAGGCAGCATGACATGCGCTTGTAGACTAGGCACAAGGGGGAGTGTTAAAGGAATAATACCCGTTGTGTGCATAAGTCTGTTAGTTTATGGGCTTTCATAGTTAGGATTTGGCTGAGGCCTGTTTGTATGTACTTCACCCTATTTAAGGGATCTCATTGATGGAATAATACACATTTTTGCCCTACTTTCTGTCTCAAGTTATTTTCTCTTCAACATATATAATTATTATCGAATCATATGAGTTAAAATTTTAAGCGTTAAAATTTCATATCTTGCTAGCTTAAAATATCTTATATATTTCAATTGAAACTAAAGAAAAAATTATATAATATTAAAAAAAAAAAACGTGCATCGCAAGGACTTTAAATCTTGGTCCAAAATATACATACACGGGCCAACCTCTATTTTTTCTAACTTAAATCAAATAAAAGACGAAACATTAAATATCTATCTATATATTTATACTATATTATTAAAGACGAAACATTAAAAGTTTGGTCGGACGAACGGTCCGTATTTTGGGGCGGGTTTTATGGACTTTTAACTCAGACAGTACATATCACAAGTCAAATATATATAGACAGGTCAAGAAAATCCAATATATTATAAATTATTAATAACTAATCAATTCACTTTTATTAATACTAATAATTAATTACCTGAAAACGCATTAACTTTTCTATTTCTTCTAATTTAAACCTAATATACATCCAGAGGTGAACCCAATATATATTATAATTATTTATAATTAACCAATTATCTTCTATTAATTATAATTAATTACCCTTTCATGTAAAACACGTTACTTTTTAAATTTTTCTACCCTAAACCTCTTTTTTCCAATAATATCATGTGTAATTCTATAAATAATAATTAACTGAATACATATTTTCTAATGCCTCCTTTTTTAAAATCATCACAGACAAAAAATATATAATTATTATCGAATCATATTGATTAAAATTTTAAGTCTATAAAATTCATATCTTATAAATTTTAATTCAAATTCTAAATTTTTTTAAATAATATTAAAAAGAATCCATGCATCGCACGAGTTAGGCTAGTATATTAATTAGCAACAATAACAACAACATCTAAGCCTTAGTCCCAAAATAATTTGGAGTCGGCTAACATGAATCAAATTTTGAAACCGTCAATGATCGTTACATAAATAACATAAAAGGAAAAAAAAAGGAAAAAAGTAGAAACCAAACCAAACCAAACATACCCAGTATATCCCGCTCAGAGCAGGGTCTGGGGAGTAAGATGTACGCAGACCATGCCCCTACTTTTTACGGTAGGGAGACTGTTTTCTTGAAGACCCCCAGCTTAGTGCACAACAAAATATTGAGTGATAAATAAAAAGAATCATAAGATTCGAAAAGGCTCAAAACCATACCTGAGCCAATCGCTTAATACACATGAGACTTGCCTAAGGGGACTATGGCAATTACACCCTCGATGAATGTTGCTCTAACAGAAGAGAGGTTGACTCCGCGCACAGCTCCCTGCTAAATATAAACCACACGAAAAAAAAAGATGCACTGCTCTAGGTCAAAGCTAACCGAGACAACCCAACCCTGAGGCTCTCTACTACTTCACCGCTCCCTCAAAAGGAATCCAAAACTCTAATTTGGCTCCTCCAAGAGCACCTATCAACAGTCATGGTCTCAGATAAGTTCAAGGCCTTTAAATCTAAACTCAGCTGTTCCTCTCACGTCCTCCTCGGTCTGCCTCTCCTCCTCCCCCTACAACCAATAAACTCTCGACCCTCCTCACTGGAGCAGAGGCCTGCCTCCTGCGGACGTGACCAAATCATCTCAATCTCCCTTCCTTAGTTTTGGCTGAAATTGGCGCCACTTCTAGCGCATTCCTGAAAATCCCGTTCGGGATTCTATCCAACATTGTGCGACCACACGACCAACCTAACATTCTCATTTCAGCAGCTTCCAACTGTAATATCCCGTAATAAATAAAGGTAGACCTTTCTGGAAGGCGCTGTGCGTCAGGACCGACTTTGATCAATCACCATAAATCTCAGAAAAATTCCAAGATCCTAAAATTTATAGAACATCGTAGATTATTGAGTTAGCTTTACAATGGAACAAACGGCGAGTCATTCCGAGCCTGGACGAATAAGTTATGGCCAAAACAAGACAGGGGTGTCAGTCAGCGGCACCCGACGCAGCACCCGGTGCTGTGAGCGCCGTGTGTCGGCCGCCTTTCGGAACACGGCGCATAACACGGTGCAGGAACTACCGGTCCAGCGCTGTGTTGATCGAGCAGCCCTATAAATAGAACAGTTCCCAGCGTTTTCCAGCCATTTTTCTCCAAACGTTCGGCCCTCCTTATAGAACAGGTGTTCTTGAGTGATTTTTGAGTTGATAAACATTCAATAATCTTTGAAGGGATCAGATAACGAGTATAGAACGAGCGAGTCAGGCCAACTTCGCCAGATTAGAGGTAATTCAACCATGAACCCTAAAACTTGTTTTTCGAGATTTCGGATTTATACTTGTTTGGAACTTGAAAATGGTTATATATTGAATATCCTGGGACTGTTTTTATCGATTCTAGCGGAACGAAAATCAAAACCTTCGTTTAAACCCCCGTAATCAGATACCATCCGCGAAGTGTCCGATAAAAGTTCCCTAAGGGATTCAATTAAGGTTTTCGACGTTATTTTAATTAGAATGGATAGTCCTAATGCCGGTTAATACGACTTCCTCGTTGTAGGCTGGAGATTTCAGAGTTTTGAATCCTATTTACAAACCGCTCGAAACGATTTTATCCCTGAAGTGCTAGGTAAGTATCTTGCCCATACGTTTCATGTTCGTAGACGTAATGGTTGATAATTGATTATATGTGCAATCCGAATGTTTTAATGAACTTTAAAAAGGATTGGTATATTCTCGATAAAAGGGTTTCTTCAAAGATAACTCGTATGCTTCTTGAATAAATGTGTTTTCGGAATATGTGTGTATATATCGTATGTTGGAAGACGTTATAATCATAGTTAGCGAGTATAGTAGACCGTGATCACTTGCCGAGGATTATGTATCGATATGTGTACTTGTTCGGTTAATATGTGATATTGTGTGATATTAGTTATTACTCCTTTGTAAGGACGTTGTGGTGTTTAGTGTTGTTTGGTATTGGTAATTGCTTGTTGTTGTGTGTGATTGTTGTAAGTGGTGTGCCTCCGGGTAAGATTGTTGAATCTCCAGGATCCATCCTTGCTAGTATGGGTCGGGCGTGACCGTAGGGTTATCCAATCGGGTATGTCTTGCAGGGACTCCGAGGTTCGTGGCTTGCTAGCCCGATGCCGGGATAACATGTGGGTTGTCCAATATGGTATGTCTTGCGGGGACTCCGAGGTTCATAGCTTGTTAGCGCGATGCCGGGATAACTTATGGTTGTGGTTTGGTTGTGTAATGTACGTGTCATGGGTTGTCCAATCGGGTATGTCTTGCGGGGACTCCAAGGTTCATGGCTTGCTAGCCCGATGCCGGGATAACGTGTGGGTTGTCCAATCGTGTATGTCTTGCGGGGACTCCGAGGTTCGTAGCTTGCTAGCGCGATGCTGGGATTACTATGAACGTATGTATGATTGTGGTTATGTGACTGTTGTCACGATGACATGTGATTTGGTATGGTTTCCCATTGGATTATTCACCCGAGTATGTTCTGCGGGAGATTTGAGGTTCGTGTCTTGTTAGAACGGGACGCGAATAATCCTTGGGAATATGTTGTTATGGATGATTGGGTCGTGCACCCTGTGGTTTTGTGATTGGGATGATATAATTGGGTCGTGGACCCCGTGTTTTATTATCGGAATCGTATTTTCGAAAAATGATCTTTGGGCTGTGTTCCCAAGTGGTTTCGAAAGGCTTGAGAATTCTTAAATCCTAAATGTTTTCAAAACTCCCGAGATCGTAAATGTTTTCCCAAATTGTATATCGAATTACAGTTTCTATTTATTCATTTTTCCGAACGGTTTTATTCAAGTGAATTATCTCAGAAAGTTTGTTGTTATTTAAGTCTGGATGATTATTCCCGATATTATATTCATGGAGTATAATATGTATGGCTTGTCTTTGTATTTATACTTACACTAGCAAAACAGTAGAGTTTTGCTAACCCCCGAGTATTCCGGGGGTGGATGTCTGTATTGCGTCCAGGTACTTCCAGGTTGCTGGGGAGCGAATCACAGGATCGTTACGAATGATGATGGAAGACGACGATACTAATCATATGAAGACCAGTGTTGAGCATTTTGGTAACGTCTTGTTGTTTGGTCTTTCGATTGGGTTGTTCTCCCGTTTTATGGGAAGGTTCATATATGCCAACCCCTACGTGGGTATGAGTTGTAAGGAAGAGTCATGTATGTTTGATGTGTGTGTTGTGGTCAATGACCAAATCGGTATATTGGTTCGTTATTATCCATGTTGGCATGTGTTATGTTATTGTTTTTTCTGTATTTAGCCTGGTCGATCCTCACGGAGAGGGTCTGCGGGCTGTAATATTCCCATTTGGTTTGGGGGTGTTACACCAACTTGCTCTCTAGCGACTTCTTCATGGTATCGGAGCATAGGTTGCGGAAACCTAGGCTGTCGGGTCGAGTTGTGTGTAAGTTGAGTTTTGTCTTATCAGATTTTGTCTGACTCAGTCGTGTCGCGATGCGTCGTCTGGGATATCGGTCGTGATTAGTATCGAGGTGCAGCCATGATCTTCGTGCGATCTGTGAACGTAAGTCTCCCTACTATGTTGTGTCTCGTGTTATGCGAGTTTGTGTGATTTTTGTTATGATGTGGAGTCCAAATGTGAGTTGAGCATACGTAATCCATACTTGTTGATTCTCGTAATGTACTGGAATGGAGAGTAGTGCTGGTGTATATGTATATATGAATATATATATATATATATATGTATGTATAAATCGTTTTTACAATGGGCAATAGTTTTGGTGTGACTACGTAAGAAAAGGTTTATCAACGGGATGTTTTAAAGCTTTAATTGTTTGGGAAGTCACGTAAATTTTATTTCAAAACATCCTTCGAGAGAAGAAAAAGTTTGATTTCCGTATGGTGACCTCGAGACCGAAAATTTTGAAAACTCAAACTACTTATATTTTATTTTCATCTGGTATTACAAGTTTTCAAAAATTTGATTTTCATAACTCAAATGAGGTCTACAAAATTTACTCAAGACGTGACCCTCGCTTTTAACTCCTCGATTTCATGGGGACAAACAGAAAGTATGTGTATGGTGTTGATTGCTTATATGCCGTTTTATTATATGAATCGATGGTGTTTGGAGATGTATGTTGTTGTTTACTTGTAATCTTCGGTTCTGGTATTGTTTGGTGTATGTTTATAAACACTCAAGTCCTTCTGAGTCCAAGATGTCAAATTCAGGATGAGTTGGATCTGCCATCTCAAGACAAGAAAGAAGAAAAATGAGTTTTCACAGTATATCATGTGTACTTTCCATGATAAAATTTTCAATAATGTGGAGGGTTATTATTTTTCTAGAACCAAGATATGGTCAATAAATTATTTTCGATGCTATTGAAGATTACCATTGAAATTACTTTATCACGGTTCGAGTTGATATAGGCAGTAGAAATAAGTCCTCCAAAAATCTACTAATGATGAAGCCTAATTTGCATGTCATATCTATATATGTACGCAAATATATGTATATTTATAGATATAGACACATAATCCTATGAATATATCTATACACGTATTATGCAGTCAAATAGGTCTCTTATGGCGCAATCTACGTTTAGTTCGTATGAATTAATTTTAATCCGAGCTATTTAAAGCAATTCGATTTAATTTAATTAAAGTTATTAATGCATCATGCTTTTAGCTGGTCTAATTAAGCATAAATAAATTACGGAGTATAATTGTAACACCCCCAATCTGCTCAGGGATATTACACGCCGTAGACCCTCTCCTCGAGGATCTACCAGGCTGATAATTAAAATCAAACATCTAAACCTCGCCTTTAAGGCTAAAATGACTCAGCAGACCGACTTGGTCTTTCAATAATAACATACAACTCAATTCCAAACACATACCCACGCAGGGGTCAAAATACAATAAACTCCCGTACAACGGGGAAAAGATACTGCAGCGGAAAAGAAAATACAACTAGACCAAAACGACATCAACAGATCCTCATGTGATTAGTATCGTTCATCTTTCATCATCCTTCGTGCCGACCCTGTGCTATGCTCCAAAACCTGAATGCAAAAATAGACATCCACCCCCCGAATACTCGGGGGTTAGCAAAACTCCACTGTTTTGCTAGTGCAAGTACAAGTGCAAAAATACGAGCCATACAATTCACATTCCACGAATAAGAATAACCAGGAATCCTCAAAAAAAATCCAAACGTAACGAAAAGCACTTCCCGAGGCAAGAGTTTGGTAAAATATTCTAAAACCGAAAGGTCACAAATCAAGGGAAAACCATTTATAAAACCGTTTAAATGCCATCGAGAGTTTTGATAGAAAACAACTTAGGATTTTCAAATCCTTATCTTTCCAAAAATCAACAGGGTCACAGCCCAAAGGTTTTGTTTTCACAAATAGAAAACCGACAATAATTCACAGGGCCAGAGCCCAACATCACGTGTCCTCAACGGACGAAAAATCAACGAAACATAATCACACACGCGCATCGCCTAGGACCGGGACGCTACCACCGACATCCCACTCGAGGCCTCGAAGGACCCTCCCGAGCTGGCTAGCGAAACAAATCACACACATCTCACGGTTGGATCAATCGCTTGTGGCATCCTGGCCACATGATCGCATGCCATGTGCCACCGTAGATTATCTCAGGCTCTCACGGTTGGATCAATCACTTGTTGCATCCTGACCACATGATCACGTGCCATGTGTCACCGTAGACCTTCAACCATATCCACACATTCACACAAATAACATATCACATCAAGGATATTCAAATAATTCGCCCAGAGGCATCAAACACTTAGCAAAACACCATGTCAATCCACAACACACCGAAATGAAATAATATACGTTCACACACAATGCCAAGTGCAACATTAACACCAAGCATATACATAGAATTCACATAGTTATTCACAAACCACGCCATTCACAAAACACACGCGTTTTGAAAGCAAACCTTTAACAAGGCTAAACCGAATCTTTTGAAAGTTCAATTCAAACGACCAAACAACCACATTTAGACGATCACTAATTATCATATCCATAAAACAAGAATAGTATGGGCAAGGTACTTGCCTCGAAATCACGATCGCAACGAGACGACGAATAGGACGCGGTCGAATAGCTCCGAACGCCCGAACACCATCAAGAACGCGATAGCACCACGAGTATTACGAGAATAACACTACACGAATCATCAATCACCAACGGGATTCAACATCGGAATCCTCGAACACCTATAAACCTCCGGAAGGAACAATAACACATTGTTACGACGAGAATCAAGGCCAAAACAACGGAAATCCCAACAAACTATCGAAGGGAAACTCATTGGGACATTTAATCGAACACTAAATGTTCAATAATTCCCAAGAACACTCGAATCGTCAATCGAGTTAAACAAACTTGATATATGGATATACAACCCATAGAACACGATTAATAACATCATACTACACCAACCGATGTATCAAAATCGGATTAGAAACGAAATCAAGAACAATTTCTCCAAAAAGTCAACTTGAAGGATAATCAAGAAATATACCTTGATTCGACGAAATACACGGATTAGATGTTGATATAATCAACAAGGATCTTCCAAAATGCCTTGGAAATGATTAGAATCGGCCAAGAACTCGATTTCCCGAGCCTCCCGTCGCCAGACGCCGAAAAAGGAAGAAAAATCGCGTAGGAAATGAAATCTGGCCGAGCCAGGCTATATATAGCCGGCAGGGTTACGGCCGTAACCAGCAGGCCTTACGGCCGTAACTCGGTCCCTTACGGCCGTACTCGCGAGCCTTACGGCCATGCCGGCATTCGTCAAAATCGCGGCCCCAGCCGGACACTTACGGCCGTAACTCGCACACCTTACGGCCGTAACCGGCCTTCGTCAAAATCCGCCCAGCGCTCGTACGACCATACCCGATCACGCTTACGGCCGTAACTCGCACACCTTACGGCCGTAACCGGCACCTTACGGCCGTAACTCGGCCAGGCCAGGCCCTGCTCCGGCCGTGACTCGGCCGTGGCCACTCCGACGGCCCGGACGACCCCGAAACCCGAACCTGAGTAAAAATCGAAGATACGGTTACGAAGTACTCGCAAAGACGAATCCAAGCACTAAGAGAACACACGATTCCGACCATCCGAAGTGTCGGAATTCGACAACGTAAGTAATTACCCCAAACTTTGGGAAATTACAAAAATGGCCCAAAACGTCCGAAAATCACGATACGTGATCGAAACACCGAACCAAAGCTCGCAACATGAATAATAACATTAAATGAACTTGCGAGAAACTCAAACTCTTGATTTGGACGAGATTCACAAGAATCGAACTCAAGTGCGGAAAAGTCGCTAAAAAGCACGGAACTCAACAAAACGACACCGAAACGAACTCGGATGACAAAAAGTGCAGAATTAATCATTCTCGAAATGACGAAACGGTCATGAGCGAGTCGTCAAAATAGACTTCCGCCGAAAAAAAGAAAATTACCGAAATTCGAAATTGCGGATATTACATTCTACCCTCCTTAAAAGAAGTTTCGTCCCGAAACTTAAAACAAGTAGGGGGGAGCAATATACCCTGCCAGGAAAACTCGACGAGATACGCAAAAACCGAAAACTCGCGCCCGACGGCGAAACGCTGCAAGAAACGCAAAGAGACATACGGCGTGAAAACACGCTCCACGACGACCAACACAACGTCGCCATTAGGAATATAATAAAACCAACAAATGACAAGCGTCATCAAACAGATAATACAATCAAGTCGATTATCCGAACAATCACAAAACACATCCAACGAAAATCAATACGATTGACCAACCCAACGGTATATCAATCAAAACATGAGCCACACGCCAAACAAATACGGAATTCCACCGCCCAAGGGTTGGAAGATCGAAAACGAGACTAATTTCCCGAACTTAAGGGAATTTCGAAGGAGTCTGAATGTTCAACAATCACGAAACGAGATCAACAAAAACTGAACAATCAAACGATCGAACCACAAAGATCGAGACAACAAAAATCGAACGATCATGTTTGGATCACGAAGAACAATAAGGTTCAATCGACAACTCCGAGGTTCACATCTCAACTCGAGACAAAACATGATCCGGTGAAAACAACAAGATGCACACTCGCATAAGACCCACAGGAAAGGGAATAACAATTGAAAAGTCACGACGAGCGAGTAATTCGAAATAATACCACCCTCGTTCGATCAACAAAAGCAAGGGGCGGACAAGCTCGTAAAACGTCAATGAACATAAGCGAGTCGACAGAGTCGAAAATACGAAGTTCCAAATCCGATCCACTTGAATAAAAGAATTAGTAGAATCAAAGATGCTACCTCGAACAAGGTTCACAAGAATCGAACCGAACTCGGAAAAGTTCTGGCGATAACCAGATCGACCCAAAACAAGATCACGGCTCGTTCGGACGATGAAACCGAAATACGAGAACAAGCTCGAGACGGTATCAACGAACACGGGCGAATCGATAGACTGGAGAAAGAGAAAATATAGAAGCCAAAAATAATACGGGTATTATATTCGACCTCTTCTAAAAGAAGGTCGTCCCCGCTACTCACAATAACGAAATCAACGAGACGACACAACAGGCAATCGACAGAACATCCTTCAAAGGCCTCTCAAAGCCGATTCTAATATCTGTGCTGAAGCGCGAACTCCGAAAGTCTCGGTAGCCAATTCGCAAAGCCAGATTCGGTGACCCTCGAGTCCATACTCGAAATGTGTTCTTGTGAGAAGGACAAATTGCACGTACATTCCCCCGGCACATCACGGTTGAAATGCTTCGGCTCGGCATACCAAAAATACAAATGCTAGATACAATGGGACATAAAACCGCAAAACAACATACCGGAGATGCAACTCAGCACAACGAAGAATCATAATACATACCGTATACAACGATTACCATCGTAAAGTAATACACACACACAAACACTACAACAACGACGGTATCGTTCGGCGACCTCAAAGGTCCGAACAATAACCAGCACATAATTACAAACATCATGAAACAATCACACATGTACACAAACGTACAAACCCAAGCTTTAACAGCTCACACCGGTGCGATAACACGCAAGTCACCACGAAATGACAACATTAAAGATCGTCATCACACCTCCCACAAAGGGACAACAAAAACATATGCATGGTGAACGACTCAACGTTCACACCACCAATTCCATCTTACTCGGGAGCTAACATTCTAACAACAATGTGAATATCATACACACATTCCTGGACTACAAACAGGAATGATAGGTTTTAAAACGAAAATCACCTTTTGGAAACAGTTTGGAAACACCAGTTGATCTTGAGTATCATTTTACAAAAAGTTGAACAAACCTCATTTTCGAGACTTTGAAAATCATCTTGCGTTTGAACAAAAATGAGGACACCTTCTCTTAGTGAAAAACTTTCAGAATATTCGACCCTCGGGTCTAAGTAAAAGTGTTTATATAACATTGAAAATATCTCAAAATATTTTGGGTCCTCGAGGTAGAAGAATTTTGAAACATATTGTGGCACCTTGGAAGTACCGCGAGAAAACAATTCATTTTACACGTACGTCTCGAAATTTATTTCTAAGATACTCAAGTTTTCGAAAATAATTCAATGCCAAAGAAAAAGGACGATGCCAAAAAGGCTAGAATGCCCAAAAATTTCAGGTAATTACACAAAACTTTATAGCGCCGTGGGTCCCGCGCCGGAACCCACCAGGATAAAACCATTTACAAAATGCTAAAAAGGCCGATGACGGTAATATTTCAAAAACTCACAGAAGCCATTTACAAAATGCTAAATACCGTCATAAGAATTTCGCCAAAACGATCAAGGCCATAATGCCAAAAACTCGGTTAAGGAAATCGGTTTTCGAAATAAAACTCGGTCGGTAAAATACCGAAAGTCATTACAAAAGAACTCACGCAGTGGATAAAAGAAATACGGTTTAATATACACAATCGGGCAACACTACTCCTCATATGAACGAAATATGAGAGTCAAATAACCACATATCAAGAAATCAAAATCCATAAGAGGATTCCGTCACTAATCAAATAATCATAAAATAGCTCGTGACACATGAGGCACAACACAAAGAAGGGAGACTTACAGCCACAGGTCGCACGAAGATGACGATCGCCCACGATACTAATCACGACCAACAAACTCAGACGACGCGTCGCGACACGACTTAGTCAGACAAAATCCGACGAGACAAAAACTCAATAGACACCACTGACCCGACAGCCTAGGTTTCCACAACCTAAGCTCCGATACCATTCTATAACACCCCCAATCCGCTCAGGGATATTACACGCCGTAGACCCTCTCCTCGAGGATCTACCAGGCTGATAATTAAAATCAAACATCTAAACCTCGCCTTTAAGGCTAAAATGACTCAGTAGACCGACTTGGTCTTTCAATAATAACATACAACTCAATTCCAAACACATACCCACGCAGGGGTCAAAATACAATAAACTCCCGTACAACGGGAAAAGATCTGCG
The DNA here is from genome assembly GCA_033398695.1 of Orobanche coerulescens. NCBI lineage: Eukaryota > Viridiplantae > Streptophyta > Magnoliopsida > Lamiales > Orobanchaceae > Orobanche > Orobanche coerulescens. The sequence goes on along the minus strand of CM065809.1, from coordinate 140,247,126 downwards.
GCGGAAAAGAAAATACAACTAGACCAAAACGACATCAACGGATCCTCATGTGATTAGTATCGTTCATCTTTCATCATCCTTCGTGCCGACCGTGCTATGCTCCAAAACACGAATGAAAAATAGACATCCACCCCGAATACTGGGGTTAGCAAACTCCTCTGTTTTGCTAGTGCAAGTACAAGTGCAAAAATACGAGCCATACAATTCACATTCCACGAATAAGAATAACCAGGAATCCTCAAAAAAAATCCAAACGTAACGAAAAGCACTTCCCGAGGCAAGAGTTTGGTAAAATATTCTAAAACCGAAAGGTCACAAATCAAGGGAAAACCATTTATAAAACCGTTTAAATGCCATCGAGAGTTTTGATAGAAAACAACTTAGGATTTTCAAATCCTTATCTTTCCAAAATCAACGAGTCACAACCCAAAGGTTTTGTTTTCACAAATAGAAAACCGACAATAATTCACAGGGCGAGCCCAACATCACGTGTCCTCAACGGACGAAAAATCAACGAAACATAATCACACACGCGCATCGCCTAGGACCGGACGCTACCACCGACATCCCACTCGAGGCCTCGAAGGACCCTCCCGGCGGCTAGCGAAACAAATCACACACATCTCACGGTTGGATCAATCGCTTGTGGCATCCTGGCCACATGATCGCATGCCATGTGCCACCGTAGATTATCTCAGGCTCTCACGGTTGGATCAATCACTTGTTGCATCCTGACCACATGATCACGTGCCATGTGTCACCGTAGACCTTCAACCATATCCACACATTCACACAAATAACATATCACATCAAGGATATTCAAATAATTCGCCCAGAGGCATCAAACACTTAGCAAAACACCATGTCAATCCACAACACACCGAAATGAAATAATATACGTTCACACACAATGCCAAGTGCAACATTAACACCAAGCATATACATAGAATTCACATAGTTATTCACAAACCACGCCATTCACAAAACACACGCGTTTTGAAAGCAAACCTTTAACAAGGCTAAACCGAATCTTTTGAAAGTTCAATTCAAACGACCAAACAACCACATTTAGACGATCACTAATTATCATATCCATAAAACAAGAATAGTATGGGCAAGGTACTTGCCTCGAAATCACGATCGCAACGAGGCAGACGAATAGGGCGCGGTCGAATAGCTCCGACGCCCGAACACCATCAAGAACGCGATAGCACCACGAGTATTACGAGAATAACACTACGAATCATCAATCACCAACGGATTCAACATCGGAATCCTCGAACACCTATAAACCTCGGAAGGAACAATAACACATGGTTACGACGAGAATCAAGGCCAAAACAACGGAAATCCCAACAAACTATCGAAGGAAACTCATTGGGACATTTAATCGAACACTAAATGTTCAATAATTCCCAAGAACACTCGAATCGTCAATCGAGTTAAACAAACTTGATATATGGATATACAACCCATAGAACACGATTAATAACATCATACTACACCAACCGATGTATCAAAATCGGATTAGAAACGAAATCAAGAACAATTTCTCCAAAAAGTCAACTTGAAGGATAATCAAGAAATATACCTTGATTCGACGAAATACACGGATTAGATGTTGATATAATCAACAAGGATCTTCCAAAATGCCTTGGAAATGATTAGAATCGGCCAAGAACTCGATTTCCCGAGCCTCCCGTCGCCAGACGCCGAAAAAGGAAGAAAAATCGCGTAGGAAATGAAATCTGGCCGAGCCAGGCTATATATAGCCGGCAGGGTTACGGCCGTAACCGGCAGGCCTTACGGCCGTAACTCGGTCCCTTACGGCCGTACTCGGCAGGCCTTACGGCCGTAGCAGACATTAAATCAAAATCGCGGCTGACACCGGTACTTCTGGCCGTAACTCGCACACCTTACGGCCGTAATCGCCGTCAAAATCCGCCCGGCGCTCGTGCGGCCGTGCCGATCACGCTTATGGCCGTAACTCGCACACCTTACGGCCGTAACGGCACCTTACGGCCGTAACTCGGCGAGCGAGGCCACCTTTCCGTGTGACTCGGCCGTGGCCACTCCGCGGCCACAGCGACCCGAAACCGAACTGAGTAAAAATCAAAGATACGGTTACGAAGTACTCGCAAAGACGAATCCAAGCACTAAGAGAACACACGATTCCGACCATCCGAAGTGTCGGAATTCGACAACGGAAGTAATTACCCCAAACTTTGGGAAATTACAAAAATGGCCCAAAACGTCCGAAAATCACGATACGTGATCGAAACACCGAACCAAAGCTCGCAACATGAATAATAACATTAAATGAACTTGCGAGAAACTCGAAACAATAGTTTCGGACGAAATTCGCAAGAATCGAACTCAAGTGCGGAAAAGTCGCTAAAAAGCACGGAACTCAACAAAACGACACCGAAATGAACTCGGATGACAAAAAGTGCAGAATCATTCTCGAAATGACGAAACGGTCATGAGAGAGTCGTCAAAACGGACTTCCGCCGAAAAAAAGAAAATTACCGAAATTCGAAATTGCGGATATTACATTAATACGCAATTAAAAATATTTAAAAGGCATCTAAAATTGCACATTGCAGATAGTAGGGTTCGTATTGTGTACTTTACTTCGTGAATAGGGGCAGAAAACGATCTGAAAATGGGACTGCCGAGCGGGTCGGGCCGGGTCAGCAACCGGGTCGGGTCTGGGTCAGCAACCGAATCGGGTCTGGATCAGGTTTTGGTCGGGCTGGGACCTGGACGAGCGGGCCGAGCAGGTCGGGATCTGGAAGACGGGCTGGACAAACTGGCTGGAAGCTGGACGAGAGGGCTGCAATTGGGCCGGACTTTGCAAACGGTATGTTAGTCGGAGTAGGAGACGGTACTGGTGTCGGGCGGTCAGGGGTGCTACTTCGCGTGCGGAGGTCCTATGGTGGGGACAAACGGCAGATCGCAGCGAGGGTGGGGGAGAACAGCAGATCACAGCGAGGGTGGGGAAAACGACAGTTGCAGGTCCGATTTCCCGCGGGTCAGAAGGGGGCGGGTCAAGGAGATGGAAGCAATCGACTGGGCAGATCGATGGGAGGCAGGTCGCGGTGGTTCTGGATCGGGGAAGAAGGTGACCGATCGGGCAGTGGTGACCTGGTGCGACGTGCGGCGACGGCGGGCTAGGTTTTGCAGACTGCGGCTGCTAGGGTTCTGCAGGAAATCTGGTTTTTCATTTTTTTTCGGAATTTTGTAGAAAAAACTGGAGGGGATTTTTCTTTGCTCATTTGGGAACTACGTGTTGATAACGTGTTGAAAGAAAAATAACTGAGACAGTAAAGTAGGACAAAACAGTGTACTATTCCATTGATGACATCACTTTAAATAGGGAGAAATACATACAAGCAGGCCTAATCCTACCCTAAATAGGAAGACCCGTAAATTAACAGACTTAGACACACATCGAGTATTGTTACTTTCACAAGAACCAATAATTTGGTTCTTATATAAATAGGTTGGGTAACTCTCATATGAATAACATTGTTGGAGGAACTGCAAACAAAATAAGCACTCTCACATGGACAAATTTTATCACATCCAAACTTAATGAGTATTTATGTTTGGGTACCAATATATATTGACGAAATTCCTTCATAACAACATTGATATTGTCATGTGAATTGCCTTACTAATTTTGTATGTATCTTCGTAAGCTTCCGAGTAAATTTGATATTACATATGAGATTCAAACACCATATTTAAAACTTGATAAATTTTTGAATCATTTTGAAGAATTTCCATTTTCAAAATACCATTTGACCTCAATAATAGAATCTACTTTCAAACTAAAATCATCATATATTTAATTAAAATTTATATTATATTTCTTAAAAATTATTAATTTCGTTATCTGAATTATAATATAAGTTGATTGAAAAAAGGTAAGAAAAAAATATAAAGTGAAGATAGTTGGCAAAAGAATCAATATCTCCATAAAATTCCATCATAACGATATATATATATATATCGTCTAAATTATAAGTAAATTTTATAAGTAAATTATACATCGTCCAAAAATTATACAAATCGTCTAAATTATAAGTAAATTTTCAAAAATTATAAATTTTCAAAATTCACAAATAAATATGAGAAAGTAAAAATAAATCCCATTAGATATAACAATATCTAAAAATACAAATAGATACTAGAAGTACAAAAAATATTCTAAACAATAGAATAAATCTTAAAAGATCAAAACTAAACACTAAACATAAAACAAGTTTTCAAACTATAAATATTATATCAATTAAATTTAAAAATACAGATAATTATCCAATAATATAAATAGAAGCAATATCCTCACAATATACATAAGTTTATCAAATTATAAATAAGATACAACTATTTCTTATCAAATCTTAATAAATTTATAACAATATAATATTAAAGAATATAAATAAATTTGAAGAAGTAAAATAAATGAAAAAATATGTAAAAATTCTGAAAAACAAATATTATTTCGAAAATTTATAAATATAAGATTAAAACATTTAATAAATTCTAAATGTATATTTCAAAAAAATCAGATTCCATAAAATGAAACTACGTTTAAAAAATTAAGAAATGCTAAAAACAATGTCAACTATTTGAACAATAGAAATAGAATCTAAAAATACAAATTAGCTTTAACACTATAAATAAATCTTAAAATCTTAGTAATTTTAAAATTGCTAATTATTTCAGTTTTTTCATATTTTAAGCAACATACATATCTTTCATTTTTTTTTGTTTTAGTAATTATCTTTATTATTTCAGAATATATTGGATTGTTCTGGAATTTGATTGTATTTTATATATTTTTATTATTTTTATATCATAATTTTAGGATTAATTTTTAAAACTTAAAATTAATTCATAAATTTATGGTATTTACTTTTTAGCTCTTTTCAATTTTTCATAATTTATTTATATATTATGATTTTAATTTAGGGAAAACTACGTTTATTATCCTAACGTATGGACCTTTTTACGTCCGTGTCCTAACCTAAGAATAATTACAAATTGCCATATAACGTATTCAAAATTTTAATGTTTGTGTCCTAATAACTGGAATCCGGCCAATTTACCTATGTGGCACACCAGAAATTTGACGTGACTTGATTATATTATTTTAATAAAATAAAATTGGCCACATCAGCTCCAAATCATCAGTTATCACTTAAAAAAAAAATTAAAAAATTAAAAAATAAATTTGAAAAAGTAAAATTATAAAATACAATTGTAAAATAAAATTAAAAAATTAAAAAAATATTAAAAATTATAAAATTTTTAAATGTGGTCAATTAAAATTTTATAATTTTATAATTTTTTAAAATTAAAATTATAAAATAAAACTGTAAACTAACATTATAAAATTAAAAATTATAAAAAATTATAAATATTATAAATGTGGTCAATTTTATTTTATAATTTTTTTAAGTTTTTAATATTTTAAAATAATAGAAAATAAAATTTCAAAATAGTATTAAAAAACTATAAAATTATAAAAAAATTATAATTTTATAAAAATTTCCACATGTGTGGAATTAATAATTAAAATGATCTAATCAAGTTATAAAATATGTGTGGCAATACATATTAAAGTATCTTCATTATTGAAAAAACATACAATGCCACACATGTTTTACAACTTGATTAGATCATTTTAATAAAATAAAATTGACCACATCAGCTCCAAATCATCAATTATCAATTCAAAAAAAAAATCATAAAATTATAGTATTTTTATTTTTTAATTTTTTTTAAAAATCTTATTTACTATAATTTTACAATTTTATTTTATAATTTTACAATTTTTTAATTTTTTTAATTTTTACAATTTTATAATTATTTTTTACTTTTTAAAATATTAATAAAATTAAAAAATTATAAAATAAAATTGACCACATTTATAATATTTATAATTTGTTATAATTTTTTAATTTTATAATTTTAGTTTACAGTTTTATTTTATAATTTTAATTTTAAAAAATTATAAAATTATATAATTTTAATTGACCACATTAAGAATTTTTATAATTTTTAATATTTTTAATTTTATAATTTTATTTTATAATTGTATTTTATAATTTTACTTTTTCAATTTTGTTTTATAATTTTTTTAATTTTTTAATTTTTTAAGTGATAACTGATGATTTGGTGCTGATGTGGCCAATTTTATTTTATTAAAATGATGTGATCAAGCCACGTCAAATTTCCGGTGTGCCACATAGGCAAATTGACCGGATTTCGATCATTAGGACACGGTCATTAAAATTTTGTATACGTTATATGGCAATTTGCAATTAGAGAGAATACATAATCTAGCCATATTGTTTAGTAAATTGTAATATTTGTCATGCAACTTAATTTGTACAAATTATAGCCAAAAAGAATAAATTCGGATCAATTTACCCCTAACCTCCCTCTCTCTCTCTCTCTCTCTCTCTCTCTCTCTCTCTCTCTCTCTCTCTCTCTCTCTCTCTCTCTCTCTCTCTCTCTCTCTCTCTCTCTCTCTCTCTCTCTCTCTCTCTCTCTCTCTCTCTCTCTCTCTCTCTCTCTCCCCGATAAGTTGTTGTCGCCGGTGGAGGAGAAGGCGGCGAAGCCGGCAGTTTGGTAAGGGAAACGCGGCGGAGGAAGAAGGTATCTCTGGCGGAGGTTGCGGGTTCTCGTCGGAGGTCGCTGCGGCCGAGAAGTAGAAGCCATGGAAGGAGGAAGAATCAACCGGACAAGGAAGGAGGCAGGCTTCCGGCGAAGTCAGCGCCGGAAAAAAGTAGGTGCATCGTCGGGTTCCGACGCAGATCTGTCAGGCAGAGGAGATTGTCGAGCAGATCAAGCAGATCTGTGCATCGTCGGGTTCCGACGCGCCACCTAGAAGCTTTGCGATTCGGAACTCGCCGGAGCGGGCGTGGGGCTTACTGGTGGAGAGTTTCTCGACGACGGCGGCAGCGAGAAAACCTGCGGCGGCCCAGCGGCTGCGGCGCGGCGGAAGGCGACAACGATGGTGCCGCTGAGTGAGACTGCGCCGCGAGGGTGAGGAATGCCAGCGGGGCCATCATCAAGAGAGAGGAGATCTTGGAGACTGCCATTGTTAGGAAAGAGCTTGAAATTAGGGGTGGCAAATCGTGCGGGTAGGGTCGTTATCGGGTTGACCTGATAACAACCCGACCTGTTAAGGTCAAACCCGAACACGACTTGATAAGGATTTCCTAAATCCGAACACGAACCCGAACTGATAAGGTCAAACCCGAACACGACCCGGATACGACACGAACACGATAAAAACACGATTGGATTCGTGTTGACCCGACACGATAGCAACACGATAACGACACGACACGTTAAAAACCTGTTTCAACACGATAAGAACCTGATAACCTATAAATACTAACAAAAAAATGATAAAAAACAATAAGAATTATAAACCTCAACTAAAAGTCTAAAAGAAATAAATTAATAAAAAATTATTTATTAAATATTTATTTTTTAATAAATGTTTATTAAAAAATAAATTATAACGGGTTACCTAAACCCGACCCGAACCCAACCCGAACCCGACCCGAAATTATCGTGTCCTTATTGGGTCAACCTGATAAGAACCCGAACCCAATAAGGCTTGACACTAACCCATTAATTTCGTGTCGGTCCGTATCGTGTTTTCGTGTCGTATCGAAAATTGCCAGCCCTACTTGAAATAATCGATTTTATTTCTCTTTCTCCAATTTTCTCTCTCTAAAAAATCATAGATCTAGTTTGAAATAAAGTTATTTTCGTATTTATTTTTGATGATTTACAAGTTTTCATATGATTTCTGGTGATTCGTGGTATATTTGGGGTGATTTCCGATCGATTTGTATGTATTGGTGTTTTATATTTAGTTTTTCGCATGTTTGCATACGTGGTTACGAATTTACAGTTGTTACGATTTATTCATTTCGTACTGGGTTACCATGTTACAATATTGTCATTTTGTATCACTATGCCTTGATTTTCTATTAAGATTCTATCATTTCGTATCAGTATGAAGTTACGAAATTCGAATTTCATAACACATTTGTGTCGATTTGAAATTTTCGTATTGGAGTTTTGGTATACATGTTACGAATTCGTAACTGTTACGCTTGGTAAGAAATTGTAACTTCTTACCAAGTGTAACTAGTACGAAGTTACGAATTAATGACTTCGTATTAGTGTAACCGTAATTATTTCCAGTTACGAATTAGTAAGGGTGTCACTGTTTACACTCTGGTATATTGGTAAGAAATTGTAACTTCTTACCAAGTGTAACTAGTACGAAGTTACGAATTAATGACTTCGTATTAGTGTAACTGTAATTATTTCCAGCTACGAATTAGTATCTGTTTTAATGGGGTTCTGGTATATTGGTAAGAAATTGTAACTTCATACCAAGTGTAACTAGTACGAAGTTACGAATTAATGACTTCGTATTAGCGTAACCGTAACTATTTCCAGCTACGAATTAGTATCTGTCTTAAGGGGGTTCTGGTATATTGGTAAGAAATTGTAACTTCTTACCAAGTGTACCATTTAAACTTAACTTGTTACTATATTGGTAACAGCATGTAAGCGTAACGAAAAACAAATAATAAATGATCAATTATTAATCTGGGTAATGTAACGAATGTAACGAAAAATAAATATCGTATCCGCTTACTGGTACTTCGTGTACAATATTCTAATACGGTAAATAAGATACGAAGTTACGATACAATAACACAAAAGGTAAACAACACATGGTAACGAGGCGGTACGAAATACATACGTCGTAACCCAGAAACTCAGAAAAGATAAGGAGAGAGATAAAGTGAGTTAGTTTTATTGAAAAGTAAGGGTATATTGGTCCAATCATGTCCTTTTTGGCTAGAATTTGTACAAATTAAGTCCCTTGATAAATATTATCATCGACTATGGCAAAGTGGCTAAAGGAGTGTATTTCCTCTTGCAATTATGCTTAGGTTAGGATACGAACGTAAAAAGGTCCATACGTTAGGACAATAAACGTAGTTTTCCCTTTAATTTATGTATGAAAATAAAAAGACAGTGAAATGAACTGAAATTCGATATTAAAATATTTTTTCTATTATATTATTGTTTCTATAATTATTATTAAATATTGAATTCTAAAATAATTTTAATTTATCAGAGACGATGGATAGGATGTGTAGTTACTTTTTGATTTCAATTCTAGTTACAATTTTAATAAGTATCTAATAATCTAAATATGTAAGTAAAGAAATTTCAAAAAAATAATACTAATAGACCTGTAATTTTTATAATATTACTGAAATTTTATATTTTTTTGTTCTTTTCTAAAATTATAAACAAAGAATAAAAATACCATATCTATCTATTATATATATAATAGATAGATACGGATTCGAAGCATTAGATTAATTCTCTCTTCTATGTGGCGTTTTTTTAATTTTGGATTCCTATTTATCGAAAATCTTGAATCCACATCAATTTAAAATAATACTTAATTGATGGACAATCCAAATAAATAGAATTCGATATTTTGAATCCCACATCAGTTTAAAATAGGACTCCACCAATGGAGAGTCCTAAATAGATACTTAGAATCAATGTGTAGTTTTCAAACACATAGTTATTTTACACACAATATTAAGAATATTATTTTTATTGTGTTTAATCTGGAAAATTATTAAGTTGGACAAATAAATAGTTTAAATTTTTAGTAAAAATTTAATTGGGCCAATTATTCAATTTACATTAATTTTATTTGTCTAAAGCTGAATCTCACATCTATTTTATTTAGTGGTTTTATAATAATAAAAAAACTTATATAATAGTGTTACGAATTTGAAGCACCAGATTGACTTTCTCTCCTTTGAAGCATCACATTGACAATCTAAATAAATAGAATTCATTGTCTTGAATTCCACATCGATTTATAATAAAACTTCACCAATAAAAAACCTAAATAAACACTTAAAACTCAATGTATATTTTCCAATTACATATTTGTATTTCACAAGCAAGCTTAAGAATTTTATTTTTAGTTTGTTTAATTTGTCCAATTATTAAGTTGGACAAATAAATAGTTAACTTTTTTTAATTAAAACTAATTTGATCAATTATTAAATTTATATTATTGATTTATCTAAAATTTGAATATCACATCTATGTAAGTAGTTTTATTTTAATTGAAAATTTTAGTTGGCTAATATTAAAATATCAGTTATTAAATAAATTATTTATTTTTTATTTGAGAATCTAATTTTATCAATTATCAAATTTGTGTTAATCGTATTTATCTAAAATTTTAAATACCACGATCTTAAATGAGGCTCCACCGATTGAGAAAATAATTAAATATTTAAAATTAATGTTATTTTTATATTAAAATCCATAATTACTTTGCGTGTTCAAAAGTTTAAATTTATTGAGAAAAGTAATTTGGTTAATATTCATTTGATCAATTATTAAGCTAAATGAATAGTTTTATTTCTATTAAAATTTTAATTTAGCCAATTATTAAGTTTGTATTAATAATATTTATATATAAATTTAAATCCCACATCGATTTTAAACAAGACTCACTCGATTGGATAACCTAAATAATTAGTCACAATCAATATGTATTTTTTCACCTCACAATTATTTTGCACCACCACTTAATAGTTTTATTTTTATTGAAAAACTTAATTTTATCAATATTTTCCTACCTAGGCATAATAAATTTGTCTAATATTAATTGAGTCATTTTTTTTATTGGCGCTATAAATAGTTATATATATATAATCAATTTGTATTTTATCATCACATTTTTATATGTAATTAATTTTATTAATTATTGGGTTGGCTAAATACATATTGTTATTTTATTGAAAATGAATTTTAGGCAATTACTGAGTTGACCAAATAAATAATCTTATTTTTTGTGAAAATTTTTATTATTATTTAATTTAATATGTCCAATTTATCAATGTCTAACAATTTAAGCGAATTTGAATTTTATTAAAGTCAGACATAACAACTAATTACTGTAATAACTTATATTTGATTATGTAGATTTTATAAGTTTTAATAGATTTGGGTAATTCATTCATATAATCAATATTTATTATACCATCATATTTCTCATCCCCAATTAATTTGACCAATTATCGAGTTGGCCAATAAGTAGTAGTGATATGACCGAAAATATACCTGCCCGGTTTATTGCGCTTCATCTCGAAATAGCAGAGCAAAGTCCGATTACTAAAGACTCAGCTTATTGTGTGAAGTTCTAGTAGGTCCCACCAACCTAATATACAACTTGGAGAGTGGAGCTCAGAGCCTAGATCTGCTAGGTGCAGCTCGGTCCCTACAAGTCTACCCCCAACATGTGTAAACCTTGCCAAGTCTAGACCAGCAAACTTGGAGAGTGGATCTCAGAGCATAGCTCTACTAGGTGCAACTCGGTCCCTACAAGTCTACCCCCAACAGGTGTAGACCTGCCAAGTCTAGACCAGCAAATTCGGAGAGTGGAGCTCAGAGCCTAGCTCTGCTAGGTGCACCTCGGTCCCTACAAGTCTACCCCCAACAGGTCTAGACCTGCCAAGTCTAGAATAGCAAACTTGGAGACTAGAGCTCAGAGCCTAGCTCTACTAGGTGCAGCTCGGTCACTACAAGTCTACCCCCAACAGGTGTAGACCTGCCAAGTCTAGACCAGCAAACTTGGAGAGTGGAGCTCAGAGCCTAGCTCTACTAGGTGCAGCTCGGTCCCTACAAGTCTACCCCTAACAGGTGTAGACCTGCCAAGTCTAGACCAGCAAACTTGGAGAGTGGAGCTCAAAGTCTAGCTCTACTAGGTGCAACTCGGTCCCTACAAGTCTACCCCCAACAGGTGTAGACCTACCACGTCTAGACCAGCAAACTTGGAGAGTGGAGCTCAGAGCATAGCTCTACTAGGTGCAACTCGGTGCCTACAAGTCTATCCCCAACAGGTGTAGACCTGTGAGGTCTAGACCAGCAGGTCATCCCACATGTCAGCTCTCCTAGATGACATCATATTCAGGTCTGTTAAAGAACTTGGTCCACTAAACCCAACTCTTAAGCAAACCCAACTGAACTACCGACCTGGAGTAGGTCGGAGGGCGGATGAGCTCGGCAATCCCAGAGAAGAACTTTCCCGAAAAAAAGATCCGACCCCCAAGTCTATTTTCTGAGCTCATAACTAGATAGACCTCGGCATCGTCAATTAGGCAAGCTAGAAAGAGTCCAGCTCAAATAGGACAAGGTCCCTGGAAAGCTGGGATTTCATCATAAAAGTAGAATCCCTGATTTTCAGGGACATATCCCTGAAAATCAGGGATCTCCCCCAATCAAAGACAGGAATTCAGGGACAAGTTCCCCTCTCTTCTATAAATATCGGAAGGCTTGTCCTCCTTCAGGCCAAGAGAAGAAAACACACATACACACATTACATTTGGATTTTTCCAGAAACCTCTTCCAACTTAAGCAATGGAGAGTTTGTGCCGGGACCATTCCGGCGTCCTCTGCAGGAACTCCGGTAGTTTTTTAGCTCGGAACAGAGGGAGCAATCTGATTCTTGGTGGCCGATCAGCTCGGATACATCAAGTGGCGCCGTATGTGGGAACGAGTGATATCGAGTCATTCATTGAGTTGAGATGTGAGACTTATTATTCATACCTGGATTCAACCAAACACGGATTCTTTCATTAGCTGCAAAGATAAGTTTTTATGAGCCATGAATTTTTCTTGGAGATAAGTTTTAATCATTATCCATTGCTGCAAGGTGAAATTCTTTAAGAAAATTTTATATCTTCTTATAGTTATGTGGTAAGAAGAACAGATGTGTTGGTTTGGATAGGAATCGGGACAAAACTTTTTATTTTTAGGTCTAAAATAAAAGATCTAAAATCGCAGTTATACGTCAGCTTTATTTCGGGTGAAGTGCCCACAAATTTGAAGATTGGGTGACCTGCCCAAAAATTTGATCGGGTGATCTGCCTTCAAATTTGAGACTGGGTGACCTGTCCATAAATTTGATCGGGTGAACTGCCCTCAAATTTGAAGACTGGGTGACCTGCTCTCAAATTTGAAGACTGGGTGACCTGCCCAAAAATTTGATCGGGTGAACTGCGTGACCTGCCCAAAAATTTGATCGGGTGAGCGCATCCTTACCTACATCGAAGTCAATGCTATGCTTATGAATAAAGTTTCGTTCCCTCGAGGACTGATGTGCTAATTACCAATTTATTGGTATTTCTAATTTTATCTGAACGACCAGAAATTTTGGGGTTGAACAATTATTAATAAATAAATATTGCGATAACTAAAATAAACAAGAAAAACAATAATCCCATAGAAGGAGTTTCAAATAGAAAAAGAATCTAGGATTAAGAATTCACCTCGATTAATCCAAATTAATCTTGATTTAAGTAAGTTATGCAATTTCCCAATTAATTGAAAGCGAAGATTATCTAATTTAATCTAATGCCCCTTCCGAGGTCAGTAGAATTTCCCAACACGAACAATTCACTCTATTCATAGTTGAGTTAATTCGACATTAGCCAAAAAGATCTATAATCTTCAAAATATCGATGCTTCATAATTCTTATGAGTATATTCCTATCTCACAAGATAAAATGGTTTTCTCCCAATTATCGCTACTCACTATCCTCTTCCGATTTAAGTTAAGCAGCTAGAACAATTCAATCGTCGGTCATACAATTGAAAGCATTAAGAACAATCGGGAAAAACTCAATAGAAAAGGGAAAACTACCAATAATGTAAAATCAAGAATTAATTCATCATAATTTCGGTTTCATCTCAATCCTAGAATGAGTCTAGTCTGACATGCTAGAAATCAATACAAAAATACAAGAATTAAATATAAGGTTCGAGAATTTCAAACACTATTGAAGAACTCGTCCCCCTTCCGTACTCTTGCTCTGCTCTGTTCTCTGCTGCTAGGTCTTCTGTTCTCTTTTGATTTCCTCCCCATTTTTTCTGTCCTTCCACTAGCTTTTATAACCTTCCCATGCCTCTATTTCGCGTCCCAAGAATTAGATCTTCTTTCGCTCCAAAACGGCTAAAATCGCGAAGTATCACCAGGGTTCCTGCCGCTACGGGCCGCGGCCCGGAATAAGTGCGGTTCTAGTCAACCTGTTGCCTAGGTCTGGGCAAGAAATCAGTACGGGCCACGGACCGTAGAGAGTGTGCCGCGGCCCCTGGTACAGTTTGTGCCGCAGTACTTTGTGTTATGCCTGTGACGCGGCCCAGCTCATTGTGATGCGGCCCTCTACCAAAAAAATGTCGTTTTTGCCTTGTTTTTCTTCGTTCAAGCTTCAGGACTCTATTTTTCTTCAAAACACGTAAACATCATGCATTAGGAGCTTATTTCTGCAGAATTACACCAAAAATAGGGATAAATAATAACAATAAAGCGTACAAAAATACATGTAACAAATACCCCCAAACTTAAACCTTTGCTTGTACATCAGTTTCAAACAAACTACAAGTATCGTGGACAATCGTGCAAATCCATAGCGGTCAACTGATTAATACTTGTAACACCCCCAAAACCATATGGGAATATTACACGCCGTAGACCCTTTCCACAAGGATCTACCAGGCTAAACATCCATAAACAACCAAATGCTCGCCCGGACAGGGTCAAACAATATAATAATACAGACCATTAAGGTCACTTACACATAAACACACAGACCGGTGAGGTCACACAACTCTATCAACAGAACTGACTAACAACATTACCCAAACAGGGATCGAAACACAATACAGCGGAAGACCGAATCAACTCTAACAATACAACCAAACTCTACCAACTCTCGACTCTTGATTAGTATCGCAGCTCGTCATGCCCTTGTGCCAATCCTGTGACTGCTCCCCTAAACCTGCATGTACCTGGACGCAGAACAGACATCCACCCCCGATTACTCGGGGGTTAGTAAAACTCCACTGTTTTACTAGTACAAGTATAAAACGATACGAAATGCAACAAGTAAATAGCAACTACGAATTTAATACGGAAATCAATTATCAAAATGTTCCCGAGAAGTTTTAGAATTTCGAACTCAAGTAAGAGATATTTGAAAAGGAACACATCATCTCGGGGATTTTTAAAGCAGAAATTCTTTTGGACCTCGAGTTCCAATTTACAAAACCTTTTCGTAAACATTAGGGCCTTAGCCCGATTCTCGTTTCAAAGCACACTAAATAATATATCATTATGAGTCCGAGATCCATATTTAAAATGTTACCCAAACAATCACTGCTACACGATCATTGTTCGTACACATCATGTACCGAACTCCGGAGGCCTCGACGGACCTTACCCGGACACACACATCGTTCGTACACATCATGTACCGAACTCCGAGGCCTCAACGGACCCTACCCGGCCACACATACCGCTCGTACACATCATGTACCGAACTCCGAGGCCTCAACGGACCCTACCCGGCCACACACATCGTTCGTACACATCATGTACCGAACTCCAGGTCTCGTCGGACCACTACCGGATCACACACCTTGTTCGTACACATCATGTACCGAACTCCAGAGGCCTCGTCAGACCCTACCTGGAACACACGCACACACATCGACACGACATAACTCATAATCATCAAATGTCAAGCCATTCCACATTACACCGAAATGTACAATCAAGTATGTAAACCAAAAAACACAAATATCATGATCATCACAACGACTCAACAATGACCAACCACGCCCGGCACAAACTTAGATGATTTGCACATCCAACACAATTCCACGATGTTAACTAAGTGAAGGTATTATCGTTACCATCAATTGTTCGTAATAATCAATTCATACGAAGCATATACACGAAAGTAAACCAATGCATCACAACCATAATACGACGTCCCTATTCACAAGACACAATTCGTATAGTAAAATACTTGCCTTAATAACCGCTACCGAATACTCCGAAGAACATGGTTCGACCGGGAAGCTCGGACCCCAAAGAAGACAACGAACGGAAGGGTTCCGACTCGAGTTCTTCACAAGAATTTCGTCCCTAAGTCATACCAATGATAAATCAACAATCGCACGATGGATAATAATCATACAACGCCCAATCCCCCCTCTAAGACCTTTTGTCGGACACCTTCAAGGCGTTGACTAAGAACTCGACCAAAACAACGAATCGAAACGATCCAACCATGGAATAACAAGGGAAATGATAGAATACATCTAAATAATCATCAATACATCACAAATCTAAGTTATTACGGTTAAATCGGACAAAACGAACAAAAACCCCCAATTCACCCAAAAGTAAGGTTTCAAGAATTTACCTTGGATTAATGATGAAGAACAATTATTGGTGTTGTTAATCCATACCAAGAACTTGAAGAATATGAAGTTCTCTGGGATTGATGATGCCAAACCGCCCAAAAATCGCCCACGAGATCGCCCAAGAGAAGGAGGAATGAAGGAAGAGATGAAATGAGTATTCATCTCACAAAATCCGCAGAAATAGGCTAATCTGCCCTGTGTGCCGCGGCCCAACCTAAGTGTGCCGCGGCACGAAGTCTGTTGCTCGGCCAAAACTGGAAAATGAGTGTCTGAGCTATTTCGACCATAACTCTCTCGTCCGGACTCCGATTGACTCACCGTTTGAACCATTGGAAATCTAACTTGATGCTCTATAATATTGAAAAGATTCAAAATTTTTGGAGTTTCCAAGAATTTATGGTGATTTTACAAATTCGACTCATACTTGGAAAAGTCGTTTAATAACACTGAACTCAAGAAAACGACACCGAAACCCGAACCTGAATACGAATCGAAGATACGGTCACGAAGTACTCGCAAAAAAGAATCTAAGAGCTAAGAGAACACACGATTCCGACCACCCGAAGGCTCGAAATTCGACAACGTAAGGTAATTACCCCAAACTTTGGGAAATTACGAAAATGGCCCAAAACGTCCGAAAATCACGATACGTGATCGAATAACCAAACTGAAGTTCACAACACGTCTAACAAAGTTAAACGGACTTACCGGAAACTCGAAACAGTAATTTCGGACGAGATTCCCAAGAATCGAACTCGAGTGCGGAAAAGTCGTTAAGAAAACACGGGACTCAACAAAACAATACCGAAACGAACTCGGGTGACAAAAAGTGCAGAATTAATCATTCTCAGCATGATGAAACGGTCCCAAGCGAGTCGTCAAAACGGACCTCCGCCGAAAAAATAAAATTACCGGAAATCTGAAATTGCGGATATTACATTCTACCCTTCTTAAAAGAAGTTTCGTCCCGAAACTTAAATCAAGTAGGGAGAAGCAATATCCAACCAGAAAAACTCAACGAGATACACAAGAACCGAAAAAATCGCACCCAACGGCGAAACGTTAGAAGCAACGCGAAAGAACATACAGCGTGAAAACACGCCCCACGACGACCATAACAACGCCACCGGCAATGATTCAAAACAATAACGAGCAATTAACGACGCATCATATGCACACATTTAATCAAAGAAACGCATGCGAAAACAAGTCGCACCCGACCACAACGACTATGCGGTAGAAATAAATATAGTATTATGATAGAATTCACTCCGATTCTCGTCAACAAGAAAATGTCCGACGTCAAGACACAAACAGTTCAAGATAACAGAAAACGAGAATACCGGACATTACATTCTATCCTATTAAAAATAAGTTTCGTCCCGAAACTTAAAATAAAACATCATGGTAGAATACAAACAAAACCAAAAAGTTCACGCAACAAATATCAATTTCTACACAAATTACAGCACGAAGTACGATGCACAACTACATCACTGGACACCACCAGGCACTCCCCGAGTAGGAACGAAAACCCAATTCCCGAACATCTTGGCAACGGTCTCACAATGCACCGCTCGGTGACCCACTTGGCCACACTCGAAACAGTTGACTAACGGTGAACGACAATTCTTCGGAGTACGAGATCAGGCAACAACAGTAAGACAACCCCGTTCGAACAACAACGATCGAACAACAACGATCAAATAACAATGATCGAACAAAAATGATCAAATAACAATGATCAAACAACAACGATCAAATAACAATGATCGAACAACAATGATCAAATAACAATGATCGAATTACAACAGTCGAACAATGACTCCGAAGTCCCCACTTCAACTCCAGACATTAAAAGAACTCGTAGAAAGTGAAAGATATTACTTCCAAACAAGGTTCACAAGAATCGAACCGAACTCGAAAAGGTCACGATGATAAACAGGTCGATCTGAAACAAGGTCACAACCAGTTCGAACGATGACAACTGAGACATCAAACAAGTTCAAAAAGTATCGACGAACACGTGTAAGTCGATAGAATTTAGAAGGAGAAACTCCAGAAGTCAAATATAGTACGGGTATTAGATCCAACCTCTTATAAAAGAAATGTCGTCCCCGCAACTCACAACAACGGAAACAAGGTAACAACACAAAAAGCATCCGACAGGAAAATCTCCCATGGGTCTCTCAGAGCCGATCCTGATATCTGTGCTGAAGCGCGAACTCCGAAAGTCTCGGTAGCCAATTCACAAAACTGAATTCGGTGTCCCTCGAGTCCTCACTTGAAACGCGTTACTGACGAGAAGGACAATATACACGTGCATGCCCCGGCACATCACGATTGAAACACCTCAGCTCGGCATGCCGAAAATACAAATGCTAGATACAATGGGGCATAACGTCGCAAAACAATATAGCGGAGATGCCAACTCAGCACAACAAAGAATCATAACACATATCATATACAACGATTACCATCATAAAGTAATACACACACAAACACTACAACAACGACGATATCGTTCGGCGACCTCAACGGCCCGAACGATAACCAGCACAAAATTACAAACATTATGAAACAATCACACATGTACACAAACGTACAAACCCAAGCTTCAACATCTCACACTCGTGCGACAACACGCAAATCACCACGAGGCGATAAACAGTAAACACCAGTTCACACCTCTCACAGAGGGCTAGTACAACAAATGCGTGGCAACGCCTCGACGTTCATGCCACCAATTCGATCATACTCGGGACCAAACATCATAACGACAACGCGAACATAATACATACATACCCAGCCCTCAAACGGGAATGGATAGGTTTTAAAAACAAAAACCTCCTTTTGAAAATAATTTTGGAAACACCGATTGATCTTGAGTATCACCCTTCAAAAAAAGTACAATTGTGAAACATCGTTATCGAGACTTTGGAAAACTATTTCGCATTCGATAAAAATGAGGACACTTTCTTTTCGTGAAAAACTTTCGGAAATATTCGACCCTCGGGTCTAAGTAAAAGTGTTTCTAAAACATTGGAAATATCTCAAAACATTTTGGTCCTCGAGGTAGAAGAATTTTGAAACATATTGTGGCACCTTGGATGTACCACGAGAAAATAATTCATTTTAAAAGTACATCTCGAAATTTATTTTCTAAGGTACTCAAAGTTTTCAAAGATAATTCAATGGGCTAGAATGCCCAAAAATTTCATATAATTACACGGAACATTATAGCGCCGTGGGTCCCGCGCCGGAACCCACCAGGCTAAAAACCATTTACAAAATGCCAAAAAGGTCGATGATGGTAATATTTTAAAAACTCACAAAAGTCATTTACAAAATACTAAATATCGTCATAAGAATTTCGCCAAAACGATCAAGGCCATAATGCCAAAACTTCGGTTAAGGGAATCGGTTTTGAAATAAAACTCAGTAAAATACCGAAAGCCATTACAAAAGAACTCACGCGGAAAAGGAATACAGTCCAACATGCACAATCCAATTGAATACATCTCACAAAGATCTAGTTTAAACATACAACAAAACCTTTCCTCGAGTTTCTCACGAACTCAATCGTCGATACCTTATTCGAAACCCAACAAGGTTCTCAATTTTCACACCATACCACCCTCACGGTGGTTCAAAGGAAAACAACAATAGGCCCAGTTTTATACATATACTATATGTCACACGTATTAAATACAACTATATTCACAACACCGTGCAAATAAAATTATGCACCGCAATTAACTCATTTAGATAAAATCATGATACACAGGTACTTCGCATAAAAGAGGAGACTTACGTCCACAGGCCGCACGGAGATGATGGTCGCCCACGATACTAATCTCATCCGACACGTTGTGACTACGCACAACTCAACTTGTCACCTGACGACTCGAACGACAAGACAACACATTACTCGACAAACCACGACTCGACTCGACCCGACAGCCTAGGTTTCCGCAACCTAATCTCTGATACCATAAATGTAACACCCCCAAAACCATATGGGAATATTACACGCCGTAGACCCTTTCCACAAGGATCTACCAGGCTAAACATCCATAAACAACCAAATGCTCGCCCGGACAGGGTCAAACAATATAATAATACAGACCATTAAGGTCACTTACACATAAACACACAGACCGGTGAGGTCACACAACTCTATCAACAGAACTGACTAACAACATTACCCAAACAGGGGTCGAAACACAATACAGCGGAAGACCGAATCAACTCTAACAATACAACCAAACTCTACCAACTCTCGACTCTTGATTAGTATCGCAGCTCGTCATGCCCTTGTGCGATCTGTGATGCTCCCCTAAACTGCATGTACCGGACGCCTTGAGCAGACATCCACCCCCGATTACTCGGGGGTTAGTAAAACTCCACTGTTTTACTAGTACAAGTATAAAACGATACGAAATGCAACAAGTAAATAGCAACTACGAATTTAATACGGAAATCAATTATCAAAATGTTCCCGAGAAGTTTTAGAATTTCGAACTCAAGTAAGAGATATTTGAAAAGGAACACATCATCTCGGGGATTTTTAAAGCAGAAATTCTTTTGGACCTCGAGTTCCAATTTACAAAACCTTTTCGTAAACATTAGGGCCTTAGCCCGATTCTCGTTTCAAAGCACACTAAATAATATATCATTATGAGTCCGAGATCCATATTTAAAATGTTACCCAAACAATCACTGCTACACGATCATTGTTCGTACACATCATGTACCGAACTCCGGAGGCCTCGACGGACCTTACCCGGACCACACACACTGTTCGTACACATCATGTACCGAACTCCGGAGGCCTCAACGGACCCTACCCGGCCACACATACTGTTCGTACACATCATGTACCGAACTCCGGAGGCCTCAACGGACCCTACCCGGCCACACACATCGTTCGTACACATCATGTACCGAACTCCAGAGGTCTCGTCAGACCACTACCGGATCACACACCTTGTTCGTACACATCATGTACCGAACTCCGGAGGCCTCGTCGGACCTACCACGGAACACACGCACACACATCGACACGACACAACTCATAATCATCAAATGTCAAGCCATTCCACATTACACCGAAATGTACAATCAAGTATGTAAACCAAAACAACACAAATATCATGATCATCACAACGACTCAACAATGACCAACCACGCCCGGCACAAACTTAGATGATTTGCACATCCAACACAATTCCACGATGTTAACTAAGTGAAGGTATTATCGTTACCATCAATTGTTCGTAATAATCAATTCATACGAAGCATATACACGAAAGTAAACCAATGCATCACAACCATAATACGACGTCCCTATTCACAAGACACAATTCGTATAGTAAAATACTTGCCTTAATAACCGCTACCGAATACTACGAAGAACATGGTTCGACCGGGAAGCTCGGACCCCAAAGAAGACAACGAACGGAAGGGTTCCGACTCGAGTTCTTCACAAGAATTTCGTCCCTAAGTCATACCAATGATAAATCAACAATCGCACGATGGATAATAATCACACAACGCCCAATCCCCCCTCTAAGACCTTTTGTCGGACACCTTCAAGGCGTTGACTAAGAACTCGACCAAAACAACGAATCGAAACGATCCAACCATGGAATAACAAGGGAAATGATAGAATACATCTAAATAATCATCAATACATCACAAATCTAAGTTATTACGGTTAAATCGGACAAAACAAACAAAAACCCCCAATTCACCCAAAAGTAAGGTTTCAAGAATTTACCTTGGATTAATGATGAAGAACAATTGTTGGTGTTGTTAATCCATACCAAGAACTTGAAGAATATGAAGTTCTCTGGGATTGATGATGCCAAACCGCCCAAAAATCGCCCACGAGATCGCCCAAGAGAAGGAGGAATGAAGGAAGAGATGAAATGAGCATTCATCTCACAAAATCCGCAGAAATAGGCTAATCTGCCCTGTGTGCCGCGGCCCAACCTAAGTGTGCCGCGGCACAGGGTACAGGCTGCTCGGCCAAAACTGGAAAATGAGTGTCTGAGCTATTTCGACCATAACTCTCTCGTCCGGACTCCGATTGACTCACCGTTTGAACCATTGGAAAGCTAACTTGATGCTCTATAATATTGAAAAGATTCAAAATTTTTGGAGTTTCCAAGAATTTATGGTGATTTTACAAATTCGACTCATACTTGGAAAAGTCGTTTAATAACACTGAACTCAAGAAAACGACACCGAAACCCGAACCTGAATACGAATCGAAGATACGGTCATGAAGTACTCGCAAAGAAGAATCTAAGAGCTAAGAGAACACACGATTCCGACCACCCGAAGGCTCGAAATTCGACAACGTAAGGTAATTACCCCAAACTTTGGGAAATTACGAAAATGGCCCAAAACGTCCGAAAATCACGATACGTGATCGAATAACCAAACTGAAGTTCACAACACGTCTAACAAAGTTAAACGGACTTACCGGAAACTCGAAACAGTAATTTCGGACGAGATTCCCAAGAATCGAACTCGAGTGCGGAAAAGTCGTTAAGAAAACACGGGACTCAACAAAACAATACCGAAACGAACTCGGGTGACAAAAAGTGCAGAATTAATCATTCTCAGCATGATGAAACGGTCCCAAGCGAGTCGTCAAAACGGACCTCCGCCGAAAAAATAAAATTACCGGAAATCTGAAATTGCGGATATTACAATACTGCCCTGAAAATCTCAAAGAATAATACGAATATCGTACTAGTGAGTCACATTCCGGACAATGATTCCTCAAGGTAACCATTTTTAGTGCTAATCTCAGCCATGAAGAAAGTCAAGGTTCAAGGATCAACAAACGTGAAATGAGCCGACCGACAATATAAATGTTGAAGTTATAACAAGCTAACTCGTCTAGTCCGACAACCTCGTGACATAAACATAAGAAATGCAGCACAAATGACATTTCCCGGACAGCAATTCCTCTTATTTAATAATTATTATGATTCGAGTTAACCACTAGGTTTCGACTCCCGGAATGTTTCATCGGAAGAATCCTAGGGTGGATTTCCATTCTCATGTATTAGGGAACCATTTGACGTAAAAGACACTCATAGGGCTCATGAATGCTTCTAGTTACTAAGTCTCATTCTACAGCGGCGAAAAAACTCGAGTATTTTTTTTTTTTGGTTTTTTTTGCACGTCCAATTCAAGGTTGCTGTTTTACGCGAATGTAAACAACGGGTCACGCGAATGCATCCGGTTACTTGGCTTCCTCTCATAGGAGATGCGATTTTTCCGAACAATTATTCTCTCTTACACATGTCTATTCAAGGTTGTCATTTTACGCAAATGTAAACTACGGGTTACGAGAATACACCCGATTACTAGAGTTCCCATCTCGGACTTACATCCGAGAACACATTTTTGGGAATTAAACTGTCCGAACCAATGCCTAATCGTAGGTACTTAGTTGAATGCTTACTAGGCCCAATGTCTCTAGGCGACTAGCTAAGTGAATAGTGCAACCAAACATATAGACGGTGGCTCGTGTAATGCGGACACTACAAACACGTATGTCTCATATCCCGAATGCCAAGGCTACCACAATGACGCAAAAAACAGACCAAAATGAGTACTCGAGTATAAAATAGCATAATGTGAACTCGACTAGACTTATCCGGTTCTTCAAATAGAATTTAGAATTATATAATCAGTCTTACACATGGCCGCATGATATTCACACGAAATATCAAAAATACCAAACAAGACAAGAAAGACAAACTAAATAAATAAAAAAAACTAAAAGTTAACTCCCCTCCCCCAAACTTGAGAAGTATATTGACCCCAATGGACGACAAATAAAAATAATCAGTAAAAGATAGGTCAAGTACTCCCCTGAAAAAAAAGCTCAGGCACTAACATCAGCCTCGTCAGGTGAAGTAGGTGGTGTAGGTGGCCTGGTCGGAGGTATGAATGGTCTGTCTGGGTGGAAGATATGGCCCGTCCACACTGCTAAGTCCTTCTGATGGTAAGCATCTCTCGCCGCTAAACGCCTCTCAGCACGCCGATTGGCCCGGCGGACCTACTCGTACATCTCGCACAGCTGCGATCACACCGTCTTGCTCTGCTTGAATCTCCTCCCTCAGGTCGTCAGACATCGCTTGTAAAATGTGATCTCTCGCTGGGGGTGGAGCAGACTCGATCTGATCATCTGTATCAGTCGCCGGCTCATGAGTAAGCAGAAGGGGCTCTGAGGTAATCTGAATGGGAGGCGAGTGCTCGTGTGGCTCATCCAAAAGAACACCTCGTCCTCGCGGGTGTGCTCGTGCGTCTCCCCACTGGTCGAAATGAGAGATGATACGATGGTCAATCGGACCCTGGGGTGCGATGCTAGGCTCTTCATCCGACCAAATCACACCTGACTGGCGGCATAAGGCGCAAATCAGAGATGGATGTCTTAGTCCCATGTTGGCGCCTCCCTTGATGCATTGTAGTATGGACCGGGCCAGACGTGGGGCCACATCGAATTTGAGGCCGGACGTGATGTCATAGAGCAGTCGAGCATGAGGAAGTAAGACAGAGCATATCTGTGAAGTAGGGTCAACCCACGAGCAAAGGAAGTATAGCCAGGCTCGTCCTAGCCGACTGAGCCATGAGCTCTTAAAGAAGAAAGATGCGGACCCCGGTACATGCGTCTCCCAAACAGACTCTGGCTGAGTAAGTTCTTCCAACAATGCCTCCCTCGTAAGGCTACCATCGTCATCATGAAAGCCGATTCATCTATCTCGGGTAGCTCATATAAATGCCGAATCACTACTGTAGACAAGTCAACTGTCTGACCACGGACAACAACCTCTGTACGAATATCCGGTCTCCCCAACATCGGTCCTCCCTGCGTATGGTGTAGCAAAGCACGGGTGTAGAATTCATGCACGATAGAGATGACGGCCGGCTCGGGCTATGCGACAAATCATGTCCAGTCTATCTCGGTGATCATGGGTAATAATTCATCGTCTTGAGGGGCGGGAGTGAATCCTCGCTCGAGAATAATGGGCCGCGGGCAAATCCTTTCATTGAAGAGTCGATGAACCTCAGGGTCAGAGAGATGATGGGATTGCCCATCTGTCAGGTTTTGAGAGGTTTCCCCTATCGGGGGAGATGATTGAGTCGTAGCCTGGTTGGATTTTAGTTTTCTCTTTCGAGCCATTACGAGTTCCTGGAGAATAAAAACAGGATAACAAACAATGAAATGGTAAAACAAGATACCAACCACAAATTTATAAAGTGTGAGAAACATATATACGAATATAGTGTTAAAAACTTCTCAACTTCATCCGAGAGACATGATTTGAAAACTTAATTCCAAATAAGCATTAGGGTTGGGGGATTATACTATTCAGATAATCATATTCGTTGCATAAGATCGGTGATGTTAAGATTGACCAAGTTCCACTTGGGCATTTTTTCAAACACTTCGTGTGCGCACACTCAAGTCAAAAGAAAAATAATTATTTGTGAATTCAATCACCAAAAACAAATAATTTCACACTAATTCATGATAATACACGAAGCATAATCAACATCAATCGATAGTCTTAATATATTTCGATTAAAATCTCAATAAAACTCAGAAGGTAAGCATATTCATAAAAGAACGAAAAAGAATACCCAATTCATGATCCTTGAAATTATTTCAGCAATTAAACGTAAAGAAGATGGATTACCTGGTGTTGGATCAAAGATGATGATAAAAAGAAGAGTTGATTTGAAGAAAACCACCTGCGCCGCGGAAGAAGGGTTTTAGAGAGGGATACTTGTGTGTTCGGCCGAATGACCTCCTTCCTGCCCTTTGCGTTTAATATTTTTCAGCAGGGGCCGCGGCGCGTAGTGAGTGGGCCGCGGCCCTCAGTACAGGAAGATTATACGTTCTGCGAGACTAGCAGCGTGCCGCGGCTCGGAGTGTGGGCGCCGCGGCTTCCAGAGCAAGTGTGCCGCGGCTCAGTATGTGCATGCCGTAGCCCATAGTACAGCCAGTTGGGCGCGTTTTGGGGGTTTTGGCGTGCCGCGGCTCCTGGACGAGTGTGCCGCGGCCCAGAATATGTGTGCCGCGACCCCTAGTACAGTGGGTTGAGCCCAAATTGGAGTCTTTTGCGTGCCGCGTCCCATTCTTAGTGCGCCGCGGCCCTAACTGAAAATTGGCCATGGTTCCTGCGAAGGTTTTTCAACTATCATCAAATAAAACACGTGAGAAAAGCACAGTAAAGCAAAAATACCGAAAAAATTAGACTCCTAAAATGGAAAAACAACGAAAACAAAAATCTACTACTAATACTCGGTTTGCCTCCCGAGAAGCGCTAAGTTTATAGTCTTCAGCCGGACTCTGCTAGACTTCACTTCACGGCGGATAGGACGACTGTTGACTTCTGCGCGTCCATTGGATCACCAGTGTAAATTTTTAACCGCTGGCCGTTGACTTTAAATTTTCGATTCTCACATTGTACTCCCACTGCGCCGTGCGGAAACACTTGGACCACATTGAAAGGCCCCGACCATCATGAACCTAATTTCCCAGGAAACAACCGCAAGCGAGAATTGAATAATAAAACCTTTTGACCCAGAACGAACTCTCGATGTATAATGTGCTTATCATGCCACTCCTTGGTTCCCTCCTTATATAGTTTAGCATTCTCGTAGGCATCATGACGTATCTCCTCCAACTCATTCAACTACAAGCAGTGCTTTTCACCGGCCGATTTAAGATCAAAGTTGAGTTTCTTGATCGCCCAATATGCACGATGCTCCATCTCTACCGGTAAATGACAACCTTTCCCATAAAACAACCTATATGGTGACATACCAATAGGTGTCTTATACGTTGTACGGTATGCCCAAAATGTATCATCGAGTTTATGGGACCAATCTTTTCGAGACGAGTTGACTATTTTTTCTAAGATCCACTTAAGCTCTCGATTGGATATTTCGACTTGACCACTCGTTTGGGGATGGTAGGCTGCAGCAACACGATGAGTGACTTCGTATTTCTTTAAGACCGCATCAAGGAACTTGTCAAAATATGAACCACCATCACTGATAATTGCACATGGAGTCCCAAAGCGCGTGAAAATGTATTTTTTTATGAACTTGATCACGACGTTAGACCCATTAGTTGGTAGTGCTACCACTTCGACCCACTTCGAGACATAATCCACGGCTACTAGAATATATAGGTTCTTATTTGATGGAGGGAATGGGCCCAAAAAGTCGATCCCCCATATGTCGAACAACTCAACCTCAAGAATAGTGTTCAACGGCATTTCATGTCGTTTGGAGATGTTTCCATCCGTTGACACCGGTCACATGAGGACACAAATGAATGAGCATCATTGAATAACGATAGCTAGTAGAAACCCGACTGCAAGACTTTTGCCGCTGTCCTAATGCCACTAAAATGCCCACCGTAGGGTGATGCATGTCAATGACTCAACACACTGTGAATTTCCTCGTCTGGAATACATCTGCGAATGATTAGGTCGGGACATCTTTTAAAAAGAAAAGGGTCATCCCATAAGTAGTACTTTGCGTCTGAAATCAGCTTCTTCTTTTGATGACGAGAGAAGTCATTTTAAATTATGTTGCTTGCAAGATAGTTCACTAGATCAGCATACCAAGGTGCTTGTTGTGATCCCCAACAACGGCGCCGAAAACTTGTTACATATTTTCCGTGAACGCAAGTGCACGTTGTCGTATACAAGTAATACAATGATGAGTAAAGTATCGTTCCCTCGAGGACTGATGTGCTAATTACCAATTTATTGGTATTTCTAATTTTATTTGAACGACCGGAAAATTTGGGGTTGAACAATTA
The DNA here is from genome assembly GCA_033398695.1 of Orobanche coerulescens. Lineage (NCBI taxonomy): Eukaryota > Viridiplantae > Streptophyta > Magnoliopsida > Lamiales > Orobanchaceae > Orobanche > Orobanche coerulescens. The sequence continues at coordinate 140,218,889 of CM065809.1, read as the reverse complement.
TTAATAAATAAATATTTCGATAACTAAAATAAACAAGAAAATCAATAATCCGATAAAAGGAGTTTCAAATAGGAGAAGAATCTAGGATTAAGAATTCACCTCGATTAATCCAAATTAATCTTGATTTAAGTAAGTTATGCAATTTCCTAATTAATTGAAAGCAAAGATTATCTAGTTTAATCTAATTCCCCTTCCGAGGTCAGTAGAACTTCCAAACACGATCAATTCACTCTATTCCTAGGTGAATTAATTCGACATTAGCCAAAAAGATCTATAATTTTCAAAATATCGATTCTTCATAATTCTTATGAGTATATTCCTATCTCACAAGATAAAATGGTTTTCTCCCAATTATCGCTACTCACTATCCTCTTCCGATTTAAGTTAAGCAGCTAGAACAATTCAATCGTCGGCCACACAATTGAAAGCATTAAGAACAATCGGGAAAACTCAATAGAAAAGGGAAAACTATCAATAATGTAAAATCAAGAATTAATTCATCATAATTTTGGTTTCATCTCAATCCTAGAATAAAGGAATCTAGCCCGACATGCTAGAAATCAATACAAAATGCAAGAATTAAACATAAGGTTCGAGAATTTCAAACACTATTGAAGAACTCGTCCCCCTTCCGTACTCTTGCTCTGCTATGTTCTCTGCTGCTAGGTCTTCTGTTCTCTTCTGATTTCCTCCCCCTTTTTTCTGTCCTTCCACCAGCTTTTATAACCTTCCCATGCCTCTATTCCGCATCTCGAGAATTAGGTCTTCTTTCGCTCCAAAACGGCCAAAATCGCGAAGTATCACCAGGGTTCCCGCCGCTACGGGCCGCGGCCCGGAATAAGTGTACCGCGCCCTAGTCAACCTGCTGCCCAGGTCTGGGTAAGAAATCAGTACGGGCCGCGGCCCGTAGAGAGTGTGCCGCGGCCCTTGGTACAGTTTGTGACGTAGTACTTTGTGTTATGCCTGTGATGCGGCCCAGCTCTTTGTGACGCGGCCCTCTACCGAAAATTTTCGTTTTTGGCCTGTTTTTCTTCGTTCAAGCTCCAGGACTCTAATTTCCTTCAAAACACATAAACATCATGCATTAGGAGCTCATTTCTGCAGAATTACACCAAAAATAGGGATAAAATAATGACAATAAAGCATACAAAAATACATGTAACAGTAGCTCCTTGCTGTACTTCTCCTGGTTGATGAAGGTTCCTATAAGCAACTGCTTAACCTGAAGTCCTATAAAGTAATTAAGTTCTCCCATCATGCTCATTTCAAATTTACTTTGCATGAGATGAGAGAACCTTTGACATAAAGCAAGGTTAGTGGAACCAAATATCAAATCATCTATATATATTTGAACCATTAACAGGTCGTCTCCTTCCTGTATCTTAAATAGAGTCTTGTCCACAGAATCTTTCTAAAATCCATTATTGGTTAGGTACACATGGTTCTGTACCATGTTCTAGGTGCTTGCTTAAGTCCATACAGAGATTTCCGTAGTTTGTATACTAAATCTCCGCCTTCAGTGTTGACAAACCCTGGTGGTTGTTCAACATAAACTTCTTCGGCGAGATCTCCATTCAGGAATGCGCTTTTAACATCCAATTGATATACTATAAAGCTCTTATGAGCAGCAAAGGCTAGAAATATCCTGATGGCTTCTAATCTGGCTACAGGGGCAAATGTTTCATCATAATATATGCCTTCTTCCTGTTTATAGCCTTGTGCAACTAGACGGATTTGTTATAAGATTAACTATCATCTTTCTGGATTCAAAATTGTTATCATGATTTGTATTTCGTCAAGAACATACGAATTCTACCACTACAATCAACATAGCAATTGGTCTAAATCATCAATTCCATGATTATACTTAAAAACCATCATACATCCTATCAAATTCCCTCTTTGATGTGATATATATACCAAGAACATCAAGAACATCAAGAACACCATGATTCCATAATCATGATTATAACAAATGGCATAATCGAAGACATATATCATTGTATCTTCCATTATACAATTCACATAACCTCAAGAATCATAACAACGATACCATAATCATCTTCATAGGAATTATTCATCAACAATAACATCAAAATCTGAATTCAAGGTGTAGAGTTCATCAACATACCTCAAGAACATGAATAACACAATCAAACTCTTCAAGAATCATTGATATCTTCATATCCAAGCCTCAAATCCATGTTCCGAATCTCATAAACAAGATAGAAGAGGTTTATTCTCACTAACACACTCAGAAGGACGAAGTTTGGAGGAAGGTATTGTTTTTCTCTCGTGAAGAAATGAGGAACCGATCCTTATTTTATAACCTTCACAACCATTACGTACGTTATCAACCAATATTAACGTACGTAATGCTACTTTACGTACGCTACATGTAACACCCCCAAGACGATCAGGGCATATTACTGCGCCGTGGACCCCACTCTTTGGAATCCACCAGGCCAACGCACCAAAATGACATACGACAAAATACGTAAATCATCGACAATAAAAATTTTCTCAATCCACGACATTTAAATCCAAAGACTGAAATTTGACAATACAATTTGACATCAAATTCATTCCCAAAACGGGTACACAAAATTAATAAATTCAAGAAAGAAGTACTCGAGTACTTAAGAAAATGACATAATAAGTAAATCCCAAAACAAAACACCAATAGACAACCATTGAACAGAATCACGCCTGCCCTTCATCCTCGTACGGCTCGCATGCTCGTTTGCTTCCATGACCTGTACCTGAAATACAAAAGTATTTCCCCCATTTAACGGGTTAGTGACAACTGCTAGTGCAAGTACAATCCATTTGAACTACAGTTCTAATCAGATGAAAATATGCACCAAAAATCATTTTAGAAATCATTTATATTCCGGAATATTTACGGTGCACAAGCACAAAACACATTTCTCCAACAAAACAATTCAAAGTTAACCGTTGGTACGAGACTCACGACCACCGTACCCCGCAGAGCCCCGTCGGACATCCCTGGCTGGTTAACCATAGCTCGTGATACGCACACTCACGACAATACGTATCCCTAGAGGCCCCGTCGGACCGTCCCTAGGTGAACATACACATATTCATCCATACAACCACGAAAAGCCATAATTCAAATACTAGAACGCGTAAACAAATGTAAAGTACTTGCCTTTGAGACATCTTCGAAGAATCGGGAATGAATAACGACTACGAAAGATCCGGATGGAAAACGACGGTTCCTAAACGAAGTATTAACATAGCTCAGTCCTAACGGACATCAATAATCGAAAAGAATACAACCATAACCCCAATTACCAGCTATGACAATATACGTTCAATCGATACGGGCGAGGGTTTATGCAAAATCTCCCCGAATTGATAATTCGCGGATTAAACTCGATGAAATCGGATTGAGAATCACCCAATAACAACAATTGGTAAAGAATAATACAACATACTTGAACAATTCGAGATTAATCAAGCAAAATCGAAAAACCCCCAAAATGGACAAAGTTAGGGTTCTAAGCTATTTACCCCGGATTTGGACGGTGTTGGGTGATCTTGTTGATGATAATATGTTACCACAACACCACGGTGATGGAAAATGAAGAACACACGGTTCGAAAGTGGTAGAAATCGCCCGACGAAGAAAACGAAAGGAAATAATGAGAAATGAGGTTCTGACCTCTGCCCGCTATTCTTAAAACAGCAGGCTGTTACGGCCATAACAAGGGCTGCATTACGGCCGTAACAAGGCCAACATTATGGCCGTAATGAATGGAGTGTTACGGCCGTAATACTCCACTGGACAGCAGTCTAAGAAGCTGCTGTTCGAACTGTTTCGGACGACTCCGAAACCCAGACCTGCTATCTGTAATATCCAGTTGTAATTCATTCATTATCATTCAGTAATTATCAATCAGTAATGGTCACTCAGTAATTTTCACTCATTAATAATCACTCATCATTCATGATCCATTCATTTGTATTCATCGTTGGTATTTTGTAACCGTGTATCAGTTACCGATCGTCATTTGCCTCCGTTTGAGTTTCGAGACGAGAGTATTATCATTATCATCGTGATTGGTAGTCTTGTGTTGGAAGTATCATCTATGGCATGTTGTGGACTTGTTTACATTCACATACGTATGGTTTGTCGGATCATTCACCATTTGTAGCGAGAAACGGAGTTGTCGAATTTTTTGTCACTACAGCAGCGAGTTACGACCGGAACTAATCAGGCATTATGGCCATAACATGCATTCGTTGGTTTAAGAATGTTTTGGACGAAGGGGAGATATGGCCGTAAGGATAGGCGGATACGGCCGTATCATGCGTTCGTTGCTTTCAGAACAGTTCGGACGAATGAGACTTACGGCCGTAAGGGTTGCGGCATACGGCCGTAAGATGAGGCAGGTACGGCCGTAAGGCTTGGCCGGTTACGGCCGTACGATTCAAGCAGGGCGTCCAGGCAGTTTCGACGAAGGCTTCATATGCCCATAAGTTTTGCCGAGTACGGCCGTATCAGTCGAGTTACGCCCGTAAGGCATGTGCGGGTACGGCCGTATGACTATCGGTAGGTGTTTGGACGAGGGCGAGTTACGCCCGGAAGGAGGGCTTGTTACGGCCGTAAGGGTGTTGACCTTGGAAGGTTACAGCCGTAAGATAGGTGAGTTACGGCCGTAACTCGGAGCTGTATTTAAAGGATTGAACGGGACTTTGAGCTCATTTTCTCATTTCTTCATCTTGGTTTCGAGAGAGAGAGTTGGAGGGAGAGATTTTTCATCATCAAACACTTATGTGTTCGGATTTCATCATCTTCATTCGTTTGTGAAGCTTGGATAGTCTATTTAACACGTGTTCATCGGATCAAAGTATTTGGATCTTCAAAGATAATATTCTTCAACATCTTGGATTTTGATTTTGTGTTGAGATATGATGTTTTGGATGTTATAATCATGTTGTATGAAGAGATATACGTATAATTATGAGTGTGTATGAATATTCATTGGATTATTGAAGGAATTATTCAAGAACACTTTGAATATTGAGTTGGATTTGGGGGTTTTCGATTAGTTGTTGTTGAAATCATGATTTGGGATATTCATATTGGATTATTGATTGTATTGGAGATGTTTTTGTTGGTTTGGAACACTCCTTGGGGATTTGATATCAGTATAGTTAAGGATTGGTTGTAAACAATCGAATATCGGTTACAACGTGTTTGATATAATGCCCCAATGAACTTGGTTTAGTCGTATCGACGTTTTAAGTTAGTTATAATCGTGTTTGATTAGTATGTTGATCAGATTGTTGGTAATTATTGTTATTCAAGGTTGTTCGAGCGACCGACACCTCATTTAGGACGTTTATTCGTGGAAGGACATTCTTCATCGGTGTTGAGTAAGTTAATTCTTACTCGGTTAAAAGGATATTCATTCCTTTCGTTGTTGTTCATTCATAATCATAATTCATTCATAATGTATTAACCATATTGAGACTTGTAATTGTCAATTAATCACTTATTTCATGAGGAACGACAGTTACAATCATTTCAAAGAGCTATCATTCATTTCACTATTATTTAATCTCGGTGAGTCATTCTTGACCCTTGTCGGGTTGTTATTCATTAATAATCATCATGGTCACTTTTGATCGTGTGACCTTCTGGGTTCATATTGCGTGTCCGGGTGCGGATGTGTGGAATTTTTAGTCGGGCACACGATAGTCATGTGTTGGGTTCACCGGTACATTGGACTGTGCACACGGTAACGCTTACCTCCGTGAGACTAATTAGGTACAAGGACGGGTGTGTCCGGGCACTCATCTTGTGCACTCGCACAGAACATTACGGGCGTACTATGATGCTCCCCTTCAGCTTAAATTCATAACTAAAGGATATTTCATAATGGAGATATATCATGATTGTGTATATTCAACCCTTGAGGATTGTTGTTCTGTGTAACTGGGGGATATTGTTTTCAGGTCACGGCAAGGCAAAGGCACGGGAAGATCATGTTGACGACGAGGAGTCCCAGTGATACTAGTAGAGGAGCCCCAGTCCTTTTAGTCTTTCATGTCTTTCTTCATTTTATTTCCGTTGCAAACTTCCGGTTGAATGTTCATTTATTCAAGGTTGTATATTTTGTCTTCATATAAAATGTACAAGTATTCTGTATTCCTAGGTGTATGGTACTTAAAGCCCCTCATCGGAGTATTTAGTAATATAATGTGGTTCGGTACTACAATTATATTATTTAATTCATTAATTTTCATTCGCCTGGTGGGTCCCAGTTGGGGTTCCACAGCACTGTAATAGTCTCCTAGTTTGGGGTGTTATAGAGTTGGTATCGGAGCGTGGTTTTGAATACTACCTTCCGAGTCATGTCTCATTGAAATCATCATTCACCAGACTAGTATCATTAGACTTTCGCGTCACGTGTGACCTGTGCAAATGCCAAGCCCCTCAGACCAAGAACTGTAAGATTTCTGACGCCATGGTATAATTTCTGGCAATAAGAATCATTCATTCATCACTCATCAGTTAACAATCCTCAAACATCATTTTCATTTTGATCATGTTGATCATGTTAACTCATTAATCACTCAGTTCATTTCATTACTCAGTTGTTGATCTTGAGGATCATATCATTAATCTTGTTAACTTGTTCAAGATAATCATTTCAGGAATATCATCAAATAATCATGTCACCTCAGTTAATCATTCATGTAATCACTGTGTTAGAGCGCGTATGCTCATTTTCATCATTTCATGACGTAATCATAATGCAATACTCATACGAGATCTATGATTATCGTGCGATCTTCCTACTTCAGTATGGAGAGAGCTGTCAGGGGATGCAGGGGGAGAGGCCGCGGTGCGGGCCGAAACCCGGGAAATAATCACTCACTATCGGGAAGTCGTACCCAGGACTCAGCTCGATCGAAAGATGTTCGGGTTGATCCACTCACTTTTATGCAGGTCATGATGATCCATATGCAATTGCTTAATCATCATTGCGCCACTCTGGCTGAATTAATCGAGAGAACTCTCACGTATGAGCTTGCTGCTAAGGAAATTATGGAGCAACAACCTTCATCTGCTAGCAAGAAATCAATGAAGCGTAATCAGTCCGAAGGCGGTCAGTCAACCTTCAAGAAGTCTCGTGTGGGCTGTACTTTTTCTGCGCGACCTCCTACGGCGCATAAGCCCGCAGAGTCTCAGTCCCGAGCAGCCAGTTCGTCCATCACCTGTTTCAACTGTGGAGAACTTGGTCATTTCAGCACTAGGTGTTCGAGGCAAGCTATCACCTGTTTCAACTGTGGGATTGCCGGGCATAAGGTTCGTTTCTACCGAAGAGACTCCAAGCATACTCCTGTGGCATCTCAGGCCCCGAAGCAATCAGCGGTTCAGAATCAGGCCACTCAGTCCGTGTTGTTTAAGACGACGGGAGCAACTAAAGGCGGAGCTCATATTTTTCAGACATGGGCATCCAGTTTAGGGGGGGCGGCAAGTCCCGAATTCATGAGATGAAGAGGACCGACGATCCGGAGGCCTAAATGATCTCAGGTACACTCGATATTCTATCCCAACCTGCATGTACCCTTTGTGATACTAGTGCATTGCATTCATTCATTTTCGAGTCATGTTTGAGTATACTACTTCTGGATAGTTCCACTAGTTGTGAACCCTATGTCATTGGTCTACCAGACGGTAGAAGAATTTTCGGAAATCATGAGGTTAAGAACTGACCGAATTAATCTTAATGACCGCGATTGGTTGGCGGACCTAATCGTGGTGGATTTATCTAAGGACGATGTAATATTAGGTATTAGTTGGATGGATCGTCATGATGCCATCCTCAGTGTTCGTAAGCGTATGGTCACTATCATTTCAGTCGTTGGAGCCGAGTGTGTATTTCAGGGAGGTAATCCCCGTTGTTCCAGAAGAATCATTAATATGATGAAAGTAGTGAAATTACTCAATCAGAAGTGTTCAATCATTCATTATATCATTGTCATCGATTGACCGTTATAAGGCAATCGAGATGTTCAATCATTCATTGTATCATCGTCATCGATTGGCCGTTCTAAGGCAATCGAGGTGTTCAATCATTCATTATATCATCGTCATCGATTGGCCATTATAAGGCAATCGAGGTGTTCAATCATTCATTATATCATTGTCATCGATTGACTGTTTTAAGGCAATCGAGACGTTCAATCATTCATTATATCATTGTCGTCGATTGGCCGTTCTAAGGCAATCGAGGTGTTCAATCATTCATTGTATCGTTGTCATCGATTGGTCATTCTAAGGCAATCGCGGTGTTCAACCATTTGTGGTATCATTGTTATCGATTGACTATGTACTCCCAGACGAGCTACCTGGTTTACCTCAACCGAGGGATGTGGAATTCACGATAGAGTTGGAGCCTGGTACGTCCCCATTATCGATGGCACTATATCGGATGGGCCTGACCTAAGTGCATGAACTAAAGAATCAATTGGAGGATTTGACCGAGAAGGGTTATTTTCGACCGAGTGCATCCCTGTGGGGAGCACCAGTGTTAATTATTAAGAAGAAGGACGGTTCATTTCGTTTGTGTATTGATTATCGGGAGTTGAACAAGGTGACGATCAAGAATAAGTATCCTCTACCCCGTATTGATGATCTCTTAGACCAACTTCAGGGAGCTTCAGTATTTTCCAAGATCGACTTAAGATCTGAATATAATCAGTTGTGAATTCGAGAGTTGGATATCACGAGGACGGCATTTTGAACACGCTTTGGTCATTATGAGTTCGTGGTAATGCCGTTTGGGTTAACTAATGCACTTACGGTATTCATGGAATTAATGAAATCAGGTTTTCATCAACTATTTGGATCAGTTCGTGGTTGTTTTCATTGATGACATTTTGATTTATTCTCGTGATCAAGGGGAGCACGAGGGTCACCTTCATCAGGCTCTCGACGTGTTGAAACGAGAGCAACTTTATGGAAAGTTTTCCAAATGTGAGTTCTGGATGCCCAAATTGATGTTTCTCGGACATGTAATTTCATCAGACAGTGTGCGTGTTGATCCTCAGAAGACGGAGGCTATCCGAGAATAGTTACCTCCGAAGAATGTTAAGGAAATCTGAAGCTTCTCGGATTAGCCGGTTATTATCGGCGGTTTGTGGAAGGATTTTCTAAAATCGCTCAACCAATGATGAACCTTTTGCGAAAGGATAAGAAATACACGTGGTCCGACGCGTGTCAGCGGAGTTTTGAGGAACTCAAGAGTCGGTTAATTTCAGCACCTGTCCTTTCCTTGCCACAAGGGACAGAAGGATTTGTGGTTTATAGTGACGCGTCCGGACACGGTCTTGGATGTGTATTAATGCAGAATGGGAAGATTATTGCCTATGCTTCACAGCAATTGAGACCTTACGAGGTTAATTATCCGACCCACGACCTGGAGCTAGCAGTTGTGGTTTTCGCGTTGAAGATTTTGCATCATTACCTTTATGGCGTCACCTGTCAGATATTCACCGATCATAAGAGTTTTAAGGATATATTTACTCAGAAGGAGTTAAATATGTGATAGAGGCGGTGGTTGGAACTAATCAAAAATTATGATATCGAGATCCTGTACCACCCGGGTAAGGCAAAACGTGGTTGCCGATGCCTTGAGTCGTAAGTCCGTTCAGGAGCAAATGCTTGCTCGTTTGCAGTTCAGAAGGAGCTTCAGCAGGAATTTCTTAGACCCGAGATCGAGGTCTGGCTTCAGCGAGTGCAAGGGCAACTTTGCATGTTAGAGATTTCATCACCACTTGAGGAGGCAATCAGAGTGAATCAGGGTTCAGACCCATCATTGTTGCGCATCCGTGAGGATGTGGCTCAGGGGAAAGCCCCTGGATTTTTGGTCCACGAGGATGAACTTTTATGATTTAAGAATCGGTTATGCGTACCGGCGAATGACGAGTTGAAAAACTCGATTTTGAGAGAAGCTCATGTTACCCCTTATTCCATTCATCCGGGGTCTAGCAAGATGTACAAGGACTTGAAACAAAAATTACTGGTGGAGTAATATGAAGCGAGAAGTCGCCGAATTTGTTTCGAGATGTTTAACCTGTCAGCAAGTCAAGATAGAATATCAGCGACCGGCGGGTATGCTGAAACCGCTCCCTATTCGAGAGTGGAAGTGAGAAGATATTTCTATGGACTTCATCACGAGTTTGCCGACGATTCATCGTGGCATGAATACAATTTGGATAGTTGTGGACCGTTTAATTAAGTCAGCTCATTTCCTTGATATTAAGGATCCGTGGGCTCCCGATAGACTTGCCCAGTTGTTCATCAAAGAGATAGTGAGATTGCATGGTACTCCTAAGAGTATTGTTTCCGATCGTGACAGACGATTCGTGTCACATTTTTGGAAATCAGTTCATCGTGTTATGGGAACTCAGCTTAATCTCAGCACCGCTTTTCATCCACAGTCCGACGGACAATCAGAGAGGACTATTCAGACATTGGAGGACATGTTGAGGGCATGCGTCCTCGATTGGAAAGACGATTGGGAAGCCCAACTACCGTTGATTGAGTTCACGTACAATAATAGTTGGCATACTTCGATTAAAATGGCACCTTACGAGGCCTTGTACGGTCGTAGTTGTCGATCTCCTTTGTGTTAGGATGGCTTATCAGAATCAATCGGCACTGAGTCTGATATGCTTATAGCCGCCCGTGAGGAGGTAGCTTTGTTCAGGAGTCGTTTGTTGACCGCTCAGAGTCGACAGGAATCATACGCAGATAATCATCTTCGACCATTAGAGTTCGAGACAAGTGACCACGTGTTGGTCAAGGTATCCCCGAGTCGAGGTATTTTCTGATTCGGAAAACGGGGGAAGTTGAGTCCGAGATTCATCGGACCGTTTGAGATTTTGGATCGAGTAGGCAGTCTGGCTTATCGATTAGCTTTACCTCCGGCGTTGAGCCGAATTCATAATGTGTTTCACGTCTCTTAGTTGCGGAAGTATGTTGTCGACCAGAGTCACATACTTCAGTTCAACGAAATCGAGATTGCGGATGATAATTCGTATGAGGAACGTCCTATACGAGTTTTAGAGCGGCGAATCAAACAGTTGAGGAACAAGACGATTCCTTTGGTCAAGATTCATTGGTCTAGACATGGAGTCGAAGAGGCTACTTGGGAAATCGAGGATAGTATGCGGGAGAGTTATCCCGAGTTGTTTGACCCTTAGTTTCGAGGACGAAACTCTTTTTAAGGGGGGGAGTATGTAAGACCCAGTTGTAATTCATTCATTAGCATTCAGTAATTATCAATCAGTAATGGTCACTCAGTAATTTTCACTCATTAATAATCACTCATCATTCATGATCCATTCATTTGTATTCATCGTTGGCATTTTGTAACCGCGTATCAGTTACCGATCGTCATTCGCCTCCGTTTGAGTCTCGAGATGAGAGTATTATCATTATCATCATTATTGGTAGTCTTGTGTTGGAAGTATCATCTATGTCATGTTTTGGACTTGTTTACACTCACATACGTATGGTTTGTCGGATCATTCATCATTTGTAGCTAGAAACGGAGTTGTCGGATTTTTTGTCACTACAGCAGCGAGTTACGGCCGTAACTAATCAGGCATTACGTCCGTAACATGCATTCATTGGTTTAAGAATTTTTTGGACGAAGGGGAGATACGGCCGTAAGGATAGGCGGATACGGCCGTATCATGCGTTCGTTGCTTTCAGAATAGTTCGGACGAATGGGACTTACGGCCGTAAGGGTTGCGACATGTGGCCGTAAGATGAGGCAGGTACGGCCGTAAGGCTTGGATGGTTACGGCCGTACGATTCAAGCAGGGCATCCAGGCAGTTTCGACGAAGGCTTCATACGCCCGTAAGTTTTGCCGAGTACGGCCGTATCAGTCGAGTTACGCCCATAAGGCATGTGCGGGTACGGCCGTATGACTATCGGTAGGTGTTTGGACGAGGGCAAGTTACGCCCGTAAGGAGGGCTTGTTACAGCCGTAAGGCCGTTGACCTTGGAAGGTTACGGCCGTAAGATAGGTGAGTTACGGCCGTAACTCGGAACTGTATTTAAAGGATTGAACGGGACTTTGAGCTCATTTTCTCATTTCTTCATCTTGGTTCCGAGAGAGAGAGAGTTGGAGGGAGAGATTTTTCATCATCAAACACTTATGTGTTCGGATTTCATCATCTTCATTCGTTTGTGAAGCTTCGATAGTCGATTTAACACGTGTACATCGGATCAAAGTATTTGGATCTTCAAAGGTAATATTCTTCAACATCTTGGATTTCGATTTTGTGTTGAGATATGATGTGTTGAGATATGATGTTTTAGATGTTATAATCATGTTGTATGAAGATATATATGTATGATTATGAGTGCGTATGAATATTCATTGGATTATTGAAGGAATTATTCAAGAACACTTTGAATATTGAGTTGGATTTGGGGGTTTTCGATTAGTTGTTGTTGAAATCACGATTTAGGATATTCATATTGGATTATTGATTGTATTGGAGATGTTTTTGTTGGTTTGGAACAATCCTTGGGGATTTGATATCGCTATAGTTAAGGATTGGTTGTAAACAATCGGATATCGGTTACAACGTGTTTAATATAATGCCCCAATGAACTTGGTTTAGTCGTATCGATGTTTTGAGTTAGTTATAATCGTGTTTGATTAGTATGTTGATCGGATTGTTGGTAATTATTGTTATTCAAGGTTGTTCGAGCGACCGACACCTCATTTAGGACGTTTATTCGTGGAAGGACATTCTTCACCGGTGTTGAGTAAGTTAATTCTTACTCGGTTAAAAGGATTTTCATTCCTTTCGTTGTTGTTCATTCATAATCATAATTCATTCATAATGTATTAACCGTATTGAGACTTGTAATTGTCAATTAATCACTTCATTCATGAGGAACGACGGTTCCAATCATTTCAAAGAGCTATCATTCATTTCACTATTATTTCATCTCGGTGAGTCATTCTTGACCCTTGTCGGGTTGTTATTCATTAATAATCATCATGGTCACTTTTGATCGTGTGACCTTCTGGGTTCATATTGCGTGGCCGGGTGCGGATATGTGGAATTTTTAGTCGTGCACACGATAGTCATGTGTTGGGTTCACCGATACATTGGACTGTGCACACGGTAACGCTTACCTCCGTGAGACTAATTAGGTACAAGGACGGGTGTGTACGGGAACTCGTCTTGTGCACTCGCACAGAACATTACTGGCGTACTATGATGCTCCGCTTCAGCTTAAATTCATAACTAAAGGATATTTCATAATGGAGATATATCATGATTGTGTATATTCAACCCTTGAGGATTGTTGTTCTGTGTAACTAACCCCGTTGGGGGATATTGTTTTCAGGTCACGGCAAAGCAAAGGCACGGGAAGAGCATGTTGACGACGAGGAGTCCCAGTGATACTAGTAGGGGGGGCCCAGGCCTTTCAGTCTTTCATGTCTTTCTTCATTTTATTTCCGCTGCAAACTTCCGGTTGAATGTTCATTTATTCAAGGTTGTATATTTTATCTTCATATAAAATGTACAAGTATTATGTATTCCTGGGTGTATGGTACTTAAAGCTCCTAGTCGGAGTATTTGGTAATATAATGTGGTTTAGTACTACAATTATATTATTTAATTCATTAATTTTCATTCGCCTGGTGGGTCCCAGTTGGTGTTCCACGGCACTGTAATAGTCGCCTAGTTTGGGGTGTTACACTATCGAACCAAAAATATGGTTACGAAGTATATTCGATGGCAAACCTAACCGTAACAATAAAATACAATTCCGAATACCGGGGAATCCGAAATACGACAAAGAAGATGAAATTCCCTAAACTTATAGGAATTTACAAAAATGGCCCAAGTGTCCAAAAATCACGATATGACGTCAGATTGACAAACCAAAAGTTGCAACATGAACAACTCAACTATACGAACTCATGCAAACAAAGAAAGAACAAAAACAAACAAGTTTCATGAGAATACAACGCGCATGTGGCAAAACATAACATAGAATGGAATTTCGTAAAAACACCTTCGAAACTCATCCAAATGGAAAATCTCCAAGAATAAATGTCGAAACGGTTACAAGCGAGTCGATAAAAATAGACATACACCAAAAATGGTAACTGCTAAAAATGGAAAGGTACGGATATTACATTCTCCCCCCTCTAAAAAGAAGTTTCGTCCCGAAACTTAAGAATCAAAAAGCTCGGGGTGCCTCAAACGCATATCCTCCTCCAACTCCCACGTTGCCTCTTCTACTCCATGCCTCGACCATTGCACTTTAACCAAAGGAATGGCTTTGTGTCTTAATTGTTTGTCTCGACGCTCCAAATTTTTAACGGGCCTCTCCTCGAACGTGACGTCCTTCTCGATCTACACGTCCCCGAAATCAATAACATGGGACGGGTCCGAAACATACTTCCTCAGCTGAGAGACGTGAAATACACTATGCACATGACTCAACGACGGAGGCAAGGCCAAACGGTATGCCAACTCGCCAACTCTCTCCAATATCTCGAAAGGTCCAATATACCTCGGGCTGAGCTTCCCCTTTTTCCCAAAATGGAAAACTCCCTTCGAAGGAGACACTCCCAACAGAACATGATCTCCCACCTCAAACTCCAAAGGTCGACGCCTAACATCCGCATAAGACTTTTGTCGACTCTGAGCTACTAATATTGTCTTTCTAATCAACCCGACTTTCTCCCTCGTCTCTAACACAAGATCCGGCTCGGTGCCAACTAGATCGGATGGCTCATCCCAACATATCGGTGATCAGCAACATCGGACATAAAGCGCCTCATACGGTGCCATCTTAATCGACGCGTGCCAGCTATTGTTATAGGTAAACTCAATCAAGGCCAGATGCTCCTCCCAGTCACTACTCCAGTATAATGCACACGCGCGCAACAAATCCTCAAACGTCTGAATGGTATGCTCGGATTGTCCGTCGGTCTGAGGGTGGAAAGATGTACTCAAATGCAAACGTGTCCCCAATGCCGTATGTACCGCCTGCAGAAATGTGATACAAACCGGCCATCTCTGTCCGAGATAATAGACTTAGGCGTACCATGAAGTCTCACTATCTGCGCGATAAAAATACGAGCCAATTTTCTGGACCCCAAGTATCATTGATGCCCAGAAAATGTGCCGACTTAGTCAGTCGGTCAACGATGACCCACACCATATTCATTCCGGTCTTCGTCCTCGGCAAGTTCGTGACAAAATCCATGGAGATATCTTCCCACTTCCATTCCGGGATGGGAAGTGGTTTCAACAATCCGACTGGCTGCTGATGCTCGATTTTGACTTGTTTACAAGTCAAACACTTAACCACAAACTCAACTACCTCATTCTTCATGTCATTCCACCAGAAATTCTTCCTAAAATCTTTATACATTTTACTCGATCCCGGATGGACTGAGTAAGGTGACGCGTGAGCCTCTCGCATAATACTCTGCCTCAATTCCTAGTTGTTCGGAACACAAAGCCGACCTTGGAATCTCAACACACCATCCTCATGTATCATGAATCCCGGGGCTTTCCCCTTACCTACATTCTCTCGAAGCTGAATAAACATCGGGTCTTCCAACTATCCCGATTTAATGTTGTCGACTAGAGACGAAGAAATCTCAAGAGTACGCAACTTCCCGGAACTCTCTGGTAGTACGATCTCAACGCTCAACCTCATCAACTCTTGCTGGAGTCCTGACTGGGCCGTAAGTAACTCAAGCGCCTGAAGCGATACTGATTTCCGGCCCAAGGCATCTGCAACCACATTTGCCTTGCCCGGATGGTAAATGATCTCGAGGTCGTAATCCTTAATCAACTCCAACCATCTCCGATGTCTCATGTTTAGCACTTTCTTCGTGAAAATGTACTTCAGGCTCTTGTGATCGGCGAAAATATGACATGACGAGCCATACAAGTAGTGACGCCAGATCTTCAATGTAAACACAACCGCGGCCAACTCAAGATCATGGGTAGGGTAATTCAACTCATACGGTTTCAACTGACGGGAAGCATAGGTAATTGTCTTCCCGTGTTGCATGAGTACACATCCGAGCCCTTGGCCCGAAGCATCACTAAAAACTGAGAAGCCCTCATTACCACTCGGTAAAGCCAAAATGGGAGCGGTCGTCAACCGTTTCTTCAATTCCTCGAAACTCTTCTGTCTCTCATCGGTCCACACAAACTTCTCTGACTTCTGTAACAACTGAGTCAGCGGTGGAGCGAGCTTAGAGAACCCCTCGACAAATCTACGATAATACCCGGCCAAATCCAGAAAACTACGAACCTCCTTCACGTTTTGGGCGGCGCCCAATTCAATACTGCCTCTATCTTATGTGGGTCCACACGAACACCCTCGGCCGAGATCACGTGGCCGAGAAACATAACCTCCCGCAACCAAAACTCACACTTTGAGAACTTCGCAAAAAGATGCTGAGTTCTCAAGATTCCTAGCACGATCTGCAAATGACGTGCATGCTCCTCCTCGTTCCTCGAGTAAATCAAGATATCATCAATAAAGAAAACTACACACTTATCGAGGTATTCGATAAAGACTTTGTTCATAAGCTGCATGAACACGGCTGGGGCGTTGATTAGCCCGAAAGGCATAACCACAAACTCGTAGTGGCCGTATCTCATCCGAAAGGCCGTCTTAGGATACTTGTTTTTTATAGTCACTTTGTTCAACTCTCGATAGTCGATACACAGACGAAATGACCTATCCTTCTTCTTCACAAACAAGACCGGTGCGCCCCAAGGCGAAGCGCTCGGTCAAATATACCCCATGTCTAGCAACTCTCCCAACTGTTTCTTCACCTCAAGCATCTCGGCAGGCGCCATACGGTATGGCGTCTTGGAAATCGGTGCTGCGGCTCTAAATCAATAGTAAACTCAACCTCTCGATCTGGAGGCAAACCCAGCAACTCGTCTAGAAAGACGTCAGGATACTCACACACTACCGGAATAGACGAGAGCTCGACTCCCCCTTCTTCTGACCTCAACGCATAACACCAATAACCCGTGCAACCTCCTCGAAGAAGTCTCACCATTTTCAAAGCGCTGATCAGGAATCTCTGGCTACTCCGCTTACGCCTCACAAAAGAATGCTCGGTACCGTCACAGGCTAACATCGAAATGGTTCTCGTTCTATAATTCATGATCGCCCCATGACGGTCCAGCCAATCCTCACCAAGAATCAGATCCTCATCCTTAATATCTACCGTAATCAGATTAGAAGGCCAACCCCTCCCCGTGATACTCATAGGAAAATCTCTAATCTCACGGTCCCCCACGATGCTATTCGCACTAGGCATTTTAACAATAAATGGTTCACACGCAACTAGTCAATCTACATGCAGACGACACACACAATCTATAGATATGAAGGAATGCGTAGCACCAGAATCGAATAACACGGAAACAGGATGGTCAAGGATGTGAATGGTACCTGTAGCCACCGTCGCGTCGGGATCTCAAGCTCATCTCATCTCATACACACGGGGCAGAACAGACCCCGCACTAGAAGCTCCACCTCTAGAAGGCTGCCCACGTCCTCGGCCTCTACCAAAACTCTACTGTGGCTGAGAAACTGCCGGTGCCTAATTCACGCTCGGTTCTCCCGCACCTGGGGCTTATATCTGAGTAACTAGTGCCCGAACTACATCCGTACAATACTTAGCACGATGTCCCATCCGACCGCAAGCAAGACATTGAATCGGGGGCCTGTCACACTCACTCATCATGTGGCTGGGACGACCACAGTTAAAGCATGTAGGACCACGAATGGAACCGGTAGGAGTAGACTTAGAACCGTTTCCTCGCCCAAATGATGGGGACTGATTCCCGAAGACTCGCGAACCAGACTGAGCCTTCGGATACCCGCCAGACTTGCCTCCCGAAAACTGACTAGAGGTCTTCTGTTTCTTTCCCTCGGTTGCCGTCTCTGTCGCAGAAAACGACATCTCATAAGCCATTGCCTTGTTTTGATAATCTTTCAGAGTTGTACATCCGAGACCAGATATGTAGTGATGAACCCTCGACTTCATCCGCATGTCAAAGTGGCGGATCTTGTCTAACTCATCTCAGACTTGGTTTATCACATAATGAAGTTGTTGGTTGTATTCCTTGATTGCCTGCGAAAATGGAACATCCTGGGGCTTAGGCTCAAAGAAGGCTCGGATTCTCCCCTCTTTAACTGGCCACGGACAAAATTCGTCCTCCATCAGCTCTCGGAACTCTGCCCATGTGGCTGCTCGGTCACTGTAACACCCCCAAACCACTTGGGAATATTACAGCGCCGCGGACCCTCTCCATGAGGATCCACCAGGCTAAATACGAAAACAATACATCACATTTTAAGCCGATATGGCTAAATAATGAACCATTAGACCGATTTGGTCTTTTACCAAAAATTTTTACATCGAACATACAAAACTCCGTTTTCTAACTCGTACCCACGCAGGGGTTAGGATACATTAATACTTCCCGAAAATTAGAAAATACCCCAACAAAAGACAAAACAATAAGACTTCACCAAATACCCAACACGGCCTTCATGTGATTAGCATCGTCGTCTTCCATCATCCTTCGTACCGATCCTGTGATTCGCTCCCCAGCAACCTGCAAGTACCTGGACGCAATACAGACATCCACCCCCCGAATACTCGGGGGTTAGCAAAACTCCACTGTTTTGCTAGTGGAAGTATAAAGTGCAAATACGAGCTATACACAACATATTCCAAGAATATAAAAACTTGATTTATTCCACAATTCAACCCAATGAAGATTTCCCGAGATATTTCATTGAATAAAATAGTTCAAACCATGAAAAATTGGAATGAGACACGCAGGCTCTTTGAAAAGCATTTAAAAAGTCTCGGGAGTTTTAGAAAGACATTTCTGGGCTAATAAATCTTTAACTCGACAAACCACATAGGGACACGGGCCAAAGAATTGTTTTTTTGCTCAAAGATACCAATCTGGTCACAAACACAGGGTCCACGACCCAAATCATCCATATCCCATACTCGAGTGAATAACACAACGGTCACACTTGATACATAACCAAACCACAATGTACGAAACAATCACAGGGCCCGTATCCTTATGCCAAAAATAGCGCAACCATGAAACAAATAATATACGACGCTTATACCGGTGCCATTTTAGCCAAGTACCAAGACCTTACATATGATGTATCTCACTTTGGGAATTTGCATATGTGATACTCCGGACATATCACAATTATCGAAAACAACATCGTGCCATATTCATCATCACAAAACAACCTCCCGAGCTATACTGGCCCTGTACCTCTCAAAGAAGATACACACCCTGCAGACACCTCGTCGCCCTCCCCGGTGTATAGCCCACCGAGTGATCCGTAGGGATACGCAGCCTACCGGACCCAGGGGACCCTCACTGGTTTTACTCGGTTCACACACTCTCAGTAACCACATGGCACAAACCACATTTTCTGAAATTACCACTTTCACAAAATCACGATTCAAAAACATATTCCCCCGAAGTACTTCAAATGTAAATCAAGGTACTTTCTAGGAATGGCCACAACATCCGACACATACTCACATCACACATCATCACAAACTCATCAATAGTACACACGTCCACACATATATACACACTTCTTGTCAGAAAGACATAACCTTAAGTCCACTATCAACATAATCACGCACAACGATACCAAACGTAAAGAAGATATTCCAAAGCACACCACTAGTACATATCCTCAGAACCACACAATCGTTCACAAACACATAAGTAGATTTTATAGAAGACCTTTATCGAGAATATACCGATTCTTTTATAAGTTCATTAAAAATAATTCAATTGCACACCTATTCAATTACCGACTATAACCACTACGAAATATGAAGTGTATAGGCAAGATACTTGCCTCAATAATTGATACTGGACACTCCGACGAACGTCTCTTAACCGGAAGACTTCGAATGCTCACAACTCTTCGGCGGAAACGACGGTAATACCACGGATCGGAAAACGGCGAATGGAAGGGTTCCGACTCGAGTTCTTCGCAAGGAACCTGACCCCAACATCATACCATGAATAAATTGATGATCGAACGAGGAAGAATAATCGTAGAACGCCCGAATCCCCTTTGTGACATTTTATCGAACACTTTCAAGGTGTCGATTAGAAACTCAATAAAACGACGAATCCTCGGCAATCCAACCGTGGAAAAACAAGGGATTCGATATAAAACAACTTAATAATCATCAATCCATCACTATTCTAAGTTATAACGAATCAAATGGGTGAAATCAACAAAATCCCCAATTTTTCCCAAAACTAGGATTTTAGGAAAACTAACCTTGATTCGCTGGATTGAAGGATGTTATGGAGTAATTAATCGATGTTATAAGCTCCCAAACTTCGTGGATTAGTTGTATAACAACATGCCTTCGTCACCTCCAAGACTCCAAGGCATACGAAAGGAAGGAAATGAAAAATGAGTGCAAACAGGATCGCCGTCATATTTATCTCGGGTGCACTTAGCGTGCGCTAGATCGCAGAGCTAGCGTGCGCTAGCGGCGGTCATGGTCGAGAATGTTCGGCCGGGCCCGCCATCATGCGCCGAACACGTGCGCCGTCGCCCCACAATCCAGACTTCTGGCTCGGCCAGTAAGCGTGGCGCAGCCTCTTCCGGCCGTAGCGTGCGCTATCGGCCGGTCAGAAGGCGTGCAGATGTCCGGCAAGAGGTGCGCTACCCGCCGATCTCCCGACCCGTAACCTTCGCCCTTACGCTGCCGACTAGCGCAGCCTAACCGCCATAGCGTGCCGCCTCTGGCCGAAGGCGTGCTACTTTCCGGCCAGAAGCGTGCGCTACGCGGCTCTGCCGCAACCGCCGGCCATGCTCGCACTCGTCCGGCCAAGGTTGGCAGCGTCCGCCACCGCCCCAACCGTCCGGCGTTGTCCGACCACCATGATTCGACGACTCGATTTTTCCGAAATCGCACGGAACGAACACGACAAAATACTGGGACAACATCATCGGTCCGAAATGAAAACAACGGATAACAAATCATCACCTACGGTCTTAACGCCAAAATCGGTTGTCGAGAAAATAATACCTAACTCGACAACCGGAAATATCCGAAAAAATCCAAAATAACCGGAACGGAAATCGTGGGTATTACATTCTACCCCCCTAAAAATAAGTTTCGTCCCGAAACTTAAAACAAAAGCAAGGCGACTCTCGACAACACACCAGAACTCCAGGCAGTATAAAGCCACTACGATCCGATTCAATACGCAAGAATTCTTACGAAAAGCAACGAGCATGAATCGCTGCGTTTGATAAAACCTGAGCATTACAAAAAAAATCGAATCACGATTCCAACGCTGAAAGGTATGAAATTCCAATAACTCACAAATTTGGAAGATCAAATACGAAGACAATTTCCCAACACTTATGGAAATCGCAAAATGGCCCAGATGTTCAATAATCACGGTTTCGAGGTCAAACGATAATGATTGGACAACGACGAACGAATAGCAATGATCGAACAACAACGATAACCTTTGAAGTTCATACCTCAAATCAAGACATCAATAACTTGTAGGAAGCACGAGGTGTTAGTTTCGAACACGGTTCACCAGAAATCGATCCGAACTTGGAAAGATCACAACGATATGCACATTAATTTGGAACAATATCAGAACTCGCTCGAATGACAATGTGAGAAACAACACAAGGTCAGAAGCATTAACGAACACAATCGCCTCAATACGGTCGAACGAAACGGAAACGAGAAAAAAAATGTGGGTATTACATCATGTCACCTTTAAAAGAGGTTTCGTCCCCGAAACCTAAACAACGAAAACGAAGTGTTTGAATATCAACCTTCCCGGCCATATCCTCTTGGTCCCGCATCTAGTCTCCATAACCAACTGTACTGCGGTCACGGTCGCGTCCGCTGTCCCTCGGCATACTAAGCGGATTCTCACTCAATACGATTGCATCACTTCGCAAAAACAAATATGCTAAAGTACCAACTTAGCATGACATATCACATAAGGTAACCAATAACAACTCGGAAAGAAAATCCACGAGGTATCCCTTTAAAGAAAATCTTTTGAAATCATTGGACTTGTATGTTATTCAAAATAAACTTTAAAAGTACTTTTGGTACTTTTGCATCACCTCGGGTTTTTAAAAAAATTTATTTTATGATGTGAAAGATTTTTGAAAATCATGTACTCGAATTATTAGAAAATACAATAGTACGTTAAAGTCATTTCTGAAAATTTCTCCCAACACTACACAAGAATCAACGACGGTAACATTTTACAAAATGTTCAAGGTATTTTTAAAACAACTCTTTCAATACCGTCGAGGTTTTATTTTGAGAATCCTAGGCCGGCTCGCAAATTTCAAACAATTTCCAAAGTTCATACAAAGCCGCCGGCTTAATCGCAACGTCAAATTAGTTTCAAAAATTGATTTCCGCAACTTGCACAAACTTATGAAAGTTTTAGGAAAACATTTCGAACACACACACACAAAGCATATAATTTATCAACTCACCGAACAAAATCAATTATCACTTAGCGCGAATGAAAGGTCACAACACTCGTCCACATAAAACGGTTGTCATCACTAGACAACGCACATAGAATACAAACATGCATTTATCGATCAGAAAGTTAGACCTAACGGCTAAAATGCGGTTCCACATCCTCGCCCCCCGAACTAGCGCACGCTACAACCATTATTTAGCGTGCGCTATTCATGCCGCATTAGCGCGTGTTACAACAACATTAGCGTGCGCTACTCATGCCACATTAGCGCGCTAGCTTGTACTTAGCGTGCGCTAACGTTTCGAATTCAGCACGTGATTACGAACATATATACGACATTACTAAAATCAATGGTCACAAATGAACAACACGTTCGAGTCCCAAAGCCATTGATTCGACACTTCATGAGAAACCATCAAAAGACAATTGTTATTCAAAACCGAAATCTCACCTCTTATTAAAGAGAGCTATCACAATGCCCACAAATCGAACGACCCAAAGATTCACATCATAGTTTTAATTTAAACTGCAACACCGCCCGAACAACAAGAACATCATCACATATTTGCCGACTAAATCATAAAACCGATAAATTGAAAACGAGAGTCACGTCTTGTCTACATTTTGTAGACTTCACTTGAGTTCAAAAATCGTGTTTTGAAAACTTATAATACAAGATGAAAATAAAATATCGGTAGTTTGAATTCTAAAAAAAATTTCGGCCCTCAGGTCATTATACAAAAATCAACTTTTTCCTCCCTTTGGAGGATGTTTTAAAACAAAATATACGTGACTCCACAAAAACATGTAAAGTTTTAAAATATCACATTGATGAATCTTTCTTTGCGTAACCACACCAAGGCTATTACTCTTGTAAAAACGACTTATATCAGGATGTGTGTATAACTACATATATGTTGGCACCACTTCCATTCTAGCATCATACGAGGATCAAACAACATAGGCCACATAATCACAAATCACCTTTAAACTCCACGTCATAACACAAAATCATACAAGCTCGTATATCACAAGGCACAATATAATAGGGAGACTTACATTCACAGATCGCACGAAGATGATGGCTGCACCTCGATACTAATCACGGCCGACATCACAGACGACGCGTCGCGACACGACTTAGACAGACACAATCTGACAGAACAAGACACGACAATACCCGACTGGACCCGATAGCCTAGGTTTACGCAACCTAAGCTCTGATACCATATTCTGTAACACCCCCAAACCACTTGGGAATATTACAGCGCCGCGGACCCTCTCCATGAGGATCCACCAGGCTAAATACGAAAACAATACATCACATTTTAAGCCGATATGGCTAAATAATGAACCATTAGACCGATTTGGTCTTTTACCAAAAATTTTTACATCGAACATACAAAACTCCGTTTTCTAACTCGTACCCACGCAGGGGTTAGGATACATTAATACTTCCCGAAAATTAGAAAATACCCCAACAAAAGACAAAACAATAAGACTTCACCAAATACCCAACACGGCCTTCATGTGATTAGCATCGTCGTCTTCCATCATCCTTCGTACCGATCCTGTGATTCGCTCCCAAAGAACTCCGCAAGTACCGGACGCAATATGACATCCACCCCGAATACTCGGGGGTTAGCAAAACTCCACTGTTTTGCTAGTGCAAGTATAAAGTGCAAATACGAGCTATACACAACATATTCCAAGAATATAAAAACTTGATTTATTCCACAATTCAACCCAATGAAGATTTCCCGAGATATTTCATTGAATAAAATAGTTCAAACCATGAAAAATTGGAATGAGACACGCAGGCTCTTTGAAAAGCATTTAAAAAGTCTCGGAGTTTTAGAAAGACATTTCGGGCTAATAAATCTTTAACTCGACAAACCACATAGGGACACGGGCCAAAGAATTGTTTTTTTGCTCAAAGATACCAATCTGGTCACAAACACAGGGTCCACGACCCAAATCATCCATATCCCATACTCGAGTGAATAACACAACGGTCACACTTGATACATAACCAAACCACAATGTACGGAAACAATCACAGGGCCCGTATCCTTATGCCAAAAATAGCGCAACCATGAAACAAATAATATACGACGCTTATACCGGTGCCATTTTAGCCAAGTACCAAGACCTTACATATGATGTATCTCACTTTGGGAATTTGCATATGTGATACTCCGGACATATCAACAATTATCGAAAACAACATCGTGCCATATTCATCATCACAAAACAACCTCCCGAGCTATACCGCCCTGTACTCTCAAAGAAGATACACACCCTGCAGACACCTCGTCAGCCCTCCCCGGTGTATAGCCCACCGAGTGATCCGTAGGATACGCAGCCTCACCGGATCCTGTGGGACCCTCACCGGTTTTACTCGGTTCACACTCTCGCAACCACATGGCACAAACCACATTTTCCGAAATTACCACTTTCACAAAATCACGATTCAAAAACATATTCCCGAAGTACTTCAAATGTAAATCAAGGTACTTGCTAGGAATGGCCACAACATCCGACACATACTCACATCACACATCATCACAAACTCATCAATAGTACACACGTCCACACATATATACACACTTCTTGTCAGAAAGACATAACCTTAAGTCCACTATCAACATAATCACGCACAACGATACCAAACGTAAAGAAGATATTCCAAAGCACACCACTAGTACATATCCTCAGAACCACACAATCGTTCACAAACACATAAGTAGATTTTATAGAAGACCTTTATCGAGAATATACCGATTCTTTTATAAGTTCATTAAAAATAATTCAATTGCACACCTATTCAATTACCGACTATAACCACTACGAAATATGAAGTGTATAGGCAAGATACTTGCCTCAATAATTGATACTGGACACTCCGACGAACGTCTCTTAACCGGAAGACTTCGAATGCTCACAACTCTTCGGCGGAAACGATGGTAACACCACGGATCGGAAAACGGCGAATGGAAGGGTTTCGACTCGAGTTCTTCGCAAGGAACCTGACCCCAACATCATACCATGTGATGATCGAACGAGGAAGAATAATCGTAGAACGCCCGAATCCCCTTTGTGACATTTTATCGAACACTTTCAAGGTGTCGATTAGAAACTCAATAAAACGACGAATCCTCGGCAATCCAACCGTGGAAAAACAAGGGATTCGATATAAAACAACTTAATAATCATCAATCCATCACTATTCTAAGTTATAACGAATCAAATGGGTGAAATCAACAAAATCCCCAATTTTTCCCAAAACTAGGATTTTAGGAAAACTAACCTTGATTCGCTGGATTGAAGGATGTTATGGAGTGATTAATCGATGTTATAAGCTCCCAAACTTCGTGGATTAGTTGTATAACAACATGCCTTCGTCACCTCCAAGACTCCGTAGCGTATACGAAAGGAAGGAAATGAAAATGAGTGCAAACAGGATCGCCGGTCATATTTATATCGGTGCAAAGCAGGCGCTAGATCGCAGAGCTAGCGTGCGCGCTAGCGGTCATGGTCGAGAATGTTCGCCGGGCCCGCCATCATGCGCCGAACACGTGCGCTCGCCGCCCACCACAATCCAGAGACTTCGGCTCGGCCAGAAGGTGGCAGGCACTTTTCCGGCCAGAAGGCGCTTATCACGGCCAGAAGGCATGCAGTTGTCCGGCAAGAGGTGCGCTACCCGCCGATCTCCTACCCGTAACCTTTTCGCCCTTATCGCCTCGGCCGACTAGCGCGGCAGCCTAACCGCCATAGCGTGCGCGCTTCTCCGGCCGAAGGCGTGCTATTTTCCGGCCAGAAGGCGCTACGCGGCTCGCCGCAACCGCCCGGCCAGTGCCTGCACTCGTCCGGCCAGTGCCGGCAGCCGTCCGGCCACCGCCCCCAACCGTCCGGCCAGTGTCCGACCACCATGATTCGACGACTCGATTTTTCCGAAATCGCACGGAACGAACACAACAAAATACTCGGGGACAACATCATCGGTCCGAAATGAAAACAACGGATAACAAATCATCACCTACGGTCTTAAATGCCAAAATCAGTTGTCGAGAAAATAATACCGGAACTCGACAACCGGGAAATATCCGAAAAAAAATCCAAAATAACCGGAACGGAAATCGTGGGTATTACAGTCACGCGGTTTCACCGCTTGCCACCACGTTGCCGCCTCCTTGGCGAGGAAGTACTAAACGATGGGTACCTTCCTCTCCTCAGAGCAGTTAGCCGCCTCGAATACTTTCTCCATCTCAAATAACCAACTCTCCCAACCGGAAGGGTTGGAAGCACCATCAAACTGTGGAGGACGCATACGAATCACGTCCTGAAGTAGCTTATCATTGCCGGATCCAGTGGACGGAATCGGGTTGGCATTTGCTTGGCCGACCAAGACGGCCTGAGTCAGTAGTGTCATCTGGTTCGCTACTTGCTGTAAAATATTTGCCACCCCGATATTCTCATGAGCATTGCCGGAGCTAGCAGACTGATCCTGCTGGCCTCCGGAACTGGGTGGAACACTATTCGATAAGGAAGGCATCGCCGAATCAGTTCCCAAGTTATCGTACATGGCCGCCCCATCGGCTGCGCCACGTCCCCTACCGCGTCCGCGACCGCGTCCACGTCCTCTACCAGTAGGTATTCTAAAGAAGTAACGGGTAAGTACAGTTCAATGCAAAACGCAACAAAATAGCAAGAAGGGAATAGAACAGAACAACGTAATGAGTCAAGTTAGGAGAACTTACGAGCATCGGCGTACTGAGATGATGGCATAGCAGTGATACTGTTCAAAAACGACACTCAACTAGACCCAAATAACCGACAGTCTAGTTATCCATAAACCTATGCTCCGATACCATATTCTATAATACCCCCAAGACGATCAGGGCATATTACAGTGCCGTGGACCCCACTCTTTGGAATCCACCAGGCTAACGCACCAAAACAACATACGACAAAAGACATAAATCATCGACAACAGACAATTTCTCAATCCATGATATTTAAATCAAAAGACTGAAATTTGACAATACAATTTGACATCAAATCCACTCCTAAAACGTGTACACAAAATTAATAAATTCAAGAAAGAAGTACTCGAGTACTTAAGCAAATGACATAATAAGGAAATCCTAAAACAAAACACCAATAGACAACCATTGAACAGAATCACGCCTGCCCTTCATCCTCGTACGGCTCGCATGCTCGTTTGCTTCCATGACCTGTACCTGAAATACAAAAGTATTTCCCCCATTTAAGGGGTTAGCGACAACTGCTAGTGCAAGTACAATCCATTTGAACTACAGTTCTAATCAGATGAAAATATGCGCCAAAAATCATTTTAGAAATCATTTAT
The DNA here is from genome assembly GCA_033398695.1 of Orobanche coerulescens. NCBI lineage: Eukaryota > Viridiplantae > Streptophyta > Magnoliopsida > Lamiales > Orobanchaceae > Orobanche > Orobanche coerulescens. Next base: position 140,190,876 of record CM065809.1, on the reverse strand, counting down.
ATTCCGGAATATTTACGGTGCACAAGCACAAAACACATTTCTCCAACAAAACAATTCAAAGTTAACCGTTGGTACGAGACTCATGGCCACCGTACCCCGCAGAGCCCCGTCGGACATCCCTGGTTGGTTAACCATAGTTCGTGATACGCACACTCACGACATTACGTATCCCTAGAGGCCCCGTCGGACCGTCCCTAGGTGAACATACACATATCCATCCATACAACCACGAAAATCCATAATTCAAATACTAGAACGCACAAACAAATGTAAAGTATTTGCCTTTGAGACATCTTCGAAGAATCGGGAATGAATAACGACTACGAAAGATCCGGATGGAAAACGACGGTTCCTAAACGAAGGATTAACATAGCTCAGTCCTAACGGACAACAATAATAGAAAGGAATACACCCATAACCCCGATTACCAGCTATGACAATATACGTTCAATCGATACGGGCGAGGGTTTACGTAAAATCTCCCCGAATCGATAATTCGCGGATTAAACTCGATGAAATCGGATTGGGAATTACCCAATAACAACAATTGGTAAGGAATAATACAACATACTTGAACAATTCGAGATTAATCAAGCAAAACCGAAACCCCCCCAAAATGGACAAAGTTAGGGTTCTAAGCTATTTACCTCGAATTCAGACAGTGTAGGGTGATCTTGTTGATGATAATATGTTACCACAACACCACGGTGATGGAAAACGAAGAACACACGGATCGAAAGTGGTAGAAATCGCCTTCTGGTGTCGCCCGACGAAGAAAACGAAAGGAAAGGATGAGAAATGAGGTTCTGACTAGACCTGGCAAACGGGCGGGCTCGGCCCAAACGGGCCGGGCAAAAAACGAGCGGGTCAAATCTGGGCCGAGCCAAAAAGGCCCGGTTTTTTTTTGGGCCAAAAATATTAGGCCCGTGGCTCTCCCAGGCGGGCCTACATGCAGCCTCGACTTTTTTTTTTGAAATATTATTTCTAAATAAATATAGAAATATTTTTCAATCCGTAATTATTATATTATTCACTATACTATCACAATCAATTAAATAAATGTACAATTATTTTTATTGATAATTATATTATTTACTACACTACCACAATCAAAAGACAAATATATAAATATTTTTATTTGATCATCATTTCATTTATCACTACTACTTTCTTATAAAAATCATAAAATAATATTATTATTGATATGAGATACTACAAAGTAATCACAAAGTCCCATAAAAAATAAAACTACATCAATAATTAACATATAGACGTAATCTAATCTAACAAATAAGGAAAATTTTTAAATATTATAATTACATATAACATAAATATAAAAAAAAAAAAAACTGGGCCGGACGGGCCGCCCGCGGGCCGGGCCTCAACGGGCGGGCCAAATCTGGGTCGGGCCAAAAAGGCTCGGTTTTTTTTGGGCTAAAAATATGAAGCCCAATGCCCGCCCAAAAACGGGCGGGCTGGCCCGGCCCGCGGGCCTGGGCCTATTTTGCGAGGTCTAGTTCTGACCTCTGCCCACTGTTCTTAAAACAGCAGGCTGTTACGGCCGTAACAAGGGCTGCATTACGGCCATAACAAGGCCAATATTACGGCCATAATGAATGGAGTGTTACACCCATAACACTCCACTGGACAGCAGTCTAAGAAGCTGTTGTCCGAACTGTTCCGGACGACTCCGAAACCCAAACCTGCTATCGAACCAAAAATATAGTTACGAAGTATATTCGATGAAAAACCTAATCGTAACAAGAAAATACAATTTTGAATACTGGGAAATCCGAAATATGACAAAGAAGATGAAATTCCCTAAACTTATAGGAATTTACAAAAATGGCCCAAGTGTCCGAAAATCACGATATGACGTCAGATTGACAAACCGAAAGTTGCAACACGAACAACTCAACCATACGAACTCATGCAAACAATGAAACAACGAAAACGAACAAGTTTCGTGAGAATCGAACGCGCTTACGACAAAACCTAACATAGAATGGAATTTCGTAAAAACACCTCCGAAACTCGTCCAAATGGAAAAACTCCAAGAATAAAGTAGATTCAAAATGTCAAAATGGTTACAAGATATTCGATAAAAATAGACATACACCAAAAATGGAAACTGCTAAAAATGGAAAGGTACGGATATTACACTACAGGCCCTTCATAGCGTACGTAGCGTCATTCCAGAACTCACTGACTTGATTCGTTCACTCGCTTACGTACGTAATACTTCCTTCATAGCGTACGTAATACGTACGTTGACTTGCTACAGTAAATTTCCATTTAACGTACGTAATACACTACTCATAGCGTACGTTATCTAGGAGTTGACTCGCCCATGCACGTTCTTCGCCGAAAGCTGCCGACCACGGGACACACCTGTCGGCCATAGCCTGATCCTATCTGATTCCCCTCGTTACGTACGTAATGCATTGTGCATAGCGTACGTAACACTTAACATTTTAGCGTACGTTATCTTATAAACTTAACGTACATTAAGGACTCTGTACTTAGCTATTTTCAGCTATCCTTGTCCAACGTCTCAACATACTAGATACGAATATACAGCATACTGAATACGTATACTCAACACATTATATCCTCAAAGGCAATTGTCGACCAAATACGACAATTATACCAATACTGACATCTCAGTCCTTAATTTATTTTATCCATACTGTACAGATTCCACGCTGTACAATATAACTCGGATAAAATAATATCAAACAACAATAGTAGAAATTCCGGATATTACATACTACACCACTTAAAATAAGTTTCGTCCTCAAAACTTGTCAACCAAAATATCCCAAAATCATCACGACAACGATCAATCATCATCATTACTGAATAACCAAACTAGCATTCTTACAAATGCGCAAAGTTGACGATCTCCTGAGATACTAGCAAGTGACTTCACTGTAAAGCCTCAACACGCTTACAATCACAATTCCATGAGTCTTAACAAAATATATCATCTTCGGATGAAATAATCTATCCGTGGCAAATCTTGTCTGCGTGGTCGCGCAATGAAGTCCCAATTCCGATAAAACGAATAATACATGATACCTCTGTGAAACAACAGCTAAAATAATGACACAAATATCGACACGAAATTCGAACGCTCATACGATCTTTAACAATGATCAACCAACAAATTAACCGAGAATATTATTGACATGATAAACTCCAATACGACCAATCCGAAAGTCAAAACACAATTGAGAATATCATCAACATGATAAACTCCAATATAACCAATGAACAATCAATGATAATCGAGAATACCCTCACATGGTAAGTTCCAACACGATCAACACAGAACCACAGAAATCGATATACGAACGAATAAAGTTCTCAAAACGACACACCAATCACATACAGTGGGTCTCAAAGTACACACCCGACTGTTGAACATACCCCTCAGCATACGAACAACGAATCACAACCCGTCGAACATATATATCCAATCATACATGGACTGGGAACGACCAATCATTACCCAAAACAACCATCATGTACATGAATCTACAACAAGCAATATATTGCTATTATCTAATCAATCAACCGATCATTCCTGGATAACCAAACTATCATACTAGAGTTTGAATCTCTTTTCATTGTACCATACTGATGTATTATTTAGTTCGTGAGTCTCAGTTAGAACTTCTCCATGATATGCACTATGCACTAAATGCGTATGTATATCAGTCACATTTTCAAAACCAGTTTGAAATCATATAGTCTTGTCACGAAGACAAATTTTCGAAAGTTCTTTCAAAAAATTTCAAAACTCAAAATATAAATTTTCGTAAGTTCACAAAATCAATTTTCGAAAAATGAAATCGGCTAGCTTGTGTCAAGTTCTCGATGACAATTCTTTTCGAATACACACGAAAATGAAATTATGCAAATGATTGCCCACATCCATACCCCTGTATACCAATTCGGCTCGTCACAAAATCCACTGAGATTCCATCGTAAAACCACACGATAGAGTTCCAAAATCTTAATATATAGACTCCGATAGAAATTCCTTTTTCCACATATAACTCGTAATGTCGACCATTAACCCATCCTGGATCACCTCAACTATGCTATGACAAAACATGGAAACAAACCAACACAGCGAAAGACTTCCCGAGAAGTTTCATTTGAATAGGTAAACCAAAACCCCAAAAGGCAATAATAAAATAGATAAACGATTGGTAAAGTGTTTTACAAATCTCGGGAGTTATACAAATCTCTGGAGTTTTAGGAATACAGAAAAGCCTTTTGAAACATTAGGGTCTCAGCCCGTATCTCGTTCTGCATTACAAGAAAAAAAGTAGAAAAACCCTTTTCGGACCTCAAGTCCTGAGTTATAAAACTATTTCAAAATCAATTGGGTCTCGGCGCAAAATTTTTTTCCCGTAAAACATCCGTAAAACATTCATTTTGAAAAGTATCATTTTCAAATACTCAAAAATAGTTCATATATCTCAAAATGAACTAACATGACTACATATTCTTCTCAATAATCCACAGTCCTTCTCCCGAATACATAACTCCGTTCCCGAAATTTAACCAACATATTGATTTTCAAAATCATAACTTCTCAAGATCATCAATCCTGTCCCAACTTTGTCATCTCATATTGTAACGCATAATATTTTTCTGAATCTAAAAACATATCAACTTAGAATGGAAATAAATCTCAATGAAATTCAAAAATCCAAATACTTACAGATCGTGAAGCCGACGATTCCCCGTGATACTGGAACATGACTCAACTCTAGAAAATACTCGACACAGATATTTCCAAAACACACATTTTGCAAACTCAGTTCAACTCGAGAACACAACACATCTCTATCCGAAGAAACACGTTAATACCATTTGGAAAAGTTTACAACAACCCCAGTACCACACTGGTAAATCATATAACGCACAAGCCCAAGTGAACAGCAAAAATATAGGGCTCTAGTATTCGTCAATTGACAACTCGAATGACGCGAAAAAAAAACACGACTCGACTCGACCCAACTGCCTAGGTTTTCTCAACCTAAGCTCTCTGTAACACCCCCAGAGCCATTCAGGAATATTACAGCACCGTGGGCCCCGAGATGGAAACCACAAGGCTAAAAGATATTTTCGCAAACATTTACAAATGCCCAAGAGGCTAACGACGTTACTATCTTTTAAAAACATTTGAAGACTTAATAAAATCCGTTTATCAAAACCGTCGTGAAATCTCATTTGAAACCACAAGGCCCGATATGCCAAAACTCAACAGTTTAAAACATACGTTAAGCTATCGCTTACACGTACCAACAGAATAATTTGGAAAACCATTGCCAAAGTAACCTAAGTTACCAGATGCCAAAAGGCCAATTAAAAGTACTCACGCAGCGGAAAAGACAACAGTTAAAAATACTCTAGCAGCGGAATACAACAATTGATCAGGAAACTCAACACACAAATACATGCCCTAGCCAATATCCTCCGGGAAGCTCATCTCTTCACGACCGCTACAAGCTCGATATCCAATATCCTAAAAATAAAGCCCACGACGGGGTCAGCCATAATACTCAACAATGATAACAATCACATCGCATCAATAATTACATATCAATTAAAAACACTAAGTAAGAATACTACCAATGTAATCTTACCGTCATAACTTTACCAAACTCGTAATAATTCTCATCAGAATAACCATTATCGCAATACACATCTCGTAATCTCGATTAATCAATTAACTCAAATATAACGTCCATACGGTACCTCAAGCAATACCCAAGATTCTCAAAACATCATCATAACTCGCAATACTGAAATATACCAACTCTGACCAATTCGATCCATCGGAAATAAACATCATCAAATCTCAACACGACAATCGATTGTCCATCCCAGGACAAGAACCAAGAAGGAAAATACGGAACATACCTCAGGATACGCAATGCCACGGCGAATCACGTCAGTCTAATCCAAAGTCAGATCAATACAACATACGGACATGGTCCTAACACAAGACCTACAAATGCATACTCATATGACAACGTCAACATGCTCACATCAATAACAACAATGTATACTTATGGCAAACCCATAATGTCCATATGCACAAGAACAACACATAGTAATCCGATGATCCAACGTTCACTGCCTAGATCCCACGATGATCTCGTCAGACCAACCATGGTGGAAAAACCTATCCGTTGATCCAGCGCACGCTAGCATAGATCCCAAGATGATCCCGTCGGACCAACCCTGGTGGACATATGACAACAATGCACAACTGCACAAAACAACGATACATAATGCACGACAACAACAATACACAAATGCATGACAACAACGATATACGAATGTATCACAACATGATCGACACAAATGACAAAAATGATTAAAATACTTTCTCTGAGTCCTTCGAGAGCAATCTCGATATCTAAACCATCACCAACCATTATTCTGAATACTCGACAATCCAAAATGTCATGGACGGTAGATAATTTACGTCTTCGTCTATACCACAATGTATCCTCGATACCAAGTATAAAAACAACAAATGTAAATCATATACATTATGATTTAATTCCCAAAACTCGAATACAACTTATAATCCTAAATATCCTGTGATTACGATTATAAACATTGCTATACGAATTATAAACAAATGAAACAGAAATCATTCATTAAATATTATAAACTGAGCAAGTAATAACTTGCCTCGATACCGACACGACGATGATGAAGCCGTTACCAATTCCTTGTCATTGTCTACAAGCTCCTCGACTCCCGGCCAAAGAAATTCACAAACAGTCTCGAACACGACCGCAACACACTTTCTAGTCGATGATTATAACCAACGATCAATGATCACAACCTATTGAAGTAATCAATTAAAACATATTCGATAATAATCAATTCTCGATATAACTAATCAATCAAACTCAACGGCTTAACAATTCCTCGATCATATACAAAACCAAATAATCCAACTCAACAAATACGAACTCATATCTACAATACAAACGGCAACTCGACGATCATACTTAACAATCAATACAACCCATCAATAAACCCAACGGTTCCACAATATCCCGATTAAACATAAACCCGAACAACCCAAATCAATAAATCATGAACTCATAACCACGATATGTTTCCATAATCCGATAATCACATCAACGATCAACTCATCTAGATAATAAAGATTACATAACGGACTCTATTCTGAATTCATACGAATTAACATGATTCCTCCTTGTTTATAATTGTAAATTTCATACTAGGACAATATTATCGGCATAATCGGCAACCCGAACTACCCAACTAGTTCAATACCTTTGAGTAGGGGTGAAAACTGGGCGGATATTTCCCGCCCGATCCGGAGCCGTATCCGATCGGGATCGAATTCGGGATGAAAAATAAGTATCCGGTCGGATTCGGATACGGGTTCGAATTCGGATAATGCAATATCCGCCCGTATCCGAGTTTTCCCAGATTTTATCGGATATTATCCGGATACCAATCCGGATAATAAATTCGGATACCAATCTGGATAATAAATCTGGATGTCCATATTTTTAAATCTTAAATATACTTTATTATATATATATATATATATATATATATATATATATAACACTTTTGGACTTCAATGTAATAAATTTTCAAACTTTCAAGAAAAAAAATATTTTTTTCAAAAAAAAAAGTATTTTTTGGAAAAATATATTATTTTTCGAAAAAAAATATTTTCTAGAAAAAAAATTATCTTTTCGAAAAAAACATTATTTATGGAAATTTTTTATTTCTTCGAAAAAAAATAAAAAAATATTTTTTCGAAAAAAATTATTTTCTGGAAAAAATAAAATTAGTTTCTGGATTTTTTATATTTTTTGAAAAAATAAAAAATACTTTTTGCGAAAAAAAAAAAATTATTTTCTGGAAAAAAATTATATTTCGAAAAAAAAAAATTATTTTCTGGAATTTTTTTTTAAAATAAATGTATTAGCCAAACACTTTAATACTAACTTATAAGCTATTTGTTTCATATGAAATGTATTTTAAAAGAAATGTTCTATTCAAGTAAATAGAGGGGCAATTATATATATTATAATAATTGTTAAAAATAATTAAATTACCACTTTTTAGTCTTTGCTAAGTATGGAGCTTATGTTTTTTATGGGAGAGACTGAATAAGTAAAAATGAGGGAACCTTATTATGAAACGATTTTTAAAAAAATTACTATAGTTTGCATTAGAACTTTTATGAAATATTGTGTAGGTAGTTTTTTTATATGCTGCAATAACTTCCAAACGATTTTTGTATGACACGTATTATCCGATTATATTTATTCGAATCCGGCCCGAATCCGTCCTGTATCCGTCCCGTGTCCGTATCCCAAATAATCCGAATTCGTATCCGTATCCGGCCTTCCCGTATCCGACTCCGAATCCGAGAGAAAAATATGGGTTAGGATACGGGAAGAGCACTATCCGCCCGTATCCGATCCGTTTTCACCCCTACCTTTGAGAATCTTGTTATAAGATTAACTATCATCTTTCCGTATTCAAAATTGTTATCATGATTCGTATTTCGTCAAGAACATACGAATTCTACCACTACAATCAACATAGCATTGGTCTAAATCATCAATTCCATGATTATACTTAAAAACTATCATATATCTTATCAAATTTCCCTCTTTGATGTGATATATATACCAAGAACATCAAGAACATCAAGAACACCATGATTCCATAATAATGATTATAACAAATGACATAATCGAAGACATATATCATTGTATCTTCCAATATACAATTCACATAACCTCAAGAATCATAACAACAATACCATAATCATCTTCATACGAATTATTCATCAACAATAACATCAAAATCCGAATTCAAGGTGTAGAGATCATCAACATACCTCAAGAACATGAATAACACAATCAAACTCTTCAAGAATCATTGATATCTTCATATCCAAGCCTCAAACCCATGTTCCCAAGCTCATAACCAAGATAGAAGAGGTTTATTCTCACTGACACTCAGAAGGACGAAGTTTGGAGGAAGGTATTGTTTTTCTCTCATGAAGAAATGAGGAACCGATCCTTAATTTATAACCTGCACAGCCATTACATACGTTATTAACCTATATTAACGTACGCAATGCTACTTTATGTACGCTACATGTCCTTCATAGCATACGTAACATCATTCCAGAACTCACTGACTTGATTCGTTCACTCGCTTACGTACGTAATACTTTCTTCGTAGCGTACGTAATACGTACGTTGACTTGCTACAGTAAATCGCCATTTAACGTACGTAATACACTACTCATAGCGTATGTTATCTTGGAGTTGACTCGCCCATGCACGTTCTTCGCTAAAAGCTGCCGACCACGGGACCCACCTATCGGCCATAGCCTGATCCTATCTGATTCCCCTTGTTACGTACGTAATGCGTTGTGCATAGCATACGTAACACTTAACATTTTAGCGTACGTTATCTTATAAACTTAATGTATGTTAAGGACTCTGTACTTAGCCATTTTCAGATATCCTTGTCCAACGTCTCAACATACTAGATACGAACATACGGCATACTGAATACGTATACTCAACACATTATATCCTCAAATGCAATTGTCAACCAAATACGACAATTATACCAATACTGACATCTTAGTCCCTAATTTATTTTATCCATACTGTACAGATTCCACGTTGTACAATATAACTCGGATAAATAATATTAAACAACAGTAGTAGAAATTCCAGATATTACAATCATAATCTTGAAATGGTTGATTTAATATTGTTGATTAATCTGAATTCATGATGAGTTGATGGTTGATTATTGTTTAGACATCATGTTAGTAGAGTTGATGATGTTCTTGAGGTAACAGTGGTGATATTGATGAGGTTATCATTTTGGGATGATTAGCATGATGTTGTTCTTAATGATTCTTGTTGAATTGTTTTCACAAGTGTTAAGAACATTTTGATCATTGAGGTGTCGGGGGACATTAGAATTCATAGTTGAGGACTATGATATTCGCCTGTGTGGTTTGATCGATTTGTGTATGAATCGAGGTTTCCTATGGTGTTGTTTTCTATCGATATTGTGTTATTGAATGAATTGTATTTCATTCAAGGTTGTTAGAGTGCTTGTGATTGTCAGAGGACGTCATTCGTCGTTCGTATGAGGACTTTCTCTCCTTCGGTTTGAGGCAAGTTTTATACTTGTACTAGTCAATGAGATTAATGTTATCATATGTGTGTATGAATGTGTTGTATCATTTTCGAGACATAGTCTCTTCATGATTTTGTTGATAGCAGAGAATTGTTCGATACAATACCCTTCGGCAATTATGCCAATTGTTATTGTTAATGGCCGGTTCGAGGCATTGAGATTCTTGTTAATTTTGTTGGCAATAGCCGGTTCGCGGTATCAATGTATCAATTGTTATTGTTGGCTGATGTTCCATTGAGATATAGTTGTGATCGTCGTTATTGATATCGATGTTTTTCTACCAATGTTGTATTGGCCGATTGAAGGCATTGACGTATTCGATTGTCATCTCTATCTTTGGTGGACGACTAAAGGCGTCGAGGCATTCGTTATCGTTGTTGTTATCGATTGGCCGTTCTAATACAATCGAGGTATTGAATTGGGACTGTCGAGGATATTTCCCATTCGTTGATTCGTTGTTATCGATTGGTCGTTCTAAGACAATCAAGGTATTGAATTAGGACTGTCGAGGACATTTCCCATCCGTTGTTTCGTTGTCATCGATTGGTCGTTCTAAAACAATCGAGGTATTGAATTGGGACTGCCGAGGACATTTCCCATCCATTGATTTGTTGTTATCGATTGGTCGTTCTAAGACAATCAAGGTATTGAATTGGGACTGTCGAGGACATTTCCCATCCATTGAGTCGTTGTTATCGATTAGTCGTTCTGAGACGATCGAGGTGTTGAGTTGGGATTGTCGAAGATAATTCCCATCTATTGAGTCATTGTTATCAATTGGCCATTCTAAGGCAATCGAGGTATCTGAATTGGGACCGCCGAGGATGGTGTCCATCCATGAGTTATTGTTGTCGTGTTGGCCGAATCAAGGCAGCACACTATTACTCTTATGAATTTGATAATCTTGTGATCGTTGTCGTTGTTGTAACATCCCAATTCACAAATGGGACATTACACGCCGTAGAACCCCCGTGAGGTCTACCAGGCTAACTCATGACACGTAAACCACAATGATAACCCAAAAGATGTACCCAAAAGTAAATAAGGCCGTGGCCTCGGCCAAAACATTTTAACGGAGTACATGAGTCATAAGTTAAATACCAATCTATTGCCCACGCAGGGGACTTAAACCATGTTTAAAAATAAACAGTCTAACTCCGAATTAATGATGCAGTGACAAAACAGAAAAATAAAGACTCGAGCCACATCATCATGCCAACCCATCCTTTGCATGCGCATCCCGTGCCAGCTCCTCAGCTCGACCAGTACCTGAAATGCATAAGACGCATTTCCCCCATTTAAGGGGTTATCATTCGAATAGCTAGTGCAAGTACACAATTACACAACATTATATACAAAATACGGTTTTTAGCACCATCATCTCAATCAGAAATCATTTGCCATAAATATTCCGGAATACTACATTGGCAATCAAATCAGTTCCAATCATCACGATATCACAAAATCACAACTGGTATCCCGTGGCCGTACCCCTTAGTATCGACCCCCAGACATCCCGTCGGACACTCCGGGTGGAAGTTCAATCACTCACGCACACAAGTTCCCTTCCACGGCCGTACCCCTTAGTATCGACCCCCAGACATCCCGTCGGACACTCCGGGTGGAAGGAACACAACTCACGCACCCAAAAATCACAATTCATCATTCATTTCGAAAATCACAACATACATAACGAAATGTAATACATGTACTTGCCTTGAATGAAACGAAACGAAGGAAACGACGAAGGAGTAGGTTTCGGTCCGAACAATCCTCCCAAATCCGTTCCTAACACAATAACGGTATACACAAGTCTCAATAATGCGGAAAGGTAAGAATTAATCCTAATTCTACCCCTTGGAACGATTTGTCGGAAAATACGAAGTCCAAGATGGCTATAATCTAACAATGGAGAAATTACTAGGTTAAATCCGTTAAACTATACTGGAAACAAGGGATTTACGACTACACAATCGTAATCTAACAGGTCGTCGAAGCTAAATCGGATTAAGAGGAAGAATTTTACCAAAATCCCGAAATCCCCAAAAACTAGGGTTCTAAAAAAATATACCTCGATTCGGACGGAGAATGATGATGATTAACCTTCCTTGGGACGCAAAAATCGACCTTTAGAAGGTTTCTACGGATTGCACCGGAAAAATTGCACCAAATCGCTCAAAGGGAACTTACGTCGCGAGAAGGAAAGAAAAGAAACGAAATGAGGCGACTGAGGATAAGTCGTGATTAAAAGGTTCGCGTTACATGCACGTTAACGCAAGCTGTTAACGTACGTAACGAGGGTTACGTACGTAACCCAACACTGGTTAACGTACGTAACAAACTTCCTGAACTAAAATGCGGAGGCCATAACGTACGTTATGGATCATGCATAACGTACGTTATGCATGTAGCGATCCCGATTCAAAAAATCACATTCAAGACAAATGATACAACGATGGAACACGACACGAGGATAGAATCAAAGGTGTAATTACGAGGTGTTCAAAACAACGAAGCCGAAAATGAAAGAAAATGCACTTCTAACTACCGAGGAATCCACAATACGACAAGGAGGGTAAAGACACCCTAAACTCTTAAGAAATTACAAAATGGCCCAAACAATCGAAAATTCACGATACAACGTCGGATTAACAATCCGAAACTCACAACATACTCTACTCAACCATACGAACTCATGGAAATAGGAAAATGACGAAATCGAACGAGTTTAACAATATAATATAACTCAGGATGAAATTACGTAAAAACATCATCGAGACTCGTCCAAGCGGAGAAACTCCAAGAACAAAATAGATTCACAATTCCAAAATAGTGCCAAGCGAGTTGTCCGAAACGAATATACACCAAAAATAGGAATTACTAAAAATAGAAAACGCGGATATTACATTATCCCCCCCTAAAAATAAGTTTCGTCCCGAAACTTACAACACAAATAACTCGGGGTATCTTGACCTCATACTCTCCTCCGTTTCCCACGTGGCTTCCTCGGATCCATGCCTCGACCACTGCACTTTAACCAAAGGAATGGTTTTGTGCCTGAGTTGCTTCACCCGACGCTCTAAGATCTGAATCGGCCTCTCCTCAAAGGTAATGTCGGGCCCCAACTCGATCTCTCAAAAATCAATAATATGGCTAGGGTCCGGTACGTACTTCCTAAGCTGGGAAACATGAAATACGTTATGCACGTGGCTCAGGGACGGCGGCAAACCTAACCGATATGCAAGCTCTCCAACTCTCTCTAGAATCTCGAACGGTCCAATAAATCTCGACCGAGTTTACCCTTCCGACCAAGCGGTAAACTCCCGTGTCGGCGACACCTTAAGCAACACATGGTCTCCTACCTCAAACTCCAACGGCCGGCGACGTGTGTCGGCATAAGACTTCGTCGACTCGGGCCGTCAACAATCTATCACGAATCAGAGTAATCTTCTCTCTCGTCTCAACTACCATATCAGGCTCGGTACCAATCAGCTCGGACGCATCGTCCCAACACAACGGCGATCTGCACCTCCTCCCATACAATGCCTCGAATGGTGCCATTTTGATCGAGGTGTGCCAACTATTGTTGTATGTGAACTCGATCAATGGCAAGTGCGACTCCCAATCATCCTTCCAATCTAAAGCACAGGCTCGCAACATATCCTCTAGCGTCAGATATCCCGCTCGCATCGGGCCCGTCTGTCTGAGGGTGGTAGGATGTACTAAGTCTCAACTCGGTTCCCAAAGCTCTATGAACGGCCTGCCAAAAATGTGATATGAACCAGCCATCACGATCCGAAACAATACTCTTAGGTGTCCCATGTAACCTCACGATCTCCGCAATAAACACTCGTGCAAGTCTCTCTGGTCCCCAAGTGTCCTTAATACTCAGAAAATGAGCTGATTTGGTTAGTCGATCAACAACGACCCAAATCATATTCATTCCAGTCCGAGTCTTAGGCATACCGGTAATGAAATCCATAGAAATATCCTCCCATTTCCACTCCGGGATAGGAAGTGGTCGTAAAATCCCCGCGGGTCGCTGATGCTCAATTTTAACCTGCTGACAGGTCAAACACCTCGACACAAACTCGCTAACGTCTGTCTTCAAATTACTCCACCAGTAGTTGCTCCTCACATCCTTGTACATTTTATTCGTACCAGGATGTATGGAGTAAGGTGTGGTATGAGCTTCGCTCAAGATCTTCTGTCTCAGCTCAATATCATTCGGTACACATAGTCTGCCGCAAAATCTCAGAACTCCATCATCCTGAACCACAAATCCAGGGGCTTTCCCACGCCTCACATCCTCCCTCAACTGGACCAAACACGGATCATCATACTGTTTCGCCTTGATATCATCAGTCAAGGACGAAGTGATCTCTAATGCACATAACTGGCCCTGAACTCTCTGAACCCAAACCTCAATATTCTGACAAATAAGATCTCGATGGATCCTACTCTGTGGTGTAAGTACCTCTAACATCTGTAACGCTATCGGCTTACGGCTCAACGCATCAGCCACTACGTTAGCCTTACCCGGATGGTAAAGTATCTCGAGGTCGTAATCTTTAATTAGCTCTAACCACCTACGCTGTCTCATATTCAACTCCTTCTGGCTGAAGATATACTTCAAACTCTTGTGATCTGTAAAAATCTTACACGACGAGCCATAGAGATAATGCCTCCAGATCTTTAAGGCAAAAACGACCGCAGCTAACTCCAAATCGTGCGTGGGGTAATTCACCTCATAAGGTTTCAACTGGCGGGACGCATACGCAATGACCCTATCTCTCTGCATCAAAACACATCCGAGCCCAAGGCCCGAAGCATCACTATATACTACGAAATCCTCGTTCCCCTGAGGCAATGCTAAAACGGGTGCGGTAGTCAAACGTCTCTTTAACTCGTCAAAACTGTCCCCGTCTCTGTCATGCACCCACTCGAACTTCTGAGTTTTCTGGAGCAACTGAGTGAGTGGTCTAGCGATCTTAGAAAATCCCTCCACGAATCTACGGTAATAGCCGGCAAGACCCAGAAAACTCCTCACCTCCTTCACATTCTTAGGCGGCTCCCAAGCCATCACCGCCTCTATCTTCTGCGGATCTACCCGAACTCCCTCTGCTGAAATCACATGCCCGAGGAACATCACTTCCTCGAGCCAAAACTCACACTTAGAGAACTTCGCGTACAACTGCTCAGCCCTCAAAGTGTCCAATACAATCCGGAGATGTAATGCGTGCTCCTCCCGACTCCGTGAATAGATAAGAATATCATCGATAAAGACGACTACGAATTTGTCCAGATACTCAATAAAA
The DNA here is from genome assembly GCA_033398695.1 of Orobanche coerulescens. Lineage (NCBI taxonomy): Eukaryota > Viridiplantae > Streptophyta > Magnoliopsida > Lamiales > Orobanchaceae > Orobanche > Orobanche coerulescens. The sequence continues at coordinate 140,175,289 of CM065809.1, read as the reverse complement.
ACTTTGTTCATTAATTGCATGAACACTGCTGGGGCATTGGTTAGCCCGAAAGGCATAACCACAAACTCGTAATGGCCATATCTCGTCCGAAAGGCAGCTTTCGGTATATCACTGTCCCGAATCCTCAACTGGTAGTAGCCCGATCGCAAGTCAACCTTCGAAAAGACTGTCGCCCCCTGAAGCTGATCAAACAAGTCGTCAATCCGGGGCAAAGGGTATTTATTTTTGATGGTCAACTTGTTTAATTCTCGATAATCGATACATAAACGAAGCGATCCATCCTTCTTCTTAACAAAGAGTACAGGCGCACCCCAAGGCGATGCGCTCGGTCGAATATACCCTTTATCTAACAACTCTCCCAACTGATTCTTCAACTCTAGCATCTCCGACGGTGCCATACGGTACGGTGCTCGAGAAATAGGGGCCGCATTGGGCTCAAGATCAATAGGAAACTCCACCTCTCGATGTGGTGGTAATCCCGGCAGGTCGTCCGGAAATACATCAGGATACTCGCTAACAACTGGAATCGACGATATGTCAACCCCACCATCTTCCGCCTGCATAGCGAAACACCAGTAGCCGACACAACCCTGGTTCAGAAGTTTTATCGCCTTCAAGGCACTAATCACACTCCCCGATCTACCCGGCTTACAGCCGACGAGAGTATGCTCGGTGCCGTCCTCGGAAACTATCGAGATGGTACGAGTCCGATAGTTCATGATAGCACCGTGACGATCCAACCAATCGTCTCCGAGGATCAAATCCTCACCCTTAAGGTCTATAACAATGAGATTCGAGGGCCAATCCCGGCTTCCGATCCTCACTGGGCAATCCCTAACTTCCCGGTCCCCAACCATACGATCCCCACTGGGTGTACCCACTACAAACGGCTCACACTCAAACAAGCAGTCAAAACCAATACGACTCACACAATCCGAAGCAATAAAGGAATGGGTAGCACCTGAATAAAAAAGCACTGACACTGGATGAGTAAGGATCTGAGTAGTACCTGACGCCACTGGAACATCTGTCTCCTCTGTACGCCTCATCTGATACAATCGGGGGTGAACTGAACCCGAACTCGAGGCTGCACGGCGATCCGGCTGACCTCGTCCCCTACCACGACTCGAACTCTGCGGAATATGAGTAACTGGAGTGCTGTGATCCCTCTGATCGGTAGTGGTAGCCGGAACTCTAACAGCCCTGGTGGCCCTCTCACAATGAGTCGCCCGATGCCTTGGTGCCCGCAAGTGAAGCAAGTAACTGGAGGAAAAGGGCAATCCTTCATCAAATGCTCATATTGGTTGCAGTTAAAACAAACCCTGCCACCAGAAACGACGGACTGAACTGAACGGTTACCCTGAGATCCCCAGTCTGGTGAAACGGTCTCTTCCCAGGTGTAGGGGCAGACTGCGCTCTCGAAAATCGGCCACTCTTGCTACCGAGAAGCCGCTAATCGATTGCTTTCTTGGCCTCAGCACCCAACTCTGGTTCTGGTGCGGCCATCTCGATCGCTAGAGCGCGATCCTGATACTCCTTCAAAGTGGCGCACATAAGCGGTGCCATACTCTGCCTGATATGCGGTTTCATACGCATATTAAAGTAACGGATTTTATCAGCCTCCGTTCTCACTTGATCTCTCACGAAACCCAACTGTTGATTGTAAGAAATGATGGCCTGAGAAATAGGCACATCCTGAGGTGTGGCAGTGAAGAACTCCACAATTCTGCGTTCTTTGACTGGCGGCGGACAATATTTAGCTTCCATAGCAGCCCTAAACTCATCCCAAGTGGCCCGACGGTCTCTGGGCGCAACGGCCTCCCACCATTCCGCAACTTCCTTATCCAGGAGGTACTGGGCAATATGTACCCTCCTGTCTTCAGGACAAGCTACGGCATCAAAGGTCCTGGACAACTGAAAGAGCCAATTCTCCCAACCGAGAGAGTCAGAAGATCCGGAGAAACGAGGAGGATGCATCTTAGACACCGTCTGAAGCCACTTACTAGCTTCCTCTTCAGGTGTCGGGGGCGGATTCTGGCGTCCACCCTGAGCTATCTGAGCAAGATGGGCTACTAACTGCTGGAGTACGGCAGTAGCCCCGGCGTCGGCATTATTACCCGACGGCACTGAGTGAGAGGTCTGCAGAGGACTGAGAAAGTGAGCCCTCTTCATTATCAGCACCCCGACCACGGCCTCGACCGCGTCCCCTAGCTGGTCTACCACGACCTCTCAACATACTGAAGGAAAATAAGAAAAGAACTAGATCAGAAAGATTCACAATTCACGAAGTTGGTAACACAAATCACAATTCCGAACAACGCAAGAAAACAAATTACAGAAATGTAAGAGTTCGAGGAGACTTACAGCCACGGGTCGCACAAAAAGACGGCAGCGTGATGATATTAGGCTCAACGACTGACTCTAACGACGTAACTGACAGACCCAAAATTCACCGACAGCCTAGGTATTCAAAACCTAAGCTCTGATACCATAATTGTAACATCCCAATTCACAAATGGGACATTACACGCCGTAGAACCCCCGTGAGGTCTACCAGGCTAACTCATGACACGTAAACCACAATGATAACCCAAAATATGTACCCAAAAGTAAATAAGGCCGTGGCCTCGGCCAAAATATTTTAACGGAGTACATGAGTCATAAGTTAAATACCAATCTGTTGCCCACGCAGGGGACTTAAACCATGTTTAAAAATAAACAGTCTAACTCCAGTAATTAACAGATGTAGTGACAAAACAGAAAAATAAAGACTCGAGCCACATCATCATGCCAACCCATCCTTTGCATGCGCATCCCGTGCCAGCTCCTCAGCTCGACCAGTACCTGAAATGCATAAGACGCATTTCCCCCATTTAAGGGGTTAGCATTCGAATAGCTAGTGCAAGTACACAATTACACAACATTATATACAAAATACGGTTTTTAGCACCATCATCTCAATCAGAAATCATTTGCCATAAATATTCCGGAATACTACATTGGCAATCAAATCAGTTCCAATCATCACGATATCACAAAATCACAACTGGTATCCCGTGGCCGTACCCCTTAGTATCGACCCCCAGACATCCCGTCGGACACTCCGGGTGGAAGTTCAATCACACACGCACACAAGTTCCCTTCCACGGCCGTACCCCTTAGTATCGACCCCCAGACATCCCGTCGGACACTCCGGGTGGAAGGAACACAACTCACGCACCCAAAAATCACAATTCATCATTCATTTCGAAAATCACAACATACATAACAAAATGTAATACATGTACTTGCCTTGAATGAAACGAAACGAAGGAAACGACGAAGGAGTAGGTTTCGGTCCGAACAATCCTCCCAAATCCGTTCCTAACACAATAACGGTATACACAAGTCTCAATAATGCGGAAAGGTAAGAATTAATCCTAATTCTACCCCTTGGAACGATTTGTCGGAAAATACGAAGTCCAAGATGGCTATAATCTAACAATGGAGAAATTACTAGGTTAAATCCGTTAAACTATACTGGAAACAAGGGATTTACGACTACACAATCGTAATCTAACAGGTCGTCGAAGCTAAATCGGATTAAGAGGAAGAATTTTACCAAAATCCCGAAATCCCCAAAAACTAGGGTTCTAAAAAAATATACCTCGATTCGGACGGAGAATGATGATGATTAACCTTCCTTGGGACGCAAAAATCGACCTTTAGAAGGTTTCTACGGATTGCACCGGACAAATCGCACCAAATCGCTCAAAGGGAACTTACGTCGCGAGAAGGAAAGAAAAGAAACGAAATGAGGCGACTGAGGATAAGTCAGGGATTAAAAGGCCTGACAGCGCGTTACGTACGTTAACGCAAGCTGTTAACGTACATAACGAGGGTTGCGTACGTAACCCAACACTGGTTAACGTACGTAACAAACTTCCTGAACTAAAATGCGGAGGCCATAACGTACGTTATGGATCATGCATAACGTACGTTATGCATGTAGCAGTCCCCAGTTCTGAAAAATCACATTCAGCACAGTCGATACAACGATGGAACATGACACGAGGATAGAATCAAAGGTGTAATTACGAGGTGTTCAAAACAACGAAGCTGAGTGCTGAAAGAAAATGCACTTCTAACTACCGAGGAATCCACAATACGACAAGGAGGGTAAAAACACCCTAAACTCTTAAGAAATTACAAAATGGCCCAAACAATCGAAAATTCACGATACAACGTCGGATTAACAATCCGAAACTCGCAACATACTCTACTCAACCATACGAACTCATGGAAATAGGAAAATGACGAAATCGAACGAGTTTAACAAGAATCGAATACACATGCGACATAGTATAACTCAGGATGAAATTACGTAAAAACATCATCGAGACTCGTCCAAGCGGAGAAACTCCAAGAACAAAATAGATTCAGAATTCCAAAATAGTGCCAAGCGAGTTGTCCGAAACGAATATACACCAAAAATAGGAATTACTAAAAATAGAAAACGCGGATATTACACTTGTGATTAAATGTATTTTGGAGGCTAGTCTCGGCTAGTGCTTGATGGGTAAGTTTGGGGCTTGAACCTTCGTGGTTGGTTTCCCAACACCTACAGTTCAGTAGGTCACAGTTATGTTGATGATCTCATTATGGGTATGTTTGGGGCTTGAACCTTCACAGTTGGTTTCCCAACACCTACAGTTCAGTAGGTCACGGTCATGTTGATAATCTCATTATGGGTATGTTTGGGGCTTGAACCTTCATGGTTGGTTTCCCAACACCTACAGCCCAGTAGGTCATGGTCACTGGGTGATCTCCTTATGGGTAAGTCTGGGGATTAAACCTTCACGGTTGGTTTCCCAGCTCCTGCAGTTCAGCAGGTCAAGGTCATTGGATGATCTCATTGTGATACGGCTTCGTACTATTGCTCCGGCCCTCATGTGATACAGCTTCGGGCTATTTTGGCTTCGGGCTATTATGATGATTGACAACTTCAACTGAGGGCTTTTAGGCCATTGTGATGTTTTGGTAGTTCCGTTGGGGCCTTCGAGCATTGTGATTCGTATTCTAATTCAGTTTTGGTTTGGTTTACCTTCGGGTAATTCGCTGTTGTGTTCTATATTGATGATTCGCCGTTGGGCCCTTGTGTTCTAACCTGTTGAGCAGGTATTGATCGTATGCCGTAGGCATAGTGTTTCACGAATGCTCAGTTCTTACCTTGGCTTGTGAGCATCTCGTATCACCATTGTTGTACCATTTTATTCTGCCTTTGGATGCATATCATGTTGTACATGTATTTGATATTCATTATCTGGATGACTGACCCCATGGGGGCGGAACATGTTTTCATGTTTTAGGTGCTGGAGAGGAGAGATTTGAGACACAGGGGCACAACGATGACGGCGAGGCATTCGAGGGATACTAGTCCGAGTTGTTTCGATATTCATGTCGGCGAGACAGTTTAGAGTACTGCAGTTTCGTCAGTTGATGTCATTTTGTATTATCCGAGCAAGGCTCGTGGATGTTGTTGTATTTTTATTTTGGCCATGTAGGCCCATCTTTGTTGTTGAAATTCCATATCGGAATATTATGTCGAATATCATAGTAGGGACTGTGATTTTCCCTTTTGGTCGGTTTGGACCCTCCTGGTGTGGGGTCCACGGCACTGTAATAACCTAATGGGATTTGGGGGCATTACAGAAGATGGTATCAGAGAAATGAGTTGTGAGATACCCTAATATGTGAGTTATGTGGCTCTACCGACGCAGTAGTAGTGGGGCTATCAGGTTGTGACAATCTAGACAGTCGGGTTTTCTGAGCCATAATAGTTGGACGACTGTATGAGTCATTCTTTCATCGAGTTGTTGCCAGTATAGACTAGTATCGCAATACCTCGAAGCTTCGTATGACCAGCGTAAGGACTCGATTCTCTTTTATGTTCATACATTCATTATGTCATTGATTATACATGTTTTGTTGAAACTTGTATATGACATTTGTGCTACGATTGATTCATAACTATTTATTTTGGAGCATGTGGGCTATGGATTGGCTACGATTAGCATGATTGATACGATTGTTTTGAGTATGTATACTCGTGTTTGACTATTGACTTAGCATTCTGGATTGGCCGTTGAGGCATATTTGAGTTATGATCATGATCGAACGTTATTCTTTCACTATGGAAAGAGGAATCTGAGGATGTGACATAGGGGGTAAGGGTTGCAGAACAAGCCAGAACCCAGAACCTCGTGTTTATGCGCGTATGGATGCCGAGATGGATCAGCGTCCGGCCGGTGGTGTTACCTACGTGACCGATTCTCCTTTGGGACATCATACTCGAGAAGTCGATCAGACTGAGAGTGGACACATCGACCCTTTATTGCTTATGAGGGGCATGATGGCCCAGATGACGCAGATAGTAGAGACCATGCAGGCCTCGATGGTTCGTGGTACACTGCAACAGGTATTCCAGGTGTCGTTTCATGGGCAGACTGGGAGAGTGAGTCAGATTGTCGGTGATATCTCTCGTCAGAGGCCGCCTACTTTTTAGGGTTCGTCGGAACCAGCTGGCATTGTTCATTGGCTCGAACATTTTGATAAACTCTTCGACATGGTTCAGTGTCCGGAAGAGAGTAAGGTGGCAGTAGCGGCTTACTACCTGAGTAAGGGTGCTTATTCTTAGTGGCTTTCTGTGAAACCCACCGATTGTGATTGTGTTTGGAGCGAGTTTAAGACTCTCATGTTAGAGAGGTATTATCTGGCTCCATTCGTGAAGTCAAGCTGTCAGAGGTTTTGAACCCCGAATCCATCGAGGACGAGGGTGTTGTTGTCATTGCTGATAAGTTTCATGGACTTCTTCAGTTTGCTTCTTCGGTTATCTGTACTGAGGTGGATAATATCAAGTATTTTAGCAAGAGGCTAAACCCGCATTTGAGGATGCAGTTGTTAAATCATAATTGTAACTCACTTGGTGAATTTATTGAGAAGGCTCTTGGAGTAGAGCTTTTGATCAAAGAGCTTGCTCGGAAGAACCCTTCAGTTTCTTCTGGTGAGAGGACTAGGATGCCGATTAGTTCAGAGGGACATCAAGATCCAACGTCCAAGAGGTCATTTTCTAGTCGTCTCCGTGCTGGGAAAGCATCTTCTTCTCAGAGGACGAGTTCGACTGTTGTTTGCTTTAATTGTGATACTGTAGGACATCGCAGTACCCAGTGTTCGATGCAGACTATTGCATGTTTTCTGTGTGGGAGGCAGGGACACCTTCAGAAATACTGCAGGAGTTCTAGTGCCAGTAGGTCTCAAGAGAGCTCACGGGCCTCGAGAGATTTTGTTAATCCAATCCATACTTCATCCAAGGGGTCCTATCAGGCTTCTGAAGCCAGAGGTAAGGACAACCAAGAAGGAGCAGTGAGTTCAGATTTGGGTCTTCCCTGAGTCAATGAGATCGAGGAGATAGATGATTTGGAGGATATCGATGTTGGGTACACTTAAGATGTATCCTTGATTTATGTCCTTTCTTTGTCTTTCAGATTAATGTGTAACTTAATTTGTATTATGGTATTGTGGTTGTGAACCATTTGTTGTTGATCTATCTTATAATGATAGTATTTGAGAATCTTTAGATTTGAGGTTGTTTGATGAGATTTTATTTCCTTTTGGTGTTGTACCCGAGATTTTATAATAATTTGGGTAATTGTTCATCGTGAATTTGGAACGTCAAGTCGTGAGGACTTGGACGTGCGATTGATATAGTCCCGAGGACTATGTCTACGTTGTTGTTTTCCTTTTGTGGCGTGAGTCAGTGATTGCATGGGATTCCGATGCCGACGAGAATGGGAAAGTGTACACCAATGATTGTAGGCATGTACAATGGGCGGTTCCTGTGGGGTGTGTACGTCGGTGTTACAAGTCATGCGGTTGGTATGACTTTCTGGCTGGTCTCTAGCAGAGGAGTCATGACTCGACTGGTCTCGCACTTGGTTGAGTGTTTTACCAATTTATTTTCGTCGTGTTCAGGCAGAGGAGACATGGGGACCCGGGGGGGTCGGCCCAGTTACTCTGGCGAAGTGGTTCGCATTGAGGACTATTCCCGGAGGTGTTGTTTTCAGATCCCGATGGGTAGTTCATATTCCGAGTTGTGCACCCCTACTTTCGGGGACAAAACTCTTTTTAAGTGGGGGAGTATGTAACATCCAGGGATATTTTTTTTCATTTTTACTATTGTATTGTACGTATTCATTTGGAATTATACTAGTACTGTTGTTTTTTATTGATACAATGTAAATTGTATCGGGGTATTTCGGGATCAAAATAGTTTTACTTGTCGTCGGTATTGTGTTGCCGATTGGATGTTGCTTGGTGAGTTTGGATTTTGATTTTTGGCTAAGTATTTTGGACCTAACGTATGCTACATGCATAACATTACGTACGTTAAGGGTGGCAGGTTACGTACGTTAAACCATGTTGGTTACGTACGTAGACAGGGTAGCTGATCGCATCTGACTTTCGGCGTGTGGGGCCGAATGTGATTGGATCATGTTGGATTTTCGAGGAATCCAAGTCAACGAGCATTACGTACATAATGTTTATGCTAATAACGTACGTAATGCATGGTTCGTTTTGAGGCAGTGAGTTCTGGTAGGACTTAACGTACGCTACGTGGAGGTGATAACGTACGTTATATGCCTAATGTACGTTAAGGTGGTGTTATAGCGGTCGTAATGAAATGTGCAGATTATAAAGACATGATTCGTCTTTCATTTCCTCACGATCCATTCTCAATTTCTTCATCTAGAAATCATCCTTTTGCATTCCTTAGTGTGTTCCGGCCTCTTCTGTCTTGATTTGAAGCTTCATAACTTGGATTGGAGCTTGGGAGCTTGAAATTTGGAGTGTTCTTGATGGCTTGAGGTTGTTTTTCACTTCTTCAAGAGGTATGTCATTAATCTGGTGTTGAACTCGAGATTATGATGTTGTTATTGTTGGTTACTTTGTGTTTTGATGGATGGATGGAGGATAGCTTGATTCTTGATGAGTTTTTATAACTTATGATGAAGAACATGGTGATATGGCTTAAGTTTGATTGTGTTCTTGATGATTTAAGAATACTTGGGGGATTATAATCATGTCTAGGAAGAGTTATGTTAAGATTGTTAGATGATTAACATAGCTTTGAGATGATTATTGTTGTTGGTTGTGTTCTTGAGAGATTAGAACCATTTTGATATAGGATTATGATGAGCTATGTAGATGATTATCATAATCTTGAAATGATTGATTTAATCTTGTTAATTAAGCCGAATTCATGATGAATTGGTGGCTGATTATTATTTAGACATCATGTTAGTAGAGTTGATGATGTTCTTGAGGTAATAGTGGTGATATTGGTGAGGTTATTATTTTGGGATGATTAGCATGATGTTGTTCTTAATGATTCTTGTTGAATTGTTTTCACAAGTGTTAAGAATATTTTGATCGTTGAGGTGTCGGAGGACGTTAGAATTCATAGTTGAGGACTATGATATTCGCTTATGTGGTTTGATCGATTCATGTATGAATTGAGGTTTCCTATGGTGTTATTTTTTATCGATATTGTGTTATTGAATGAATTGTATTTCATTCAAGGTTGTTCGAGTGCTTGTGATTGTCGGAGGACGACGTTCGTCGTTCGTAGGAGGACTTTCTCACCTTTGGTTTGAGAAAAGTTCTATATGTAGTACCCGTAATTTTTATCCCCGGAAATTTTCTATTTTTGGCGGAAGTCTATTTTGACGACTTGCTTGGGACCGTTTCGTCTTCCTGAAAAATGATTAATTCTATACTTTTTGTCATCCGAGTTCGTTTCGGTATCGTTCTGTTGAATTCCGTGTTCTTTATCGACTTTTTCACGTGGGAGTTCGACTTTGTTAGATCACCATTAATTTTTGGTAACTCCAAAAATTCTGAATCTTTGCAATATTATAGAGCATCGAGTTAGCTTTCCAATGGTTCAAACGGTGAGTCAATCGGAGTCCGGACGAGAGAGTTATGGTCGTTTTAACTCACCCGCTCGTTATTGGCGATCATCTGCCGGCCGAACTTCGGCCGTGTCGTCCGACACGGCCGTGCCGTACTCGTCCGGAAATGCCGGAGTTTCGCCGACCAGACTCGGCCGTGTCGTCCGACACGGCCCGTGCCGTACTCTTAGGATAAGCTCGAACGATCGCTGACACGCCGGCCGTGTCCCGAGACACGGTCGAGTCATGCCCGATCGGCCGGGCGGGTCGCTGTCGGAAGGCCCTCGGCGCGCGCCGTGTCAAGCGGGACACGGTCGAGTCCTGTCGGCCAATCAGGTAACACGACCGTGCCGGCCGCACGGGCCGTGTCCGTGACGATCAACCCCATAAAAGGCCCCCGCAGACGTTTTCGGCCATTTTCACCTTCTTCTTCTCCTCTTCCGACTTGGCGTGTTCTAATCTTGAAGCCATGTTGTTTAACAACATATCCATGGAGTTTTGAGGTTCATATCATCAATCATCCGTCCTATAACATCCTCCGATCTACCAGATCGGGTCGATTTCCTAGAAATCTAATTTTGGGGATTTTGGGTATTTTGTTCGATTTAAATCGTTTAATCCGATTTAACTTAGGATTGTGAAGGATTGATGATTATTTAGATGTATTGTATCATTTCCCTTGTTATCCCATGGTTGGATCGTATCGATTCGTTGTTTTGGTCGAGTTCTTGACCGACGCCTTGAAGGTGTCCGGTAAAATGTCATAGAGGGGTTTCGGGCGTTCTACGATTATTCTTCCTCGTATGATCGATGATTTATTGAATTTATGTTGTTAGGGTCGAATTCTTGTGAAGAACTCGAGTTGAAACCCTTCCGTTCGTTGTCTTCCTCGTGGTTCAAACTTCCTGGTCGAACCGTGTTCTTCGGGATCTTCGGTAACGTTTATTAAGGCAAGTATACATTTATGATTGTACGTTCTCGACTTTGAAAGTAAGAAATATTGATGGCATATCATGAACGAACCGTTTTTACGGCATTCATAGATATATTGATTGGCATGTAATGAACGAACCGTTTTGACGGCATTCCTACATGTATCGGCGTATGAGGTGAACGAACCGTTTTGACAGCATTCACATACGTAACGGCGTATGAGGTGAACGAACCGTTTCTACGGCATTCACATACGTCTTATGAGATTTAGTTATTCCGGAATACTAGTCTTACATTGATGAATTGACGGACATTGATGAATTGACGGATATTGATGAATTGACGGATTACATTTACTTTATTGTCGAGAAGTATTATGTTTCATATTGTTATACTTGCACTAGTTATTCGACGGCTAACCCCTTTATGGGGGAAATACGTTTCATGTATTACAGGTTCCAGGAGAGCGGACAGACGGGTACCGGGTCGGCATGAAGATGATGGGCAAGTGTGATACTGTGTCTTGTCTCCGGTTATCTCTTTTGGTTTCCTCCATTCAGTGTTGTTGTACTGGAATGGATTTTTAAATACTCGAGTATTGTATTTCAGTTTCCTTGATGTTCCGGCCTGTGTTGCCGAAGTATTGATTTGTGCAGTGATGTATATGGTTTCATTGTTTATGGTTTCGAATACCATTTGTATCGTCTTTCTTTCTATTGTATGTAGACCTTATCGGTCAAGTTTATAGTTCCGCGTATGTTTAGCCTTGTGGGTCCCACGGCGGGGCTCACGGCGCTGTAATATACCCTGAATAACTTGGGGGTGTTACAGAATATGGTATCGGAGCTTAGGTTTATGGATACCTAGGCTGTCGGTCTTTTGGGTCGATTGAGTCGGCATTTGCCTGATATCACTACTCTGCCATCATCACGGTCGACCGGTACTTATAAGTCCTCTCACTCTTCTTGTATTTTTCTTAATCGTTTCGTTTATAGCTTGGTATTCTTGGGAATTGGTCACTTCGGGAATGTGCGATTTGGATTATACTTACGCACGTATGTGCCCTTCAGAATGTTGGCTGAAAGTAGGAAGAATCGTGGCCGTGGTCACGGACGTGAACTCTTCCTTGAGATTTTGTTAAATTGCTAATTGCGATATTGGAGTGTAACGGTATTATGTTGAGACTTTGTTTAGGAGTCGCATGCTAGTATCACGGGAGATCTTCGACTTCCCTGACCTGTAAGTATGTTGTTCGGATTATTCGATAATTCTTGGTTATCTTGGTGATTTTGGATTTTCCGTTGAAATGTTGTTTGTACGAGTGATTGTAAGTTTCGAGGACGAAACTTATTTTTAAGGAGGGTAGAGTGTAATACCCCGATTTTTCGGATATATTTTTTTTCGTTTATATATTGGATATCGTGGATGGTTAATTATGCTCGAGGACGTTGTGAACGTTTGAAAATGTTATTGAATTGAGTATATGTATTGATTTTGCCGAATGCTCGTATTTGGTATGTCATGACTTTGGACAGGAGATTTTTCGGATATATTTTTTTTCGTTTATATATTGGATATCGTGGATGGTTAATTATGCTCGAGGACGTTGTGAACGTTTGAAAATGTTATTGAATTGAGTATATGTATTGATTTTGCCGTATGCTCGTATTTGGTATGTCATGACTTTGGACAGGAATTGTTGAAATTGACTAAGTATGGAATTATTACGTACGTTAATAAGGTGAGATTACGTACGTAAGATTGGCATGGTTACGTACGTCAAGGCTAAGGTATTACGTACGTAACGAAGGCATCGGACAGAACCGAGTCAGGTGAGGCTGGTGGGATACTGTTTGGCAACTTTCGGCGGAGGATGTTGTGGTGAGTCAACGTCGTGTTACGTGCGTTATACGGGGCGTGTTACGTCGTAACACAACCATTATCTTGTAGCAAGTCAACGGTATATTAAATGCGTTATATGGTATGGGTTACGTCGTAATGGATCGCGGAATGAGACAGTGAGAGGGTTACGTACGTTATGGATTTTGGATTACGCACGTTAAAGTTGTTACGTACGTTGAGAAAGGACACCTACGTACGTAATGAGAGTGCAATTTATATATTGAAGTGTTGCCTTTCATTTCTCTCACGATCCTTTGAGATATTTCTCTCCAAAACTCGTCCCTCTTCACTTTTAAGAGTGTTCTAAACACTTTTAACATGATTGTGAGCTTGGAATCATGGAATTAGAGCTTGGTTATGGAACTTTTGTTGATTCTTGAAGTGATTCCTTGTGTTATCCATATTCTATGAGGTTTATGTTGAAGGAAGATAATGATATGCTTTGAATATGTTGATTATGATTATGGAATCATAGAGATCTTGATGTTCTTGAGGCCATATGAATGACATGATGAAGAAAATGGTAACATGGAGATATATACCTCGGAGATGTTGTTCTGAACGTGATTTCGGATATTTCATGTTCTTGAAGAACTCTTGAATTATACGAGGTGATGAAAATTTTTTTAGAAGTGTTGATGTTTTGAAAATGAATATGGAATATTCATATCTAGAGCTAAATTATGTGTTGGAAATAATATTCGTATAGGAATACGAATGTGATTATGAGTTTGATGAGACTATTATTCATCTCTGAATTTGGAAGCCCATACGTATGGAGTAAATATTCAAATCGAATGAATGGATTGTTTGATAACCTTTTTAATATGATTATCTATTGTTTTGAACCAGTCGGATGATTCGAATTGATGACGGTTATAAGTAAATTTTAACGATGGATTTACGAGAAGGGAACCTTGTAAATTCGTATTTAAGAATTGAGTTTGGAACATTTAGACCCTTATTATTGGTCCGAATTGGTTCCGATATGATCGTCATTTTTCGACTCGTATTGTGGGCGAGGATTTGTAAGTGTCGAGTTGGATTGTTCGATTGTGATTAGTCGAGATATGGTAAAACGATTGAGTTCGTGGTTTGGTGGTATTGATATTGGTCGTCATCGAACGGTTGATTATCAATCCTTCATTTTACAATAAGGTATGATATTTGATCGTGAATTATGGTGTTGTGTTGCGGTTAAGGTTGAAGGGTTCGTAGATTAACTTGGTCGAGACTGAGGGAATTCGTAAGACGAAATCAACTGAATTGGTAACAGTACTTTGTATTGATATCGAGACAAGTTTTATACTCGTACTAATCAATGAGACTAATGTTATCGTGTAGGCGTACGATTGTGTGTATCATTTTGGGACTTGGCCTCTTTATGATTGTATTGATGTCAAGGGATTGGTTGACACGACGCCGTCGGCAAATTATGCCAAATGTTACTGTTGTTTGTAAATGGCCGGTTCAAGGCATTACGATACTTGTTGGTAAAGTTGCTATCGATAGCCGGTTCGCGGTATCGATGTATCGATTATTATTATTCGCGATTAATGTAGTTCTGAGACATCGTTGAATCTTTGTCATCGAATTGGATCTGTTGCTATGATGTTGCGTTAACCGATTGGGGACATTTGATATATCCTTTTGTCATCTCCGTTTCGGTGGTTGGTTTAAGACACCGGGACATCTATTCTATCGTATCATTGATTATCGATTGACCGTTCTAGGGTAATCGAGGTATTGAATTGGGATTATCGAAGATAATTCCCATCCGTTGTCGAAGATACTCTTATCCGTTGTATCATTGTTATCGATTGGCCATTCTACGGTAATCGAAGTATTGAATTGGGATTATCAACGATAGTTCCCATCCGTTAAATTATTATTGTCGTGTTGACCGATTCAAGGCAGCACACTATTTTCTTGTGAACTCGGTAATTTTGTGATCTTTGAAGGTTGAGGATTTTCCCGAACTGTTGTGTTGTGATCGTTGCTCGTGTTAATCGGTCCTTAGGGAAATTCTGATCCCAGGATGGTTGTTTTGAATATCGTTGGTCGTGTCGATCTTTCATTATTCGTGTGTCATCGTTCACTTGGTGAGTCGTATGATCCGTATTGGATGTTTTATCCCTTGAGTTTCGTTGTCATGTTGTATCGTGGCATATCCGGAATCATGTCTGCGTGCGATTGGTTATGTGTAAGATTTTTAGCCGGGCACCCGATGGTCATGCGTGGATATTTCCGCATTGGACCGTGCACACGAGGCGTAGTTCTTGAGGCTAATTAGGTACATTGTCACACGTATATTCGGATTCCGTATACGGGGTGGACATGTGCACGGACACATTTAGGATCGGGCATCCGTGATGTCCCTCTTGAGCTTTATTGATTGATCGTTCGTAGTCCATGTTGTATTGGATATGTCCGACGATTTGCGGCCCAGTTGTTCATACGCCGAGGGTATGTCGTGATCGAGTTTGCTCCTTTGAGATCTGTATTGTGATGATTCTGACTTTGGGCTGTTCGGCTTTCGAGCCATTGTGATATATCGGTATTTCCGTTGGAGCCTTCGGGCATTGTGAATTCGTATCTTTTCGGCATTGGTTTGGTTTGCCTTCGGGTAATGTATTGTGGTGTTCTATATTGATGATTCGCCGTTTGGGCGTAAGTTTGATTCTTGTGCATCTCGTTGAGCTTTTCTGGCGAAATATTTCTTCTCCTACTGTTTTAAGTTTGGAATGAAACTTCTTTTAAGAGGGTAGAATGTAGTACCGTAATTTTATCCCGGAAATTTTCTATTTTTGGCGGAAGTCTATTTTGACGACTTGCTTGGGACCGTTTCGTCTTCTGAAAAATGATTAATTCTATACTTTTTGTCATCCGAGTTCGTTTCGGTATCGTTACATTGAATTAGTGTTCTTTATCGACTTTTCACGTGGGAGTTCGACTTTGTTAGATCACCATTAATTTTTGGTAACTCCAAAATTCTGAATCTTGCAATATTATAGAGCATCGAGTTAGCTTTCCAATGGTTCAAGCGGTGAGTCAATGAGTCCGGACGAGAGTTATGGTCGTTTTAACTCACCCGCTCGTTATTGGCGATCACGCGGCCGAACTTCGGCCGTGTCGTCCGACACGGCCCGTGCCGTACTCGTCCGGAAATGCGGAGTTTCGCCGACCAGACTCGGCCGTGTCGTCCGACACGGCCGTGCCGTACTCTTCCGGATAAGCTGGAGCATCGCTGACACGCCCGGCCGTGTCCCGGACACGGTCGAGTCATGCCCGTCATTTGTCGGGCGGGTCATTGTCGGAAGGCCCTCGGGCCGCGACCGTGTCAAGCGAGGACACGGTCGAGTCCTGTCGGCCAAGCGTGCAACACGACCGTGCCCGGCCGGCACGGGCCGTGTCCGTGAGCGATCAACCCTATAAAAGGCCCCTGAGACGTTTTCGGCCATTTTTCACCTTCTTCTTCTCCTCTTCCGCGACTTGGCGTGTTCTAATCTTGAAGCCATGTTGTTTAACAACATATCCATGGAGTTTTGAGGTTCATATCATCAATCATCCGTCCTATAACATCCTCCGATCTACTGAATCGTCGATTTCCTAGAAATCTAATTTTGGGGATTTTGGGTATTTTGTTCGATTTCGTCGTTTAATCCGATTTAACTTAGGATTGTGAAGGATTGATGATTATTTAGATGTATTGTATCATTTCCCTTGTTATCCCATGGTTGGATCGTATCGATTCGTTGTTTTGGTCGAGTTCTTGACCGACGCCTTGAAGGTGTCCTAAAATGTCATAGAGGGTTTTGGGCGTTCTACGATTATTCTTCCCCGTATGATCGATGATTTATTGAATTTATGTTGTTAGGGTCGAATTCTTGTGAAGAACTCGAGTTGAAACCCTTCCGTTCGTTGTCTTCCTCGTGGTTCAAACTTCCCGGTCGAACCGTGTTCTTCAGATCTTGATAACGTTTATTAAGGCAAGAATACATTTATGATTATACGTTCTCGACTTTGAAAGTAAGAAATATTGATGGCATATCATGAGCGAACCGTTTTTCGGCATTCATAGATATTTTTTTTGGGATGTAATGAACGAACCGTTTTGACATTCCTACATGTATCGGCGTATGAGGTGAACGAACCGTTTTGACGGCATTCACATACGTAACGGCGTATGAGGTGAACGAACCGTTTCTACGGCATTCACATACGTCTTATGAGATTTAGTTATTCCGGAATACTAGTCTTACATTGATGAATTGACGGACATTGATGAATTGACGGATATTGATGAATTGACGGATTACATTTACTTTATTGTCGAGAAGTATTATGTTTCATATTGTTATACTTGCACTAGTTATTCGACGGCTAACCCCTTTATGGGGGAAATACGTTTCATGTATTTCAGGTTCCAGGAGAGCGGACAGACGGGTACCAGGTCGGCATGAAGATGATGGGCAAGTGTGATACTGTGTCTTGTCTCCGGTTATCTCTTTTGGTTTCCTCCATTCAGTGTTGTTGTACTGGAATGGATTTTTAAATACTCGAGTATTGTATTTCAGTTTCCTTGATGTTCCGGCCTGTGTTGCCGAAGTATTGATTTGTGCAGTGATGTATATGGTTTCATTGTTTATGGTTTCGAATACCATTTGTATCGTCTTTCTTTCTATTGTATGTAGACCTTATCGGTCAAGTTTATAGTTCCGCGTATGTTTAGCCTTGTGGGTCCCACGGCGGGGCTCACGGCGCTGTAATATACCCTGAATAACTTGGGGGTGTTACACTATACTTGTACTAGTGAATGAGATTAATGTTATCATATGCGTGTATGAATGTGTTGTATCATTTTCGAGATATAGTCTTTTCATAATTTTGTTAATAGCATGGAATTGTTCGATACAATACCCTTCGACGATTATGCCAATTGTTATTGTTGTTTGTTAATGGCCGGTTCGAGGCATTGAGATGCTTGTTGTTAATGTTGTTGGCGATAGACGGTTTGTGGTATCGATGTATCAATTGTTATTGTTGACTGATATTCCATTGAGATATGGTTGTGATCGTCGTTATTGATATCAATGTTTTTCTACCAATGTTGTATTGGCCGATTGAAGGCATTGAGGTATTCGATTGTCATCTCTATCTTTGGTGGCCGACTAAAGGCGTCGAGGCATCCGTTATCGTTGTTGTTATCGATTGGCCGTTCTAAGACAATCGAGGTATTGAATTAGGACTCTTAGATATTTCCCATCCGTTGATTCGTTGTTATCAATTGGTCGTTCTAAGACAATCGAGGTATTGAATTGGGACTGTCGAGGACATTTCCCATCCGTTGTTTCATTGTCATCGATTGGTCGTTCTAAGACAATCGAGGTATTGAATTGGGACTGTTGAGGACATTTCCCATCCGTTGATTTGTTGTTATCGATTGGTCGTTATAAGACAATCGAGGTATTGAATTGGGACTGTCGAGCACATTTCCCATCTGTTGAGTCGTTGGTATCGATTAGTCGTTATGAGACGATCGAGGTGTTGAATTGGAATTATCGAAGATAATTCCCATCCGTTGAGTGATTGTTATCAATTGGTCATTCTAAGGCAATCGAGGTATCTGAATTGGGACCGCCGAGTATGGTGTCCATCCATGAGTTATTGTTGTCGTGTTGGCCGACTCAAGGCAGCACACTATTACTCTTATAAATTCGGTAATCTTGTGATTGTTGTCGTTGTGATTAATTGTATTTTGGAGGCTAGTCTCGGCTAGTGCTCGATGGGTAAGTTTGGGGCTTGAACCTTCGCGGTTGGTTTCCCAACACCTACAGTTCAGTAGGTCACAAGCATGTTGATGATCTCATTATAGGTAAGTTTGGGGCTTGAACCTTCGCGGTTGGTTTCCCAACAATTACAGTTCAGTAGATCACGGTCATGTTGATAATCTCATTATGGGTATGTTTGGGGCTTGAACCTTCACAGTTGGTTTCCCAACACCTACATCCCAGTAGGTCACGGTCACTGGGTGATCTCATTATGGGTAAGTCTGGGGCTTGAATCTTCGCGGTTGGTTTCCTAGCACCTGCAGTTCAGCAGGTCACGGTCATTGGATGATCTTATTGTGATACGGCTTCGTAACGTGGCTTCGGCCCTCATGTGATACAGCTTTGGGCTGTTTTGGCTTCGGGCCATTGTGATGATTGACATCTTCGACTGAGGGCTTTCAGGCCATTGTGATGTTTCTGTTGGAGCCTTCGGGCATTGTGATTCGTATTCTAATTCAGTTTTGGTTTGGTTTACCTTCGGGTAATTCGCTGTTGTGTTCTATATTGATGATTCGCCGTTGGGCCCTTGTGTTCAACCTTTTGAGCAGGTATTGATCGTATGCTGTGGGCATAGTGTTTCACGAATGCTCGGTTCTTACCTTGGTTTGTGAGCATCTTGTATCACCATTGTTGTACCATTTTATTCTGCCTTTGGATGCATATCATGTTGTACATGTGTTTGATATTCATTATCTGGATGACTGACCCCGTGGGGGCGGAACATGTTTTCATGTTTTAGGTGCTGGCGAGGAGAGAGTTGAGACACAGGGGCATGATGATGGCGGCGAGGCATTCGAGCGATACTAGTCCGAGTTGTTTCGATATTCATGTCGGTCAGACTGTTTGGAGTACTCCAATTTCGTCAGTTGATGTCATTTTGTATTATCTGAGCAAGGCTCGTGGATATTTTTGTATTTTTATTTTGGCCATGTAGCTCCATCTTTGTCGTTGAAATTCCATATCAGAATATTATGTCGGATATTATAGTAGGGACTGTGATTTCCCCTTTTGGTCAGTTTGATGTGTTTTAGTCGTGTTCGCCTGGTGGATCTCCTGGTGTGGGGTTCACGGCACTGTAATAACCCAATGAGATTTAGGGGCGTTACATATTTGTTCGTCCTTAAAAGGCCGGGTTGATATTGTTCTTGCCATAGCTTCTAGTGGTATCGTTTTGCTCCTCCTTCTGAATGGTAGAACTGCACTTATTAGATTCGGCATACCATTATTGCTTGATGAGAAATCTTCGTTTACAAAGATTAAGCCCAACAAAAATTGACAGAAATCCACAAGATGATGCAACTTATTATTTGGAACAAGGCACTGATGGCGCACAAACACTGCTTTGTATTTTTTGATAGGAGTTCTAGAGATGTTATGAGAACGCCCGAAGGGAAATGGTCGCCTAATATGTCTAGGGGTTTATTTGCAGTTATTGGAGGCAATTTCTGGTACCTTACCCATGTTCCCCGAAATGGAGCGGACATGATTTTGTGCATGCTGTCACAAGTGTTTCTAAGATGTAGGATGAGTCTTGTGTCCTTAATTTAACGAGGAACATGCGGCTCCAGATACTTAATATGCTTATACTATATGCTTTTATTCATATTGTCGATTTGGTTATTCAACTTTGTTCGTATATATAAAATAATACATGTTTTGTCTATTTTTTGCTTCTCCATATGATGCAAATAAAATTAGAGAGTTTGGTGACAGATATTGCATATGGGGGATGGGGCTGGTGAGGAGATCGACTGGAAAGCTCGCTTAACTTATCAGATGACACGTCTTTAGTGTAACTATCGCAAGTGCACGATATCGAATCAAGTAGGTGGACTTTTTGAGTCCGGTTTATCGATCCCACGAGGAAGTTAGGTTATATATTGAATTATACACTTTATCTATTTGTTATAGAGATTTATATGAGTGAAACACACACTTTAAGAGTTTGGTTTGACAATTGCAATGAAAATGCAATAATAGTTCTAAAATTCAAGGAAATGAAAGATTGCACTAATAATAGATCAATAAAAGATAAAATGAAATAGTTGGGATTACAAACTTAGTTCATCATTAGTTATAGAAGATGTATAGGAGATCATAAGATGTATTTACTTATTATGTTGTGTAGATTCGATTTTCCTTAAAAAGATGGTTCCTCTTTCGAATGTCAAAACGCCTCTTATATATTGAATCAATACACCATATTTCTTTGTTGATTGGCTTCAATACATAGCATTAGGTTTTATGATAATAACTCAAAGAATCATTTAAGGTCTAGAGGTATATTTCTATCCCCTAGAACAACTTAGAGTGAAGATCATTTGATCTAATCAAACATATTTTCTTTCGAAACATATGAGGACCATAAATATCATCATTTATTGGCCAAATAAATAAAGATTGATAAAACAATGAAAATCACACACAAATAATAAGTAATCCATAATAGATCTTTATACAAACTTAAATAACATGACAAACCTTGTTAATAATCCCAACTAAGGATAACTTAGCCCATGAAGGGTTTATTCAACATATTACAAGCTTGAGTGGTCATTAATAGTTGAAAAAGGGAAAGAATTGATCCTAACTCCCTTAGTAGATAAAGGAGAAAGAAGCAATAAACTCCCTCAACAACATAAGCTAAACCACATTTACACAAATCACTCAAGAACACAAGTGTATTCTTCACACAAAAAGAAAAAGTATTACAAAGTGAGAAAATATAAGATGAATGCTCTTTAATGATGGATCTAAGGGGTCTATTTATACACTTAAAGTCATCTAATAGCTCCAAAACTCCAGCACTATTACATTAGATCGGATCAATGCCAGTCATCCCCTCAATAATAGACCAAAAGTATAAAAAATTAGACAATGATCAATAATCTGTCAAGACTTACGGCGGTAACTTTCAGATGTTACGGCCGTAACATTGAGGTCTTATTACGGCCGTAACTTTCAGATGTTATGGCCGTAACATTGCTTCGGTTTTTTGTACACTGGTTGCTTTGTGAGTTACGTTTTCAGCCCAAAATTTCTTAGACTTTGCGTTTTTGCCCCAAATCTTCTTCGGATGATAACTTTTGATATATAACTCTGATTTTGAATCCGGAAAGACTGGCGAACTCGTCTCGGAAAGCCCTACAACATGAATACATAAAAACTCAATAAAGAGAATATTTTATAAACATGTTATTTCTTGAGTAAATCAGTAATTCAATCCGATTAAGGCTAAATTTACATCTTCATCCTATAAAAATATAATTATTAAAAAATAATTAATTTAAAGCAAAAACGAGTAGACTATCTCATAATTATGGGTGAAATATATCAATATTAATCACGGATAAGTGTATAAAACTGACACTTATCATACCCCCAAACTTGAATTCTTGCTAGTCCCGAGCAAGACTCTTTATTATTCACGCTCAAGATAAAAATAAAAATAAGACACAGAATAAGAAAAATAATACACACACAAATTAAAAAAATAATTGTATCTATAAAGAGGATAATAGATCAAAATGCCATTATTACATAATAACCAGCTTTATACAGTAGATAGAAATGAATCAAGATTCAAAATAAATCTACTAATGATTTTGAAGTTAAAATACGGTTTTATTTTTGTAATTCTAAAATGCAAGGTCTTCCCCCAAAAGGTTGATTATTACTTCCCCACTCGTGATACACACGACTCCCTTTAATGGTTGCTCTCGATCACTCGTTTATTTTTCGACTCAATATGAAAAAGAATTTCATCGGCGTCATCAAATATTGTGATTGTTCACGAAATTGGGTGTATTGAAATTCAGCCACCAATTAATTCAAATCTGCTTATAATCTACATCCCTTTTAGTCACAGCTTTCACACCGTTATTTACTAACATGTAGCTCTTTTCACCAACACATTTTCTATTTTTTTTAGGTGATAGCTTTCACACCGTTATTTGCTAACGTGTAGCTCTTTTCACCAACACAATTTCCATCTCTTTTTTTTGTTTTTTTTGTTTTTTTTAGTGATAGCTTTCACACCGTTATTTGCTAACGTGTAGCTCTTTTCACCAACACATTTTCCACCTTTTTTTTAGGTGATAGCTTTCACACCGTTATTTGCTAACGTGTAGCTCTTTTCACCAATATATTTTTTTCTTTTTTTTTAGGGAATAGAATTTTTGAAGAAAATCATTTATTAGTTAAGCATGAAAAATCAAAAACTCCACAAATTAAGTAAACTTCAGTTCTATTTTTCATCAACCGACTATTTCTTCTTTTCTCAAGGTAACGACTAACTCGATTTTAAATGATAATTACGAGGCTTGGAAAGAGAGATTTAAGGCTCAAAATTTTTGGAATATATAATTTTTTAACCGGTTAAAACGATTTTAGAAGCTTATATATAACTAATTTATTGGTGTTATGGCCAGATCTAGAAATCTCACAAATCAAAAAAAACAAAATAAATATATATAAATATACACTGAAAAAAAAAATCAAAGCCAAATAAAAATAATAAAAACACACAACACACTACACACCAAAATAATCAAAACACATCACCCCAAACTTGAAAAATAAATTGTCCTCAGTTTTAAAAAAAAATAAAAAAAATTAAAATAAAAAGCAAGGGAGAAAAACAGAATACTCCTTGTTTTGAAAGTTGATGCTTGAGCTAACGCCTTTTAGAATGTGTATGTACAGTAGTTGTCATTGTGGCTCTCATCTTCCTCTGATTTTACGTTCAGAAACTGCTTAAACGCCTTCGATGAGTCGGGGAGAAGCTTCCCATCCAATTTTCTTACAAATTGGCAAACAGAGTCTTTTAACGTCAGATTCCCAAGACGTTGTTCATATTCTGGTTGGAATTTATTCCACAAACATCGAATTCCGTAATGTACGAGTCCACTAGGATGCGTGTCAAGAGAAATTTTGATATTATCTAAATTCTCTTTATTCAGACCATCCTTAAAGAATTGAATTTTATCTTCTCTGTTTGTAGATGGAATTCCTAAAGATCGACATTTTAAATTACAGTTCCATCTAGCACATTTATAGCAAACGGCTATTATCTTTGCTCGTCGTTTCTTATCATATGAACTTTTTCCAAGCCCTGGTAAAAATCTAGTAGGTATCTATGTGAATTCACCTGCTATTCTCACTTTGGCTTCAATAATGAATCTAATATCAAAAGGTATGCTTTTATTCATAAGCAACCTCATCCTTTCAAGTCTTGTCTTGTAAATGTTTAAAATTACTTTTTTGCTAAGAAAGGAAAATCTCTTTTCAATGCTATTCAAAGTTTCTTCCATGATAAAAGAAATAAAATAAAAATAAAAGGAAAAAAAATATCTAAAAATATCAGTTGTTGTGGGAAACTAAAAAATCCGACTTTAATAGTCACAGAGTACCGTTATCCGCCACTTGACCGGACAAACACAATTGAGTACTAAGTTACAACGTCGAGAAATTGTATCTATAACAATAGTTTACAATGTAAGATTTCAAAAATAACACTTATACTTCCCCGGCAACGGCGCCAAAAACTTGATACGTCTTTAGTGTAACTATCGCAAGTGCACGATATCGTATCAGGTAGTAAGTGAACTTTTTGAGTCCGGTTTATCGATCCCACGAGAAAGTTAGGTTATATATTGAATTATACATTTTATCTATTTGTTATAGAGATTTATATGAGTGAAACACACAATTTAAGAGTTTGGTTTGACAATTGCAATGAAAATGCAATAATAGTTCTAAAATTCAAGGAAATGAAAGATTGCACTAATAATAGATTAATAAAAGATAAAATGAAATAGTTGGGATTACAAACTTAGTTCATCATTAGTTATAGAAGATGTATAGGATATCATAAGATGTATTTACTTATTATGTTGTGTAGATTCGATTTTCCTTAAAAAGACGGTTCCTCTTTCGAATGTCAAAACGCCCCTTATATATTGAATCAATCCACTATATTTCTATATTGATTGGCTTCAATACATAGCATTAGGTTTTATGAAAATAACTCAAAGAATCATCTAAGGTCTAGAGGTATATTTCTATCCCCTAGAACAACTTAGAGTGAAGATCATTTGATCTAATCAAATATATTTTCTTTCGAAACATATGAAGACTATAAATATCATCATTTATTGGCCAAATAAATAAATATTGATAAAACAATGAAAATCACACACAAATAATAAGTAATCCATAATAGATCTTTATACACACTTAAATAACATGACAAACCTTGTTTATAATCCCAACTAAAGATAACTTAGCCCATGAAGGGTTTATTCAACATATTACAAGCTTGAGTGGTCATTAATAGTTGAAAAAGGGAAAGAATTGATCCTAACTCCCTTAGTAGATAAAGGAGAAAGAAGCAATAAACTCCCTCAACAACATAAGCTAAACCACACTTACACAAATCACTCAAGAACACAAGTGTGTTCTTCACACAAAAAGAAAAAGTATTACAAAGTGAGAAAATATAATATGAATGCTCTTTAATGATGGATCTAAGGGGTCTATTTATACACCTAAAGTCATCTAATAGCTCCAAAACTCCAGCATTATTACATTACATCGGATCAATGTCATCCATTCCCTCAATAATAGACCAAAAGTATAAAAAATTACACAATGATCAATAATCCGTCAAGACTTACGGCCGTAACTTTCAGATGTTACGGCCGTAACATTGAGGTCTTATGGCCGTAACTTTCATATGTTATGGCCGTAATATTACTTCGGCTTTTTGTACACTAGTTGCTTTGTGAATTATGTTTTCAGCTCAGAATTTCTTAGACTTTGCGTTTTTGCCCCAAATCTTCTTCGGATGATAACTTTTGATATATATAACTCTGATTTTGAATCCGGAAAGACTGCCGAACTCGTCTCGAAAAGCCCTACAACATGAATACATAAAAACTCAATAAAGAGAATATTTTATAAACATGTTATTTCTTGAGTAAATCAGTAATTCAATCCGATTAAGGCTAAATTTACATCTTCGTCCTATAAAAATAAAATTATTAAATATTAATTAATTCAAAGCAAAAACGAGTAGACTAGCTCATAATTATGGGTGAAATATATCAATATTAATCACGGATAAGTGTATAAAACTGACACTTATTATCAGACGATATTATTATATGATATGTTGTTGATTCTCTATCTACCATTGTGGAAAAATATGTAACCGTCCATTTTAGAGGATATTGTTTGACCCGTGATTGTTTCAGGATAGAGCCATACTCGTCCCCACTAATGTCATTGTTGATAAGATTTATGATCACGCGATGTGGAAGATGCTTGATGAGGAGGTGTAATGTAATATCCGGAGGTTAGATTTTATTTTTGTATGACATGTACTGTTCGTATTGGTATTCGTATATGTATCAGTATTCATATATTGGATTATTAATCATTCTTACTCGTTTTCTGTTTTCAGAAATGGAATGATTGTAATTTCGGGTTTTCCAGTGAAGAGGCTTACGTTCGTAACAAGTGTTGCGGTACGACCGTAACATGTTTTGTGTTTGTCTCGTTATTTTTATGAGAGCACCTTACGGCCGTAAAGGTGAGTGCATTATAACGTATTTATCGCTGGTTACACCCATATATTTGGGAGCAGTGCAGCCTTAAGAAGGAGTACCTATTCGTGGGGAACTTTTACATAAGGGCCTTAAAGCCGTAATTATGTTTCAATGTCGGCCGTAAGTTGAACAATCTTCGGTTCATTCATTTCTATGTGACAAGGTTACGCACGTAAGGGTGTTGAGGCATGGCCGTAAGGCCATTGACCTCCCTTGCAAGTGGATGCCACTGGGCAAGGTGCAGCCATACATCTTGTCGATATGACCGTACAATACAATATTACGGCCGTACAGGTTGAATGTTACGGCCAATGTAGTATCCTGAAAGTTCAGTATTGATTTTTCGCATTATTTTACCCAAATTATATTGCACAGTGTAGGATATTACAGTATGGATAATATAATTTAAGGACTGAGACAATTGTGTTGGATTAATTGTCGTACTTGGTTGACAATTGCATTTGAGGATATCGTGTATCAGGTGTATCATATGAGAATGTTATTGGAACGAGTATATGTATTCAGTATGTCGTGCGTACATATTCAGTATATTGAGATGACAGGCAGGAGTAGTTGTAAATGGCTAAGTATAAAAGCCATTACGTACGTTAAGCGTAGGAGCTTACATACGTAAAGATGCAAGCGTAACGTACGTTAGGTAGTGTGCATAACGTATGTTATGAAGAGAATCGAACAAGTTTGAGCTATGATCGACGAATGGGCCCGGTGTCGGCAACTTTTGGCGCAGTTGTGAACAAGCGAGTCAACATTGAGCTTTACGTACGTTATTGGTAGCCCATTACATACGTTAAATGAGTATGTTACTGCAACAAGTCAATAGCTATATTACGTACACTATGGCATGGGCATTACGTACGTAATACATGATACGAAATGAGGCAGTGACCTCTGGATCGGTATTACGTACGCTATCAAGGAGGATTAACGTACGTAAGAGATGTTACGTACGTTAAGTGTGTTGTCTAACGTATGTAACAATTGGAAGTCTATATATGTGATATGCCCGTCATTTCGTCATTTGGGAGGATTTCACTTCATCTTTCGCCCTTCAACCCTATGAGATGGATTTTTGGCTCTTCTAACTCAATTATGAGCTTGATGGCATGGATGAGAGCTTGGGATATAAAGATATTGTTGATACTTGAGGTGTTTGATGGTGTTGTCCATGTTCTTGAGGTATGTTGATGAACTCTACACCTTAGTTTTGGATTCTTGGTATTGTTATCATTGTTTACTACTTATGATGATGGGTGTGGTAGTATTATTATGAGTCTCGATGTTATATTAAGTGTTCGTTGAAGGATATGTTAGTTTGGAAGTTGGATAACATATTAGGTTATGTTGTCTTGATGATTATGAGCACGTTGATATTACTTGAACATGGTTGGATTGGCTCATGTTCTTGGGAATTCCATGAAGTAAATATGGTGATGTAAGTTGTGATTCTTGATGTTATGTAAAGTGTTTGATGAGGAAGATGACATTATGTTGATTGTAGTAGTAGTAGACTTTGTATGTTCTTGACGAAACACGAATCATAATATGAGATTGAAGTCAGAATCGAGAATGTTGAGACACTTGTTAGAATTGATTGATTATCGAATTGTGGCTTGTATTCGTAATTTTATGAGTTGAATGGTTTGTTTTTGTGTATGATCGAGATATCGTTGGACCATTGAGTTTGATTGGTTGGTTATATTGATCGAGCATGTTGTTAACTGATTATTGCATTCGGTTGTGATAAGTGATCGTTAATTTTAATCACTGTGCTGCGAGAGAGATTGGAGAATTCATGGATCACTTTGGTCAGGGCTGAGGAACTCGTAGACGAAGGCGATGGAATTGGTAAAGGCTCGTCGTATCTGCATCGAGGCAAGTTATGCTTGCTCAGTTCATAATGTTTAATAAATGGTTTTGATTTCATTTTATTTATGATTCATATAGCAATGACATCATGAATATGAATTGTAGGGATGATGATAAATATATTATGCTTTGGATTGGGTGAAATCATAATGTATATGATTTAAAGGTGTCTGGTGAAAACGTAGATGTGAATTTTCCTTGGTCTATAATAAGGTATGTGTTGAATATTTATTCCACATAGTCATAAATAGTGTTTTGATGATTAAGTTGCTAAACAGAACAAAACAACAAAGAGGCGAAGCAAAACAACAAAGCAGACACAGTCCAACAACAAAAGATCCAGGAACCATAACTAGACTGACAGTAACCAGGGGACATTTAAGAAGCCCCCGTCGTTGCCAAAACCTTCTGATCAACCACCCATGGCATTGAAGCCAGCCGGGTCGCACTCTCGAGCGGTCAACTCATCTGTTGTGTGCAATAACTGTGGGGACCAGGGGCACATCAGCTCTAAATGCCCGAAGCCGGCCGTCGCATGCCATACTTGTGGGAAGAATGGGCATCGTTCTTGTTATTGCAGGAATGGACCGGGACATGATCCAGTAGCATCTCATGCTCCAGTTCAATCTTCTATCCAGGACCGAGTACCTCCGTCCGCTTCTTATCAGACTACCGGGGTGAACAGAGGGATGGGCCGTGGAAACCAAGCTGGTACATCTGGTGTTGGAACTGCAAAACCTAGGATTTACGAGATGAATAAGGCCGACGATCCCAAAGCCAGCATGATTGCAGGTACTCTCGAGATCCTATCTCGACCCGTCTGTGTTTTTTTTATACTGGTGCTTCACACTCCTTTTTATCTGCTTCTTGTTTGAGTCATTTACAATTAGATCATGTTACCAATTGTGAACCTTATGTAATTAGTCTACCCGATGGTAGAAGGATTGTTGGGAATCATGAAGTGCAGAACTATCCAATTCGCATGGACGACCGTGAGTGGTTGTAAAACTTAATTGTGGTATATTTACCTAAAGATGATGTAATCTTGGGTATCAATTGGATGGATCATCATGATGCCATACTTAGCGTCTGCAAGCGGATAGTGACTGTCACATCTGACGATGGTGTTGAGTATATTTTTCAGAGTGACAATTCCAGCCGTTCCGGGAGAGTCATCAGCGCTTTGAAAGCATTGAAACTGCTTAATCAAGGGTGAATTGGTTATTGGTGTTACATGGCCAAAACAGCGGACCGACCAGTTGAATTGGCCAATATTCCAGTAGTCCGAGACTACCCAGATGTATTTCCAGATGAGTTACCAGGCTTACCTTCACATCGTGATGTAGAGTTTACTATTGAATTAGAGCCAGGTACGTCCCCACTTTAGAAATCACCGTATCGTATGGCTCTGACCTAGATGCAGGAGTTGAAGAATCAGCTTGAGGACTTGACTGAGAAAGTCTATATTCGACCTAGTGCGTCCCCTTGGGGAGCTCCATTGCCTTTTGTACGGAAGAAAGATGGATCTCTGCATTTGTGTATTGATTACCGTGAGCTGAACAGGGTAACCATCAAAGCTGGATAAAATACAAAGCTAGCGCACGCTAGAAATATAAGTTAGCGCACGCTAACGGGTCCCGGCTGCAGATCAGATGAGTTTGAAGTAACCTGAAGTGAAGTCACCTGATGTGGATAGCGCACGCTATACATAAGTATTAACGCACACTATCGAGCCGATATTACCGTTGTGAAGCGATTCAAACACAGAATGACGTATGCAGTGAAGTAAGCTTAGCGCACGCAAGAGATGATATTTAGCGCACGCTAAATATCAAAGTTTGAATCAAGTCAATCAATCCATTGGGGAGAATCTACTGCAAGTCAAAAAGTATAAACGGATATATGACGCGTGCAATAATGCATGATTAGCGCACGCTATAAGAAAGTGTTAGCGCACGCTAACTGTGAAAGACAGAAGCCACTGGACTAAAACTGGAAGATGTTAACGTACGTAACAATGCATAACGGACGTTAAGGCTATATATACGCGATAGCGCACGCTAAGGAAGTCAGCCTAGCGCATGCTAATAAACAACAGGCAGTAACGGCTAGTTTGTGGAAGAAGGCTATAAATACCAAATGAGTTGGTATCATTCCACACAACAATATTGAGCAATTCATATACACTTGAGATATCATTGTAAACATTATATTTGTTGTTCTTGAGCTTAAATTTAGAGTGATTGAGTGTTATACACAAAATCATACACGAGTGAGAAAACGATTGGATTCGGTGTTATTAGGATCAAGGATCAGGCATTGTTAGAATCACAATCACTATATTAGTGAGGTTTATCTAGTACCAATAGAAAGCTAGAGTGGTTGATTCCTTGTCCAATAGAAAAGGAAAATGGTTTTACTCGGACGGATAGAAGACGAGCTTGTAACAGTAATCCCTCGACCGATAGAAGAGAGGTGCAGAGGTTTTGATCTTTAGCCTATTGAAAAAGATACATCGAGAGAGGACGTAGGCACGTTTGGTCAAACCTCTATAAATCCTTGTGCTATTTATTTTCCGCACTTTAAATTCGCTTCCGCACAAATGGCGCATATACCGATATTTCTCCAACAATTGGTATCAGAGCGGTACTCCTATAACCGGCTTTACATCCGAGGAGAAAAGATCCAATGGCTCTCCAATTTGCTCCAGTCGAAGGTCTTGCACTAAACCGACCTCCATTCTTTGATGGATCGAACTTCATGACTTGGAAGAAAAAGATGTCGATATTCATTCGAGCTTATGACATCGATCTTGGAAAGTGATTTGTCTTGGTCCGAAAATTCTGACAAATTCCAACGGTATGCTTAAAACTTTCGAAGAATATGATGATTTCGATTGGAAAAATGACCACTACAATTGTAAGACAACTCAACTTCTTTACTGTGCCTTAAATCTGGAAGAACACAACCGGATATCATCGTGTGATAGTGCCAAAGAAATTTGGAAAATGCTTGAAGTAACACACGAAGGTACGTCTCAAGTCAAGGAGACGAAGATAAACATGCTCCTTCACGATTATGAATTATTCCAAACGAAGGACGATGAATCCATCACTATAATGCTCGACTGATTCTTGGTCATCACAAATGGATTAGCATGTTTCGGAAAACCACTTTCGAGTAGTGAGAAAGTAAAGAAAATTCTCCGATCTCTACCTCGAGAATGGGACGGTACGGTAACGGCAATAATAGAATCTAAAGATTTAAATAATCTTGATTTTAGTGCTCTCGTTGGTTCCCTTATCAACTACGAGATTGTTCTAAAATCTCGAATGCCAAACCAAAACCGAAGGAAAGATCAATAGCCATAAAGGCTAAGATGTCGAGATCTAGAAAAGAAGAAATCCCGGTAGATGAAAGCGATGAAGAATCGGCATATTATGCCAAAAATATTAATAAGTTCCAACAATTATTAAACCAGAGGAAGCAGGATATCTAAAAGGGAGAATCTAAGAAATTCAACAACACTTGTCGATTATGTGGTAAACCAGGCCACTTTGCTAAGAATTGTCGGGTTAAACCCAAGGAGGTTTTAGTTGCAACTTGGAGTGACGAAGATCCTAATGATGATTTCATGAATCAAAATAATCTCGCACTCATGGCCCGGAGTTCATTCGACGATAGCGACGTCGAAAGCCAAGTAAGTAACTCTTACGACGAACTTTTTGAAGCATTCGAGTTATTACATACTGATTATCAAAATGCTTTAAATGAGATTAAATCCCTTAAATCTAAATACAAATCTTTGGAAAATGAAAATTCCAAAATTATTGAAAAGGGAAAATTTGTTGAAATTGATCATTCTAAATGCCTTGAAAACGAGAATATTTTAAAGGATGATCTTGTTAAAGTTCAAACCGAGCTAAAAAATTTAACGAAGAAATTTTCTCTCGGAAATGAGAAATTTGAAAATATGCTCTCGGTTCAAAAATATACGTTAAACAAAGAGGGGTTAGGATTCAAACCACGTTCTAAAAACGAATCCGTAAATTTCAAAATACCCCGGTGTGAAAAATGTTTAAAAATTGGGCACCATATTTCAAACTGTAAGAACCCAAGACGGACGATTAAAGTTAAGAAAATTTGGGTTCCTAAAGGAATAATTGTTTCAAACATCTTCTAGGTCGCGAAAGAAAAACCGACTTTCGGATGGATCCCCAAAAATTAATTTTTGATATTTACAAAGGGGGAGATAATATCTTCAGGGGGAGTATTATTTTTTTTTTAAATCGAGTATAACCCCATTCTATTATTGAATATTTTTTTACATATTCAAATTGGTATTCTCTATATTTTTTACACTTTTTGCTGAATACAAAAAGGGAGAGAAGAAGTTGAATCAGATAAAAGCGTCATGAAAGATATGACGAGAAAAATAAAGAATAAAAAGAAGAAGAATGCATACAAAAAGGGGGAGAAACGAAGGAGTTGAAAAATGAAAAATGAAGAAGTCGAAAATGACAGAAAAAGAAAAAGAATGGGTGAAACTAACGAAACGATCAAAGCCGAAAACTTTGAAACGTACATATATATATATATATTTATTTATTTTACAGGTTTATCCAATTCAAAGAGTTGTTTTGTAATCATCAAAAAGGGGGAGATTGTTGGAATATTTATTCAACATAGTCATAAATAGTGTTTTGATGATTAAGTTGCTAAACAAAGCAAAACAACAAAGAGGCGAAGCAACACAACGAAGCAGATGAAGACGCAAAGCTCGACAAAATACAAAGATAGCGCACGCTAGAAATATAAGTTAGCGCACGCTAACGGGTCCCGACTGCAGATCAGACGAGTTCGAAATAACCTTAAGTGAAATCACCTGATGAGGATAGAGCACACTACACATAAGGATTAACGCACGCTATCGAGCCAATATTACCATTGTGAAGCGATTCAAACACAGAATGACGTATGCAGTGAAGTAAGCTTAGCGCATGCAAGATATGATATTTAGCGCACGCTAAATATCAAAGTTTGAATCAAGTCAATCAATCCGTTGGGGAGAATATGCTGCAAGTCAAAAAGTATAAATAGATATATGACGCATGCAATGATGCATGATTAGCGTACGGTACAAGAAAGTGTTAGCGCACGCTAACTGTGAAAGACAGAAGCTACTGGACTAAAACTGGAAGACGTTAACATATGTAACAATACATAATGTACGTTAAGGCTAAATACACGCGATAGCGCACGCTAAGGAAGTCAGCCTAGCGCACGATAATAAACAACAGGCAGTAACGACTAGTTTGTGGAAGAAGGCTATAAATACCAAATGAGTTGGTATCATTCCACACAACAATATTGAGCAATTCATATACACTTGAGATATCATTGTAAACATTATAGTTGTTGTTCTTGAGCTTAAATTTAGAGTGATTGAGTGTTATACACAAAATCATACACGAGTGAGAAAAAGAAAAGATACGATTGGATTCGGTGTTATTAGGATCAAGGATCCGGCATTGTTAGAATCATAATAGCTATCTTAGTGAGGTTTATCTAGTACCAATAGAAATCTAGAGTGGTTGATTCCTTGTCCAATAGAAAAGGAAAACGGTTTTACTCGGACCGATAAAAGACGAGATTGTAACGGTAATCCCTCGATCGATAGAAGAGAGGTGCAGAGGTTTTGATCTTTAGCCTATTGAAAAAGATACATCGAGAGAGGACGTAGGCACGTTTGGCCGAACCTCTATAAATCCTTGTGCCATTTATTTTCCGCACTTTAAATTCGCTTCCGCACAAACGGCACATATACCGATATTTCTCCAACAGTATGTTGGGTATCAAGGATAGTCTATCATGCCGACATTGAACTTGAGATGCTGGTTTGTTATTAGTGATGGACAGTGCCTCATTCGAGACTATCTGAATAACCATGCATTCGTTCAGGGATGTTGTTTGTTGAAAAGTTAGTGTCTCTGGCTTTGAGTTAATTTAGTATTGCCCAATTATGAGAATAATCATCCTGACGCATTGTTGTATATGTTGTATGTTGATGTTTCATGTAATGAGTGTGCATCGTTGTTTGGTATATTTTGTGTTGTTGTCTTTCTTTAGAACTGTAATGTTAATGGAACTGTGTTGAGGGATAAAACCTGAATGGTACCCACGTCCGGAGTATTCCTGTGTGGATGCTTTTGTGACCCTTGGTTGCGACCTTGAGAGTTTATGTGTTAATATTATACACATTGTTGAGCATTCTATGAACTGTTGTCCAACGAAAATACGATATTATGGTCGTGTCAATCTTTCATTATCGAGCTATCATTGTTCACTTGGAGAGTCTTCTGATCCGTATTGGATATGTGTTTCTTCGAGTTTCCTTGTCATGTTGCATCGTGACATATCTGGAGTCATATATACATACTGATCGGTCATGTGTAGGATTTTCAGGATGGGCACGTGTAGTCATGTGTTGGTTTCGACCTCATATTGAGCTATGCACATGAGATGTACTTCGTGAGACTGATTAGGTACAAGACCACACATGTATTTGATCGATACCCATTGGTGGCTTGTGCACGAACACATTTTCGGATCGGGCGTATCGTGACGTCCATCTTGAGCCATATTGATTGGTCGTTCATAGTCCATGTATGATCGGGTATGTTCGACAGTCGAGTTTGTCTTCGAGATCCAATATATGTGATTTGTATATGGTTGACGAATTTATTCTCTCGTATATATGTCCTTGTGGTCCTTTATTGATCCTGCTTGGAGTTTACCATATCGTTGGTATTCTCGGTCGTTGTTGATCCTTTATTGATCTTGTTTAGAGTTTACCATATCATTGGTATTCTCGATCGTTCTTGATCCTTTATTGATCTTGCTGGGAGATTACCATATCGTGGGTATTCTCGGTCATTGTTGATCCTTTATCGATCTTGTTTGGAGTTTATCTTACCGTTGGTATTCTCAGTCGTTGTTGGTCCTTTATTGATCTTGCTTGGAGTTTACCATATTGTTGGTATTTTCAGCCGTTTTTGATCCTTTATTGATCTTGTTTGGAGTTTACCTTATCATTGGTATTCTCGGTCATTGTTGATCCTTTATTGATCTTGTTGGAGTTTACCATATCAATGGTATTCTCGTTCGTTATTGGTCCTTTGTTGATCTTGTGTGTAGTTTATCATGTAATGGTATTCTCGGTTACCGTTGATATATTGTTGATAGTATTGGAGTTTATCATGTCGATGATATTCTCGTTTGATGCATTAGTTGTTTATTATTATTGATTGTGTGAGCGTTCATACTTTGTATCAGATATCCGGGACTTGTCATTGTTTTGGGGCAGTTGATCTACAGAGGTATCGTGTATTATCAGTTTTGTCAGAATTGGGATTCGATTGTGCGATCCAGCGGACAGAATTGGACATGGATAGGTTATTCCATATTGGAGATATACTTATGTTTTGAGAATATTGGCATTGTTTGATTATAGTTCAGATGGTTATTTTTTAATTCATTCGTCACTTGAGAATGCGAAGTGTGAATTGAGGTTATTATGGTAAGATTACATTGGAAGTATTCTTACTTTGTCGGTTGTTCGCCCACTAATTGGTAAGGTTATTATGGTAAGATTACATTGAAAGTATTCTTACTTTGTAATTACATTGATATGTAATTATTTACGATGATGTGATCGCTATCATTGTTGAGTATTGTGGCTGACCCCGTCGTGGGCTTTATCTTTTAGGTACTCGGAGATCGAGCTAGTAGCGATCGTGAAGGGATGAGCTTCCCGGGTGATACTAGCTATGGCGTGTATTTGAGAACTGAGTATTTTCCTGACTATTATGATTCCGCTGCAAATGTATTTTTATTATGTTTATATCCGCTGTTGTGTATTTTAAAATGGCTTCCGATATTTTCAACTCGCATATACTTTTGAAATGGCCTTTTTGATATTTTGCAAACTTGTGTTTATTTTGTAAAACTTTCTCAAACTATATTATCGGTGCGTGTAAGTAATGACTTTAACGTACGTTTTGAAACTGTTGAAATCTGGTATTTTTGACTTGTACTTTCAAATGAAAATTTATGACGGTATTTGAGAACTATATTTTGGAAAATATTTAATTATTCGTAAAATAATATCGTCTTTGTCTCTTTGGCGTGTTTGAAATAATTATGAAAATGATTTTTAGCCTTGTGGGTTCCAGCGCGGGGTCCAAAGCGTTGTAAAATCCCCGGTTGATTTTGGGGGTGTTACACATAACGTTGCAGAGTATATAAATGTGCAGATCAGGTTCCAGTTTATTTTTACTTCCTCCTTTATTTTTCTCTTCTTTTCTTGCGAGAGAAACCCTTTTGGGGGAGGTTTTGACATCTAAACACTTAAGAATTCATAGTCTTGTTCATCTAACACGATTGTAAAGCTTTGGAAAGTGATTTGGAGAGGATCGAAACGTAGGTTTCTATCCGAATCTTCAAGAGGTAATTGTTCTTCATCTTGAATTTCATTTTTGAATATATTATGATGTTCTTGAGTTGTAATCATAATATATATGAGTTTATATGTAAGATTAGATGGGTAAGTTGATTTCTTGAGGAGTTGGAATTTATTTTGAAGAATATTATGAAGATGGATTTGAACTTGAAGGGTTTGATTGTGGATTGTTATAATCTTGGGTTATGATATGATTTCGGATTGGATGATGTTGTCCGTCGGGAATTAATCATTGTGTTCTGATTTCACAAGATTAATTGAGCTTTATGGGTAATCTTTTAATGATTTGTTTACAAATGGTTGCTTGATTATTCTGTTGGATTGGAATGCATTGTTTGAGATTATCGGATTACCATGTTAAGGGTAATCGGTCATTTTAGTCTTTGAGGCTTGTTATTAATCATTAATGTTATTGTGTTTCATTCAAGGATGTTCGTGTGTTTGATTGATGGACGTTGTTCGTGGAAGGACTTCATCGTCTTCGATTTGAGGCAAGTTTTATACTTGTACTGGTCAATGAGATTAATGTTATTATTTATGTGTATGAATGTGTTTTATCATTTCGAGACGCAATCTCTTCATGATTTCGTTGCTTGTGAGATTGTTTGATAAAATATCATTTGGAGAGTTATGCCATTTGTTATTGTTTTCGTCAATGGTCGGTTCAAGGTATTGAGACACTTGTTGTTATTATTATTGTCGATAGCCGATTTGAGGTATTGACATATTTATTGTTGTTGATATTGATGTTCAATTTGAGATATCAATGTGATTATCGTCATTATTATTGTATATTTCTATTGAAGGTGTTGATGTATTATATTATCATTCTCTATCGTCTGAGATTGATTAAAGGCATGAAGACATCTACTATCATTGTTGTCATCGATTGGCCCATTCAAGGCAATCGAGGTATTTGAATTGGGACTATCGAGATGGTGCCTATATTTTATTCTATTGTTATCGATTGTCCGATTAAAGGCAATCGAGGTATTTGAATTGGGATTGAGATGACAGTGCTCATTCGTTATTCTATTGTTAATGACTGGCCGGTTGAAGGCAATCGAGGTACTTGAATTGGGATTGTGGTGATGGTTCCCATTTTTTAGTATATTGTTATTGATTGGCCGAAAGGCAATCGAGGTATTTGAATTGGGACTGTGATGATGGTGCCCATCTGTCATACTGTTATTATCGATTTGGCCGATTAAAGGTAATTGTGGTATTTAAATTGGGACTGCCGATGATGGTGCCCATCTGTGGATTAGCTATTGTAGGCCGCACACTATCATTCTTGTGAATTTGGTAATTTTGTGATAATTGCCTTTTGTGATTAATCGTGTTTTTGAGTCTAGTCTCGGCTAATGCTCGGTGGGTAAGTCTGGGGCTTGAACTTATCGCAGTTGGTTTCCTAGCACCTGCAATTTATCAGGTCGTGGTCATGAATTGATCTCATTATGGATAAGTTTGGGGCTTAAATTTATCGCAATTGGTTTCACAGCACCTGTAATTCAGCAGGTCACAGTCACGAGTTGATCTCGTTTTGGGTAAGTATGGGGCTTTAGCTTATCGCAGTTGGTTTCCCAGCACCTGCAGTTCAACAGGTTCTAGTCACGAGTTGATCTCATTATGGGTAAGTCTGGGGCTTGAACTTATCGCAGTTGGTATACCAACACTGTAACACCCAAAATTTATTTATTTATTTATTTTTTTTTTTTTTTTTTTTTTTTACCGAAATAGTATAAAGTTTGACACCAATTCATAAAGGAACTTCATTTATTTAATTTAATAAGCCAATAATGGCAATCAAGTTATCAAACTTCTAAAGAAAACAACATAAGTAAAACTTTCTAATATAGAAATGTCAAAAGCGGAAGTACTAAAATGTTCATTGACGTAAAATAAATAGCAGTGTGTCACGAATGCTCCCGTCAGTCCCTAGCCTCCTTAATCGTAATACAATAAAAATGTTAAGTAAACCGTAAGCACAAAGCTTAGTGAATTCAAACACAACATTATACCAATATCCACAATCACTAGACCTAGATTAAAATATACAGTTATAACATTTAAACATAAGCCAAGAACAAATCAAGGCTTATAAGGAGGGCTAGTAGGTTACCCGCATCTCACAAACCGAAGAGTATTGGGTTAATCTTACCCTCACCTCACATCCCGGAGGGTATTGGAGTAATTATACCTAACCACGCGCACCGGACAAAAGCCGGATAATTGCTATGATCCCCTCAACAATAAACATACAGTGCACATGTATGATTAACAATTTAGGCATGCATTCATATTATCATACCATAATAATAATTTAACACTCACGTGCTAACCTAGCAGTCATAAATATTGATACAATGGAGTGAGAGAACTCACCTTGAATACTTAAGGGAGGTTGCTATATCAAAGCGGCTACCACACTTGAGCAAATGCCAAAACTTCACCTATTATAAACTAGGAGTTAGGATATACCCAAAGATGAAGCTTAAAGACTTAACAAAAATCTGGACAGCAAGGTCTAAAAACAGGCCCGCTGTTAAAGATGGATTTACTTAATTTTCCTAAGTATTAACATATCAATATTAAATTTTTCTAAGAAACTAGAGTCTTTCCCCTTTTTAAAACAGTAAAGAACTCACTCTAACTCCAAAATATGAATTTATTATGATGCTTTTAAAAAGACATCGCAGTGCAGTCCCAAATCATAGGAATCAGTAGTGTTGGCCAATTCTACCCAACTTGTGGATATACATTGTCCAAACTAAAAATCACAGAAATAATAGACATGAATACCAAAGTCTCAGAGTTGGAATCGACCAAAAAGGGTTTCCCAAACTCTAGATACGAAATTCACAACATGACTAATTACAAAACCCTTAAAAGCTGATGACAGAAAACTGATCTGGAGTGTGAACTCAATATGACCAAGAAATACTTGGAGATAACATCCCATAAACTCCAGATCACAACTTTAGGTCATAACACACATGTGGGAACTTGGAATCCCATTAGATCATTTCCCAAGCCCTAGAAACGAATAAAACAAGTTGACCTATCAGATCAGACCCGGATCAGACCTACCAGCAAATGTGCCGTTCTTGCCCATGGATAAAGTCCTAATTAGTGAGAGTGACCTTCATAAGAAAGTTACCCAACACAATTTGTAAGCTTTTGGCACAGGTTTGAGATCCGTAGAATTCAAGTTATGATTTTTGTAAGATGACTACAAATCTGATGGAAACAGAATCGTAGCCAACCCTTAATCTTTTTAACCAATCCATTCCTCTCCCTTTTGAAACACATTCCTAGATGTGTTTATCACCCAAATTCAGTCCCCTATGAACATGGTGGCACTAAAAAGGGCTAGGGGTCATTGGTATTTCATTTAGTCACAAGGAAAAGAATCAAATCAACATAATATATGACAAACCACAATTTTCCCCTTTCTTAAGGGTTCCTTGATCTTTCAAATACACAAACATCTATATACACATCTTAGAAGATGCTATAAAGTTGTATACTTAGATCTAAACATATTGATATGGATGTGTTGAGAATCAAAATAATAATTAACAAGAATTATAACCATTCACAAGATCTATCACATTTTATCACCTAAATAAAACTTGGTGATTCCCATGGTTCATTTAGACCTTGTATTTTATATAATCATCTAAATCCATCATACACCATGTATAGGGTGTAGATATAATCTAGAGATGATGATAACATACAACTTATAACAATAACAACTTTGGTTAAAACCATAAGATCTATCTTCTTTAAATCACACAAGTTACAACTTGATGATTTTTATGAATCATATAGATCTTTTACATAATATGATCATCTAGACTCATCATACACCATGTATAGGAGGT
This sequence comes from Orobanche coerulescens, assembly GCA_033398695.1. Taxonomy (NCBI): domain Eukaryota; kingdom Viridiplantae; phylum Streptophyta; class Magnoliopsida; order Lamiales; family Orobanchaceae; genus Orobanche; species Orobanche coerulescens. The sequence goes on along the minus strand of CM065809.1, from coordinate 140,134,726 downwards.
GGTGATGAAATTTCTAGATGATAATCAACACTTAAAACAATTAATTGAATATAAATCAAAAGAAAAGATTAGAACACCTTAAAAGATCTTACCTAAGCTTGTTACACCAACAAGGAAATGAAGGAGAAGATGATTGTGGCTTTGGGAAGAGAAAAATGAGAGAGAGAGATGGGAGAGATGGGAGATCGGCCGAAAAATGAGGGAGAGAGGAGGAGGTTAGGGTTTGTGATATTTTTATAATTCATATTAGGACAAAGCCTAATGACTACACTAATGGGCTAGGCTCAAAACTCATTTCTTACTAGCCCAATATAATTAATTCTATCAATTAACTTAGCCCAAAACTTGTAATTTAATCTAACTTGGCTAATTAATTAAGCCCATCATTTAAAATAATTAAATACCATGAAAATAATTAACGTCCGAAAAAAAAAACCGGGCGTTACAACTCTCCCCTACTAAGAAGGGACTTGGCCTCGAAGTCAGTCCCTCTGAATAACTCGGGATAATGCGCCTCATCTCGTCTTGAGTTCCCATGTACACTCGGATCCCTTCCTATGCCGCCACCGAACCTTAAGAATAAACAGTCTTACCGCTCCGAAGGGTCTTTGACTTTCGATCAACAACCGCGATAGGTTTCTCAACATAGTTGAGTCGTTCGTCAATTTGGATGTCTTCCAGAGGTACCACGGCGGTATCGTCAACAATGCACTTCCTCAACTGAGACATGTGGAAGGTGTTATGAATCAAACTAAGCTCGTCGAGCGGCTCCAATGAGTACGCTACCTTACCAACGCGAGCTATGATCTTATAAGGTCCAATAAACCGAGGTCCCAGCTTCCCACGCTTGCGGAACCTAATCACACCCTTCCAAGGGGAGACCTTTAATAACACATGATCCCCAACCTGAAACTCAAGATCGGAGCGCCGCTTATCTGCATAACTCTTCTGACGACTCCTAGCGGTGACCAAATGATCCCTGATCATTTTGATTTTTTCCGTGGTCTGCAAAACAATATCGGTGCTACCGAGCACCCTCTGTCCAACCTCACCCCAACACACTGGGGTTCTACACTTCCTACCATACAGTGCTTCATACGGGGGCATGTCGATGCTTGAATGATAACTGTTGTTATATGAAAACTTCGGCTAAATGAAGATGATCATCCCAACCGCCTCCAAAATCAATTGCACATGCCCGAAGCATGAAATCCAAAGACTTTCTCGTACGCTCACTCAGCCCATCAGTTTGCGGATGGAACGCGATCTTGAAATGCAATCGGGTACCCAATTCTTCTTGAAATTTCTGCCAAAATCGAGAGGTGAATCGAGTATCTCGATCAGAGACAATAGATACGGGCACCCCGTGTAATGAAACTATCTCCCGAACAAAAAGTTCGGCCAATTTTTCAGCTGAAAAACTTTCCTTGATGGCCAGGAAATGAGCACTCTTCGTCAATCGATCCACAACTACCCATATCGTATCCGCTCCCCTTGCAGTCTTAGGAAGTTTTGTAATAAAGTCCATGGTTAAGTGCTCCCATTTCCACTCAGGAATCTCCAAAGGTTGCAATTTCCCATGAGGTTTCTGGTGTTCGGCTTTGAACTTCCGGCATGTTAGGCATTCTTCTACATATCGAGCCACATCATTCTTCATCCCGTGCCACCAATAACCCTCACGAAGATCTCGGTACATTCTTGTAGCACCCGGATGAATAGAAAACTTGGACCTGTGAGCTTCTTCCATAAGAGTTTTCCGGTTCCCACCAGTAAATGGAACCCAAACCCTACCATAACGAGTTAGTAATCCACGCCCATCTCGCTCCATCTTAGGTAACTCATTCACAATCCTTTCACGATTTGGGTTCCCCTCTTGAGTCGCCACATCTTGAGCATCTCGAATCATACCCAATAATGATGTCTCCATAGTCATCCGAAGACATTTAGCTCGAATCGGTTCGACAGATTGCTTACGACTGAGTGCGTCAGCTACCACATTAGCCTTACCGGGGTGGTAGTGAATCTCACAGTCGTAATCTTTCACCACATCTAACCATCTAACCTGCCTCATATTCAAATCCCGCTGATCGAAAAGGTACTTCAAACTTTTATGGTCAGTGTAAATGATACACTTAACCCCGTAAAGGTAGTGCCTCCATATCTTGAGAGCAAAAACAACAGCTCCTAATTCCAGGTCATGAGTGGGGTAGTTCCTTTCGTGAGGTTTTAGCTGGCGAGACGCATAAGCTATCACCTTACCCCGTTGCATCAACACAGCACCAAAACCCAGGAGGGATGCGTCGCAGTACACTACCATGTCCTCCACTCCTTAGGTAAAGTCAAAACCGGGCATTACACAACCGCGTCTTAAGATCTTCAAATGCAACCGTTGTTCGGACCCCAAACAAATTTCTCCGACTTCTTGGTCAATCGCGTAAGAGGTAGAGCAATCTTTGAGAAATTTTCAATAAACCTACGATAGTAACCGGCCAAACCTAAGAAACTACGAATCTCAGAAGGCGATTTAGGAGCTTCCCATTTCTTAACCGCATCAATCTTGGCGGATCGACCTTGATACCTTCCTTGTTCACCACGTGGCCCAAGAATTGAACCTCTTCTAACCAAAATTCACACTTAGAAAATTTAGCATAAATCCGTTCTCTCGTAGTGTCTCTAGAAGTTCCCGAATGTGCTTTTCATGCTCCTCCTGGTCTTAGAATAGACCAAAATATCGTCAATAAACACAATGACCGAGCGGTCGAGCATCGGACCACACACCCGATTCATAAGATCCATAAAAGCGTGGGTGCATTGGTGAGTCGAAGGCATCACCACAAATTCAAAGTGTCCGTATCGGGTTCGAAACGCCGTTTTCTCAATGTCACGATCACGAACTCGCATCGATGATAACCGAACGCAAATCAATCTTGGAAAACCAAGACGCTCCTTGGAGTTGGTCGAAAAGATCGTCGATACGAGGTAAAGGATAACGGTTCTTTATCGTGAGTTTATTCAACTCCGATAATCTATGCACATTCTTTGAGAACCGTCCTTCTTTTCGCGAAAAGTATAGGAGCACCCCACGGCGAAACTTGGCCGTATAAACCCCTTATCACTAAGCTCCTGTGGCCCGATCTTGAAGCTCTTTCATCTCGGATGGCGCCAAACGATAAGGAGATTTGGCGATCGGAGCAGCGCCAGTACTAAATCAATGCGAAACTCCACTTGCCTAATAGGTGGCAAACAGGAGTTCCTCGGGAAAGACGTCACCAAAGTCGGAAACAATCTGGAACATTATCGAGTGCAATAGCGAGGTACAAGAAGCAATATCCAAATGGGGAATATCTCCTTGAATAATAAGTTCTCAACCACTAGGGTTTTGAACACGAACTTGTCTCTTGCGACAAAGAATTTCTGCATCGAATGCATCGAGCCAATCCATACCCACAATAACGCAAAGTTCCCTCATAGCAATAGGGATAAGATCAATGGGGAATTCAACTCCCGAAAATTCAAGGGTACAACCCCGATAAACATCAGTAACGAAGATAGTTCGATTGTCGGCAACTTCGATAACCATGGGACGTGCTAGTTTCACGACACCACGCCCCAAACGATTTATGAACGTGCGTGACACGAAGGAGTGAGTAGCGCCAGAATCAAACATAACAGCGGCAGGGTGAGAATCTAACAGATAAGTGCCTGATTCATAATATTTAAGAAATAAAACAATTACTCTATGGCATAGCATAAAATGAAAGATAAGGAAGAGATGTTTACCTGCTACAGTCGCAGGCTTCGCAGGCTCCTCCCTCGTAAGCTGGTGGACACGTCCTCGTGTCAACATAGTTGGTCCGTTAGAGGTCGAAGCAGTATTGGGATTTGCATTCCCATACTTCTTCAGCTTTGGGCAATCAGGTTTCTTGTGCCCCTTCTCTTGGCAATTGTAACAAACTGGTACCCATTTGATGGTAGTAACACAGGGAGGTAATGGCTTTTGGACGGTTGCAATTCTTCCAGTGATGCCCTTCCTTCTTACGGTTATAACACACCATTGGGGTCGATCACCTGCTTATGAGATGGCTTGTATTCATATCTTGGTTTATCCCGAACTTTGTCTTCTTATGAGCCTCAATAGAAGTTTTAGTAAAAGTGCTCTCAATTTCCTCTTAGATTGAGTTTGCGGCTCAATCTCTCTCTTCAGTGCCCCCATGATCGCACCCAAGGTCGTAAAGTCTTGCATGCTCACAAATTCACGGATGTCGGTACGTAAAATCGAGATGTACCGACTAACAAGCCATGCTTCATCTCCGGCAAAAGTAGGACGGAAGAAAGCATCTCCATGAACTTGGCGTTCAAATCACTATGAGACTCGGTGGTGCATTTGTAACGCCATGAACTCCTGCATCATTCTTTGTTGCTCCACCCTAGGCACATACCGTGCCTCGAACCACTCCACAAGCCCAGGCCCAAGTAATCGCCCTTACGACTTCTTGATCATTCTTCCCGTGGTGGTGTTCCACCATGTCTTACCAGCTTCCTCACCGGTTCTTTGCTACCAACACTCTAAACTGGTGCAGGCACCCTATAGTCATAAAGGCGCCCTCCACGTCGGATAACCGGTGCTTAGTCACTCTTGGATCGTCCTCCCCATCCCAATGAGGTGGGTGCACTTGCCGAACTTCTCGTAGTAGTACATTAAATCACGAACGGGAGGATCAGGCCCTCCCCGGGCGGAGGTGCATCGCCATACGCTCATCTAGCGAGCACGAACTTGATCAATGATGTTAGCCGTGACATTCGGAATGATCTCGTTAAAAGCATTATTGAACTCCTCGGAACGAGTTCCCTAACTTGAGCTATTTGAATTGCATTGAGGCGGCGGGCGGAGCCATCTTAAATTGATAAGAAAAGAAAAAAAAGCGATTCAACCTATGCATGTCTAAGAGATCGAAAACACTCGACTTTGAAAACTTTTCAACCTTGCCCCGTCCCCAAAACCGGCTCCAATATATTGAATAGTAGGGGCCCTTCTATTATTCAATATAGAAGTTCCAATTTCGGTTTCAGTCTAGTTTCAAAATTTACCTTGCTCCTAGCCGTGATTTAATTCACACTCATGGTAGATCTAAAAGGCCTAAATTCTCACATGGTAGATAGTAGCACTAAAGGTATATAATTATCCTCCTAGGCTAGTCTTTGGGATATGTCATAAATGGAGCATACTATTGTGTTTGATAAGTAATAAAATTTAAACTCAATTAGTAAATAAAACTTACTTGGTGGTGGCCAAGCACCGTGACATCTTCACTGCTAGCTTTTAATAAACTTTGTACAAGAGAAATAAAATGTTTTAAATTTGAGTCTAGACATCCCTAACAAGGCCTAGTTCACTCAAATGAAAGGCTCTGATACCAACTTGTAACACCCAAAATTTATTTATTTATTTATTTTTTTATTTTTTTTTTTACTGAAATAGTATAAAGTTTGACACCAATTCATAAAGGAACTTCATTTATTTAATTTAATAAGCCAATAATGGCAATCAAGTTATCAAACTTCTAAAGAAAACAACATAAGTAAAACTTTCTAATATAGAAATGTCAAAAGCGGAAGTACTAAAATGTTCATTGACGTAAAATAAATAGCGATGTGTCACGAATGCTCCGTCGAGTCCCTAGCCTCCTTAATCGTAATACGAAAAATGTTAAGTAAGCGTAAGCACAAAGCTTAGTGAATTCAAACACAACATTATACCAATATCCACAATCACTAGACCTAGATTAAAATATACAGTTATAACATTTAAACATAAGCCAAGAACAAATCAAGGCTTATAAAGAGGGCTAGTAGGTTACCCGCATCTCACAAACCGAAGAGTATTGGGTTAATCTTACCCTCACCTCACATCCCGGAGGGTATTGGAGTAATTATACCTAACCACGCGCACCGGACAAAAGCCGGATAATTGCTATGATCCCCTCAACAATAAACATACAGTGCACATGTATGATTAACAATTTAAGCATGCATTCATATTATCATACCATAATAATAATTTAACACTCACGTGCTAACCTAGCAGTCATAAATATTGATACAATGGAGTGAGAGAACTCACCTTGAATACTTAAGGGAGGTTGCTAAATCAAAACTGGCTACCACACTTGAGCAAATGCCAAAACTTCACCTATTATAAACTAGGAGTTAGGATATACCCAAAGATGAAGCTTAAAGACTTAACAAAAATCTGGACAGCAAGGTCTAAAAACAGGCCCGCTGTTAAAGATGGATTTACTTAATTTTCCTAAGTATTAACATATCAATATTAAATTTTTCTAAGAAACTAGAGTCTTTCCCCTTTTTAAAACAGTAAAGAACTCACTCTAACTCCAAAATATGAATTTATTATGATGCTTTTAAAAAGACATCGCAGTGCAGTCCCAAATCATAGGAATCAGTAGTGTTGGCCAATTCTACCCAACTTGTGGATATACATTGTCCAAACTAAAAATCACAGAAATAATAGACATGAATACCAAAGTCTCAGAGTTGGAATCGACCAAAAAGGGTTTCCCAAACTCTAGATACGAAATTCACAACATGACTAATTACAAAACCCTTAAAAGCTGATGACAGAAAACTGATCTGGAGTGTGAACTCAATATGACCAAGAAATACTTGGAGATAACATCCCATAAACTCCAGATCACAACTTTAGGTCATAACACACATGTGGGAACTTGGAATCCCATTAGATCATTTCCCAAGCCCTAGAAACAAATAAAACAAGTTGACCTATCAGATCAGACCCGGATCAGACCTACCAGCAAAGGTGCCGTTCTTGCCCATGGATAAAGTCCTAATTAGTGAGAGTGACCTTCATAAGAAAGTTACACAACACAATTTGTAAACTTTTGGCACAGGTTTGAGATCCGTTTGAGTTACAGAATTCAAGTTATGATTTTTGTAAGATGACTACAAATCTGATAGAAACAGAATCGTAGCCAACCCTTAATCTTTTTAACCAATCCATTCCTCTCCCTTTTGAAACACATTCCTAGATGTGTTTATCACCCAAATTCAGTCCCCTATGAACATGGTGGCACTAAAAAGGGCTAGGGGTCATTGGTATTTCATTTAGTCACAAGGAAAAGAATCAAATCAACATAATATATGACAAACCACAATTTTCCCCTTTCTTAAGGGTTCCTTGATCTTTCAAATACACAAACATCTATATACACATCTTAGAAGATGCTATAAAGTTGTATACTTAGATCTAAACATATTGATATGGATGTGTTGAGAATCAAAATAATAATTAACAAGAATTATAACTATTCACAAGATCTATCACATTTTATCACCTAAATAAAACTTGGTGATTCCCATGGTTCATTTAGACCTTGTATTTTATATAATCATCTAAATCCATCATACACCATGTATAGGGTGTAGATATAATCTAGAGATGATGATAGCATACAACTTATAACAATAACAACTTTGGTTAAAACCATAAGATCTATCTTCTTTAAATCACACAAGTTACAACTTGATGATTTTTATGAATCATATAGATCTTTTACATAATATGATCATCTAGACTCATCATACACCATGTATAGGAGGTGGTGATGAAATTTCTAGATGATAATCAACACTTAAAACAATTAATTGAATATAAATCAAAAGAAAAGATTAGAACACCTTAAAAGATCTTACCTAAGCTTGTTACACCAACAAGGAAATGAAGGAGAAGATGATTGTGGCTTTGGGAAGAGAAAAATGAGAGAGAGAGATGGGAGAGATGGGAGATCGGCCGAAAAATGAGGGAGAGAGGAGGAGGTTAGGGTTTGTGATATTTTTATAATTCATATTAGGACAAAGCCTAATGACTACACTAATGGGCTAGGCTCAAAACTCATTTCTTACTAGCCCAATATAATTAATTCTATCAATTAACTTAGCCCAAAACTTGTAATTTAATCTAACTTGGCTAATTAATTAAGCCCATCATTTAAAATAATTAAATACCATGAAAATAATTAACGTACCGAAAAAAAAAGAAACCGGGCGTTACAAACACCTGCAAATCAGCAGGTCAGGATCACGAGTTGATCTTATTATGGGTAAGTCTGATGCTTGAACTTATTGCAGTTGGTTTCTCAGCACCTGCAATTCACCAGGTCTTGGTCACTAGGTGATCTCATTTTGGGTAAATCTGGGGATTGAACTTCTCGCAATTGGTATTCTAGCACTTGCAATTAAGTAGGCCATGATCATTGAATGATCTCATATTACAGCTTCGGCTGAGGGCTTTCAGGCCATCTGTGATGTTTCGCAGCTTCGGTTGGAGGCTTTTATGCCATTGTTATACATTGCAGCTTCGGTTGAGGGATTTTATGACATTTTTGATGTGTTATTGGATCCTTCGGGTATCATTGTTTTTATCTGTTTCAACTTTGTCTGGTTTGCCTCTGGACAGTTCATTGTTTCATGTTTAATGTTGATTATTTCACCGTTGGGCATTTCTATTCGAACATATGAACATGTAATGATCTTATGTCGTAGGCATAGTGTTTTTGTGACTGTGCGGTAATTACCGTTCTTGTGAGCATCTCGTATTATTGTTATATCGTTAGATTTCCTCTTTATGCACATCATATTATGCATGTATTTGGTATGCATTATCTGGATGGTTGGCCCCGCGGGGGGCGGAACATGTTTACATATTTCATATACTTGCGAGGAAGGGATTAGACATAGGCACATGACGACGGTAGTGAGGCATTCGAGCGATAATAGTCCCATGTTGTTTCGAGGTTCATGTTGGTTGGTCAGTGTTGTTGAATATTTTCCAACTTGTCAGTTACTGTCAAGGCTCGTGGATGTTGTTGTATTTGTATTTTTGGCCATGCAGGCCTAGCTTGTCGTTAAAATTTCAAATTAAAATATTTTGTTGGATATTATAGTAAGGACTGTGATTTTTATTTTTGGTCAGCGTTGGAGTATTTTTGTCGTCTTTGTAATATCCCGTATATTCTATAATTCTTATTTGTTTTGGGGCTTAATTACAGTTTTGTACAAAGTGGTACTTAATGAATTCTCGTGCATATTTCATTCATTGTGCTCGTATAATAGGAATTTTGTGATTTATGAGTGGTGCTAGAGCTCATATTTCGATAACGAGATGTTTGGATTAGTTTAGGATTATCGTTGTCGATTATATTGCCTTAGTACCAAAGAGTCATGCAGAAGGGTTGACTTTGAACGAGTGTCATTGTTAGTCGATATATACAAAAATTATGAGATTTTGTAAGGATATATACTGAGTTATCTTTCTATTGGTTCAAGCGGCTGGTCAATCAAAGTCCAGAAGAACGAGTTATGACCAATACCATGAGGACTACATTGTTAGCAAACCCGTACAGTAGTACAGCCGTAACATGTAATCATACGACCGTAACTCTACCTGGACAGTATATAAATGTCCAAAGATCGGGATTTTCACTTCCCAACCCTTCCTACAACCCATACATCCGAGTATGATTATGTGTTTGATGTTAATATCAATTGGATTATTGAAATTTCTTCAAGAACACTTTGAAGGTTTGGTTCCGATTTGGGGATTTTAAAATTTGTGTTTTTGCAATCTCGGATTATGAAATTCTACAAGGTTATTGATTGTATTAGGGATGTTTTGCTAGATTGGATCATTGATTGAGAACTTTATAGTGATTAATTGAGTTTTTATTGTGAATAGTCGAAGATTGTTTACAAAGTGTGTTGAAATGCCCCAATTAATTGGGATGAATTATTTTGAGTATATGGGTTATCCTATTGAGGGTATTAGGTTTTTTTTAGTTGATAATACTCCATCGCTGGATTGTACATTGATATATTATTCTTCGTTCAAGGTTTGGACAATATTGGTTAGCCCGTTCGAGACATGAACAGAGATCATTGCTTGATTTGCTTGGTATAAGACAAATAATTCCTATGAACTTATATTCTTTAATGTGAAAAGTGCTGCATATGAGTGTGCAGATGTAATGTTCACTCTGGGAGGGTCTGTCAGGGCCTCGAAGTATCCACGCTTGGTTGGATCCACGAACATTGGGGTTAACCACTCTGGGAGGGTCCAACATGGCCTCAGACGGATCCGTGCATGGTTGGGTCCATGGTTAATAATGAGTGATTATACTATTTTGGTATATTTTTTTGAACATTGCATTTCTGTAAATCATTATCTTGGCTTTAGAAAATATTGATGTATGTACTTTAATGTGTAAGATGTATGGTTCATTTGTATTTACTTGCACTAGCGAATTCTAATCGCTGAACCCCATTCGGGGTTGTATACCTTTCATATATGCAGATTTAGGTGGTTCATGGAAGTGACCACATGGTCGGCATGAAGATGGCAAGTGGTAGTGATACTATGTATTGACGATTTCTTATCATTCTTTTCCTTGTGTCTAGTCAGTCGACGTTATTGTAAAAAATATTTGAAACTTCTTGTTATTTATCTTGTCGTGTTAAGTCCCTTGCAAAGGTCTTGTCTCTTTTGTGTTGAATTTATGTTTGTGCCATTGGTATTTGAGGTTGTATCGTATGTTGTTGGACCTTTTCGGTCGATATTTAATATATCGTGTGGTGCATTTAGCCTGGTGAGTCCTTGTGGAAGGATTCAAGACATTGTAATAGTCCTAAATGAATTTGAGGTGTTACAGTGTTAGCCTGGTAGATTCCTTGTGTGAGGTACATGGCATTGTAATAATTCAATGGGATTTGTGGGTGTTATATGTAGTATCTTATTTCTGATAGCATTTGCATAAAGGAGGGTGTATGTCAGCCCATGATTATGTATTTTCTCCCAAATTTCTTAACATGATAAAATATTACGGGGTAGAATCATGTGATCAAGTTGAAGGTTGGTTGCTTGATCATGTTGCTCAAGAATATTGATCAGGCATGAGGTATGTATAATGAACGAGGATGGTAGTTACTAGACTCGGGAAGCAAATAATCAAGGCCTCATCAATTTTGGCAAAAGATAGAGTCCTAGGTGTGTTGATTTCCCGAGTGATCATGAGCTCGTCAGGTTCACAATGTTCCCCATCAGCTTTTAGAGAGAACAATTCTTATTAGCCGTTTGCTTTGCCACGACTATAAACAATAGCTAGGGGTAGTTCTATTTCTCAAGTAGGTCTCTATCTTCCCCAACCTGTCTTCAGCTACGATCATTTGTATGTCTCTGTGTCCAAGGTAACCATCAAGAACGGCTTGGAAGTTCTAATTTGCGATAAGGACAGTGAGACACATAAAACAGCGACTAATGTTTTGTATAAAAAAGTGTTCGACAAACTTTAAGGTACTTTCTAAGTAAGCTTTTGCTATTTTGGATATATTTTAACTTCCTCAGACAAAATTTACATGTATTATGTCAACTACTCCCTCCGTATGTGAAAAGTTGGCCCAAAGACGGTAGGGCACGGAGATTAAGAAAGCTAGTAAAATGTAGTTGAGTGGGGTAAAAGTTGGAGAGTAGGGATATTTTTTTATTGAGAAATATTGGGGTAAAGTGTAGATCTTGTGGGTCCAAATGGCATTTGAGGGTAATTAAATCAAACTTTTGAGGATAAATGGGGTAACTAGGCCAACTCTTTGTGTACGAAAAAAAAATAAGTAGGCCAACTTTTCACGTACGGAGGCAGTATTCATCATATTTTATAAATTAAAGGCTCCAGAAGAGTATGTATATTATCATCATGGTATTGCCTAAAAAAGGGGGAGAAGAAATCTCTTACACCCCCAATCCGCTCGAGGATATTACACGCCGTAGAACCTTTCCTCAAGGATCTACCAGGCTGGTAACAACATCGAACATCTCAACAATGCCTTTAAGGCTAAAATGACTCAGTAGACCGATTTGGTCTTTCAATAAATACATACAACTCAAACACATTACATGCCCATGCAGGGGTCGAATACAACACACTCCCGTACAACAGGAAAGAAATACTGCAGTGGAAATAAAATACAACTAAACCAATACGACATCGATGGGTCCTCGTGTGATTAGTATCGTTCATCTTTCATCATACTTCATGCCGACCCTGTGCTATGCTCTAAAACCTGAATGCAATACAGACATCCACCCCCCGAATACTCGGGAGTTAGCAAAACTCCACTGTTTTGCTAGTGCAAGTATAAAATACGAAAACAAGCCATACATATCATACTCCAAAGACTTAGAGATCATAAACCCACTTCCCAGGGTAAATCACTTGATCAAAACGGTTAAATCGAAAGATAGGGGTAAACCCGATATACATCTTGTAAAAACATTTTACGATCTCGGGAGTTTTGAGTAAATTTGGGATTTTAGGAATTCTCAACCCTTTCGAAAACATTTAGGGACACAGTCCAGAAGTCATTTTCCCAAAATAAAATTTCGATAACAACACGCGGGGTCCACGACCCGATCATACCATAACAACCTATTTCCACAGATTATTCGCGTCCCGTGCTAGCAAGCCACGGACCTCAGATGCTCCCGTAGAACAAACCCGAGTGAATAACCCACAGGGAAACTAAATCAAATCACATGTCACCGTAACAACAGTCACGTGACTACAAGCACAGATACGTACTTAACCAAACCACGACCATAAGTTATCCCGGAATCGCACTAACAAGCTACGAACCTCGGAGTCCCTGCAAGACATACCCGATGATAACCCCATCAGTTATCCCGGCATCGGGCTAACAAGCCACGAACCTCGGAGTCCCCGCAAGACATACCCGGTGGATAACCCTACGGCCACGCCCGACCCATACTAGCAAGTATGGATCCCGGAGATTCAACAATCCTACCCGGAGGCACATCACATACAACAAGCACACAACAATAATCACTTATCAAGCCAAACAACATTAAGCATCACAACCTCCTTTCAAAGGAGTAACAACCAATATCACCTGTCACGTATTTACCGGACAAACACACATAACAACACGTAATCCTCGGTAAATGAATACGGTTTAATACATTCATTAAATGTGATCTCAACATCTTTCAACATACGAAACTAACACACATAATCCGAGAACACATCTATTCATGAAGTATACGAATTATCGTTGAAAGACAATATTTATCGAGAACATACCGATCCTTTTTAACGTTCATTAAACATTTGGATTTCGTATAAAAATCATTTATCAACAATTATGCCTATGAAACATGAAACGTATGGGCAAGATACTTGCCTCGATACCATGAGCAACAGAACAACGAACGGACACGGTCGGATAGTTCTCGAGCTTTCAAAAACGACCAAGGATTCGGCAATCCCACGAATGCTACGAAAATAACATCACCACGAATCAATAACACTAGTCGGAATCCGAAACGATCCTAAAAATAACAAGGATCTAAGTGTTCTCAAAGAAATCAAGAATCATTGATCCGGGCGATAAAAATCGATGAACGGTTAATAATATCTGAAGATTACGGTCAAGACAAACGAGAATACACAACCGATCGGATGAGATCGGTTAAGAACACAAATCCAAGAAAAAACCCCAAATTCAAGAAACTAGTGTTCTAAGAAGAGATTACCTTGATTTGAGCAAAGTAGATGATTAGATGTTGTTAAACACCTACAAATCCACTCCAAGATGAAGCTTGAGGAAGAAGGTCGCTCAAAATCGCCTCTGGAGCTCGCTCCCATCGGAAGGGATGAAGAAAAGTGAGAAATGACGAAGTGAAACCTACTATCCAGTATTTATACTGGATAGTAATTAGCGTGCGCTAACCAGACAGCATTAGCGCGCGCTAACGAGGTCAACGCCCAGAACTTACCGCACATAATACTGTTAGCGTGCGCTAGACCCATGAGCGTAGCGCGCGCTAACGGGTCATGAAACACTAGTAGAAACAGCCCCTTCCTTGACCCTTTTTTTATGACCAACAGTCGAAGATGACTCGCAAATAGCTTAGTCACATAATCAGAGTCATAACGCGTAAAATTTCCATTAGCGATGACGCGAGTTTACATGTGTCAAAAAGTGGCAGTCATAATCAGAGTCATCACGTTTTTTTCAAAAACCGTATTCTAATACTCACGCCCTGCTTTGCTATTCATTATTCAACACCCCAATCCCACCCTCACCCTCTCATTCCCACAAAGAGACGATTCATCGCACAATGACAATGAAGATTCAAAAGCTTCCTTATGATTAATGATTCAAGATCACCAATAAGGTTAGGGTTCTTATCCCACTCATCCATCGATCGTTCATCGTTGTGCTTCTATACTGGAATCGATAGTTCGATACACCCAACTCTTCAAGTTACGTTTTTATTTTCCACCGCTCCTGTAGTGGAATCGACACAGTTCATCGTTGTGCTTCTCGAACCCTAAAACCTCTTTTCTATGGATTCCTTCTTCTCAAAATTCAGAAGGTCTCGAACCCTAAAACATCTTTTCTACCGTCAAATGTAGGAGAAAAACAACAAACCAAATGAAGAAGGGCAGAAAATATCAAGGTAATAGCATGTTTGCAAATTTTTCTTACATTTTGATTACCCTTTTTCGTAACAGCGTTTATACATCTGATCCTGATCCGGCTTTGAGGTATTATGAAAACCAATTTTAGGAATTATGTCAAGCTATGTACCCTGTATTAGTTTTGATGATTGGGTTTTTGAAACCTATATGAGTATGGTTCTGTTTTGAAGGCTTGGTTTATTTTTGGGGGTTTTGGTTGAAAACACAAACTCTCAACTTGAGAATTACATTAGCATTTAGCATTTAGCATTTATTATTTTTATTAATACAAAGTCTTGCATTGATTTAAGCCTCACCTATTTTGCTTAAATTTGGTGCTAGGAGCCAAGCGTTGGAAAAGAGAATTGTGCATCCGCATCAACCTCTATCTCAATAAACAAATAGGTATTATGTTATTTGTTAATAGTTTTCTAAAAGCATGTTGCAAAATCAATGTATACATTTCACATCTTGATCCTTTGTCTTACTTTGTTTTTAGTAAAGCAAACTTGTTGCTCAAATTGCCAACAAGAGCCAACAAGAAGCAATGTTTCCCGAGGTACCATTCATCTTTTTCACTCTTGAATGTCAATTAATTGACTAGATCTGAAATTGATCATAAGTACATCAACCATATCCCATGACCACCGAGCGACCTTAATTATTATTACGGTGTTTACACAGACACAATGTTGTCTATTAAAGTTCTTAATGACGGTGTCACGATTGCTTAAGCCATAGAGCTTTCGGATGCAATTGAAAATTAAGGAGTGATACTTGCTGCTCTACTCAACTAATAAATTGTCGACCAAATACTCCATCTATTTATAGGTTGCAACTAAGATGATCGATTTAATTGGCAATGGTACTACCACAACAATTGTTCTTGCAAGAGAGATGGTCAATCTGGATTATATGTTGTAGCATTTGGAGCGAATCATGTTTCTTTAAAGAAAGGAATGGAGAGGATGTAAAAGGAATTGATCAATTTAAGTTTTAGAGAAGAAAACGAGCACAGTCGGTGAAAGGGATGAGATAAAAGGTAAAGTCTTTCGCTTGTTATATATTTTGTATTTTTGGTAAGAGGATGGTACCTCGTAATATAGCCCTTGTTACAATTATTACGCATCTCGCTAGCGATCGATTCAAATTTTATATAGTTGTTAAATCGATTATATATTATTCTTCACTCAAAGTGTTCTATATTTCCAAATCAGTTAATGTGATTCAACTCACCAAGCAAGGACATCGATTCTAAGACTCCGATTCAACATCTTCAAGGAATGACGCAAACCGGTGAATTTGGGTTTGATCTCTCCAAGGTATACAATATTTATATGGTTCTTGTATTTTGGTTGGGTTTTTTTAGTTCGTGTTTCATTTGAGATATATAGGTTTCTTCTATTAATGACGAGTGCAATCTAATTGACAATTTAGTTCCATTTTTTTGCAATCTAATTATGACTTGTCTGGAGGTTTCTGCTTTCTGCATGCTTGCTTGTGCTGTTGTGTTGTATCTTAATGACATTAAGCACTTCGTTATACATTTTATGTGGATGGTGATGACAGGCAGCGAGCACGTGCTTTGGCCACAATTCATTCTCATCCTGTTGTGAGTTTGTCTTTCAGCTTTTAGTTCTACAGTGGTTTTAATAAACATAATTCTTGCTCGATTGAGCTTTCTCTCCTGCAGCTGTAAAGACCACAACTTTCTGTCTGTGTACATTGCTGTTTTACCTTTTCTTTACTCTTGAAAATTTTCAAAAAAAATTCAGCCTCAATGCTCAAGAAAGGGTTTTCTGGATGCCTTTGACAAATATTGAGGTATAAGGAATGCATGTGAACTTTCAGTATGTACATTCTAGAGAATTTGGGTTCCCCGTTGATAGCCTTACTTCTAGGATTCTCACATACCTTGAAACCTCACTTGGACCCTACTATCATTTACATGTTTTCTAGTGGATGGTGAGACGATGGATTAATCACCTTGGTCTTGATGAAGCTATCAAGTTTATGACATGGAATAACACTGATCTGGTTTCACATCGTTTCCTTTTTACCCGTTTGGACACCTTTTTTATTTTCAAAAGCATACATCTGCTATCACTCACCATGTCTTGTGATGATGATTTAAGAGCAAACACAGGTAAAGGCTTCATGAGGGCAGATCTTGTTGGAGAACTTGAAAAGTTAAAGGTTGGTACTTAATCTTTTCTCATAGACACAGAATGCTCACGAAGAAGGGTTGAAATACTTGCTGAAAATAATAATTATTGTTATTATTATTACCATCATTGTTATTATGTCTTAACTTTTGTCAATGGTGATTTTTTTATTTTTTTTTTACTTTTTCCTTTTCTCATCAACTTTAGGTTCCGTATGAACTTTCTCAGCACTTGGATGATTTCGTCCGCATAAGAACAGGGATGCAGGTACAAATTTTTACATTCTCCACAACGAACTTCATTTTTTTTCTTTCTTTATCTTAGTAGAACATTGAAATCTAATCAATCTTCATGTCATTCTTATGGTATCATTCGTTTAAGTGAATGTGGTCCCCACTTTGTTACTCGCAACTTGTTTCTTCTGTTATTGCCAAAACTGATATATCCTATTTATTGATTGTTTGGTGATAGCATGTGGTCAATGTTTCATTCCGAGTCTGAGTAGTCCACATTTACTTCTTCCAGGTTATCATACAAGGTGGATTCTGAAAAAGGGTTTCTGTTCGGTCCAGGATGAGAGTGCGGGTAATCTTCATGTCCCACGAAACTTCATTTGGAAGCCAACAGATTTACCAACGATGAACTTCCTCCGCCATAGAATTATCCCGTCTTGTTATAGTTTCTCTTTTCTTCTTGGCAGGATATTGTCTACTTTATACAAAAATTCTCATTGTTCCCTTGCAAACCCATCTTGTCTGCTGGGTGCTGGCCACATGGCACACATTTTCTTGTCAATATTAAGAAACCTGAGTGCATTTATCTCATTATTCTTGTGAATCGCGCACAAGCACTGGTCCGTGCTACTCAATTACTTTAATCCATATGCGTAATTCTTATTGGTTGCTGAATGCAAACTTTTTGTGCAGGATTGGTGGTTACAATTGTGGATCCAAAACCCGGCGATAGCATTATCGACTGTTGTGCTGCTCCAGGTGGAAAGACTCTTTTCATGGCCTCGTGTCTGAATGGCCAAGGTACAATGCTGTAGAATGTGGGATCTGATCTGTTGAAGAGTATGGTTTCAAAACATAAAAAGAAATTTGACTAGATTGGAGGTGAAAGCAACGACTACACTGATGCAGATTTCGACGACATTCGAGAAGAATGGTGTACTTATGTGTCGAATTTTATTTTTAGGGAGTAAAACTGTTTGTAGGAATAGGTACAGTTGGTAGAAATGGGTACAATTGGTAGTAATCGTAAACTATATAATATTGATCCGATTTTGACATGATCGAGTTTAGTCGAGTCATGTAATGAATTGGTAACGCATGGTTTTGCGATATATATGAAATGCGTTAATTTTGTATAATCAATCAGCAGTTTTTGTAATTGCAGGTTTAGCAGGGGGGTCATAAAAGCCAGAAAAAAAAATAAAAATTTTTGAAGTTATGACACGCAAAAACTGAAATCAGAAAAAGGGGTCATAACTTTTATGACACGCATATATAGTTGTCAGAAAAGGGCGTCATAAAGTGGGTGTCATAAGTGCGTGTCATGGTACAATGACGAACAAATGCGAGTCATAATGAGTTATGACTGGTCCTTCTATGACCAGCATTTGCGCGTCATAAAGGCCCTTTATGACGCCAAATGCGCGTCAAGAAAGACTCTTTTTCTACTAGTGAAACCAGTCCAGTAGCCCCTGGACAGACCTGCACCTACCGGGTAGCGTGTGCTAGAAAGAAGAAATAGCGTGCGCTATGCAGTCGATAGCGTGCGCTAGCTATCATCCTTAGCGTGCGCTAACAAAGCCCCACTCCCAGTCTAGTAGCTCCTGGACTGCCAGTTAGCGTGCGCTACTCATCCGGTAGCCTGCGCTAAACACCGCGCAGTAGCGTGCGCTATGCCACAAGCATTAGCGTGCGCTACACCACAAAAACCCAAAAACTCACATAGTGATCCGAAACGCTTCCAAACACATGTCCCAACAAGGCACACCCAAACATGGCACAAAATTCCAACGATGAGGGCAATAACAATCCGATAAAACCCTGAAAACTCAACGAATCCGGAACAAAATTCTCGGGTATTACATTCTACCCTCCTTAAAAGAAGTTTCATCCCCGAAACTTGAAACATAGAGCAATTAACGCAAAATAATTCCAGATAACATTAGCTATCCATTGCCGACAACCTGCAATGAATCGCATGCAGCACGTGGCTACTACCATGCATATCGCTATGCGAGAATGATAACGAAACGCAATGAACAAAAATCAATATGGTCGACCAGCCCGAACATTACGTCAATCAAAATGCGATCCAATCGCTGAACAAAATACGAAATTCTACACACAAGGATTGGAAGATCGAAAACGAAGTTAATCTCCCGAACTCAAGGGAATTATGAAGAAATCTAAACGTTCAAAAATCACGATACAAGACCAACAAGACTGGACAACAAGCGATCGAACCACAACGATCGAGACACATCGGTCGAACAATCATATTCGAATCACTACGAATGACAAAATCAAATAACCATTCCGAAGTCTACACCTCAACTCAAGACAATAGGTGGTCTGGTAAAAACGACAAGATATGCATTAACATACGACCCATGGAAATGGAGTCGAATTCGGAAAAAGTCACAAAGGGAACGAATTTCTCCGAAACAGTACCACAACTCGTCCAACAATAAAAAGTGAAGAATAGAACGAGTCCAGAAAATATCAACGAGCACAAACGAGTCGACGAGACTGGACATACAGAAATTCAACAATCCGATTCACTTCTAATGAAAAAAGTTTATCTCTAAAATATCGAAAGAACAAAGCGAGGGAAATAACATAACAAACAACTGATAGTCTAAGCCACTCAGGGGCTTCTCGGAGTCGATCCTGATATCAGTGCTCAAGTCTGTGCCTCGGAAGGCTCGGTGCCCAACTCATAAAACTGAACTCGGTGTCCCTCGAGCCCGCACTTGTAACACGTTACTGGCGGAGAAGGACAATGTGCACGGACATGCCCCGCCACATTGCAGTTAAAACACCTCCTGGCTTTACCAGGAGTCAAAGCAGACGACTTGGAATTCTCAGTCCCATGCAACGAGCGATAGAGCTTCACAACAGAAAGACTACGACGTTGCGAACTAGAAACACCAACTCCTACACTGTCCACAAGGTCATCAGACTTCCTCTGCTTCTTCGACTCGGGCACACGCTCCGACGATAACGAAGCTAGTTCACAGGCCAAGGCTCGATCTTGGTAGTCCCTCAACGAAGTGCAAGTGAGTCCCAACATATACATGCGGATCTTTGGCTTTATTCGTCTGTCAAAATGAAAGATCCTCTCTTCCTCGGTTCTCACCCGATCTCGTATATAACTGAGTTGTTTACTATAGTCGATGATAGCCTGTGACACTGATATATGTTGCGGTTCTGCCAAATAAAATTCATGAATCCTCTGTTCTCTAATCGGTTTTGGACAGAATTCAGCTTCCATAAATTCCTGGAACTCCGCCCACGTGACATCACGATCACGAGGTTTAATAGCTTCCCACCAATCGGCGGCATCCTTGTCAAGAAGGTACTGAGCGATAGGTACCTTTCGCTCTTCAGGACAGTCGACAGCCTCAAAAATCTTTCCCAACTGGAAAAGCCAACCATCCCAGCCTAATGTATCTGCCGCACCGGCAAAACAAGGGAGATTCATACGAACCACTTCTCGAAGCCACTGATTTGCACCAGTGTTCTGGGTCACATCTGTAATCCGTCGAACTTCCTGAGTCAACCGAGTCATCTGTGTAGCTACCTGCTGTAAAATAGTAGCAACACCGATACTGATA
Source organism: Orobanche coerulescens (assembly GCA_033398695.1). Classification (NCBI taxonomy): domain Eukaryota; kingdom Viridiplantae; phylum Streptophyta; class Magnoliopsida; order Lamiales; family Orobanchaceae; genus Orobanche; species Orobanche coerulescens. The sequence goes on along the minus strand of CM065809.1, from coordinate 140,114,147 downwards.
TCATCACCAGCAGCATGATCCCGATCACGAACCCGGTCGCCACGACCACGACCTCTGCCCCTCAGCATACTGAATAAGCAGCCACTCAACACAACAGAAAATCATATCACGCAACACATACGATGGTTACTATCATAAAGCAACACACACTTCAACACCACAGCAACGACGGCATCATTCGGCGATCTCAACGGCCCGAACGATAACCATCACATAATCACAAAACAGCATGAAACAATCACGCATTTACACAAACGTGCAAACTCAAGTTCTAACAGCTCGCACTGGTGCAATAACACACAAATCATCACAAAGCGACAACATTCAATACTAACATCCCACCTCTCACAGAGGGCTAATCACAACAAATGCGTGGCAAACGACTCAACGTTCACGCCACCGATTCCATCATACTCGGGAGCTAACATTTTAACGACAATGCGAATATCATATATACATTCCCGGACCGCAAACAGGAATGATAAGTTTAAAAAAAATGAAAACCACCTTTTGAAAATAATTTGGAAACACCAGTTGATCTTGAGTATCACATTTTCAAAAAGTTGTACAAACACCATTATCGAGACTTTGAAAACCATCTCGCGTTTGATAAAATGAGGACACTTTACTTTAAATTGAAACTTTCAGAAATATTCGACCCTCGGGTCTAAGCAACTGCATTTCTAAAAATAATTGAAAATATCTCAAAATGTTTTGGTCCTCAAAGTAGGAGAATTTTGAAATAGATAGTTGCGCTAGTAGGCGCCCCGAAAATGCAATCTATTCAAAAATACGTCTCAAAATTTATTTTCTAAGGCACTCGAGGTTTTCAAAAAATCCAATAGGTCAGAATGCCCAAAACTCACACGTATCGACATTCACTTACATACAATCATAATACACGCATCAACTCATTTAAAACCAAGACAACATCTGTCTTTTACCGGAAACAAACAGTCAAATATCCTAGTCAAAAAGACATAAATAATGACAACACTCCCCATATAAACGAAACATGAGAGTCCCATAAACGCACCACGAAACCAAGAATCTACATGAAGGTTCCATCACTTAACAAAAAAAATCAAACAAATAGTTCGTGTCACACGAGGCACAATACAAAGAAGGGAGACTTACGGCCACAGATCGCACGAAGATGATGATCGCCCCACGATACTAATCACGACCAACAAACTAAGACGACGCGTCGCGACATGACTCAGTCAGACAAAATCTGATGAGACAAAAGTTCAACAGACACCACTAAACCCGACAGCCTAGGTTTCCACAATATAATCTCTCCGATACCATTTATGTAACACCCCCAATCTCCTCGGGGATATTACATGCCGTAGAACCTTTCCTCAAGGATCTACCAGGCTGGTAACAACATCGAACATCTCAACAATGCCTTTAGGCTAAAATGACTCAGTAGACCGATTTGGTCTTTCAATAAATACATACAACTCAAACACATTACATGCCCATGCAGGGGTCGAATACAACACACTCCCGTACAACAGGAAAGAAATACTGCAGTGGAAATAAAATACAACTAAACCAATACGACATCGACGGGTCCTCGTGTGATTAGTATCGTTCATCTTTCATCATACTTCATGCCGACCCTGTGCTATGCTCCAAAACCTGAATGCAATACAAAAATCCACCCCCCGAATACTCGGGAGTTAGCAAAACTCCACTGTTTTGCTAGTGCAAATATAAAATACGAAAACAAGCCATACATATCATACTCCAAAGACTTAGAGATCATAAACCCACTTCCCAGGGTAAATCACTTGATCAAAACGGTTAAATCGAAAGATAGGGGCAAACCCGATATACATCTTGTAAAAACATTTTACGATCTCGGGAGTTTTGAGTAAATTTGGGATTTTAGGAATTCTCAACCCTTTCGAAAACATTTAGGGACACAGTCCAGAAGTCATTTTCCCAAAACAAAATTTCGATAACAACACGCGGGGTCCACGACCCGATCATACCATAACAACCTATTTCCACAGATTATTCGCGTCCCGTGCTAGCAAGCCACGGACCTTAGATCCTCCCATAGAACAAACCCGAGTGAATAACCCACAGGGAAACTAAATCAAATCACATGTCACCGTAACAACAGTCATGTGACTACAAGCACAGATACGGACTTAACCAAACCACGACCATAAGTTATCCCGACATCGCACTAACAAGCTACGAACCTCGAAGTCCCAGCAAGACATACCCGATGATAACCCCATCAGTTATCCCGGCATCGGGCTAACAAGCCACGAACCTCGGAGTCCCCGCAAGACATACCCGGTGGATAACCCTACGGCCACGCCCGACCCATACTAGCAAGTATGGATCCTGGAGATTCAACAATCCTACCCGGAGGCATATCACATACAACAAGCACAACTTATCAAGCCAAACAACATTAAGCATCATAACCTCCTTTCAAAGGAGTAACAACCAATATCACCCGTCACGTATTCACCGACTCAACATACGAAACTAACACACATAATCCGAGAACACATCCACTCACGAAGTATACGAATTACCGTTGAAAGACAATATTTATCGAGAACATATCGATCCTTTTTAACGTTCATTAAACATTTGGATTTCGTATAAAAATCATTTATCAACAATTATGCCTATGAAACATGAAACGTATGGGCAAGATACTTGCCTCGATACCACGAGCACCCGAACAACGAACGGACACGGTCGGATAGTTCTCGAGCTTCCAAAAATGACCAAAGATTCGGCAATCCCACGAATGCTATGAAAATAACATCACCACGAATCAATAACACTAGTCGGAATCCGAAACGATCCTAAAAACAACAAGGATCTAAGTGTTCTCAAAGAAATCAAGAATCATTGATCCGGGCGATAATAATTGATGAACAGTTAACAACACCTGAAGCTTACGGTCAAGACAAACCAGAATACATAACCGATCGGATGAGATCGGTTAATAATCACAAATCCAAAGAAAAACCCAAAATTCAAGAAACTAGGGTTCTAAGAAGAGATTACCTTGATTTGAGCAAAGTACATGATTAGATGTTGTTAAACACCTACAAATCCACTCCAAGATGAAGCTTGAGGAAGAAGGTCGCTCAAAATCGCCTCTGGAGCTCTCTCCCATCGGAAGGGATGAAGAAAAGTGAAAAATGACGAAGTGAAACCTGCTGTCCAGTATTTATACTGGACAGTAATTAGCGTGCGCTAACCAGACAGCATTAGCGCGCGCTAACGAGGTCAACGCCCAGAACTTACCGCACATAATACTGTTAGCGTGAGCTAGACCCATGAGCGTAGCGCGCGCTAACGGGTCACGAAACCAGTCCAGTGGCCCCTGGACAAACCTGCACCTACCAGGTAGCATGCGCTAGAAAGAAGAAATAGCGTGCGCTATGCATTCGATAGCGTGCGCTAACGAAGCCCCAGTCCCAGTCCAGTAGCTCCTGGACTGCCAGTTAGCGTGCGCTACTCATCCGGTAGCGTGCGCTGAACACCACGCAGTAGCGTGTGCTATGCCACAAGCATTAGCGTGCGCTACACCACAAAAACCCAAAAACTCACATAGTGATCTGAAACGCCTCCAAAAACATGTCCCAACAAGACACACCCAAACATGGCACAAAATTCCAACGATAAGGGCAATAACAATCCGATAAAACCCCGAAAACTCAACGAATCCGGAACAAAATTCTCGGGTATTACAAAATCTAATATTATTGATGTAATTATACTCTCCTAAATGATAGAAAATTTTTAGCTGATGTAGAATCAACCATGTGGTTCTCATATTTTATATTACATAGAAAAATTGTTGAGATATATCTTAAAGTAAATCAGAAGTTTACTGAAAAATCTATAGTTGCGAGCTAAGTCATCCCGGTTTATATACATGCAAATGGAAATTGAAATTTTGTATGAACATTCGCTGAAGAACTAGCAGATCATTTATACATATATTATTTATTTATAGGCAAATTGATCACCAATTAAAATATATTATAAATTTATCATCTTTGAAAATAAATCATAAACCACTACATGTGAACCATGAGATATTTTATAATTTATAAGCCAAACCAAACATACCCAGTATATCCCGCGCAAAGCAGGGTCTGGGGAGAGTGGGATGTACGCAGACCATCTATTTTTATAATTTATGTATGAACTAAATGTTACATGTACTCACAACCTGAAGTTTGTGGTTTGATTGTTTAGTTAATCATATCATCAGAATTATGCATTTATATGATGTTGGTGAAGTCTACTGCTCAAATGCTCAATGAAAAATATCGTCCGTTGAAAATCGTTGAATATCTTATGGCACATACTTATTGACTCGCATCAAATCAACAAGTTATCAGAATTTCTCTCTGTCATAAATAATTTTTTTGGTCAGCTCTAATTATTCCACCAAAACAACAAGATAGATTGTTAAATTTGGATATACATTATACATGAGTGATTATCATTCATTATATATTTGGAGTCATATATCTGTATTTGTTTATGACTTAATTTAATGAGACTCAAAATCAGGGGGGATATATAGCTGGTGATATATTAGTAGGAATGAATTATTATTGCCTCGTCTTGATCCTCATAATAAAGAATATAAACTAGAAATTCAAAAAATAATCCATATATATATAATATATATATTTTTTAATTATTGCCAGACATATATGTTGGCCTAAAAGAACGACTATGTCACATATACTAGCTGCAAATGCTCCAATGAAATATAGTGTCCCAGTAGGACAACTTCAAGATGCTAATTTGTCTAAAGAACGCCTGAAGCGTGCCACACGAGTAGGTTCCATAACAGAATTTTATATATCCTCAAAAGTTAAAAAAAAGAGCAGTAATTGATGATGGCTAAATCAAGAGTCATCTTCACAAGAGATTGTAGACATGACAAAAGAAAGAAAAATGAAGGTACCTGGAAACTTGTGAGATCTAAATATATTATGTCATTTCTAGAATAAGATGAGACCATTAATCAAATCGACGTCGACAATATGAAATTTAGCACTTGAAGTTATGGAAAATAATGAGAATCGAAAAATAAATTGACCAAATATATAAGTAAATGATTGATGTAACACCCCAGAGCCAACCGAGAATATTATAGCGTCGTGGGCCCCGAAACAGAACCCACAAGACTGAAAGAAGGATTTACAAATGTTTTAAATACGCCTAAGCGACGATGACGGTAATATCTTTAAAATATCCTAAGGCTTTATGAAAAGTCCATTAATCAATACCGTCGTGTACAAGGCCAAAACGCCAAAGTTCAACAGTCTCAGAAGTGTACTTTAAGCAATCACTTGCAAGTACCGAGAAAACGATTTTCCAAAGTAACTTAAGTTGCCAGATACCAAAAGGTCATTTAAAAATACTCACGCAGCGGAAAAGACAAACAGTTAAAAATACTCTAGCAGCGGAAAAGACAACTAATCAAAGTATTCAATTCACAAACACATGCCATGGCCAGTATCCTCCAGGAAGCTCATCTCTTCACGACCGTTATAAGCTCGATATCCCAAGAACCTAAAAATAAAGCCCACGACGGGGTCAGCCATAATATCCAACAATGATAACGATCACATCACATCAATATTTACATACCAATGAAATACTAAGTAAGAATACTACCAACGTAATCTTACAATCAAAAGTTCAACCATAATATCCAGAATCATCACGAAACCGATCAATCCTCATCACAAGTGAATAACCAAAACAGTATACTTACAAATGCGCGAAGTCTATGATCCCCTGCGATACTAACAATAACCCCACTTCAAAGCCTCAATACGCTTACAATAACAATTTCATAAATTTCAACAAAAACAACATTATATCTCAATTATGGAATGATCTATCCATGTCAAAGCCAGTCTGCCTGATCGCACCATCAAGTCCCAATCCTGATAAAAGCCAATAATGCACGATACATATGGGAAACAACTGCCCAAACAATGGCAACAAATCCCGAAACATCGACACAAAGTCCGAATGCTCAAATGATCACCAACAATGATCAACTAATAAATTAACCGAGAATATCATCGACATGATAAACTCCAATACGACCAACCAAGGGTCAAAACACCACCGAGAATATCATCCACATGATAAACTCCAATATTACCAACGAACGATCACTCTCACACGGTATACTCCAACACGATCAACACAGAACCACAAGGATAGATACACGAAATAATAAAATTCTCAAAACGTTATACGAATCTCATACAGTGGATCTCAAAGAAACGCACCCGTCTGTTGAACATACCCCTCGGGCGTATGAAAAACCAGTCACAAACCGACGAAGATACTCAATCATACATGGAGTGGGAACGAACAATCAATATCCAAAACAACCATCCTGGGGTTACCATCCCCAAATCTACACTTACTAAGAAAGCACTCAAACTACCACATGCGAAGTAAAATCAGTTGACTCAAAAGTCAAAAATCACTCTACCAAAATCACGCTACTACCACACAAATAGAGTCACATAGCACCTATACTGCAGTTTCACAAAACCCAAAGTTCCAAAATCATATTTTGTACTGAATCTACAATACGCATCATATTCATCTTATCTGATCAACCAACCGATCATTCCTGGATAACCGAATCACCATACTGTAGTTCGAATCTCTTTTCTTCGTACCATTGATGAGTTATTCAGTTTGTGAGTCTCAATCAGAACTTCACCATGATATGCATTATGTATTACGTTTGTACGTATACTAATCACATTTTCAAAACGACCTTGAAATCATATAATCTTGTCAATAAAAATCCATACGAAAATTCTTTTGAGAATTTCAAAACTCAAAACACATATGTACTCGTGAGACTAAAATGCATTTTCGAAAAAGTTAAACCGGCTCGCTTGTGTCAAGTTCTCGATGACAATTCTTTTCGAATACACACGATTAATAAAATGAAATTATGCAAATGATTGACCATATACATACTTCTGTATACCAATTCGGCTTGTCACCAATTTCACTGACATTCGGTCGGAAAATCGAATGATAGAATCCAAAATCTTATTGGATAGACTTCGATAAAATCATATTTTCTGCATATGACTCGCAACATCGATCATTATCCCATTCTGCAATACTGCAACTATGCCATGATGAAATATGCTTTTAAAGACAACAACACTGTCTCTCAAATTTAAGAAAATATGTTTTCATCACAACGAGCAAAATAGTTTATTCAAAATATATCATGTTGAAAAGTATCATTTTCAAATGTTCAAAAATAGTTTCGTGTATCTCAAAGTGAACTAGCTTGACTACATGTCCCTCTCAATAATCCACAACATTTCTCCCAAATGCACAACTCCGTTTTCCCAAGTTTAACCGACATATCGATTTTCCATAATCATAGCTTCTCAAGATCATCAGTTTTTCCCAACTATTATATTCTGTTACCTCATAATGTAACACATAATGTCTTTCCGAAAGTTTCTCAAAGTATGTCAACTTGTAATTGCAAATATCTCAATGAAATTAAAAAAATCTAAATACTTACAGATCGTGAAACCGATGATAACCCGTGATACTGGCACATGTCTCAACTCTAGAAAATGCTCGATACAGATATTTTCAAAACATGCATTTTGCAAAATCAGTTCAACTCGAGAACACAATACATCTCTTTCCAAGGAATCACTTTAATACCATTTGGAAAAGTTTACAACAACCATAGTACCACACCGGTAAATCACATAACACACAAGCACGGGTGATCAATAAAAACCCAAAACTCTAACACTTGTCAACGGACAACTCGAATGACATGACAAAAACACAACTTGACTCAACCCGACAGCCTAGATTTTCACAACCTAAGCTCCGATACCATATTCTGTAATACCCCCAAAGCCAACCGGGAATATTACAGCGCTGTGGTCCCCGAAACGGAACCCACAAGGCTGGAAGAAAGATTTACAAACGTTTTAAATACGCCTAAGCGACATTGACGGTAATATCTTTAAAATATCCTAAGGCTTTATGAAAAGTCCATTAATCAATACCGTCGTAAAATCTCATTTGAAAGTACAAGGCCAAAACGCCGAAGTTCAACAGTTTCAGAAGTGTACTTTAATCCATCACTTGCAAGTAACGACAAAATAGTTTAGAAAATGATTTTCCAAAGTAACTTAAGTTGTCAGATACCAAAAGGACATTTAAAAATACTCACGCAGCGGAAAAGACAAACAATTAAAAATACTCTAGCAGCGGAAAAGACAACTAATCAAAGTACTCGATTCACAAACATATGCCATAGCCAGTATCCTATGGGAAGCTCGTCTCTTCACGACCGCTACAAGCTCGATATCCCAAGAACCTAAAAATAAAGCCCACAACGAGGTTAGCCATAATATCCAACAATGATAACGATCACATCACATCAATATTTACATACCAATGAAATACTAAGTAAGAATACTACCAACGTAATCTTACCACCACAACTTTACCAACTCGTGATAATCCTTACCAAAATTCACATCTCGTATCCTTAACAACACAATAACCTCATACCCAAACATCTGTAATGTATCTCAAACAATACCCAGGGTTCTCAAAACATCATAACTCACCGATACGAAATATACTAACCCAGAACAATTCAATCCATTGGATATCATTATCAAATCCCAACACGATAATCGGTTGTCTATCAAAAAGACAAATACCAAAGGAAAATACGGAACATACCACAAGATACGTAATGCCACGACGAATCATGTCGGTATAATTCGAGATCAGATAAATACAACATACAGACATGGTCCTAACACAAGACCTCAAATATGTACTCATATGACAACGTCAATATGCTCACATAAATAACAACAATGTATACTCATGGAAATCCGATGATCCAACGCACACAGCATAGATCCCAAGATGATCCTGATAGATCAACACGAGGTGGATAACCCATAATACACATATGCTAAACAACAACACATGGGTAATCCGATGATCCAGCGCCCTCAGCATAGATCCCAAGATGATCCCGTCGAACCATCACGAGGTGGAAAACCCGTCCAATGATCCAGCGCCCTCAGCATAGACCCCAAGATGATCCTGTCGTAGCAACACGAGATGGACAACTGATCCAGCGCCCTCAGCATAGATCACACGATCCCATCGGATCAATACAACATATACAATACAACTATCCATACACATATGCAAATCAATATGTTCATCAACATGAACAACATATGAAGCAATAACATGAACGACATTATGACAAATCAACTTGGACGACCTCATGTTCAACAACATGAATGACAATATACCTGATCAAAATCATCAACATTAAATCAAAATCCAATTAAGATACTTTCCCCGAGTCCTTTGAGAGCAATCTCGATGTCAAAAACCATCACCGACGATTATCCTCAATATTCGACGATCCGGATTAACACGGACTATAGATAACTCATATTCTCGTCTTTATCACAATGTATCCTCGATACCCAAGTATACCAATAACAAAAGTAAATCATATACATTATGATTTAATTCCCAAAAATCAGAAAGCAATGTACAATCCCAAATCTCCAGAGTTCACAATTACAATTATTGCTATACGAATTATAAACGAGTGAAACTGAAACCATTCATTGAATATAATAAACTGTGCAAGTAATAACTTGCCTCGATACCGTCACAATGATGATGAAGTCGTTACTTATTTCTTGCCTTCGTCTACAAGCTCCTTGGCCGTGGCCAATGCAATTCACGAACATCCTCCAACACGACCGCAAAGCACGGTTCTAACCAATGATCAATTATCACAACCTATTGCAATAATCGATAAACCACAATCCGATAACAATCAACAACCGACATAACCAATCAACAAACCTAACGGTTCTATAATATCTCGATTAAACACAGTCTGAACAATCCAAATCAATCAATCACGAATCCATAACCACAATACGATATACTACGCTGTCTGTCTACTTAGTGCACATTAATTACATAACATAGCGTGCGCTAATAGTCACCAGTTAGCGTGCGTTAGCCAGTAATTTAGCGTGCGCTAATGACATGCAGTTGCATGCATTACAGGTACCGATCAACATATGACGATTACGAATACGAATGTAAAGGAAATAATACTCCAAGATCAATTATAACCTTTCCAAATTCAATCTCATTATTATGGTCCATATCTTATCAAGAACATACGAACTTCGACCATTATAATCAACGTAATATTGGTTCTAATCATCAAATTCAAGTTTATATCCAAAACCATTCATATCTTATCACATATTCCTCTATGATGTGATATGTACCAAGAACACCAAGAACATTATAATTCCATAATCATGCTCATAACAAAACAACATAATTCAAGCCACAAGAATTATATAAATATCCATATATCAACAACAACATCATCATCATCCGGTAATCCATCTCATAATCATACTTATTAACTCGTTTATATGATAATCATCAACTCAAGAACACCAATACTTAACTCAAGACGAAATCCCAAAGTGAATAATAATTACCTCTTCGAAGAAATAGGTTGATTCTCATGGTTGAATCTGTTTCCAATCAATTCCCAGCTCCAATGTTGATAAGGACGATCAACTCCACCATAATCCAGTGTTTGGAACCTCAAACCTATCTCTAAGAACTCTCTCTATCGGGTGAAAGGAGGAAATGGATGAAATGAAGAATAATGTCCAACCACACACACACACACACACACACACACACATATATATATATATATATATATATATATATATATATTGTACAGTACTAGCGTGTGCTAAACATCTTCATTTAACGTACGTTACATGCTTTAGCGTGCGCTAACTTACTTTGTTAGCATGCGCTATCGAGGTCCAGAGGCTACTGCCTTTATTCGCACAATGGATTACGTACGTAACACCAAGGTCATGACGTACGTTATAGAGACGTTGACTTGCTACTGTAATACACACCTTAGCATGCACTATTCTCCGCAGATAGCATGCACTACTTGTAGTTGACTCGCCAATCTGCACCTACTCCGAAGGTGCCTGGGTCCTACACGCCGAAAGTAACCAATAAACCCAAGATTCCCTTTTGACCAATCTATAATTAGCGTGCGCTATTCTTAGGCATTAGCATGCGCTAAATGCCATTGACGCGTGAAAACCGGAAGCTATCGACAACCTTACCTACCACTCGAATTACTTTTGACATGGCCTTGCGCGCGCTAGTCTATACCCTTGGCATGCGCTAAGCTTGCATAATAGTGTGCACTATGCTTGAATATTAGTGTGCGCTAATCAGGCTATAATTAACCAATTCTAACTGTTCCTGTTTATTGTCTCGGTACACCAGATACGTATACATGACATACTGAATACATACTCCCTCCCATAATATTCTTATACAATACGCCTGACACACAATATCTTCAAATGCAATTGTCGACCAAGTACGACAATTATATCAATACAGATGTCTCAGTCTTTCAATTATTTTATCCATACTGTACAATAGAACTCAGATAAAATAACATTAAACAACCGTAGTAGAAATTCAGGATATTACAATTGAGGCAAAATCTCTTACAAAGAGAACAAATATTACTTGCAGTTTGCACACCAGTGAAGGAAACATGCTATAAAAATTATTATCTCTTTAAAATAGATAAATATTTCGAACTGCAAATTCGCACACGTACATCAAGTCAGTGGGTGTATGAATGAATATTTATGTGAAGATAAAATGAAAATATAGAATTTATAAAATATAAAGGCCACATAGTTGTACAATGACCTTGTGTTGATTATGAAGAGAAATAATATCTTGTGGTGGATATGGTTACATGATTACCAAATAGTCTGGCAATATACGAAGAATTTAATTTTAATTTTATATAAGTTACTTGACAATATTTAAATTCAATCCCAGAACGATCTAAGCTGCTAGAAGCAGCAAATCAATTTCTCGAGAACCAGTCCTATCAAATTATATAGGGTTTTGGATGAGTAGTCCAACATAAAATTATTTCCGAAAAACTTCTTGTTATTTTCATTTAATATAAGGGTATATACAGGTTAAGTGAGATATACGTGAATTATGGTGATTTGTTAAATCTTCTAATATTATTTGAAGGCAATATGATTTATGATAGGTGACAACTCATATAAATCTCTGGCCAGAGTGGATGAAAATTAAAATGTGTTTCTAATTGATATTCGAATGAGTTTCACCTCATAATCAAAATACATGTTTACTTTGCAAGCTATGAAGTTTATTATTGCTTCAAAATTTTCCCGAAGCAATGCATATTTTGTAGGGAAAATTACTTTTGAATGGAGACTAAAAAATTTTATTAATCTGAGAACGCTTGTAAATTGCTACTTATGAAAGTTGATTAGATAAAGTCCAGGAAGAATTATAAATATATGATTTTATACTTGTGATTTTTGTTTAATATATATGCAAAAGAGGCTAATACATTCTGAAACACAGCTTCTTCCCAGAATGAAGATGATATTCACCATTGTGAATACTTGAAAAGACAATTCTTGGTCGTGAAGTACCACATAACATAATGCAATAAGATATTGATTTATCTTGCTAATTACACAGGTCCTGATATAATTAATTAATAAATTCACTAGCAGACTTTAAAGCAAGGCTAGTAATTTGATCTTCACTAACCTATTCGAAAAAGGTTTTGCAGGTGCAAAGTGTTTACTCTGGTTTCATAATTTGGGTCTCAAAGTTGTTGAATCTGTATTCACATGTGTTTGAGATGTTATTTTGGCATGCTATGAAATTAACAATTGCTCTCAAAGTTGAATATGTATTCACATGTGTTTGAGATGTTATTTTGGCATGCTATGAAATTAACAATTGCAGGCACTTCTTGTAATTATATTGTGATTCTCGCAACTCATGAGGATGGTCATATATGTAGATGGCTAATATTGGAGATTCGACATAGCACAACAACAGGTGGCTTATTCACTAGAATTAAAACTATACAACTTTATAACATGTCAACTACACAACCTAACGAAAGATACACCAAGGATTTATTGGCCAAAACCATGTGAACAACTACATAGGAGTTCTACAACGCTAAATCTCGTAAACTCAAAAGATTTTATGCGATATTATCACGATGGGGAGATATAGGCGCACTGCACTCTTTTTTTCTTAACCATGATTTTTTACACAGGATTTTCCTGGTAAGGTTTTTAACGAGGCAACATCATGTGCGCAGTATGGCATAATGTTTTTGTTCCTTCACTTGTTTTTTCACCCATAGGATTTTTCCAGTAAGACTTTAAAGATACATTATTTCTTACCATGGACAAGACTCTTACCTTTTTCACCTGCAACTTGTGACCTTCTAATAGTTCGTACACATGTTGTATGATTATTTTATACATATCAAAAAATGATATTAAATGATATTAAACAGGATAAATATTTATATTTATATTATTTTCATAAACACAGCCTACGCTTGAAGCATTGGAGGGCCCAAAGGCCAACTCCCGGAAAACATTAGCAAAGAATTTACACGCTCTCTCTCGCTCTCGCGTTCTTACCCACCACATAGACTACGCAGCAAGAGAAAGCACGAGAATGTCAGCAGCGGCGAATCTGGAGGATGTGCCGTCGGTGGATCTCATGACGGAGCTTCTCCGCCGTATGAAATGCCAGTCGAAGCCAGACAAACGTCTCATTCTCGTTGGTACCTTCCTTTTTTTACCCTTTTTACTCCCATGACCCTTGCCATGGATTGCTCATCTTTCCTGTTTGTTGCTCTTATTTAGATTTCCCTCCTTTTTATAGATCTAGTTCACTGTGAAACTTTATGTAGATTGGATTGGATTTAAATGGATGCTGAGCGTCCCAAAGTTTCCACATTCCAAATCTGGTCTTTTATTTATGAGTGCAGTTGTACAGATGAGAATGTTCATGTTCTCATTTCTTGCAATTTATACCATAAATATGTGAATAATGACTAACCACTAGATGAAATTTAGGGTTTCCTTGCAATTCTTCGTTGTGGACACAATTATATAATCTGTTTCAATTTGAAGAGAGAAAGCAGAAGTCACCCGTAATAAGACGCTGCCAAGGGAGATTGGATTTGAAGACAAGTATCAGGACTGTCCAAAAGCAATTAGTATTAGCTATTTGATGAATGTTTATAATTTCATAGATCACCCGCTAAATGTTCATTACTTTTATGATGACTTTTCAAAAAATTCATGATGAACGCTCGTCACCTTTCATATGTGGTCATTTATGAGTGCAGTGTTACAGAAGAGAATGATCATGTTTCAGTTTTTCTGTTAATTCAAGCCATCGTGTAATTGTGTTCGACACTTGTTGCAAAAGAAATTGTAACTTTTTCAAAATTGAATCTTTATGTTATTCAAGTTAAGATGGAGGCCATTTATGGAACAATGAAACAGTAGTCTTGAATGATTCTTTGTCACCAGAAGTAGTTTGAGAGTTGGTTGGAATCATTCTTCGTGATGAGGTAATTTATCAGTAATAATATGTTCTGCAGCAATATTTTGTGCTGATATTATTTAGTTTCGGAATATTTTGATTATGTCGGCAATCCAGATCTACGTTTTTATGATGCCTCAGCAGTCAGCTCTTGAGAACGCATATACGAAAACAGTTTACTTCCTCTTTTACTTTCTTTCCTTTTTTCTAATTAGTGGTTACTGGAGATGTCATCTGGCTTCAAGAAATAATGTTTGCCTCATTAATCTAATGCCTCGGATCTTTGATATGTTACTGCAGGTCCACCAGGTTCGGGAAAAGGTACTCAATCACCAGTAATAAAGGATGAATATTGTTTATGCCATCTGGCAACTGGCGATATGTTGAGAGCTGCTGTTTCTGCCAAGACCCCCCTTGGGATTAAGGCCAAAGAGGCCATGGAAAAGGTCTATTCTTTAGTCTGCTATACCTGCAACCTGGAAAGAAATAATTCCTTCTCACCAACTCTTTGTTATGATTCCTCAGGGAGAACTTGTTTCTGATGATTTGGTTGTTGGGATAATAGACGACGCATTGAAGAAGCCTTCATGCCAGAAAGGTTTTATTCTTGATGGATTTCCAAGAACAGTCATTCAAGCACAGAAGGTCGACACTGTCTGTTTTCAAGTCTACATTTTGGGTCTGTATATAATGATCGTGATCTTAATTCTTTTGTTCTTTATATCAGCTTGATGAGATGCTTGACAGTCGTGGAGTCAAGGTTGACAAGGTTCTGAACTTTGCAATTGATGATGCTATATTGGAGGAGAGAATTACCGGCCGTTGGATACACCCTTCTAGTGGTCGAACCTACCACACAAAATTCGCACCTCCTAAAGTTGCTGGAGTTGATGATGTAACGATAATCTTTTCAATGTCTATTGTTGCAAATGAGAATTTTAACTTTATTCAATTTTTTTAATGCTTGCTGTTGACCTGGCCTTGGGTTTACCCTTGGGTTGTATTTGGATTGAAGTTTTTGAAATTCAAAATTTGAATTTCATTCACATGGAGTTTCTTGTTTATATGTAATGTGAATTTGTGAAGATTTCAACTCCATTACAAGTTTATTTATTTTCTAAATTTTACTTGATAAACCATAGAAACATATAAATTAATAAAATATAGAATATTTAAGTTTTCAGCGTATACGTGTGGTGTGTAGAATACGCGATTTGATTATGTATGTGGAATTAATGCAGTGTGTATAGTGTGTGCGTCTTTATGTGTAATTTATATATATATATATATATATATATATATATATATGGGTTCAGATGAGAATGCAATTTAAGTTAAGAAATAAGAATGAATTTCATCCATAGATCTTGATAAATGGATGGCCTAGATTTATTCTCACAAAAATTTGATGCATATAATGCAATATTTTAATGCATCGATATTTTGATGCATACAATGTAATATTTTAATGCATTGCAATTTTGATGCACGAAATGTATATATTTCATGCATAATTAGTACAAAACTCATGTATATTCGCAATTCGCACGATAAGAACCATTCTCATTTGATCCTATATATATATCATATTAACGGATACAAGGATGGACTTGAAATAATTAAGGTTTGGATGGGTTTCAAATCCACCAAAAACAGAATAAAAATGAGGAGGGATTTGAAATCCACTGATTTGATTTATTTAGCAAATAATTATATTTGATGATGGATTTCAAACCTTCACCGAAAATCCTTCATCAAATCCCTCAGTCCAAACACATTCTTAGAGTTTGATTTCTCTGGGATGAACCTAATTATTCGACTTTTGTAATGCTAACGAAGTATAGTTATATGCCATTTGAACTCAGCTTGTCTATCTATTTTTTGTCCTAAACTTTTCTCTTAACGCTTGAGCTGATGTAGTCTCCTTGTTGTGTAGGTAACTGGGGAGCCTTTGATTCAACGTAAGGATGATACGGCAGCTGTTCTCAAGTCAAGGCTTGAAGCTTTTCACAAGCAGACTGAACCAGTATGTTTTTTTCCCTCAATTATTTTATGTTATGATTTAGACCAATTTACCCTTCTATATGAATTGTCTTCTTCTAGATCTTTTTTAACTTTGATTCACTGGTGGATATATATAGATTTTACTAGAAAGCTTGAAGCAATATTCTTATGTTTGCAAATAATTTCTTAGGAATGTCAATAAAAAGTTTTATTTGTTTGGCATTTTAGAGGTGGCATAAAATTCGCTGTTATTTGCTCATCTTGTATTCTCATCTTTTTTTATTTTTCTTTATTTGGGGAAGTTTATGCTTCCTTTAAGCCTGTGTACATATAGTAGATGCCTGGAGAAGGAACTAAAGACCAAAAATATGCAATGTGGTTATGGGAACTGGTACTTTTACAAACAGTCAAATATCTGTAACAAGTATACATAGAAAAAGATGAAAATTTCTGCTTGGTTTAAGTACGATCTAGGAAGCACGGATACAGGTGCAGAAATATGGTGGTGTTTGAATTTTTTATGATACGGGTACGGCATGTATATATATATTATTCATATATATTATATATATGAATATAACACCAGTTGG
Source organism: Orobanche coerulescens (assembly GCA_033398695.1). Lineage (NCBI taxonomy): Eukaryota > Viridiplantae > Streptophyta > Magnoliopsida > Lamiales > Orobanchaceae > Orobanche > Orobanche coerulescens. Next base: position 140,096,961 of record CM065809.1, on the reverse strand, counting down.
GACAAAATAAGTCAAAATAGGAAAATAGGAAAATACCCAGACAAGGTAGTTTAATAAACACTTTAAGGAAAGGGGAAAAAAACAAATCACTAAAACAGACAAACGTATTCCTAGTCACATCCTCAAACTTATCCTTCCTCACAGTCAGTTCAATTAGTACAAAGTGTTCAGCTCAGAATTAAGAAAAAAAAATGAGGACAGCACAGTACATAGTTGTGGAATAATAAATCACCTGTTAAACCACACCAAATGAGAAATTTGGTGCGAAAATACTGTTTTCTGTATACCCCCTTCGCCATGTCTGTTCTTCTCTTTTGCAAAATTTCAGAAAATATATATGAAGACAGGCGTGAAACCCTCTTTAACACATTAACAGTTGATGGGCCTGAGCCCGTAAGGGTTTTTAGCTCCACAAACGCACCCAGGAAGCACCAAAATTGAACCCATCCGCACCCAGACACAAATAAACTGGCCCGCCTGCCGGACTTGTCTGAGGTGCGTACCGGCCGCACCACAGCCGCACCGGGTGCTGGTTCTCTGGGTTTCAGCCACACCCGTGCTTCCTAGAGTATGATAATTTCTAATGTTTTGTTAGGTGTAATTTAAAGAAAAATGTTATAGCGGTAATGTTTTTTCTATATTTTCTTAATTATTTATTTTTCCAAAGAAACTGTTATCCTGCTATTTAGTTGTTTGCTAAAATCTTTTATTTTTATTTTTCAAAATATACGTCCTTCATTCACTTTTAATTGCAGCCCTACAGTATTTTGCATTATTCATATACCAACCTTCAATCATAATTTTTTCTTTAATATAAAAATAAGTGTGAGCATGTAAGATGTTGCATCTGTCTCAATGTATATTTTTAAAATATTTTTTTTTCTAATTTCTTGGATGCATTAAGTGGCTGCTCTAAGACCTGTTATCCTGTTTTGTGACTGTTAATGTGTCGTATACTTCACGGTTTGATATACAATACTGCTCGACGTAAATCCTAAAAATATGGTACAGGTGATCGACTACTATAACAAGAAGGGCATCGTTGCAAACCTTCCTGCAGAGAAACCACCTCAAGATGTCACATTCGAGGTTAAGAAGGTTCTCTCCTGATTGAAAGAACTGCCATTTTTATAGGGGGGGTGGGGGGTGGGGTGGGGTGGGGGGGGGGGGGGAGGGTGCATTAATCAATAATTTCACCGACTTGCGAGCTCTTTAATTTGGTCGTTGTAGTCTGATAGGTTCGTTGTTTTACAACTGATGAAAGGCTTTTAGGACAATGTTGAGCCAAAAAGTAAAAACCATTTGTGTATTTTCGTTATATGTTTGTGAGATGCAAAATAATTATGTCTACTTTTCTAGGAAGGTGAGATATTTCTGTAGTTTTATGGTCTTTATTAGACGTTTGGATGGCGCATGTATGTTTTCTGCTCGTAATCGCAATTCAAGATTGAAATTACATACTTGACTTGTATACACTCTCGATGCGCCAAATTGGTCATTCAATTTTTCGGTTCTTTTCATAGCGTAGTTATAGAAAATATTTTTTAAATCATTTTGACCGACATACAACAGTTGCAACTCTTTCATCGATGAGTTACTTGGCCATTCTTGTTACATTTGTTAAACATGGCCGGCGTAATTCTTGAAATTGGAACATGTTTCTTGATTCGAGAAAAGTTTCTGGGATCTAAAAAAACGTCTGGACTGCTCAGGGTGTTGCTAGGGATGGGAATAGGGAGAATGGGGGTAAAGATGGGGCGACCCATTGCGCATTAGGGGCTGCAGGTTTTCATACAACTTGTCTTCGTTAAAATAAACATGCAAGTGCATGAGAAAGTACATGGCATATATGGTACATATGTATAACATGTTACGTTTTTAACAACTTGTCATCGTTAAAATAAACATGCAAGTGCATGAGAAAGTACATGCCCATATATGGTACATATGTATAGCATATTACTAAACATTTAAAAAATTAAAACTAGGCAGGACGGGGTTCGTACCCACGAAGTGAAAGTGATACTCAGGCCTCCTATGCGGTGTCCTGAATATGGTGGGCTAGGGTTGGTTGGGCCGAAACTACATCTATAATTGTCGACTTGCCTAGAAAAAAAAGTAGACGGCCGAATGAATTCTGGTTTGTAGTGAATCCAATAGGTCAAGTATACCTGCATTGTCATCTACAGAAGCAAAACTAGTTGCATAATACTGATTAACAAAACTAGTTGCATAACATTGATTAAGATCATTTCTTTCACTGATGTTGCTATTATCCCTATTTCTTGTTATATTATACTCCCTCCGTCCACAATCTATGTTCCCCAACTTTTTAGGTTCAGGTTTTAAGAAATGTTAGGTGTGTGATGTGAGTGGAGTTTGGGTCCCACATTAAAAGTAATTTAATGTTAATATGTGGGTCAGGTAAAATGTGTGAATATATAAAAATTATAAGAATATTTTAGTAAATTTTATTGTGGGGTAGTGCTTAAAAATAGAAAGAGAACATTTTTTGTGGACATACCAAAATGGCAAAAAGGGAACATTGATTGTGGACGGAGGGAGTAGAATTGTTAAAATGAATTACTAGGATTTCCTTTTAGTTCTGCGTTAAATATATAGTTGGTCCTATCTCTTGATTTTTTGCTTTGAATCATATCTCTCTATTTAGCTATGTTGCTACCCGAAATATTATCCGGAGATAGATATTGCTGGAATGGACGGGCAGCAGACAAATTGCGAGAGCACGTTCGTGGAAATGGAAATAACACAAGATTTGCCGGGTTTGTTAGACCCGGGCTTGAATGCTCTCGCGAGATGTTATTAATACAAATATGTTGGAGTACAAATATTAATGTAAGAATGCGATTACAATGAGTGTAAAAGATCCTAGTAATCTAGCTCTTGAGTGCTGGTTTTTGCCGGAAGAACTAGAGTTGCTCTGAGTTCTTGTTCTCGTTTCTGCCGACCGTCTTAGGATTAAGAGGTTGGAGAGTGAGATAGAAAGATGTTCGAAGTGTACAGCGTTGCCAAGAGTGAGAAAGTAGAGAGCTAGAGAGTGAGAAGCCAATTTATGAGCTGAACTTCTGAACCCTTTTTCCGTTGTTGGAGGCTTCCTATTTATAGGGCCGACCGTAGCTGGGTGATCGCCTTTCCTGTATTATAATAAGGGGGCGATCTTCTTTTAGCACATGGGTTGTTTGCCTTAAAGTCCGCGGCTATTGTTGTAGACAGCTGTGCGAGCCAATGAGAAGTCTGCACGCGTCCTCAATCGCTGTCCCGGGAGGCCCCACTTTGCACCTTTCGGCGGGTCTGTCGGTAGGTGAAGGATGATGACAGGCTGGGGTCAAAGGGCCGGCGCCTTTTCCGGATCTGCACATGGGTCTCTATCCCGAGATTCGGTGTTCGCTGGTTTGACGGATGCTGGCTTCATGCGGCATGAGGCGGTCGTCCATAATCGGGCACTTGGGACGATCGCTAGCTGCCGGGAGACGATCGCCTTGGCAGTCGATCGCTCGGTGCTAGATCATGCTCTGGGTCCTTCGATCGGCAAGTCTGCCTTAGCTATTTGACTCTGGCTCGGTCGCCCGGTCTCTGTGCCGATCGCCTATTGAGATGTATAAATCTCGACACAACAATTGCCCCCCACCTTGCTCCGATGTTGAAGACATGGGGTGAGGTGGTTCCACTGGCGATCGTTTTAGATAATGACGGGCGATCCGATCGTTTGGCATGCTATCTTCGGTCTTGTACTTGTGATCTTCAATTTTGCAGATCCCTCGTGGAAAGCTGATCGTTTCGACGTTGAGGAACCGTGCACGGTTGCGGAGTTCGATGGACCGACCTCCATGACCGTGTCTTGTGCGCGAACGACATTCTATCTGTAGGTTTGTCTCGTGACTCATTTTATTCTGAGGGTCCTCCGCTAGGCTGCGCCCGCCTCGTATTTAAACGAAGGGCGTGCGGTCTCGGTCTGGAGGAGTCCTTGCACGGGGCGTCGCCGGATTAATCGACTCCACGTCCGCGGCTTGTTAGCACTTTTCTACCTCGGACCGCCATTAAGATGGCGATCCTCGACGGTATACGTTGTGACGGGGGTAGGGACGCGTCGCATTGTCCGGGTCCACCAAGTTAGATAATGAACCTTTGAGGGCGGGCGAGCGTGTCCACAGATTTGTTTGGAGGGTCCTTCGGCTACGCCCGCCTCGTATTTAAACAAAGGACGAGCGATCGCAGCCCAAAGGAACCTTGCATGGCCGAAGCAGTCGGTTCCATCGACCACCAGGACCATGGCTGCACTCTTCTACCTCGGATCATTATGTTGGATGTCGACCCTCGACGGTATACGTTGTGCTGAGGGAGGCGATCTCGTGCCTAGGTCCATCATGTTAGATGATGAACCGTAGATGGCGAGCGAGTCCTCCATTTTCGGAGATGTTGCTTGATTTTGGCGATCGTGTTGGAAGACTGGCGATCGTCGTTCTGACGCCGATCGCGGCACTCATAGGTGAAAAAGCAACCTCCGTCTGGCCAAAAAGTCTACGGCCTTGGCGCGGAAGATTGCGTAGGTCGGGGGGATGTCCTTCGTAAGGTGCCTGAACATGGGCGAAAGACCATTGAACCCCCCTAGGACTGAGTAGAGGGCGATCTCGTCGCTTATGGGATCGCCGTTGAGGATTATCTTGTCCACCCGATCGATGTAGTCTTCGTCGGATTCGTCTTCCCCCTACCTGATTTTCATCATGCGGTGGGGGCCTTCTAGTCGAGCGACCTTGGCGGCGAAGTACGATGTGAAGACGCTCGCCAGTTGTTCAAAGGAGCTGATGGATCGCGGTGGCAATGAAGTGTACCACCTATGGGCCAGATCGCCTAGCGTTAATGGGAACATTCGGCATCTGGTCGCGTCTGATGCCCCACATCCGGTCATGTAGATCCGGAACTTGCTCAGGTGAGTCTCGGGGTCCGACCTCCCCTCATACAAGGGTGTTTGAGGAGGAGTGATCCTTGATTGCACGGGGGCGAGCTCGATGTGGACCGCGAGCGGCTCGCTCGGCCCAGCGATCTGTCTCTTGGCGCCTGCCCCAATCTCTAGGAGCGTCTTCATGTCATCGAGCTGGCGTTGCATAGCGGCCATCGCCGTATCTTGGTCGCTCGTGGTTTGGATCTCGGAGCGGGAGCCGAGGCGATCGTGTATCGATCTCCTGGCTCCGCGATAGGCGATGAGGTCGTCGCTGCCGATCTTGGTTCTTCGGCGAGGAGGATCCAGATGGATGTCCTGCCTTCTAGGAGTTGGGTACGCCGAACTCCTGGTGACGGATTCGGGCTCCGTCGTCTCGTGGCTGGGGCCAGAATGCCCCGGTCGCCATGATGGGTCGCGGCCTAGGCGACTGAACACGGAACCGTCCCGCCTCGCGAGTGCTTCTGCTCGTGAATCGGGGCTTCCTGACGATCGCTCGATAAGTAACCCCTTGAGCTTCCGTTTGCCCGCGCGGCGGATGGCTGATGGGGTAATTGCGGGCGTATCGAATGCTCTCCGTCGCTCCCGCAGGATGGCCATTGCCTCCTCGATCTGTTCCGCTGTTTGGAACTGATCGATCGAGAGGCTAGGGTCGTCCCTCGGGGGCGGGATCGAGAGTCTCGCGCCACCGCGGCTACCCTCCGCCGTAGGTTGGGGCTCGGATTGAGCTAAAGTAAGGCGTTCGGCGGCTCTGAGAGTGTCTCTCTTCGATCTGTTTGCGGACGTCATCATTCTGAAGTCTTTTCTTGAAGAACAGTGAGTGTTTCTTCAAGTATATGCCCCGGAGAACAGTGAGTGTTCTTCGAGACGGTAGGAATGAAAATGAGGGTTTAGATGCCCTTCCTCTAGCGCCAATTGTTGCTACCCAAAATATTATCCGGAGATAGATATTGCTGGAATGGACGGGCAGCAGACAAATTGCGAGAGCACATCCGTGGGAATGGAAATAACACAAGATTTTCCGGGTTTGTTAGGCCCGGGCTTGAATGCTCTCGCGAGATGTTATTAATACCAATACGTTGGAGTACAAATATTAATGTAAGAATGCGATTACAATGAGTGTAAAAGATCATAGTAATCTAGCTCTTGAGTGCTGGTTTTTGCCGGAAGAACTAGAGTTGCTCTGAGATCTTGTTCTCGTTTCTGCCGACCGTCTTAGGATTAAGAGGTTGGAGAGTAAGATAGAAAGATGTCTGAAGTGTACACCGTTGCCAAGAGTGAGAAAGCAGAGAGCCAGAGAGTGAGAAGCCAATTTATGAGCTGAACTTCTGAACCCTTTTTCCGTTGCTGGAGGCTTCCTATTTATAGGGCCGTCCATAGCTGGGCGATCGCCTTTCCTGTATTATAATAAGGGGGCGATCGTCTTTTAGCACAAGGGCTGTTTGCCTTAAAGTCCGCGGATGTTGCTGTAGCCAGCTGTGCGAGCTAATGAGAAGTCTGCACGCGTCCTCAGTCGCTGTCCCGGGAGGTCCCACTTTGCACCTTTCGGCGGGTCTGTCGGTAGGTGAAGGATGATGACAGGCTGGGGTTAAAGGGCCGGCGCCTTTTCCGGATCTGCACATGGGTCTCTATCCCGAGATTCGGTCTTCGCTGGTTTGACGGATGCTGGCTTCATGTGGCATGAGGCGGTCGTCCATAATCGGGCACTTGGGACGATCGCTAGTTGCCGGGAGACGATCGCCTTGGCAGTCGATCGCTCGGCGCTAGATCATGCTCTGGGTCCTTCGATCGGCAAGTCTGCCTTGGCTATTTGACTCTGGCTCGGTCGCCCGATCTCTGTGCCGATCGCCTGTTGAGATGTATAAATCTCGACACAATAAGCTACATATTCAGCAAAAAAAAATTCACAACTATTTTCAAATCTATTTGTACTTGTTTAGAATAAAGTGTTTCAGGAGAAAGTAAAAGACAGTAAATATGAGTCAATCAATTGTATTCATAACACTGATAGAGGGGCCATTATATAGGCATTACAATGAGAGTCCTTCCATACATATGATTCCTAGATAAAGTAAGACATCTGATAGGATCCTACTAACTCTAGAAGGATCTAGAACATTCCATCTATGTATTTACAACCAGTATTAGGTAAGACACATCACGGGAATAATAATTCCCGGAACACCCCCTGTGTCGAGCATTAATACAACAATGGTGCAGAAGATGTTGCTTTCGTAAAAACCTATTCCAAGCCAAAACAAAACCCCATGGAAAAAATAAAGGCTTGATGAGGAAAAGATTGCAACGCACCAACATAACATGTCATGTATACTCTCCCCTGATGTACACACAACAACTCCCCCTGATGAGTTCCTCAAATCATAGGATTCAGATGCCAAGTTGCCCTCACAATTATTCCAAGGAAAAACCTAGTGGGAAAAATACCTCTTGGTCTAAGTTGAACAGAAGTACAATGCATCATTTGTATGGAGGTTCTCATAGGTCGTCTCGTTAAAAACCTTACCAAGTGAAAACCCAATGGGAAAAAACAAACCTTGGTCTAAGGACAAAAAGAGTCCGACACATCCAAAGTGCAGAGTCGCTAAAGACTTATCAAGTTTTCTAAAGTCTTGGCCTACATGCACTAAATCAGTCATAACTTCTTCGATTTAATAGGTATCAACGAAACTGTAAGAACGTATGAAAACTAGACACCCATAGTTTTTCATTCATATACAGTACGTAACCTAGATCGACCTAAGCAGATCACAAAGCTCCATCGAAGTTGAATCAGTAAATTACCGGACATATCCTGTCCTACTTTGCAACAATAGTCATATGTCACTCAACATGATGGATGCTATCAAATGGTTGGTTTCATTGGAATGTAGACACAAACCTTTCCAATGGTACTAACTTCACCATTTTCCAACAAGTGAGCTGCCGTGTAGGTCATATGGGAGATAGACCACATTCTGGGCAAATCCGGGTATCGGTTTTCAAGTGTCCTTTTACTGAGATAGAGCGAGCTTCAAGCTTCTTGTCAATCACAGACATTGCGTGAGCGCATCCTAGGTCATCATCACAGTGGCTTTACCGGATTATTATGAGTGAGTACATCGAGTCAAACATGAGTACATAATACCGTACTTTTCTCTTAAGACCACATCATCACTTAAGTGAGCCAAGTCTTATTATGACTTTGAATAGTCATTGGGAATTATATAGGCATTATTTTATCATCTCTTAGGGAAACCGTCCCTTAGATTGCCTTAAACCGATTGATGAATACGCATCATCAAGTGTCCCCAAGATCCTTTCATTCTTAACTTTGAATTTAGCGGAATCTCTTAGTCTCACAAGAGTACATCACTATAAACCCTTAGTTTTACACGCAAAAGCTTCATATCTCTTCCAAATCAAGTATATACTTAGTATGCGTTCCCAACAATCACTTGTCGACGCGCTCCGTGGTCAGGAGCCACTTGATTTGAGTCTGATCCACCACGAGATCCTTTTTATCACTTAACTTAGTTCCCCACTAAGATAAGATTTAACCATAAGCTGCACGTCAGTTTTTGGGAAACTATCTAACTGAAAAGATAGTGGATGCTATAACATCCATTACGATAGCACAACTTAGTTTCGTGTCATCGTAGTCGATTGTAGTGCGTTCATGAGAAACCTCGCGCCATGAGGTGAGTTTAACTCCTTCTCTCACTCGCTTTGACAAGGTATACGGATATATCTTATCTTTGGAGTGTCGACACCATTTCAACAAAGGGCTATCACTTTGTTCATACAGGAGTTGCATATATTTCCATTTTTAGGTCAAGGCTACAAAGTTGTAGATTTTCAACGTAGTATGGTTCGATTAAACTCACATTCTACGTCCTCATGTACTGGATTTATTCATAGAGTACTCTTTATGGATTGACAATCATTGAGGCGTCCCCCAATGATGACTATAATCCAGAATCACATGAGACGGATGAGTTCATTTGATCATATGATCAAGTTTCATGTACCAAACTCGCATACATTCTTAGCGAGAGTATTTATCGAATCAAGTGGCATCCCAATACTCGATGAGATCCACGACCTAGTAACACCATCTACCACAATTTGTGGTGTTACCATATCGCCATTCATAGGTGACGAACGTCCATGACCAGACACAATCCTTGTAGACATGTTTGCAGCATGTATTTAATCTCGTCACTTTAGGGAACTTGGTGAGACAGTAGGGACAAACTAAGACAATTCCAAGTCGTTCTACTCGAACATGATCGTTCACATCTCCCCACAACGATGGGAAGACTGGCTCATCAAAGTGACTTACGAGATCGTATGCCAAGGTCTATTTTAAGCGGACTATGAGTGAAAGCGCATGTCATATTCGTCATTTATAACCCGTCATAATGCGTTGTGGTGACAAACTTTGGCACATGAACATGTGGACGATAAAGGTTTTCATTGTTAACAAAATCCAGTTAACAAAATGCATACGGTTACACTTGTAACTAAGTATTTGAATGATGATAGGTATAGGTGAATATGACATGTTGACCTATGCTACATAAATGTAGCTACTAATCTTGAGAATGCAACAAAACCGCCACCATGCATCACCGGTGTTGACGTCTGATTTGGCCAACGTCACGTGTACTGACCGGGACAAATGGGTCGAAGACACGTAGAAAATAACAAATAAAGTGGAAGATAGTTGATCACTAAATTTTTATTAATGACCTTTCGATAGCATAGAACCGAACGTAATAATGTGCGCCGGTCTATCCAATTTGCTTGTTAATTACAAGTCTTTTTTATTCTTTTTCGATCTCTCTTTTTTCTCTCCCTTATTAATGCCTAGAATTCCAAAAAGGTCCTTTTTTACTGTACATTTCTCCTATATATAGACAGTCTGGGCCAGTGGGGAGATGACAGCTGGCGCATGTTTGGGGAATACGCCCATAACACTTGTCAGTCTGCATTTACATCGGGGACACGTGGCGGCCTATAAGGAGTGTCTTGGGAAGGGCGTGATCGCATGCGTTAATTGGCATGCGGGTCTGCTTTGCCGACTTAGGAGATGTCTATCCGACAGGTCGGCCCTCGGGTTCCCGCCGCCGCTAGGTCGGCCGGTCCGCTGCTCGGCCGGCCCCGAAATCTTGAACCGGGACATTTTCGTCCTTCCTCTGCTCGGCCTTCCGGGATCGGATCTGGGTCGGCCCGAGTCACCGTCCGTACTGGTTTTTAGCGAGTCCGGTTGGAAATCGGGTTTTTGTCGGTCCGATTCCGGGTTCTGTTCGGCCGGTTTAGCCGCTGGTGTGCCCACGTGGATGCCGAGTAGGATGGGTTACCAACAAGGGCCCCCGAGTCTGTGGCCGTGCCGAAATGGCCGGGCCGGAGTCGCTCGGCGCCGAGGCCGATCCGGTTTGTCTGGTTGGGAGGATAAGATCTTTCGAACAGATGTCTCTTCGGGAGTCGTGTCGCACCGCCTCCCTGGTCTTTAGGTGTCATCATGTGGGAGGACGCGTGGCGCAAGAATATTGGGCGGCGCGCTCACGCGTTCTCGAATCCTGCGACGGTTCAGTAGAATTTCTCGCCTCACGCGCCTGGCATTTACTGCCTATATTTCCCTATAAATAGAGGTTGTCTTCTTTTTCATTGTTTCTTCCGCCATTTTTACATAGTGTTTGCGGAGAGAGAGAAAATTTTTTCGGCGACTTTTTCTTCTCTTCCGATTTCGCCAATCCTTCTCGGTAAGCTCGCTTTTTTCTTTCTCTTCTTTTTCCTCGTCTATTAAAAATGTCGGAGACAAGGGATGAGACAGAGGTGGTTTTGGTTGTGTCAGGACCGCACGGTGTGGCGGATTTATCGATCGCGAAGCTCCGTCGGCCCAGGTGTTGAGGAGGAAGGAGATGATTTTGTGAAGTCGCCAGATCCGGAGAAGTGGAAATGGCGGCACCGTTGACATTTGTCGGAGAAACTCCGTGGAGAGAGTCGAGCCGGTGGTAGCCGGGCCCGCCTCGTCCAGGCCCCTTTTGTGGAGGCGAGTTGGGACTCGGCCTCGATCCCGATAATGTTACGGAGGAACTATTGGCGGCTTTGGCCGGTGCGATTCAAAATTCGGCGAGTGCGGATGTTTGTTCCGTATCCCGAGGAGAGGCCCCATAGTCCGCCATTGGTTGCACGGCGGTGTACTACCGCTCTTTCTTGGCCGGGCTTCGGTTTCGCTCCGTTGACTCTTTCCCGGTGGTTAAGGTAGTGGGGCCTCGCCGTCCCCCTGGTTCATCCGAATTCTTGGGCCCGGGTGGTGGGCCTTTTTATTCTTTTTAACCAGACGGCTGGCCCGAGCCCACTTTGAGGAGTTCAATGACCTCTATCTATGGAGGTCGGTTGGTAGGTCCTGGCTCGGTGGTTTTATTAATGACCGGCATGCTATGCACAAGGAGCTGGTGGGGGTACCCGAGACCATTCATAGCTGGAAAGAACAGTGGTTCTTCATCGGTGGGCCGTGGAGGAGTTCTTTGGATGAGTGGGAGCCGGGGGTGATAGATGCCGAGCTGCGGATTCCTGTGCTTTTTACGGCCAAAATGGGTGAGCAGTATTTTTTGCTTTTGTTTCCTTTTTTGTCTAACGCTCATCATTTGTTGCCTGTGCAGAACGCATCCCGGCGTCAGAGACTTCTGCTGAGTTCGACGATCGGGTCGAGCAGCTTTTGGGCCTTCCTCTGGAGCAAAGGAAGTCTCACCTTTTAGTGTCCGAGGAGAGCCTTTGGGCGGCCGGACTTAGAGAGACCGACCCGAGCACCATGTCTTGTTCAGGTACCCCTCTTCTTTTTTTTTTTTTTTTTTTTGATATGTCTCCCTTTTCCAGTTCCTCAGGCAAAGACTTCATCTGGTAGGAGGGAGACGCCTGCCCAGCGTGTGGCCAGGCTGGCGGCTGAGGCTGCCGATCGGAGGGAGCGGGCCGGCAAGCGCAAGAGGGCGGAGCCTGTTTCTGCGAATAAGGCCGAGGGTTCGTCGGCCCCTGAAGTCATACTGTCCGCCCGACTCTGCCGGGCCGATCGGGAAGAGCCGTTATTGACTTGGAGGGCCACTACCTTCCGGCCAACCAGAGCGGGTGGAGCCGTGTGATCGAGATGAAGGGGCGCGGCCACGCTGGTTCTGGATTACGTCCGGCCGCGACTCCGACTCTGAAATGCTCGGTCGGGTCCCTCCCAGGGTGGTTTCTAGCCATATTCCGATCCGGGTTGGACACCCAGTGGAGATGATGACCAACGACATGGATCCGGCCGAGCAGATCCGTTCGGGAATGCCTTGGTCGGCCATGTGCACCTATGTGAAGGCCTCGAATGAGTTTCTGGCTTTGTCCGAGAGGCATAAGAAGACGGAGGCCGATCTTAAGGCTTTGCAGGAGGAGCATCACTTGTGCCCATCTTTGATCAAGTCTCTCGAGGGGGAGATAAGCTCTCTAAGGGGCGAGATGGAGCTTTTGGACGGCCGGGCTCTCCAAGCCGACATATGGAGGCTGAAGGCCGAGGAGCTGACCGATGCGGTTGATCAGCGCAGCAGGCGCGGAAATCCGGCCGAGCACGAGGCTTATCCGAAGGAGGCCGAGGCCCAGGTCGGCGGCTGACCGAGTGCCTCAACACTGCGAGGCTTCGAGCTATGCGAGGGGCCGTGCCGATGGGGCGGAGGCCTTCAAGGAGACGCCTGCTTTTGAGGAGCTGATCAACCTGAATTACGTCTCCACTTGTCTCGAGATTTTAGATCTTATGAAAGGTGGGAAGACCGTTCAGGAGATCGAGGCTTACATCACCTCTCAGGCGGTCGACCTTCATGTGGACCTTGCAGGGGCCGATGAGCCGGAGGCGGCCGAGGGTGATGATGCGGCAAGACTCGCAAGGCGAAGGCGAGGCCATCTTTTCAGCGGCCGGCCGGGATGACGGGGCCGAATAGTTTCTTTTAGGTTTTGCTTCGGCCTTGGCTGCGTGCGATTTTTGTCTTTTTGTTTCATCGATGTTCGGCTGCGTGCCAACTGGTTCGGGTTTGTTGTAATCGTCGTATTTAATAATAATGACTTGATGAAAATAAGATCTTTTCTTGTCGTTTTCGTCGTGCTTTTTATCGTTCTTGGTCGATCGTGCGATATGGGCTCGGTCTTATAGTGCGGATGAGCCGGTCTTATGAGGTGCCGAGACAGGCTCGGTCTTATAGTGCCGGAGGAGCCGGTCTTTTAAGGTGCCGAGGCAGGCTCGGTCTTATAGCGCCGGAGGAGCCGGTCTTTCGAGGTGCCGAGGCAGGCTCGGTCTTATAGTGCCGGAGGAGCCGGTCTTATGAGGTGCCGAGGCAGGCTCGGTCTTATAGTGCCGGAGGAGCCGGTCTTATGAGGTGCCGAGACGCGCTCGGTCTTATAGTGCCGGAGGAGCCGGTCTTTCGAGTGCGAGGCAGGCTCGGTCTTATAGTGCTTGGATGAGCCGGTCTTATGAGGTGCCGAGGCAGGCTCGGTCTTATAGTGCGGAGGAGCCGGTCTTTCGAGGTGCCGAGACAGGCTCGGTCTTATAGTGCCGGAGGAGCCGGTCTTATGAGGTGCCGAGACGAGCTCGGTCTTATAGTGCCGGAGGAGCCGGTCTTATGAGGTGCCGAGACGAGCTCGGTCTTATAGTGCCGGAGGAGCCGGTCTTATGAGGTGCCGAGACGAGCTCGGTCTTATAGTGCCGGAGGAGCCGGTCTTATGAGGCGTGCCAGCATTGAGATAAGGAACAATATCGAATTTTTATTGATAATACCTTTTTAGATACATAGCGTTCCATGGGTGAGTTAGTCTCTGGCCATTCATATATTCCAGCCGGTAGGCCCCATTCTGAAGGACTTCGCTAACTTTATACGGCCCTTCCCACTTGGGCTTGAGCGGCCCGGGATCCGGACCCCGAACCCTTTTGAGGACTAGGTCGCCGACCTGGAATCTTCTCGGGTGAACCTTGGAGTTGTAATATTTTTCACTCCTCCTTTTGTATATAGCGTTTCGCATTTCTGCCTGAGCTCGTTTTTCAGCAAGGAGGTCCAGGTTCACTTGGAGGGCCAAGTCGTTGTCCTTTTCTTCAAAATGTGCTACTCGGAAGGTTGGTGCCCCGATTTCGACAGGGATAACGGCTTCAGAGCCGAAAGCCAAGGAGAAAGGCGTTTCTCCTGTGGCGGATCTATGCGTTGTTCGGTAGGCCCATAGGGTCCCGGGGAGTTCTTCTGGCCAGGAACCCTTGAGTTCCTCTAGGCGAGTTTTGAGGTGTTGCTTTAAGATCTTGTTGACTGCCTCCACCTGCCTGTTAGATTGAGGATAATAGGGCGTGGAAAAGTTATTTCGTACTTGGAGACCGTCGCAGAAAGATCGAAACTTCTTGTTGTCAAACTGTTTCGCATTATCCGAGACAATGGATTGAGGGATTCTGAACCGGCATATGATTGACTTCCATACGAAGTCAACTATCTTCTTCGATTAAATGCGTGCCATTGGTTCGGCCTCGGCCCATTTCGTAAAATAATCATTGCGACGATTGCGTGTTGCACTCCTCCCGTCCCTAGGTAGAGGGCCGATCAAGTCTATTCCCCACTTGGCGAACGGCCGGGGACAATATACGAGGCGTGAGGTTCTCCGGGGATCGGATTTGTGGAGCGAAAATTTGGCACCGGCGCACTTTCGCACGAGCGCAATGGCATCCTTTTTAGATCGGGCCAATAGTAGCCTTGTCGGATTAACTTATAGGCCAATGCACGACCGCCGGAGTGGTTTCCACATATGCCCTCGTGCACCTCCCCGAGGGCATATTCGGCTTCCCGATTCGGACAGGCACTTGGCGTGAACCGAATATCCTCTTTTATACAATGCCCCATCCACGATAGTGAACAAGGCGGCCCGAGTTCGTAAGGATCTTGCTTGAGATCGGTCCTTGGGCAAAATGCCGCTTTGAAGGTATTGTATTATAGTGCATCCACCCTCGCGGTTCGATTGCTCATTGCTCGGATTTCGGCCATTTCGGGGCCGACGAGGCGTGATGCCCTATGCCGACCTCATCCATATGCTCGGCCCCGACCTTTGGACGCAAGTTTGGCGAAGAGTCGGCTGAATGTTCTCCGTTCGGGAATATGTTGTATAGTCCTGAAAACCTTGCGGTAGGGCTCGGGCTAGGTTGAGGTACTTAACCGATTTAGGCTCTTTGGCTTCGTATTCGCCGTTGATCCGGTTGACCATCAACGAGAATCACTCGGGATGGTGAGGCGGGTAAGGCCTAGAGAGGTTGCCATTTCTAGACCGGCCCAAGAGAGCTTCATATTACGCCTCATTATTGGTGGTTGGGAAACTTAGGCGAATAGCCGAGCGAGCAGTCGGGACTGACGAGGACTATTCCTGCACCCGATCGGTCCGCGGTAGAGGACCCATCTACATAGAGTGACCATTCTTCTGGTCGGTCGTCCTCCTGGGTAATTGCGGGCGTGAACTCTGCAATGAAGTCCGCAAGGGCTGGTCCTTTTATAGCAGTGCGCGATTCGTAAGTTATGTCGAACTGCCCTAGTTCGACGGCCCATTTTACCATTCGGCCGGAAACATCAGGTCGGTGCATAACCTGTTTTAATGGATAGTTGGTTAAGACGACTACTTGGTGTTCCAAAAAATAGGGCCTCAACTTCCGGGATGCCATTATGAGCGCATAGGCCAGTTTTTCCATCGGGGCATATCTGAGCTCGGCATCATGAAGGGCCTGACTTACATAATAGACCGGGTGTTGCACCGCATTTTCCGTTCGAATTAGAGCGGCGCTGATCGCGGAGTCCGAGGCTGCGAGATATAAGTTAAGAAGTTCCCCTCGGGACGGCCTCTGTAGGGTCGGGGCTTCCGCCAGACTTTCTTGATAGCTTCAAAGGCTTTTGGCAAGGTTACGTCCATTGAAAATCCTTGTTCTTTTTATCGCCTCAAAGAAAGGTTTGCACTTATCCGTTGAGCGGGAGATGAAACGGCTCGGTGCGGCTAGGCGGCCGGTTAGGCTTTGCACCTTTGACCAAGTTTGGGGAACAAGCTCGCTCGCCTCAATTTTATCGGGGTTGGCTTCAATCCCTCTTTGGCTTACCATGTAGCCGAGGAATTTTCAGAACCTACCCCGAAGGAACATTTCTTGGATTTAGCTTCATCTCATACTCTCGCAAAATAGCAAACATTTTATTGAGGTCATGTACATGGTGCCGAGTGCGGGGATTTTACTAACATGTCATCTACATATACTTCCATAGTATGGCCTATCGTGCCATCTGAACATTTTATTTACTGGGCGTTGATATGTTGCGCCGGCATTCTTGAGCCCGAAAGGCATCATCCGTGTGATATAAGCCACGGGCGAGTAGAAGGAGGTATTTTCTTCATCGCCAGGTGCATCGAGAATCTGGTTGTATCCGAATAGGCATCCATGAAGCTCATTAGCTCGTGCCGGCCGTGGCATCTACCATGTAATCGATATGGGGAGTGGGTAGCTATCTTTTGGGCAGGCTTTATTCGGGTTGGAGAAGTCAATGCATAGCCTCCATAGCTTGGTCGGCTTTTACGTAACCGGGTTGGCTACCTGTCGGGTCTTGGGCTTCCCGAATAAACCCGTTATCAATCGCCTTTCCTACCTCCTCTTCCAGCCCTTTACGCGCTCGGGCCCCATCTTTCTTCTCTTCGGACGACCGGTTTTGAGCCGAGGTCGATGTTGATCGGTGGCAGGCGATTCCGGGTCGATCCCCGGCATATCAGAATGGGTCCAAGCAAAGACATCCAAATTCTGTCTCAGATGGAAGACAAGCTCGGAGCGGATCGGTTCTTGGAGGTTGTGGCCGATCTTTAGCCGTCGGGCGGGGTTGGATGAATCCACGTCGACCAGGTCCAATTCTTCTGTTGGCTCAGCGTGGCGGATTTTCCCTTTTGGATTTTGATACCGCGGGTCAACGGGATCTTCCTCTAAGATCGGCTTTTTCCCGGGCAGGAGGCCGCGGTCCGCCGTCCGCCCGATTCCCATCCCGGGGGTTTGTACGGCCCCGGGACCGTCGGGCCCCCGGTCAAGCAGGGTGTTTCCCGCCTGTTGCTCGGAGTTGGCAATCTCCACTTCTTCCGGCGGATTTTCCGGGACGACCTCGGCGGCGTTGATCTCGCGAGCCCGAATGCTGAGATTGCATTCCCGGGCCGCCCTTTGATCCCCTCTGTGTACCCCGACGCCGTCCGGGGTAGGGAATTTCATGCACAGGTGGTAGGTGGACTGAGTGGCTCTCAGCCTCGACATCACAGGTCGGCCCACGATGGCATTATAGTCGCTGTGCACGTCGATGATCTTAAAGGTGGTGATCATAGTTCTCCTGATCGGCCCCTGGCCAAATTCGTGGCGAGTCAATTTCCCAGCGGGAGGTGCGGCGATTGGCAAATCCGGATGTCCTCGCTGCAGGGCCGGACATACGATTGGTCTACCTTCATCCTACGAAGGGTATGAAGGTAAATGATGCTTGCATACGCCCGAGTCCACCAATACCTGTGGACTGGGATCCCCATTATGGGCAGGGTGATGACAAGTGCATCTGAATGGGGATGGTCCAAGCCGCCTGCATCGGACTCCTCGAAAGTAACCGCTAGCTGGGGGTTTTTGGAGGTTTCTTCGGCCACCGACAGAAACCCTTCTGACCGGTGCTCGGTCCGCTGATAGGAAGTGGTGGCTTCTCGGATAGATGCTTTCTTCTGGCGCTTGGACCGAGGATCATCGACCTCGGCGGTGCCCATAATCGTTAGAATTTCCCTGGGGGATTTGGGGGCCGGAGGCACCCGATCATTCTTGGCTCTCGCTGGGTCGGCCCTATCTTGGCGATCCCGAGGCAGGTTCCGGGTAAACCGCCTCAAGCCCGTTTCATCACATGCCGCGATCAGGGCGGCAACGAGGTCCCGACACTGCTCGGTGTTGTGACCCGCTGACTCGTGATACTTACAAAAGCGGGTCTGGTCCATGTCCTTCTGATCTTTATAGATTGGCCGGGGGACCGGGAGCAAATTTTTGCCTTTTATTTGATCGAATATCGCCGCGGCTCCAATGGAATATATTTCCGTGAAATTGGCCATGAGCTCGGGCCGGCGATAGTTTTGAGTGGCCGGAGCTGTCGAGGAAGAGGCAGGGGTTTTATTTTCCCGTCGAGGTTCTTGACGGGTTTCTTTGTAGTCACGCCTTTCTTCTTTCTTTTTATACGATCCTTTCTGATCGGAGGGCATGACTAACATTGGCGCCGGCATGGCTTCCTCGGCAGCTATATGGGAGCTGGCGCGCTCCAAAAATTCCTGGTAGGTGTGTGGGACGTTCTGGCACACCGTCCAGCGAAAAAAAGAATTCCTATGAAGGCCGGCCTGGGCAATAATGGCCAGCGCGTCGTCGGACATGGGCTCCGTCTCTAATATCCGTTTATTAAAATGGGATATATAATCTTTAAGGGACTCGTTCGGCCCCTAGATTACGGAAGCGATGGATGAGCGTGGGGCGACCCGCACAAGGGACCCCATAAAGTGGGACCGGAATGTCGCCGAAAGCTGGGCCCATGTCTGAATCGAATGACGGGGCAGCGTCCGATACCACCTCTGGGCCCTTTCCCCTAGAGTTAGGGAAAACATGCGGCATCGGAACGCGTCCTGCGACCCATGCAGATCCATCCAAGAATTATAATGCCCCAGATGGGCGTTGGGGTCTGTTTCTCCGTTATATGGCGGGATTTGCGGAATTTTGAACTTCTCCGGGAGAGGTTCCGCCAAAACGCTGGGGGCCAGGGGACTCTCCTGGCCGTTGAGCCCTTCCGAGCTTTGGGATGGCGGGAGTTGTTTATTTTCGAGTTCCGTAAGGCGCTTTTTTAGGAACTCGATTTCGCTTGAATTGTCGCCCGGAGTGGGAGGCAATATTTGCGTTGGATTTGGGGACAGGTGGTGAGCTCTTTCTTCCTTGCGACTCGACTGACACTGGAGCCGGTCTTGCCTTCTCAATCTTCCTTCCCGCCCGAGGCGATCAAAACGGACGGGGCGTGAAGGCTTACTTTTCCGGAGGGGTGTGAGCTTTCACCGTGGCTCTCGGCCCTGCCGGCGGCCTCGAGGCCGCTCTTTTCGCTTCGTCCCGAGGCGGCAGGACGGGCCGTCGAGATTACGCCTCGGGTTGAGCCTCGGGTTTTGAAGGGTCCCGCCTCGTTACTCGCCATGAGGGCCGCCATGCCTGGAGGAAGGCCGGGTGTTTAAAGCATTTAACCACTTTAAGGAGGTTTTCTCCTCCGTCGCGGCCGAGGGTTTTTGAACTGTTGTGAGACATTGCCGGTGAAGGGTCCATCTATACCTCTTTTTTATCGGAGGTTCACCGCCTCCTTCTAGCGCCAATCTGTTGACGCCGATTGGCCAACGTCACGTGTCTCGACCGACAAATGGGTCGAAGACACGTAGAAAATAACAAATAAAGTGGAAGATAGTTGATCACTAAATTTTTATTAATGACCTTTCGATAGCATAGAACCGAACGTAATAATGTGCGCCGGTCTATCCAATTTGCTTGTTAATTACAAGTCTTTTTTATTCTTTTTCGATCTCTCTTTTTTCTCTCCCTTATTAATGCCTAGAATTCCAAAAAGGTCCTTTTTTACTGTACATTTCTCCTATATATAGACAGTCTGGGCCAGTGGGGAGATGACAGCTGGCGCATGTTTGGGGAATACGCCCATAACACTTGTCAGTCTGCATTTACATCGGGGACACGTGGCGGCCTATAAGGAGTGTCTTGGGAAGGGGCGTGACTGCATGCGTTAATTGGCATGCGGGTCTGTTTTGCCGACTTCCGGAGATGTCTATCCGACAGGGTCGGCCCTCGGGTTCCCCGCCGCTCAGGTCGGCTTCGGGTCTGCCGCCGTTCGGGAGGTACGCGCCGAAATCTTGAACCGGGACATTTTCGTCCTTCCTCTGCTCGGCCTTCCGGGATCGGATACCGGGTCGGCCCGGGAGTCACCGTCCGTACCGGTTTTTAGCGAGTCCGGTTGGAAATCGGGTTTTTTGTCCGGTCCGATTCCGGGTTCTGTTCGGCCGGTTTAGCTGCCTGGTGTGCCCACGTGGATGCTGAGTAGGATGGGTTACCAACAACCGGGATCGAACATGAAGAAACGATTGAACCAATGATAGGCCGTTGGTTTTATCGAACCTCTAGTGCTTTCTTGAAGAGTTCACTCCCTTCACCAGCCCTAAACACTTCAAAATTTCGTGAGCATGTATAAATGGGTGTTTAAGATTCCAAAACCATCAACCTTGTGGTCAAAAACCGGTCGAAATAACATCGAACTGGTCGTTGGGACGGCTGGTGGTATGTGAAAACTTCATTTAAGTGGTTCACCTCCTTCCAAGTCTCCAATTGGCACCAAAATTTGTGAAGGTAGACTTGGATGTTAGGAAGTACTCGTTAAAATTTCACTTTAAGACTTGGTCTAAAAGTGGGTGAACTGACCTTTACAATGACTGATCCGCAAGTTGGACAACCATAAACTCAGGTTTCATCAACTTATCAATCATTGTCAAAGGAACAACATAACATATAAATGTTATTACTTGAATACGACCATTTTTGAACACCATCATAGCATCATAAGCCACCCAAGCTAATACTTATGATCATGTATGTGTAAGGACTCGGTGAAAAGTGAGGACTCAGCACCATGCTTATGCGAGTCGTTACATTATTCTCTTTAGCATAGGAGGGTGTTATCTCCTAATCGTGCTAAAAAATAGGCTTTAATCAATGAACATGGCTAAGAAGGATCATTGGGGGGTCTTTGGCGTCACACATGTTTATGAAAGCAAGACGCGGATGACATAAATATCATCACCGGTCATAAGCTCTGCTCACGACTCCACCAACGTACTTTGGTGTCTTTGATCCAGTTAGCTCCTTTGTTCAAAGGAAAATAATGTCCATGGCAATACCGTGGTATATAGATCATCAAACTGTCCAAACTCTGGACTATTAAAGCCTAAATGTGTCAATGTCCCAATACATCTTCTGGTTACAAAAATCGATGCAAGCCGGACCATATTGACTTGTGAATATTTTTCCTTTTCATATATCCAATACAAGTGATGCATAAGATTTTATTCTCACAAATCACAATGAGATGCTATGAGTGATACACTATGGCATATATATCATCGAGTCATAACATGGTTCAATTGTTACGGAACATATGTGACTAGAAAACGCCATTTGGCATTCAACAACTTGAGCATTGTACCACTCATTAATTGTGATGACCTAGTCATCATAGTTACAATGGATTTATAACACGAAATCAAAAAAAATTGTGTTTCTTTGAAATAGCTTAATACGCACTCAATTTCGCTTGCAAAATTTTACAAACATGAGCATAGCGAATACTCTAACAACATAGAGATTTTATACCAGATACAATCAAAATGATCTATCATATTGAGTGCATAACATGGCAAGGTTATACGCATAAGGGGCAAAGTTACGGCACAAGCATGGTGTAAAACTACCATGCACACGCTCGACCTTCTTATAAGGGTGCGTATTTTGGGCTTCCCCAAGGAAACTATTTTTCAACATTTGAAAGATGATATTTTAGCGTACAATGCATACCAAAAATTGCATAATCTATGGTAAATTCGGCCAAAAATAGGTTGAAAAACATGTGCTATAAGACCACTTGCAAATTTAAGATGGGAACCAAGTTGGTTGGGACAAAAGTTAGCACAATCGCTGGAAATAAAATTCTGCGCAGCTTGACCTTTGTTCACTAAAATAGCGATAACGCTCTTGTTAGGAAGGCTATGGACGAATGGTCAGATGTTCTTGAAACTAGACTTCCATATCTTTCTATCCATATGTTGTGCACCACACAGATCATTAAACTCAGATCACAGTGCATGTTTTAATTGGCTGCTTTAGTATTTCCCAAGTTTAGTGAGAAAACAAGGTTGAGACCATATCCAATGACATAAGTGTTGATGCAAAAATATGGCAATGATAGCCATAGGTGCGTTTAAACGCAACAGTGTGTTCGATTTCTTATCTCGACTAATGATCTTTTCGGTAACTCCAACTTGGTAGACTTGCAGAGAAAGTAGGAATATCGGTACAACTAAGGCTGTTTAAAAACCACTGATTCCGTTTGAACTTTCAAAGCATAAACAATTACCAAGGAGGATGCGCCTAGTCATGATCAAAAGTGTAGACAAAATCCACCAAAGTGCATCAAATCAATCAAGAATTTTAATTCTCAAATTGCAAGTATACGTCATAATAGCCATGTTATATGGATGCAACGCGTGCATCAATATTAAGCATTTTGAACCATGAGACATAATGAATATACCATAACCAACTCGTCTTGACCATCCAATAAGATCGACTAAACATAGTCAAATGTATAAGGCACATGCCTTTACAAATACTTAGAAAAGTATTCGGACCTATAGTCACACGAACTATAATCGAGGTCAACGAATTCATGTATTTACCGCAATATTTCATTGCTTTACATGTTAAAATTCATGAGAATTACTCTTACACTCTTTCATATATCATATTGCAAGGAGACGGTGCATGACTACACCACATGCAATATTTTAATTTAATAGGATGAAAGATGGAGTTTTCCAATTATGGGATTGGGTCAAGACCAACGTGGTGGTCGCTCAATTCAACGTGACAAAAATCCGTCACAAATCGATTTTAACCACGACATATGCATCGCAATCGATGTTTGTCCCATTTGTACGTCACAAATCTGTGACTAATCATGAACAAGTCATAACTTTACCGTTACCTACAATGTTCATTTTATTCAATTGTTGGTTTAAAATCGACAAAACGACGACGTCAAAATGCCCCCAAAATGTGGTGTATGCAACAACCACAAATACCGACTTTCAACAATTATCCGTGACTCCCCCAGGACCGTCACACAATTTACTTCGACATATGAGAGTGATACCACCTCTCATAGTCTCATCCACCGCAAAGTAGCATGGGAGATAAAGAACCCAAATACCCAATTCCCCAAAAAAAATTCCCAAAAGAGAGGAATTAAAAAAATGGGAACTTTAATAAAATCTTACGTGGGTACTCAGTTCCATATTTGTTTGTATCATTGAACGGGAACTTCTCTCTATATGAGCAACATATTTTCATGGTACTCAGTTCCATATTTACTTTGATCCTTGAACGGGATAATAATATGGCTTCTCTCCATATTTTGCACATCATCATGAGCAACATATTTTCCTATATTCACGTAAAACATAAACATGGTAAGATTCATAAGTGTACAAATTAATGAACAAATGAATCATTAATTAGGAAAAGATGGAGAGTTGAGAAACGCCAGGAAAGGGCTACTGGGCTCGATAATCGGCCGAAAAAGGAGTCGAGCACGGCGGTGCAGCAGCTCGATATTGGATGAGGCCGGATTTCCAAATTTCCTTATAAAAACCTGCTTTTGTTCGGCCGTAGATTCAGTAATCAATATTACTCAGAATCCGATCTCCACCATTGATATACAGGTATTTGTGTTGGTAAGTTGCTGTCAAAATTTCACACCGATCCGACGGTTAACGAATCGAGAAACATGATTTTGGTACGACTGCGCTGTGCAGAAAATTTGCGCGCGAAAATTCTCGTCTCTCGATTTTTTTTCGATCTTCTGCTCTTTTTTTTCTTGTAGGAGTCATGGATAGACGAGATCTGCAAACGGGTCGGGCTGTGTCAGCATTAAAATCGGGATTGGTGAAGATGATCGGAGCGGTCACGGACAGCGGCGTGCGAATCGGATCGACTGGAGTGGTGCGCCGTCGACGGACTTTGCTCCTATGGAAGTCGCGCGGCTAAGGGTTTACTCCTATGGATCTGATTCCGGCGTCGACCGAGGAATGGTGATTTCAGACAGCGGAGGGAGGATATGATTTCTGCATTGAGCGGCAAGAACGCGGACTGGTCGCGAGTTGCACGGGGTTGGCCGATCTAGGGTTCGTGAGGAAGATGGCCGGCCGGTGGGTTGGACATGGCTTCTGGTCGCGAGAGCGGAAGCAGCAGCCGGCGGAGGTGGCTGAGCGTGACGGTGGTGGAGGGCTAGGGTTTTTGAAGCCCGATTTTTTTTTATAATTCTGCTTCTGTTTGTGTACAGTTTTATCGAGAAATACTGTTCCGAATCATATCTCCACCGTTGAACTTGTAGTTCTGTATATCATTAACATGTTGTCAAAATTTGAGGCTGACCTGATGGTTAACGAAGCGGAAAACACAATTTCCGCGTGGTCTCGCAGTGCAGAAAATTGACGCGCGGAAATCGCGATTTTTTTTTGGGAATTTCGAAAATTTAGAGAGGAAAAAAAAATTCTGCTGTTAGAGCAACATGCTGATAATGTGTTTCAGGAGAAAGTAAAAGACAGTAAATATGAGTCAATCAATTGTATTCATAACACTAATAGAGGGGCCTTTATATAGGCATTACAATGAGAGTCCTTCCATACATAGGATTCCTAGATAAGGTAAGACATCTAATAGGATCATACTACCTCTAGAAGGATCTAGAACCTTCCATCTATGTATCTACAACCAGTATTAGGTAAGACATATAACGGGAATAATAATTTCCGGAACATAAAGGATTTTTTCAAATAAAGTTTGCCTCTCAGTATCGTCGATAATGGGGAAATCCATATTAGAAAGAATATTCTAATAAATCTTAAGTAATTTTTGTACTTGTGCTAAATTTATCGACAGAAAAAACAACACTAATCAAGAAAACATCACGAAGATGATTAAAATATTTTAACCATTTAAACACATTATAAGAAGCATTCTTCATTCTTGCGATCTTACTACATGTAGGACTGTGAACAAACCTGAAGAATCGATTCGATTCGAAGGATCCAGCTCGTAAAAGCTCAGTTCGTGGATCGATTCGGGACACCGAATATAGAGCCAGACCCTGTCAAATAGGATTCGAGGAATCACACCGAACTTTTCCGCTTAGTATATTTTGGATTCTGGACTTATGGAGTTATACTGGACTATGAATCGAACTATATTCTAACGGTTCAAAAATTCAAGCCGCATCGTATCAAACTATATAAAAAAAATTAGCTTCGAGCCAAATCGAACCTCAAATTTTGAGGTTCGGAATTTTTGATCCATATCGAACCTAAGGTTCGAATAAATTCGAGTCGAGCCGAACCCAGTGAGGGTTCGATATAGTTCGGCTCGTTTAGAGGCCTAACTACATCTATCCATTTCAGAAATAATAAAACAACAATGAAATAAAATTTAGGTGAGGTGGGATAACCATTTAAATCTTTAATTGCATTTTCAAAGACTTTTAATTACTTCGTGAATGCAACAAATCAAGTGTACCTGCATTGTCATCCACAGATACAAAACTAGATGCATAATACTGATTAACAAAACTAGTTGCATAACATTGATTAAGATCATTTCTTTGACCGATGTTTCTATTACCCCTATTTCTTGTTATATTATAGAATTATTAAAATGAATTACTAGGATTTCCTTCTGGTTCTGCGTTAAATATATTGTTGGTCCTAGCTCTTGATTTTTTACTTTGAATCATATCTCTCTATTTAGCTACATATTTAGCAAAAAAAATTTCACAACTATTTTTAAATCTATTTGTACTTGTTTAGTATAAAGGATATTTTCAAATAAAGTTTGCCTCTCAGTATCGTCGATAATGGGGAAATCCATATTAGAAAGAATATTCTAATAAATCTTAAGTAATCTTTGTACTTGTGCTAAATTTATCGACAGATAAAACAACACTAATCAAGAAACACCACGAAGATGATTAAATACTTTAACCATTTATACACACTATAAGAAACATTCTCCATTCTTGCGATCTTGCTACATGTAGGGTTGTGAACAAACCTGAAGAATCGATTTGATTCGAAGGATTCGGCTAGAAAAAGTTCGGTTCGTGGCTCGATTCGGGACACCAAACATAGAGCCAAACCCTGGAAAATAGGATTCAACGAATCAGACTGAACCGTTCGACTTGGTATATTTTGGATTCTGGACTTATGGAGTTCCACTGGACTCTAACTCGAGTCTAATCGAACTACATTTGAACGGTTCGAAAGCTCGAGCCCCATCGAATCGAACTATATAAAAAAATTAGCCTTCGGGCCAAATCGAACCTCAAATTATGAGGTTTGAGATTTTCGATTTGAATCGAACCTAAGGTTTGAATAAATTCGAGGCGAGCCGAACCTAGAGAGGGTTCAGTACAGTTCGGCTCGTTTAGAGGCCTAACCACATGTATCCATTTCAGAAACAATAAAACAACAATGAAATAAAATTTTAGGCGAGATGGGATAACCATTTAAATCTTTAGTTGCATTTGCAAAAGACTTTTAATTATTTTATATCTTTTTTTGAAAACCTTTTTTATTTTATAAATCTTCTGCTTTATCCAAAAAGGATGACAATTAAAAAAATTCCTTCAAAATGGAAATGTTTTTTAAAGAATACACATAATAATTCTCTGTATTTATTAGTTGAATTTCATATATTGAGTTCCATCTATACTTTACATGCGGATTAAAGAGTTTTGTTTGCATTTGTTTTGATTTTATAAATTGAACCCATTGTCTTTCTAACTTTGTACGATTATGCAAGTGCATCACACGTTGTCTAATAGGTTCCATTTCCTTATATACAACATCTAATGCCTCTTGTACATATATTTAAAAAATGACATATGCATCTAGTATGAAATAATCGACCTTGTAAAACAGGATTGCAAGTTTGAATCAAATCTGGTACACTAGCAGTATTAGAACTTGCATGATCAAACCTATTTGCAAAAAATTTATCTTTTAAGCAATAAAAAATTAAAATCCTATAATTTCTCTAGCTATATTTTCTGTCGTTGCTCAATCAAAATTTTTTTAGTGCAAGCAATCTTTTGTTAAGTGCTCAATTATCATCTATCTGGTGTATAGCTTATTCTCATGAAATTATTTTTTTAAAGTCTGCCCAAGTATGAGTAACTAAAGAAACTTTATTATCTATAAATTTAAAAGATGCTCCTAATCCTAGTTTATGTTGTTTGGGAAAGTACACTACAGTTCCGATCATTGTTGTACGTGGAATCTACTTAATAGCAAGATTATAAGCATTTTGCATCCTATATTACCAACCAGAATGTCTGTAAAATTAGAAAGTAAAGAGTCTTGTGCATAAAGTTTGTCATTTCTTCTATAGCAAGTAGAGCATTATATTTATAAAGTTGAGATTCAGGCATACCTTGAGAGCCAACTCCCGTAGAAGGTTGGAAGTTGAGTTGAATTTGCGACTTTATTACTCCATGGGCCGATGTGTGGTTATGCTTGGTGGTTATGCTCAGAATACCTTTTAAAATTATCATAACCATAGATGGTCTTTTAGAGATATTCGTTGGTGCAATAGTTGCAAATAACCTTCATCGAATAATCCGCCATTTTTTCTTCTTAAAGTGTTTTACGGAATAGATTTTCTTTCTATAGCGGGCCAAACTTCTTTCTCACTTTGATTTTCTGTTGGGATTCGGTGCCTAAAAACGAAGGCCCAGTGGAAGCGGTAAAACCAAAATTAATTTGATCTGAATCCATAAGAGGATCGATCGAGCTACGTATATACGAATATTAAACGAAACACAAGAGATACAATAAACATACCCTTGTAGTCCGTTGATTTGAATGGTGTCATTCTCTTGAGCTATTCCCCAAGCTTTAGTTGATTTCCCTACGATCCAAACGCTCCAAGCTCTTGGATGATCCAACGCCGAAAGCATCGCGTCTCTACTTGCCACGCGTCGGAGAAACGAACGGAACGACGATCACCTTGCTATCCTCCAAGGATACGGCAAGAGCTAGGATGATGAAGCTTTTGATTGTGATTATAGCACTCTAAGTGTATAACTTACTATCTCTCTTTGATTTCTTGATTTTTTTCCAAGAACCACCAAGAAGAAATGAAGTAGGAGAAGATGAAGACAATTGAGAAAACTATTTTCTCTCTCTCTCACTTGAACTCACGTTTGGTAAGAAAATGAATGGGGTAATGAGAGTGATGAAGTCTTCTCATCTTATTCAATTTCCACCCACATGTTACAACTCATGCACATGAGAATAAAGTCCCACCATGTCATTATCTTCCATTTAAAATGGAAACAAAAAACAAGAGGTTGGTGGAAATGGGGCGGGGCGGCCATAATGAAGACATCGGACGAGTTCGGTTCGTTCCGGACTCCCGTGAGTCCAAACAGATAACCTCCAATTTCGTTCCGATGTATTTATATCAAATAATTAATCCAATTAATTAATCATATCAAATACATAATAATATAATTAATTTCTCCAAGAAATAATTATATTCATGAATTAAATTAATCACCTAGTAATTTATTTAATTCAGGCCGTAAATTAATTTATCCAATAAATCAATTTAGACATCCATGAATTAGATATCCAATATCTAATATTTATATTGAGAGAATTAGCTCGACTCATTCCGTCGTCAATCCTATTGTGCGACTCGGTAGGTCCGTCTGAGTCAGCAATGGGAGGAACCAAAGAGTAGTTGCACCACCTAGCCAGCCTGGCGGCCTACACTGTACCCCAACTCAGAACGAATGATTGGGATCATTCAAGAACCATTCCGTCGTGAATACTAGTATACGTATAAACCCTTCTTTCAAATGTTCCGATCAAGTTATAGGGTCACGGCCAGTCAAACCCTATATGTACTTGACTCTATGCATGCGTTAATGCAAATCGAGATCATCGAGCTCTCTTGTATCCAATACAACTAGCTCCAATGCTTTGGCCAAAGACTCATGATCTCATCTGCCAATAACCGCATAGGACATGTAACCCTTTCACTAACAGGAGAAAGAATTCTTTCTTGGTATTTACTAGGACATGCTACTTACCCATCAAGATGCATGTCGAGGTTGACCCCTACCTTCCGGTTTTCTTGGTCGAACTACTCTAGTGAAAATCTTAACGTCACAAGCACATCCCTACTAAATCCTCAAGTCAAAGCTTCACGAGTACCTATCACAAACTTTCGATTCAGTCATTGACTATCCTGTAGTGAAATCCGTGTGACGAATCGAGGGTGAGTCAGTTTGAGTATACTAATCCAATTAGCATACCTATAACATGTGCTCCCACTAACCGTTAGTGTTCGACAAGCACTCTCCACGTCAAAGAACATGTCATACAAGTCTTCACATAAACTTAATGCACAGTCAAGTTTCATCGACTTGCGAACGATTAAGTATTTGAGCTATAAACCTTTCAAGTGCCGATCCCCCTATCTAATAAGGAGTGGAATGTTTGGCTCTCAAATACAAGGACTAGTTTATATATATATATATATATTATATTTATGAGTCAGGAATGCCAGTAACTGCCAGTAAATAAAGAAATAAACAATTGCCTTATGATAATGATTTGCATAATAACAAGTACAATGCCCTCACTCAAACATCCTCTGAGTGGCATTCGAGGGCATACTCCTAACAATCTCTCACTTGCACTCAATGCCACTCACTAAGGTATCTAATACCCATGTTCTCCAGATAATGCTCCAAGCTAATTTGAGAAAGTGGCTTGGTCAGTGGATCACCGACGTTGTCGGCTGACTCTACTCTATGCAGCACAATGTATCCCTTTGCGAACAAATTCTCTCCTGAGATGATACTCTCTCTCAATATGTTTTGTATTGTTATGAAACCTAGACTCCCAGGCCTGTGCTACCGCTTTATTGTTATCATATAAAAACGAAAACAAGCAGCGTAGCACATGGTGTCACGTGAAGTTTACCCAGTAACTTCTTCACCCTTCCTTTGGAGGCCTTCGAGGCCGCTTCATACTCAGCCTAACATGTGGAACTATCGGTCGTGCTATACTTGGCACTGTGCCAAGATACTGCTCCTCCATTAAGAGTAAATATATAGCCAGAAGTAGACATCGAATCGTCTTTCTGTCCTTAGAAGTCCGAATTAGTGAATCCCATCACATTCAGTTCTCCACCGCCATACATAAGAACCATATCTCTAGTCCTTCTCAAGTACTTGAGAACGTTCTTTACGGCAGTCTAATGTTCCCTACATGGGTTTGCTTGAAACCTACTTACCATGCTCACAGCATGCACAATGTCAGGTCTCGTACACAACATAACATACATAAGGCTACCCACGGCCGAAGCATATGGTATATTACTCATTTCCTTTCGTTGTTCCTCACTTTGAGGACACGTTTTCAAGGGGAGTTTTATTCCATGTCGCATCGATAGGAACCTTCTTTTAGAATCATCCATCTTAAATTGCTTTAAGATTTTATCTATATAGAGGGCTTGGGAAAGACCTATCATTCTCTTCGCTCTATCCTAGTAGAGTCGAATCCCAAGAATATAGGTTTCTTCTCCCAAGTCTTTCATGGAGAAATTACTCGAAAGCTAAGCTTTCACAGAACTGAGCATTCCCACATCATTTCCTATTAGTAGAATGTCATCTACAAATAGTACTAAGAATGTGATCTTGCTCCAACTAACCCTCTTGTATACACAATGTTCCTCTTCATTTTGCACGAAGTCAAACTCTTTGACTGCCTCGTCAAAATGAAGGTCCCAACTAGATGAACACTTCTACAGTCTATTTCATGGAGTCTACATCCACCATTACTAGGTCGTTTGTCCCGGGTAGGTCTCTAGATTATCACTGTAATATCCGCAATTTTAATTTCCGATAATTTTTTTTGGTGGAAGTCCATATTAGCGACTCTATTGTGACCGTTTCGTCATTCCGAGAATGATTAATTCTACACTTTTTGTCATCCGAGTTCATTTCGGTGTCGTTTTGTTGAGTTTCGTATTCTTAAGCGACTTTTCCAAGTATGAGTTCGACTTTGTAAAATCACCATCAATTCTTGGAAACTCCAAAAGTTCTGAATCTTTTTAGTATTATAGAGCATCAAGTTATCTTTCCAATAGTTTAAACAGTGAGTCAATCGGAGTCCGGACGAAGGAGTTATTGTCGAAATAGCTAAGACTACACAGTGAGCCTGGCACGGCTGTACCGCGGGCCGCGGCCGTCTGCTGGCCGGGCCACGGCACTCTCAGTCCGGGCCACGGAATGTGAGTCAGATTAGCCCTATTTCAGCAGGATTTTGGGAGAGGGTTTCATTTCCTCTCCTCTCTTCTTCTTCCTCTCGTTTTGGGCGATTGTTTGGGCGATTTGTCTCAGAGATATCATCCTCCTCAAGTTCAAGGTGTGGATTAACAACATCAATTCATGTTCTTTGTCATTAATTCGAGGTATTTTCTTGATTCTCCGGAGTTGACCTTTTCGGGAGTTTTGTTCTTGATTTCGTTTTCCATCCGATTTTGATAAATCGATTGGTGTTAGATGTTGTTATTAAACTTGTTTTATGGATTGTATATCCATATCTTCGGTTCGTTTCAACCCAAAGGGTGATTTCGATGTTCTTGAGGTGTAGTGGACATTTAATGTTTCATTAAATGTTCGAATGAGTTTCCTTCGATAATTTGATGTGGTTTCCATTGCTTTTGGTCTTGATCCTGGTCATAATCATGTTTTTGTTGATTCTTCCGGAGGATTATAGGTGCTCGAGGATTCCAAGTTGATCCCTGCTTGGTGTTGGTAATTCGTGTGGTATTTGTAGGTCACAAGTCGTCCAGGAATAAGTCTAGGGGGGATGAGTAGACTTATTGAAACTCTTTCCCACAAAGGATGAGTTTCTCAGCTGATAGGTATGCGGAAGTCAGTTGATGACGAAAGCAAATAGCTAATGGAACAGTTAAGTATGAATACAGTGGTTAAATATGATGCTAAAACAATAAAGTACGCAGACAATTTATAGTGGTCTCAGAGGTGGGGTAATTCTCTACTAATCCATTTTCTCCAAACCAGTTGGAGATGAATCCACTATAATTTTTAACCAGTGATAAATATTACAGTGATTCTATAACTTAGCTACAAAAACTTCCAACCAGTGGAAATCCCATCGTTATAACTCCTTTCTGACTGCCTAGCACCACTCGATTCTTCAAATCCTTGGATGTCTATCAATCGCGAAACTTCAACCAGTGAAGTACCCCGAACTCAGGTTTTAAGACAAGAGTGTTTTGTCTTCTCCAACTAAGATATTTCTTCGTATATGAATGAGAATACTGCTCTTCACGATGCTATAGATTTCTGATTGCTTAGATTGCTTTGATCGCTTGAAAGTATAGTTCGCACCGTTGTTTGCTCAACTTCAAATCTTCGGATATATATATAAGTGTCGATCCTTTGAGCTTTTCTTTATATCCGTTGCAAATCTTTTAACAAATCCATCCATTGGAGAAATAGACTTATTTGTTTTTCTTTCTGAGCGTTGCAAGGCTGGATTCCCTTATTTTAATCTATTTCCAACCGTTGTGAAGACTTCCATGTGATGGCGCCGAATCTTTTGAATATAATAAGATTAAAGTCTCCAGTGGTGGGTCTGGATGAATTATTTAATTCATTTCCTTTCCGGGAATCTCTCCAATCTGTCTCTCATCGCCCGCATGTGACTTTCCGTAAATATTGACTATTCAACGCATGCTGACGTAGATTGGAGTACTTGGCTGATCACTTAACTGACCTTTTTGTGGTCAAACTATCTGATGTGCAGTCAACCTTCTCTTATGTCGACTTCTCTAATGTGTCGACTTGTCTGAAGTCTTCTGACCTGATTGAACTTGACTGATCTGATGGTCAAACTTCAGATGACTTGACTTTTCTTCTTGACTACAGTCTGGTCCAACTTCGCTGATTAAATTGTTGACCAGAACTTCTCTGATAAGGGTTGTCTGATAAAGCTCATCTGTGGTCAACCTTATCCGAACAGTTGAGTTGACCAAGACTCGACTGATAGATACTTATATGTGATTTGTACTTAGCCGATTCTTTAAGCTAAACTTATATGGCCTATAGAAGATACTCATTTGGTTCTTCTGTACATTTTGCCTAGTATCTAACTTAACACAGTTTGGCCTATGGAAGATACTTATCTGGTTCTTCCTCACATTTTGCCAAGTAATAAACATACATTTGAATAAATAAAATGATGACATCATCAAAATCTAACAAGTATTCCTAACAGTGTTATTATCGTAGCGTTCGCGGCGCTATTGTATTCTCGATTATGTTCAGGAGTTCGGGGATGCCCAACCGCATCCCGTTCATCCTGGTCTATGGATTCTCCGGTCTTCATTTTGAAGTTGTCAAATTTCTGGGTAGCAATTGACATCTTGTTTTCTTTGATCAGCCCTGTACCTTCACACATCACCGCAAGGGTGTCCCAAATCTCCTTGGCATTTTTACAGTTCTTGATCTTGACCATTGTTGATTTATCAAGAGTTTAATACAGCACGTCTCTGGACCGGTTGTCAAGGTTGGCCAGCTTTCTTTCTTAAATGGTCAGCTTCGTCCTCTTCTTTGGGATCTTCTCTGGATTTCCGTCTGCAATCTCCTCAGGTGTGTTGTTGAGTTTTGTCTCGTCGGATTTTATCTAACTGAGTCGTGTCGCGATGCGTCATCTGAGTTTGTTGGTCATGATTAGTATCGTGGGGCGATCATCATCTTCATGCGACCCGTGGATGTAAGTCTCCCTTCTTTGTGTTGTGCCTCGTGTGATACGAGTTACTGGTGTGATTGTGTGTTAGGGGGATCCATCTATCTTAGGTGTAGGACCATGCTGGCCGTGCTGGGGGTAGCTGAAGTAAATTACTTCTTTTAAATTTCAATAAAAATAACAACGTGATGCTTAGGTGCGAGGTATTGAAGAGACCCTTGTCTAGCGCCTTTCGCTTGGGACCGGGTCTTGAATGGTGAAAGGAAGAAGGTATGATGCACTCATTTGCGGCCTCGGAGGTGGTTTATTAGCTCTGGATTTTGATTTCGTGATATGTGTTTATTCGACTCTCGTATTTAGTTTATACGAGGAGTGTTGTTGCTGCATTTGTCTTTTCGACTATTGTTTTTGTCCGCTGCTGATAATTTTCGAATTGATTTGCTCGTTTTGCAAGTATTCTTGTGAAACCTTTGTGCTTATACGTGTTCGATTTGCTCACTCTGGGAGGGTCCGACGAGGCCTCGAGGGAATTTATGACTTCACTCTGGATTCACGAGCTTGATTCGCTAGCCAGCTCGGGAGGGTCCTTAGAAGCCTCGAGGGGGACCAGTGGTTTAGCCCCAGTCCTAGGCAAGTTTTAATTGTGATTTGACTGTTTGTTCTCGGGAAAAGACATGTATTGTCTTGATTTTAAACGATTTGATGCACGTAATATGATGTGTTTAAGCGAATGTCGATATGTGTGAATTTTGGGCATTCTGGCCTATTGGATTTCTGAAAAACCTTGAGTATCTTAGAAAATAAATCCCGAGACGTACTTTTAAAATGGATTATTTTCTCGTGGTACCTTCAAGGTGCCTACTAGTGCCACACCGTGTTTCAAAATTATTCCACTTTGAGGACCAAAATATTTTGATATATTTCCAATGATTTAGAAACGCATTTGCTTAGCCCGAAGGTCGAATATTTCTGAAAAGTTTTAATTTAAAGAAAGGTATCCTCATTTTTTTTATTAAACGCAAGATGGTTTTTCAAAGTCTCGATGACGATGTTTGTACTACTTTTTTTGTTATATGATACTCAAGATCAACTGGCGTTTCCAAATTATTTTCAAAAGGTGGTTTTTGTTTTTAAAAGCTATCATTTCCTGTTAGGGTTTAGGAATATGTGTGTGACGTTAGCATTGTCGTTAGGGTGTTGGCCCTCTGAGTTGTGATTGAGTTGGTGGTGTGAGCGTTGAGTCGTTCGCCACACATTTGTTGTGTTAGCCCTCTGTGAGAGGTGTGATGTTGGTATTGAACGTTGTCGCTTTGGGGCGATTTGCGTGTTATCGCACCCATGCGAGATGTTAGAACTTGAGTTTGTATGATCGTATACATATGTGATTGCTTCATGATGTTTTGTAGTTGTGTGCTGGTTATCGTTAGAACCATTGAAATCGCCGAATGTATGCCGTCATTGCTGTGATTCTGTGTAAGTGAGTTGCCTTATGTTGATATGTTGTGCTGAGTTGGCATCTCCGGTATGTTGGTTTGCGACGTTATATTCCATTGTACCTAGCAGTTGCATATTCGGTATGCCGAGGTGCTTCGACTGTAATGAGATGGGGCATGTATGTACAAATTGTCCTTCTCGTCAGTAACGCATTTTAAGTGCGGACTCGAGGGACACAGAATTCAGTTTTGCGAATTGGTTACCGAGACTTTTGGAGTTCGCACTTCAGCACAGATATCAGGATCGGCTCTGAGAGGCCCATGGGAGATGTTTCTGTCTGTTGCTTTTTGTGTTGTTACCTTGCTTCCGTTGTTGTGAGTTGCGGAGATGACATTTCTTTTATAAGAGGTCGAATGTAATACCCGTATTGTTTTTGACTTCTGCATTTTCTCTTTCTCAATTCTATCGACTCGCTCGTGTTCGTTGATACTTTTTGAACTTGTTTGGTATCTCGGTTGCCATTGTTCGAACGGATTGTGACCTTGTTTCGGATCAATATTTTTATCATTGTGACTTTTCCGAGTTCGGTTCGATTCTTGTGAACCTTATATGAAATTATCGTCCTTTAGTTTCTACAAGTTTTGTTTATATCTTTTGTTGAATTGTGAACTTCAGAGTCATTGTTCGACCGTTATTATTCGATCATTGTTGTTCGATCATTGTTGCTCGATCGTTGTTGTTCGATCATTGTTGTTCGGTCGTTGGTGTCTGATCGTTGTAGTCCAATCGATGTTGTTTAATCGTTGTTGTTCGATAGTTTTTGTTCGATCACTGTTGTTCAATCGTGGTTGTTCGATAGTTGTTGTCTGGTCTCGTACTGCGAAGAATTGTCGTTCACCGTTGGTCAGCTGTTCCGATTGCGGTCATTTGGGACACCGAGCCGTGCATTGCAAGACGATAGCTGAGAGGTTTGGGGATTGGATTGCGTCTCTTCTCTGAAAGGACACGGTGATGCCTAGTGTGGGTTTTGAGAATTTCGGCGTGGTCCAAATTCTTTGTGGCTATCCTTGCGGATCATTGTGTGTGTGTTTTCTATTTTTGAATGTGTGTGTTTCCTTGTCATAGGCGCTTTGAATCTTGTGATTGTTCGGATAATCAACTTGATTGTGTTATCCGTTTGGTGATACTTGGCACTTGTTGGTTTTATTATGACTCTGCTTGTGGCATTGTGATGATTATCGTTGAGCATGCTTTCATGCCGTTTGTCTCTTTGCGTAATGTTTCACCATGGACGTAAGTTAGGCGGTTCTTGTGTATCTCGTTGAGATGTTCCTGGTGGGATATTGCTTCTCCCTACTTGTTTTAAGTTTCGGGACGAAACTTCTTTTAAAGAGGGTAGTATGTATCCGCAATTTCGATTTCTGGTAATTTTATTTTTTTGGCGGAAGTCCATCTTAGTGACTCTATTGTGACCGTTTCGTCATTCCTACAACATTTAATTCTACACCTTTTGTCATCCGAGTTCGTTTTGGTGTCGTTTTGTTGAGTTTCGTGTTCTTAAGCGACTTTTCCAAGTATGAGTTCGACTTTGTAAAATCACCATCAATTCTTGGAAACTCCAAAAGTTATGAATCTTTTCAGTATTATAGAGCATCAAGTTAGTTTTCCAATAGTTCAAATGGTGAGTCAATCGGAGTCTGGACGAAGGAGTTATGGTCGAAATAGCGAAGACTGCACAGTGAGCCTGGCGCGGCTGTACCCTGGGCCGCGACCCTCTACTGGCCGAGCCGTGGCACTAAGCTGGCTGCTGCTCGCAATTTTAGCCGCGGGCCGTGGCACACTCAGTTCGGGCCGCGGCACGCGAGTCAGATTAGCTCTATTTAAGCGGGATTTTGGGAGAGGATTTCATTTTCTCTCCTCTCTTCTTCTTCCTCTCGTTTTGGGCGATTGTTTGGGCGATTTTAGGCGATTTGTCTCAGAGATATCATCCTACTCAAGTTCTTGGTATGGAATAACAACATCAATTTGTGTTCTTTGTCATTAATTCGAGGTATTTTCTTGATTCTCCAGAGTTGACCTTTTCGAAAGTTTTGTTCTTGATTTCGTTTTCTATCCGATTTTGATAAATCGATTGGTGTTAGATGTTGTTATTAAACTTGTTTTATGGATTGTATATCCATATCTTCAGTTTGTTTCAACCCGAAGGGTGATTTCGATATTCTTGAGGTGTAGTGAACATTTAATGTTTGATTAAATGTTCGAATGAGTTTCCTTCGATAGTTTGATGTGGTCTCTGTTGCTTTAGGTCTTGATCCTCATCATAATCATGTTTTTGTTGATTCTTCCATAGGATTATAGGTGCTCGAGGATTCCGAGTTGATCTCCGCTTGGTGTTGGTAATTCGTGTGGTGTTATTCTCGTAGCGTTCGCGGTGCTATTGTATTCTCAATTATGTTCAGGAGTTCGGGGCTGCCCAACCGCATCCCGTTCATCGTCTCATTTCGATCGTGGTTTCGAGGCAAGTATTTTCTTATATGAATTGTGTCCTGCAAATAGAGTTTACATGTTGGACATACGATGGTTGGTTTACCCTCGTGAAAATTATTTGTGTAAGATGATTATGATTTGATTATTTTGAATGTTGAGGGGCTTTAATGATATCCCTACTCGTTTAATGTTGTGGAATCATGTATTCCGTATTAATTGTGTTGTGATTGATTGTTCATGATGGAAGTATTGTGTTGAGGATGATAATTGTGACGGGTAAGTGGCTATTTCTAGCAAGTATTCCTAATAAACTTACATTCTTAACATATTAGTATTGCATGAGTAATGGTGTGTGTATGCTCACTACGGGTTAGATCCGACGGGGTCTCGATAGGGGTCCACAAATAC
Source organism: Orobanche coerulescens (assembly GCA_033398695.1). Classification (NCBI taxonomy): domain Eukaryota; kingdom Viridiplantae; phylum Streptophyta; class Magnoliopsida; order Lamiales; family Orobanchaceae; genus Orobanche; species Orobanche coerulescens. The sequence continues at coordinate 140,058,953 of CM065809.1, read as the reverse complement.
GTGGATCGACGAGCTTGCTTTTAACCACTACGGGTTAGATCCGACGGGGTCTCGGCAGGGATCCACAGAGACGTGGATCGACGGTTAATTGTGGTGCATTTTGCAAATGTGTTTTGATATTGGCGTTTCCGGAAATGAGTGTTTTGAACGATGGTTTCATGATTCTTGCATACATTGACTAGATGTGTAAGAGGTAAGTTGTTCATTGGCCTACTCCGCTAGGATGGCACTAGAATATTTGTCGTGTGTTTAATCCTTTGGTTGTGGGTTTTGATGTTGGAAAATGGACCTTGTTATTGTTCTCACGTACTGTGATTTGATGAGATTTGGGATGAAATCCCAATGGTTTTGTAAAGGCCGTTTTATGGAAAGTGATTTTAGGCCGAGGCCCATTCGTTTTGAAATGGTTATTTTTCAACTACGGACTTGAGGTCAACAAGACTTGTACTTTTAAAATCCCCGAGATGAGGAATTTACTTTCAAACACTTCATTGATTGCTTTCTAATTAATAAAACTTCTCCGGAAGGCTTTTGTAGTTAATTGTCGTGCCCGATTCGTGATTTCTGTTTGTTTTTTACATTTCGTATGGTTATGTACTTGCACTAGCAAAATAGTGGAATTTTGCTAACCCCCGAGTAATCGGGAGGTGGATGCCTGTATTGCATTCAGATTTTGGGTGCATAGCACAGAGTCGGCATGAAGGATGATGAAAGATGAACGATACTAATCACATGAGGACCTGTACGTTGCTGTATTGGTTCAGTTATATTTTATTTCCGCTGCAGTATTCTTTCCTCATTGTATGGGAGTGTGTTGTATTTTGACCCCTGCGTGGGCATGTATTGAGATTGAGTTGTATGTGTTATTGAAAGACCAAATCGGTCTACTGAGTCATTTTTGCCTTAAGGGCAATGTTGTGATGTTTGATTTTTGTTACCAGTCTGGTAGATCCTTGAGGAAAGGGCCTACGTTGTGTAATATCCCTGAGTAGATTGGGGGTGTTACAATCACCTGGAACCTCATGGAAACCCAGTTCCTCCAAGTGCATAAAGCTATACCTCTTAGGTAATTGAGACACCCTACTAGACCTACGAGGTGGTTGTACTTGTGTTTCAGAAGGTTAGGTTCCATTTTCTTGCACAGGTGTCTCCTGAGGAGTTTCATTGTATTCCAAAGAATTATTTCTACCTACTCCGCCTTCCTGAATGAACTCATTTTCCAGGAAGTGTGCATGCAAAGCAAAAATGATCTTTCGATCTTTGGGCATGTAGAATAGATAACCCATCATCCCAGATGGGAATCCAATGAAAACGTTCCTTCACGGACCTCGTTTCCAACTTGTCCACCTTAGTCTTCTTGATATAGGCGGGACACCCCAAATCCTAATGTGATTAAGACTTGGTTTCCTGCCCTCCCACATCTCATGTGGAGTTTTAGGAACAGAATTGGAAAGACATCTGTTCAAAATATATGCAGCAGTCAGGAGTGCATACCCCCACAGGTAAATTGGTAAGTCAGTATAGCCTAGCATAGAACGGACCATGTTCAACAAGGTTCAATTCCTTCTTTCTGACACACCATTTAACTGAGGAGTACCTGGAGGTGTTATTTGTGATACTATTCCATGTTCCTTTAGGAACTCGTCGAACTCCGTACTCATGTACTCGCCACCTCGGTCCAACTGAAGTGCTTTGATATGATTTCCAATTTGTTTCTCGACTAGGGCCTTAAATTCCTGGAATTTCTCAAAGGACTCGAATATATGTTTCATTAAGTATACATAATCATACCTAGTATGATTATCTGTAAACGTAATAAAATACTGATATCCGTCACGTGCTGCTTCCAAAGCACCACATACGTCGGTATGGATTAATCCTAGCTTATCAGCGGCTCTTTCAAAAATCCATGTGAAGGGGGATTTAGTCATTTTGCCTTTAAGCCAAGATTCACAAGTAGGAAAGGGATCTGATCCCAATGGATCCATAAGTCCATCTTTTTCCATTTCGTAAACCTTGGTCTGACCAACATGACCAAGTCTAAGATGTCATTTCAAAACTTGATTAGTTTCATCCCTACCACGCTTCCTAGTCATAATATTCACAACGACTTTGTTACCAAGGTTTAGATGATACAATCCATTTAATAATGTAGCAGTGCCCGCGAGTTAATTTCTAAATTACATTTTGCAGGAACCATCACCAACGAAAAATGAAAAGCCTTTCCGATCTATGACCGGAATGGATACAATATTTTATGCCCCTTGGGCAAAACAAGTACATCTTCTAAAGTTAAAACAAAGCCGGATTCTAAACCCAAACGAAGTGATCCGATGTCGGTTGCCTCGACACTATGCCCGCTTCCGACAGTGATCATCACTTCCCCAGCTCCAAGCTTCCTACTTTTTTCCAGATCCTGATTCACGGTACAAATATTAGAACTAAGTATCCAAGAAGTAGAAAATACAGTAGCAGAACAATTTATTTCCAAAACTAAAAGTTCTGTACCTGAAGTGCCATGAAGAATGGGACAGTCTCTAGCCCAGTGGCCCAGCTCACCGCTTTTGAGACAAGCATCCTTCTCCTTGCTCTTTGGAACCATCGGGGCCTTGCCCTTACCCTTGAGGTCCTTGACTTGTGGTCCCGTCCGCTTCTTGTTCTTTTTCTTCTTATTCTTGGACCTCCGAGATCCAGAAGAAATCACAAGGGCAGACTCCTTCATCCACAGAGTCTTCATCTGAGACTGAGCGGTCACCAGTTTGTTCATTAGCCCTGCTAAGTTGCATGCAATCTCATTGCAGTTGAAGTTCATAACAAACTGTGAGAAGGGAGAGATTGTACGATAAGGTCGGTTTGAAGAGAAGCATCCATCTTAAAATCAAGAGCCTCCAATCTCTCGATCATAGATATCATTTTGAGGACGTGGTCCCCAACCTTCTCACCTTCCTTCATCCTTGCACCGAACAGTTGCTTGGATATCTCATATCTAGCAGTTCGACTGTGCTCACCATAAAGCTCGGTTAAGTGAGATAGAATCTGCCTAGTAGAAGTCATTTTCTCATAAGCTCTCTGAAGCTCATTAGACATATAAGCGATCATGTAAGCACGGACTTTTACGTCATCCTTAACCCACTTTTTGTGGTTTTTAATCTCTTCCTGGTTGGCTCTTGTCCACACCGGAGGTGCCAGAATGTTCATCTCCAAGACGTATCCCAGTGCCTCTATACTGAGGACAATCATCAGATTGCGGAGCCAATCCACAAAGTTAGGTCCGATCAAGGTGTTCTTTTCGAGTAGAATTGTGAGTGGATTCATTGTCATATTGAGAGTTATGTCTGCATTAAGTATGATAGATTAATTAGTGACTCGTTCAATTATGATCTGAGTATAGAATTAAGGTATTTTCTATTCTTGTTACCCAACTCCCTCTATTTTTATCGGAATAACACACTCGCATGTGAAATCCGGAAGTATCGTTTGCACTACTTCATAGTGGTGATCGAGTTCTTTATAAATCTTAATAGAGGGCAACCGAATAGGTTTCTAGTCTATTAATTTTCATAAAGTGGCGTCCAACACCAACCCATCTAATAGATGATTCGATCTTCTTTTTCCCCTTGTTCACTCCCCTCAACCTATACGGTTTCTATGGTTCATGAACAAGTTAAGTTTATACCATCGACGCAAATCAGTTTCACAATTGAATCTTATCCGGCAACCGAACAAGTTTCTAGGGATAAAATTTACTCCAACCGAAGGCATCCAATGCGCTCCCGGTAATTTATACATCCTCCCCGAACGACTACCCTGATAACTCGGAAGCATAGCACATCCGGTTTGGATTTTAATTTTCCAAAAGCTCGATGGAGGGAAGGAAAACCTTGAAACCTTTTAAACTTAATAATTTGTCGTGGGAGAATTTTCGCGATTAATGTTACACTTTGCACATTAATTCATTTAAGCGCGTTTGTAGCATTCATATAATATGAACAACCATTCACAACCTAGTTGCTACCAACATGTAGTTCATGGACCGTTCCTAGAAACAGAAACTCCGTAATCTAATTACAAGTCTTCGTCTTGAATCTTCGTCTTCTCGAAACGGATCTTCATCCAGTATTCATCATTACATATAAATTTAACATTGAAAAATTGCATCCTAGATACAAATATTTCTAGTAAAATAAATAGGCTCAAAATGGCCTTTACAACCCAATCGAATAAAACCGAACGATTCAAAACTAAGTCCATGAACCACATTCCCATTCAAAAAACATTCATCCAATAAATACTATACAAATAGATAGCGTAGAGATACATTGATCCCATCAACATATAAACAACAAATACAATGGATCCAATCGATTCACACAACCGATAATATGAAAACATTCAAAATAATTCGGTCGATGACAAGTATTCCAATAAATAAATTTTTCCTTATAAAATGAAATACCATATATCATTTTAATCATATTAAATCCAATTTAAAATGTGGGAAATCAATTTACGGAATACACGAAGAAAACGAGCCCGAAACGGGTCCGAAAGGAGCTGGACCGCGCCCGAAACACACCGGGCAGCAAGTAGGGCTGCCCAACAGCCCTGGGCCGCGGCCCCTAGTCCAGAATACATGATATGGGCTGCAACAGCCCTGGGCCGCGGCCCCCTGAGCCCTGGGACGCGGCCCCCTTCTTTCGGTCCACTCCCGGGCCGTCCAACGGCAATTCGTGGCTAGATTTTCGACTGGATATCCAATATATATAGTTTTCAACTTTCATAGTTTAAATATAAATCACATTTTCCACAAATTAAAGATATATATTTAGTCATAAACTTACGAAATATAACGACAACGAACGGAAAACATACACCACGATTATGACTATAAATGATTCCAAATCATTCACCATCCAATCAAGCATTCCAAATGCAAATATCGTGTATACGATCGCAAGACCTATGCTCCGATACCACTGTTGGAATTCGGTGCCTAAAAACGAAGGCCCAGCGGAAGCGGTAAAACGAAATTTAATTCGATCTGAACCCCTACGAGGATCGATCGAGCTACGTATATACGAATATTAAACGAAACACAAGAGATACAAGAAACATACCCTTGTAGTCCGTTGATTTGAATGGTGTCCTTCTCTTGAGCTATTCCCCAAGCTTTAGTTGATTTCCCTATGATCCAAACGCTCCAAGCTCTTGGATGATCCAACGCCGAAAGCACCGCGTCTCTACTTTCCACGTGCCGGAGAAACGAACGGAACGACGATCACCTTGCTATCCTCCAAGGATACGGCTAGAGCTAGGATGATGAAGCTTTCGATTGTGATTATATCACTCTAAGTGTATCTCACTATCTGTCTTTGATTTCTTGATTTTTCTCCAAGAACCACCAAGAAGAAATGAAGACAATTGAGAAAACTATTTTCGCTCTCTCTCACTTGAACTCACGGTTGGTAAGAAAATGAATGGGGTAATGAGAGTGATGAAGTCTTCTCATCTTATTCAACTTCCACCCACATGTTACAACTCATGCACATGAGAATAAAGTCCCACCATGTCATTATCTTCCATTTAAAATGGAAACGAAAAAACGATGAAGGTTGGTGGAAATGGGGGGCGGTCATAATGAAGAAATCGGATGAGTTCGGTTCGTTCCGGACTCCCGTGAGTCCAAACAGATAAACTCCAATTTCGTTTCGATGTATTTATATCAACTAATTAATATAATTAATTAATCATATCAAATACAAAATAATATATTAATTTCTCCAAGAAATAATTATATTCATGAATTAAATTAATCACCCAGTAATTTATTTAATTCATTAGGCCGTAAATTAATTTATCCAATAAATCAATTTAGACATTCAATGTCCCAATGAATTAGATCAATATCTAATATTCATAATGAGAGAATTAGCTCGTTTCATTCCGTCGTCAATCCTATTGCGTGACTCGGTAGGGCCATCTCAGTCAGCAATGGGAGGAACCAAAGAGTAGTAGTACCACCTAGCCAGCCTGGCAGCCTACACTGTACCCCAAATGAGAACTAATGATTGTGATCATTCAAGAACCATTCTGTCGTGAATACCAGTATACATATAATCCCTTCTTTCAAATGTCCCGATCAATTTATAGGGTCACGGGCAGTCAAACCCTATCTGTACTTGACTCTATGCATGCGTTAATGCAAATCGAGATCATCGAGCTCTCTTGTATCTAATACAACTAGCTCCAATGCTTTGGCCAAAGACTTATGATCTCGTCTGGCAATAACCGCATAGGACATGTAACCCGTTCACTAACAGGAGAAAAAATTATTTCTTGGTATTTAGTAGGACCTGATACTTGCCCGTCAAGTTGCATGTCGAGGTTGACCCCCACCTTCCAGTTTTCTTGGACCAATTACTCAAGTGAAAATCTTAACGTCACAAGCACATCCCTACTAAATCCTCAAGTCGAAGGGTCACGAATACCTATCACAACCTTTCAATTAACTGACTGTCCCGGAGTGAAATTCGTGTGACGAATCGAGGGTGAATCGGTTCGAGTATACTAATCCAATTAGTATACCTGTAATGTGTGCTCCCACTAACTATTAGTGTTAAACAGGCACTCTCCACATCAAAGAACATATCATACAAGTCTTCACATAAACTTAACGTACAGTCAAGTTTCATCGACTTGCGAACGATTAAGTATTTGAGATATAAACCTTTCCAGTGCCGATCCCCTTATCTAACAAGGAGTGGAATGTTTGGCTCTCAAATACAAGGACTAGTTTATATATATATATATATATATATTTACGAGTCAGGAATGCCAGTAACTGCTGTAAATAAAGAAACAAACAATTGCCTTATAATAATGATTTACATAATAACAAGTACAATACCCTCACTCAACATCCTCTGAGTGGCATTCGAGGGCATACTCCTAACATTTTCTTTCTCCCTTTTTCTTTCCACAATTGTTTCTTGCTCCTCTTTGGATGACACCTCTTCAACATAAGGAGGTTGTTCTTCCTCTATTGGTACTTGGCTTGTTATAGGACGCTTCGACATTATTTTTTGCGTCGGAGTTGGTACACCATGAAAAGTTCGCTCAAATGTTGCATATATTTAAATTAACATGGCTTCATCAATTTCGTGATCCATTTCTTGTTCAGTGTTATGCAACTATTGCCGATTTGGGATACGTCAAACCCCCGGGAGTCAACTTCGACTTTATCTTCAGAATGTTGACTTTTAAATTCGAGAGAAGATTGATATTGAGATTTGAATTGAGGCTCTCGAATAGAAATGCGAGATAATTTTTTGATTTTGGCCCAAAAAGCCATTCGATCAAAACTGGAAATTTTGAATTTCTTGGAGGACGTCCTATTAATGAAATGAGCAAGTTAGAGAGTAAATTAAAGCTTACAAGAGAGAGAGGTATGAAAAATGAGGGAGGTTAGGAGGTGTTTATAAGTTTGATTTTTTTTTTTTTTGGAAAGTTAGCCAAGGGACCCGTCAGGTCACGGGTCCGACCCGTTAGGTCCATTTAATGTGACCACTGAATTTCAGCGTCCATTTTTTTCAAACCGTTCATTTCCGACGGTCACATTTAAAAAAAAATGAAATTGAATTAACTAATCGGGTCAGACCCAGTGGGGCATGAATCGAAAATACCAAGACCCGGATCCACCATATATAACTAGGGTCCGGTATGGACCCCCACAGGTTGGGTCTAGGTCGCACAGGTCCGGATCCGCGGATCGATCCGACCGATTTGTTTGCCTTACCAACTCTACTTTTCCCTGAATGCACTTTGATTTTAATGATAAATGGACTGAGTTTTTTAAGAAATTTTTTTTGGTTTGCTTTGCCCTGAATGCACTTTGATTTTAATGATAAATGGACTAAGGTGTTCTTTAAGAAACTTTTCTTTTTTGGTTATTAGGTTGTCTGGTATTTTCAACTTTGTTAAAATTGAAGTTGCGCTTTGGAATTCTTTAGTTATTGTATAAGTTAAAATAATATTAATAAATTAAATAATTATTTGTTAGACTATATAGTATTACGTTCGAGACTTACATTATATAAAAAAAATAGAAATATTCAATTTAATCCAATGATGAATCAAAAATTTGAGATATAAAAAATTTATACTAGAATTGATTGGGAGCCAAACCGATAAGAGAGGCACCCTACGAAAAGAAGCGTATGCCACTTAATTATAGCGAACACACGGTATTCTTTAATTGCAGCGAGCACACATTATTCTTTAGTAAAAGGAAGAAGAATAATTCGCTTTGTGCTCACTGCACAGCTGCGTGACTTTGCCAAAACTATAGGCCCTGTAGTTTTATACACACGCGTTGCCTAGCCTGCTTATTACTGCTAAACGATGTGGGATAGTTGCCAAAAATACAAAATAAAGATACTTGGTAAAGCAAAAAGATGTTTAAGAATAGTGATCTACAAAATATTATAAACAGCTACATTATTATGATTATGATAAAATTAGGCCAAAAAGGTGCCTTACAACCGAATAGAACATATGTAATATCCGATTTACTTAAAAGATTAAGAAAAAAAATGTGAGGGTACATACAAAACTCGTAAGGCAATTCACATAACAATATCAATGTCGTTATGATGGAATTTTATCGAGATGTTGATTCTTTGTCCAACTATCTATCTTCACTTTATATTTTTGTAGCTTTTTTCAATCAACTTATATTATAATTCAAATAACAAAATTAATAATTTTAAGAAATATAAAATAAATTTTAATTATATGACAATTTTATTTTGGAAGTAGATTCTTTTATTGAGGTCAAATCGTATTTTGAAAATGAAAATTCTTCAAAATTCTTCAAAATTTTATCAAGTTTTAAATATGGTGGTTGAATTTCATATGTAATAACAGATGTACTCAGAAGATTACGAAAAAAATATGAGGATACATACAAAATTCGTAAGACAATTCACATAACAATATCAATGTCGTTATGATGGAATTTGTCAATATATGTTGGGACCCCAACATAAATACTTAGGATGTGATAAAATTTGTCCCATGTTAGAGTGCTTATTTTGTTTGTAACAACATAATAACCAATTTCCTCGAACAATGTTATTCATATGAACCGAGTTGCCCAATCTATTTACAAGCTTTGCACTTAGAGGTGTTTAAATGTTCAATTGAACGGCACAAATTATTGGTTCCAAAATTATTGATTGGGTTGTTGATTGCGATTTGGTTTAGACTTAGAGCAATCAATCATTTTAAGACGATCCAGATTCGGTTGTAGATTTTCTCCAACCGTCAATTAGCAGTAGTATTATCTTAAAAAGAATTATCTAACATTCTATTTTGAATAGGCGGTTACTAGTATCCTCTTAAATTCTAAATTTTGAAACTTGAGTCAACGGTCAAGATTTATTGACCATTGATGATCAACGATTAGATCTTTTGACGTGAACTTCTTTTCGAGGAACAATTAATCATTTATTTATTTTCAAATCAGTAGAATATGTGTTCTAGTTTAAGTAAAATTTTTAAAAAGCAACTGTTTCTTTATCCAGTATTTATTATCCCACTCTGACACTTACTATTAAACACTATGTTAAAATTACACTTAATTTTTTTTACATTCCTGCTATATTTTAGTTGCTAAATTTTTTGATCCTCAAGTTTTTTTTTTTTTTTTTATCCTCAAGTTAGATAAGAAGACTTGATGAAATTACTTTCACTTTATTACAATACTTTATTTTATTTTCCTAACTGTAACACTCAGATACCTAGCAATTATGTTCAAAATGCCAGAAACTATTATCTGATCTTTATCGCTCGTACACTTGCAATTATCGTGGTAATCTTAATATTGGTATGTGTTCTTCTCATGTTCATGTTTAGTCAATCTTCTTTTATAGCTACTCCAAATCTTGGTGAGTCGAATGCCAACCAAGAAAATTTATTGTGAAAATGAACAAGGTAGGAAAGTAACGGATAATAACAATCTTCTTAAATGGTGAGAGAAAAGATCAATCATTTTTTCATGTAGTTGACATGATCGAAAATAGAATACTAGCCGTCCACACCTTAATAGTTTTAAAAACAACAAAGATTCAAGCTTTGAGCCGGTGCGACTAATTGCTCAGAAAATTGGATAACATTTCAAAACAGTTTCTTTTTATCATAATACTGAAAACTGTACAATTGCGAAATGACACCAAGTTTTAAAAATTTCTCTATATAAATCTCATACTAAAATTATATCCTGCTTTAGGAGCGGAGCCCTTCCAGTCCCAGCGTCTGGAAGGGTGCTATTATACCAGCGCCTACGTGGCTGATGTGGCGTCTAGTAGGCGATGTGGTATATTTTAATATAAAAAATAGTAGGGTGATACAAAACACCCCTACTATCAAAACCTTACTACATATACAAGATTCTGCACAACCCCTACAAAGATGGTGTAGATAGTAGGGGTGTTTCAGATCACCCCTACTATTTTTTTATATTAAAATATACCACATCGCCTACTAGGGACACATCGCCGCCACGTAGGCTGCAGATATAACACCCTTCCAGACGCTGGGACTGGAAGGGTGCCGGCTTTCGGAGTGATAACTCTGTATAAAAATATTCATTGAATACGATAAAAGCACAACATTGATAAAAAAACTGATTAAAAAAGTTAAACTAGGATTGATTGGGAGCCACTACAAACGGTAGGGACCTCTCCAAAAAAGGCATATACCACTAGATTGCGGCGAGCACACGACATTCTTTAGTAAAAGGCGAAAGAATAATTCGCTTTGTGCTCATCGTGCGGCTGCGTGATTTACACAAAAGCCCTGGCCCTATAATTTATGAGTTATGCTACTATTACTAACACCTCATACTAACACTTTTACTAACACTTGATATATCGCGAAAGATCAAGAGAAATTGGAAACGAGAAATTGGAAACGATATAGGCGAATTAGTTTTTAAAAAAATAGGGCAAACTCATTTGTTACTTTCAGACAAAAAAAATAGAGACGCGCTTAGAAAACTGAAGCCAATTCCAGGATCTGCCAATTTCTCCGGCGACGCTTCAGGCCGACTCCATTTCGGCGACGGTGCAGGCCCAGACCAGTCCGGCGACGGTGCAGGCCCAGACCAGTCCGGCGACGCTTCAGGCCGAGTCCATTCCGGCGACGCTTCAGGCCGAGTCCATTCCGGCGATGGTTACGTCCGAGACCATTCCGGCGAAGGTTCAGTCCTAGCCCAATCCGGCGACCCTTCAGTCCGGGACCATTCCGGCGATGATGCTTCAGTCCGAGTCCATTCCGACGACGTTTCAGTCCGAGTCCATTCCGGCGACTTCTTCCATGGCAGAAAATTGGTTGATGGCACAACATTCTCACATTGTCCTTGAAGAAGAATTACCCAACAAAGGTACCGAAGTTGTTGTGCCTGTGGTTGGGCAAATTTTTATCAATGACAATGAACTTTTTGAATATTATAAAAAATATGCATATCAAGTAGGATTTCCAGTGAGGAAAAGAAGTTCTAGAAAGGGAGACGATGGGATGCTGAAATATGTAACATATACATGTGGTCGAGCTGGTGAGAAAAGCGAAAGCATTAGTTGTTCATTGAATCCCCACCCAACCATGATGAACGGATGTGAAGCTCGTATAACCGCTTCGAGAGATACTAGTGGTAATTGGCGTATCACAAAGGTCAACTTAGATCACAATCATGAAAATAGTCCATCGAAGGCCCGGTTATATAGGTGCAATAGACAAATTAGCGAGAATGTAAAGCGCCGATTTGAAGTAAATGATATAGCCGGCATTCCAATGCACAAAAGCTTTAACTCAACTGTGGTGGAAGCTGGTGGATACGATAAGATGACGTTCATCGAGAAAGATTGTCGTAATTATATTGATAAAGTTAGGCGATTAAAATTGGGAGAAGGTGACGCAGCCGCAATTCAGGGATATTTTTCCAAAATGCAATCGCTCTGTCCCGGTTTTTTCTTTAGTGTAGACTTAGACGAGGAGTCTCGGTTGAAGAATGTTTTTTGGTGCGATAATAGGTGTAGAGAAGCCTATAAAGAATTTGGCGAGGTCGTGACGTTTGATACAACGTACTTGACTAATAAGTACGACATGCCATTTGCTCCGTTCGTTGGCGTAAACCATCACGGCCAGTCCATGCTACTTGGTTTTGGTTTACTGTCGAATGAAGATACTGACACATTTGTGTGGCTCTTTCGTACATGGCTTGAATGCATGGAGGGTGATGCTCCCGATGGCATTATAACCGATCAGGACCGAGCTATGCAAAATGCTATAAAAATTGTTTTTCCAAAAACACGACATCGATGGTGTTTATGGCATATTATGAAGAAGTTACCCGAGAAGTTTGGATACCACAGTCTTAAGTCTGAAATTATGTCTGCGGTCCACAACGTAGTCTACGATTCCCAGACTCCACTCGAGTTTGAAGAAGCACAGAACGCCATGATAATATCCTTCAAAATTGAAGAGACTGATTGGTTGGCTGGTCTTAATATAGAAATAAGTATGTGGGTCCCGTTATTTTTGAAGAATATTAATTTGGACGGTATGTCTACTACCCAGCGTAGTGAGATCATAAATGCTTTTTATGACGGTTATGTGCACTCGAAAACAACATCAAGCGCTTTGTGGAGCAAGATTTAACGGGCTTTACGGTCAAAAGTTGAGAAAGAATTTCAAGCCGATTGTAGATCTTTTTTGCAAGTAGTTCCTCGTGCTACTCAATTTGCAATGGAGAAACGATTCCAAACTATCTACACGAATGAAAAGTTTAGGGAATTTCAAAGCGAGCTAACTGGTATGTTATACTGTCGGGTATTATCATCTAACATGGTAGGGAGGTATACGATGCACGAAGTTTTGGAGAAAATTAATTTGAACGGATTCACCAAAAAATGTGTTTCGTTGTTAGCTTTGAGGAGTCAGTTTGCAATGTTGAGTGTAGTTGTCATTTATTCGAGTTTAGAGGGATTATTTATAGGCATGCTTTACTTGTTTTAGAAAACAACGATGTTACTTCTCTTCCCGATAGGTACGTTCTCCGTAGATGGAGACGAGATATTAGCCGGCACTACACAAGGCTAAAGATTAATTATAATGGATGGTTCACTACTGACGAACAAGTGAGATACGATCGTTTATCATGCGCATTTGGGAAACTAGCTGACGTGGTTTCGGGAGATGAACAAAAAACTGCGACGCTTCTACACTGGATTGAGTCTTACCTTCATGATTTGGATATCACAAAAACTTTGCCCAGCTTTAGGGAGTTGAAGGACTGTAATGCTACCATCCTGGATCCGAAATTCTCAAAAACTAAAGGAGCTCCAAGAAAATTGCGAAAAAAGAGCTCGATAGAAATGTCCTCAAAGAAACAGGTTATTGATCTTAAAATAATTTTTACTGCATGGTATATGATTGTATTGTTACTAATGCGCATTCTTTTTTTAGGGAGGAAAGAAATCTAATAAAAGCGGTCAATCGTCCCAATCAACTGCTGCGATTTTTGAAGCTAATACCCAAGAGTCTCACGACCAAATGATCTTTACTATGCCAATTTCGTCATATTCACAACTACTTCAAGGGTCATTCGATAGTAATCAAAACTAATTTTGTAATAATTTGAAGTTATGATCCTTTTGGAAATATTTGTAAGGTTGTGGTGCGTTTGTAATTTTTTGAAGTTATGGCTATTTTGGAAATATTTGTTAAGTTTATGGTCCTTTTTGAATCTTAAACATGCTGTTTACATTAACACAGCAAACATGCTGTTTACATTAAACATGCTGTTTGCAATAAAATGCTGTTGTAGTTTTATAAATGCCGTTTACATTAACACAGCAAAATAACCCCTTTTTGAATCTTAAACATTTCTCAATTATTACAAAATAACCCCAGTCACAATTGTGTAACACTTATAAGTTGTAGGGTCCATTCTAAAACAGCAGCACAACAAAAATCTTCAAAAACAGCAACACGGCAACACATTAACACAGCGAAAACTTCAAAAACTTCATAAACTTAACACTTCAACCAAAACAACAACACAACTTCAAAAATTCATACAAAGACTACAAAGAAATATTCATACAATACGGATCCTTTTCAAAGAACTAAATTCACAACTTATACATTATCCTAATGTTGATACATAACAATACAAAAACAACGCATAAAAGCCCAACAATCAATTGCCGCAATATAATCAATTCTCTATGGACGACGCTCAAGTCTCTAACTACTACTTGTAATGATTGTGTATGGGTGATGTGAGGTCCATTTCGTCCGCCCATACAAATCCTTTACAACGGCCACCAATCTACATACAATAAGAGCACGTCAAAAACAATACAATAAAGAGAAGAAAATGTAACTTGTTTTATATTTTACCTTCATACCACGACATCTCCAAAATTTACGTCCGGGATTTGATTGTGTTCGTGAAGTGAGTAGGGTCATGAGATCACCACAATTTCGGCAAAGCACTCCCTTCGATTCCGCGTCGCTAACACTCGAACACGACATCCTCCAAAAAAAAAAATACAAGTTTACTAATCAAGACCTTCAAAAAATTATAATGCAGCTTATGAGAAATTAAAATCGAAGCCAAAACATTTCATTCCCCAAAAATCAAGCTACACAGAGGATTTTCGAATACAACATCTCTTAGGCTTTTCGCACAACCTATAACATCAAGCTACTATAGAATAGAATACAACACCAAGCTATATATCAATAGAATCATTTCATTACAGAAATCAAAAAAAAAAAAGAAACAACATCGAAAGGAAAAAAATCTCAAATTTGGAAACGTACCGTAGGGGATAATTATTTGCTGGTGGCCGTCGAAGTTGAGGGAGGGGGATGATTAATTGTTGTGCAAATCGAATCGGCAAAGAGACGAAATTAGGGATTCAGTTTTGGAGGAGGAACGGATTTTGTGCAGGTTCTGATAAAATAAAGTGGGTTCAACCAGTCCTAACTGGAGGCAGAGTGGTATACCGCTATGGAAAAAGATAATTGGTATTGTCTTTTGCTACAATTAAAGAGGGTAAAATAGTCTTTTTGTTTTGTTAGTAAGAATTGTTAGTAAGTCTTATTAGTAAGTGTAGCAAGACCCATAATTAGAGGTGGTATTCGGGCCGGGCCCGGGCCGGTCCGGGCCGAGCTGCTAAAGCCCGCTCCATTTAAGGGCCGGGCCGGGCCGGACCTTCTTTTTTGGCCGCCAGCCGGTCTTTTTACAAACATAAGGCCCGGCCCACATCCCATTGTGTTCATGGGTCGGGCCATTGCTCACTGGCCGGCCGGCCGAGTTGAACATTTTTTTCTTCATTGTAAGCAGAAATTTTATTACAAAGACTAACAAAATGAACTCAACTTTATTATAAAGAAAGAACAACTCTCTCTCTCTCTCTCCCCCCCCCCTCTCCTCTCATTTTACTCCTCTTCAAGTTAATTGCGAAGTGCTCCTATAGTGCATCGGACTATTGTCGGGTGTGAAATGTTAGTGGACATAGAATCTTTGAAATGTACTCACCATCGTACGCCTCTTGACATAATAAGATGTGACTTACTAAATGAAAAGTGAATTTTGTACCTTTTTCAGGCTATAGATTGATAGGAAAGAAATAAAAACCCTATTGGACATTCCGTTCACGGTCTTTAGACGGGCTAAACGGATCGAGCCTTCCTTGCTCACGGCTAACACGGCTCGGGCCGGTCGCGGCGGTTTTAGGCGGGCGGCTGGCCCGGCCGGCCTAAAACAGCGCCTGGCGCCACATAACCTAAATGTACACGGGCCGGTCCGGGCCAAATAGTAAACGGGCCGATCCGGGCCGATTTTTTAGCGTGCCGGGCCGTGCCGGGCTGTTCTGCGACCGGCCCACATACCACCTCTACCCATAATTTATACACACTCGTTATCTCCCACTTACTACTGCTAATCCACGTGGGATAGTTGCAAAAATTGAAAAAAAAAAAAAGGCTTCGTTATCCTATCTAAACATAATATAACTTCATTGTTCTTTAGCATTTATTTCAACATTAGTAGCTCTCACTTTCGTTTATTGTTTCACGTCTGACACCCAATGATATATTCTTTTGGATGTTTCTTTATAAAATATGAGAGTTGTTCTTTCTTTATAATAAAGTTTTGGATGTTTTCTAATAAAATATTTAATTTGAATTTTTATTTTATAATAAAATATAACTTCATTGTTCTTAATTTTGATAACTAAAGTTTTGGATGTTTTCTAATAAAATATTTAATTTGAATTTTTATTTTATTATTAAAATATTTTGGTAAGTTAAGATACTAAAAAATATATAAATATAAAAATAATATTTATGCATATATAAATTAGATATTAAAAAATAAATATGTACATATTTGACCAATGAGGTTTAATTAATAATTTGCCAAATTTAGTTTTTTAAAAAGAATAAAATAATTCATTTGGTCAACTAAATAGATGCTCAAATTAAAGTGATGGTGTAAAAGGACATGAATAAAATACATACTTATTTTAAATATTTATTTAGTTATTCAATGAGTGGAGTATCATTGAAAATCAAGATGGATAGAAGATTTAAATAAATAAGAATCTAGAAAATAAAAAATACCACGTATGAGAGAGTTAACGTGGTGCTCCGGATACGTAATGATATCTCTCTCTCTCTCTCTCTATATATATATATATATATATATATATATAAAAATCATATATTAAATCAAATTTATTAATGCAAAAAAACTCGACAATTATACATATTAGTTAGGTTCAGCCATTCGGAGTTCCTCACCGCAGCAGAACACAACGAAAACCAAAAAGATGAGGCAAGGATTCAGCCACTCGAACCCGTTTATAATTTATATGACTGTACTAGTCCAAAATCTGACTTAAAGGTGAATTTACTACACATTTTCATCTCCAACCCATATACTGATACCCGAAACAATAAAGTTAGGGTTCAAATCATCTTAAATTTAAGCTGTTATAATAATTGGTTGTTACGTCTGGCTTTAAGAATTCCAAATTTGCTCAAATTATTATATTTTGATAAATAAATTAAATTAAACGTCAATACATTAGTCAAATTAATTTTTTAGTACAAAATATTTATATGGCCAACTTAATGATTTGCCAAATTATATTTTTAATAAAAATACTACTTGATGTATCCGAGCTGATCGGCCACCAAGAATCAGATTGCTCCATCAGTTCCAAGCTAGAAAACTACCGGAGTTCCTGCAGAAGACGACGGAATGGTCCCGGCACAAACTCTCCGAATTTGTTGGTCTAGACTTGGCAGGTCTACACCTGTTGGGGGTAGACTTGTAGGGACCGAGCTGCACCTAGTAGAGCTAGGCTCTGAGCTCCACTCTCCAAGTTTGTTGGTCTAGACTTGGCAGGTCTACACCTGTTGGGGGTAGACTTGTAGGGACCGAGCTGCACCTAGTAGAGCTAGGCTCTGAGCTCCACTATCCAAGTTTGCTGGTCTAGACTTGGCAGGTCTACACCTGTTGAGGGTAGACTTGTAGGGACCGAGCTGCACCTAGTAGAGCTAGGCTCTGAGCTCCACTCTCCAAGTTTGCTGGTCTAGACTTGGCAGGTCTACACCTGTTGGGGGTAGACTTGTAGAGACCGAGCTGCACCTAGTAGAGCTACGCTCTGAGCTCCACTCTGAGCTCCACTCTCCAAGTTGTATACTAGGTCGGTGGGACCTATTGGAACTTCACACAATAAGCTGGGTCTTTAGTAATCGGACTTTGTTCCGCTATTTTGAGATGAACCGCAATAAACCGGACAGGTATATTTTGGGTCATATCAGCCAGTCTCCCCTACTCTAGTCGAGCAAAGAATGAGACCGAGTAGAGTATACTAAATATTTAGACCTAGAAATAAAAAGTTTTGTCCCGATTTCTATCCAAACCACCACGTGTGTTCTTTTTACCCCATAACTATAAGATGATATGAAATTTTCTTGAAGAATTTCACCTTGCAGTAATGGATAATGATTAAAACTTATCTCCAAGGAAAATTCATGGCTGATAAAAACTTATATTTGCAGCTAATGAAAGAATACGTGTTTGGTTGAATCCAGGTATAAATAATAAGTCTCACATCTCAACTCAATGAATGACTCGATGTCACTCGTTCCCACAGACGGCGCCACTAGATGTCTCCGAGCTGATCGGCCACCAAGAATCAGATTGCTCCCTCTGTTCCGAGCTAGAAAACCACCGGAGTTCCTGCAGAAGACGCCGGAATAGTCCCGGCACAAACTCTCCTATGCTTAAGATGGAACAGGTTTATGGAGAAATCCAAATGTAATGTGTGTATGTATGTTTTCTTCACTTGTCCTGAAGGAGGACAGGCCTTCCGAAATCGTGCCTTTGATTTGGGGAGATCCCTGATTTTCAGGAGTATGTCCCTGAAAATCAGGGATTCTACTTTTATGATGAAATCCCAGCTTTCTAGGGACCTTGTCCTATTTGAGCTGAACTCTTTCTAGCTTGCCTAATTGACGATGCCGAGGTCTTTCTAGTTATGAGCTCAGAAAATAGACTTGGGGGTCGGATCTCCTTTTCGGGAAAGTTCTTCTCTGGGAATGCCGAGCTCATCCGCCCTCCGACCTACTCCAGGTCGGTAGTTCAGTTGGGTTTGCTTAAGAGCTGGGTTTAGTGGACCAAGTTCTTTAACAGACCTGAATATGATGTCATCTAGGATAGCTGACATGTGGGATGACCTGCTGGTCTAGACCTGGCAGGTCTATACCTGTTGGGGGTAGACTTGTAAGGACCGAGTTGCACCTAGTAGAGCTAGGCTCTGAGCTTCACTCTCCAAGTTTGCTGGTCTAGACTCGACAGGTCTACACCTGTTAGGGGTAGACTTTTAGGGACCGAGCAGAACTTCACTCTCCAAGTTTGCTGGTCTGACTTGGCAGGTCTATACCTATTGGGGGTAGACCTGTAGGGACCGAGCTGCACCTAGTAGAGCTAGGCTCTGAGCTCCACTCACCAAGTTTGCTGGTCTAGACTTGGCAGGTCTACACCTGTTGGGGGTAGACTTGTAGGGACCGAGCTACACCTAGTAGAGCTAGGCTCTGAGCTCCACTCTCCAAATTGTATACTAGGTCGGTGGGACCAACTGGAACTTCACACAATAAGCTGGGTCTTTAGTAATCGGACTTTGTTCCGCTATTTCGAGATGAACCGCAATAAACCGGGCATGTATATTTTGGGTCATATCAGTCAGTCTCCCCTACTCCAGTCGAGCGAAGAATAAGACCGAGTAGAGTAGACTAAACATATTTTTTTAATCCATAAGCACAAAAGTTAAGCTCTAAAACATGACAAGACCCAATGCAGTTGTTCATCTTGTAGCTAATGAACAAAGCTAAGAGTACAATAAGGGGCCTCATAGACACATTGTCTTACACTCGTGATGTAGATGGGGCGATCTTAAGATCGAGGTGCTGATAGGCTAAGCCAAGACCAAGAGAAAAGGATTCCGAGCTGAGGGCTTCTATACCGAGAGACCTAGCAGAGGCCAAAATAATAAGAGGCCGAGCTGAGCAATGTATATTGAGGGCAGCTCACCCGATCAAATTTTTGGGCATGTCACTCAATCTCCAAATTTGAGGGCAGTTCACCCGATCAAATTTATGGTCAGGTCACCCAGTCTTCATATTTGAGGGCAACTCACCCGATCAAATTTTTGGGCAGGTCACCCAGTCTTCAAATTTGAGGGCAGCTCACCCGATCAAATTTATGGGCAGGTCACCCAGTCTTCAAATTTGAGGGCGACTCACCCGATCAAATTTATGGCAGGTCACCCAGTCTTCAAATTTGAGGGCGGCTCACCCGATCAAATTTTTGGGCAGGTCACTCAGTCTTGAAATTTGAGGGCAGCTCATCCGATCAAATTTATGGGCAAGTCACCTAGTCTTCAAATTTGAGGACGGCTCACCCGATCAAATTTATGGGCAGGTCACTCAGTCTTCAAATTTGAGGGCAGCTCACCCGATTAAATTTATGGGCAGATCACCGAGTCTTCAAATTTGAGGGCGGCTCACCCGATCAAATTTTTGGGCAGGTCACCCAGCCTTCAAATTTGAGGGCAGCTCACCCGATCAAATTTATGGGCATGTCACCTAGTCTTCAAATTTGAGGGCAGCTCACCCGATCAAATTTATGGGTATGTCACCCAGTCTTCAAATTCGAGGGCAGTTCACCCGATCAAATTTATGGGCAGGTCACCCAGTTTTCAAAATTATGGGCAGCTCACCCGATCAAATTGATGGGCAGGTCAGCCAGTCTTCAAATTTGAGGGCAGCTCACCCGATCAAATTTATGGGCAGGTCAACTTCAAATTTGTGGGCATGTCACACAGTCATCAAATTCGAGTGCAGTTCACCCAATCAAATTTATGGGCAGGTTACCCAGTCTTCAAATTTGAGGGCAGCTCACCCGATCAAATTTATGTGCAGGTCACCTAGTCTTCAAATTTGAGGGCAGGTCACCCGATCAAATTTATGTGCAAGTCACCCAATCTTCAAATTTGAGGGCAGTTCACCCTATCAAATTTATGGGCAGGTCACCAAGTCTTCAAATTTGAGGGCAGTTTACCCGATCAAATTTATGGGCAGGTCACCCAGTCTTCAAATTTGAGGGCAGTTCACCCGATCAAATTTATGGGCAGGTCACTCAGTCTTAAAATTTGAGGACAGTTCATCCAATTAATTTTTTGGGCAGGTCACCGAATCTTCAAATTTGTGGGCACTTTACCCGAAATAAAGCTGACGTATAACTGCGATTTTAGATCTTTTAATTTAGACCTAAAAATAAAAAGTTTTGTCCCAATTCCTATCCAAACCAACACATCTGTTCTTCTTACCCCATAACTATAAGAAGATATGAAATTTTCTTGAAGAATTTCACATTGCAGCAATGGATAATGATTAAAACTTATCTCCAAGAAAAATTCATGGCTGATAAAAACTTATCTTTGCAGCTAATGAAAGAATCCGTGTTTGGTTGAATCCAGGTATGAATAATAAGTCTCACATCTCAACTCAATGAATGACTCGATGTTACTCGTTCCCACAGACGGCGCCACTTGATGTATCCGAGCTGGTCGGCCACCAAGAATCAGATTTCTCCATCTGGTCCAAGCTAGAAAATCACTGGAGTCCCCGCAGAAGACGCCGGAATGGTCCCGACACAAACTCTCCGATGCTTAAGCTGGAACAGATTTTTGGAGAAATCCAAATGTAATATGTGTGTGTTTTCTTCTCTTGGCATGAAGGAGGACAGACCTTCCGATATTTATAGAAGAGAGGGGAACTTGTCCCAGAAATCCTGCCTTTGATTGGGGGAGATCCCTGATTTTCAGGGGTATGTCCTTGAAAATCAGGGATTTTACTTTTATGATGAAATCCCAGCTTTCCAGGGACCTTGTCCTATTTGAGCTGGACTCTTTCTAGCTTGCCTAATTTACGATGCCGAGGTCTATCTAGTTATGAGCTCAGAAAATAGATGTGGGGGTCGGATCTCTTTTTCGGAAAAGTTCTTGTCTGGGAATGCCGAGCTCATCCGCCCTCCGACCAATTCCAGGTCGTTAGGTCAGTTGGGTTTGCTTAAAAGCTGGGTTTAGTGGACCAAGTTCTTTAACAGACCTGAATATAATGTCATCTAGGAGAGCTGACCTGTAGGATGACCTGCTGGTCTAGACCTGGCAGGTCTACACCTGTTGGGGTAGACTTGTAGGGACCGAGTTGCACCTAGTAGAGCTAGGCTCTGAGCTCCACTCTCCAAGTTTGCTGGTCTAAACTCGGGAGGTCTACACCTGTTGGGGGTACACTTGTAGGGACCGAGCTGCACCTAGTAGAGCTAGGCTCTGAGCTACACTCTCCAAGTTTGCTGGTCTAGACTTGGCAGGTCTACACCTATTGGTGGTAGACTTGTAGGGACCGAGCTGCACCTAGTAGAGCTAGGCTCTGAGCTCCACTCTCCAAGTTTGCTGGTCTAGACTTGGCAGGTCTATACCTGTTGGGGGTAGACTTGTAGGGACCGAGCTCCACCTAGTAGAGCTAGGCTCTGAGCTCCACTCTCCAAGTTGTATACTAGGTCAGTGGGACCTACTGGAACTTCACACAATAAGCTGGGTCTTTAGTAATCGGACTTTGTTCCGCTATTTCGAGATGAACCGCAATAAACTGGGCAGGTATATTTTGGTTCATATCAGCCAATCTCCCCTACTCTAGTCAAACTCTAGTCGAGCGAAGAATGAGATCGAGTAGAGTAGACTAAATATTTATTTTTTATTTTTTTAATCTATAAGCGCAAATAAGCTCTAAACCATGACAAGACCCAATGCAGTTGTTCATTTTGTAGCTGATGAACAAAGCTAAGAGTACAATAAGGGACCTCATAGACACACTGTCTTGGACTCGTGATATAGATGGGGCGATCTTAAGATCGAGGTGCTAATAGAATAAGCCAAGACCAAGAGGAAAGGATTCCGAGCTGAGGCCTTCTATACCGAGAGACCTGGCAGAGGGCAAAATAATAAGAGGCCGAGTTGAGCAAGCTATATATTGAGGGCAGTTCACCCGATCAAATTTTTGGGCAGGTCATCCAATCTTTAAATTTGAGGGCAGTTCACCCGATCAAATTTATGGGTACGTCACCCAGTCTTCAAATTTGAGGGCAGCTCACCCGATCAAATTTATGGGCAGGTCACACAGTCTTCAACTATGAGAGCAGCTCACCTGATCAAATTTTTGGGCAGGTCACCCAGTCTTCAAATTTTTGGGCAACTCACCCGATCAAATTTTTGGGCAAGTCACCCAGTCTTCAAATTTGAGGGCAGCTCACCCGATCAAATTTATGGGCGGTCACCCAGTCTTCAAATTTGAGGGCAATTCACCCGATTAAATTTATGGGCAGGTCACCCACTCTTCAAATTTGAGGGCAGCTCACCCGATCAAATTTATGGGCAGGTCACCCAGTCTTCAAATTTGAGGGCAGCTCACCCGATCAAATTTTTGGGCAGGTTACCCAGTCTTCAAATTTGAGGGCAGCTCACCCGATCAAATTTATGGGCAGGTCACTCAGTCTTGGAATTTGAGGGCAGTTCACCCCATGAAATATGGATAGGTCAGCCGGTCTTCAAATTTGAGGGCAGTTCACCCGATCAAATTTTTAGGCAAGTCGCCCAGCCTTCAAATTTGAGGGCGACTCACCCGATCAAATTTATGGATAGGTCACCCAGTCTTCAAATTTGAGGGCAGCCCAGAAACAGTATCGAGGTATGACTGGGTCTTTACTTTATTTAACTGCTTCTAGACCCGACATTATGTTCGCTACTTGTCTTTGTGCTAGATTTCAAGCTAATCCGAAAGAGTCTCATCTTACTGCTTGCAAATGCATTTTTCGATATTTACAAGGTACTGCTGGTTTAGGTCTGTGGTATCCATCAAGCATCGATTTTGAACTTTTTGCATATAGTGATGCTGATTTCGGTGGATGCAAAATTAATAGAAAAAGCACCACTGGAACTTGTCATTTCATGAGTTCGTATATAATTTCATGGGGTAGTAAGAAACAAATTAGTGTAGCTACTTCCACAGCTGAAGCAATATATGTAGTTGCGGGAAGTGCATGTGCACAAGTTTTGTGGATTAAAAATTAATTACAAGATTATGGCATTTCTCTTAAAAATACTCCTATTTTTTTCGATAATACGAGTGTCATAAATTTAAGCAAAAATCCTATCTTGCATAGTAGGACAAAACACATTAAAATCCATCACTATTTTATTCATGACCATGTCCAAAATGGGAATGTGCGTCTCCAATTTGGAGGTACTACTGAATAATTGGCAGACATTTTCACAAAACCATTACCCGAAAATTCATTTAATTTTATTCGGTTAAATTTAGGAATGGAACATGTTAATCAATTTTAAAAATTACATAAGTCATCATATACAGCAAGAAGGTCATAAGAAACGAAGATGTCATCAGAAGAAAGTCACGATTCATATGGTATGGCTTACGACCGCTATCTCACAAGAACAACGTATGTAAATGACATTACGTATGTTACACGTTGAAGGGTTACGTACGTAACGCAGTACAGAATTTCGGACAGAAAGTTTGGGTACTTCATTACGGCCGCTATATGTTTGTATAACGTACGTTATATGCTCCTTGTTACGGCTGCTATATACCTTTACGTACGTAACGTGCTATTTATTGGAACTTAATACCCGATCTGCTGAGAAGAAATTCTCATTTCCCATCTCTCAAAACCTAATTTTCGGTCGCCCCTCTTCATAAAAACCTCCGATTCAGTCTCAAAATCATCCGAATCATGCCGAATTCAAGAGCAGGGAAGAAGAGGAAAAGAGATACATGATCCAATCTGTCAGGCACATCCAAATTCGTTACTCCTCAGGCTGAAAAGATCTACAAAGAGGTTCTCATTGACGAAGAGGTAACTCCTAGTCATCATTTTGATTTCGAATCTCTAAATTCAATTGGGGTGAATATAGAAGAATTTTTTGATATGGTTGGGATTAACAAGTTCGTTTATTTTGCTCGTCCAATTTTTGAAGATTGTGTTAGAGAATTCTATGCCAATTTTCAACAAGTTATGATTCGGAAGGATTGGTTGTTATTCAATCTATGGTTCAAGGCAAATCTATCTCGTTTGATGCTAAGAAATTATTGTAATTGTTTGGATTACCGAATGAAGGACTTATTTGTGCCGGAAATCTTATTCCGGATGATGAAGTTGCCAATGATGATTTATTTGGCGATGAGCATGAAACTTTAAACGAATTTACTGTTAGAGACTTTCTTAAGTCTCATGCTGTGCTCGAAGTTAACTCCGACAAGTTTTGAGAACAATGACTTTGGGTTAGATATTCGTTTATTACATGATGCTGTCACTCGCTCATTAATGCCGAAGGTCAATGCACAACAACGCTTAGTTAACATTGATATGGAGATTATTTATCATGTATTAAACGATCATCAAGTTAACTTCGCTCGAGTTGTTATGAAATGGTTTGTTGAGAAAGGATCTATTTTTCACCAGAAAGTATATATGAGAAAAGATCGACAAAGAAAATCTGGGATGCCGTTTGGATCCGTATTGACTAGAATTTCTGAGGATGCTGGAATTGACTTTTCAGGTCTACATGAGATAGAAATTCCCAAGGGGAATATGGTTCATGGAGGAACCATTCGTACGATGAAATATGTACAAACTCAGAATCGATGTTAGATTTACATGGCCTATTTACGGGACAGTAACTCTCTTGTGGATGATGGTGCCTTACCTCGTCTTGAGGATCATATCTTTGTGAGAGGCCCTCAGGCTGAGAGATCACGTATTCATGTTCCTACTTCTCAGGCTGGTCCATCTCACGCGAGTAGGACAGGTTCTTCTTCATCCACCTTACTTGAAGCTAGAGTTGGTAATTTAGAAAGAAAGTTGGAGAATGTCCAGCTTCGAGTCAGAAGGACGGAGTCGATGGTTGAAAATATTTGCACTCACATTGGAATTTCCATGCCTCCTCCGCCTTCAGCCGACCTTGATTAGTAGATGTTCTTCACGTTGATGATTATCCAGTTTTCTTAAGACCGACATTTTCATCATGCATCTCTCTTTTTATTTTTTTTGGATACTTGATTTCATAATTTGGTTTGTATGTTTGAATTCGTGATTTGGTCATTATGTCTGTATGGTTGTATATTTTTCGTGATTTGGTTACTTTATCTCATGCTTTATTAACCATGATCTTCTGCCTTGAGTTATTCGCATTGCAGGTTCTCTTATCTTTTTGTTACTGATAAAAAGGGGGAGAAAATATGTTGAGTTTTTGAAATCTTTGAAATATTATCTATTGTTCAAATTAGGGGGAGAATTATTGTCAGGGGGAGCTTTTCGTATTGTTTTTAAAAATTCTATCGACCCTCAAAATTTTGTCTTAAAAAACTCATATGTAAATTTGTCATCATCAAAAAGGGGGAGATTGTTGGAACAAATGTTTTTCATAACACATTTTGAATATTTTGATGATGTTTTAAAAGGCAAAATTAATATTCCATATTTTCATTGCATAACGTACGTAACACTAACATTCATATTAAGTGTTTTGAATACAGGTAACATGCGTAATATATATCATATAACGTACGTAATATTCAAAAATCAGCCCGTTGCAAGGAGTCGACAAAGTAAGTCATCGACCGTTGCAATAAAGTCATCTGATCCTACGGATATGAGACCAAACATAACGTACGTAATGCGTTGATGCATAACGTACGTAACAGGTTTCAGCCAGGGGTCTGTCCATTTTCTTATGCAACATTACGGCCGTTACACCTAAGGTGTAACGTACGTTACATGGCTTACGTCCGTAATGTAGGTTACTTAGCGTACGTAACATAAGCCTACTATTACAACGGGAAAATGGCTCCAAGAGGCTATAAATACATGACATCCAAGGTGTTGGAGATACACAAGAATACACAAGAATATACAAGCATACACAAGCAATTTCTGAGCATATCAAGCTATCATTATACTTTGAAAAGATTATTCTGATACGAGAAGAATAATTCTATCAATACGATATCTACATTCTTGTATCAATGTAAGCTATCTATTGTAAAGACGAGTTTATTTACATGCAACTTTTGTTGAGTTATGTGAGGTTGTCTTGTATCCTTAAAAACAAGAGAGATTATAGTGAGGTTGTTCTTGAGCCCGGAAATCAAGAAACTGTAAAGTTAGGCACTAATCTTGAAAGTGTTATTGTAAGAGTTGGCACTAAACTAGTGTTGGGTTTTCCATGCATCGAATACAAAATAATCGGAGTAAAAACGCGGCGGAATAGTAAATATGAAAACTTAATTTAGGATCTCATGCAGTAATTTAATTGTTTGATTAAAGGGTTAATCGAATTACCTTAATCCGATTGAACAGTTTTAGATCCGGACTAGAAGCAGATGAATATCTCCTTCCTATTTTGGTGATCCACACACGAACAATTCCACAAGCCGGATTGCTAGATCCTTACGAATAATATTGATAAATAGTACAACACAAGTTCCTTACTAGAAGGATTGCACTATTGATCAAGATCAACTAAGGGAAGAGGATTAGACGACCGACTTCGTTCTCCTACAGTAGGAAGTATAGGGCCGTTTTTTTTTCTTGTTCTTGAAGGGGGCGATTTTTAGGTCTTGTTTTCCAATGACAACTCCTTGTCCAAGACCTTATATTTATACTAAATAAACCCTAGAGTCAAACTCTAGTATTTGCTTAGTTTCCCCTCAACTTATTACATAATACAATATATATAATATCCAATATTATATATAACTTATTATTTAATCTCCTCTTAAATATAATATCCAATATTATATTTATTATTCCCAGTTGATATTTATTCCTGCTTGTCTATAATTATCGTACGTGCGACCCAAAAGACTTATATTATGTTGGCAATTATTTAATACCGTATTAAATAATAAATCATAAGCGGCCTATAGCAAGACATTATGATTACTCAAATAATATAAGTTAATAGTCCATTAAACCTTTTAACGTGTCAAATCCCTTTGTCACGCGATATTATATTTGAACTAAGTCATGGAGTCTGTCATACTTATTTATGTTCAAATACTTTCTCGATCTTAAGTAGACTGATTGAATCAAATGACTCTTCATTTGAGCATGGCCATACATTTCCTTCAGTCCTACTTATCGAAGGGCCCAACAGATATCTCTCTCACTTAAGAGAAGGACAAATCCCCATCTTGATTATTCATTTCCCTCTACATGACTCCCACTAATCTCGATCGCTAACCTTTATGATCACCATGTTTCAGCTGACGTTGGATTACTCAAGGCATAGCAGTTATCATGTTGGAATCTATGATAATCTGAGGTTCAAGGATTTATTGACATACTGTTATATTGCGATTCACTTATGACATTTCCATGCAGTGATCTCAATGCGGGTATGTCCAGTATTGGTTCTCCAACCAATACCCATAAGATTGATCCGTACCATACGCATAATCATCCGATGATTATCAATCAAACTTATACTAGTATATTAATCACTTGAGTCTCTACTCAA
The DNA here is from genome assembly GCA_033398695.1 of Orobanche coerulescens. Lineage (NCBI taxonomy): Eukaryota > Viridiplantae > Streptophyta > Magnoliopsida > Lamiales > Orobanchaceae > Orobanche > Orobanche coerulescens. The sequence continues at coordinate 140,030,712 of CM065809.1, read as the reverse complement.
CACGATTATACCAGGGACATTTGAATAATCTTATTATTCGTGAATAACTATTATTCGATTATTATAATATTAAAATATGCACACATTATAATAATCAATGAGAAATAAATGATATCAAATAACTTTATTTATATGTGACAATTACAAATCTAGGCACATTGAATGTACTAGGGCACTTATCCTAACAATCTTCCACTTGCACTAGGACTATTCATTCATGACTTTTAGTCCTATCGCTCTAGCATGCTCAACATGCTTTCCTTGTGAGAGAGGCTTGGTAAGTGGATCTGCAACATTCTCTTCCATTGCTACTTTGCATATTGTAATATCTCCTCGTCTGACGATCTCTCTGACTAGGTGATATTTTCTGAGTATATGTTTGGAATTATGATGGGACCTAGGCTCTTTAGCTTGTGCAATAGCACCATTATTATCACAATAAAGGCTTATAAGACCCTGGATAGTCGGCACCACTCCTAGTTTGGTAACGAACTTCTTGGTCCTTACGGCTTCCTTAGCTGCATCCGATGTTGCCAGGTACTCAGCTTATGTAACAGAATCAGCAACCGTGCTTTGCTTGGAACTCTTCCAACTCACAGCACCTCCATTCAATACAAACACATAACTAGTTTGCAATTTGAAATCGTCTCTGTTGGTTTCGAAACTTGCATCGGCGTAACCTCTTACAGCCAGTTCGTTTCCCACCCCTCCATAAACTAGGAAATCATTCTTAGTTCTTCTCAAGTACTTTAGGATGGTTTTCACTGCTGTACACTGACATTCACCTGGATTCGATTGGTATCGACTTGTCATGCTAAGGGCAAACGATACATCTAGTCGAGTATAAATCATGGCATACATGATCGATCCAATGGCTGAAGCGTATGGTATCTTGCTCATGCGGGCTCACTCATCAGGAGTCGAAGGACTCGAGTCTCACTCAGATGAATGTCATGTGACATTAGCAAGAGTCCTCTCTTGGAGTTTTGCATATTGAATCTCTTCAATATTTTATTAATGTAGGTACATTGACTCAGACCAATCAATCTCTTTGATCTCTATAGATCTTTATCCCAAGAATGTAAGCAGCTTCTCCTTAGTCTTTCATTGAGAAACAACTTCCCAACCAAGTCTTGACTGTCTGCAAGGTGGGAATGTCATTTCCAATGAGTAATATGTCATCTACATATAAGACTAAGAAAACAACTATTCTCCTACTAACCTTCTTTTACACACATGGTTCATCTTCATTTTGAATGAACCCAAACTCTTTGACAGTTTCATCAAAATGAAGATTCCAGCTCCGAGAAGCCTTCTTCAACCCATAAATAGATCTTTGAAGCTTGCAAACCTTTTTAGAATTTTCTAGATGAACAAAACCTTCAGGTTGTGTCATGTACACATCCTCGAGTAAGTTTCCATTAAGGAAAGCTGTTTTGACATCCATTTGCCATATTTCATAATCATAGTATGCGGCAATGGCATATAAAATTCTAATTAATTTAAGCATGACTACTGGCGAAAAGGTCTCATCATAGTCAACACCATGAATCTGTCTATAACCTTTTACCACTAGTCTAGCTTTATAGGCTTGTTGATTATCATCCATGTCTTTTACCACTAGTCTAGCTTTATAGGCTTGCTGATTATCATCCACTCTGTCAGGTGGATCTATCAAGTTCCAAACTTGATTGTCATACATGGACTGCATCTCTGACTTCATGGATTTTAGCCATTCCTCGGATTTTGGTCCTGAAACAGCTTCTATATAGCTACTAGGCTCATCATCTATGAGCGATGTGTCATCATCCTCTGTTACGAGATAACCATATCTCTCAGCTTCATGTCGCATCTTATTAGATCTGCGATAGACTTGTGTGCTTTGAACGGGTTCTTCAACTAATTGTTGAGCCTGTTCGATTTCCATTGGTGAAGCAATGTCTTCTTGTGGTTCTGGAGTTTCCTCGAGAATTACTCTTCTCCCACTGTCTCTTTTAGAAATAAATTCCCTTTCTAAGAATACAGCATTTCGAGCAACAAACACTTTGTTCTCAATGGGCTTATAAAAGTAATATTCTTTAGTTTCCTTAGGATATCCCACTAATAAACATCTTTCAGATTTGGCTGCCAGTTTGTCAAACACTTGGCATATTATGAACGCTTCGCAACCCCAGATCTTTAGAAAAGACAAGTTTGGTCTCTTACCAGCCCATTTCTCAAATGGTGTCTTTTCAACTGCTTTAGATGGAACACGATTAAGGGTGAATGCTACTGTTTCTAAGGTGTGGACCCAAAATGATAATGGAAGCTCTGTTCAACTCATTATTGATCGAACCATATCTAATAAAGTTCGATTCCTCCTCTCGGACACTCCGTTATGCTGAGGTGTTCCGGGAGGAGTAAGTTGCGAAATAATTCCACAACTCCTAAGATGATCATCGAATTATTAGCTCAAGTATTCGCCACCTCGATCCGATCAAAGGGCTTTAATTATCTTTCCAAGTTGATTCTGTACTTCATTTTGGAATATTTTGAACACTTCAAAAGATTCATGTTTATACTTCATAAGATAAACATATCCATATCGGCTAAAATCATCGGTAAATGTAATGAAGTATTGGTATCCGCCTCTAGCATGAGTGCTAAGAGGTCCGCATACATCAGTATACTTAGGCCTAATAAATCACTAGCCCTTTCTCCATGACCGGTGAAAGGATTCTTCGTCATCTTGCCTAACAAACAAGATTTGTATGTCCCATATGATTCATAGTCAAAAGAGTCTAAAAGTCCATCATTATGGAGTTTAGACATACTGTTATATTGAGATTCATTTATGACATTTCCATGTAGTGATCTCAATGCGGGTCTGTCCAGTATTGGTTCTCCAACCAATACCCATAAGATTGATCCATACCATATGCATAATCATCCGATAATTATCAATCAAATTTATACTAGTATATTAATCACTTGAGTCTCCACTCAACGCGATTGTACCAGGGACATTTGAATAATCTTATTATTCGTGAATAACTATTATTCGATTATTATAATATTAAAACATGCACACATTATAATAATCAACGAGAAATAAATGATATCAAATAACTTTATTTATATGTGACAATTACAAATCTAGGCACATCGAATGTCCTAGGGCACTTATCCTAACAACTAGAAACTGCATTCAAAGTTTTAGAAAAGTCCTAGTCATAACACTAGGTAGGGGACGTAGGCTGGTTTATAGACGAACCTCTCGAACAATTTTGTGTGTTCTTTCTTTTCCGCACTTCTATTACTTCGATTAATAGTGTCCGCACAAGAAGAGTTCAAAACTCTACTCCGCACTATTCAGCCCCCCTTCTAGTGGCGGTACCAATCCAACAGTACCCTGACCTCAAATCTATCTTCGAGAATACTACACAACCTCCAAACTGGTTAAATAAATCTTAGATTCAGGAAAGTGGATACTTGTTCTTTATCATGAGTCACTTCAACTCACGATAATCAATACGCATCCTCATGCTTCCATTCTTCTTCTTTACGAATAACACATGTGCTCCCCAAGGTGAGACGCTTGGTCGAATATAGCCCATATTGAGTAACTCATGAATCTGCACCTTCAGTTCTTGTAGTTCATTTGGCGCCACCATGTACGGGCCTCTGATATAGGGGCTGCATCAAGCACCAAGTCAATTGTAAACTCTACTTGTCTATCCGGTGGAACACTCGACAAGTTCTCCAGAAACATGTATGAATAATTCTTTATAATATAGACGTCTTCGACCGTTTTCTACGGATTTGACTCTCCCATGATATTCACCAAATATCTTAGACAATTGCCCTTACACAACATCTTCGTTGCTTTCATGGCTGATATCATTGGAGGGGATTTTCTACGCTCAACACCTTGGAAAACCACCTCTACACCGACTTTGGATGCAAGACCATGCTCTTCATTGTGCAATGCAAACCCACATCATACTTATCCAACCAATCCATTCCCAAGCCTACATCAAAGTTATTCATCTCTAATAGGTATAGATCGGCTAGATATAAGTGTTCATTTATCTTTGTGGTTATACTGTTAGCTTTATCATCAGCAGAAATTACTTCTCCTGCTGGTATACTAACTTCGAGTCTTTCTGAAGTTTTTCTACTTCTAAACCCAGTCATGCTAAACATATTTTTAGAGATAAATGAATGGGATGCGCCAGTATCAAATAACACCAAAACAGCAATTCCAGCAATAGATAACATACCTGACATCGTCTCGGGCCTCTCCTTGTTAATCTCGGGTAGACTGTACATACGAGCCTTTCCTCTGTAACCTTGATTCTGTACCCTCATATCTGGGCCATTATTCTTCTGTGGGCACTAGGAGACCATGTGTCCTTCTTCATGTCAACGATAACATATTCTGTCCTTGCATGCAAATCCCCTGGTGTCTTTTCCCACACTTGGATCAAGTTGGGTAGTCATACCGTGCCATTGGTCTAGACGGCCCTTCCTTAACACTCTTCTTGTTGTTATTATTGTTACTCCGTCCCTACCACTGTAACACCCCGAGATATTCGGAATAATTACAGCGCCGTAAACCCTTTAAGTAAGGATTTACAAGGCTAAATAAAAGAAATGTAAATATAATTCAACCTTACAACAGAAGTTCAAAATACAGAGCTGGTTCAACTGATCCAAAGAGTTAACTTATACAACCATATCGAAAATGACATTATTAAAACACACGTACTCGAGTACTAAAGTGAACCAAGAAGACAAATCATAACAACAATAAACATCAACCACATCATTGAGCCGTTTCATCGTCCTGTCGGTACTGTGATTGCTTCCCCGCTCCTCGGCTACCTGAACATCAGAACAATGTCCACCCCCGAAGGGGTTAGCAAAACAATGCTAGTACAAGTATCATAATACATAAATCATCAGTGCATCATAAAACATGCAAAACGGACTTCCGTCATCGGAATCCAACGATGTGAATCCTCACGATTCCATCAACACAATACAGGGTAATCCAGCGATCCAGCGCCCTTGGTATAGATCCCCATGATGATCCCGTCGGACCAACGCATGGTGGAAAAGCCGTCCAGCGATCCAGTGCCCTCAACATAGATCCCCATGATGATCCCGTCGGACCAACGCATGGTGGACATTCGATCCAGCGCCCTCAGCATAGATCCTCATGACCCCCCGGATCATTTATACCATAAACCAATCAAATATGCATACATATATGCATTTCAATATGTTCATCAATACGAACAATTAACAACGAATATCACGAGAAATTAAAGAAATAAATCTCATATTCGACAACATGAACAAAACCATATCCATGATCAAAGTTCCAATATAAATCAAACTCAACATATGATACTTGCCTCGAAAAAGGCAAGAATGAAATACTCCAACAAACGACACGCGTCCATATGCCACCGCCCCTCGATCGTCCCCTATGCAAGGCTCGGACCTAAGAAATAATAAAGAATTCCTCTCAAGTCGTACGAATGTCTAACAATCCGGTTTACGACCGCAAGCTCTAAAAATGAATTCTGCCTGAACTACCTAGCGCGCGCTACGTACTCTACGTAACGTGCGCTAAGCCTGCCTGTTAACGTACGCAAATGACCAAGTCTAGCGTACGCTAGCCGTGGTAATCGATTCTCCTCTCGATCACCGATCGTCTTGCTCGATGACATAACGTTACGCATTACCAAACATAGCGTACGTTACTCATTCCCGATAGCGCACGTTAATATGCCTATCTTAGCATGCGCTAACTGTGCATGGCAGTTTACTACTGGGCAGAAAACTTGAGCTAAAGGTGATGAAACTCATGAAATCTTCAGTTTTAATACATGCCATCTCCGTGCATATCATGCTCATACGGTTTGTGAAAGATCTTTACGTATTAAATGACTACGAGACACAAGGATACGTATCATCATTACAACACCATAATTCATCTTTGATCTTCAAGAAAATATCCTAAGTTCAATCCATTTCATGTCCCAAAACGTATGATTCCTTTATGTAAGGACATAAGAACTTGGTAATCTCCATATACTGGTCATAATCGGTTTTGAAGATACATGAATATGCTTAGGAGTCCATATACTAAAAAGGTTCAATGGATTATACGATGAATAAGTGCCGAAACGTCAAAAATATCCTTCTAACACATGATGTTCGACTACTAACGAATTTAACTGACTAGATAATCCAAAATCATGATCAAAACGTCCTTCAGAATATTACTAATATTGGTGAAGAATCACCTACCTCAAAGTAGTGAAGAACACGAAGGAACTAGAAGAAATCCAACACCGAGAGCTTGAACAACAATCTCCAATGATCTACAATCTTCGACTCGAGCTAGGATGCTGATATGAAGGGTTTAGGATGAAGAGAGTAATTCTCTAAGTCCAATGATTCGGATGTGGGAAGTGAAAAGACTGAAAATACGAAAAAGGATGCTGTCCTATTTATAGAAAGTGGTTATTAGCGCGCGCTAGTCCATATTCATAGCGTGCGCTAACGGCTTACTGAATTCACTGTACTCATCATTTAGCGTGCGCTATCCTCATATCAGTAGCGTGCGCTACCGCGTTGACTTGGCTTTTTTCCCGAAAGCCGTCCAAGTTCATCCCGACATAATCCGATCGAGATCCGCAGCCGATCTCACCTACCGCCCTGTCTCAATCATGCTGACTACGTGTAGCGCGCACTAAGGTTCATACATAGCGTGCGCTACGGATCCAAATTAGTGTACGCTACATATAGTCGATAGCGTGCGCTACATGCGCAGAATCACAATTTAGATCACATTCATGAAATCATGTGCTCAACAACACCGGATCATGAAATACGGAGAATAATACTCAGATCAAAATGCAACAATTACAATATCACAAGGTTCAATTACATATCAGAAATCTCGGGTATTACATCCTTCCTCCCTAAAAAGAAGTTTCGTCCCGAAACTTAAGATGAAAACAACTCTGGATATCTAGTCTTCATACTGTCCTCCGTTTCCTAAGTGGCCTCTTCAACTCCGTGTCGTGACCATTGTACTTTAACCAAGTGTATTAGTTTATTCCTCAATTGTTTGATCCGACTCTCAAGTATCTTGATTGGTCTCTCTTCGAAGGTGCCGTCATTCGCTATCTCGATCTCATCGAACTCAATGATATGACTGGGATCCGGTACGTACCTCCACAGTTAGGATACGTGAAACACATTGTGAATGTGACTCAGCGATTGCGGTAAGGCCAACCTGTATGCTAAATCCCCAACTCTCTCGAGGATCTCGAATGGTCCGATATATCTCGGACTTAGCTTGCCTTTCCTCCCAAAACGGAAAATTCCTCATGTAGGAGACACCTTCAATAGTACGTGGTCCCCAATGTCGAACTCTAGAGGGCGACGACGTACGTCTGCATAAGACTTCTGTCGACTCTGGGCAGTCAACAGTGTTTCTCGAATCAAAGCTATCTTCTCTTGAGTCTGAACTATCAATTCCGGTTCCGTCCCGATCAAATCCGAAGAATCATCCCAGCACAGGGGTGATCGGCATCTTCTCCCGTACAAAGCTTCAAATGGTGCCATCTTAATAGAAGCATGTCAACTATTATTGTAGGTGAATTCAATCAACGGCAAATGAACTTCCCAATCAGTTGACCAATCCAAAGCACAAGCTCTAAGCATGTCTTCTACTGTTTGTATAGTCCTTTCGGACTGACCGTCCGTCTGAGGATGATAAGCCGTGCTAAAGTTTAGCTCGGTCCACAAATCCCTGTGAACTGCCTTCCAGAAGTGCGACACGAAATGACCATCTCGATCTGAAATAATGGTCTTCGGTGTCCCATGTAATTTGACTATCTCTGCAATAAATACTCGCGCCAATCTCTCGGGTCCCCAAGTATCTTTAATTCCTAGGAAATGAGCTGACTTGGTTAGTCGATCAACTACAACCCAAATCATGTTCATTCCCGTCTTGGTCCTTGGCATACTGGTGATGAAATCCATCGAGATATCCTCCCACTTCCACTCAGGGATCGGAAGCGGCTTTAACATTACGGCAGGTCGCTGATGTTCAATCTTAACCTGCTGACAAGTCAAACACTTTGAAACGTATTCTGCTACGTCCTTCTTCATATTCCACCACCAGAAGTTTTGTTTTAGATCCTTATACATCTTACTGCTGCCCGGGTGAATAGAATAAGGCGCGCTATGAGCTTCCTTCAGAATTGTCCGTCTCAAATCATCAGCATCGGGAACGCAAAGTCGACTCTGAAATCTCAGAACTCCATCATCTTGTATCACGAATCCTGGGGCCTTTCCTTTCTTTACTTCGTCACATAACCTAAGGATCAGAGAATCGTTCAACTTCTTAGATTTGATTTCCTCGACAAGTGATGAAGTCAGTTCCATCACATATAGTTGCCCTTGGATTCTTGGTGCCCATACTTCAATCCCTTTCGCGGATCAGTTCCCGTTGAATGCTGGTTTGGGATGTAAGTGCTTCCAACACTCGAAGAGAAATAGGTTTACGGCTCAGTGCATCAGCCACTACGTTTGCTTTACCCGGATGATAGAGGATTTCCAAGTCGTAATCCTTGATCAATTCCAGCCACCTTCTCTGCCTCATGTTTAATTCTTTTTGACTGAAAATGTACTTGAGGCTCTTATGATCTGTAAAGATCTGGCAATGAGTGCCGTACAAATAATATCGCCAAATTTTCAAGGCAAAGACCACAGCTGCTAGCTCCAGATCATGAGTCGGGTAATTAACCTCGTACGGTTTCAACTGCCGAGAAGCATAGGCAATCACCTTATCCTTTTGCATCAACACACATCTCAGACCCTGATTTGAAGCGTCGCTGTATACCATGAATCCATCAGTTCCATCTGGTAACGCTAATATAGGTGCTGTCGTCAGTCTCCTCTTAAGTTCGTCAAAACCAGCCTGACATTTCTCATCCCACGTGAACTTTTGAGTTTTCTGTAATAGCTGAGTGAGCGGACGAGCAATTTTGGAAAATCCCCCTACAAAACGGCGATAATATCCAGCAAGTCCCAAGAAACTCCGGACTTCTTTCACGTTATTAGGAGCTTCTCATTCCAAGATTGCTTCGACTTTCTTCGGGTCCACCTGAACTCCGTCAGCTGATATCACATGTCCAAGGAAAGTTACTTCCCTAAGCCAGAACTCGCATTTGGAAAGCTTTGTATACAACTTTTCCTTCCTCAAGATGCTCAAAACCACACGCAAATGCTCAGCGTGCTCCTCTGTGTCTTTCGAATATATCAAGATGTCATCGACGAAGACGACCACAAATTTATCCAAGTATTCTAAGAATACCCGATTCATCAATTGCATGAATACCGCAGGAGCATTGGTAAGTCCAAATGGCATCACTACAAATTCATAATGCCCGTACCGGGATCTGAAAGCAGACTTTGGTATATCTAATTCCTTAATTCTCAACTGATGGTATCCTGATCGCAAGTCAATCTTCGAGAATACCCTTGCCCCTTGCAGTTGCTCAAACAAGTCGTCGATCCGAGGTATAGGATACTTATTCTTGATTGTCACTTTGTTGAGATCCCTGTAATCAATACATAATCGGAGGGATCCATCTTTCTTCCGGACAAAGAGAACGGGCGCTCCCCAAGGAGAAACGCTAGGTTGAATATAACCTTTCTGTAATAATTCCTCCAGTTGCTTCTTTAATTCATACATCTCGGTTGGCGCCATGCGGTATGGTGCTCTGGAAATAGGAGCGGCTCCGGGCTCTAATTCGATAGTGAACTCCACTTCTATCTGCGGAGGCAACCCAGGTAGTTCGTCAGGAAATACATCTTAGAATTCATTCACAACTGGAATAGATGAGAGCTCTACTCCTTCCTCTTTCCTCATGGCATAGCACCAAAGTCCATGACATCCCTGCTTCAGTAATTTCACGGCTTTCATTGCTTTGATCAATTTTCCCGAGCTTCCCGGTCTCCATCCTCTGAATAAGTGTTCAGATCCGTCATCAGCAATGATAGAAATGACTCTCTTTCGGTAATTCAGAATAGCTCCATAACGGTTGAGTCAATCGTCTCCGAGAATTAAGTCGTCACCATGTATGTCAACTACAATAAGATTTGATGGCCAATCTCTTCCTCCTATAGACACTGAAAAATCTCTAGCTTCTAGGGTTCCCACAATTTTCTCTCCGCTCGGTAATCCCACAACATAAGGTTCACAATCGTACAAGCACGAGATTCTCAAACGATTTACACAGTTCAAAGATATAAAAGAATGCGTAGCTCCTGAATCGAATAAGACACTAACTGGTTGCAAAAGAATCTGAATCGTACCTGATGCAACAGCTGTGTTCTGACCGTCTGACTTCTTCATCTCGTAAATACGCGGAGGAACGGACCCAGCGCTGGATGCCTCTCTTTTCCCAACATTCTGCTACTGGAAACCGCTTTGCTGCGTCTGGTTTACACTAGTGTCCTTCGGAACCGGTACAGGAGTGCGAGTACCAAAAGATCGAGTCGCATTTCCACAAAATGTTGCGCGATGCCCTTCCTGTCCACACTCGAAATAGGTCACAACAGGCGCGAAACAGTCACATCGAACATGCCCCGCTTTGCCACAGTTATAACATTTCTTCCCTGCGTCTGAAATGGTTGGTGCTGCCCGGAATTTCTTTTCACATCGAGAAGGATGCGGAGGCCTCCTGGATGAATGAAAAGAGGACTGGCCCCTGCGAGGCCCACTACTCTTATTCTCCGTGAAGTTGCCAGACACCTTCTGTTTCTTTGCGTCTGTTGACTTTTCTACTGCCGCCTCTTTCATATCATAGGCCAGTGCTTTGTCCTGATACTGTCGCAAGGTGGTACATTCAAATCCGGACATATACTGCTGAATTTTCGGCTTCATTCGCATGTCAAAATGAAAAATCCTCTCTGCCTCGGTCCTGACCAAGTGGCGCACATAAGTCAACTGGTGATTAAAAGTCATAATCACGTCTGTCATAGATGCTTCTGAATTTTGTGGTGAGAAAAACTCCCAGATTCGGGCCTCTCTAACTGGGCGAGGACAATACTGCGCTTCCATCATTAATTTAAACTCCGTCCAGTCAACATTATGCTCCTCAGGTCGAATGGCCTCCCACCAGTCGAAAGCCTCCCCTGTCAGAAGATACTGGGCGAACGGAACCTTCCTGTCGTTGGGACAATTAATCCCTGCAAAGATCTTCTCTAACTCCTTCAGCCAATGATCCCAAGAAAGCGTCTCAGCAGAACCGTCAAATTTCGGAGGGTGCAATTTGACCATTTCAGTAAGCCATTTGTCCCCCCGATTATCCTCGTCATGCTGCTGTCCCATCGCCGTCTGCATGCGATCCACAACTTGAGCAAACTGGTTTATCTGAGCAACCACCTGTTGAAGCACTCCCGGCACATTAGGATCTGCATTATTATTAGCTGATCCCTGCTGTCCTCCAGAATGGGAATCGGTTCGACTAGCAGAAATATCTGGGGTAGACGCCGAATCCTCCTGTCTCACATTTCCACGTCCGCGTCCACGACCACATCCGCGTCTACGACCTCCCCTCAACATACTGTAAACACAATTACTCAATATCCAGGGCAAACTTTCTAAAAGAAAATCTGTCAATATTCACAAAACAGGAATTAAATAAAACGGTAGTATTTGGGATTAGATAAAAGAAAATCTCGAACGGGGTTTTCAGGAACGCGCTTGAAGTGGCGCCCATTTCAGCGAAAGTTAGGGAAGGGAGATTGAGATGGTTTGACCACGTCCACAGGAAATAGGCTTCTGCTCCGGTGAGGAGGGTCGAGAGTTTATTGGTTGCCGGGGAGAGGAGGAGAGGCAGACCGAGGAGGACGTGGGAGGAGCAACTGAGATTAGATTTGAAGGCTTTAAACCTTTCCGAGACCATGACTGTTGATAGGTGCTCTTGGAGGCGCCATATCAGAGTTGTGGATTCTTTTCTAGGGAGCGGTGCTGTAGTTGAGAGCATCAGGATTGGGTTGTCTCGATTAGCTTTGACCTAGAGCATTCCCTTTTTTTTTTTTTGACAGGGAGCTGTGCGCAGAGTCAACCTCTCTTCGGTTAGAGCAGCGTTCATCGAGAGTGCAGTTGTCGAAGTCCCCTTAGGTAAGTCCCATGCGAATTAAACCATGGGCTCAGGTATGGTCGTGAGATTTTTCGTATCTTATGCGTCTTTGTATATACGACTCTTTACTTTGTTGTGCACTTAGCTGGGGGTCTTCACGGAAACAGCCTCCCTACCGTAAAAAGTAGGGGCATGGTCTGCGTACATCTTACCCTCCCCAGACCCTGCTCTGCGCGGGACATACTGGGTATGTTTGGTTTGGTTTTGGTTTGGTAGTATTTGGGATTAGGAGACTTACAACCATGGTCCACACGACGATGCTGGCTCAGCAGTGATGTTACAAACGACCAATAATCAAATAACGTAAACAGACCCAACTAACCCGACTGCCAAGATATCCATGAATCTTAGCTCCGATACCATATTCTGTAATACCCCGAGATATTCGGAATAATTACAGTGCCGTAAACCCTTTAAGTAAGGATTTACAAGGCTAAATAAAAGAAATTTAAATATAATTCAACCTTACAACTGAAGTTCAAAATACAGAGCTGGTTCAACTGATCCAAAGAGTTAACTTATACAACCATATCGAAAATGACATTATTAAAACACACGTACTCGAGTACTAAAGTGAACCAAGAAGACAAATCACAATAACAATAAACATCAACCACATCACTGAGCCGTTTCATCGTCCTGTCGGTACTGTGGTTGCTTCCCCGCTCCTCGGCTACCTGAACATCAGAACAATGTCCACCCCTGAAGGGGTTAGCAAAACAATGCTAGTACAAGTATCATAATACATAAATCATCAGTGCATCATAAAACATGCAAAACGGACTTCCGTCATCGGAATCCAACGATGTGAATCCTCACGATTCCATCAACACAATACAGGGTAATCCAGCGATCCAGCGCCCTTGGTATAGATCCCCATGATGATCCCGTCGGACCAACGCATAGTGGAAAACCCGTCCAGTGATCCAGCGCCCTCAGCATAGATCCCCATGATGATCCCGTTGGACCAACGCATGGTGGACATTCGATCCAGCGCCCTCAGCATAGATCCTTATGACCCCCCCTCGGATCATTTATACCATAAACCAATCAATTATGCATACATATATGCATTTCAATATGTTCATCAATACGAATAATTAACAACGAATACCACGAGAAATTAAAGAAATAAATCTCATATTCGACAACATGAACAAAACCATATGCATGATCAAAGTTCCAATATAAATCAAACTCAACATATGATACTTGCCTCGAAAATGGCAAGAATGAAATACTCCAACAAACGACACGCGTCCGTATGCCACCGCCCCTCGATCATCCCCTATACAAGGCTCGGACCTAAGAAATAATAAAGAATTCCTCTCAAGTCGTACGAATGTCTAACAATCCGGTTTACGGCCGCAAGCTCTAAAAATGAATTCTGCCTGAACTACTTAGCGCGCGCTACGTACTCTTCGTAACGTGCGCTAAGCATGCCTGTTAACGTATGCAAATGACCAAGTCTAGCGTACGCTAGCTGTATCTTGTGATCCTCTCGATCGGCCGATTGTCTGCTGATGACATAACGACGTTACGTACCAAACGTAGCGACGTTACTCATTCCCGATTGCGCACATTAATATGCCTATCTTAGCGTGCGCTAGCGTGCATGGCGTTTACTATCGCGTAGAAAACTTGAGCTAAAGGTGATGAAACTCATGAAATCTTCAGTGTTAATACATGCCATCTCCGTGCATATCATGCTCATACGGTTTGTGAAAGATCTTTACGTATTAAATGACTACGAGACACAAGGATACATATCATCATTACAACACCATAATTCATCTTTGATCTTCAAGAAAATATCCTAAGTTCAATCCATTTCATGTCCCAAAACGTATGATTCCTTTATGTAAGGACATAAGAACTTGGTAATCTCCATATACTGGTCATAATCGGTTTTGAAGATACATGAATATGCTTAGGAGTCCATATACTAAAAAGGTTCAATGGATTATACGACGAATAAGTGCCAAAACGTCAAAAATATCCTTCTAACACATGATGTTCGACTACTAACGAATTTAACTGACTAGATAATCTAAAATCATGACCAAATTGTCCTTCAGAATATTACTAATATTGGTGAAGAATCACCTACCTCAAAGTAGTGAAGAACACGAAGGAACTAGAAGAAATCCAACACCGAGAGCTTGAACAACAATCTCCAATGATCTACAATCTTCGACTCGAGCTAGGATGCTGATATGAAGGGTTTAGGATGAAGAGAGTAATTCTCTAAGTCCAATGATTCAGATGTGGGAAGTGAAAAGACTGAAAATACGAAAAAGGATGCTGTCCTATTTATAGAAAGTGGTTATTAGCGCGCGCTAATCCATATTCATAGCTTGCGCTAACGGCTTACTGACTTCACTGTACTCAGCATTTAGCGTGCGCTATCCTCATATCAGTAGCGTGCGCTACCGTGTTGACTTGGCTTTTTTCCCAAAAGCCTTCCAGATTCATCCCGACATAATCCGACCGAGATCCGCAGCCGATCCCACCTACCGCCCTGTCTCAATCATGCTGACTACGTGTAGCGCGCGCTAAGGTTCATACATAGCGTGCGCTACAGATCCAAATTAGCGCACGCTACATATAGTCGATAGCGTGCGCTACATGCGCAGAATCACAATTTAGATCACATTCATGAAATCATGCGCTCAACAACACCGGATCATGAAATACGGAGAATAATACTCAGATCAAAATGCAACAATTACAATATCACAAGGTTCAATTACATATCAGAAATCTCGGGTATTACAACCACTTCCTCTTGTTTGAATTCGGGGCTGGTGGAGCCCTATCATTTTCTATATCCAAGCTAGCTGAGATATCATCGGCTCTGGAAATAGCTTCCTTATACGTCATCTTTCCATGACTATCCAGATGATGTTGAATTCTATCTTGAAGTCCATCGCGAAATTTCTGTGCTTTCATGTCCTCAGTGTAAACCATGAAGAATGCAAATTGGCACATGTAATTAAACTTTCTTTCGTACTATGTGACAGTCATGAGTTAAGTTCAAAAACGCTTTTTGCATCTTGGCCTTGTACACTCTTGGGTAATACTTATCCATGACTCTACCGGGTTTTGGCATCCTCTTTGAGTTGGAAGACTGCACATGAAACTTTCTTATCATACGTATATGTAACCAAAGATACTTTTTAAGTTCAGTAGCCACTCCTCGATGGCAGTAAGTCCTTCCCTCCCGAGGAAGGCAGAAGGTTTGAACTTATTGAACTGGTTTATCACCCTGGACGGGACTGGTTCTTGAGTAGCGAGGGGCACTATAGTTGCTCCTTGAAGAAGAGTAGTTAGCATCGTGAGCAACTACTGCTGATTAGGGATGGCACTCTCACTTGAAGGCATATCATGTGTGCCTTGAGCTTGGTTTCGAGGATTGACGTTGGAGGTAGTCTCACGTGAAGCCATATCCTGCCAACGAATCGTTGTTCTTGTAAGTTTTTTAGTACAAGAAATGAGGTAGAGATAAAAATACTTATATCCGCAGCGTAAAATAAAAGAAAGATAATTTATCACATATTGGAATTAATTAATGCGAGAAACTAAATATTACATTAATTAGAACATCAATAGCCAACATAAATTCTCGAATAATACTAAAGGAAAGTTGGAAAAATAATTACTAGTGAATTGATAAAATCATATAATCCCAAACAATATGACTATTCCTCATCATCACTACTAAGGATCTCTATGACAGGGACATAGGGTGGGGGCTCAGTCTAAGAGATGATATCATCGTCATCCGAGTCAACCATCTGCTCGGGCTCCGGATCCTCCTTGAGATCCCCCTCGAACTCCTCCATCAGCTGCAATGGGGTACCGTGGATCTCGTCAATCCTGGGAATATCATCTCTTGTTTACAAGTCGATAATCTTTCCAGCAGCGTACTGAAAATCATCAATGATTGTCCTTTCCTCAGGGATCCTGCGGATTGCCTCATGCCAAAGATAGTATATAGAGTAGCTCCAATCATTGAGTAGAGTTGTGATCAGGTGCTCAATTTCCTCAACAGGATCTCCGGCCTTCCCAGACATAAACCACTTCTGCACCCTTTCGATCACACAAAGTGGGGCGTTTTCGGGCAACCCTGGATTACCCCAAGAATCTCTATATGTCACAGGGCGCGAGCTAGATCCTGCCTCAACCTTTTTACGTGGAGTCACTCTAAATCGGGCCATACTAACAAAATACATGTATAATCACATGGATTTATTAAATTTAAGATGTTATGATGAATGTAGGTATGATATTAACATGAATTGAAACTAATTACCTTGGAATGGAGTAAGCGGCAGTCAAACATATGATATACTCTTGAAAAATATTTTAATAATTTAAAAATATTCCGACGTACTAGGAAATTAGATCGGGTTCTCTCTGATACCATACTGTAACGACCCGATTTTTCTATGGTATTTTATGAGAATATTTTATAAGATAAACTTGTAAAACCTCAAGTCGTTACGAAAACTGACATTCTTCTAAAATAAAATGTTGATGAAGATAAGGAGGTTTTAAATATTCATTAGTTCATAATAAAATTCTAGCAGCGGAAATAAATATCAAAGTAAGGTTAAGTGTTCCATCCCAAACATAAGCGGAACTAGAAAAATAATAAATAATATTAGAAATATCATATCAGCTTGTCCTGTGAATCGTTGCTCGACATTTCGATTTAACCTGAAATTTTTACATAGAAAATGGGATGAGCTTCCTATTGCTCGTGGAAACATTCCAAGGCAACAATAATTCCAATACATAACATAGGCATAACATGAATAATTGTTATATCAACATAAACTTGGGCACGTAAACATGTGACTGCATGTAAACATATACGTGTACTTGGTGTTAAAAACATAGGACTGCATGTAAATCATAAATATAACATATTACCTATACAGTCCAAATAAAGCAATTAAATCGACAAGTAATAATTCCCACCTGAATTGAGATGTCACTATACGATGCTTGGATGCTTATGAATCATCCTAATCGCGCTCTTGAATCTCGTATCCTACAATTAAGTAAATTGACTTATTATATTATATATATCGATGGAAAATCAGGGAAATAAAGAATAGTAATAATAATAATGGATAGGGGTCAAAAGTATTTAGATCCGAGTCAAAATGGTCTGATTGTAAGATAATGGAAATTGACTAGGGTCGAATTGAAAAAATTTAGAAATTGAGGGCTGAAATTGAGGACTGAAAAATTAGGATTTAAAACCCTCCTCACGGATGCAGTCAATTCACTTCCTCTCAGCCGATTTCTCTTCCTCCTTTAGAAATATCTCTCTCTCATTCTCTCCCTCTCTTCCTACAAATTTCCACCTTCCCCTCTGATTTCCTTCAAATTCACATGCACAAATCTAATGGCGGAACAAGAAGAAGGGGAAACCTCTCTCTAACTCGCAACTCGCACTGGCGCGCGGCGACAGGATGCGAACTGGCCAGGATCGTCGGGAACTGTGTGGCGGTCATGCATTTTGGAAGGGGAAGTAAGTGGGGTGGCGGCGGAGGACTGGAGTTTGACGCGCGGCCAAGAAAATTTTTCATGTTTATTTCTTTTTATTTCAGTTTTGGTTCTCAACAAAAAGGGGTTTTGTTTTTTTAGTATTGTGTTATTTGAGGAATTTGGGTTCTTGTTTCTAACTTTTCTGTGTGTGATTGTTTGAAGATGAATTGGTAGGGGTAGGGGTGAGCATGGGTCGGTTTGGGTCGGTTTTAGGCTAAAACCGAACCCAAACCGACAAGCTTCGGTTTCCAAAAAATCAAACTCAAACCGAAACCAACCCAATGGGTTCGGTTTCTCGGTTTTTTGATTTTTTACGGGTTGGTTTCGGGTTTAAACCCAACCAACCCGATTTTTGTCTATTCTTCAAAAAAACTTAAAATGTGTACTGGATAGGACTCGAACCTGGGACCAACGCACGGAATACCAGCGTCCTAACCACCAGACCAGGACACTATTTTTATCTATTCTACATAATGCATATATACATATAAAATTTTTGAAATACATATATATATTAAATGATATCGGTTCGGTTCGGTTTTAATGGTTCGGTTTCTAGTGTATAAACCGAAACCGAAACCGACTTTTCGGTTTTTAAAAATTCTAAACCCAAACCGATGGTTTTGATTTGGTTTCGGTTTTTCGGTTTCGGTTTCGTCGGTTTTTTTCGGTTTCTCGGTTCGGTTTTGCACACCCCTAGGTAGGGGCAAAGACCGAGATGTTTTTTTTTTCTAGTGACTGGAAGGAGAAGAGAAAAAAATAAAAATAGTGTGCGGAAAATCGACGTCAGCTATTATAAAACAACAAATAATTTTCCTCCAGCAGAACTTTTATGCGGAAACAAGTTTGGATGAACACACAGAAAGAACACCAGTATTTAACATGGAAAACCCTCTAACACCGAGGGAAAAATCACGGGACAAACTCCGAAAAATATTACACTATATCAAAGAATAATTAGTACAATATTCTTTCCTCTCTTGAAACCCTCAAAAGATACAATATAGTATTTCCCGTGAGACTCACTCCTATCCAAATATTGCCAACTAGCAATATTAAAGGAATAATAGAAATGATATCTACCCAATCGTATTTTTCCCACACTCTTAGTACTTACTCTCTATTTTTCTCTCACTGTATATTTTTCTCTTGGTTGTGCCTCTACCTTTGATTGACTAGGAATGAATTCACCAAGTGAGCCATGACATCTATTTATAGCAAACCATTACGTGTGAATTGACAAGTTTCATTCCAACTTTTCTTCTTCTTCCTTGGCTGCTTTGACTTGGCTTGGCAATTCCAATTTGCCTTTGAATTTTTCTTATGTTGATGGCCACATTCATTGACCATAATTGGCTGGACACCAACAAACTCGCCCTCCAGTCAATTAGAAACTATCCCCGAATCAGTTCTGGAGAGAACAATTCTCCCCCTCAAGTAGAAGTCACACTTGAACCATCTTTGTCCATCCCCGTCTACATCGATAGACATAATTCTCAAAATCAAAAATTATCATGCTCTACAAAAGAACATATGCCAACACTGCTTACACCAACAGTCATAACTCTCACATCCGAGAATTACCATGTTCCACCATAAAGAACATAACCACTTGAAACAAACACATTTCAAGATTTTCTTCTTTCGGCACATGTCGAAAACCTGCAGAAAACTTATGGTGCAACTTCCATGTTTCACTTTTACGGAAGTTCCATCTGCCATCGACATACTTTTCCACCACGCACCCTGCACATTTGTGAAACCAGTGCCCTGTGCGCAATTATGGACCCGCAAATTGAACACATCGTTTGTCCTGGTATCTGCGCCATACCAGAGGATGTAGATGCCTTTAACAGGCATCATATGACATCATCATCTTCATATCCCGCAAAAGCGAGAGAAACACTATTTGCGTCACCTTTGGAGCCATTTGCCGAACCCGCTCCCCCTTTTGGGCAATTTCTTTTAAGGTGCCCAGGTTGCCCGCACCTCCAGCATTCAAGACTTTCCTTTGTTGAATTCTTCTTCTTCTTCCAATTTCCAGTTACCAAAACTGAGCTTTCAGGTGTGAAATTGTTTCTTTCACTCAACATTTTCTCCTCCGAAAGGAGTTTTTCGGTAACTTCAGAAAAGAATATCTTCTCCTTCCCATGAATTAAGATCAACTTCATATGTTCATAGGACGATGGAAGAGACCAGATAAGCCTCAAAGCATTGTCTTCATCATCTATTTGAACTCCCAATGTTTCCAGTTCATAGACAATCCCATTGAGAAGACTTAAATGATATGAGATTGATGTACCTTCACTCATCCGTAGTGTATGAAACTGTTCTTTTAGATACACTCGGTTAGAGACACTTTTCGTCTGGTACATCTCCTCCAGCTTCTCCCAAAGCTCCTTGGTCGTCAAATTTCCCTGCACGTTTGCAAGAACATTTTTGGCCAAGCATAGCCGAATGGCACTTGCTGCTTTCAGATCCATTTCCTCCCAATCTTCATTGCTCATACTAGGTGTGCTCGTTCCTTTGTCAGAATCTTTGCTGGAATCTTTCTCCAAAACAGAGGCTGGTTTACCTTTCAATACCTTGTGCAATCCTGATTGGATCAAGATATCCTTGACTTGTATTTGCCACAAGCCAAAATTCATCTTCCCATCGAACTTTTCAATTCCAAACTTCAAGGTCTGCATCTTTTCCACAAAAAAAATATTTCTCCACTAACCGCAAAGAATTTTTGTTGTCATAACCCGGTTACCCGAGCTCCGATACCAGTTATTAGGAAAATCGACGTAGCTGTTATAAAACAACAAATAATTTTCCTCCAGCAGAACCTTTATACGGAAACAAGTCTGGATGAACACAAAGAAAGAACACCAGTATTTAACGTGGAAAACCCTCTAACACCGAGGGAAAAACCACGGGACAAACTCCGAAAGATATTCCACTATATCAAAGAATAATTACAATATTCTTTCCTCTCTTGAAACCCTCAAAAGATACAATATAGTGTTTCCCGTGAGACTCACTCCTATCCAAATATTGCCAACTAGCAATATTAAAGGAATAATAGAAATGATATCTACCCAAGCGTATTTTTCCCACACTCTCAGTACTTACTCACTCTCTATTTTTCTCTCACTATATATTTTTCTCTTGGTTGTGCCTCTGCCTTTGATTCACTAGGAATGAATTCACCAAATGAGCCATGACATCTATTTATAGCAAACCATTACGTGTGAATTGACAAGTTTCATTCCAACTTTTCTTCTTCTTCCTTGGCTGCTTTGACTTGGCTTGACAATTCCAATTTGCCTTTGAATTTTTCTTATGTTGATAGCCATATTCATTGACCATAATTGGCTGGACACCAACAAATAGAAGAATGACTTTGCTATGTGGAAGTGAGACGAGCAATGAATTTTTCAGAGAGATTTTACCTGTTGTTTGTGAAATTTTCTTGCGTAGATTTGAAGATGAGTTTTGCTGTAACAATGAGATTTTTAGTGTGTGCGAGTGTCTGAGATTACCACAGTATTTGTGTATATGTGTTTTCCTTCTCTCTGAAATTTATTAAATGCCCATGATGTTTAACTTCCCCCCACTCTCTTTGACCTCGACTTCTGATAATTGCTGAAGGCGTGAGAACACAGAACGTGGAGTTCTCCAATATTGATCGTGGGGTTCTTGGATTTGGGGACTTGGGCTTGGAAGGCTTGAATATATAAATTGGGCTTGAGTATGAAATTATAAATTAACTTGGACCCAAGGTTTAAATAATATATTTCTAGATTTGACTTAAACTAAATGCATGAAGGATGCTTAAAGTATACTTAGACCCATAATGATTGGGTTCACTAAATGATTATATGCCCAACTAAAAACTAAACTTTAGTTATTATTTAATATGCACAATATAAATAATTAGTAAATAAATTTAGAAATTACTCTTAAATAACCGAGTATTACATCCACAATGGGATAAGTATCTTTAAATTAGTTCAGACATTAAATGGTTTTAGGGCTATAATTGATCTTTCTCCTTTGTCAGAAAGCAATGTTCGCAGTTACCCAAAGAGGAAAGTCTGCAAAACCAAGTCAGAACCATCACTATCAAATTCAGAGGTTGAACGGTTCTTCAACGGCTAGATCAACTCATCACCTATAAATAGAGGCATTATTCAAATGAGAGGATTACTGATTCACTCTGCATTCAAGTGCTATCATTCTCTCCCAAGAACTCAAAAGCACTCTACAATCAAAGCTCTCAAATATCTTCCTGCAATCTTGTTTGATCGAGTTATTGAGTAAGCCTAATTGTTTTTCATCCTAAGTTAGCCACCCTTACAAGTGTCTAGCATAGAAGAGAGAATCAAAACATTAGAAGTTTACTCTTAGTTGATAGTTTGATTCTCTAGTTGTAGAAACACCCAAAACCCCCTTTCTACCCCAACCCTGTTTAAAGGTTAACTAGGTCTTGCAGTACCCAAAAACTGTTATACTAGGTAGCTTGTAACACGCAATCCAAGTGGTATAACGCTTGGAAAATTAGTTGGACTGTTGATAGTGGACGTAGGATTTATATCCGAACCACGTAAAAACACTTGTGTTCTTTACTGCTTTGTTTTTTGGTTAAGCTAACTGAGCACTAACATCACCTGCACTGTTTTTTCATAACTTGCATTTTGCCAACTTGACCTTGGCTATTTGGATTTTCATTCATACGAGTTGCATAAGTTTCCCACGACATTCTCCACTGCACCAAACCCAAGTTGGTCGTAGTACAACTGACCGGCAATTCCAGTTAGTCAGCTGAACTCCTAGCTTGGCGACAACTCCAGCTTGATTGTTACCAGCTGTTGAGTCGTTGTTCGTATTTATTTTATAATCTGCAACAGGTTTATTCCCCCTCGCATACACTTATAACTCGTATTCGGGGACCATTAAGTGGTATCAGACCAGTGGTTCAAAAGACCATTGTTTCTATTTCACTGGTTGTGAAACGAGGTTTTCAGTGGTCAACTGAACAGATCTTTTGAAAATCCTAGTGGATACTGCTGCATTTCTTGTGTTTGTTGTTTTTGTCTTGTTTTAGGATGAACAACCAAGTTAGCAACATTCCAGAATTCACAATTGGCACCTACGTCTTGTGGAAGCTTCGAATGATAATTCAGTTCAAGTCACATCACCTAAAGATGTGGCAAACCATCACAGACGGACCTATAATGATCAAGAAGAAAGTCACAGTTCCTTTTACTGAAGGTGGTTCTGGGGAAGTTACAATCAAATGGGAAATTAAAAACCCAGAGGATTTTACAATTGAGGAGAAGATCATATCTCAGCTGGATGACATAGCCCAGAACATGATCTTGTCAACCATTGGAAACACTTATCTTCCCAAGATTCTCCACTACACCACGTCTAAGAATATGTGGGATGCTCTTGCAGCTATATGTGGAAGCACTGATGAGATCAAAGCAGACAAGTTTAACTTGGCTTATCAAAAGTATGAGAGCTTTGTTCAGCTCCCCAATGAGTCTATCGATGACATGGAGCTGAGGTTTACATAGTTAAAACTTAAAAGTTGTTCCCCAACACAAAGAAGTTGTTCCTAACAGCTGAAAGGATAAATGCGGTCCTCACGCATGAATATAAGCCCAAGCCAAAGGAGGTGGCTCGGAAATCAGCTGTGGAGGTTGCTGATGACGATGAGGAGCTGATGTTGTTGCAGCTCCCAAGAAGACAAGAAAGAGAAAATCCCCCACGGCTGGCCGTCAACTTAGGGATGAAACTGACGAGGAGGAAGCTAAGGATGATGCTGAGTCTCCTCCGGAGCATCCGCTGAAGCGTACCAAGAGGACCCCACCAGCTCCTCTCGAGAAGGAGATTTCTGCCATCGTGAATCCTTATGGATCGATGTCGTTGCAGGATAGCAGCTTTGGGGATGTCAACCCCCTCCCAGCAACTAATCATAGAGTTGTCTTCTCAAACGACTTTGCTTCCTCTAACAACAATGAAGAAGCAGCTGATAAAGCTGAGTCGCAAGCTGGTAATGCGACTCCTGTCTCCCCAACTAACGTGATAATTGGACCAACCAAAAATGGTTCCTCGGTTGACCATACAACCGAACCGCCTAAGTCACCCCAACCCTCTAAACCAGAAAGCCCAAATACTAATGTAGTTGAAACTCAGCTTGGGACCACTCCTCAGGACCAAGCTGAGAACCCAATTGAACCTACACCTGCTCCTTCCAAAATCCCAAGTCCCTCCGGACTTGATGACCACATTGGAAAGGCTTCTTGCGCTAATGTGGAAGATTTCTCTGCTCCATCCCCCAAATCTGATGCCCTCAGATTTGATGATAAAGCCATGGAGGATTCCCTGCTGGTGGAAGAAGAAGTTCATGATCGTTTTTTTCTAGCCTCCCAGTAGGTTCTTGCCAGATATCTCATCTGGCCAACATGCCCAAAACATGTAAGCTGGTCTCTCGGTTCTGAGACTACATCAACTTCAAAAAGTTGTACTGGTATGTCATTTGTGAATACCTCAAGGTCCATGACATGGATGAGCTGAAAATTATGGAAGATGATCTAAAGGGTCGCTTCTCATTCAGTTGCTATGAAGAAGCTGATGAGAAGTAGGATGAGTTGAGCCAAGGAGTGATCAAGGCGAATGAGGATCTAGACACTATAGATGTTTATTCTGAGGAGGAGTTCCAAGCTCATATCACCCTACTCCAAGATGCCAAGGAAGGGCCTATGGAGTTGATTGTCGGCAAAATGATAGAAGCCGTGACATAGAAGCTGAACGTCACATCCAAGACGTTTGCCACACCAACCGTTGAGGTGATAACTGATGTTTCTATTGTGCAGGTAGATGATCATATTGTGGAGATGATTGTCCCTCCCTCTTCACGCAATGAAGCCCAGCTGACAAAATTCGACTTTGCTGATTCTGCTATGGTGAAGGAAGTGATCACCACTGTGGAAGCTTTGAGGGCCAAGCAGCATGCAGAGAATCAGCAACTGTTGTCATATGGAATTGCCAGGATTGATGGCAAGTTCCTCAAGATGATTGAGGACAAGCTGTCTGATATTTTAGGCCAAGTATCAAGCGCTAGGGCGGTCGACAAAACTGATCTCCACAATTATGTGGATTCTCGACAATCTCCTCTTTTCCAAGATGTCAAGGAGTTGAAGACAACTGTCGAGGAGCTATGTAAGTCGGCTGACAGCAACCTAGCTGAGTTTGATCAGAAGCTGCATAATGCTTCTAAGACAGTTGCTGCCCAGATCCGTGAAGAAATTTTCGAAGTTGTTGATGATGAGATTCGGTGATAAAAACGAGATATGCAGCGGAAAATAAATCGGTCCAACCGGATTAAACTAAACCCCAAAAACGTATCGATCAAGCATCGTATAAACGAATATAAGATGGCGAAGATAAAATTTAGAAGTCAGACCCTCGTAGACCTTTAATAATATCTTCTTGATTCCGAGCACAACACGAATCCAATCGAATGAGTTTTTGGCAATTCTCGAGCATCGAAAACACCATGCCTCTATGTATCATGCGTCGGAAGATGACCGAAAAATATTTCTATCAACTTATATTCTAAGTATACGACTAGAAATTGATAGAATTAGCTTATATATATTTTACAAATACTATGAGTATTTATAGAAATTATTTTTTCTCTCAAAATACACTTAAAATACAAGTGTATGAAATAAGAAAAATTCTCTACTGTCCTTGTTTAAAACTCACGGCCAATCTATTATATGGAGCAGGATAAAGTTGTTTTTATAACCATAAAACAACTCACTCCACACTTCATTCCAAAACCCCATAATTGTTTATACACCATGTATAAACAAATGTATGATATATCTCATGGAATCTCACTTTGAGATAAAATAAATAATACACCAAATATGGTGGGGTTTGGGGCGGCCAAAGGGGAAGAAAATAATATCGGTTCGTTTCGGTCCGTGAAATGGACCCTCGTGTATCTAGTCCGATAGATAAATCTTGGCACGTTTCAATATTAATACAATTAATTAATCTAATTAATTAATTATATTAAAATAAATTTTTTACGAAATTATATGAATAAATTAATTACCCACTAACTTATTTAATTCATGAGACCGATTTAATTTATCCAATAAATTAAACTAGACATCCAATGTCCAATATTAACCAAGAGAGAATAAGCTAAATATAATCCGTCGTCAATTCCTGTGCCGCGACTCTGTAGGTTCGTCTCAGTTAGCATTGGGAGGATCCAATGAGTGTTAGCACCACTTAGCCAGTCTCGTGGCCCACACCGTAACCTAACTGAGAACGAACGATAGGACCATTCCAAAACCATTATGTCGTGAATACCATATACATATAAACCCTTCAATCATATGTCCAGTCAAGCATTAAGGTCACGATAAAGTCAAACCCTATTGTATCTTGACTCTATTCATTTGTTACTACAAATCGAGATCACCGACCTCTTGTATATCAAATATAACTAGCTCTAACTGCTTTGGCCAAAGACTTATGATCTCATTTGCCATTAAACGCATAGGACATTTACCTGCTCACTAACAGGAGAAAGAATCCTATCTTGGTATTCAGTAGAGACTGCTACTTGCTCACTAAGTTGTATTTCGAGGTTGACCCCACCAACCGGCGATTGGATCGAACTACTTTAATGACTAACTTAACGTCACAAGCACATCTCCTACTGAAACCTCAAGTCAAAGGTCCACGTATACCTATCACAATCTTTCGATTCAGTCATTGACAATCCCTGAGTGATATCCATGTGACCGAATCGAGTTGAGTCATGTTCGAGTATACTAATCCCATTAGCATACCTATAATGTGTGCTCCCACCAACCCTTAGTGAAGACAGGCACTCTACATGTCAAAGTACACGTTATACAAGTCTTGTCTAAACTTATTGCCCAGTTAAGTTTTACCGACTTGCGAACCAGTTAAGCATTCAAGTCATAAACACTTCCAGTGCCTATCTCCTTATCTCCATAAGAAGTGGAATGTTTGCTCTCAAATGCAAGGACTATTATTTTATATACCAAATCACAATGCTTGTGAGATACAATAATATAGTCATAATAAATGTCTTATTTTATATAATATTCATAATAACAATACAATGCTCTCACTCTCTCATCCTCTGATTGGCATTCAAGAGCATATTCCTAACAATCTTCCACTTGCACTCAGTGTCACAAACTATGGTATCTAATACCCATACTCTTCAGATGTCTCTCTAAGACCTTCTGAGATAGTGGCTTGGTAAGCGGATCAACAACGTTATTTGCTGTAATACCCGAGATCTTTATTCCGGATTCGTTGGGTTTTCTGGGTTTTATCGGATTGTCACTGTCCTCATCGTTGGAATTTTGTGTCATATTTTGGTCGTGTCTTATTGGGGCATGTGTTTGGAGGCGTTTCGGATCACTTTGTGAGTTTTCGGGTTTTTGTGGTGTAGCGCACGCTAATGCTTGTGGCATAGCGCACGCTACGGCGTTGTGGTTGTAGCGCACGCTAATGCTTGTGGCATAGCGCACGATACGGCGTTGTGGTTAGCGCACGCTACCGTATGTGTAGCGCACGCTAGCGGCGATCGAGGCGATCCAGAGCTACCGGATCGGGAGAACTTTGTTAGCGCACGCTAAGGTCGATAGCTAGCGCATGCTATCGACTGCTTAGCGCACGCAAATCGTTATTTCTAGCGCACGCTACATGGTAGGTGCAGATCTGTCCAGGGGCTACTGGACTGGTTTTGTTACCCATTAGCGCACGCTACGGCTTTTGGATAGCGCACGCTAACTGTGTTATAGGCGGTTTCTCTGGAGCGTTGACCCCGTTAGCGCACGCTAATGTAGGGTGTTTAGCGCGCGCTAATAACTGTCCAGTATAAATACTGGACAGCAGCATTAAGTCGTCATTTTCCACTTTTCTTCATCCTTTCCGATGGGAGTGAGCTCCAGAGGCGATTTGGAGCTATCTTCTTTATCAAGCTCCATTTTGGAACGGATTGATAGATGTTTAACAACATCTAATCGTCTTCCTGGTCCAAATCAAGGTAATCTCTTCTTAGAACCCTAGTTTCTTGAATTTGGGGTTTTTCCTTGGATTTGTGATTCTTAACTGATCTCTTCCGATCGGTTGTGTATTTTTGTTTATCTTAACCGTAATCTTCAGATTTTGTTAACCGTTCATCGATTTTTATCGCCCGGATCAACGATTCTTGATTTCTTTGAGAACACTTAGATCCTTGTCGTTTTTAGGATCGTTTCGGATTTCGATTAGTGTTATTGATTCGTGGTGATGCTATTTTCATAGTATTCGTGGGCTGTCGAAGTCTTGATCATTTTTGGAAGTTCGAAGGTTGCCCGATCGTGCCCGTTAAATCGTTTCGCTCGTGATATCGAGGCAAGTATCTTGTCCATACGTTTCATGTTTCGTAGGCGTAATTATTGATAAATGATTATATACGAAACCCAATATTTAATGAATGTAAAAAGGGATCGGTATGTTCTCGATAAATGATGTCTTTCAATGATAATTCGTATACTTCGTGAATATATGTGTTCTCGGGATATGTGTGTTGGTTTTGTATGTTGAAAGATGCTATGATCACTTTGAGTAAGTTTAATACACCATAATCCTTTGCCGGGGATTACGTAATGTTATGTGTACTTGTTCGGTAAGAACGTGTTGTGTATGATATTAGTTGTTACTCCTTTGAAAGGGGGTTGTGATGTTTAAGTGTTGCTTGGTTTGATGTTCTGCTCATTGTTATGTGTTCGTTGAAAGTGATGTGCCTCCGGGTAGGATTGTTGAATCTCCGGGATCCATACTTGCTAGTATGGGTCGTGCATGACCGTATGGTTATCCAATCCGGGTATGTCTTGCGGGGACTCCGAGGTTCGGGGCTTGCTAGCCCGATGCCGGGATAACTTGTGGGGGTTATCATTGGGTATGTCTTGGGGGGACTCCGAGGTTCGTGGCTTGTTAGCCCGATGCCGGGATAACTTATGGTTGTGGTTTGGAATGGTTCTGTGGCTGTTGCCACGAGGACATGTGATTTGGTATGGTTTCCTATTGGGTTATTCACTCGGGTATGTTCTATGGGAGCATCTGAGGTTCGTGGCTTGTTAGCACGAACGCGAATAATCCTTAGGAACATGTGTTATGTGATTCGGGTCGTGGACCCTGTGGCTTATGATTCAGGTCTTGGACCCCGTGTGTTGTGAATTGGGTTGTGAAACCGCGTTTTATTATTAGAATCGTATTTTGGAAAGATGATTTTGGGCTATGTCCCTAAGTGTTTTCGAAGGACTTGAGAATTCCTTTATTCCAAATGTTTTCAAACTTCCGAGATCGTAAACTATTTTGTATGAGATACATGGTAATATTCCTACTTTTTATAAATCAAACTGTTTTGATTAAGTGAATTATCTCGGGAAATATATTCAAGATTATTATATTCTTGAAGCACGTTGTGTATGGCTTGTACTTCTGTTTTATACTTACACTAGCAAAACAGTGGAGTTTTGCTAACCCCCGAGTATTCGGGGGGTGGATGTCTGTATTGCGTCCAGGTATTTGCAGGTAGCTGGGGAGCGAATCACAGGATCGATACGGAGGATGATGGGAGACGAAGATACTAATCACGTGAAGACCAATTATAGAGTATTTGGTAGAGTCGTGTTGGTTATTCCTCCGATGTGTTATTTTCTCGAATTATGGAAGTGTTATTGTATTCTAGCCCCTGCGTGGGTACGTGTTCTGGGCAAGGATCTTGTATGTATTGTTGTGTGTGTTGTGATATAAGACCAAATTGGTCTAATGGTCCTTTATGTAGCCATGTCGGCATGTGAAGTGATGCATTGTTGTGCATTTAGCCTAGTAGATCCTCGCGGAGAGGGTCTGCGGCGCTGTAATATTCCCGAGTGGTTTGGGGGTGTTACAGAATATGGTATCGGAGCTTAGGTTGAGGAAACCTAGGCTGTCGGGTTGAGTTGTGTGTTGTCGGGTCTTGTCTTGTCAGATTTGGTCTGACTGAGTGGTGTCGCGACGCGTCGTCTGAGTTGTCGGTCGTGATTAGTATCGAGGTGCAACCATCATCTTCGTGCGATCTGTGGATGTAAGTCTCCCTATTTTGTTGTGTCTCGTGTTATACGAGTTTATGTGATTCTGTGTTATTATGTGGAGTTTAATTGTGCCTCGTGAATACTTACTCCATACTTGTTTGATTCTCGTATTGTGTTGGAATAAAGAGTAGTACTGGTATGCATGTATATATGTATACATCTTTGTGTGAAATCGTTTTTACATGGATGATGTTTTGGACTGGTTACTCAATAAAAGTTTATCAATGTGGTATTTTAAACTTCAAATGTTTTGGAGAAGTCACGTAAATTCTATTTAAAAAACATCCTTCGAGGAGGAAAAATGATTTGATTTTCGTATGATGACCTCGAGACCAAAGATTTTGAGAATTCAAACTACACATATTATATTTTCATCTTGCATTGAAAATTTTCAAAATTTAATTTTTAAATGCTTAAACGAGGTCTACCAATAGTTTACTTGAGACGTGACTTTCGCCTTCAACTTTTTCGGTTAAATGATATGTAGTGAGAATATAAAATGTTGGCATTTGGATTCGTATTTGTTTGTTTGTAACCTTTGACTTTTGGCATTATTTGGTATATGTTCATGAATGTGTTGCTGGATGAGAATAGCAAGCGCGCGCTAACGTGGCATGGCTAGCGCACGCTAAGTCTCTGTTAAATTATACACTAATCGGTCTGAGCAGAAACTCAGACCGTAAGTCTAACTTTTGCGATTGTTAGGCTGACCGGTTGAGACCGTACTTTATGTGTGTCGTTCATGAATAACAATTGTTGTGTGTGGTTATGTGCAATTTGAACTGTGTTCTTGTCCGCTGCGTGTGTAAATTTCAAAATGACTTTTTGGGTACTTTTAGCAAATAGTGTGTGTTTCAAAATGACCTTTCGGGTTTGTAAATCTGAATTATTTCGTTGACCCTTTTTCCTAACTCTTTTGTCGGGTGACTTAACATATATTTTGAAACTATTGAGTTTCCGCGTCTACGCCTTGTAATTTCAAATGGTATTTGATGATGGTATTTGGTATTTGGAAAATGACTTTTGGGGAGTATTTGGAAAGTATTACCGTCATCGGTCTTTTTGGCATTTTGGAACGTTTTTGAAAATGGTTTTCAACTTGGTGAGTTCCAGAGCGGAAACCGTACAGAAAATGATTTTGATATAATGGATGATTTCAATTTCATTGCATTTGTAAATCGCATAACAACGACATTATAAATGAAGATTTTTGGTATAATAGTTTGTATATTGTGCTCTAGCTGGAATTAAATGGTAATATGTATATGATTTAATGATGTTGGATTAAAGACAGAGATGTGAATATCTTGCTATGTGTTATGATCCTTCGTTGCCATAGGTTGTTGTTTGTTAGTATGCCGAGGGGCAGAGGTCGTGGTCGTAACCGTGGTGCTGATGGCCACGGGGATCAGATGCGGAATCGAGAGAATGTCGTTGAGAATGATTTTAGTTTGGGTGTTGCTACTATATTGCAACAAGTAGTGACTCAGATGACTCAGTTGACCCATGTGGTTCAACGTAGCATTGACGCGAGTCAGAACGTCGGCGTAAATCAATGGCTTCGCGAGGTAGTTCGTATGAATCCCCCTCGATTTGCCGGTGCTGCGGATGCGTTGGGCTGGGATGGTTGGACTTTCCAGTTGGGAAAGATTTTCGAGGCTGTCGGATGTCCTGAAGAGCGGAAGGTGCCTATCGCTCAGTACCTTCTCGACAAAGATGCCGCTAATTGGTGGGAAGCTGTTAAACCTCGTGATCGTGATGTCACGTGGGTGGAGTTCCAGGCATTTATGGAAACTGAGTTCTGTCCAAAGCCGATCAGAGAGCAGAGGATTCACGAATTCTACTTGGCAGAACCGCAAGATATATCGGTGTCGCAGGATATCATCGATTATAGCAAACAACTCAGTTATGTGCGAGATCGGGTGAGAACCGAGGAAGAGGGGATCCTTCACTTTGACAGATGGATGAAGACGAATATTCGTGTGTATATGTCGGGATTCAATTGCACTTCATTGAGAGACTATCAGGATCGAGCATTAGCCCGTGAACTAGCTTCGTTATCGTCGGAGCGTGTGCCCGAGTCGAAGAAGCAGAGGAAGTCCGACGACCGTGTGGACGGTGCAGGAGTTGGTGTTTCTAGTTTTCAATGTCGTAGCCTTTCCGCTATGAAGTTCCATCGCTCGATGCGTGGAACTGAGAGTTCCAAGTCGTCTGCTCTGACTCCTGGTAAATCCAGGAGATGTTTTAACTGTAATGTGGCGGGACATGTTCGCGCACATTGTCCTTCTCCGCCAGTAACGTGTTACAAGTGCGGACTCGAGGAACACCAGGTTCAGTTTTGCGAGATGGTTACCGAGCCTTCCGAGGCACGGACTTGAGCATTGATAACAGGATCGACTCCGAGTAATTCCTGAGGGGCGTGATCTCAGTTGTATGTTGATTTATTTCCCTTGCTCTGCAGTTTTGAATTCCGGAGATTAACTTCTTTTATTTGAAGTGGATCGGATTTTGTACTCTGCACTTTCGACTATGTCGACTCGTTTATGTTCGTTGATATTTTATGAACTTGTCCTGTCTTGTGCTTTTGTTGATTGATCGAGTTGTGGTATTGTTTTAGAATAACCCGTTTGTTGTTATGATTTTTTCAATTGCTATTCCATTTCCCGTGGATCTTATGTGAATACACATCTTGTTGTCTTCACCGGATCGTATATTGTCTCGAGTCGAGATGTGAACTTTGGGGTTGTTGTTTGAGTATTATTGTTTGTCGTGATTCGAACATGATTGATCGACTGTTGTTGTCTCGATCGTTGTAACTCAATCGTTTGATGGTTTAGTTTTTATTGATCTCGTTTCGTAATTGTTGAGCGTTCGGACTCCTTCGTGATTTCCTTAAGTTTGGGGAATTTGCTTCATTTTCGACCTCCCAATCCTCGTGTTGTGGAATTTCGTATTTGTTCAGCGATTAGATCGCATTTTGATTGGCGTACTGTTCGGGCTGGTCAACCATATTGATTTTGTTCATTGCGTTCTGTTATCTTTCTGACGTAGCGACATGCATGGTAGCAGCCACGTGTTGCATGTGATTCGTTATACGTTGTCGACAACGGATAGCTTGTGTCATCTGGAAATGTTTTGCGTTATTCGTTTTATATTTCGGGACGAAACTTCTTTTAAGAGGGGTAGAATGTAATACCTGAGATCTTTATTCCGGATTCGTTGGGTTTTCTGGGTTTTATCAGATTGTCATTGTCCTCATCGTTGGAATTTTGTGTCATATTTTGGTCGTGTCTTATTGGGGCATGTGTTTGGAGGCGTTTCGGATCACTTTGTGAGTTTTTGGGTTTTTGTGGTGTAGCGCACGCTAATGCTTGTGGCATAGCGCACGCTACGGCGTTGTGGTTGTAGCGCACGCTAATGCTTGTGGCATAGCGCACGCTACGGCGTTGTGGTTAGCGCATGCTACCGAATGTGTAGCGCACGCTAACTGACAGTCCAGGGGCAGTCCAGGAGCTACTGAACTGGGACTGGGGCTTTGTTAGCGCACGCTAAGGTCGATAGCTAGCGCACGCTATCGACTGCTTAGCGCACGCAAATCGTTATTTCTAGCGCACGCTACATGGTTGGTGCAGATCTGTCCAGGGGCTACTGGACTGGTTTTGTGACCCATTAGCGCATGCTACGGCTTTTGGCTAGCGCACGCTAACTGTGTTATAGGAGGTTTCTGTGGAGCGTTGACCCCGTTAGCGCACGCTAATGCAGGGTGTTTAGCGCGCGCTAATAACTGTCCAGTATAAATACTGGACAGCAGCATTAAGTCGTCATTTTCCACTTTTCTTCATCCTTTCCGACGGGAGTGAGCTCCAGAGGCAATTTGGAGCTATCTTCTTCATCAAGCTCCATTTTGGAACGGATTGGTAGATGTTTAACAACATCTAATCGTCTTCTTGGTCCAAATCAAGGTAATCTCTTCTTAGAACCCTAGTTTCTCGAATTTGGGGTTTTTCCTTGGATTTGTGATTCTTAACCGATCTCATCCGATCGGTTGTGTATTTTTGTTTGTCTTAACCGTAATCTTCAGATTTTGTTAACCGTTCATCGATTTTTATCGCCCGGATCAACTATTCTTGATTTCTTTGAGAACACTTAGATCCTTGTCGTTTTTAGGATCGTTTCGGATTTCGATTAGTGTTATTGATTCGTGGTGATGCTATTTTCATAGTATTCGTGGGCTGTCGAAGTCTTGATCATTTTTGGAAGTTCGAAGGTTGCCCGATCGTGCCCGTTAAATCGTTTCGCCGCCGTGATATCGAGGCAAGTATCTTGTCCATACGTTTCATGTTTCGTAGGCGTAATTATTGATAAATGATTATATACGAAACCCAATATTTAATGAACGTAAAAAGGGATCTGTATGTTCTCGATAAATGATGTCTTTCAACGATAATTCGTGTACTTCGTGAATATATGTGTTCTCGGGATATGTGTGTTGGTTTTGTATGTTGAAAGATGCTATGATCACTTTGAGTAAGTTTAATACACCATAATCCTTTGCCGGGGATTACGTAATGTTATGTGTACTTGTTCGGTAAGAACGTGTTGTGTATGATATTAATTGTTACTCCTTTGAGAGGGGGTTGTGATGTTTAAGTGTTGCTTGGTTTGATGTTCTGCTCATTGTTATGTGTTCGTTGAAAGTGATGTGCCTCCGGGTAGGATTGTTGAATCTCCGGGATCCATACTTGCTAGTATGGGTCGGGCATGACCGTAGGGTTATCCAATCCGGGTATGTCTTGCGGGGACTCCGAGGTTCGGGGCTTGCTAGCCCGATGCCGGGATAACTTGTGGGGGTTATCATCGGGTATGTCTTGCGGGGACTCCGAGGTTCGTGGCTTGTTAGCCCGATGCCAGGATAACTTATGGTTGTGGTTTGGAATGGTTCTGTGGCTGTTGCCACGAGGACATGTGATTTGGTATGGTTTCCTATTGGGTTATTCACTCGGGTATGTTCTATGGGAGCATCTGAGGTTCGTGGCTTGTTAGCACGGAACGCGAATAATCCTTAGGAACATGTGTTATGTGATTCGGGTCGTGGACCCTGTGGCTTATGATTCGGGTCTTGGACCCCGTGTGTTGTGAATTGGGTTGTGAAACCGCGTTTTATTATTGGAATCGTATTTTGGAAAGATGATTTTGGGCCATGTCCCTAAGTGTTTTCGAAGGACTTGAGAATTCCTTTATTCCAAATGTTTTCAAACTCCCGAGATCGTAAACTATTTTGTATGAGATACATGGTTCTATTCCTACTTTTTATAAATCAAACTGTTTTGATTAAGTGAATTATATCGGGAAATATATTCAAGATTATTATATTCTTGAAGCACGTTGTGTATGGCTTGTACTTCTGTTTTATACTTGCACTAGCAAAACAGTGGAGTTTTGCTAACCCCCGAGTATTCGGGGGGTGGATGTCTGTATTGCGTCCAGGTACTTGCAGGTAAATGGGGAGCGAATCACAGGATCGATACGGAGGATGATGGGAGACGAAGATACTAATCACGTGAAGACCAATTATAGAGTATTTGGTAGAGTCGTGTTGGTTATTCCTCCGATGTGTTATTTTCTCGAATTATGGAAGTGTTATTGTATTCTAGCTCCTGCGTGGGTACGTGTTCTGGGCAAGGATCTTGTATGTATTGTTGTGTGTGTTGTGATATAAGACCAAATCGGTCTAATGGTCCTTTCTGTAGCCATGTCGGCATGTGAAGTGATGCATTGTTGTGTATTTAGCCTGGTAGATCCTCGCGGAGAGGGTCTGCGGCGCTGTAATATTCCCGAGTGGTTTGGGGGTGTTACATTTGCTGTGTCTACTCTCTGCAGTATAACATTCCCTTCCTGAACCATTTCTCTAACAAAATGATATTTTCTCACAATATGTTTGGTGTTGTGGTGATCCATAGGCACCTTAGCCTATGCAATAGCTCCGTTGTTGTCACAAAACAGCGTCACAGGCTTCTCTGTGTTAGGAACCACCTGAAGTTTCTCAGTGAACTTCTTAACCCAAAAAGCTTCTTTAGGAGCCTCTGTGGCTGCCTGATATTCGTCTTGACATGTAGAGATTGCAGTCGAGCTTTGCTTGACACTTCTCCAAGAGACTGACCCACCATTCAGAGTAAAGATATACCCTGATGTGGACATCTGAGCATCCATGTCCCCTGAAAAATCTGAGTTTGTATAACCCATCACTCTAAGTTCTCCACCGCCGTATGTAAGAACCAAGTCTTTAGTCCTCTTCAGGTACTTAAGAATGTTCTTCATAGCAGTCCAATGTTCCGGCCCTGGATTTGACTAAAACCGACTTACTACGCTCACAGCATAGGCAATGTCCGGTCTAGTGCAAATCATAACGTACATGAGGCTACCAACTTCCGAAGCATAGGTTACCTTACTCATTTCCTTTCTGTCTTCCTCACTTTGAGGACACATCTCTAAGGAAAGTTTTGCACTATGTTGCATAGGTAGGAACCCTCTTTTAGAATCTTCCATCCTAAATCGCTTCAGGATCTTTTCTATATAGAGGGATTGGGAAAAACCTAACATTCTTTTTGCTCTATCCCGGTAGAGGCGAATACCCAGAATATAGGTAGCTTCTCCCAAGTCTTTCATTGAGAACTCTTTAGAAAGCCAAGATTTCACAGAACTGAGCATTCCTACGTCGTTTCTATAAGTAGAATGACATCTACATATAGTATTAGGAATGCAATTTTGCTCCCACTAACCTTCTTGTAAATACAGGGTTCCTCTTCATTTTGGATAAAATCAAACTCTTTGACTGTCTCGTTAAAATGAAGATTCCAACTTTGTGAAGCTTGCTTCAGTCCATAAATGGCACGCTGAAGTTTGCATACTTTATGAATATTGGTTTCAGATATGAATCCTTTAGGCCATTCCATGTAAATCTGCTCCTCGAGGAATCCATTTAGGAATGTCGTTTTCACATCCATTTGCCATATTTCATAATCTAAGTTGGCTTCTATGGCAAGCATCATGCGAATAGACTTAATCATAGCTACAGGCGAGAGGGCCTCAAAATAATCGATTCCTTCTTTTTGGGAATAACCCTTTGCCACAAGCCTGGCCTTATAGGTATAAACCTTGCCATCTCCATCAGTCTTTCTTTTATAGATCCATTTGTTTTCAATAGGCACCATGCCTTTAGGACGATCTACTAAAGTCTAGACCTGATTAGCATGCATTGAGTCTATCTCAGCTTCCATAGCTTCTTGCCACTTGGCAAGTCAACATCTACCATCGTTTGGTCGTATGTAGAAGGATCATTCTCATGACTACTTTATGTCATCTCATGGACACCTAGTTCCTTTTGATGCAGATAGCCATACCTCTCAGGTAATTGAGAAATTCTACTAGACTTGCGAGGTTGTGTTTATATTTCAGAAGGTTCGGTTCTAATATCTTGCACATATGTCTCATCTGGTGTTTCTTTTATTTATTGCAAACAAATATTTCTACTTGCGCCTCTTTCCTGAATGAACTCATCTTCAAGGAAGTGTGCTTGTAAAGCAACGACAATCCTATGATCTTCGTGCATGTAGAACAGATATCCCATGGAATCCCCTGGATATCCTATGAAACGACCTTTCACAGACCTAGCTTCCAATTTCTCTACTTTAGTCTTCTTGATATAATCACGGCATCCCCAAATCCTAATGTGATTAAGACTTGGTTTCCTATCTCTCCACATCCCATGTAGAGACTTAGGAACGGATTTGGAAGGACATCTGTTCAAGATATGCGTAGAAGTAAGGAGCGCGTGACCCCACAGATAAATCAGTAGATCAGTATAGTTAAGCATGGAGCGAACCATGTCCAACAAGTTTCAGTTCCTTCTTTCTCATACACTATTTAATTGTGGAGTAGCTGGAGGAGTGAATTGTGACACTATTCCTAGTTCTTTTAAGAACTCATCAAACTCGGTGCTCATGTACTCACCACTTCGGTCTGACCGAAGAGTCTTAACATGGTTACCTGTTTGATTTTCAACTAGGGCTTTAAATTTCTTGAATTTATCAAAAGCTTCAGACTTGTGATTAAGTACACGAACCCATACCTAGTATGGTCATCAGTGAATGTAATGAAATACTAAAAATCATCTCGTGCCACTTAAAAAGGGCCACAGACGTCGGTATGGATCAATCTAAGTTTTTCAGCAGCTCTTTCAAAAGTCCCTGCGAATGGTAACTTAGACATTTTGCCTTGAAGGTAAGATTCACAAGTTGGATAGGGATCCGATCCCAATGGACCCGTAAGTCCATCTTTCTCCATTTTATGAACCTTGGTCTGACCAATATGACCAGGTCTAAGATGCCACTTAAGTGCTTGATTTTTTTCATCCCTACCACGCTTCCTAGTTATAGTGTTCACAGTTGTTTTATTCTTTAGATTAAAATGGTATAAACCATTTAATAATGTAGCAGTACCAACCAATTTATTTCTAAAATAAATTCGGCAGGACCCATCTCCAATAAAGAAGTGAAATCCTTTTCGGTCCATGACCGGAATTGATAAAATATTTTTATGTCCCTTGGGCAAAACAAGTACATAGTCTAAAGTAAGAATAAAACTAGATTCTAAATTCAATATTATCAGAAGCCTCGACACTATGTCCACTTCCAATGGTGACCATCACCTCCCCTGAATCTAGCTTCCTACTTCATTCCAGATCCTAATTCATTGTACAAATGTGAGAACTCGCACCAGAATCAAGTATCCAAGAAGTAGAATATACAGTTACAGAATAATTTGTTTCTAAAACCAGTAGTTCCGTACCTGAAGGCGCATTACGGTCAAGCTTTGGACAGTACCTCCTCTAGTGGCCTCGCTCACCGCAGTTGAGGCATACATCCATTTTATTGGCCCTCTTGCTCTTTTGAACCACTGGGGCTTTGTTCTTTCCCTTGTCGATCTTGGTTATTGGACCTGAATGCTTTTTGTTCTTTTTCTTCTTATTCTTGGACTTCCAAGTCCTAGAAGAAATCACAAGTGCAACTTATTTTCCCTTTATCTTCATCTGAGACTGGGCAGTCGTCAGTTTGTTCATTAGTCCAGCTAAGTTACATGCAATCTCATTGCAGTTGAAGTTCATAACAAATTGGGAAAAGGATTCAGGAAGTGACTGCAGGATAAGGCCAGTTTGGAGAGATACATGCATCTGAAAAGCAAGAGCTTCTAATCTCTCAATCAACAAGATCATCTTGAGGACATGGTCCCCAACTCTCTCCTTCCTTCATCCTGGCGCCGAATAATTGCTTTGATATCTCATATCTAGCAGTTCGACTATGCTCTCCATAGAGCTCAGCCAGGTGCGCTAAGATGGATCTCGAAGATATCATCTTTTCATGGGCACGTTGAAGCTCATTGGTCATTGAGCCTAACATGTACTTGCGCACTCTTACGTCGTCTTTTACCCATTTCTCGTGGGCATCGACTTCTTCCTGATTGGCTCGGGTTCTTGAAGGAGCCGCTGGGATGTCCGCCTCCAAGACGTATCCCAGCATTTCCATAGTGAGGACAATCCTCAAGTTCCGAAGCCAGTCCACATAGTTCGGACCAGTCAGGGCGTTCTTGTCAAGTAGTATAGTGAGTGAGTTTATTGTCATTATGAGAGATTTTTTTAACTGCAGAGAATAATTTGAGATTCGTGAGTGATTGTTTAATTATGATCCGAGTAAAGAATTTAAGGACTTTCTTTATTCATAACTCGGCTCCCACTATTTTAGCGGCATTTGCACACTCCCATGTGAAATTCGAAAGTCACGATTGACTTCATAGTGGTGATCGAGTTCTTTACAAAGTTTAATAGAGGGCAACCCATACGGTTTCTATTCTATCATTATTTATAAAGTGGTGTCTAACATCAACCCATCTAATGGATGATTCGATATTCTCTTACCCCTAGTTCACTTGCCCTCAACCCATTCGGTTTCTAGGGCTCGCTGAACTATCTAAGTTTAAATTGTCAACTCATATTAGTCTGACAATTGAATCTTACCCGGCAACCCATATAGTTTCTAGGGGTTTGATTTGTCACAACCAAAGGCATCTTATGCACTCTAGGAATTTATCAACCTTCCCCAAAAATATTACCCCGACATACTCGGAAGAATAATATTTCAGTTTAGATTTTGATTCTCCATGAGTTTGACGGAGGGTAGGAAACCTCGTAACCTTTATAACTTAGTGTTTTTTAGTGGGAGTTTAACGCGATTATATGTTACACTTTGCACATTAATCCGTTTATAAGCGCGGTTTGTCGGTTTGTTTGTTTGTCATACAATATGAAAACATACACAACCTGAAACTAACAACATGCAGTTCATGGACCCTTAAGTACCGAGTCTTCATCGACTCGATAAAAGTACAAGTAATATAATTACAAGTCTTTAATCTTTGTCTTCATGGTGGTTTGTCCTCGGCTCTTCATCATAGCTAATTTATTACATTTATAAAATTTACATCTTATACAAATTTACTAAAATAAATAGTCTCAAAACGGCTATTACAACCCCATCGAATAAAGATTCGAAATACTAAGTCCATGAACTGCATCACCATTCAAAAATAATGCAACCATTACATTAAAACAAATGACAATATTGATTAATTTAAATATTGATCTAATCAACAAAAAATAATCCAACTATTAGGACTAATTCAATTAATTCACATAATCGTTAATTTTAATTTATTCCGGACAAATTAACTATTTCATTAAATCACTTCCCTTGAAAATAAAATTACCATGATTATATTTTAGTCAAATTAAATTTAATTTAATTTGCAGGAAATTAATTTACCGAACAAAATATAAAACCAGAGTCGGAAAAAACAAGGCCCAGGCCAAGCCTGCGCGGTATCGGCCAGTAAGCGACCCAGGCACTGGTCCGACCATTTTTCCAACTCATTTTTCGTCCTGAATCTAAAAATAATATTTTTTTCTAATTTTTATATTACACATTTAATCAGTTTTTCAAAAGAAAGATAGATTTATATTATAACATAAAATCATGAAAAATAATTCTTAGATGAACAATTAAACATTAACAATTAAAACAATCATGATTCTAAATCATAAAAAAATAACCAAGCATTCCAAATGCTAATATCGAATATACGATCGCATAGACCTTGCTCTGATACCACTGATTGGATTCAGTGATAAAAACGAGATACGCAGTGGAAAATAAACCGGTCCAACCGGATAAAACCGAACCCCAAAAACGGATCGATCAAGCATCGTATAAACGAACATAAGAGGACGAAGATAAAATTTAGAAGTCATACCCTCGTAGACCTTTGATAATATCTTCTTGATTCCGAGCACAACACGAATCCAATCGAACGAGCTTTTGAAAATTCTCGAGCACCGAAAACACCATGCGTCTACGTATCACGCGTCGGAAGATGACCGAAAAATATTTCTATCAACTTATACTCTAAGTATACGACTAGAAGTTGATAGAATTAGCTTATATATATATTTTACAAATACACTAAGTATTTATAAAAATTATTTTTTCTCTCAAAATACACTTAAAATACAAGTGTATGAAATAAGAAAAATTCTCTCAAATCCTTGTTTAAAACTAACGGCCAATCTATTATATGGAGGAGGATAAAGTTGTTGTTATAACAATAAAACAACTCACTTCACACTTCATTCCAAAACCCCATAATTATTTATACACCATGTATAAACAAATGTATCATATATCTCATGGAATCTCACTTTGAGATAAAATAAAGTACAATGCTAAATGATACACCAAATTTGGTGGGGTTTGGGGCGGCCAAGAGGAAAGAAAATAATGTCGGTTTATTTCGGTCCGTGAAACGGACCCTCGTGTATCTAGTCCGATAGATAAACCTTGGTACGTTTCAATATTAATACAATTAATTAATCCAATTAATTAATTATATTAAAAATAAATTTTTTTAAGAAATTATATGAATAAATTAATTACCCAGTAATTTATTTAATTCACGA
Organism: Orobanche coerulescens; assembly: GCA_033398695.1. Classification (NCBI taxonomy): domain Eukaryota; kingdom Viridiplantae; phylum Streptophyta; class Magnoliopsida; order Lamiales; family Orobanchaceae; genus Orobanche; species Orobanche coerulescens. The sequence goes on along the minus strand of CM065809.1, from coordinate 139,988,686 downwards.
GACCGATTTAATTTATCCAATAAATTAAATTACACATCCAATGTCCAATATTAACCAAGAGAGAATAAGCTAAATATAATCCGTCGTCACTTCCCGTGCCGCGACTCTGTAGGTTAGTCTCAGTTAGCATTGGGAGGATCCAATGAGTGTTAGCACCACTTAGCCAGTCTCGTGGCCCACACCGTAACCTAACTGAGAACGAACGATAGGACCATTCCAAAACCATTATGTCGTGAATACCATATACGTATAAACCCTTGAATCATATATCCCAATCAAGCATTAGGGTCACGGTAAAGTCAAACCCTATTGTATCTTGACTCTATGTATTTGTTACTACAAACCGAGATCACCGAGCTCTTGTATATCAAATATAACTAGCTCTAACTACTTTGGCCAAAGACTTATGATCTCATTTTCCATGAACCGCATAGGACATTTACCTGCTCACTAACAGGAGAAAGAATCCTATATTGGTATTGAGTAGAGACTGCTACTTGCTCACTAAGTAGCATTTCGAAGTTGACCCTACCAACCGGCGATTGGATCGAACTGCTTTAATGACTAACTTAATGTCACAAGCACATCTCCTACTGAAACCTCAAGTCAAAGGTCTATGCATACCTATCACAATCTTTCGATTCAGTTATTGACAATCCTAAGTGATATCCATGTGACCGAATTGAGTTGAGTCGTGTCCGAGTATACTAATCCCATTAGCATACCTATAACGTGTGCTCCCACTAACCGAAGACAGGCACTCTACATATCAAAGTACACGTTATACAAGTCTTGTCTAAACTTATTACCCAGTTAATGTTAGGAATATCTGTTAGATTTTGGTGATGTCATCCGTGTACTTGTGATTTATTCAAATGTATACTCTAAGTACTTGACATTGTAAAGAAGAACCAAATGACTATCTTTTATGAGCCATTGATGTAAGTTAAGATTGATCTGAAGTTAATCAGCTAAAAATTGGCTAAGTATAGAACCACCAATATAGTAGATAAGTTATCAGGCGACCTTTTTCTCAGGCGAGTTTTGGTCAACAGAAATATCAAAGAGGTTTGACCAAAACACTGTAGCAGCCGAAGAGCAGACGAAGGCGAGAATAGTTCAGCCGAGTCTTGGTCAACCCAAACAGATCAGAGAAGGTTTACCACAAACAAGTTATCATCAGACAACTTATTATCAGACGAGATCTGGTCAACACAAGTGTCATCTTAAGTTTGACCATCAGATTAGAGAACATTCATCAGATCAGAAAACATTCATCAGATCAGAGGCATAGTAAAAGAGACTGTTGCTGAGGTCCTAGAAAATGATGTAAAACCTGAGATGGTGTCCCTCAATGCAAAAATAGACACTTTGATCAACATGAAGGAACCCTCTCCAACCTCTTCAAGTTCAAGAATGCCTCTTGGCATGTATGATTTCATGCACAATTTCATGCACAAGGTGGAGGAACAACTAGCATTTATTATTGATGCTGGCAAAAAGGGGGAAGAAAGCAGACATGAAGAAGCAATGAATAATGGGGAAGGCATAGAAGAAATGAGGAAAAATCAATAAAAACTCCCTCTGATTCTGGTAGGTATCTCTAGCCTGAAAAGGAAAGAGCCAGCTGCACCTGAAGGCCCTCCTACAACCAAACTAAAGAGGACCAGAGAGGATTCAGAAGTAAGATACCAATAGGAAGCCAAAGAACTCCAATATATTGAAGAGTTCATGCCTGCTAAAGCAGAACACATGCGGGGAAGTGCAAGAAAGCAATTCATTGAGAAGTACTTCAAGATATGGACTGCTCCCCACAGGAAACGTTCATCAATTTCATGGAGATGAATTTCACCAAACTTTGCGAAATTTTGAAGAAATATGCTTCAAAGGATTTCAATGCATATCCCATGATCCCAAGTTTCAGACCTGAAGAAGTTCCTACACTCATGAATGGAGAACTTGATGAAATTGCTCTTCAGGAAGAGATTAGAGAAGTATGCATTGAAAATAATTTCACATTTCCATAACAGCAGCAATTTGCCTCCCTGGTAATCAAAAAGAAGTATAGGTTAGCCCCAGTAACAAAGAGACCAATTGGAGCCAAATTCTTGAAGTCACTCCCTCCACCGAAGCAGATTAGAGGAAGAGGAAGAGGCAGAGGAGGAAGATGGTCTTTATCACTTGTAATTTATTTGTAATTTACAGTTTACCTGTAATTTTCATTTAACTTGTAAAATTCATTTTTACTTGTAATTTTTTATTCAGACAGTTCTGAACTGAAATGTAATAACTCTGAAAATTTATAACAGTCACTTGAATGACAATCTCTAGTTGTCTCAAACAGATTGAGTTTAATTTTTGTCTTGCACTTTATCGTTGTGCAGACTTGTTTTACATTTAAATTTTTTAAGTTTTGCCATCAACAAAATAGGGGGAAATTGTTAGGAATACCTGTTAGATTTTGATGATGTCATCCTTGTACTTGTGATTTATTCAAATGTATATTCTATGTACTTGGAATTGTAAAGAAGAACCAAATGAGTATCTTCTATAAGCCATTGATGTAGGCTAAGATTGATTTGAAGTTAATCAGCTAAAAATCGGCTAAGTATAGAACCACTAATATAGAAGATAAGTTATCCGGCGACCTTTTTATCAGGCGAGTTTTGGTCGATAGAAATATCAAAGAGGTTTGACCAAAATACTATAGCAGCCGAAGAGTATACGAAGGCGAGAACAGTTCAGCCGAGTCTTGGTCAACTCAAACAGATCAGAGAAGGTTAACCACAGACAAGATATCATCAGACAACTTATTATCAGACGAGGTCTGGTCAACACAAGTGTTAGCTGAAGTTTGACCATCAGATCATAGAACATTAATCAGATCTGAGAACATCCATCAGATCACAGAGGAGTTAACCATCAGATCAGAGAACTTTAAATAGACCAGATCAGAGGACTTCATCTCACCATATCAGAGAACTTCTAAAAATGTATATCAGAGAAGTTTTACATCAGAGAGGTTTGACCTCACTTCTGGCAGGTCTGACCAAGATATCAGATAAGTTTTTCAGACAAGATATCAGCCAAGTTGAAGAAACTCAATCCACGTCAGCAAGCGTTGAATTCAACAATAATGGAAATCCACATGCAGACGTAAGGAGACAAACCGAAATGATTCCTAGAAAGTTAGGAATAAAATATTCCTTGAGATCCGTTTACTCAAGACTTATGACTATACAAATCAAGAAAGCGGCGCGACCAAAAGAATTCTTTCAAACAGTCGGAATTGAAAAAGGAATCAAGCCGTGCAATGGAATGATAAGATAAACAAAGAAGTCCACTCTCCAACGGACAGATTTGTTACAGGAGATGCAACATCGAAGCTCAAAGAATCATACTATAAATATCTGAAGATCAGAATTGAGCAAAGTACGATGCGAACAATACTTACAAGCAATCAAAGCTATCAAGAGAACTATAGCATCGTGAAGAGCAAAGTTTCAAAGATCATATTCTGAGAAGCTCTTGAAGTTGGAGAAGACAAACACTATTGTCTTAGAAGCCGAGTACGGGGTACTTATGTGAACAAGGTTTCAAAAGTTTCGTGACTGGTAATGCATCCACAGGTTCTTGATTGGAAGGTGGCAGACAGCTCGAGAGTGAGGCATCCATGGGTTTTCGATTAAGAGGTTCTAGGTAGCCAAGGGAGTTGCAACGGCCATGTGTTTCCACTGGTTGGAAGTTGTTGTAACTAGTTGAATCATTGTAACGTTTATCACTGGTTGAAAGTTATAGTGAATTCATCTCCAATTGGTTTGGAGAAAAGTGGATTAGTTATTCGCTATATTTTTAAACAATCCGCAAGTATATGGAGTAAATGTAGAAAGTGGCGAGCAAGGTCGTATACAGAGACTAAATATTCATATTGTATTGAGTACTAGATTATAATGATTCCAGTTTTATCTAGACGATCGAAAGGTGAATGAATGCTTAACGAAATAAAATAAAATAATGACAATTAATTTAAACAAATGACAATATCCGAATTAAAGAGAATTTAGAGAGTTTAGGAAGATAGATTCTAAGGCTAGGTTTCCGTTGATCACTAAGTTCAATCGGGATTGATGTCGGAGGGTTCTAAGTGCGTCTCCAAAATGATAATCACAACAATATTTTAAAGTCTCTTTCGAGATGCATTATAACGTAGATTAAACAACCTATAACAACGTCTCCGTTTACTATAAATTATCTAACTCTAAAATGTTCATAAGATTAAATATCATCATAGTTCATCCGCGATTTCTCAATCTCGTAATTTACTATGTCAAATACTCGAAACCTATTAATGCCCTCTTCTCTCGAATTATGAGCAATTAAGTTAAACATGTAAAAACATTGATCAAGTGTTCTAACATGAATTAAAACCAAGCATTTGATAAAGAAATCACACTAGATATATATAATCATCAATCCCTCAAAAACAACATGAATCAACATACTCCCATGCCCGGAATCTACAAGTTTAGCAGGACATGGCAATGAAAGAAATCTCAATAAATATCATGTTCATCATGTTCATGCTAAATAAAACAACAAAATGAGTAAAAGATAGGGAGAAGATAAAACTCGGATGGTGTCTTTAATGGATTTAGGATCAAGCCTTCAAGTGTTCTTGAGGTGTTCTTCAAAAACTTCCTTCAAATGTCCTTCTTTTGGTTGAAAAGCTCTCAAATCTTGTGTTTCTCTCTTCAATCTCTCCAATATCAGCATGTCTTCTTTCTTCCATGTTCCCAGCCATTTTATCCACCCAAAATACCAATTTTTCTTCACCAAATATTGTAAAAATGTCAAAAATTAATTTTTCCACCGAAAAGTGACACGGCCCATGTCAAATGACACGGCCCGTGTCATACTGCTCTAGAAACAGCAAAAGGCACTGGACAATGAACCCGACCGTGTCAGTTGACACGACCGAGCAAGTGACACGGCCCCTGTCAAATGACACAGTCGTGACTGTGTTGGTCCGTTTTGCCTCCATTTTTCCTTCTTTTTCGGCTCGATCTTTCGTTTCCGCATTGCTTGATATGTATTGGGGTTGAGACTTCGTTATTGCTTGATTAATGTCCTTAAAATACCTATAAAATCAATAAAATGTACCCAAGCGTGACCGAGTCCAATAAACATAATATGAGCACAAACGACACAATTCTACACATTTTAGGATCTTAAAATCTAGAAAAGATTTGCAAAAATATGTGTAAAAATGAGTGTTATCACTAGTAGAGGATTACCCCACATATGAAACCACTATAAGTGCTTGTGTGTTTTAGTGCATTCATCATACCTATCTGCTGCATTCATATTTACTGTTCCATTTAATAGTCAACTGTCTCCTGCATTGCTTAGTCTTTACAGTTGACATAAGTCATCTGCAGTCGATATAAGTCACCTGCAGTATTCCCAGCTATGCTTCCTCACTACTCATCTGCAACTAAGGTTTGTTAGCTGCATATTATACAGCTGAATAAACTCACCTGATTAAGGAAAATAGTTTAATAAGTCTATTCACCCCCTATCTAGACTTATTCCTGACGACTTGTGACCTACAAGTGGTATCGGAGAGGTTGGTTCAATTTTACAGAACCAGATCCATATACTTGAGTATATATTTTAATCTCTCATATTATAATGGAACACATGCAACACATGCACTCTAGATTACCTATATTTTCTGTGGGTGAATATGACATTTGGAAAATAAGAATGCATGCTCATCTGTCATCCATTCATGATGACATGTGGTGTGTTATTGATGATGGACCGTTCATATTTGAGAAGGACAACACACCAGAAGAAGTTGTAGCTGGGAAGCCAGAGAAGATTCCCAAGAAGAGAACCGAGATGTCTCCTGAAGAAAGGAAGTTGGTCAATCTTGACAACCGATCCAGAGATGTGCTATATCAGACTCTTGACAAGGCAACCATGGTCAAGATTAAAAATTGCAAGAATGCCAAAGAAATATGGGACACATTAGCTGTAATGTGTGAGGGAACCGAGATGATCAAGGAAAATAAGTTGTCAATTGCCACTCAAAAATTTGACAACTTCAAAATGAAGACTGGAGAAATAATTGACCAGGTGGACACAAGATTCACTGAAATTATCAATGAAATAACCTCCCTTAGAAAGACATATGGTAACAGGGAGATGGCTCTAAAAGTTTTAAGATCTCTCAACCGTGAATGGAGCATGAAAGCTGTGGCCATGAGAGAATCAAAGGATCTCAACAAAATAAAGATCCAGGAGCTGTTTTCTGATCTGAAGGCCTATGAGTTTGAGCTGCCTGAAAAAAGAGCATTTGCAGCAGAATCATCTGCAAAGAGCCTAGCTAAAGTCAGTCCCCCCCCCAGCCATTTGAATTTTGAAGAAGAGATGGCTTTCATCATGCAGAGGTTCAGGAACTTCAGGAAGAACTATTCCAAGTACAAGAAGAATTACAAAGACAATCCAAGGAGGAACCAAAAGGCTGGCAACTGGAAGGTGGAATGCTACAACTGCCACAAAACCGGACACATCCATTTTGATTGTCCAGAACTCAAGAAGGATGAAGGCAATAAAGAAGTGGGCAGAAAGGAGGATAAAAGGAAAGCTCTCATAGGAGAAGACCAAGAAAGAGTAGAATCTAGCAATGGATTCTTCTCTGATGATGATGAAGACTACAACTGTCTGATGGACAACCTAGCTTATGAAGAGGTAACATCTAAACCCTCAATTTCAAATAATGAAAGCTCAGACATGTCTCAAGATATTGACTTACATGAATCTGTCAATCAGCCCCTCAAAGACTTTAAAAAATAAAAACTGCACACTTGACTGTGACAGCTGAGAAAACACAGCTGCAAGATGAGAATAGGCAGCTGAAAAATAATTTTGAAAAACTCAGCCTAGAATTAACAAAAATCAAATATGAATTTGAAAAATAGGCTGAAAACAAATTGAAAAACTTAGCTGATAATACTACAGCTAAGATTAAAAGGCTAATTGTTTTAAACAGTGAGAAATCAACTGCACTTGCTCATATCAAATCTGAGTTTGCTAAACTGACACAGCTAAGTAATACACAATCTAAGGAAATAACATCCTTGTTGGCCACTAAGTATATAGAATACAGCTTGGAAAGTGTTTTAAACAACAAGCTGTACGATTTTCAAATCTGAGTGCGTAGCAGAAGTCTTGTTAAAGTAAATTGTTGTAAATACAGCAACTAGATATGAAGTGTATACTTAAAAATAATCACATATATTAAAACAGTAAATGCAGAAGGTAGAAGACCCGGTAATTAAAGTGGTTTGAGGTAAACCCCTCTACGTCCACTGGTCCTCCACACAGGAGTTAAAAAGTTTATTATAAATACGACGTACACAACTATGTATTTATAATCAACTATATATATATATATGTATATATAGCGAATCCATTGGAAATATATCCGTTGAGCAAGATTCCGTGACAACTAGATAGTTGACTTGTATAAACCAAGATCCGGATATTGCGTTGTTTGAAGATCTCTGTCGGCTTCAGTATTTAAATACTTTATCCTTTCAGTATTTAAATACTTCTTTATCAAACGGGACTTGAATTTAGTGAATACCAAAGATTCCTTTTCAAACGGTCTTCAGTCCTGTTTCGATGCTTCACAGCTTGAATGTTGTACCCATTTGCGCTGTAGGCTATTGAAGAGAAGTCTTTGTATGGAATGTTTGTTGTATGAAGGGACAGCTTCCATACTTGGCGCTTTTAGACTCTTGTTGCTGTATGATGGCATGATGATAAGTCTTCGATACAGGATCAGCAACTTCGATCGGTTTATCAATACAGCAGCTTGCTGTATGCTGGATTGGCATATTGTCAAAACACTCTTATCAAGATCTTTCGATACAGGGATTGTTATCCCAACAATTTCTCCCTTTTTGATAATTTGCCAAGTCTTCCTTTTAAAAAAACTTTTGATGTTATCCAAACATCCTTGATGATGCCAAAACTTTGACACTTAACATTTTGGAGGAGGGCAGACTTCTTGGTCTTCTGTTCGAATATTCTGGCCTTCAGCATATTGCCTAACACTAGAAACTGCTCGCAGGCAAGTTCAGCTTTTATCAAAAGAATATTACATCTCTAAACTTATGATTGGCGCGCAGGCACAATCTTACATTGTTTATCTAGATACATATAGCTGAATCTATGAACTGTTCGCAAACAAGTTCGTACAACTTAATATTTTAACTTCGTTTTAATACTTGAATTAATTCAGCAAATGGATTGAATAATGTAATCATACGAACACACAGTAGATTACGAGTTGTAATCTTTCAAGAGAAATATTTTATTGATATTGAGCAAAGATTACAGTCTTTTTGCTATCTTACAGCAAATGAGAAAACATGATAAGAATACATAAATAGGAATATAGGAGGAAGCTTAGCTCCTATAGTCAGAATGCCTCCAAGGCCTTCTAGGGTCATTATTGGTACCCTTCCACCAGGTCTGATGTGCGTCCTTGTTTCGATTAAGGTATAAAGCTTGACCTTCATAAGACTTATTGAAAGCTAGGATCCAATCCTCTGGATGGGTAACCAAGTCGCCTTGCTTGTGCTTTGACTTCATTTTCTGTTGTAGCGGGAGCGTCCCTTCGTCCAACCTTTTCTTAAGTACCTCTGCGGCTTCATGTACCGTTCTGAAACTATTAAATATTTGAGATTCCCGGATAAGAACAACAAAGTATCTTAGCAGTTCATTCTTTCTCCAGTTTTTAATTTCTTCTGCAGTAGGCTGTCGGTTGACCGGGAGGTTCATAGCTTGCGGCTTTCGAACGAGGTTCTTACAAGGAAACTTAGGGTCCTGGAATTCTGGGCGATCTCCTTGTATCCTAATGTTGGGAGAAGGATATTATAGACGAGCAATATCAGCTATGATGCTGTCTTCAAAAGCAGCTAACATTTCCTTCTCTTGCTCAAGCCTTGATATCCTTACAACTTCTCTCGCTTCTTCCCCCTTTTTGGCGTCATCAAGGTAGGACACCTTTTCATCAAGACGTTCAAGGATCTGCATAGCAGCATCCTATTTTGTCTCAAAACTAGTCATTTTATTCACAAGGGAGGTGAGCACCTGCGACATATCCTGAATCTTTTTGTCGTGGGCTCGAAGCTGGGAACCGGATTTAATGAGAGCTGATGCTGTCTTGGCCTCAGACACATGGAGCTTGGATTGCTCTTCCTTCAGGATCTGCTCCTATCGCTGTTGTAATTGGCTAAGGGCCTGTTGGAAGACTGAAGGCAGGATTCTGAAGGCTTCTTTTACATTAGAAACTTCGTGCCTCAGACACGTCATTTTTTCAACGGCTGATTGGTGTAGCTAGTTGAGTGTCTTTTCAACAGAGTGCAGGGCGGTGACGACATCTTATATGAAGACAGTTTGTAGGCCAAGAGCATGCAATTGCTCTTTCTTCTTGGCGGATCTTGGAGAGTCTGGCTTGGAGAAATCTTCAACTCCATTCAACCGTCTCAAGTTCACATTGGGACATTAATTGAGGTGGACATCCTCTGGTATTATACCATCATCGGATTCCAAAATAGTTGAGGGTGCAGGTGTAGGTCACAAGTCGTCCAGGAACAAGTCTAGAGGGGGGGGTGAATAGACTTGTTGAAACTCTTGAACTCTTTTTCACGAAGAGTGAGTTTCTTCAGCTGATGGTCAAACAAATGACTTGGAGTCGTTTGTTCTTGGATATGTGCGGAAGTCAGCTGATGACGAATATAAATTAACTTAATGAAACACTTAACAATGTATGCAGCAGTTAAAGTATGATGCAAGAAACAAGAAATAACACAGGCAATTATAGTGGTCTCAGAGGTGGGGTAATTCTCTACTAATCCACTTTTCTCCAAACCAGTTGGAGATGAATTCACTATAATTTTCAACCAGTGATAAATATTACAGTGATTCAACCACACTACAACAGCTTCCAACCAGTGGAATTTCGTGCCGTTGTACACACTTGACTGCCTTGCACCTCTTGATCCTCGATCCTCGGATGCCCTTACAGTCTCTTACTTCAACCAGTGAAGTACCCCGTACTCAAGATTATAGACAAGAGTGTTTGTCTTTTCCAACTTAAGAGCTTCCTTAAGTATGAACTTTTAGATCTGCTCTTTTCACGATGCTATTTGATTGCTTGAGATTGCTTGATTGCTTTGATCGCTAGAATGTATGTTCGCACCGGTTGTTGCTCAGTTTCAAATCTCTGGATATATATAGGTCACGATCTCTGAGCTTCTTCCTTGTAGCCGTTGCAATTCTTTTGAACAAATCCGTCCGTTGGAGGGAGACTTCATTGTTTAATCTTTCTGAACGTTGCAAGGCTGGATTCCCATTATTTTATTTTATCTTCCGACCGTTGTGAGGACTTACGCATGTGAGCGCCGAATCTTTTGAATATAAAAGGATAAAAGTCTTCACGGTGGGTCATGATGATTTAAATAAATCATATCTCTTGCGGGAATCACTCCAATTTGTCTCTTCACGTTTCATGTGAGCTTTCCGTAATACTTGACTTTTCAACGCATGCTGACGTGGACTTGGAGTACTAGGTCAGTAGTTGAGTAGCCGATGTGCGGCTTACATCTCTGCAGTAGGTCCTCTCACTGCTCACCGCTTTGTGACTTGTCCGGTCAGGTGACTTCCCGAGGTACCTCGGCTGCAATCTGGTCAAACTTCTCGATAAATTTAGTTGACCAGAGCTACTCGACCGAGTCTACTGTTCCTCTCGATGGACTAGGCTGTACTTAGTACTTAGCCGTTTTTCACCTAACTAACTTTTGGCCTACGTAAGACACTCATTTGGTTCTTCTTTACATAATGCCAAGTTTTATACTTAACATATTTTGGCCTATGGAAGATACTCATTTGGTTCTTCCTTACATTTTGCCAAGTAATAAACATTTGACTTTAAATTAATGACATCATCAAAATCTAACAAGTATTCCTAACAAATTCCCCCTATTTTGATGATGGCAAAACTAAGTAAGAAATCAAATGACCAAGTCTGCACTTAAGTGCGAGACAAAATCGAAATCGCCTAATATTGAGACAACTGTAAATTGTCATTCAACAGACTGTTCATAAAATTTTCTGACTTATCATTGAAATTTTACAAGAATGTTTTAAGTACAGAAAATAAAATTACAAGTAAGAGAAATAACTAAAAGGTCATCTGCCTCTTCCTCTGCCTCTTCGAATAGGCTGCTTGGTAGGCTTGAATGGTTTGGCTCCGATAGGTCTTATCTTTACTGGAGCAAGACCATATTTTCGCTTCACAACAAGTGCTGCGAAGTCCTGTTCTTGCTGAGATCTGAATCTGTTCTCAAGGCACACTAGCTTGATTTCCTTCTGAAGTGCTAACTCATCAAGTTCACCATCCATACGGATTGGTGCTTCCTCTGCTCTGAATGGAGGGATCATGGGATAAGCATTTTGCTCTTTAGCGTGCTTCTTCAGAACAGCCCAAAGCTTCGGATGGACTTCTTCCATGAAGTTTATGAAAATTTCCTGTGGGGAGAGTTTGTCATCATGAAGTAGTTCCCAGACATAATAGTCTCTGATGAACCTCTTCCTAGCAGCTCCCTACATCTCAAGAGCTTCAAATGGAACGAAATCCTCAACATACCATAGCTCCATCCCTTCCCATTCTAGAGTAGGTTCAAAGCCGCCTCTAGTCCTTCTTATTTTTCCTTCAGGCTGGTCAGCCTGGTCATCTCGATCTACAGCTTCCTTTATCTTTAGACTGGAGGGTCCTTCAATCTGAGGGACATCCTGCTTCTTCTTGCTTCTGATTTCTCTATCTTCCCCCTGAATTCTCTCTTCCCCCTTTTTGCCAGCATCAATAAGAGTAGTCAACTGCTGTTCTATGCGGCTCATCCAATCAGACATGCCAAATGGCATTCTGTTGTTGGTAGGGGGAGGAGGCTGAGGGATCTCTCTCTGAAGAAGGGTGTCTATATTGGCATTTATGGTCTGAAGGTCAGGAGTGACCTGGGTTGATAGCAACTCTCCAATAGTGTCTCTGACAATTTGCTTGATCAGCTCAGTCATGGTAGGAGATAACTGAGATGATGGAGAGTGCTCTCCTGATCCTTCTGCAAGGGAACCACTAGACTGCAGCTCTGGCCGCACCCGGTAGGTCGATTGGTTTTCTCCGGTCCCGACTGAGTCTCAAACACTCTGCGTCTAGGCTGGTGTACCGGGGAGGTACAACAATCCTATCTGCAGCTTCGTGAGTAGGCTCTGGCTCTGGCTCTTGTTCTGGCTCCTTGTCCCCTTCTCTCTCTTCCTCTTTTCCTTCTTCTTCCTTTTCTCCAGATTTTTCTTTTTCTTCTTCCTCATCGTTTTCTGCTCCTGACTCTCCTCCATCATCATTATCATCATCATCATCATCATCATCATCATCATCATCATCATTCTGATCATCATCCTTCTCCTTCTTTTCTCCTTCATCATCCTCATCCTCCTTATCTTCTTCATCTTTTTCCTGATCTACTTCTTCTCCTTCTTCTTCATCTCCTTCATCAGCCACTTCTTCTGTCTTCTCAATCTCCTCTGACTGTTTTTCAACTGGTATATTTTCTTCTGATTCTTTCTCTTCTTCATCTTCTTCAGCCACCAAATTGATAATTTCATTCTCTCCATTAACTTCTTCAATCCTAATCTCCTTTTCTACTTCCTCTTCTTCCTCCTCTCCAAAAACACCATCAAAAATACTGAGCATAATAGAATGTATAAAGTGGTCCATGTTAGTTTTAAAATGTGACATGAACCATTTATCCTGGAGGAGTAAAACCAAGTCTGATTCTTTACAAAATTCAATCAGAACTTCCTCAGTGGCTTGGGGATATTCCCAACCACTAGTTGCAATAAAGGTTTGAAGATTTGTGAAAGGCATGGTTTTGAAAGATTTCCACTCTTTAAAAATTTGTACAAAAGAGTGTTTTTCTGCTTGTGGTTTAACAAGCTAAAGTTGTTCAATGGAAAGATTGAAGGTATTATTATCTAATAGGTTAAAAGTGTAGTCTGCTTCAGGAATAGAGATAATAAGACCTGCTTCCTCTTCTTCGGATATGTAGGCTGGAGGTGTGATAACAGGTACAATCCGAGTTTCATTGTCTGGTGCAGGCAGGTCCGGATGGATTGGTGATTGGACTGATGGGCTGGCGTGATGCTCAGACTGCTCTCCCTCGCTGAACTGCAGCTTCCTTGGCCTTTTAGGAGAGGGTTCAGGTGATGACTGCAGGTTAGAGGGTCCTTCTGGGGCTGGTCCCCGTCTCTTGAATCTGATTGCTATTGGTGTATCGTCGGACTCGTTGTCGGACTCGACTGCAGTTCCGATCTCAGCTGCAGGTCTGTCCGATTCCTCTGATAAATCGTATCTTGGGTATGACGTTGAGTCCGGCAAATCCTTCAACAACTGGGCTGCTCTCCCAGTGCCTCCGACTTTCTTCTTGTCATGGTCCATATGACCAAGCCTCTTGTTTGGGTGGAAAGGGTCAATGTTTCCCTTAGCCACTCCGGTTTTCTCCAAAAACCAACTAAGATGCGTTCCGAACGCCAACTTAGTTTTGAACTTCTTCTCATCGTCGAGCCATTCGACCTTGTTCACCTCGCGCACTAGTTGCCTGAAAATATAGTCCGCCCAATCGACTTCCTCTTCCTGAATCAACGCACCCAACACCATAAATTTCGAAGATGACAGTTGGTCATAGCTGCCTGCCATCCCCATGACTATCTTGTTGGTGATGTCCAACGCAACTCGGTAAATCTTTTTCAATTCATTCCTCTTGGCTGTGAACTTCAATTTCTCTGGGATATTATCGACTTTAATCATTTTCCAGGTTTCGGCGGGTGATTGTTTAAGAGCTTCGACCGCCAAGCCACGATGTTTCATCCCAAATACAGAACGAATCTTCTCTCGATCTATGCTGACAGGAATTCCGCCGACTGAGCTGTTAATCCCGTGTTGAATCAGATAAGCATTGCGATAGAATTCAACGACATCTTCCTTGAACAAATGTTGCGGGTTGATGTCGAGAAACGGGTAGATTCCATTCAGCTTCATTGCTCGGATCAAATTGAGCATATCGAAGTCCTCTAGATTTGCTTCTAATAAACCTTCGAAGTCGACGACCATGGAGAAGATGACCTGGTCCTTCACCGCCTTCAAGTTCACTCCTTCAAAAGATGCCATTTCTGCAAAAAGGATTTTAGGATTTTTAGTGTATATTTTTGCGCTGTAAATTCTAGGGCTTCTGTAAGCGTAAAGAGTAAAGTGAAAGGTTTTCTTTCCTTATAAAGAAGATGAAAAGACGTTTGTATTAGTTTATTATATATTTGAACGGTGGTACGCCTTTTGATATTCTTTTGAATTTCAAATTTGAATCGGTGGCCCAATTTAAAATTCGACGGTTGATTCTGATTGGCCATCGTAGAGGTTAATTAAATAGGCGTTTGACGCGTGTATTAAAATTGCCACTTGGCTTATAAAAAATGTATTTTTAAATGCCATTACTTTAGCCAAAATAATATTATAAATGTGGCAGATAATAATTAAAATTTAGAGATTAGTTTAGAAAACTTAGCTGGTCTGATTTTGTTGACTGTTGACCACTCTGCAACAGGTGAGTTTGACTTCTCGCCTGGTATTCTGTACAGCTAAGTTGCTTCGTCTGGCCTTCGTCTTCTCGCCTGCATCAACTTAGGCTGATTCTGAGGGTCTGTCCTTCCTTCAACTTGCTTCAGAACTAGATTCCCAATCTAGTAATCCAAGGTCTCTGCTAAGCTCTAGGAATCTTTCTTCTGGCAAGGGTTTAGTGAAGATGTCAGCTATTTGGTAGTCTGTGCTGACTCTTTCAACTCTAACCCTTTTGTTAAGCACATGGTCTCTAATGAAATGGTGCTTAACGTCAATGTGCTTCGTCCTTGAGTGCAAAACCGGATTGTTGGTTATTGCAATAGCACTATTGTTGTCACACCAAATAGGAACTTCGTTGGCAATAATATTATAGTCCCTTAACTGTTGTCTGATCCATAGAATCTGTGCACAACAACTACCTGCAGCTAGGTATTCTGACTTGTAGTGGAGATAGACTTAGAAACCTGCTTCTTGCTAAACCAGGATATCAGTCTGGTTCCTAGGAATTGACACGTTCCACTAGTGCTCTTCCTGTTGATTTTGCATCCTGCGAAATCCGCATCCGAGTATCCCGATAGCTCAAGTTGTCATTCTTGGGGTACCACACCAACATTAATTGTAGACTTTAGGTACTTAATTATTCTCTTGGCCGCATCTAGGTGTGATTGCTTGGCTTGACTGAATTCGCATGTACTCCAACGGCATATGATATGTCCGGCTCGCTTGCGGTGAGGTACGTAAGAGATCCGATGAGTCCTCTCGTAGTGGGTTGAGTCCACCGATATGCCCGCCTGCCTCGCATCCAGTGAGTGCTTGTGCTCATTGGAATTCTTGCGGGTTTGGCTGATTCCATTCCATATCTCTTGATAAGATCTCTGGTATACTTTGCTTGGTTGATGAAAATTCCTTTTTCCATCTGCTTAACTTGTAATCCGAGAAAGAAGTTAAGCTTTCCCATCATACTCATCTCAAATTCTCCTTGCATGAGGTTGGAGAATTTCTCGCATAATTCTGGATTGGTTGACCCGAATATGATGTCATCCACATAAATTTGAACTATTAATATGTGGCCTTCGTGCTCCACTCTGAATAGGGTCTTTTCCACTTTCCCTTTGCAAAATCCATTTTTCTCAAGAAACACAGACAGTGTTTCATACCACGCTCTTGGTGCTTGCTTGAGTCCATACAGAGCCTTCAACAGCTTATCGACTTTGTCTCCTTTGACAAAACCTGGGGGTTGCTCTACGTAGACTTCTTCTTCTAGGATTCCGTTCAGAAACGCACTTTTTACATCCATCTGGTAGACTTCAAAGTCCTTAAATGCAGCATATGCGAGTAATAGTCTGATGGCTTCTAATCTTGCAACAGGTGCATAAGTTTCATCAAAATCTATTCCCTCGCACTGTGCATAACCCTTTGCTACGAGTCTGGCTTTATTCCTAACAACAGCTCCGTCTTCATCACTCTTGTTTTTATACACCCATTTGGTGCCAATAACTTTCTTGTGATCAGGTCTGTCTGTTAGTTCCCAAACTTTGTTTCTTTCCATCTGCTCCAATTCCTCTTGCATAGCATTAATCCATGAATAATCTTCCAAGGCTTGTTCTGTGGTCTTGGGTTCAATTTGTGACATGAAACATGAGAACATTGCCATTCTCGCCGTAGAGTTGATCGTCCTTGTCTTGACTCCATCACCAACTTTCCGATAATTTGCTGAATCGGATGATCCTTGAGCCATTTGGGGATCTCGCCCTTCTCGGGTTTGTTCCCCTGTTGATTGCTCGGTGATTATCTCGCATCACTGGTTCTCGTCCGAATCGGATCGCTACGCCTTGTCATCTGCAGCTTGGTTTCAATCGCAGATGAGTCTTTGTCACCCGGCCGAAGTCTTCTTCCGCAAAGAATCGGATCGATAGGTTTGGTGATCTGTCTCGATCTGCGATTGGGTCTTCATCACCGCAGTTGGGTCATCAGCCGATCTGCAGGTGAGTCCACCATTCCAGTGTCATGTATAATGACTTCTTCAAGGGTTGCTGACTTGAGCTTGTTCTCAATTTGCTCAAGTTGTTTCCTGTACTCAACGGTAGATTCATCAAAAACAACATGGGGTGTTTCCTCCACAACTAAGGTTCTTTTGTTAAAAACTCTATATGCCTTGCTTCTTTGGGAATATCCCATAAATAGACCATCATCAGTTTTAGCATCAAAGGCATTTAGCTGTGTTTTACCGTTGTTGTGGATGAAACACTTACAACCAAAAACATGAAAGTAAGCAATAGTAGGAGTTCTATTATTCCAAACCTCATAGGGAGTTTTGCCATGTCTCCCTACTATCATACTCCTGTTCTGGGTGTGACAGGCTGTGTTGATAGCTTCAGCCCAGAACCTCTTAGGTAGGTCCGCTTCTGCAATCATGGACCTTGCTGCTTCCTTCAGAGTTCTGTTCCTTCTTTCAGCAACACCATTCTGCTGGGGCATCCTGGCTGCAGAGAGCTCATGCTGGATTCCATTCTGATCGCTGAAATCAGTTATCACCTTGTTGAGAAACTCTCCTCCTCTATCTGATCTGATCTTGATTATGGAGAGGGATTTCTCATTCTGGATCCTTCTCAGCAGCTCAGGTAACTTGGTCAGGGTTTCACTTTTCTTGAATAGAAAAATGATCCAAGTGTACCTTGAATAATCATCTACAATTACAAGTGCATGCTTTCTGCCGCTCAAAGTCCTTGGTTTGATAGGACCAAATAGATCCATGTGGAGTAGATCTAATATCCTTGTTGTGAGCGTTGTAGGCTGAACTGGCTTGAACGATGCCTTGGTCTGCTTTCCCTTCTGACATGCATCACAGAGTGCTTCCTTCTTGAATGCTTCATTTGAAAGTCCTCTGACCAGCTTCTGAGAGCTAATCTTGTTGATGGCCTTGAAGTTTAGGTGACATAGTCTTTTGTGCCACAACCATCCATTCTCAGCTACAGTCTTGGATAGAAAACAGGAGTTAGGTGTTCCTGTGTTCCAATCAATCATGTAGACATCTCTTCTTCTGAATCCTTGTAGCTTTATTTCTCCAGATAAGATGTCTATCAGCATACACTTCAAGATGGTGAAGACTACTAGATTCTTCTCGTCACAGAACTGGCTTATGCTCAGGAGGTTGTACTTGAGCCCTTTGACATAATGAACTTTGGATATTACAATGTTTCCTCGGTGCAGCTCTCCAAAGCCTTTTGTCTGTCCTCTAGAGCTATCTCCAAAGGTTACATCGGGACCTCTTTCTTTGATATATTTGGTCAGCATCTTCTTGTTCCCGGTCATATGCCTCGAGCATCCAGAGTCTACAAACCATTCTTCACCTCCAAAATTTGAGCTTGAGGAGATGTGGTTGTAGTCCTTCCACCTTTTCTCTTCATCAGCTAAGTTTGCCATCAGGCAATCATACTCCTCGTCTTCATCAGAAAAGAAACCGCCGCTTGATTCGACATGCTCCTGGTCTTCTCCGATGAGAGCTTTTCTTCTGTCTTCCTTTCTGCCCATCTCCTTCTTGGTTTCGTCCTTCTTGAGCTCGGGACAATCCATTTGGATGTGTCCTATTTTGTGACAGTTGTAGCATTCAACTTTCCAGCTTCCAGCCTTCTGGTTCCTTCTTGGATTCTCCTTGTAGTTTTTCTTATACTTGGAGTAGTTCTTTCTGAAATCTCTGGATATATATAGGTCACGATCTCTGAGCTTCTTCCTTGTAGCCGTTGCAATTCTTTTGAACAAATCCGTCCGTTGGAGGGAGACTTCATTGTTTAATCTTTCTGAACGTTGCAAGGCTGGATTCCCATTATTTTATTTTATCTTCCGACCGTTGTGAGGACTTCTGCATGTGAGCGCCGAATCTTTTGAATATAAAAGGATTAAAGTCTTCACGGTGTCGATGATTTAAATAAATCATATCTCTTGCGGAATCACTCCAATTTGTCTCTTCACGTTGCATGTGAGCTTTCCGTAATATTTGACTTTTCAACGCATGCCGACGTGGACTTGGAGTACTAGTCAGAGTTGAGTAGCCGATGTGCGCCTTACATCTCTGCAGTAGGTCCTCTCTACTGCTCACTGTTTGTGACTTGTCCAGTCGGAGTGACTTCCCGAGGTACCTCAGTGATCTGGTCAAACTTCTCCGATAAATTTAGTTGACCAGAGCTACTCCGACCGAGTTTGTTCCTCTCTGATGGACTAGGCTGTACTTAGTACTTAGCCGTTTTTCAGCCTAACTAACTTTTGGCCTACAGAAGACACTCATTTGGTTCTTCTTTACATAATGCCAAGTTTTATACTTAACATATTTTGGCCTATGGAAGATACTCATTTGGTTCTTCCTTACATTTTGCCAAGTAATAAACATTTGACTTTAAATTAATGACATCATCAAAATCTAACAAGTATTCCTAACAGCAGGAGCATCAGATACGGGCTCGGCAACAGGGGTTGTTTTCTCCTGTTCTGAATTAGGTTCTGAAGACATAGGTACAAGAGGGACTGATTCCTCCTGCTGTTTGTCAGCTTCCGCCTGCTCCTGCAGAGGGACGGATTCCTCGTGCGGGATGGCGCTGGTCTAGTCTTTGGTGGTGACAGACGCGGCCTGTTCTGGGGCTGGTTGTTCCTCCGCTACAGGAAGGACTGAATCCTCGCTGTTGGGAACATCATTTTGGCTAGAGGTCCCTTGATCTGGCTGGGTTTCCTCACGACTCATTCTCAGATCTGCCTGGAAGGCGGCGACGTCGTTGTCTGAGTCATGATCAGATTTGGGACTGTGGGGATCAGAGCCAATGGATTTTGCTTTTCCTTTCTTGCGGGCGTCTGCCTTGTCCATCAGGTGGCTGGTGATCAACTCTTTGCAGCACAGGTTGTCCCAATGGATCAGGACTCCAACATCTTGAGAGTCCGTTACTTCCAAGACAAACTGTTCTTCTTCGCACCAATCGCTCCAGTTGTACAGAGTGTTGTACGGAGTGAGCCTGTAGGGTTACAATTGGACAAAGCATTCATATGCTTGCTCTATTTGCACAGAAAGCAAAGTCTTATTGATTATGGTGTCTGGGGAGGGGCTGCGTACAACGCTTGGGTCCGCTGTATGCACGGGTTCCTCGATAAGTATAGGTTCCTGTGTCGGAGCCGGATCCCTTACAGGGGTTGGTACCCTGATGGGAGAAGGATCCTGAACGGGTGTGGAATCCCGAACAGGAGAAGTGGCTATTGGCTCCAAAGGGGCAGCCGACTCTCCAGAGTCTTGTAAGTTGGCAGATGTCTGAATATCCGTCGTAGCCGCCAAAGGCTCGGGATCTACTGTCGCGACACTGCAGTCATCTCTTCCGCAGGGGTTGCGCCCTGGGGGCTCGATACAGGGGGTTGGGCCGTTGAAGGAGCATCCTTGGAGATTTCTGTAGCTTTAACTTTTGTGAGCCTCCTTAGCTTCCTTTTCGGCTTTTCAACAGCAACGGGAGTTTTGTTGTGAGATCTCTTTCTCTTCCTTGAAGTTTCCTCGCTCTGGGACTTCGAAGATACATCCCTTGGATCGGCAGAAAGGGGCAATTTTTGGACGAAAGGTCTGTTTGCAATCAGAGGTCCTTTGTTAAAAATGGAGGGTCTGATGCTTCCCATATATATCCGAGAAGTGATCTTCTTTGCTGCTTCGGCTTGCGGAACACCGCATTTTGTGAGAATGTAATTTAGAAGCAAACTAAAAGACTTCTTCTGCGAGGCAGGCTTAGAGACTTCTTCCTGCAACCTCTTGAGAATTATTTGACACCAGTTGATCTTTTCACAGGTCATGATTGCAACCATCATTCTGAACCTTAAATTTGTGCACATCTCGAAAGCACCTGTTCTATTCTCAATTACACGACAACAAAAATCGTGTCAAGAGGTGTGAACCGTTTCAACCGATGCTGAACCGGTGAACAACTCATAGTATTCGGTCAAGAGTTCTTGGGACCCAAAGGTCTCAAGATCTTCCATTGTCAGGCCATCAGCAGGAAGCCTATAGAGATTCTAAAGTAGCTCTTCGTCAACACGGATCTCGACTCCGTGAATGACAGTAGTGATGTCAACAATATTTCCTCCTGAGCAAGCGAGAAGAAACGGACAGCAACATTGAGGTAGAATTCCTCAACCAGGTGATCATCAAAACGTTCAGCGGTGTGACTTCCAAGGCGATAAAGGCCTTGCTGATGTATTCTCGTAATGACGTACTCTATTGATTCGACATCATCACCTTCGGAACGAACACATTCAAGCACGACAGATCTAGAAAAAATCCATCCATCGATGATGTTGGAGGGCTTCTTGAGAGAGATGGAGGAGGTCTGAGAAGATGCCATTGACAATTCTCGAAGAAAAGTAAAGAGGACTCAAAGAGAAATGCAGTAAAAACAAAAAGGAATGTAGGCTGTATGCTCAAGTACTCGTTCAATATGCAGAAAGCGTAAAGAGTCTCAAATGGCATTTACAGTCCTTTTATAGTGGGCGGTGAAGAAGGGTTTACAGATAATGAACGGTCAGATTTAAGGGATGGGAACCGTTGTTTAAAATGAACGACCACGATGGACTGAGTGTAACTGGTACAACTTATCCATCTAATTTTAAAATAAGAGCCGGTCCCACTTCTGACTTATCAAATTACCCTTATTGCCCGAAACGGCAGTGTAAAATTAATATAATAATATGAAACATCGCGGCTTTGAAGATACCAATGTCCAGATGTCGTGTAAAGCATTTAATGCAAAAGACCTTTTAATTATAACAGGGCACGTGGACACAAAAATCGTTTTAAAATAAATAACATGATAATTGATTTCCCATAGTATGTGCTGTATCCGCGAAAATACAGCGTTCCCCCTTAAAAGGTACATACAGGTTTCAATTCCATACAGCAGATTTCGGACGAATGTTGTATTCTTGGGTCGTACTGTATTCCCCCTTAATTATTGCACACGTCAGCTGTAGGATAATTCATGTCTCTTTGTTCCTACATTGCTGTTCTGATAGACTGAGTGTACAGATAACTAATGGTGGATACTGTATTCTTAGGTTTTACAGCATTTCCCCTCAATTTGCTGAGTAAAAGCATTAAAAACTTACAGGGAGTTAGGCTGTAGCAATCCCAATTCATCTCAAAGCATGCATAATCTTGCTGTGTCGATAGGTTTGGTAAAGATGTCGGCTAACTGGATATCTGTATGAACTATTTCCAGCCGAACATCCTTGTTCTCAACATGATTCCTAATGAAGTGATGCTTCATGTGAATATGCTTGGTGCGCGACTGCAATACACGGTTGTGCGTGATAGCAATTGCACTCGTGCTATCCCACATAATTAGCATTTCTTTCGCTTCAATTCCATAGTCTGGCAGTTGTTGTTGCATCCAAAGGATCTGCATACAGCAACTACCAGTAGCCCAGTATTCTGATTCAGCTGTTGAAAGCGAGTTTGCCAATTGTTTCTTGCTAAACCAAGACACAAGTCTAGGTCCAAGAAAGTGACAAGTTCCACTTGTACTCTTCCTATCTAGCTTGCAACCTCCGAGATCCAAGTCGCTGTAGCCAACTAAATTGAATCCACCTTTTTTAGGATACCACAGTCCTACATCGACTGTTCCTTTGACGTATTTCAGGATCCATTTGGCTGTTGCGAAGTGTGATTCTTTAGGTGCTACTTGATATCGTACACACACTCCTACAGCAAATTGGATATCGGGCCTGCTAGCCACTAGGTACAGGAGTGAGCCAATAAGCTTCCTGTAGAGTGATTGATCAACCGGCTTTCCAGCTTCATCAGCACTAATTTGCACGGAAGTGCTCATGGGGGTTGACAATGATTTGGAAGTATTCATTCCAAACTTGTTGAGAAGCTCCTTGCTATATTTTTCCTGGTGGGTGAAAATCCCTGTAGGCAACTGCTTTACCTGCAATCCTAGGAAATAACTAAGTTCTCCCATCATACTCATTTCAAATTTACTTTGCATGAGATGAGAGAAACTTTGACACAAAGCAAGGTTAGTTGAACCAAATATTATATCATCTACATATATTTGAACCATCAGGAGGTCATCACCTTCTTGTATTTTGAATAAGGTTTTGTCCACAGCACCTTTCTCGAATCCATTATCGGTTAGATACTGGGACAAAGTCTCATACCATGCTCTAGGGGCTTGCTTAAGTCCATACAATGCTTTTCTTAGCCTGTATACTAGGTCTTCGCCTTCTGGATTAACAAACCCTGGTGGTTGTTCAACATATACTTCTTCGGTAAGGTATCCATTCATGAATGCACTTTTGACGTCCATTTGGTATACAATGAAGCTTTTATGGGCGGCAAAGGCCAAAAATATCCTAATGGCTTCTAGTGTGGCTACAGGGGCAAATGTCTCATCGTAGTCTATGCCTTATTCCTGTCTATAGCCTTGGGCGACTAGCCGGGATTTATTCCTGAAAATGAGTCCATTTCTATCCTTCTTGTTTCTAAATACCCATTTGGTTCCAATTACGGATTGATGTGTATGTCTGGGTACAAGATACCATACATTGGTTCTTTCGAAACGGTTAAGCTCTTCTCCATAGAAGTAATCCTATGAGAGTTGGTGAGAGCTTCTTTGGTAGAAACATGTTCAGATTGGGCTAAGAATACAGCAATAGTGCACATATTAAGTCTTCTAAGCTCGGATTGAGATTTCCAAACAGGAAATAGAGATATCTCAGACTCAAGGTCTTCTTGCACACATAGTATATTTCCTTGTGTACTCTGTATTCTCCTACGGGTAGAAACACCAGCATCAATGTTTCCTATGATCAATTGGGTGATCTCTCAACCATCTTCTGCCGGGTTCTAATTCGGGGTCCTGTACTGTATCTTGAGTTGCTATAGTTTTGGCTTCAACTTGTACAGCATCGGCTTCATCTATATCAGTTCTTACAGCTGCGGGGTTGATTTCTAGGTTAACGACAGGTTCTATGAGAGTTGGTGGATCAATGATGGAAAGTTGTTGGATGTTCTGAGAAATGCCTTCTGCTCCTATAGGATCATGGTGAGGTTCATCGAACACTACATGAACTGATTCCTCAATTGTTAGCTTCCTTTTATTGAAGATCCTGTAAGCTTTGCTAACAGAGGAATATCCAATGAATATCCCTTCATCCGATTTCTCATCAAAGGTTCTAAGTTGATCCTTACCGTTATCCAAGACGTAACACCTGCATCCAAATATGTGAAAGTACGAAACTAATGGAGTTTTGTTGTTCCATACCTCGTATGCTGTTTTGTTGTGATGCTTGTTGATGATACATCGGTTTTGTGTATAGCATGCTGTATTGGTGGCTTCGCCCCAGAAACGCTGTGGCAACTTACTTGCGGCAATCATTGTCCTTGTTGCTTCCTTCAGCGTCCTGTTCTTTCGCTCGGCACACCATAGCTGAGTATTCGTGATGTATCCCATGTTCTGAACAGTATTGCTCTATAAAGCGGTTAGTGAATTCTGTACCTCTGTCGGAATGAATGGACACAATACTCGACCCTTTTTCATTTTAAAGCTTTCTCAGGTGCTCGGGCAGCTTTGATGTTGTTTCCTTCTTCTTACTTAGGAAAACTGTCCAAGCATACCTGGAATAATCATCAACAATTACGAGACAGTATTTCTTACCTCCTAAACTTACCGGGTCTACAGGACCATAGAGATCCATATGTAGCATTTCCAAAACTCTGTGGGTGGAAAGGTAGGATTTGCTTTTTAGGGTGGTCTTGATTTGCTTGCCTTTTTGACAGTGTCCACATACGCTGTCTTTTTGGAATGAAACATTTGGCAATCCTCTAACCATTCCCTGTCTGTAGAGTTTGTTGACAGTCTTGAAGTTTACGTGTGACATCCTCTTGTTCCATTGCCAGCTTAGATCTGCAGTGCCTTTGACAACAAAACAAGGAATTGTGGAACTCGTAGGCATCCAGTCAGCAATATACATATTACCTGATCTGCTTCCTGTGAGCAAACCTCTTTGGTCAGGATGTTCTTGACTCTACAGTGATCTATATAGAACTTCACCGAGAATTGTTTGTCACAGAACTGGCTAATACTAAGTAGATTGTACTGTAAGCCTTCAACATAAGCTACATCGGTGACTTTGAATTTTCCTACAAGTAGGGTTCCCTTCCCTCTTGTTCTTCCTTTATATTTATCACTGAAGCGCACTTTTGGACCGCGACCTTCTACGTAATCTGACAACTTGCTATTATCTCCTGTCATGTGCCGGGAACATCCGCTGTCGAAGTACCAGATGTTCTTCTCCAAAATGTACTGTATGCAAACAAATTAGGTAGATTTAGGTCCCCTTTGATTGTTAGGTCCATGGATGTTAGTGCCTTTAGGTACCCATATTTTCCTGACAGCAATAGGTTTACTGTAGGATGGTTTAGGTCCGTAGTTGCAATTTCTACATGGGGCATGTACGTAGTTGCTATAACCATGATAATTATTATGCATGTAAAATTTAGGGTTATTATTAGTCTAGTACAAATGCCGTCTTGGAGGTAGAGCCATTTTATTCGGCCTTACAGCTTGCCTTCTAGGTCTTCAATTGGATTCCCAAAGCTGTTGTTGATATTGTGAGGATACTTGCTTTCGCGAGGGATACCGCGACTCCTGTATCCAATATCTGGGTGTGCTGTACCGAAAGTACTGCCGTGCGGGCCTTTGATATTTGGATACAGCCTTCTTTCTGAATGGCTGTTGGCGCTGTTGATATGCTCGGGGAGCATGCTGTTGGGTATGCCTTACAGGTCTGAACGGATGGTGATTCTGCTATTTGGAATATGACTTTGGTGGCGGAATGGCAACTTTTGCTATTCGCGGTGCAACGGGTTTTTTCAGATGACTCGGAACTTCTTCCAATACAGGAATGGGTTCCACACCCCTGACGAACACAGTACTAGTTTTCTCTTTATTGGAAAATAAGCTGTATCCTAAGCCACTTTTATCATGAGCATGTTGCCCAGTGCTTAGCATTTCTTCCATTCTTTTAGATGATTTCTCGAAAGATTTTAGAATGGTCTCAAGTTCTCCTTCTCGTTTTTCGAGAGTTTTTACTTTGGCTTGAAGCAGAACAAAATCATTTGTATTGCTTTCACTATGCGATTTAGTTTCACTTAGTTCATGAGCAAGTTGATGATTGCTCTCCATGAGTTTTTCATACTCGACTTTGCTATTTTCACAATCAACGGACATATTTTCGTAATTTACTTTCAGCAAGTCCTTTTCTTCTTTCAGCTCTAAGTTAGAAAGTTGCAGCTGCAGATTTTCATTTTTCAATGTCTCTTGGGCCATTTGAATATTCTTAAACTCATTCATCATGTTTGCAAAAGTATGAGATGCATTGGAAGGAATAGCTGAGTTTGAGCTTACCTCATCATCGCTATCTTCATCTTCCGGAATGACCTTGGCCATAAAGCACATATAGGCTTTATCTTCGAAATCATCATCAGATGAATCACTGTCAGTGACTACTTGAATATATTCTTCGGATTTAGATGGTGCAGAGGAGGCTTCTGATTCACCAATCAGGGCCTTGAGCTTGTTTTTCCAAGCACATCTTCTTTCATCCTTTTCTTGTTGCTCGGCTTCCGGCAACCTTTGAACTTTGGGACGAGGACATTTATTTGCGTAATGTCCTGGTTTCCTGCAATTATAACACAGGTTAGCATCACCAGAGGAAGTTTCGGTAATTACCTTGTGAACAGGCTTGGGCTTGTATGGAGTCTTTCCCGACTGCTTCATAAACGTCTTGAACTTATGCATGAGGAGCGCCATTTCGTCTTGCGACAGAATGTCGTCGTCGTTGTCAGCGTTCTTATGAATGGAATTTGATGAACTCGGTATGCTGTGTCTTCGGTTGGATACAGCGGCTAAGGCTGTAGTCCTGGCGGGAGATTCTTCAGCTTTCTCTCTCATGTCTATATCGTACTCAAATGCTTTGAGGTCAGAAAAGAGATCAAAAGTAGATATTTCACTAAGATTGCACCACACACGCATAGCTGTGGTCTTAATGTCCCATCGGGCAGGGAGACTGAAAATTTTTAGGTTTTTCTCCCTTTGGGTATAAATCTTGCCTAATGCTTCAAGTTCACCAACAATGCCAGTGAATCTCAGGTCAAGTTCCTCAAGTGTTTCAGTTGGTTTCATTTCAACAGATTCAAATTGCTGAGTTAATTTTGAAATCTTGTTTTCTTTTGAGAGCTCAGTTCCCTCACAAATTAACATGAGTTTATCGCAGATATCCTTGGCTGATTTGCAGCTCTTTACCTTAGAGAACGTACATTTGTCAAGAGTGACAAATAGCGCATTCTTCGCGACATTGTCGAGATTGGCGTGCTTTCTTTCGTCAGAAGTCCATTGTTTGCGCTCTTTCTAGAGCATCTCTGCATGAGCCTGGCCTTCAATTCCTGGGGCCGGATTTACCTTCATGATCTTTATGGAGCCATCCTGTATGACAAAAATCATCTCTTCGTGCATTGCTGCAAGATGAGCCTCCATCCTAATTCTCCAATCGTCAAACACGTTAATAGAAAAAATGGGGACTTTATTGATCATTGATGTATCCATATGAGAATAAAGAGAAGAAAAAGACTGTTTTAAAAAAATAAGTGATTTGGATCTGATTCGGTTAAAAATACGACTGATTCTTTTTAGAATCAACCACTACGACACCACTTGTTGGCCAATAAGTATACAGAATACAGCTTGGGAAGTGTTTTAAACAACAAGCTATACGATTTTCAAATCTGAGTACGTAGCGAAGTCTTGTTAAAGTAAGTTGCTATAAATACAACAACTAGATATGAAGTGTATACTTAAAAATAATCACAGATATTAAAACAGTAAATGCAGAAGGTAGAAGACACGGTAATTAAAGTGGTTCGAGGTAAACCCCTCTACGTCCACTGGTCCTCCACACAGGAGTTAAAAAGTTTATTATAAATACGACGTACACAACTATGTATTTATAATCAAACCTGTCAATATATCGTTCACACAGATTGATACAATGATTGAAGCTTTCAACCATTCACACATATTGGTTTAGGCTTTCACTTGACTAACTTATTCACACACAGTTCCGAATCTTTGTCTCTTCAATGCAAATCCGTCACATACAGTTCGGGAAAAGCAATGCTTTCTCAGTCCACACAGGGATGATGGGTTTGTTCAATGATAGAACGATGGTTTGAACAACAACTTGACTTTCTCGATCTTCATCTGATAATGTGTTGTTCAAGGTTGAGCACTTTGGATATTTCTTCTCTTAGAATATGCAGTACACTTGAAGATATATGTTTGCTCTGAATATTTGTGTAAGCACTTTGTTGGTTGTAGTTTTTCAGTTTTTTTGATCTTCAAACTCTGGAGATATATATATATATATATATATATATATATATATATATATATATATATATATATATATATATATAGCTGCTGAAAGGATCCGTTGGAAATATATCCACTGAGCAAGATTCCGTGACAACTAGATAGTTGACTTGTATAGACCAAGATCTGGATATTGCGTGGTTTGAAGATCTCTGTCGGCTTCAGTATTTAAATACTTCTTTATCAAACGGGACTTGACTTTAGTGAATACCAAAGATTCCTTTTCAAACGGTCTTCAGTCCTGTTTCGATGCTTCACAGCTTGAATGCTGTACCCATTTGTACTGTAGGCTATAGAGGAGAAGTCGTTGTATGGATTGTTTGCTGTATGAAGGGACAACTTCCATACTTGGCGCTTTTAGACTCTTGTTGCTGTATGATGGCATGATGATAAGTCTTCGATACAGGATCAGCAACTTCGATCGGTTTATCGATACAGTAGTTTGCTGTATGCTGGATTGGCACATTGTCAAAACACTCTTATCAAGATCTTTCGATACAGGGATTGTTATCCCAACAATCCGTAAAGGCATTTATAAACCTGGATGAATTGTGTATGAACAAGAGGCCACTTTACTCAAAATCAGGCCTTGGATATGACCCCAACAGTCCCTCTAGTTCAAAAACCACTTTTATCAAGGGAGAAACTTATGTCCAGACTGATGAGCCTATAAAACCCGTATTTCAAAAGGTTAGACGGCAGCCCAATCAAAAGTTTAGGCAACAACCAAGATTTATAAGGTAGCCACCTAGACAAGAGACTAGGCAATGGCCAAGGCAGAAGCAGCAGCCAAAACATTATTCCAACTATTACCAAAGACTCCCCAAAACAGATTTCAAAATGGAAGAGGTAAGTGGAAACATCAAGGTTATCCAAACTTTCAAAATGAACAGGTGTGGAGACCCCAAAGATTTTACAAATGGTCTCAGCCAAGATTTAGAAATAGCCCACACCAGAGATTTTATGAGGCATATCCAGTATGTAAACCTAACCAGGGATATAGACTTAGACAGCACACACCTTATAGGGTTAATCAACATAATTTTTATAACCCAATGAGAGACCAATTCTCCAGAAAGCCCACTAACCCCAAAGGACCCACTCAAATTTGGGTACCTAAATCCTTGCTTGTCTGATTGCAGAAAATGTGGAAGGACTACTACCATGTCACCTCAAGTTCTACAGGAGGAGGTGAAGAATGGTTTGCAGATTCTGGATGCTCAAGGCACATGACAGGGAATGAGAAGGTGCTCTCAAACTTCATCAAAGAAAGAGGTCCAAATGTAACCTTTGGAGATAGCTCTCGAGGTCAGACAAAAGGATTTGGGGAACTACATAGAAGAAACATAACCATATCTAAAGTACATTATGTCAAAGGGCTCAAATACAA
Source organism: Orobanche coerulescens (assembly GCA_033398695.1). Lineage (NCBI taxonomy): Eukaryota > Viridiplantae > Streptophyta > Magnoliopsida > Lamiales > Orobanchaceae > Orobanche > Orobanche coerulescens. The sequence continues at coordinate 139,959,108 of CM065809.1, read as the reverse complement.
CATATTGAGCATAAGTCAATTCTGTGATGAAAAGAACCTAGTAGTCTTCACTATTTGGAAATGCATGGTGATTGATATCCTATCTGGAGAAGTGAAGCTACAAAGATTCAGAAGAAGAGACGTTTACATGATAGATTGGAATACATGCACTCCAAACACTTGTTTCCTATGAAAAACAATTGCTGAGAATGGATGGCTATGGCACAAAAGATTATGTCACCTGAATTTCAAGGCCATCAACAAAATCAGCTCTCAAAAGTTGGTCAGATGACTTCGAGCAGAAGCATTTAAGAAATAAGCCCTCTGTGATGCATGTCAGAAAGGAAAGCAAACCAGAGCAACTTTCAAAACAGTTAAGCCTACCACTCTCACCACTAGTGTCTTAGATCTACTTCATATGGATCTCTTTAGTCCTATCAAACCAAGGACATTGAGTGGAAGGAAGCATGCCTTAGTAGTAGTAGATGACTAAAGATTTACATGGGTTGTTTTTCTCTATAAAAAAGTGAAACACTAACAAAGCTACCTGAATTGCTGAGAAAGATTCAGAATGAGAAATCCCTCTCCATCATCAAGATCAGATCAGATCAGACAGAGGTGGAGAATTTCTCAACAAGGCAATCACTGAATATAGTAATCAAAATGGAATCCAGTATGAAGTCTCTGCTGCAAGAACACCACAGCAAAATGGTGTTGCTGAAAGAAGAAACAAACCTTAAAGGAAACTGCCAGGTCAATGATTGCAGAAGCTGACCCGCCAAAGATGTTCTGGGATGAAGCTGTCAACACAACATGTCATACTCAGAACAGGAGTATGATAGTAGGGAGACATGGAAAAACTCCCTATGAGGTTTGAAATGGCAGAACACCGACTGTTGCTTACTTTCATATATTTGGTTGTAAGTGTTTCATCCACAACAATGGTAAAACCCAACTGAATGCCTTTGATGCTAAAACTGATGATGGTCTTTTTATGGGATACTCACAAATAATCAAGGCATACAGAGTATTTAATAAAAGAACGTTAGTTGTGGAAGAAACACCCCATGCTGTCTTTGATGAATCTACTATTGAGTACATAAGACAAGTGGAATCTATTGAGAAAAAGCTCAAATCCGCCACCCTAGAAGAAGTCATCATCAATGACACAGGAATGGTGGACTCAGCTGAAGACCCAACTGCAGATCAGATAGGATCCCAAAACCTAGCTGATCTAACTACAGTTGATGAAGACCCAACTGCAGATCAGATAGGATCCCAAAACCTAGTTGATCCCACTGCAGCTAATGAAGATCCTCAAGACTCATCTGCAGCTGTCAAAACCATAGTTGATCCAGTTGCAGATCAAGAAGGACAAAACCAAGCTGATGCATAGAGAGACGAAGTCTATCAAAGCAACTCAACAGGGGGAACAAACCCGGAAGATGAAGTTCCAAAGTGGCTAAAAGATTATCTAATCCAACAAATCATTGGAAACCTAACTGATGGAGTCAGAACCAGACAATCTATAGGACCAGCAGGAATGGCTATGTTCTCATGTTTCATGTCTTGGATGGAACCCAAGACAACTGAACAAGCATTGGAGGATTACTCATGGATAATTGCAATGCAAGAAGAGCTCAACCAAATGGAGAGGAACAATGTATGGGAACTAACAGACAGACCAGATCACAAGAAAGTCATAGGCACCAAGTCGGTGTATAAAAACAAATGGGATGAATATGGAGCTGTTGTTAGGAATAACGCCAGACTCGTTTCAAAAGGATATGCTCAATGTGAAGGAATAGATATTGATGAAACATATGCACCTGTAGCAAGATTAGAAGCTATCAGACTATTCCTTGCATATGCAGCATTCAAGGATTTTGAAGTCTACCAAATAGATGTGAAGAGTGCTTTTCTCAATGAAGTACTAGAAGAAGAAGTCTATGTGGAGCAACCCCCTGGATTTGTCAAAGGAGACAAGGTATACAAGCTTCTGAAAGCTCTATATGGACTCAAGCAGGCACCAAGAGCATGGTATGAGACATTATCTGTGTTACTGGAGAAGAATGGATTCAACAAAGGACATGTGGACAAGACACTCTTCAGAGTGGAACATGAAGACCACATATTACTTGTTCAAATATATATGGATGACATCATATTTGGCTCAACCAACCCTGAGCTATGTGAAAAAATCTCAAGTCTCATGCAAGGAGAATTTGAGATGAGTATGATGGGAAAGCTAAATTTTTTTATTAGTTTACAAGTCAAACAAGTTGACAATGGAATCTTCATCAACCAAGCAAAGTATACAAGGGACTTAATCAAAAGATTTGGCATGGACTCAGCCAAATCACTAAGAGTTTCCATGAGCACATCAATACACCTTGATGCAGATGAAGGAGGTATTCCAGTGGATCCAACACACTACAGAGGACTAATTGGATCACTTCAATACCTCACTGCAAGCACACCAGATATTTCATATGCAGTAAGAATATGTTCAAGATTTCAGTCAAAGCCGAAGCAGTCTCACCAAGAAGCAGCTAAGAGGATAATAAGATACCTTAAGTCCACAATCAATGTTCGTTTATGGTATCCCAAGGATGACAACTTCGAGCTCTCAGAATATTCCAGTGGAACATGTCAGTTCCTTGGAACCAGATTCATATCATGGTTTAGCAAGAAGCAAGTATCTAACTCAATATCCACAACTAAGTCAGAATACTTAGATGCAAGTAGCTATTGTGCTCAAATTCTCTGGATCAGACAACAGCTAAGGGACTACAACCTCGTAGCAAATGAAGTTCCAATATGGTGTGACAAGAACAATGCAATTGCAATAACAAACAATCCAGTTCCGCACTCAAGAACAAAGCACATAGATGTCAAACATCACTTTATCAGAGACCATGTGCTTAACAAGAGATTAAAAGTGGAAAGAGTCGGCACAGAGTATCAAATTGCATACATATTCACTAAGCCCTTACCAGAAGAAAGATTTCTAGAACTTAACAGGAATATTGGATTGCTAGATTGGGAATCGGGGGCTTAATTGAAAAGCAGACAAAAGTCATCTGACCTGAAGAAAAGTCATCTGACCTGAAGCAGACAAGAGACGAGGAAAGCCAACTGATCAGAGCAGACAATAAAGTCACTTGATCAGACCGGACAAAGATCCGAAGGACAGACGAGAAATCTAGCTGATATCAACCACAAGCTACATACCTCACTTGATGCAGAAGACGAAGGAAAGCTAGCTGATCAGAGGACAGACAAGAAAAGCACCCTGATCAGAGCAGCTGAAATCACAGCTGCATCAGAAGTCAAACGGTCAACCAGCTAAGTTTCTCATTCCTTGACCGACTTATAATTATTATATAATTTATTTACATGTGGACAAAACACATGATCACACTACCTCCACGACGTCCAATCAACTTCAACCGTCACTCTTTATTTATCAAAAATTGGACCGCCGATTGATTATTTAATTATTAAAATTCAAAAGGTCTTTTCAACTGAGTATATAAGATGGCGGAAATCACTTCAGAAAAATCTTATCGTCTTCAAGCTCAAGAACCCTAATTTTTCAAAAGCAGAAAAAATTACTTGAATATTCACTACACTAAATCAAAACATTCTCTTTGCAGAAATGGACTCAATCACCTATTTCGAGGAAGTCAACCTAAAGCAAGTTAAGGAGCAATTCATTTTTAGTATTGTTGTCGACTTCGAAGGATTACTGGCAACCAACAACACGGATGAAATGGCGTATGTAATCCGGATGATGAAAAAGAATGGCATCTACCACTTTCTGGACATTTACCCCAAGTAGCTCTTCAAAGAGGCTGTCATATGCTTCTACAAGGAAGCACAGGTCACAAAGCACTGTATCATGAGCTCAATTTTTGGAGAAGAAATCAACATCACACCCCAAACCATCGCCGACGCTTTCAAAATAGAAAACTGGGGCATCGCCATCGAAGCACTGAAATAGAGTTCAACCAAGACATGGTATGATATCAAGTTACCACAGGAGACAACTAAGGTCAAACTTACGGCGAGGAAAAATGACCTTAAGAAATAATACAGATATGTCCTGGACATCAATAACAAAATCGTCATGGGCATGGCAGACAGTTATGATCAATTATCATCTGTCAAATATGTTGTCATGGGAGCGCTGATACAGCAGAAGAGGATTAACTGGCCTAACTACATTTACAGCCAGTTAGTCAGGGAAATTAATAAATTTAGCTAGAATGAAGGTGAGAAGAAGTTCAGACAGAAGCTGGCATATGGAACTCAAATAAGCTGGATCTTGGAGTTCCTTGGAAAGGCTAAGGGAAGGGCAGACAACTTTCATCTCGGCAAGAGACTTGGTCACTTGGACCATGAAACCTAAAGAATATATGGGATAATAAAAAGGCAGCTGAGAAAATCAAGGAAATGACCTCTGGAACGTCTGAGTACAGAGGACCCTCAGACTCTGAAGCAAAGCAGTCAGATGCGGCTGTCCAACATCCATCCGAAGTAATTGCAGAGGAGATGACGTCAGCTCCCCCTGCAGCTGAGATTCTGTCAAAGTCACTGTTGGAACATTTTTTCCATACATGCTATAATAATGTTTTGATGATTAAAGATGATAAACAAAGCAAAACAATAACAAGGCAAAGCAAAGCATCAAAGGAATCGAAGTGCAAAAACAAGCTGGAAAACTGCATGCCTAACGTACGTAACTAAGATTACATAACGTACGTAAAAGGCTGAAGATTAACGTATGTAAAGTGGTCATGTTAACATACGTAAAGAGGTTCAAATCAGTTGAACGTTGGGAAGAGTCAAAGTCAGAAAAGCAGCAATAGATATATGACGTCAGCAATGACGTAATGTTAACGTACGTAATGCATGATTATCTAACGTACGTAAGGAAAGAAACGAATGTTACTGGACTGAAACTGGTACGTGCTAACGTACGTTATCTATGTCAGTTAACGTACGTAACGCTGCTAGCGTACGTAATGAAAGGAAGATAGTGGCCGTAATCTATGCACAAGGAGCTAACGGCTAGTTGAGGCTTTGAAGGCTATAAATACCACATCTTTGGTATTATTCCACACAACAACTTCAAGCAAACATCTCATTGCTCAGATATTCATATTGATATTATTGTTGTTGTGATATTGAGCTTACATTGTTAGTTTGAGTGTTTATACATTCAACATTATACACGAGAGGTAAAAATAAAAGATACGATTGGATTCGGTGTTATTAGGATCAAGGATCCGGCATTATTAGAATCGCAATCGCTATCTAGTGTGGTTTATCTAGTACCCATAGAAATCTAGAGAGGTTGATTCCTTATCTAATAAAAAAGGAAAACGGTTTAACTTGGACCGACACAAAGACAAGTACGAGTGGTTTATCACGGACCAATAGAAGATGTGATTGTAAATAGTTATCCCTCGACCAATAGAAGAGAGGTGCAGGGGTTTTTATCTTGAACCTATTGAAAAAGATATAGAGAGAGGACGTAGGATCGTTTATAGCCGAACCTCTATAAATCCGTGTGTCATTTAATTTCTGCTCTTTATATTTTCGCTTCCGCACAAACGGCGCAAATACCGATCTTGCTCCAACAATTGGTATCGGAGCGGTTCCTCCAATACACGGCTTAACATCCGAGGAGTCGATCCAAATGGCGTTCCAATTTGCTCCAGTCGAAGGCCTCGCTCTTAACCGACCACCATTTTTTGATGGCGCAAACTTCATGACGTGGAAGAAAAAGATGTCGATCTTCATTCGTGCCTATGATATAGAGATTTGGAAGATCATGTGTCTTTGCTCTAAAGTTATAATCAAATCCGAAGGTACGCTTAAATCTTTCGAAGAATATAACGACGAGGATTGGAAGAACGACCATCTAAATTTTAAGGCTACTCAACTTCTATATTGTGCTTTAAATACAGAAGAAGTCAATCGTATCTCATCGTGTGAGAGTGCTAAAGAAATATAGAAAATTCTTGAAATCACACACGAATGGACAACTCAAGTCAAGGAGACGAAGATCAATATGCTTCTCCATGACTAAGAGTTATTCATGATGAAAGGTGATGAGTCCATCACCAATATGCTCGACCGATTTTCGGTTATCACAAATGGACTAGCTTCATTCGGTAAACATTATCTAGTAGTGAAAAAGTCAAGAAAATTTTACGATCACTACCTAGCGAATGGAACGGCACCGTGACCGCGATCATGGAATCTAAAGATCTCAATATGATTGATTTTAGCGCCCTAGTTGGTTCGCTAATTAATTATGAGATAGTTCTTAAATCACGAAGTGTCAAGCCAAAGCCGAAGGAACGATCGATAGCCTTGAAGGCTAAGATGTCTAAGAAAGAAGTAATCCCGGTTGAAGAAAGCGACGAAGAATCGGCATATTATGCCAAGAATATTAATAAGTTACAAACCTTATTAAACCAGAGGAAGAAAGACATCTCGGGCGAATCTAAGAAATTCGACAACTCTTGTCGATTATGTGGAAAACCAGGCCACTTTGCGAGAAATTGCCGAACTAAACCCAAGAAGGAGGTTCTCGTTGCAACATGGAGCGATGACGACGAAGATGATGATTTTATCAATCAGAATAATCTTGCTCTCATGGCCCGGAGTTCATTCGACGATAGCGACGTCGAAAGCCAAGTAAGTAATTCTCACGATGAATTATTTGAAGCATTTGAATTATTACATACGGATTATCAAAATGCTTTAAAAGAGATCAAATCTCTTCAAACTAAAAATAAATCATTGGAAAATGAGATTTTCAAAATTCTAGAAAAGGGAAAATCTGTTGAGATCAATCATTCAAAATGCCTTGAAAATGAAAATATTTTAAAGGATGATCTTGTTAAAATGCAAACCGAGCTCAAAAATTTAACAAAGAAATTCTCGTGTGGAAACGAAAAATTTGAACAAATGCTCTCGGTTCAGAAACTTACTTTGAACGAACAGGGGTTGGGGTTCACACCTCGTCCTAAAAATGAATCCTTAAATTTAAAAATACCCCGGTCTGACAAATGTTTGAAAATCGGGCATCATATTTCAAACTGTAAAAGCCCAAGACGGACGATTAAAATTAAAAAGATTTGGGTTCCTAGAGGAACAAATATTTCAAATATCGTCTATGTTTCAAATAAAAAACCAACTCTCGGTTGGATCCCCAAAAATTAATTTTTTTTCAAAATATTTTACTTAGGGAGAGTAATAATTTTTTTTAGGGAGATAATATTTTTAGGGAGAGTTATACCCTGTTATTCTATATTTGTTATATTTATCATTTGGTATCATGCATATTTTATATTTGGTATCATTATATTTATTTATTTTATACTTTTTGATGAAAATAAAAAGGGGGAGAGAAAGGAGAAAAATGGGATTAATCCTGAAAGGAGAAAAATCGAAATTAGAAAAGTCGAAAAATCGATGAAATTGAAAAGAAAGATGGAAAGGAGAAAAGGAGAAGAAAAATCGAAAAGATGAAGTTGAAAATAAAAATGAGGAGACATCGAAAAGACGATAAAAATTTGAAAATTCGAAAAGAAAAAGAAAAGGAAAGAAGAAGGAGAAAGAAGGAGTCGAAAAAGAAATGGAAGAAGAAACTAACGAAACGGACAAAGACAAAAACTTTGGTCTGTACAAATATACATATATTTGTATTTTTGCAGGTAAACCCCATTTACGAAGTGTTGTTTTGTAATCATCAAAAAGGGGGAGATTGTTGGAACACTTTGTTCCATACATGCTATAATAATGTTTTGATGATTAAATATGATAAACAAAGCAAAACAACAACAAGGCGAAGCAAAGCATCAAAGGAATCGAAGTGCAAAAACAAGCTGGAAAACTGCATGCCTAACGTACGTAACTAAGATTACATAACATACGTAAAGGCTGAAGATTAACGTACGTAAAGCAGACATGTTAACGTGCATAAAGAGGTTCAAATCAGTTGAATGTTGGGAAGAGTCAAAGTCAGAAAAGCAGCAACGGATATATGACGTCATCAATAACGTAATGTTAACATACGTAATGCATGATTGGCTAACGTACGTAAGGAAATAAACGAATGTTACTGGACTGAAACTGGTATGTGCTAACGTATGTAATCTATGTCAGTTAACGTACGTAACGCTGCTAGCGTAAGTAATGAAAGGAAGATAGCGCTGTAATCTATGCACAGGGAGCTAACGGCTAGTTGAGGCTTTGAAGGCTATAAATACCACATCTTTAGTATTATTCCATACAACAACTTCAAGCAAACATCTCATTGATCAAATATTTATATTGATATTATTGTTGTTGTGATATTGAGCTTACATTGTTAGTTTGAGTGTTTATACATTCAACATTATACACGAGAGGTAAAAGAAAAGATACGATTGGATTCAGTGTTATTAGGATCAAGGATCCGGTATTATTAGAATCACAATCGCTATCTAGTGAGGTTTATCTAGTACCCATAGAAAGCTAGAGAGGTTGATTCCTTATTCAATAGAAAAGAAAAACGGTTTAACTTGGACCGACACAAAGACAAGTACGAGTGGTTCATCACGGACCAATAGAAAACGTGATTGTAAACAGTTATCCCTCGACTAATAGAAGAGAGGTGCAGAGGTTTTTATCTTGAACCTATTGAAAAAGATACAGAGAGAGGACATAGGCTCGTTTATAGCCGAACCTCTATAAATCTGCGTGTCATTTAATTTCCGCTCTTTATATTTTCGCTTCCGCACAAACGGCGCAAATACCGATCTTGCTCCAACAGTCACCTGCACCTGAGATCCCACCTGCAGATGATTCTGACGCAGACAACACTCCTCTGTCCAAGATGTTCAAAAGGAAATCGCCTGAAGTCGTCTACATCCACTCCTCACCTGATCAGCCCTCCAAGAGACAGAGAGGTCTGGTAGACTACTCTTCAGAAGAAGAAGAAGAAGAAGAACCGCAGACTGCCACCTCACCTGCACCTGAGATCCCACATGCACCAATGGCAGCACAACCTGATCAGATGTAGATGGTCATATCACCTACACCAGCTGCACTGTAAGATCAAACTGAAGATGAACCTGCTCAATTCTTAGAGCTAGTGGCGGAGGTAATTCCCTTCTTAACACTCCCAAGTGTTACTGAGGAAGAAGAGGCTGAGGAAACCATTGATATACCAGAAGCTAGATATCATTTCAATCTCAGGGAGAGCAATCCCCTAAACCTCACCTCAGAGCAATTGAGAATGGTAAAACAACAATCTCTTAAATTTTTATTTGTCAATATTTTTGAAGACTGGAAGAATTAAAAACACTCACCTTCACTCAATTGAGAGAGTTTGTTGAGAGGATTACCTGGGAACACCCCTAAGCTACTGAGCAACTTATTATGTTTTTCTGTCAAGAGACGGATGTAAAGTTGTTGCTCCATGAGAACTGGTTCATGTCTCATTTCAGATAAAACATGGACCATTTCATCCTACATATTATGAGGGGTGTATCTCAAGGTGAAACCCTTGGAGAGGAAGGCAGAGTAGAAAATGAAGGAGGAGGAGGAGATAAAGAAAAGGAAATCATGATTGTTGAAGTTGAAAAATATGAAAATATTGAAAAAATTGTATAAAAAGAAAAAGAATATGGAGTTGAAAAGGAAGAAGAGGAAGAACAGAAAGAACAAGAAAAAATTGAAAAGGAAAAAGTTGAAAAGATTGAAGAGAAAGAGGAGAAAGAAGAAGATGAGAATGAGAAAAAAGATGAAGAAAAGAAGGAAGGAGAGAGAAGAGAGGATGATGAGGATCATGATTGACAGTCACCTGATCAAGCTCCTGCTTCAACAAATCCTGAAGTTGATGAAGCAGATAATTAGGGAACAAAGAGTCATCTGCGGAGAAAAAGTCATCTACAGAGAAGAAGAGAAAGTCCCCTACAGATGAGAACTTATCAGATGGTAAATCAGGAACTCCTGAGAATACCCCATCTGATCAGGCGCCAGTAGACAGGCAGGTCTCATCCGAGAAATCCATTGCTCAGAGGCCAACTGCACAAGAGGATTCAGGAGAGAACTTTGTTCGTGCAGATCCACGTGTGTATAAGCTACCTCCAAATATCACTGAGCTGATCAGAGGCATAGTAAAAGAGATTGTTGCTGAGCTCCTAGCAAATGATGTAAAACCTGAGCTGGTGTCCCTCAATGTAAAAATGGACACTTTGATCAACAGGAAAGAACCCTCTCCAATGCCTTTAAGTTCAAGAATGCCTCTTGGCGTGTCTGATTTCATGCACAAGGTGGAGGAACAACTAGCATTTATTATTGATGCTGGCAAAAAGGGGGAAGATAGCAGACAGGAGGAAGCAATGAATAATTAGGAAGGCATAGAAGAAATGAGAAAAAATCAATAAAACCTCCCTCTAATTCAGGCAAGTAGCTGTAACCTGAAAAGGAAAGAGCCAGCTGTACCTGAAGACCCTCTTACAGCCAAAAGAAAGAGGACCAGATAGGATTCAAAAGTAAGATACCAATGGTAAGGCAAAGAACTCCAATATATTGAAGAATTCATGCCTGCTAAAGCAGAACACGTGTGGAGAAGTGCAAAAAAGCAATTCATTGAGAAGTACTACCCCTTGGAAATAATTCAAGATAAGGACTGCTCCCCATAGGAAACGTTCATCAATTTCATGGAGATTAATTTCCCCAAACTTTGGGAAATTTTGAAGAAATATGTTATAAAGGATTTCAATGCATATCCCATGATCCCAAGTTTCAGACCTGAAGAAGCTCCTACATTCATGAATGGAGAACTTGATGAAATTTCTCTTCAGGAAGAGATTAGAGAAGTATGCATTGAAAATAATTTCACATCTCCAGAACAACAGCAATTTGCCTCCCTGGTGGTCAAAAAGAAGTATGGGTTAGCCCCAGTAACAAAGAGACCAATTGGAGCCAAACCCTTGAAATGACTCCCTCCACCGAAGCAGATTACAGGAAGAGGGAGAGGCATAGGAGGAAGATGATCTTTATCACTTGTAATTTATTTGTAATTTATAGTTTACCTGTAATTTTCATTTTCACTTGTAAAATTCATTTTTACTTGTAATTTTTGATTCAGACTGTTCTGAACTGAAATGTAATAACTTTGAAAATTTATGACAGTCACTTGAATGACAATCTCTAGTTGTCTCAAACAAACCGAGTTTGATTTTTGTCTTGCACGTTATTCAAATGTATATTCTAAGTACTTGGCATTGAAAAGAAGAACCAAATGAGTATCTTCTATGAGCCATTGATGTAGGCTAAGATTGATCTGAAGTTAATCAGCTAAAACTCGGCTAAGTATAGAACCGCCAATATAGAAGATAAGTTATCAGGCGACCTTTTTATCAGGCGAGTTTTGGTCAACAGAAATATCAAACACTGTAGCAGCCGAAGAGCAGACGAAGGTGAGAATAGTTCAGTCGATATTTGGTCAACTCAAACCGATCATAGAAGGTTAACGACAGACAAGTTATCATCAGACAACTTATTATCATACGAGGTCTGGTCAACACAAGTGTGAGCTGAAGTTTGACCATCATATAAGAGAACATTCATCATATCAGAGAACATTCATCAGATAAGAGAACATTAATCAGATCAGAAAACATCCATCAGATCAGAGAGGAGTTAACCATCAGATCAGACAACTTTAAATAGACCAGATCAGAGGATTTCATCTCACCATATCAGAGAACTTCTACAAAGTTATATCAGAGAAGTTTTACATAAGAGAGGTTTGACCGCACTTCTGGCAGGTCTGACCAAGATATTAGATAAGTTTTTCAGACAAGATATCAGCCAAGTTGAAGAAACTCAGTCCACGTCAGCAAGCGTTGAAGTCAACAATAACGGAAATCCGCATGCAGGCGTAATGAGACAAACCGAAAAGATTCCGAGAAAGTTAGGAATAAAATATTCCTTGAGATCCATGTACTAAAGACTTATGAATATATAAATCAATATAAAAGCGGTGCGACTAAAAGAATTCTTTCAAATAGTCAGAATTGAAAAGGGAATCAAGCCGTGCAACGGAAGGATAAGATAAACAAAGAAGTCCACTCTCCAATGGACGGATTTGTTACAGGAGATGCAACGGCTATGAAGGAAGCTCAAAGAATCGTACTATAAATATCTAAAGATCAAAATTGAGCAAAGTACAATGTGAACAATACTTACAAGCAATCAAAGCTATTAAGAGAACTATAGCATCGTGAAGAGCAAAGTTTCAAAGATCATATTCTGAGAAGCTCTTGAAGTTGGAGAAGACAAACACTCTTGTCTTAAAAGATGAGTACGGGGTACTTCTGTGAATGAGGTTTCAAAAGTTTCGCGAATGATAAGGCATCCACAGGTTCTTGATTAGAAGATGATACATAGCTCGAGAATTGTTGAGGCATCCACGGGTATTCGATCAAGAGGTGCTAGACAGTCCAGGGAGTTGCAATGGTCAGGGGTTTTCACTGGTTGGAAGTTGTTGTAACTAGTTGAATCATTGTAACGTTTATCACTGATTGAAAGTTATAGTGAATTCATCTCCAAATGATTTGGAGAAAAGTGGACTAGTAGAGGATTAGCCCACCTCTGAAACCACAATAAGTGCTTGCGTGTTTTAGTGCATTCATCATACCTATCTGCTGCATTCATATTTACTGTTCCATTTAATAGTCAACTGTCTTCCGCATTGCTTAGGCTTTACAGTTGACATAAGTCACCTGCAGTCGATATAAGTCACCTGCAGTATTACCAGCTGTGATTCCGCACTACTCATCTACAGCTAAGGTTTGTTAGCTGCATATTATACAGCTGAAGAAACTCACCTGATTAAGGAAAAGAGTTTAATAAGTCTATTCACCCCCCCTCTAGACTTATTCCTGACGACTTGTGACCTACAGTTAAGTTTTATTGACTTACGAACCAGTTAAGCATTCGAGTCATAAACACTTCCAGTGCCTATCTCCTTATCTCCATAAGAAGTGGAACGTTTGCTCTCAAATGCAAGGACTATTATTTTATATACCAAAGCACAATGCTTGTGATATACAATAATATAGAAATAATAAATGCCTTATTTAATATAATATTCATAATAAAAATACAATGCTCTCACTCTCCCATCCTCTGAGTAGCATTCGACGGCATATTCCTAACAGTTGAGATGTGAGTAAAGCAGTTGTCTGAGGACTAGTCGAAACACGTTGAGCACCGCCTCAAGAAGCACATGAGGAAGGTGGCAGCAAAGATCAAGACTCAGGATGAGGAGTTTGAAAAAATGGTCGTCCTAATGCAGAAATATGGAGAGGCCATTAAAATTACAGGCAACCACCTTGAAACGCAGACCAAGGCCATCAGCCGCCATGTGGAGGAGTTTGGAAGGATGGATACTGCCATTGCTGCTATCAATGCGCGCCTCGACTCCCTTTTTAATGATGCCAAAAAGGGGGAAGAGAAGGAGGAAGAGAAGGTAGAAGGAGAGGGTCCCTCACCTGAAACCCACATGGTTGTTGAAGACACTACTCCCACTCCGGTAGCTAATGCATCAGGCTCTGTGATGGTAATAGTTGTTGAACCCATAACAACTGTTGTGCCTCAGCCTGAAGATCAACACGTTGTGGATTCTTCTATGGCTACTGATGAGGAGATAGTAGCTCAATATGGAGGTGAAATCCTGGAGCTGCTACAGAATGAAGATCAGCTGACTGAGGAAGATGTAAAGTTGCTGCCAAACTCTCAAGAGGGACTGATGAGGACATAGCAAATCCTTTCTGAATGCTGGAGTTTTCTCAACGTCAAGCTGATAGCTTGAAAAAGATCGAGAAGGAGAATGAAGCCAGGAATAAGAAGTGGGACGCTGCTGAGAGAAGAAGAAATGAGATACGTCTTTCTCGGAAGAAGAATGCAGCTGTCAACGGAAAGAAAAATGTCCATAGAGTTGCACAAGGCATTGTGATATCCTCATAGAGATGCTTGGATTCCAGTTGGCTACAGTGACTTCTGGGAGCGATTTAAGAATGAATTCATTTCTGAATTCTATTATAAGTTGAAGTACACTCAGATTGATGCTAATGAGTCTTTTCGTCAAGTCTTGATAGAAATGATGGATTATCATCTCTATCAGTTTAAGCAGTTCCATGGTGCCATCCTTGCTACTGGAATGACTCTAGATACTATCTTGGCCCCTACTGAGAAGACCTTCAAAGCCTCCAAGATCAAGAACTCTAACGTCGACAACAGGACTGCCATCCAAGCTAAGGAGAGGTCTGTATGTGCTTTACACAAAGTCACATTAACCAACAACCCTGCAAAACATGCAGAATTGAAGCGGTGATGTTCTCCAAAATATGGTCTTGAGCCTTGATGCTGATTGAGATGACTTTGTAACTGATGTAATTTGTATTTTGTGCTTTCATTGCCATGTATTCAGTTGTACTATAATCTACAACTTATTATATATTATAATGAGTTGTTTTTGATAAGTATTGGGCTTAAACTCATCTTGAGGATCACAATCTCGTTGACCAAGCTCTGATTTCTTATATTTATATGTTCTAACCCATTTTATCTTATAGACTAGACTTGTGTTTCAACTGAGATACTAGTTAGGTCAGTAAGGTTTTGGCATCATCAAAAAGGGGGAAAATCTACCTATAGAATAGGATTAGATCAGCTCGATGTTTGAGCTTTAGAAGATTTTATCTCTATAGAAGCTCAACTCAGGAAAGCTTGAAGAATCAAGTGGACCAGCTAACTGTCTGATCGGTTCACCTTTCGGTTGGAACCTCAGCTTTTCCTGTCAGTAGAAGTCGAAGTTTTTGAAGTGAAGTCAAGCATTTGAAATTTGAATTTCAAATACTCCGCATCATGTGAAGAAGATTGACATCCTGTCATTGCCATTAAGGGTTAGAACAGACAGGTCTTCGGTTCAAAAGTAGTCAACTCAGCTTACCATTTTAGGAAAGATTGCAGAATTTACGCTAATGACATCGCTTTCAAAGTTAGAGTTGAACGACTCTTTCCAATGGCTAGTTCACTCCATCCGCCTATATATAGAGGCCTTACTTCAACACAACACTTACAGATTACTCTGTGCGCACAAGCTATTGAAAGATTTCTTGAGCTCACAAACTATCTACAAAGAAAACCTTCCTTTGCCAATCGCAGTTGCTGTAATCCGTCGTCGTTGTTTTCACTCTAGGATACTCTTGTTCATTCAAGCCCTAGATTCAAGTGCTCACTATTGTAGTTGAAGCCTTGTAACTGGGAACCCACTTAAACCACTCACTCTCTCAAAGGATTGTTTTATAGGACTCAATCTGTTCCCGAAAGTCAGCTGATAGGTTTTGGAGTACCCGTAAAGCTGTTGTAAGGTTGTTTGGAACTCGGAATCCAAGTGGTATTACTATATGCGTAAACATTAAAGGTACTATCAGCTGGACTATTGATCGTGGACGTAGGAGTCATTCTCCGAACCACGTAAAAACAAGTTGTGTCTTTTACTGTCTTGCTATTACTCTCTGTTCTAACACTTCACTAACTTTCACTTGCATTCTTCTCATCAACTGATTTGCCTTGTTGATCAAGGCTAAGAAATCTTGACATGAAATTTAAGTATATGGCGATGAAATTTAATCAATGTATTTTCATTAAGGAATACTTTTTGAATAGTTATGGATTTTTTTTTCCAACCATATTTAACTTTGAGCTATAATGTCACTTTATTTCGATGATATACATATGGTCAATTTCTTGTTTTGGGCTAATTTTGGTAAATATGCTATTTGATTTTATCCATATATATTTTTTTAGAATTTTCTTTCTATTTTGGGCGTACGTCATGGTCTCATCATTGTTGCAGTCATCAACAATATAAATTTTTGTTGTTGAGATTTTTGTGTAACTTTCTCTTCGATTGATGAGTGATGACACTAATAATTGCGAAACATGGATTTAGGTTTAATGATTTATTGTTTAGTACTTTCGATAAATGAATTAATTGTTCATACTATTTATGGATAATAGCATAATTTATAGGAAAGATTTGTATCAATTAATGAGATTTAGGAGTTATCCTACCATTTAAATTTATCAGGCACACATACATTGCCTTCGTGCGCATCGGCACACAATTACATAATTTTATACTTTAATTAATTTAGACAGTTTTTCGTGGCGGATAAAATATATTAAAGTATGATCAAGGCTTAATTTCTCTTTGAGAATTAACGAATTCAATAATTAAAAGTAATAAATTATATCCTAGTTAAGAATTAATAAATCTCCAAATTGAAAAAAAAATCATAATTCAACTTTGTGAAAATACCATAAATGCACAATTCTTGTATACATATGTACTCTCTCTATTTTGTAAGTGTTTTATTAAGAAAAAATATAAAAATTAAGAAAATATGTACTATTACTTTTATACTCTATATTTATTAATTTTACACTATAGTCAATGTATAATTTAATGTTTTTCTAAGGTTAAAGTGTATATGAACTTTGACTCTATTTTTAACTCAAATTCAACAATAGGACACTTACAAGAAAGAAAGGAAAAAAAATCTACCTAGAACACTTGGAAAAAATAAATAAAAAAACGAAAGGAGGAATTCTTTTTCTTGGAAACTACCTAGCTTGAAGATTGTAGCTTACAAGGTGGCGAAAAGAGAGGCTAAGAAGGCAGTGGCTAAGGCTAAAGGCGAGGCATACAAGGAGATGTCACTACTAAAATCAAGGTTGTAGCAACACCTAAGAAGTGTTGTTTAATAGCCTAAAATCGTTGCTTTAGATCTAATGTATCACTTTTGAAAATAGGTTGAAAAGTCCTGTTTCCTTAGACCTGTGAAAACACTTTTTTCTCGCTTATGCGACACTTCTAAAAAGTGTTTTAATATATAGCTCTAGCATCACTTTTCTTCTGGCAATATTTTTTCTCTCAGAGGCATCACTTTTTTAGTGGTGGCATTTATTCAAATGTATCACTTGTTATAATTTATGGCAATACTTTTTTATTTTGTCAGTGTAATAATGCAACACTTTTTCTATTAAATTGATCATTTCTTTTTATACTACACTTGTTAAATGCATCACTTTTTTTTACATATCTAACACTTTTATGTGGTTTTTAATTCTATTAGAGTAACACTTGCTTAAATA
Organism: Orobanche coerulescens; assembly: GCA_033398695.1. NCBI lineage: Eukaryota > Viridiplantae > Streptophyta > Magnoliopsida > Lamiales > Orobanchaceae > Orobanche > Orobanche coerulescens. Next base: position 139,941,888 of record CM065809.1, on the reverse strand, counting down.
AAGAACGAAAACACTTTTTCATCAATATAATCCAAAATTATTGTATTATAGGAGTATCAAACGATTCACAGTATCAAATACAAAAGCAATGTAGTGTTTCCAATAACTAAGTGATGACATCTTCTCAAATGCGACCATACATAATACGTGATAGTTTTCCACTAATAGTAGCTAGTATTATGATTCTACGAATATCATCCAGTTCTGCCGTTTGCCTTTCATGCAAGTGGGGCGTACTTTGACCAAAGATGTTATGGATTTTTCCTGCAAGAAAAATGATTACAAAATAAGAAATTTGTTAGTATGTCAAAAATAAACATGTTAAAGAATTTAAAAAAATTTCAACAACATATAATTATATATCTGCAGAAAAATTATACATATATATATGTATATATATATATATATATATATATATACAAAAATACTCAGAATAGAATATTGAAAATGATGAAGTTAAAGACAAAGCGAAGTAAATAGAAGTCAGCCACTCAAAATTCAATTAGAAACATAATTCCTTCTACTAAGGGGGGAACATTCATCATTCTTTAGTTTTTGTTAAAAGTAAATGAACTATAATGAATAGATGACTGGTCTAAGAGAAACTGGAGAAGAAATAGAAGCAGACGGCCTAAGGAGAGGCATGCTGACCCGACTCGAAGTCGCGTCAGCAACTCCAGAATGATCACTAACAAAAATATCGTGTGTTTTTTGCAGCTTGATTTCTCCACTAGCATTAGTAAGCCGAGGGGTATCCGGTGGAAACTCATCGTCGTATTCTTCGACTGATAGCATGGTGCTTGAGTCTGGGTGAATGGTCGAGTCGTCTGCAAAACCACCTAATTGTTTCTCGTATTCTCTGTGGAATAAGGGCTGCCTTGTATTTTGATCCCATCTAGGGAAAAAACAAATAATGATAGTGTAACTTGTTAGTGACGGTTTTGTTAGAGATTTTCAATTACTGAAGAGCCTTCCTTCCAGACCTGCTTCAGATCCCTTAGTTTATCCTAATTACAAAAACCACCCATGAAGTTTGTGGTAAATACAAATAAAATCAGCTGATATTGAATATTACAAATCCACTCCTTGAGGTTGATTCCATCTTACAAAACACTATACAGTCACACCCCTCCATTTTTAAATATTATGAAAAGCCCCTATGTCTGGCTATTTGTAACATTTCGAAAAGCTGAGGGATGTAATCATAAATGTAAGACGGAATGCTGTGGTTATTTGTAATGTTTAGGAGGTTTAGGAATGTAACTGTTAAAACATTTGACAATGTCAGCAGTTTCCTCTCCGTTATATACCTAAAGAAATGATACAAGTAGAGCTATCAAATACCTAAAGAGATCTGTCAAATACCTACAGATTGCCTGGTCTTTCGTTCGCTATTCGAATTCTAGACCAGTAGAAATGTACGAAAGGTGGTCCTGTCATTTTCTTTCCAACTAGTAGCTAGTAGTTTCGTCGTTGATCTCTCCTCTTCCCGGCTGGCTGTGACTCCTATGTCCAGACAACGACTATCGATTCCTAACGATAAAACATTTAGTTTCACCAACATGTCCATTTACTTCAGTTTTCAGTCGGAAAAGCCTGACTGGAAAATTTTAGCAAATAAAAAAAGGTAGAATTGAAGACGAGGGCTCAAAACCTCGCCTATAATTTGTCCAGTGCTCCAGAGTGACTTTAAATCATCTTCTATTTTATCATATTCCTTGTTCGCAAAGCTGATGTTACAAAGCAATATAGCTCATATCACTATTTAAACGAGCATGGACCAAATACATGATACCAATACGCAGCACAAATATCATATCAACATAGATAAAACACATCAAGTTTTATCAAATCTTAATGAAATATTGAACTCCATCCAAGGAAAATATCAACCACATAAAAATGCAAAATTAATCATACTAATGTTGCCTTGAGAAATATCAACCATTAAGACCAATCTTCTTGAAAACTGAAGGTCAGATTTCAACTAGTACTCAGATATGAACTATCGCAAAATCAAAACCGAAATCGTGAACTTTTCTAAACCAATTATCCTAACTTAAAATAATCATAAAGCGTGACCCATTATGAGGAAATTGTAATAAACCATAGCAAATAATAAGGTAATTCCAGTAATCGAGGAAAATTTGCATCACAGTCCACAACACAAAAAAGTCCTCACGCAAGCCCTCACACAGGCTAGTCCAACATAGACAAAACAGTCCATACACAGGCCAATCCACAAAAAAAGACTGCATAGCATTTTCCATAGGCAATCAAATTTCATTACCACAAAAGTACAACAATATAACATATTAAAATAAAGCACAGTACAACAACAGATCATGTAAATAGTATAAATTCTCAATTGCTAATAAACTGAAACAGTAATGATATCACTATTATAACTCAAAAACCATAATGATTGTCATAATCAAAATGTCTTGGGACTTAACATGAGTTGGTGACCTCGAGCTTTTGTTAACATCAAGTAAGTGTATTATTAACTTGGTCCCTTGTTTATAACAGTGCCCCATCCAATTACAATAACAAATTGAAGGTCAGACTTTAGTAATATATTACTAATTGCAAATAAAACCTATGCATATAAAGTGTTTCCTTTAAGTGATGTTAACCAAGAAAATTATTCTTTGATTTTTTAAAATCCAAAACAAGTTAGGATGAATTCAAATAATCATTGTTTAAGCATTATATCCACTAGAACATCAACCAAGTAAAGTGCAAGGGAAAAAAATTACCTCCCGCCAAGATAAAAAACTTCGATAAATGTCAAAGTCCGTCTTGTTAAAAGAATTTCATATAGTGCTCAAGATAAGTCCGTATAAGCAAATAAAGGAAACTTAATGCTATTAATTATGTGAAGGAAACTAACAAATTTATATTTTACAAGCATAATCTACCAATTAAGACAAATGGAAATAAAATAGCATAAAATCATACCTTAGGATAGATACTGTTTTACTATTTCGGGAGGTAAAACTGCAAAAACCATCTTTAGTGCATCTTGAACAATTTCAGCCCTTTGAGTTTCAAGCCCCTTTTGAATATTATCCAGTTCTGCCTTTCGCTTTTCATGTTCAACTAAAATCTCCCTGTGTAACTGCTCCAATGCTTCCTTATCTTTCTCATATTTTTTTGGAGTTCTGTTGCAGTCGTGAGTGACCCAAAAATTTCACTAGGCACAACATATGAAGTCTCTGCACCAGTATCCTTATTCAACATTTTTCTAGTCACACTCCTGCCATAAAGCCTACATCGTCCATCAAGATTTTTGCCCATAATAGCAATAAAAGGATCCGCATCAGTATTTCCCTCCGGAGGCTTGTAGTTATTCATATCTTCCTGAAAAATAAGCAACCAAACAAAATCAAGCGAAAAATATGTATAATGTGAAGAGAAGTGCAACTAGACTGCTGATTGTAAAATGTATGTAAAGAAAATGTAGAGTAAATTAGTTACAATTAATTTGGCAGTATCATCGAATGAATCAGCATACTGATTTCCTTGTTTCTTTTGGCGTGTGCGTGCAAAAAGTTCAGCCAAGGATGGTGGTTCCTTCTCGGGATTTTCATCTTTCTATTTTGTGTTGAGTTTAAATGAAAATCACAATAAAATGATATGTCAAATCAAGAAAGTAAAGAAAGCAATAATAAATTATCTTGTATGAAGGATATTTTACCATCTCTTCATGTACCCTAGCAAAACTCTTTGGGCCCATTGTATGTCTATTCTTTATAGAGTTACCACGTACCCTTAAAATAGCAGCACGCTCCTGCACATATATTCATTAAAAATTATTGTTGATATAATAAAAATATTAATAGAAATAACTTCATAGAAAAGACTTGATACTAATATACCTTCTCCTCTTCTGTATCCCATAACTTCAATAAAGTCATAAAATCTTGGTCTGGAATTGTTTTTGGACGTTTCTGCCATCTAGTCTTGTTATTATTGTACTCATAGAAATGCTCTAGCTTGACTCGGTATTTGTGACTTTTCCATGCAGCACCAATAGTTTTCAACACCCATTTTTTAGCCACATCAGGCACAATGTACTTTTTCTATGACAAATCGACATATATACATCATTTTAGTGATAGATATGTATAGTTAGCAGGTGTGAACTGCGAAAGAAAAAGAAAGTGAAACATACCAATACATATTCCCACATCTTATCTTTTGTGGTACCTTACGCCAAGAGCGGTGGATCAAGGGTGCAAAATTATAATCACGTCCTAATGTGCCCAAAAAAAGAGAAAACTCATGCAGCGTGTCTTCTTTTTCAGTCACAGGTCCAACAGGTTGTTCCAACAAATTACAAATGATAACCTTCCGTTCATTTTCTGATCGACTATGAACATGATGCATCATCGTTGGACCACGTTTCTTGGTACTAACTTTAGCTGGAACTATGAATTTTGTAGATAAAAATTATTGAATTGCAAAGTAAATAATGATGAATTAATCTTAAAAAAAATTAAGTTATCATTCATCAATAAATATACCTTCTGCTCGTGGCTGGAGGTTCAAAAATTCTTCATCAAATTCATCATCCTCATTATATTCGTCATCTTTATCATCTTTGTTTTCACTAGATGAAATCTGTTTAGTCGTATCCATGGTTTCGGGTCTGTTGTTAATCTCATGTATGTCATTTGCAACATCTTCATGTATAATATGAGACTGATTTTTATTATGATCATATCCACAAGCAGCCCTTGCTGCATCAGCCAGGCTGGAATCTATGTCATTGTAAAGACAATAATTTTTTTAGGTTAGTAATTATGTCCTAGAATTTTTATTTTATACTTATAAAGTTGTGAACATATTTTATTTTGCTAATAAAATGATTCCATGAAAGAAATAAAACCAACTTACATAAAGCATGAAAAAAAAATGAGAAAAATACTTACCTCTAGCAAAATTCTCAGCTCTCGCAAGTGATAAGTTGTACCTTGATACACTTGCATTGAGAATGCGCTGGAAATTGAGTTCTTGAGTATCATTATGTGGCTGAGATTGCCTCTTTTGTGACAATAATTCACCAATGGTTGTCATATTCCCATCTATTTTCTTTCTTCCAATATTGTCGGTGACAATTTGACGAGTATGCTCATACCCTTTGTTTACCTGAGTATCAAGGCCGAATTCATCGCTTCTTGGAGAAGTTACTCGGTGCTTTTTGCTTAAATCTGCATATTTTTGTATCGACCTTGGTGGAATATATTTTTGTTGGACATTCTTAACCTGTACAATTTTATATTATCATAAACCAATATCTCAAAAAAAAAAAAAACATAATACGAAATGAATACTAGATTTGTTGTGCAACAATGACATGCTCAATCATGTTACTTATCATATTTAACATAAAACAAAATAAAATCAGCACTGAGATATATCATTGAGACACATATTATTAGCAAAGAATTACATAGAAAAGAATTAGCATATGCATTGAGACACATATTATTAGCAAGACAGTATCTATAAAATTAGTGTTGCAAATGAGGAAACTGAGGTACTTACAGGGGGTACACGAGGTATAATAGATCCATGTGGTAAACAAATGAATTAAAAACAAGCACAAATTAAGAATCAACATTTAAAGATAAAAAACACACATGAAGAGAAAAATCTGAAAGTACAATATGCAAATCACCAGTGACTAAGTATAATAATAAGAATAAAGTAAGTATACCTTTACTGGCCTTTGGCCTCTAACATCCGTAGAACTTCCTTCATCATTAGAGTCATCACCAACATTCTCCAAATTATGCACATATGTTGCAGCATCGTCACTCGAAGCCAACAATTTTTGTTTCTTATTCTTCACTCTTTGATTCGTTAAAGAAGCTGCCAAATCCCTCAATCCAAGTTCTTGCAATCTTGTATTGTTCTCTTTAATTCAGAGTTGTCGACTTCTCTCATATGCATTTGAACTAACTTCCCCACCATCATCCTTATTGCTTGCCTTTCTCATTGGAGTCTAACTTGTTGGGACTGAAATAACAAGCTTGTCAGAAAAATTAGGACATTTTGTATGCTTATAACATTTTGTAACATTTGAATAAGAAGCATTAAAGCATTACACATTCTCAATTAAAATTTGACAGAAAGAGGAAAAAACATATCATCAACCAATTCCGGATATAAATCAGTTACTTGTTCAAGCACTATAACTCAAATTTTCAAAATTACACATAACGGAAAAAAAATGCTTCAAAACAAAGATGAAAAATAGCTATCATTTTTAAACATCAGCAACTACTTGTTCTTCCTCCGCATTCATCCAATCCCATAAAGTATCATCATCGTCAGAAGCATCTTCTTGATTATTAGCCCATAATAAGTCAGCCAAGCATGTATCTGCACCAAGAATAATTGGAGGCATATCATCTCGTGATAACTGAATGTCTTCGTCACCGACTTTAACCAAAGAATTCACCACTTTATCATTAGGTTCGGACCAGTATGAGTTCTCATCATTCATACAATAATCACCCTCATGCAAATCTCCAGGAACTCGGGTCATAACATATTGCAAGCCTTTTACTAGAGGATCGGGAACATAAAACACTTGATGCACTTGAGAAGGCATTACATAAGGGTCATTCGAACAGCACAACTTGTTCGAATTAACACAAGGAAGACCATATTCATCTTTCTCCACTTGGTACCACTCACAAAGGAATAAAACTACATTGAATTGGGACCAGTAGCTAAGATCTACTATATCTACTATTGCACCATAATAGTCAACATCACCAAATAAAGGATTTTTATCCCTAGAGCTTGCAAAGCTAGGAGTTAAAGCCGTCACCGAAACTCCACTATTCTTGTAACACCCCCAATCCGCTCAGGGATATTACACGCCGTAGAACCTTTCCTCGAGGATCTACCAGGCTGATAACTAAAATCAAACATCTAAACAGTGCCTTTAAGGCTAAAATGACTCAGTAGACCGATTTGGCCTTTCAATAAAAACATACAACTCGATTACAACTCATGCCCACGCAGGGGTCAAAACACAACCACACCCGTACAACGGGAAAAATATATCAGCGGAAAATAAAGTACAACTGAACCAATACACGATGTACGGTTCCTCATATGATTTGTATCGATCATCTTTCATCATCCTTCGTGCCGACCCTGTGTTATGCTCCAAAACCTGAATGCAAAAACAGACATCTACCCCCCGAATACTCGGGGGTTAGCAAAACTCCACTGTTTTGCTAGTGCAAGTACAAGTGCAAAAATACGAGTCATACAATTCACATTCCACGAATAACAATAACCAGGAATCCTCAAAGATCCAAACGAAACGAAAAGTACTTCCCGAGGCAAGAATTTGAGAAAACGTTCCAAAACCGAAAGATCACAAATCAATGGAAATAATTTATAAAATAGTTTAGAATGCCATCGAGAGTTTTAATAGAAAACAATTTAGGATTATCAAATCCCACTTTTCAAAACTCAAAAGACGAAAGGGGTCACCGCCCCAAAGGTTTACTTTCCGTAAACTGACCTTTACCAAACTGTTGGGATTTTAGCCCCAAATCCGTAAAATGACCTTTACAAAACCATTGGGATTTTAGCCCCAAATCTCATCAACTCACAGTACACGAGAACGATAACAAGGTTCGTCTTCCAACATCAAAATCCACAATTAAAGGATTTAACACAAACAACAAAATACTCTAGTGCCATCCTAGCCAAGTAAGCCAAACGAACAACTTACCTCTTACACACTTAGTCGATGCATGTAATCATGAAAACCATTCGAAAGCACTCACTTCCGGAAATGCCAATAATCCAAATCATCTTGTAAAATGCACCACAATTAACCGCGGACCCACAACTTCGTGGACCCCTACTGAGACCCCGTCGGATCTAACCCGTAGTGGTTAAAAGAAAACTCGCGGTTCTACAGCTTCGTGGAGCCCTACCGAGACCCCGTCGGATCTAACCCGTAGTGAGCATACACACACACGTTACTCATGCAATACTAATATGCTAAGAATGTAAGTTCATCAAGAATACTTACTAGAGATGGCCACTTACTCGACGCTGTTATCAAACTCTTCAAAACACAATAACAAGATTAAACACGGAATACACGATTCCATAACTTTAAACAACATGGATATCATCAAAGCCTTCAACGTTCAAAATGATCAACTCATAAACAATTCCCAAAACACACCATTCACAAAACACACACGCGTTTTGAAAGAGAGCCTTTAATGAGGCCAAACCGAAATCTTTTGAAACTTCATTTCAAACAACCAAACAAACACACCAAGACGATCACCGATCATCATATCCACAAAATAAGAAATGTATGAGCAAGGTACTTGCCTAGGAACCACGTTCGAAACAAGACGATGGATGGAATGCGGTCGAACAGCCCCGAACTCCCGAACACTATCAAGAACGCGATAACACCACAATTACTACGAGAATAACACCACACGAATCATCAATCACCAACAGAATTCAACATCGGAATCCTCGAGCACCTATAAACCTCCGGAAGGAACAATAACACATGGTTACGACGAGAATCAAGGCCAAAACAATGGAAATCCCAACAAACTATCGAAGGGAACTCATTGGGACATTTAATCGAACACTCAATGTTCGATAACTCCCAAGAACACTCGAATCACTAATCGAGTTGAACAAACTCGAAATATGGATATACAACCCATAGAACACGATTAATAGCATCATACTACACCAACCGATGTATCAAAATCAGACTAGAATCGAAATCAAGGACAAATTCTCCGAAAAGTCAACTTGAGGAAAAATCAAGAAATATACCTTGATTCGACGAAATACACGGATTGGATGATGATATAATCAACAAGAATCTTCCAAAACGTCTTGGAATTGATTAGAATCAGCCAAGAACTCGATTTCCCGAGCCTCCCGTCGCCAGCCGCCGAAAAAAGGAGAAAATCGAGTAAAAATGAAGTTTGGCCGAGCCCAGGCTATATATAGCCGGCAGGGTTACGGCCGTAACCGGCAGTGCCTTACGGCCGTAACTCGGCCCTTATGGCCGTACTCGGCAGGCCTTACGGCCGTAACCGGCATTCATCAAAAAAATCTGCCCAGCACCTACCGGACACTTACGGCCGTAACTGGCACACATTACGGCCGTAACCGGCCTTCGTCTGGAAGATGCCCAGTGCTCGTACGGCCGTACCCGATCAAACCTTACGGCCGTAACTGGCATTCGTCCGGAAGCTTCCAGGTGCCATACGGCCGTAACTCTCGGCCCTTACGGCCGTAACTCGGCCAGGCCAGGCCCTACTCCGGTCGTGACTCGGCCGTGGCCACTCGGACGGGCCGGACGACCCCGAAACCCGAACCTGAGTATAATTCGAAGGTACGGTTACGACGTACTCACAAAGACGAATCCAAGAGCTAAGAGAACACACGATTCCGACCACCCGAAGGCTCGAGATTCGACAACGGAAGTAATTACCCTAAACTTTGGGAAATTACGAAAATGGCCCAAAACGCTCGAAAATCACGATACGTGATCGAATAACCAAACCAAAGTTCACAACACGTCTAACAAAGTTAAACAGACTTACGGGAAACTCGAAACAACAATTTCGAACGAGATTCGCAAGAATCGAACTCAAGTGCGGAAAAGTCGCTAAAAGCACGGAACTCAACAAAACGACAGCGAAACAAACTCGTATGTCAAAAAGTGTAGAATTAATCATTCTCAGAATGACGAAACGGTCATGAGCGAGTCGTCAAACCGGACTTTCGCTGAAAAAAAGAAATTACTGGAAATCGAAATTACGGGTACTACAATTCTGGGTCTTACATCTTTCATCACGTCCTTTTGTATAAAACCTGTAACCATTTATATAATATCCTGTGTACCTCCTAGCAGTAGGACTCGGACCCTTTGCTAACCAAAAAATGTGATTTGGAATAGGATTGTTTATTGCTTTGTCCCTGAACCAATTTGCAAACCGGTTGGTATGGTTTTGTGCTTGTGACCACCGACTTCCTGGCTGATTCTTAATATGAATTTGATGTTCACTGCATCAATGAAACATCACCAGATCAAAAAATAATAAAATAAATAATACGTATATTTAAAGAAAATAAACAATTACGATACTAATTATCAAAATGGTAGTGATATTTACTCACTTGATATAATTGTCAACCTCCTTGCAATCAGAATTAAATAAAGCATACCGATGTGCTTGTTCCATTGAGGATGGGTCTAAAGTGAAGAGTTTTCCTCTCCTTCTTTTATTTCCTCCTAAAGGGTAACCCACATTTGCGAAAATATTTCCACTAGATCCATTTGAGTTGACAGCAGACATACTGAAATTTTTAGCACCCCTATTCATTTTTGTCTTCACACCTTCATTCAAATAACGCGAACAAAAAGTTGAGCACTCTTCAATCAAATAACCTTCAGCAATGGACCCCTCTACATACCTTCGGTTGCGAACATAAGACTTCAATTTACCCAAATATCTTTCTACAGAAAACATCCACCAATAATGCACAGGACCACCAAGCCTAACATCATTTACCAAGTGAATGGGCAAGTGCACCATAATGTCAAAAAATGCTGGTAAGAATATTTTCTCGAGCTCGCACAAAATCTCAACAATCTCTATTTCCAGCTGATCAAGTTCTTCAGGCTTAACAACTTTATTACACAAACATCGAAAGAAAATACCCAACCTAATCAAAGGTACAGCAACATGCTTAGGAAGTGATTTCCTTACTGCAACTTGAAGTAGGTATTGCAATAAAATGTGAGCATCATGACTTTTATAACCGATAACTTTTCTTTCAGAAATGCGTACACACCTTGAAATATTTGATGCACATCCATAAGGCAACTTGGCTCCCTTTAAGGCACGACAAAAAATGTCTTTTTCATCCCGGGACATTGTATAACATGCCTTTTTCAGAATAACATGTTCACCATCATTAGATAGCTTAGGTTGAAGTTTTTCTTTAATGCCCAAATCAAAAAGGTCAAATCGAGCATTACTATGGTCTTTTGACTTTCTAGTAACATCCAACAAAGTCTCTATCAAGCTATTACAGATATTCTTTTCAATGTGCATCACGTCAAGGTGGTGCCGACATGCATTGAATTGCCAATATGGCAATTTAAAAAATATCGACCTTTTTTTCCAAGGGCAAGTGGCATCATTTTTTTTTCTTTCTAGTCTTCCCAAATTGATTTTTAAAGTTAGACAACTTTCTGAAAGCGTCAACTCCTGATAAAGGGGTTGGAGGTGGCCTGTCATCAATACAACCATTAAATAAACTCCTATTACGACGCCATGGGTGTGCCAAATTTAAAAATCTTCGATGGTCCATGTAACATGTTTTCTTACTGTGATTCAGGTATAATGAACTTGTATTATAATTACAACAAGGACACGCAAACTTTCCTTTAGTTTTCCACCCAGACAACATCGAGTAAGCTGGAAAGTCACTAATGGTCCACGTCAATGCAGCATACATTTGAAATGTTTCATTTTTAAACTTATCGTATGTCTCTAATCCGTCATTCCAGAGTTCATTTAACTCATATATCAAGGGTTGCAAGTACACGTCAATGTTATTACCTGGAGATTCAGGACCAGGAATCAACAATGATAAAATAAAGTACTCTAGTTTCATACACATCCAAGGTGGTAAATGTTGCGATATTTGTTGAACGCAAGTGTACGTTATCGTATACAAGTAATAAAGTGATGAGTGAGTATCGTTCCCATGAGGACTGAATCACTAACTACCGATTTTTATGTATTCTAGTTTTATTTGAACAATCGAATTTTGGGTTTGCAATTAATTACTAAAAGAATTAATAAAGGACTAAATAGAAAAAAATGATCGCTTGAGGAAAGAAAATCAAATGAAGAATAAGTCTAGGATTCTGAATCCACCTCGGTTTATCCAAATTTACTCTCGATTATCTGAAGTTAATAATTTTCCCAATTTATTGAAGGCGGAGATTGCTAATATATTCTACTGCCTCTCCCGAGGTCAATAGATTTTTCTAAAGGCGAACAACGCACTCTATCCCTAGGTGAATTAATTCGTCAATAGGCAAAAAGCATAAAATCTCCAAAAGGCCACGTAGTTCCTATGAGTATATTCCTATCTCACATAATAAAATGGTCCTCACCAATAGTTCCTCACCAATTCTCCTCTCCCGATTCGAATTGAATGATTAAAACAATACAACTATTGGCCAGATAATTGAAAGCATTAAACACGATTGGGAAAACTCAATAAAAAGATAATTAATTAGATAATCTCAAGCAAATCCATCAAAACGTAGGTTTCATCAAAATCCTAGATTAGGGTTTTAGCCTGACATACTAATAAAGGAAAATACAGAATTAATAAATAGAAGCATGAAAATCAAACGCAGATGAAGCTCGGATTCCTCCGTTCTTCGGCTTCCGCCTTCTGCTCTTGAAGTCTTCTGCTTCTCTTCCTCTTCTGCCGTCTCCTCACGATTCTCTAATTCCAAGTTCCCCAAAGATCCAAAGATGATTAATTAGGGTCTTAAACCCTTATTTATAGCTTTGCACAGTCTCCAAATCGCGTCCGTGTGAGTAGGTTGAGAACTGGCTTCAAAACGGCCCAAATCCGCGCGGAGCATACAAAAACCGCCTAGTGTGCCGCGGCGCACTAAATCTGTGCCGCGGCACATTGCCTTCAGCTGGATGCCTGGGCGCCATTTAATTCATCTGTGCCGCGGCTCACCTGGACTGTGCCGCGGCACAGAGTACAGTCTACTTTGTGCCCGCTGGTTGTCTTCCTGTGCCGCAGCCCTGCTTCCTTGTGCCGCGGCTCACAGCCAAAATTTGCCATTTTCGCCCGTTTCGCCTCGTTTTAGCTTCCGGACTCCAATCTCCTGACAAACATAATCAAGGCATTAAAAGCTCATTTAAGCAAATTCACTCTCCAAAATAATACAAAATAATGATAAATAAGCGTATAAAAATACGCCTAACAAATACCCTCAAACTTAAGCCTTTGCTTGTCCTCAAGCAAAAAGAATTAAATTCAATCAAAAGAATGTCGTGAATAATCGTGCAACTCATCGTGCTCTACCTAATCAATACTATCCTGAAATTTTCTCTGAATAATACGAGTATCGTAATAGCGAGCTACACTCAGAACACTGATTCCACAAAGTAACCAAGTTCAGTCCTAATCACTCGTTCATGAAGAAAATCCAGCTCAAAGATTAACAAACGTGAATCAAATCGACCGTCAATATGAAAGGCTAAAATAAACAAGCTAGTTCGCCCCGTTCCACAGTCTAATGGCAAAATTTTCACGAGTTTCATAAAAATAATCCTCGGACAGTATTCCCTTATATATATATGCTCAAGAAATTGATTCGAGTTGACCACTAGGTTCGGATCTCGGGATGTTTCATCGGGATAATCCTAGGGTGGAACTTCCATTCTCATGTATTGGGAAACCGTTTGACGTAAAAGACACTCATGGGGCACATGGATGCTTCTAGTTACTAAGTTCCCTTCTACAGCGGAGAAACAGCTCGAATATATAATTCCCACATGTCCGAATCAAGGTCGCCGTTTTACGCGAGAGTAAACAACGGGTCACGCGAGTACCCCCGGTTACTAGGCTCCCTATCATCGGCACATGTGAAATTTCTAGATCACTAGTCTAATCAGGGTCGTCGTTTTACGCGAGAGTAAACAACGGGTCACGTGAATACTCCCGATTACTAGACTTCCCATCATAGAACAAAAATATCTCGACTTTTGGGAAAAACTGACCGACTCTAAACTCAATCTCAGTGCCAACACAACTTATGTAACTGGACGACTAGCTAACCGAAAAATGTAACCAAACGTATCGATGGTGATTTTAAAACAAGTATGTATCCTCTCTTATCCGCCAAGACATCTACAATCACGAAAAAAAATTCGGACCTAAATGAATACTAAGCAGAAACAGAAATCACTGACTACAACTCGACTAAAACTCGACCGTTTCTTCAGAGAGAAAAACAGTGTCGTAACATCAGTATTACATAAATAGAAGCACGAAAAATTCACGAATAAGAGTAAAATCAAGACAAGCAAGGCTATCGAAAAAAAAAATAACGCAAAGTAATGAAAAGTGCAACAAAATCAGTACAGCAATGAATGTAGCGACAAAAAGTAAAACCAAAGTAAACCCCCCCCCAAACTTAGGACGTACATTGACCTCAATGGACAAAATATAGTATGCAATAAAAGTAAAAGGTCAAGTACTCCCCTCCAGTCCTCTCACGAGCTGGTGCCGGCATCATCCGGTGAGGAGGGTGGTGTGGCTGGCCGTGCGGGTGCAATGAATGGCTCGTCTGGATGCCTGATATGGGCCGTCCATGCGGCAAGGTGCTCCTGATGGTAGGCGTCCCTCGCTGCCAGATGCCTCGCCTCTCGTCGGTTGGCCCGGCGGGCCTGTAACACCCCCAATCCACTCAGGGATATTACACGCCGTAGACCCTCTCCTCGAGGATCTACCAGGCTGGTAACAACATTTAACATCTCGACAATGCCTTCAAGGCAAAAATGACTCAGTAGACCGATTTGGTCTTTCAATAAATACATACAACTCGAATACAACTCATGCCCACGCAGGGGTAAAAAATACAACCACACCCGTACAACGGTAAAGATATAGCAGCGGAAAATATAGTACAACTATACTAATACGACATCAACGGGTCCTCGTGTGATTAGTATCGTTCATCTTTCATCATCCTTCATGCCGACCCTGTGCTCTGCTCCAAAACCTGAATGCAATACAGACATCCACCCCCCGAATACTCGGGGGTTAGCAAAACTCCACTGTTTTGCTAGTGCAAGTATAAAATACGAAAACGAGCCATACATATCATACTCCACGGAACATGTTAATCATAAACATACTTCCCGAGGTAAATCACTTAATCAAAACGGTTAAATCGAAAGATAGGGGTAAACCCGATATACATCTTGTGAAAACATTTTACGATCTCGGGAGTTTTGAAAACACTTGGGATTTTAAGAATTCTCAAACCTTTCAAAAACATTTAGGGACACAGCCCAAAAGTCATTCTCCAAAATTCAAGTTCCGGTAACAATACGCAGGGTCCATAACCCATTTCACAAAACACGGGGTCCGTGACCCAAATCACAAATCACATGTTCCTAAGGATTATTCGTGTCCCGTGCTAACAAGCCACGAACCTCAGATGCTCCCGAAGAACAAACCCGAGTGAATAACCCAATAGGAAAAACATATCAAATCACATGTCTCCACGACACGAATATCACAACCAAACCACAACCATAAGTTATCCCGGCATCGCGCTAACAAGCCACGAACCTCGGAGTCCCCGCAAGACATACCCGATGATAACCCTACAAGTTATCCCGGCATCGGGCTAGCAAGCCCCGAACCTCGGAGTCCCCGCAAGACATACCCGTATTGGATAACCTTACGGTTTCGCCCGACCCATACTAGCAAGTATGGATCCCGGAGATTCAACAATCCTACCCGGAGGCACATCACATACATCAAGCACACAACAATAATCACTTATCAATCCAAACAACATTAAGCATCACAAACTCCTTTCAAGGAGTAACAACTAATATCACACACATTACGTTCTTACCGAACAAGTACATAATAACAATACGTAATCCCCGACAAAGGATTACGGTCTATCAAACTCACTCGAATTGATCATATTATCTTTCAACATACAAAACCAACACATATTCCGAGAATACATATTCACGAAGTATATGAATTATCGTTGAAAGACAACATTTATCGAGAACATACCAATCCCTTTTTACGTTCATTAAATATTGGATTTCGCATAAAATCATTTATCAAGAATTATATCAACGAAACATGAAATGTATGGGCAAGATACTTGCCTCAAAATCGGTACGCAAGTATTAACGAACACGGCTCAACCGGAAAGCTTCAAACGCCCAATGCTATCGAAGCGGAAGACGGCGGCGACGAACGAAAGGGTTCAACACGGTTTCTTCGCAAGAAACACGACCTAACATCATACAATCAATAAATCATCGACCATACGAGGAAGAATAATCGTAGAACGCCCGAAAACCCCTCTAAGACATTTCTGGACACCTTCAAGGCGTCGGTCAAGAACTCGACTCAAACAACGAATCGATACGATCCAACCATGGAATAACAAGGAAATGATATAATACATCTAAATAATCATCAATCCATCAAAATCCTAAGTTAAATCGGATTAAACGGACGAAATCGAACAAAATACCCAAAATCCCCAAAATTAGATTTCTAGAAAATCGACTCGATTCGCTCGATCAAAGGATGTTATAGGACGGATGATTGACGATATGAACCTCCAAACTTCATGGATTCATTGTCCAACAACATCTCTAGAAGATTCACACACCTACGACGCGGAAGAGAAGTGGAAGAAGGAGAAAAATGGCGGAAAAGCGACTCACGGGCCTTAAATAGGTGACAGAGACTCGACCGTGTCCGCCCGACACGGTCGTGGCGCGCGATTGACAGCGAGGACTCGACCGTGTCTGCTAGACACGATCGCGCGCGGAGGGCCTTCCGACAGTGACCCGTCCGACAATGACTCGGCACGACTCGACCGTGTCACGGAACACGGTCGGGCGTGTCAGCGATCGTCTCGAGCTTATCCGGAAGAGTTCGGCACGGGCCGTGTCGGACGACACGGTCGGGCCCCGAGACGAAACTTCGGCATTTTCCGGACGAGTACGGCACGGGCCGTGTCGGACGACACGACCGAGTTGGCGGCGTGATCGGCCAATAACGAGCGGGTGAGCTAAAACGACCATAACTCTCTCGTCCGGACTCCGATTGACTCACCGTTTGAACCATTGGAAAGCTAACTCGATGCTCTATAATATTGCAAAGATTCAGAATTTTTGGTGTTACCAAAAATTAATGGTGACTTTACAAAGTCGAACTCATACTTAGAAAAGTCGTTAAAAAGCACGGAACTCAACAAAACGACA
This sequence comes from Orobanche coerulescens, assembly GCA_033398695.1. Classification (NCBI taxonomy): domain Eukaryota; kingdom Viridiplantae; phylum Streptophyta; class Magnoliopsida; order Lamiales; family Orobanchaceae; genus Orobanche; species Orobanche coerulescens. The sequence goes on along the minus strand of CM065809.1, from coordinate 139,924,771 downwards.
CCGAAACGAACTCGGATGACAAAAAGTGCAGAATTAATCATTCTCGGAATGACGAAACGGTCAGGAGCGAGTCGTCAAGACGAACTTCCGCCGAAAAAATAAAATTACCGAAATTCGAAATTGCGGATATTACATTCTACCCTCCTTAAAATAAGTTTCGTCCCGAAACTTAAAACAAGTAGGGGGGAGCAATATACCCGCCAGGAAAACTCGACGAGATACACAAAAATAGAAAACTCGCGCCCAACGGCGAAACGCTGCAAGAAACGCAAAGAGACATACGGCGTGACAACACGCTCCACGACGACCAACACAATGTCGCCGTTAGGGATACAATAAAACCAACAAATGACAAGCGTCATCAAACGGATAATATAGCCAAGTCAATTATCCGACAATCACAAAACACAACGAACGAAAGTCAGTATGATTGACCAACCCAACGGTACATCAATCGAAACGCGAGCCAATCATGAACTAATATCGAATTCCACCGCCCAAGGGTTGGAAGATCGAAACGAGACTAATTTCCCAAACTTAAGGGAATTAGGAAGGAGCCTGAATGCTCAACGATCACGAAACGAGGACAAAAACCGAACAAACAAACGACCGAACCACAACGGTCGAGACAACAAAAGCGAACAATCATGTTCGAATCACGAAGAACAATAAAATTCAAACAACAACTCCAAGGTTCACATCTCGACTCGAGACAATATATGATCCGGTGAAAACAACAACGTATGCATTCGCATAGGATCCACATGAAAGGGAATAGAAATTGAAAAGTCACAACGACAAACGAGTTATTCCGAAATGATGCCACACTCGTTCGATAAACAAAAACAAGGGGCAGGACAAGCTCAGAAATGTCAACGAACATAAATGAGTCGACAAAATAAAATATACAGAAGTTCAAAATCTGATCCACTTCGAATAAAAGAACTAGTAGAACCAAAAGATGTTACATCCGAACAAGGTTCACAAGTATCGAACCGGACTCGGAAAAGTCACAGCGATAAACAGAAAAACAAGATCACAGCTCGTTCGAACGATGAAACCGAAATACAGAACAAGTTCAGAAAGTGTCAACGAACACGAGCGAGTCGATAGACCTGAGAAAGAGGAAATGCGAGTCCAAAATAATACGGGTATTATATTCGACCCCTTCTAAAAGAAGTGTCGTTTCAAACTCACAACACGACATCAAGGTGACAACACAACAAGCAATGACGAAACATCTTTCAAAGGCCTCTCAAGGCCGATTCCGATGATTGTCTTTGAAGCGCGAACTCAAAAGTCTCGGTAGACAATTCGCAAAATCAATTCGGTGTCCTCGAGTCCACACTTGAAATGTGTTCTTGTGAGAAGGACAATTTACACGTGTATGCCGGAACATCACGGTTGAAATGCCCGGCTCGGCATACCGAAAATACAAATGCTAGATACAATGGGTCATAACGTCGCAAAACAACATAGCGGAGATGCCAACTCAAAGACAACAAGGAATCATAATACATATCATATACAACGATTATCATCGTAAAATAATACACACAAACACTTCAGCAACGGTATCGTTCGGCGACCTCAACGGCCCGAACAATAACCAGCACATAATTACAACCATCATGAAACAATCATACATGTACACAAACGTACAACTCAAGCTTCAACAGCTCACACCCGTGCGACAACACGCAAATCACCACGAGGCGACAAACAGTAAATACCAGTTCACACCTCTCACAGAGGGCTAGTACAACAAATGCGTGGCAACGCCTCGACGTTCATGCCACCAATTCGATCACAATTCGGGGTTAACACCGTAACGAAAGTTCGAAAACCATACACGCATTTCCGGTCCGCAAACAGGAATGATAGGTTTTAAAAACAAAAACCACCTTTTGAAAACAGTTTGGAAACAACAGTTGATCTTGAGTATCATTTTACAAAAAGTAGTACAAACACCATTATCGAGACTTTGAAAGTCATCTTGCGTTTGAACAAAAATGAGGACACCTTTCTTTTAGTGAAAAACTTTCAAAAATATTCGACCCTTGGGTCTAAGCAACTGCATTTGAAAATATCTCAAAATATTTTTGGTCCTCAACCGGAAAATTTTTGAAATGTATTGCGGCATTAGAAAACACCTTGAAAACACCGCAAGAAAATAATTCGTTTTAAAAGTACGTCTCGAATTTTAATTTTCTAAGATACTCAAGGTTTTCAAAAATAATTCAATGGGCTAGAATGCCCAAAAATTTCACGTAATTACAAGGAACAATATAGCGCCGTGGGTCCCGCGCCGGAACTCACCAGGCTAAAAACCATTTACAAAAACGCCAAAAAGGCCGATGACGGTAATATTTCAAAAACTCACGAAAGCCATTTACAAAATACTAAATACCGTCATAAGAATTTCGCCAAAGCGATCAAGGCCATAATGCCAAAAACTCGGTTAAGGAATTGGTTTTCAAAATAAAACTCAGTCGGTAAAATACCGAAAGCCATTACAAAAGAACTCACGCAGCGGATAAAAGAAATAAAGTCAAACATGCACAAGACAGCAACACTACTCCTCATATGAACGAAAAATGGGAGTCAAATAATCACATATCACGAAATCAAAATCCATAAGAGGATTCCGTCAATTAACTCATAATAATAAAAATAGCTCGTGTCACACGAGGCACAACACAAAGAAGGGAGACTTACATCCACAGGTCGCACGAAGATGATGATCGCCCACGATACTAATCACGACCAACAAACTCAGACGACGCGTCGCGACACGACTTAGTCAGACAAAATCCGACGAGACAAAAACTCAATAGACACCACTAACCCGACAGCCTAGGTTTCCACAACCTAAAGCTCCGATACCATTCTGAAACACCCCCAATCCACTCAGGGATATTACACGCCGTAGACCCTCTCCTCGAGGATCTACCAGGCTGGTAACAACATTTAACATCTCGGCAATGCCTTCAAGGCAAAAATGACTCAGTAGACCGATTTGGTCTTTCAATAAATACATACAACTCGAATACAACTCATGCCCACGCAGGGGTCAAAAATACAACCACACCCGCATAACGGAAAGATATAGCGGAAAATAAAGTACAACTATACCAATACGACATCAACGGGTCCTCGTGTGATTAGTATCGTTCATCTTTCATCATCCTTCATGCCGACCCTGTGCTCTGCTCCAAAACCTGAATGCAATACAGACATCCACCCCCCGAATACTCGGGGGTTAGCAAAACTCCACTGTTTTGCTAGTGCAAGTATAAAATACGAAAACGAGCCATACATATCATACTCCACGGAACATGTTAATCATAAACATACTTCCCGAGGTAAATCACTTAATCAAAACGGTTAAATCGAAAGATAGGGGTAAACCCGATATACATCTTGTGAAAACATTTTACGATCTCGGGAGTTTTGAAAACACTTGGGATTTTAAGAATTCTCAAACCTTTCAAAAACATTTAGGGACACAGCCCAAAAGTCATTCTCCAAAATTCAAGTTCCGGTAACAATACGCAGGGTCCATAACCCATTTCACAAAAAACGGGGTCCGTGACCCAAATCACAAATCACATGTTCCTAAGGATTATTCGTGTCCCGTGCTAACAAGCCACGAACCTCAGATGCTCCCGAAGAACAAACCCGAGTGAATAACCCAATAGAAAAAACATATCAAATCACATGTCTCCACGACACGAATATCACAACCAAACCACAACCATAAGTTATCCCGGCATCGCGCTAACAAGCCACGAACCTCGGAGTCCCCGCAAGACATACCCGATGATAACCCTACAAGTTATCCCGGCATCGGGCTAGCAAGCCCCGAACCTCGGAGTCCCCGCAAGACATACCCGTATTGGATAACCTTACGGTTTCGCCCGACCCATACTAGCAAGTATGGATCCCGGAGATTCAACAATCCTACCCGGAGGCACATCACATACATCAAGCACACAACAATAATCACTTATCAATCCAAACAACATTAAGCATCACAAACTCCTTTCAAGGAGTAACAACTAATATCACACACATTACGTTCTTACCGAACAAGTACATAATAACAATCGTAATCCCGACAAAGGATTACGGTCTATCAAACTCACTCGAATTGATCATATTATCTTTCAACATACAAAACCAACACAAATATTCCGAGAATACATATTCACGAAGTATACGAATTATCGTTGAAAGACAACATTTATCGAGAACATACCAATCCTTTTTTACGTTCATTAAATATTGGATTTCGCATAAAATCATTTATCAAGAATTATATCAACGAAACATGAAATGTATGGGCAAGATACTTGCCTCAAAATCGCACGCAAGTATTCGACGAACACGGCTCAACCGGAAAGCTTCTAAACGCCCAATGCTATCGAATCTGAAGACGACGATGAACTAAAGGGTTCAACACTGTTTCTTCGCAATAAACACGACCCTAACATCATACAATCAATTAATCATCGACCATACGATGAAGAATAATCGTAGAACGCCGAAAACCCCTCTAAGACATTTCTGGACACCTTCAAGGCGTCGGTCAAGAACTCGACTCAAACAACGAATCGATACGATCCAACCATGGAATAACAAGGGAAATGATATAATACATCTAAATAATCATCAATCCATCAAAATCCTAAGTTAAATCGGATTAAACGGACGAAATCGAACAAAATACCCAAAATCCCCAAAATTAGATTTCTAGAAAATCTGACCTGATTCACTCGATCAAAGGATGTTATAGGACGGATGATTGACGATATGAACCTCCAAACTTCATGGATTCATTGTCCAACAACATCTCTAGAAGATTCACACACCCACATACGCGGAAGAGAAGTGGAAGAAGGAGAAAAATGGCCAGAAAAACGACTGCTGGGCCTTAAATAGGCTGACAGACTCGACCGTGTCCGCTGACACGGTCGTGGCGCTGATTGACGGCGAGGACTCGACCGTGTCTGCTAGACACGGTCGCGGCGCGGAGGGTCCCTCCGACGATGACTCCGTCAAGCGGCGACTCGGCACGACTCGACCGTGTCCTGGAACACGGTCGGGCGTGTCGGCAGTCGTCTCAGGCTTATCCGGAAGAGTTCGGCACGGGCCGTGTCGGAAGACACGGTCGGGCCCTGAGACAGAAACTTCGGCATTTTCCGGACGAGTACGGCACGGGCCGTGTCGGACGACACGGCCGAGTTCGGCCGGCAGTGATCGGCCAATAACGAGCGGGTGAGCTAAAACGACCATAACTCTCTCGTCCGGACTCCGATTGACTCACCGTTTGAACCATTGGAAAGCTAACTCGATGCTCTATAATATTGCAAAGATTCAGAATTTTTGGGGTTACCAAAAATTAATGGTGACTTTATAAAGTCGAACTCATACTTAGAAAAGTCGTTAAAAAGCACGGAACTCAACAAAACGACACCGAAACGAACTCGGATGACAAAAAGTGCAGAATTAATCATTCTCGGAATGACGAAACGGTCAGGAGCGAGTCATCATGACGAACTTCCGCCGAAAAAATAAAATTACCGAAATTCGAAATTGCGGATATTACAGGGCCTGCTCTCGCATCTTAGCTCTGACGGCAGCAATAACGCTCTCTCGCTCGTCCGCTGCTCCTCTCGCATGGCAGCCAGCATACTCTCCCTCTCTCTCCTCATCTCATCTCTCTCTCTCCTCATATCCTCTCTCATATCCTCTCTCTCTCTCTCTCCTCGTCTCCTCTCTCTCTCTCCTCAGATCCTCCCTCAGCCCGTCGAACATCACCTGAAATCTCTCTCTGTCGGGCTGCGGTCCGGCATCTCCCTGCCCCTGTGTCAGCAAAAGAGGCTCGGGGGACCCCTCGTGGGCCTCATCCAGTAGAAATCCTCTCCCCCGAGTGTGCGCTGGCGCTCCTCCCCACTGGTGAAAATGTGAGATGATGCGGTGGTCGATCGGGGCCTGGGGAGCAAGCATCGGCTCGTCGTCCGACCACGTCAGCCCCGACTGCCGGCACAGAGCACAGATGAGAGAAGGGTGCTTCAACCCCGTCTTGGCCCCTCCCTGAATGCACTGGAATATAGAACGGACTAAGATAGGGGCCACATCGAATCGCAGCCCGGATGTGATAGCAAACAGTGTCCGGGCGCGGGAGAGAAAGACAGTGCGGATCTGAGATGTGGGGTCTATACGAGCGCAAATAAAATATAGCCAGGCACGCCCGAGCCGACTGAGGCGCGAGCTCTTGAAATGGAAAGTGGAAGAACCCGGCGCTGCTCCCAGTCGGAGTCGGGCTGCGCAATAGTCTCAAGCAGAGCCTCCTTCGTGAGGCTAGTCATAACTCACTACAACAAAAATAGGATATTGGGACACTTTTTATGGGACATTTAATTTTATGTGTCCCTAATAAATTTTCTTGGGACACTTAATAATTTGTATACAATATTTCAATTTATGAGACACTTAATTTTGTTCTATAAAAAATTACTGAAAAAAATATTTTATTTTTTTAAAGTATATTTTGTTGGGACACATAAAATGGTGAGTACAATATCTTAATTTTATGAGACACTTATTTTTGTTCCAAAAAATTTAGTAAAAAATTTTCAGTATTTTCCCCGGGAGAAAAATTTGGTAAAGCGCCAACAAACCCTTCCTTTTACTTTCTATTCCTTTACATTTTGTCTCCGCCGCCTCAGTTTCAACCCATTCTTCCTCTTCCTCTACCGTGAAATGCCCTATCTCAATTTCTTCTCAATTCCCTCTGCCGTTAAATTCCTCTCCCAGCCTCAGTTTACTTTTACATTGTTTCGAACCTGCGTATCTCCACTCCATCCACTGTTATTTCACCCAAATGAGGATCGTAGAATCTTTGCAATAATTGTATCACAGTCGACTTCCTTCTTCCAGCCTTTATAGAATGTGTTCTACGGCTAGCGGACGAAGTTCTTGCGTGGCATAATAACTCCTCAACGAAGGTAGGTCGACTATTTCTTGCTGTAGACCAGTGGTTTTTTCCTCGGATTTGGCAAAAACTAACTTTTCTTTTATATGAAATCTATGGCTGGTAGCGAAAAACAGAGGGAGCTGCTACTTGCAGGGTTTTTTGCTATTCACACCAAAGCTACCCTCCTCCCGTCCTCTAATCATCTCTTGTTCATTACTTTATTGGGTTTGTCCACCAATTTTCAGGTATGTTCTTTTATCCCCAATTTTAATTTCAGATTTGTGAAGTTTTTTATTTATTAGTGTCTATTTCTTGGTCTCTTGTGTTTGATGCGCCGCCTCCTAATCTAGGAAACACTGTTGAGATATATAACTCTTTTGTGATTTTTTTTTCGATTTGTTTTGATCCTTTCATCGAGATATAATTTTTGGTCATTCGTGCTCCGAAACTAGTTATTCGTAATCCTTGGAAGTGAGCTTCCCTGCTTTAGAGGCTTCACTGGGCAGAGCCCTGACTGGTCTTAGATAGAAGATGAGCCGACGGTAGGACTCTCTTAGAGTGTGGCTCTTCCAGCTCGTAATCTCGCTCCTGACTATTCATATTCACGGCTTAGCATTGGGGATGCCCCACGCACTCCTACCTTTCAAAGACAGAGGGGGCGATCAGGGCGAGGTTGAATGGAGCTGGATAATTCCTCTCATTCTTCGCTAGAGATTCACTCGCCTTGATCGAATTCTTTCCGTTGGTAACCAATATTCTTCTAGTTGTATTTTAATGTTGAGAATGTTGAAATCCTCAAAATATGATGCCATGGTCTATATATCATTTTCATGATTCATCCTGGCTTTGCTAGTTTGAGAAATGGAAAAATAATGGTTAAGCAGCTCTTAATTAGCATTGAAATTAGTTTCTGGCTAAGCAGCTCTTAATTAGCATTGAAATTAGATGAAAAAATCATGATTCATCCCGGCTTTGCTAGTTGTATTTTAATGTTGAGAATGTTGAAATCCTCAAAATATGATGCCATGGTCCATATAAACTAATTAATTTCTGTGATCGTAATATTTATGCATTGAAATTAGCAGCTCTTAATTATATATTTTATGTTTTTCCGATGCGGAGTTCATAATGGATAAAGGTTGGATGAAAAAACTAAGGTCCATGGGAGTATGAAAATGGGGTAAGCGATTTCTTGATATGGCTTTTTCTAGGGTATGTGTGAACGGAAAAATTATATGCCCTTGCAAAAATTGTAAGAATGGGAAATGGGTAACTAGAGCGGTTGCTGAAGAACATTTGTTAGTAGATGGTTTTATAAAAGGCTACACAAATTGGATTGCTCATGGAGAAAATATGTATTCTAATGCAACTAGTTCTCATAATTATGCAAACTTCAATAGGTTAGATGACATGAATGGATTGGTGCATGATGTTTTTGGAGTTGAAGATACAAGTATGGTAGAGGGGGTAAATGAGCAAGCTAATGAATTCTTTAAGTTATTAGGGGATGCTAAAGAAGAATTATACCCGGGATCTAAGAAATTTTCGAAACTTTCATTTGTTATTCGCCTCTTTCACTTGAAATGTATTGGTAAATGGTCCAATAAGTCCTTTACATTGCTTCTTGAGTTATTGAAAGATGCATTCCCGGATGTTACGAAGTTGTTACCCAAATCTTACTATGAGTTACAAAAGATAATTGGGGGCTTGGGACTCACTTGTGTTAAAATCCATGCATGTCCAAATGATTGCATGTTATATTGGAAAGAATATAAGGACGCTACATCCTGTCATGTGTGTAAAACATCAAGGTATGTTGAAGATGAAAAGACTGAAATTGATGAGGAAGGTTCATCTATTAAGCGTAAAAAGATTCCAGTAAAATTGTTGAGATATTTTCCTCTAAAGCCTAGGCTATTAAGACTTTTCATGTCATCTAAAACATCACCATTCATGAGATGGCATGATGAAGATCACACTAAAGATGGTTGTATGAGGCATCCTAGTGATTCTCCCGTTTGGAGTAGTTTTGATAAAAAAACATTCTGATTTTGCTAGTGATTCAAGAAATGTAAGACTTGGTTTGGCAGCTGATGGTTTTAATCCCTTCAAAACTATGAGTATTACTCATAGCACTTGGCCGGTTATCCTAACCCCATATAATTTACCCCCATGGATGTGTATGAAAGAACCATATCTATTTTTGACCTTGCTCATTCCTGGTCCATCATCTCCTGGAAACAATATTGATGTTTACTTGCAGCCTTTAATAGATGAACTTAATGAATTATGGCATGGGGTTGAAGCATATGATGCATCAAAAAATCAGAATTTCACTATGCGTGCAGCTTTATTGTGGACCATTAATGATTTTCCTGCATATGCAAATTTATCTGGGTGGAGTACAAAGGGTCAACTTGCCTGTCCATCATGTCATAAAGATACTTCTTTCAAATATCTGCACAATAGTCATAAAGAATGCTATATGTGTCATCGTAGATTTTTGAATGATTCTCATATTTATAGGAAAGATAAGAAATCTTTTGATGGTGATGTGGAATATCGTAGATGTCCTAGGCCATTGACAGGGGATGTGATATTGGAGGAATTATCTGGATTCAACATAAAATTTGGTAAAAAAGTTAATGATAATCCAAGTCTTCCTCATAATTGGAAAAAGAGAAGCATATTCTTTGAATTGCCATATTGGAAAGATAACTTGTTGCGTCATAATTTGGATGTGATGCATATTGAAAAGAATGTTTGTGAGAGTTTGATTGGAACATTGCTGAATTTAGATGGAAAGACAAAGGATCATGTGAATTCCCGTCTTGATTTGCAAGATATGGGCATAAGAAAAGAACTTCATCCCATTTTTCTTGATTCTGGGAAAAAATATTTACCCCCTGCATGTTTTTCAATGAGTAAAAAGGAGAAAGAACTATTTCTTGAAGTTTTAAGAAATGTGAAAGTTCCTGATGGTTATGCTTCTAACATATTTTGATGCAACAACTTCTTCCGATTGCATTACGTAAGGTTTTATCAAAGCATGTTAGAAAACCTTTGATCAAATTATGCACATTCTTTAGAGAGCTTTGTTCCAAAGTTCTTAAAGCTCGAGACCTCATTCGCTTGGAAAAAGAGATTGCCGTAGTTCTTTGTGATTTGGAAAAAAAATTTCCTCCATCATTCTTTGATATCATGATCCATTTGCCTATTCATTTGGCGTATGAGGCTCGAATTGCGGGACCGGTTCAATATCGGTGGATGTATCCTATTGAGAGGTAACATTTTTCAATTTGGTATCATTTTTTACTCAGGTTATTATAGAATAAACTGATTTAAACTGATCTTATTACATTATATTTATAAACTGATGTATCCTAGGTATTTGGCAACATTAAAATCGTATGTCCGAAATCGAAGTCGTCCAGAGGGTTCTATTGCAGAAGCATACTTGATGGAGGAAAGCATGACCTTCTGTTCGAGATATTTATAAGATGTGGAAACCAAATTCAACAAAGAAAAACGAAATGATGACAATGGTGGTGATGACATTATAGACTGTCCTATATTCTCAATGTCTGGGCGACCAATTGGGAAGCAAGAATGTATTGTGGTTGACAAGAGCATCATTACCAAGGCACACCAATACGTGTTGTTCAATTGCAGCTTAATCGAACCATTTATCGAGTAAAATTTGCCTTAATATTTATTTGTTTTAATATTTGTCATTGCAATATATTATTTTCACTTTTAAAAATTGTGTGCAGGCAACACAAAATTATTATTGGAAATCAGAATTCTCGTCTTAAGAAAAGAGATATCGAACGTGTTCACAGCGAAAACTTTTCTAAATGGTTTAAGAATCATGTAAGTTGGTGTATTATTGTGTTTTATATTATATTTTGTTGTTTATAATTATTCTTACTATTTGTTTTGCAACATGTTTTTTGATTTGTCAACAGGTTGAAGAAATGTATCTCAATGGAAATGAAGTATCAGAGAATCTAAGGGCATTAGCACGGGGCCCTAATCCAGTTGGGAAGCGATATAGGGGATTCATTATTAATGGTTACAGATTTCGTATAAGCAGAACTGAAAGTCATAGGAGAACACAAAATTGTGGTTTGGTGGTTAATGCACAAACAAGTAGTTTTTCTAGTAGAAATGATAACAATCCTGTCATTGGAAATGTGGCATATTATGGGATGCTAAAAGACATCATTGAACTAGAATATCCTACTGAAGGAGGAAAAATTGTGATGTTTGAGTGTGATTGGGTGTCACACGGAAGGGCTCAAAAGTATGATGATAATGGTTTTACTCTAGTTAATTTTTCTATGGCAAGGCAACATAGTGAACCTTTTATACTAGCTTCTCAAGCGCGTCAAGTGTTTTCTGTGGAAGATCCAATTGAAAAAGGATGGCATGTTGTTGTTGGATCAAAACCGAGGGATACATTTGATATGGATCCAGTTTTAAGCTTAGATGGAGGGACTTCTAATCAAAGTGATCATAATGATATACCATTGGATGTGAATGAGGAACTTGCTTGGGTTAGGGAAGATGTAGAAGGAACTACTGTTTGACTCTTATATTTATGCAGGCAGCTCCAGTTTTATTTTTGTTCGGTTATTTTTCTTATTTTCGCCTTATTTTTTTATGCAGCCAGCTTCTTTTCTGAATTTTTTTTTATGCAGCCAACTTTTTTTTATGCAGCCATATTTATTTTTCACATATATATGTAGGGAACTTCTGTTCTATTTCTTTTAAGACAACTTTTTTTTACATATGCTTCATTCGGTGAACTTGTTCTATTTTTTTAAGACAACTTAATTTATATATTAATGCAGCAATTATATTGTTCCTATTTATATTCCTAGTACTATATTAGTATTATTTTTTTAGCAGATAGAACCAATGATGGCAAAAGGTACTAAGAGCAGCAATCCCAAGCCAACAAAATTTATAGCCCCTGGAAAATTAGCTCGTGCATGTGGTCAAAGAACACTAAAGTCCACTAGATATTCTCAAGGTAATGTTATGTTTTCTTAGTATTCTGTTTTTTTTTTTGTTCTGTAATATTGACATTTTGGGTCTCCTTTTCCCCCGTCCCCTCCTAAAACATAATGTTAAAACACGTCTCATGTTCTAATTCATTAGTGCACACAAACACAAGTCAAAATCTGAGGAAGTGGAATGAAGAGCAAGAATATGACTATGCAAACAATCACAAAAATGGTAAACCTCTAACTATGCGTACACATTAATTTTTAGGACATTCTATATGAAAACATTATTATGTAATTGCAACAAATTGCTTTCTTTCCTTCCTAAAGGTGGAGTTCAAGCTCATACGCTTATTGTGCATTATGGTGAAGACGAACGGAAAGAAAATGATTTTCAAGATAGTTCTTTTTTGGATATCTTGAGCATTTGTAGAAAGTTCATTGACATTTACTCGATTGGTTTCAAAGTCACGTACGGAGATGGCAAGCCGTTGAGGAATGATAAAGATTTACTGGCTATGATGAAAGAACATGAAGGTGTAGAGCGAATTGACATCTATCTAGATGTGGATGAAACAAGACATCCATTATTCTTTAAATTGCGGAAGAGCATACATCACTTAGTGAACCACATCTTTGAAACAAGAAAATATGTTGAAGGCAAGTGATTTACGTATATTTGAATTAAGTGTGTTATAAATTTTGTTGTAATTCATAATTTAGTATAAATAATAAAATCCTCACCATCAATTCGACATTAATCCCAATTATGTCAAAGATGAAATCAAATCCATTGAGTAAATGATAATCTTATTTAGCATGCATACTAATATTAGTCCCTACCCAACTATTTTGACCATTCTGACATTTGGTGGAGGATGTAGTCATGCTATATTGGAGAGAGTTTTCTGAAACAATGAATTATTTTGTATTATTTGCTTATGTACTTTCACAGTCCCAATGCTCTTCACAGAGGTAAATTATTTTGTTCTTATTAGACTGTAGACATGCTAATGATCACTGAGTTTTGTCACATATTAGACTAGTGTAGGAACTATTTAACCAAGAACTCCTGTTGATAAGTAGGAAGCAACTGTCTGATTAAGAAATTTAATTATCATACATTATTTGGTTAAGGTCATACCAGGGATATTTAGTCTGCTCGCCGTTTAGATCTACTGTTAGTCACGAGCTTCTAAATTGATATTTTGAAGGAAAGAAGCGGCGATTGGCTCTGATCTCCGAGAATCTTATTTTTTTCCTCCTTTTTTGGGGCTTGGTGCACTGCTTTAAAATCACGTGAAATTTCTTGGATTCTTTACATTATTGAAGTTGTTTTAAAATATTCAGTGGATTCATGTGGTATCACTGTGGGTTCTCCTCGACCATCATGTAGCTCAGATCATTCTCTTCCCAATTTTTAATAGTCTTTCACATTTCAATTATTCTGGTGGACTCATTCATTAATGGATGATTCTTGACAACATTCTTTTATTTATTTGATCTTGAATGTTATTCTCTTTATTCATTCCCGAACAATTTGAATTTGGATTCTTGCCCAGCGGTTTGTGTCCATACTAAAGTAGTCAGTTTATAATGCAAGATTTTAAGATAACATGAATTGGAAATGATTTTCGGCTCTACACATTAGGATATACCTGTTTGAGGGTATGATTACTTCTGAGAATTTCTTGTAAATTTTCGCTATAAAAAATGGCGAATATTGAGAAAACACACTATTCATGCACTTCATTTTTTTCCAATCATGAATCACATCTAATCACTATTGTACTATAAGTCCCTCTATCAAACTGTCAGTTTGTCAACATTACTCATTCCTTAAAGTACACTATTTTCTTAGTCTCACTTGTCGGTAATCACAATCACCAAACACATTCAATCAACATTTAAAAAGGCATGTTAGTTATCATTGTTACAATCGCATCTCACATCCATTTTCACACTAAGATATTTTACTACTTACTCCAAAATAAATTTTCCTCACGGTTCTCTTTCTATATTCAACCTAAGTAGTTGGATTCGACATAGAAAATTTATGTTTCACTAAGAAAATTTATATTTCAACATGTATAGATTCAACATATCAAATGAAGGAGAAGAAGCATGGAAAAAATAGAACCAACTCTGTACCAACTTTTGATGTGAATTCGGTTGATGATGTTTCTTCCGATGTTGGTATTGAAGTTGAAATTACAATGAATCGGGTAACCTAACCTAACATTCTCTGTATTTTGATGTTAATGCATGTTACCTCTCGAAACAAACTGATCTCAACATGTACTCTTATTACATAGCCTCAAATAAAAGAAAGAGAGTTAGAGGACCTACTTTTATGCCCAAAGTTTGGGGACAGCCAATTGGTGAGTGAAACAGGTTGCATTTAATGACTTGGGACAACCAAACGATGAAGAAAATTCATGTACTTTGGCTCATTTCTTGGGTACAATTGCTAGAAATGGTAGATACTGTCCTCTTCACTATACTGATTGGAGAAAAATGCCTTATTCCTACAAGGATGACATGTTAAAGATCGTTAAGGTTTTAAATTTTTTATTATAGTATATTTTTCTACTTGCATAATTTCTTTAAAGATATAATTTTTCTACAAAGCTGATATGTTTTATTAACTCATATTTTTGTAGGCAAAATTTAACCTTCGATAGGAAATGAACCTTACATTCTAAAGTCAATCAATAAGAAATGGAAAAGTTGGAAAAACTTTGTGAAGACAAAGAACTTTAACCCTAATGTACCTATTGTCGGTCAAGTTTCAAACCAGCCCGATAGGGTAGAAGATGATTAGTTGAATGCCTTAATTGCACATTGGATGTGTGACAAAACAAAGGTACAGAGCATATATTTTTATTATAAGTCTAACCAATTTGATTATCATTATCATATTTTCTTTATTAAATTATTTTATGTTTTTTTCAATTCACTTAGGCGATTAGTGAAAAGAACAGACAAACACGTGCTGATTTGAAATTACATCATCGCATGGGCAAGAAGAGCTATGCGTTAGTGAGGGAAACTTGGGTAAATTTTCCTTCAAAGTAATATATATTTCTTCAAAGTAAACTTGAGTGAATTTTTTTCTTCAATTTATGCATCATTTTATATCTAACACGTGCAGAAAAAGAAGAACGGAAGATATCCTACTAGAGCTGAATTGTTTAAAGAATGTTATTTTATAGAGGACGATCCAAATATAAATTCTGTCATAAAGGAAGCTGTTGTGAGTTAATTTATTTTACTTTATTCAACTTGTGAAATTTGTTGATCACTTAATAATATATTATGGTTATAGAATCAGATGGAACAACTAGAAGAACTTCAAGATGAAGAGGAACTTGAACCTGGGAACTCAAATGATATCGATTCCTATCCCAAATCAAATGACTCATTTGCAAAGGTAATGGGGAAAGAAAAAAATGGATATGTGCGTATGGTTGGTTTGGGAGTTAGTCAATCTGATGTATGCGGGCCACTTCCAAGTCGTGATGCAAGTTACAGACTTGCCATGGAGTACAAAGAGAAATACGAGGCTCTAGAAGCTGCACGAGAGTCTAAACACAATAATGCCCCATTATCATCTTCAAATAATCAACGATCATCAGCATCAGCTTCACGCTCAAGGCAATTTCGGGTAAAAAAACATGTATTCTATTGATTAATATATTTAATATGTGAATGAAGGTCTTAAAAAAATAGCTACTCAATGTTATACAGGTGCATTCTAGAGTTATTTTAAAGAGTTTGGAGGATATAAATGAAATTGTTGCAAGTGGCTTTGTTAGTGATATGAATTCTATAAGAGTAAATGGTGAAGAGTTGGGATCTGGGTGGCGAGATAACTGTTCAATGTCAATTTAGAAATGATGTACGCTTGCTTAAACCTTACGATCACATACAAACGATAGGAGACTCTCTTGGAGCACCTGTTGCGTGGCCTCTATCTTTGGTATGTACAAACAAGTTTCCTTTTAATACTCCAGCTTTATTAGAAATGCATCTGTTCGGTTTTTTTTTTATGTAAGAACTTGGAAAATATTTATGTACTGTACCTTCCCAACTGACCTTCCCAGAAATATGTACTGTACCATCATCACCCAACTGACCTTCCCAGAAAATGTTTGTGTTCTTGCGCCTGCTTGAGATGAGATTGGCATAGAAAATTGACTCAAGAACTTGAAAATGCAACTTATGTTTTGTACTTCACCTTTTGATACTTTATGTTGATTTAACAATTGACTAAAAATATTTTTTTACATACAGATTGCTTTGGAAGAAAGTGAAGATTGATGCAACATATATGTGATTGGCAGAGGCTAGAGAAATCGTATATTAGTGGGAATTTTACGTTTTGTTTCCAATATTAATATTTTATTGGGAGGACTTGGATGAAAATGCTAATTGCTACAACATGTGGTTTTTTTTTGGTATTTTTGGAGATGAACTCATATCCAGCATATGATTGTAACACCCCCGAGTTATTCAGGGATATTACAGCGCCGTAAGCCCCGCTGTGGCACCCACAAGGCTAAACATACGCGGAACCATAAATTTTGACCGATAAGGTCTACACACAATGGGATGAAAAACAATACAAAGGTATTCAAAACATAACCAATGTATTCACAACCATCACAACTCGAATCAATACTTCGGCAAACACAGGCCGGAACATCAAGGAAAACTGAAAACAATACTCGAGTATTCAATAGCCAATCCAGTACAACAACACTGAATGGGAAACTCCAAACATAACTGGAAGAAATACACAGTATCACACTTACCCACCATCTTCATGCCGACCCGATACCTGCCTGTCCGCTCTCCTGGAACCTGAAATACATAAAACGTATTTCCCCCATAAGGGGTTAGCCGTCGAATAGCTAGTGCAAGAATATCAAGTATGAAACACAATACTTCTCGTCAATAAAGTAAATGTAACCGTCAATTCATCAATTCAAGACTAGCATTCCGGAATAACTAAATCTCATAGCATCACATCGAGACGTATATGAATGCCGTAGAAACGGTTCGTTCATATCATCCGTCAATACATGTATGAATACCGTAGAAACGGTTCGTTCATATCATGCCATCAATTCATATATGAATGCCGTAGAAACGGTTCGTTCATATCATGCCATCAATATATCTATGAATGCCGTAGAAACGGTTCGTTCATATCATACCATCAATATTTCTTACTTTCAAAGTCGAGAATGTACAATCATAAATATATACTTGCCTTTGAGACATCGAGAAAACGAACGGAAAAAGGGGTATGAGATTGGTAGGTCCAAGCACGCGCTTCCGGCACCTAAACGATTCGCAAGGAATATGATAATCAATTATCCATATTCAAATTACACGAAGAAACCCCCGAAACCCGTCTACGATTCGTAAGGATGTACGGATAATCGACTAGAGGTTGGAAAAATCGTCCAAAATCTCACAAGTCCGAAAACGGTACAACCCAAACCATAAAATCGTAGGGAAAGCATGCATACGGTATAGATACATCATAACCTCAAGGTTCTCAAGATTCCAAACGGATAACTCGGACGAATCTACGAAAACCCCAAAATTCCCAAAAAGTAGGGTTCTAAGGATCTTTTTACCTTGATTCGGACGTTAAAAGGAATTAGATGCTGAGAAATCCTTGTTCTCCAACCAAGTATGTTGTTGTTAGAAGGAAGATTGCTTCCAATCGCCCAAGATCGTCTCTCTGGAGAGATTTCCGTCGAAAAGGAGTGAAGTAGGTGAGAAATGACGAAATGGAAGTCAACTGTCATATTTATATCTGCCCAGTCTAGCGCACGCTACACCTCCTACATTAGCGTGCGCTAGCGAAGTCACCGGATAGTCCAGTGGCTTCTGCAGGCTCCGATAGCGTGCGCTAATCGTCTGCCTCTAGCGTGCGCTAGTCCAAAATGTGGCATTCAGTACTGGAGTCCAGAACTCACTGTCTCTGCCCTGCTCCAACTTAGCGTGCGCTAGCTCTATGATTTAGCGCGTGTTATGCAATAGCTTTAGCGTGCACTAGCCGAAACCTAGCGTACGCTACCTGATATTCCAGAAAACCTGGCAACTTCACTGCCTCTGCTGACCAGCCCGGTAGCGTGCGCTACGGACGGATGTTAGCGTGCGCTACTAACCACGAATAGCGCGCGCTAACAACTCCTAGCGTGCATTAATCCGCCAGTCCAGAGAGCAGTTCGGAATACTGGTTCTGACCTGACTGATCCTCTTAGCGCGCGCTACGGCCCCAACGCTAGCGTGCGCTAATCAAGCAGAATTAGCGTGCGTTAGCCTAGGCCTAGCGTGCGTTATATCTCTGGCCCAGAACATTTCCGCAAGGTCTAAACGACATGATCAGAAACCAAACGAGATACGAAACTCAATAACAATATTAACAACATCTCCAAGCATTTACAGAGCGACAAAATAAGGAGGATGACAGAGTCAAACAGTCAATAAAAGTACGGGTATTACATTCTCCCCCTATAAAAAGAAGTTTCGTCCCGAAACTTAAGAAATAAATAGTTCGGGGTATTCCACCCGCATCTTCTTTTCCGTCTCCCAAGTTGCCTCCTCGACTCCATGCCTCGACCATTGCACTTTAACCAGTGGAATGGTTTTATGCCGGAGTCGTTTCTCGCGACGCTCAAGGATCTTCACGGGTCTCTCCGGAAAGGTAATATCCTCGGCTACGTTAATCTCACTGTAGTCGGTGATGTGGCTCGGATCCGGCACGTACTTTCTCAACTGAGACACATGAAAAACACTATGGACGTGACTCAAAGATGGAGGCAACGCCAAGCGATAAGCTAAATCTCCAACTCTGTCCAAAATCTCGAAAGGTCCGATATACCTCGGACTAAGTTTCCCCTTTTTCCCGAAGCGGAAAACTCCACGGGTCGGCGACACCTTGAGTAAGACATGGTCCCCCACTTCAAACTCCAAAGGTCGACGACAAATATCAGCATAAGATTTCTGACGACTTTGGGCGGTTAGCAATCGATCTCGGATAATAGAAATCTTTTCCTTAGTCTCCATCAACATATCCGGCTCCGTTCCAACTAGCTCGGAAGCCTCGTCCCAACACAATGGGGACCTACATCGTCTACCGTAAAGTGCCTCGAAGGGTGCCATTTTGATCGACGCATGCCAACTATTATTATAAGCAAACTCGATCAACGGCAAGTGAAACTCCCAATCATTATTCCAGTCTAAGGCACACGCCCGTAACATATCTTCCAATGTCTTAATCGTCCTCTCTGTTTGTCCATCCGACTGAGGATGAAAAGAAGTGCTCAATCTCAACTCAGTGGCCAAAGCCTGATGAACGGCCTGCCAAAAGTGCGATACGAAACGGCCGTCCTGATCAGAAACAATGGTCTTGGGGGCACCGTGTAATCTCACGATCTCAGCAATAAAGGTTCGAGCCAGTCTATCCGGTCCCCAAGTATCCTTAATACCCAAGAAGTGAGCTGACTTAGTCAATCGATCAACAATTACCCAAATCATATTCATTCCGGCTCGAGTCCTCGGCATGCCAGTGATGAAATCCATAGAGATGTCTTCCCACTTCCACTCGGGGATGGGAAGCGGTTTCAACAACCCCACTGGTCGTTGATGTTCGATCTTGACTTGTTGACACGTCAAGCACCGTAGTACAAACTCCGTAACGTCCTTCTTCATATTATTCCACCAAAAATTGCGCTTCAAATCTTTGTACATCTTGCTCGTCCCGGGGTGGATTGAGTAAGGCGTAGCATGAGCTTCTCGGAGAATTCTCTGCCTCAACTCTAAATCGTTCGGAACACAAAGCCTGCCCTGGAATCTCAGAATACTATCCTCGTGAACCATAAAGCCAGAAGCTTTACCTTTAATTACATCTTCCTTCAGTTGAGAAATCATCGGGTCACTCCACTGCTTCCCTTTGATGTCATCAACTAAAGACGAAGTAATTTCGAGAGTACACAGTTGTCCCTGTACTCGTTGAAGCCAAACTTCTATCCCTTGCTCAATTAAATCCTGACGAATTTTCGTCTGAGATGTAAGAACCTCGAGCATTTGAAGAGATGCCGATTTGCGACTCAAAGCATCCGCAACGACATTAGCTTTTCTGGGGTGATAAAGAATTTCCAAATCATAATCGTTTATCAATTCTAACCAACGCCTCTGTCTCATATTCAGCTCCTTCTGACTGAAAATATACTTCAGGCTCTTGTGATCGGTATAAATCCGGCACGGTGAGCCATACAAATAGTGCCGCCAAATCTTGAGCGCGAAGACAATTGCGGCCAATTCCAAATCGTGAGTAGGATAATTCATCTCATAAGGCTTTAATTGTCGTGATGCAAAAGCTATCGTCTTATCATGCTGCATAAGTACACAGCCCAGACCTTGACCCGAAGCATCACTATAACCTGCAAAGCCCTCACTACCATGTGGTAAAGTTAAAATCGGTGCTGAAGTCAAACGCCTCTTCAGCTCATCGAAGCTCTGTTGTCTCTCATCCGTCCAAACATACTTTTCGGTCTTCTGGAGTAATTTCGTAAGCGGCCGAGCGAGTTTCGAGAACCCCTCGAAAAACCGACGGTAATACCCAGCAAGGCCCAAAAAGCTACGAACTTCCTTAACATTTTTAGGCGGTGCCCAATCTAGCACTGCCTCAATCTTCTGCGGGTCTACACGAACCCCTTCGGCCGAAATCACATGGCCGAGAAACATCACTTCTTCCAACCAAAATTCGCATTTCGAGAATTTCGCATAGAGATGCTCGGTTCTCAAAATATCTAAAACCAAACGCAAGTATCGGGCATGTTCCTCCTTATCTCTAGAATATATCAAGATGTCATCAATAAAGACGACTACACACCTGTCGAGGTACTCGATGAATATCTTATTCATTAGCTGCATGAACACTGCCGGTGCATTAGTCAACCCAAAAGGCATGACTACAAATTCATAATGCCCGTATCTCGTCCGAAATGCCGTCTTCGGGACGTCGGACTCCCTCACCCTAAGTTGATAATATCCGGATCTTAAATCAATTTTCGAGAAAACTGCAGCCCCTTGCAATTGATCAAATAAATCGTCTATACGAGGTAGAGGGTATTTGTTCTTGATGGTTACTTTGTTCAGCTCGCGGTAGTCGATGCACAAACGTAGTGAACCATCCTTCTTCCTCAAGAAAAGAACAGGCGCGCCCCAAGGCGAAGCGCTCGGTCTGATGTACCCTTTTTTCCAGAAGTTCTCCCAACTGATTCTTCAATTCTAGCATCTCGGAAGGTGCCATCCGATAAGGTGCTTTAGAAATCGGGGCCGCATCCGGCTCTAAATCCACGGAAAAATCTATCTCTCGATCTGGCGGTATTCCCGGGAGTTCATCCGGAAAAACGTCGGGGTACTCACTAACAACCGGAATCGAAGAGAAATCGATTTCGTTTCCTTCCGTTTTCAAGGCATAACACCAATAGCCCGTACAGCCTTTATTCAAAAGTTTTACGGTCTTCATGGCACTGATAAGCAACTTGGATAGACCCGACTTACGCCCCAAAAATGAGTACTCGGATCCGTCTTTAGTCATCATGGTGATAACCTTGGTACGGTAGTTCATAATCGCTTGATGATTATCAAGCCAATCCTCGCCGAGGATCACATCCTCGCCCTCTATATCAACTACAATCAAATTCGATAACCATTCCATACCGGATATACTCACCGGAAAATCTCTAATCTCCCGATTCCCCACAATCCTATCCCCGCTGGGTAGTTTCACGATAAAGGGATCGCAAGTAGTTAAACAAGTTATATTCAGACGGCGTACACATTCCAAAGATATAAAAGAATGTGTAGCACCCGTATCAAAGAGTACACGGACTGGATAAGATAAAACATGGATGGTACCTGAAGCCACCGCTGCATCGGGCTCGTCTGTTCGACGCATCTCATAAACCCGAGGTTGTACCGAACCGACACTAGAATTCCCCCCTCCAGCATTCTGACCCTGTCCCCGGCCCCTGCCGAAATTCTGCTAAGGTTGACCAGCTGGGGCGGAAGCCCGAGTGTCCAAGGTATGATTCGGCTCGGAACAATAAGCCACTCTATGTCCCATCTGTCCGCACGTGTGACACTTCAATGGTGGAAAGTTGCATTCCAAACTGACGTGGCCTGGACGGCCACAATTATAGCAAATCACCGTGCGATTTGTGGTGCCCGGAGTAGGACGGTAGCCCCTCTTTCCTTTATTAGAACGTGACGACTGTCCGGCAAAACGGCTAGTCGTCTATGACTTCTGAAAGTTGCCACCTTTAGAGCCAGAAAAACTTCCCGCGACTTTCTGCTTCTTCGGTTCTTCAACGGTATCATTGTCGGGGCTCAACATATCATGGGCTAAAGCTCTATCCTGATACTCTTTCAGTGTGGTACAAGCAAATCCGGCCATATACCGCCGTAAGTCCAAACTCATCCGCATATCAAAATAACGGATCTTATCACGCTCGTTACGCACTTGATCCTTCACGTGGATCAATTGTTGGTTGTACTCCACGATCGCCCGCGATACGGGAATATCTTGAGGTTTAGCCTCGAAAAAGGCTCGGATTCGGCTCTCTCGCACCGGCCAAGGACAAAACTCGGCCTCCAAGAGCTCCTTAAATTCATCCCACGTGGCAATGCGATCTTGTGGCTTGATGACCTTCCACCAGGTAGCGGCCTCCTTGGTGAGGAAATACTGAGCAATCGGTACTTTCCTCACTTCGGGGCAATCAACCGCCTCGAAAATCTTTTCCAATTCCGCTAGCCAGTCTTCCCAGCCTAACGGGTCCGTGGCACCGCCAAACTGTGGAGGGTGCATACGAATTACATTACAGTAAGGCATCCGTGTTCGGATTCGGATTATTCAATTTGAGCAGTTTGGGCCAAGATAGTCATCGAGTAGCTAATTGTTGAAGTGCATTCACCACTCCAACGTCCGCGTTATTCCCCGACCGTCTGATCGTCTTGACTCTCGGTGTCGGGATGCACCGAGTTCGACAAGCGGGGTTGGTCGACCCGAATCGAAGCCGATGGAAACGGCCGCGCCACACCTCTTCCACGTCCACGGCCCCGACCACGGCCACGACCCCTACCAGCTGACATACTGAAGAACACACAAGTCACGTAAGCACAATTCAATTACACGTCATCAAAGTGACCGATTCTCACGAATACCAACAAAACGAAGCAGAACAAACAAGGAAACACTAGAAGAGTAAGAGGTCTTACAAGTACCGGTCGCACCGTGATGATGGCAAAGTAGTGATCTGCGGACAAATGACAACTCGATCGACCCAAAAGACCGGCACCTAGGTATCCATAGACCTAAGCTCGATACCATATTCGTAACACCCCGAGTTATTCAGGGGATATTACAAATAGTAAGCCCCGCCGTGGGACCCACAAGGCTAAACATACGCGGAACCATAAATTTTGACCGATAAGGTCTACACACAATGGGATGAAAAACAATACAAAGGTATTCAAAACATAACCAATGTATTCACAACCATCACAACTTGAATCAATACTTCGGCAAACACAGGCCGGAACATCAAGGAAAACTGAAAACAATACTCGAGTATTCAATAGCCAATCCAGTACAACAACATTGAATGGGAAACTCCAAACATAAATGGAAGAAATACACAGTATCACACTTGCCCACCATCTTCATGCCGACCCGATACCTGCCTGTCCGCTCTCCTGGAACCTGAAATACATAAAACGTATTTCCCCCATAAGGGGTTAGCCGTCGAATAGCTAGTGCAAGAATATCAAGTATGAAACACAATACTTCTCGTCAATAAAGTAAATGTAACCGTAAATTCATCAATTCAAGACTAGCATTCCGGAATAACTAAATCTCATAGCGTCACATCGAGACGTATATGAATGCCGTAGAAACGGTTCGTTCATATCATCCGTCAATACATGTATGAATACCATAGAAACGGTTCGTTCATATCATGCCATCAATTCATATATGAATGCCATAGAAACGGTTCGTTCATATCATGCCATCAATATATCTATGAATGCCGTAGAAACGGTTCGTTCATATCATACCATCAATATTTCTTACTTTCAAAGTCGAGAATGTACAATCATAAATATATACTTGCCTTTGAGACATCGAGAAAACGAACGGAAAAAGGGGTATGAGATTGGTAGGTCCAAGCACGCGCTTCCGGCACCTAAACGATTCGCAAGGAATATGATAATCAATTATCCATATTCAAATTACACGAAGAAACCCCCGAAACCCGTCTACGATTCGTAAGGATGTATGGATAATCGACTAGAGGTTGGAAAAATCGTCCAAAATCTCACAAGTCCGAAAACGGTACAACCCAAACCATAAAATCGTAGGGAAAGCATGCATACGGTATAGATACATCATAACCTCAAGGTTCTCAAGATTCCAAACGGATAACTCGGACGAATCTACGAAAACCCCAAAATTCCCATAAAGTAGGGTTCTAAGGATCTTTTTACCTTGATTCGGACGTTAGGAGGAATTAGATGCTGAGAAATCCTTGTTCTCCAACCAAGTATGTTGTTGTTAGAAGGAAGATTGCTTCCAATCGCCCAAGATCGTCTCTCCCGAGAGATTTCCGTCGAAAAGGAGTGAAGTAGGTGAGAAATGACGAAATGGAAGTCAACTGTCATATTTATATCTGCCCAGTCTAGCGCACGCTACACCTCCTACATTAGCGTGCGCTAGCGAAGTCACCGGATAGTCCAGTGGCTTCTGCATGCTCCGATAGCGTGCGCTAATAAATGCGCCTCTAGCGTGCGCTAGTCCAAATGTGGCATTGATCGGAGTCGAACTCCTTGTCTGCCTCTGCTCCAACTTAGCGTGCGCTAGCTCTATGATTTAGCGCGCGTTATGCAATAGCTTTAGCGTGCGCTAGCCGAAACCTAGCGACGCTACCCGATATTCCAGAAAACAGCAACTTCACGCCTCTCGGCCAGCCCGGTAGCGTGCGCTACGGACGGATGTTAGCGTGCGCTACTAACCACGAATAGCGCGCGCTAACAACTCCTAGCGTGCGTTAATCCGCCAGTCCATAGAGCAGTTCGGAATACTGGTTCTGGCCTGACTGATCCTCTTAGCGCGCGCTACGGCCCCAACGCTAGCGTGCGCTAATCAAGCAGAATTAGCGTGCGTTAGCCTAGGCCTAGCGTGCGTTATATCTCTGGCCCAGAACATTTCCGCAAGGTCTAAACGACATGATCAGAACCAAACGAGATACGAAACTCAATAACAATATTAACAACATCTCCAAGCATTTACAGAGCGACAAAATAAGGAGGATGACAGAGTCAAACAGTCAATAAAAGTACGGGTATTACAATGATATTTTCTATTGACTTTAGTATATGTCTTGGTTTTGTATGGTGGAGAAAGAAATTTTGTCGTATTGGTTGGCATTTCATGAATGTAAACAAATTTGTTTTTGTTTTGTTGAATCATGAATTAGATGAATATTTATTGCCCTTGACAATGAATTTTTAGTTTGTTGATTGTGCACAGCTTGATTATATATATATATATATATATATACATAAAGACTTTTGCAACACTTATTTGCGTCTAATGAAACCTGCGCTTGCGACACTTATCTGTGTCTAATAGATTTGTTCTTACAACAGTTATGTGTGTCTTATAGAAGCTATTGCAGATACAATTACGCGTCCCAAAATAAAATATAAGGACGTTTATTTGTGTCTAGTGAAACTATTCAAACATCTATAAGTGTCTCAAAAAAAAATATAGGGACATTTAATTATGTTATATAAATCATTAAATGACATATACAAGTGTCAAATAATATTATATTTAGGAACACTTTAAATGTCTCAAACAAGTGTCTCAAAACTTAACGCGACCCCTTATCTAGCAACACTTGCATAAGCGTCCCAAAATTCAAAAGTGTCCCAACATGTAGATATTGGGACACTCTGGCATGTCCCAATATCCCATTTTTGTTGTAGTGACTCGGTCATAGGCCGACTCATCTACCACCGGAAGCCCAAACAACCTCCGAATAGCAGCTGTGGAAAAATCAATTGTAACACCTCGGACATAGACCTGAGTCCGAGTGTCTGACGGCTGCAACATCTGGCCTGCTCGAATATGCTTCAATAGCGCACTGGCGTAGAACTCCTGCACTATCGATATCACTGCTGGCTCGGGGGGTGCAGCGAATCGGGCCCACCCCATCTCATCTATCATCGTAAGCAATTACCCGTCTTGGGGGGCAGGAGTAAATCCCCTCTCCGGGATAAGAGGTCGCGGCCGAATCTTCTCATTGAAGATTTTGTGGATCTCAAGGTCAGAAAACTGGTGCCCCTCAGACTCGGCGCGGCTACGAGAGGTTTCCCCTCGAGTGGGGGATGACTGAGTCCTGGCCCTCTTGTTCAACTTTTTAGTCCTAGCCATAGTGATCCCTGAAAAAATTAAACACCAGAGTTTATTTACGCAAACAATACCGAAACTAATCATTACTTGGCCAAAGATATCCAACCGTAAATCAAAAATTTAACAAGATAGCACATCCGTGAGAAAAAATGAAATTGAACTTTAACGTTTAAACTGGACGTACGGGTTGGGGTTGCTGTAATTCCAGAATGAATACGTTGCACAAAGTTTCAAAATATTGCCTTAACAAAGAAAATTTTTCATTTAGACATTTCATCGAACACCTAATGGGCAAGAGTTTACTTGAAAAAAAAACATGGCTATAGCTCGATTCAATCCCCAAGAACAAAAACACAAATCATTCACCATCAAAACTACATACTCAATTCATTCATAATCAAAAATAACCATCAAAAATCGATCAAAACATCATGTCCTCACTTAACTATCCTAGAACTTTCCAAGGAAATAAACATATTCAATCCATCAAATGCATACCACAACTTAAACTTTAAATTCATAGAACAATTTGATATTAGAGATTAGAACATACCTTGCTTGGTTTGTGAAAAGTGCAAGAAAAACCGCAAGAAGAAAACGCGAAGAAGAAGAGAGCTCCTCGGCCGATCGCGCGCGCAAGAGAGAGGGAAAGAAGAAAGGAAGCGTACCTGGAATGGCCGGCCGAATTCGGGTTATAAGGTACCTGGCTGTTCGAATTCCGCATGGTGTGCCGCGACACATCTCAAGTGAGCCGCGGCACCGAGTACAGTCCCTTTTTACCTGTTTGCATGTTTTGTCATGTGCCGCGGCTCAGTTTCAGTGTGCCGCGGCTCAGGGCTCAAGTGTGCCGCGGCTCATTTATGCCGTGCCGCGGCACAGGGTACAGTGGGTTTAGCACACCTTTTTGATTTATATGTGCCGCGGCTCATTTTACTTGTGCCGCGGCTCAGGCATCAGTTTCTCCCCTGGGACTTTTCCTGCACATAATTTCAAGAAGAACACGTCAAGAGCGAGAGGTAAAAGTAAATCAAAGCACAAAATGATGAAAAATAAAAATTCAAGAATGCAAGAAAAATATAGAAATGCAAAAATCTACAACTACGAACTCGGGTTGCCTCCCGAGAAGCGCTAAGTTTATAGTCTTCAGCCGGACCTATTTAAAAAAATTAGCTCGCTTTTCGCAAACTCCATTTGGTCTCCTCCCCGTTAGTCGAACCGTTAGTATGAATTTTAAAATTTTTACCATCAGTCATTAACGATTTGATTTTCGGTTCGGACACCCAATTTTGTTTGCGGAAAGGTTTTGACGTGAACAACTTCCCGAAACACCCGTTTTTCTCATGACTAGACGTCTGTTTGGCTTCCGGCTTACTCCCCTCTTTCAAAAATGACTTTATGACCCCAGCAGACTTGTCCGAGTGCTCGAGAAATGCTACTCGTTCTACATGTTTCTTAAAAATTGGGCCATCTGACACAGAATCTGAATTTTTCGACCGACGATGTTTTCGGTGTTTTTCTTTTGCAACGGCCTCCACACTTTCACTTTGAGAGCTTTTATCAACACCTCCCGGACATGGAAAATATTTGAACACTTGGAACGTGACATGCTCCTCTTGAACCCGCAGAGTTAATTCTCCTTTTTCCACGTCAATAAGAGTTCACGGCCGCCAAAAATGGTCGTCCCAAGATAATCGGGATATCTTCATCTTCCTCCATGTCGAGAACAATAAAATCCGCTGGAAAGATAAATTTATCCACTTTTACTAGCACATCCTCAATCACTCCTCTCGGATACTTAATAGATCGATCCGCTAATTGCAAGGAGACCGTCGTCGGCTTTGCTTCTCCAATTCCCAGCTTCTTGAAAATAGATAAAGGCATGAGGTTAATACTAGCACCGAGATCGCACAATGCCTTATTAAAAGAAAGATTCCCCATGGTGCATGGTATGTTGAAACTTCCCGGATCTTTCAATTTTGGTGGAAGCTTCTTTTGAAGAATTGCGCTGCATTCCTCCGTCAAGGCGACTGTTTCAAACTCCTCGAGTTTTTTTTTTCGACAATATCTCTTTCATGAATTTAACGTAGCTCGGCATTTGTTCCAACGCGTCGGCAAATGGAATGTTAATATGAAGCTTTTTGAACACGTCAAGGAACTTAGAGAATTGTTTATCCGCCTTTTTCTGCTGTAATCTCTGCGGAAACAGGACGGGGGGCACATATGCCTTCGGGTTATCCGGAAACGTTATCGAAGGTCTCCAATCTTGTGACTCCTCTATCGCTACATTATTCTTCTCCTCAATTT
This sequence comes from Orobanche coerulescens, assembly GCA_033398695.1. Lineage (NCBI taxonomy): Eukaryota > Viridiplantae > Streptophyta > Magnoliopsida > Lamiales > Orobanchaceae > Orobanche > Orobanche coerulescens. The sequence continues at coordinate 139,895,967 of CM065809.1, read as the reverse complement.
CACTCCTCTTTTCACACCTCTCGGGCTGGTCCAACACCTCCTTCCCGCTTCTCAAACTGATCGCATTTAGACTTTCTCTAGGATTTGTCTCGATCGTACTGGGCAATGCTCCCTCCGGGCGGGCTGTCAACACATTAGCAATTTGGCCCAGCTGAACTTCCAAGTTGCGAATGGAAGCGGAATGATTCTGCAATGTCGCTTCAGTACAGGTCATGAATTGACTCGTATTCGCCGCCAATTTCGCAATTGCTTCCTCAAGAGAAACTTTTGGAGCGGGAGGGGGCTGCTGTTGGTTTTGAGCGAACGAAGGCTAGTTTGAGTTCTGTCCGTTTCTCCACGAAAAGTTGGGATGATTACGCCACCCCGGATTATACGTGTTGGAGTACGGGTTATTTTGCTGGTTTCCGTTTCCTACAAACTGAGCTTGTTCAATTTGGGGCTGCTCGAACGGATTTCCGACTTGACACTCCGCGCTAGGGTGAGATCCGTTACACCAATTGCAAGTCTCAATGGTAACGGGGGAAGGAGCATGCAAAAATGCTTGGAGCTGTTGCGTTAATGCTGCGACTTGGGCTGACAATGTGGATATTGGATCATTACTAGAAACTTCCATAACTCGCTTCGGCGTTAATCTTTCAGATGGCCATTGATATGCGTTTGCGGCCATAGCTTCCAACAACGAGTGTGTCTCGGCCATAGTCTTTCCCATCAAAGCCCCACCGGCAGCTGCATCCACGAGAGTGCGTGTAGAGGCACTCAATCCATTGTAAAACGTGTAACACCCCAAACTAGGCGGATATTACAGTGCCGTGGACCCCCGACTGGGACCCACCAGGCGAATGAAAAAGGATGAATTACACAGGGTAAATGTAGTACCGAACCACATTACAACATCAATTACTCCGATTAGGAGTTTCATACAACACACCCAGGATAAAATAGAATACATGTGTATCTTATGTGACGATAAAATACACAACACTGAATGAAACGAGTATTCAAACGGAATGTCTGCAGCGGAATAAATAAAGGGAACATAAATGACTGAATAAGTGACTGAACAGACTGGGGCCCCCTTCTAGTATCACTGGGACTCCTCGCCGTCACCGTGCTCTCCCCATGCTTTAGCCTTGCCATGACCTGAAAAACAATATCCCCAAACGGGGTCAGTTACACAGAACAACAATCCTCAAGAGTTGAAAATACACAATCATGATTATATCTGAAATTATGAAATATCCTGTCGAAACATACGCAATCAAACATGCTATATGAATCAACTAACAGTACGGCTCAAAGGGTGGCGCCACACTACGCCCGGGATGGAAATGTGTCCGTGCACAAGCCACCAACGAGTATCGATCAAATACCGCGTGGTCTTGTACCTAATCAGTCTCACGAGCAATCGACTCGTGTGCACAGTCCAATGTGAGGCCAACAACCAACACACGACATAAATGTGCCCGACATGAAAATTCTACACATACCAACCGGCACGCCAGTATGACCCGGAATGCCACGATATAACAAAAGTGACATCGAAAATGAATAATGACTCACCGAGGTGGAATGGTAACGAAATAAATGACAGCTCAATGAAAAGATTGGAACCGTCGTTCCTTATGACTGAAACGATTAATTGATAACAAGTTTTGATATGATTAATATAATGATGAATGAGTTATGATTATGAATGAACAACAACAAAAGGGATGAATATCCTTTTAACCGAGTAAGAATTAACTTACACAATACCGGTGACAATTATCCTTCCACGAACAACGTCGTAATTGAGATATCGGTCGCTCGAACAACCTTAAATAATACAATTACCAACAATCCGTTCAATATACGAATCAAACACGAATATAACGAACTCAAAACGTCGATACGACTAAACCAAGTCCATAGAGGCATTAAATCAAACACGTTGTATCCAAACTCCGATTGTTTACAATCAAACCTCGATATACCAATATCAAAATCCCCAAGAAGTGTTTCAAACCAACAAAACATCTCCAATACGATCAATAATCCGTTATGAATATCCAAAAATGTGATTATAACAACAATTAGTCGAAAATCCCCAATTCCAACTCGATATTCAAGGTGTTCTTGAATAATCCCTCAATAATCCAATGAATCCTTATACAAACTCATAATCATATACATATCCCTTCATATAACATGATTATAACGTCCAAAATATCATATCTCAACACAAAATCGAAGTCGAAGGTGTCGAAGAAATTACCTCTTGAATATCCAATCACTTCGATCCGAAGAACACGAGTTTAATCGAGTATCCAAGCTTCCCAAATGATTGAAGGTGATGAAAAATACACACTCAATTGATAATTGATGAAGAAAACTCTCCCTCAAGCTTCTCTCTCTCGTAAAAGGTGGAAAAAACTGGAAGGAATGAGTGAAATGCTCAAAAATGAATTTATAGGGGTTGACTACCTGCCGACACGGCCGTGCCGATCGGCACGGTCGTGTCGCATGATTGGCCGACAGTGGCCGACAGGACTCGACCGTGTCCCGCTTGACACGGTCGCGCGCGAGGGCCTTCCGACGATGACCCGTCCGACAATGACTCGGCATGACTCGGCCGTACTGCAGCGTGGTCGGGCGTGCCGGGCGATTTATTCTCGCTTATCCGGAAGGTTCGACTCGGCCGTGCCAAACGACACGGTCGAGTCCTGGGGGCAGATACTTCGGCATTTTCCGGACGAGTACGGCACGGGCCGTGTCGGACGACACGACCGAGTCCGGTCGGCAGTGATCGGCCAAAAGCTGAAAAATGAGCGGGTGAGCTAAAACGACCATAACTCTCTCGTCCGGACTCCGATTGACTCACCGTTTGAACCATTGGAAATCTAACTCGATGCTATATAATATTGCAAAGATTTAGAATTTTTGGAGTTACCAAAAATTAATGGTGATCTAACAAAGTCGAACTCATGTGAGGAAAGTTGAAACAATGAACAATAACGATACACAACTCGAAGTTTTTCCGAACGGTGAACACGGTGAAAGAACATGATTGATTAATGATTATAATTGAGTGAAAATACACTGAGTGACAATTACAGACTGATAATTACTGAATGAAAATGAATGAATTACAACCGGGTATTATATACACCCCCCCTTAAAAGAGTTTCGTCCCCGAAACTAAGGGTCAAACAACTCGGGATAACTCTCCCGCATATTCTTCTCGGTTTCCCAAGTGGCCTCTTCGACTCCGTGTCTAGACCACTGAATCTTAACCAAAGGAATCGTCTTATTTCTCAACTGTTTGATTCGCCGCTCTAAGACTCGTATAGGACGCTCCTCATATGAGTGGTCGTCGGCGATTTCGATTTCATCGAACTGAAGTATGTGACTCGGGTCGGCAACATACTTCCGCAACTGAGAGACATGAAACACATTATGAATTCGGCTCAATGCCGGAGGTAAAGCCAATCGATAAGCTAACTCGCCTACTCGATCCAAAATCTCAAACGGTCCAATGAATCTCGGACTCAACTTTCCCCTCTTCCCAAAACGGAAGATACCACGACTCGGGGATACCTTGACCAACACATGGTCACCAGCCTCGAACTCTAATGGTCGACGACGGTTATCTGCATATGATTTCTGTCGACTCTGAGCGGTCAACAAACGACTCTTGATCAAAGCTACCTTTTCCCGGGCGGCTATAAGCATATCGGGCTCGGTGCCGATTGATTCTGACAAGTCATCCCAACACAAAGGAGAGCGACAACGACGACCGTAGAAGGCCTCGTAAGGTGCCATCTTAATGGAAGCATGCCAACTATTATTATACGTGAACTTGATCAATGGTAGTTGGGCTTCCCAATCGTCCTTCCAATCGAGGACGCAAGCTCTCAACATGTCCTCTAATGTCTGAATAGTCCTCTCTGATTGTCCGTCGGACTGAGGATGAAAGGCAGTACTGAGATTAAGCTGAGTTCCCATAGCACGATGAACTGATTTCCAAAAATGTGACACAAACCGTCCGTCACGATCGGAAACGATACTTTTAGGAGTACCGTGCAGTCTCACTATCTCTTTGATGAATAGCTGGGCAAGTCTCTCGGGACCCCAAGTATCCTTAATCTCAAGAAAATGAGCTGATTTAGTTAAGCGGTCCACAATCACCCAGATCGTATTCATGCCACGACGACTCGTCGGCAAACTCGTGATGAAATCCATAGAAATGTCTTCCCATTTCCACTGGAATAGGGAGAGGTTTCAAAGATACCCACGGCCGCTGATGTTCAATCTTGACTTGTTGGCAAGTTAAGCATCTCGAAATAAATTCCGCGACTTCTCGCTTCATATTACTCCACCAGTAATTTTGTTTCAAGTCTTTATACATCTTGCTAGACCCCGGGTGAACAGAATAAGGGGTAGCATGAGCTTCTCTCAAAATCGAGTTTTTCAACTCGTCATTCGCCGGTACGCACAACCGGTTCTTAAACCTCAAAAGTCCGTCCTCGTTGACCAAGAATCCAGGGGCTTTCCCCTGAGTCACATCCTCACGGATGCGCAACAATGAAGGGTCTGAACTCTGATTCTCTCTGATTACCTCCTCAAGTGACACTGAAATCTCTAACATACAAAGTTGTCCCTGAATTCGCTGAAGCCAGACCTCGATCTCGGGTCTAAGGAATTCCTGCTGAAGCTCCTTCTGAACTGTTAAACGAGCAAGCATCTGCTCCTGAACGGACTTACGACTCAAGGCGTCGGCGACAACGTTCGCCTTGCCCGGGTGGTAAAGGATCTCAATATCATAATCCTTGATTAGTTCTAACCACCGCCTCTGTCGCATATTTAACTCCTTCTGAGTAAATATATACTTTAAACTTTTATGATCGGTGAATATCTGACAAGTAACGCCATAAAGATAATGACGCCAAATTTTCAAAGCGAACACCACGGCTGCTAGCTCAAGGTCGTGGGTCGGATAATTAATCTCGTAAGGTCTCAATTGCCGTGAAGCATAAGCAATAACCTTCCCATTCTGCATGAGTACACATCCGAGACCCTGTCTGGACGCATCACTATAAACCACAAATCCCTCCGTCCCCTGTGGCAAGGAAAGTACAGTCTTGACATTAATCGGCTCTTGAGTTCCTCAAAACTCCGTTGACACGCGTCGGACCACGTGTATTTCTTATCCTTCCGCAAAAGGTTCGTCAAGGGTTGAGCGATTTTAGAAAATCCCTCCACAAATCGCCGATAGTAGCCCGCTAATCCGAGACAACTTCTGATTTCCTTAACATTCTTCGGAGGTAACCAGTCTCGGATAGCCTCCATCTTCTGAGGGTCGAGACGAACTCCGTCTGATGAAATTACATGTCCGAGAAAAGTCACCTCGGACATCCAGAACTCGCATTTGGAAAACTTTCCATAGAGTTGCTCTCGTCTCAACACGTCGAGAACCTGATGAAGATGAATCTCGTGTTCCTCTCGGTTACGAGAATAAATCAAAATGTCATCGATGAAGACAACAACAAATCGATCCAAAAAGTCGATGAAGACCCGATTCATTAGTTCCATGAATACCGCAGGTGCATTAGTTAGCCCGAACGGCATAACTACGAACTCAAAATGACCATAGCGTGTTCGAAACGCCGTCCTCGCGATATCCGACTCTCGAATCCACAGCTGATGATATCCAGATCTTAAGTCGATCTTTGAATATACTGAAGCTCCTGAAGTTGATCCAAAAGGTCATCGATACGGGGTAAAGGATACTTATTCTTGATTGTCACCCTATTCAACTCCCGATAATCGATACACAAGCGAAAAGAACCATCCTTCTTTTTGACAAACGGACCGGTGCTCCCCACGGAGACGCACTCGGTCGGATATAACCTTTCTCGAACAATTCTTCAAGTTGATTCTTCAACTCCTGCATTTCGGTCGGGGCCATCCTCACGGTGCCTTCGATATCGGAGACGTGCAGGCTCCAACTCGATCGTGAATTCCACATCTCTCTGTGGAGGTAAACCGGAGTAACTCGTGTGGAAATACATCGGCATATTCTCTCACAACCGGAATATCCGACAACAATATCGATGATTTTTCGGTTTTGGTCATATAGCACCAATAACCAACACATCCTCGATCGAGTAACCGCATCGCTTTCATCAAATTAATGACTTTACGAGCAGTAGGGATTACCTCCTGAAACACACATTCGACTCCATCGTGCGAAATGATAGTGACCAAACGCTTTGGACACTAATGATGGCATCATGACGATCCATCCAATCAATACCCAAGATGACATCGTCCTCGGCAAATCTACTACGATTAGCTCTACCGCCATACACGACCATGAAGTCGAATCGGACACCCGAATCTCACGACTTCCGACAATTCGTCTACCATCAGGTAGGCCAATGACATAAGGCTCACAACTAGTAGCACTACCCAGACGTAGTCTACTCAAACATGACTCGGAAATGAATGAATGAGATGCACCAGTATCAAAAAGGGTACACACAGGTTGAGATAGAATATCGAGTGTACCTGAGATCATTCGGGCCTCGGGATCATCGGTCTTCTTCATCTCATAAATTCGGGGCTTGCCGGCCCCCGAACCGGACGCTCCCGTCTGATAGCTCTTGGATCCGCCTTTAGCTCCTGTCGTCTTGAACGACGCTGATTGAGTGGCCTGATTCTGCACCGCTGAATGACCTGGGGCTTGAGATGACGCCGGAGTAGGTTTAGAGTTCCTTCGACAAAAACGGGCCCTATGCCCAGCAATCCTGATTGTGGCACGTGATGCATCGCCGGACATTTGGTGCTAAAATGACCTTGTTCCTCACAGTTGAAACAGGTGATGGCCGAACTGGCCGCTCGTGACTGAGATTCCGCGGGTTTAGATGCCGTGGGAGGTCGCTCAGAAAAAGTAGAGCCCGCACGTGGTTTCTTGAAAGTGGCCTGACTCCCGTCAGACTGATTACGGTTCTTAGATTTCTTGCCAGAAGATGAAGGTTGTTGCTTAGCAATCTATTTGGCGATGAGCTCGTAAGTAAGAGCTTTCTCAATGAATTCACCAACGTGGTATAATTATGATTAAGCGGTTGTAATCTCATACGGGATTTGACCTCTTGCTGAAATACTTGATCTTGTCCGCTTCGAATGAATGATAGATGAGGCGAACGGAAGAAGTTCTGAAATTTTTCGGCGATGGCGAGAACATCATCATCCGCCGAAAGGTCGGGAGTGAGTAATTCCGACAACTTGGCCTCCCGAGTGGGGCCGGATAGTACCTCTCCATCATGAGAGTCTTGAACCGATCCCAAGTACATGATCCGTCTGTGGGCTTCAACGATAACCACCATGAATGAGCGCTCTTACCAAGATAGTAAGCCGCAATCGAAACTTTATGCCCTTGTGGCAATCCACCATAGCAAATAATTTCTCGAAATGCTCAAGCCAATGGACGATATCCGCGGCTCAGATGAGCCCTCAAAGGTAGGTGGTCGCTGGCGAGAGATATCGCTAATGATATTGCTTACACCCCTCTCTTGCCTCTGAGGCGGCGGCGGAGGAGCCTGTTGATTTTGAGTAGTGGAGTTATGCATCGTCTGCATCAGCTGTGTAAACTGGTTAAATTGGGCCATCAAGAACTGCATAAAAGCGAGTGGGTCAACCCGAACACCTTCTGACTGAGCGGTGTCCCGAGTACGACTCCCTGATAGAGAATGATCACGTCCAGGTGAATGAGTAGCAGCGTTGCTGCTAGATGAATTAGCATTATTCCTCGCATTCGCACGTGTATTCACACGAGCTCTCGGGATTCGGCCCGCACCACGGCCTCGTCCTCCTCGTCCTCTGCCAGCTCTTTCCATACTGAAGTGGAAAGTTACATGATGATTAAATCTCCCACATGAATATCACGTTATGATTACGTCATTAAATGATGAAAATGAGCATACGCGCTCAAATACAGCGATTACATGAATGATTAACTGAGGTGACATGATTATCTGATGAAATTATTGAAATGATTATCTTGAACAATTTAACAAGATTGATGATATGATCTTCAAGATCAACAACTGAGTAATGAAATTAATTGGGTGATTAATGAGTTAACATTATCGACTTGATCACAATTGAAATTGATGAATGAGGATTGTTAACTGATGAATTATGAATGAATGATTATTGCCAGCAATTATACCATGGCATCAGAAATCTTACAGTTCTTTCGGTCTGATTGGCTCGGCATTCGCACAGGTCACACGTGACGCGAAAGTCCAATGATACTAGTCTGATGACGATGATTTCAAATGATTCATGACTCGGAAGGTAGTATTCAAAACCACGCTCTGATACCAACTCTGTAACACCCCAAACTAGGCGGATATTACAGTGCCGTGGACCCCCGACTGGGACCCACCAGGCGAATGAAAAAGGATGAATTACACAGGGTAAATGTAGTACCGAACCACATTACAACATCAATTACTCCGATTAGGAGTTTCATACAACACACCCAGGATAAAATAGAATACATGTGTATCTTATGTGACGATAAAATACATAACACTGAATGAAACGAGTATTCAAACGGAATGTCTGCAGCGGAATAAATAAAGGGAACATAAATGACTGAATAAGTGATCAATGATCGGGGCCCCTTCTAGTATCACTGGGACTCCTCGCCGTCACCGTGCTCTCCCGTGCTTTAGCCTTGCCATGACACGAAAAACAATATCCCCAAACTGGGTCAGTTACAGAACAACAATCCTCAAGAGTTGAAAATACACAATCATGATTATATCTGAAATTATGAAATATCCTGTCGAAACATATGCAATCAAACATGCTATATGAATCAACTAACAGTACGGCTCAAAGGGTGGCGCCACACTACGCCCGGGATGGAAATGTGTCCGTGCACAAGCCACCAACGAGTATCGATCAAATACCGCGTGGTCTTGTACCTAATCAGTCTCACGAGCAATCGACTCGTGTGCACAGTCCAATGTGAGGCCAACAACCAACACACGACATAAATGTGCCCGACATGAAAATTCTACACATACCAACCGGCACGCCAGTATGACCCGGAATGCCACGATATAACAAAAGTGACATCGAAAATGAATAATGACTCACCGAGGTGGAATGGTAACGAAATAAATGACAGCTCAATGAAAAGATTGGAACCGTCGTTCCTTATGACTGAAACGATTAATTGATAACAACAAGTTTTGATATGATTAATATAATGATGAATGAGTCATGATTATGAATGAACAACAACAAAAGGGATGAATATCCTTTTAACCGAGTAAGAATTAACTTACACAATACCGGTGACAATTATCCTTCCACGAACAACGTCCTAATTGAGATATCGGTCGCTCGAACAACCTTAAATAATACAATTACCAACAATCCGTTCAATATACGAATCAAACACGAATATAACGAACTCAAAACGTCGATACGACTAAACCAAGTCCATAGAGGCATTAAATCAAACACGTTGTATCCAAACTCCGATTGTTTACAATCAAACCTCGATATACCAATATCAAAATTCCCAAGAAGTGTTTCAAACCAACAAAACATCTCCAATACGATCAATAATCCGTTATGAATATCCAAATATGTGATTATAACAACAATTAGTCGAAAATCCCCAATTCCAACTCGATATTCAAGGTGTTCTTGAATAATCCCTCAATAATCCAATGAATCCTTATACAAACTCATAATCATATACATATCCCTTCATATAACATGATTATAACGTCCAAAATATCATATCTCAACACAAAATCGAAGTCCAAGGTGTCGAAGAAATTACCTCTTGAATATCCAATCACTTCGATCCGAAGAACACGAGTTTAATCGAGTATCCAAGCTTCCCAAATGATTGAAGGTGATGAAAAATACACACTCAATTGATAATTGATGAAGAAAACTCTCCCTCAAGCTTCTCTCTCTCGTAAAAGGTGGAAAAAACTGGAAGGAATGAGCTGAAATGCTCAAAAAATGAATTTATAGGGGTTGACTACCCTGCCGGACACGGCCCGTGCCGATCGGCACGGTCGTGTCGCACGATTGGCCGGCAGTGGCCGACAGGACTCGACCGTGTCTCGCTTGACACGGTCGCGGCGCGAGGGCCTTCCGACGATGACCCGTCAAGCGGCGACTCGGCATGACTCGGCCGCGCTGCACGACACGGTCGGCGGCCGGGCGACGATTACGGCTTATCCGGAAGGGTTCGACTCGGCCGTGCCAAACGACACGGTCGAGTCCTGTGGGCAGATACTTCGGCATTTTCCGGACGAGTACGGCACGGGCCGTGTCGGACGACACGACCGAGTCCGGTCGGCAGTGATCGGCCAAAAGCTGAAAAATGAGCGGGTGAGCTAAAACGACCATAACTCTCTCGTCCGGACTCCGATTGACTCACCGTTTGAACCATTGGAAAGCTAACTCGATGCTCTATAATATTACAAAGATTTAGAATTTTTGGAGTTACCAAAAATTAATGGTGATCTAACAAAGTCGAACTCATGTGAGGAAAGTTGAAACAATGAACAATAACGATACACAACTCGAAGTTTTTCCGAATGGTGAACACGGTGAAAGAACATGATTGATGAATGATTATAATTGAGTGAAAATACACTGAGTGACAATTACAGATTGATAATTACTGAATGAAAATGAATGAATTACAACCGGGTATTACAAAACGTCTGAATTTGAAGCCAGTCTGGAAGGCCGTGATGTGGGCATCTTCGTAACAAATCTTTGTATCGTTCCCACGCCTCGTGGAGCGATTCCATATCATACTGACCAAAGGTGGTGATCTCGTTCCTTAATCTCGCCGTCTTAGAAGGTGAGAAGAATTTAGCAAGGAAGGCTTGCGCTAACTCTGCCCATATTGTGATCGACCCCGGCGGTAAGGAATTTAGCCAAAATTTCGCTTTATCCCTCAAAGAGAAAGGGAAAAGCCGTAATCGAATAGCATCATCGGTGACACCATTGTTCTTGAACGTGTCACAAATCTCAAGGAAAGAAGCAATATGAGCATTTGGGTCGTCATTCGGCAATCTACAGAATTGGCTCGCCTGCACCATCTGAATGATCGCAGGCTTGATCTCGAAATTGTTCGCCTGGATAGTGGGGCGCCGAATTCCCGAAAAATTAGCATTAATCTGCGGCATGGCATAGTCTCGAAGTGCCATTTCTGGTTGAGCTTGCTGCACAATATTATTTCCTCCTGGAATTTCGATATTTTCGGCCATGGTCACCGCTGCTCAGTAACTCTCGCTTCTCCTTCTTGTTCCTTGAAGAGTGCGCTCGAGCTCGGTATCCAAAGGTAGTAGGCCTTCGTTCGAAGTTTTCTCATGCACTACGCGAAAGATCACGAAAGGAAAAACAAATAAATAAATAAAATTAAATACACAAAAATAACAAAATAAAAACGTTCAAACTAAGACTAGAAATACTAAAATCGATATTAGCAAAAATTTCACCCTAAGAACGGCGCCAAAAACTTGTTGCGATATTTGTTGAACGCAAGTGTACGTTATCGTATACAAGTAATAAAGTGATGAGTGAGTATCGTTCCCACGAGGACTGAATCACTAACTACCGATTTTTATGTATTCTAGTTTTATTTGAACAATCGAATTTTGGGTTTGCAATTAATTACTAAAAGAATAAATAAAGGACTAAATAGAAAAAAATGATCGCTTGAGGAAAGAAAATCAAATGAAGAATAAGTCTAGGATTCTGAATCCACCTCGGTTTATCCAAATTTACTCTCGATTATCTGAAGTTAATAATTTTCCCAATTTATTGAAGGCGGAGATTGCTAATATATTCTACAGCCTCTCCCGAGGTCAATAGATTTTTCTAAAGGCGAACAATGCACTCTATCCCTAGGTGAATTAATTCGTCAATAGGCAAAAAGCATAAAATCTCCAAAAGGCCACGTAGTTCCTATGAGTATATTCCTATCTCACAGAATAAAACGGTCCTCACCAATAGTTCCTCACCAATTCTCCTCTCCCGATTCGAATTGAATGATTAAAACAATACAACTATTGGCCAGATAATTGAAAGCATTAAACACGATTGGGAAAACTCAATAAAAAGGTAATTAATTAGATAATCTCAAGCAAATCCAACCAAACGTAGGTTTCATCAAAATCCTAGATTAGGGTTTTAGCCTGACATACTTGTTGGGAATAGTGCCCTAGGACATTCGATGTGCCTAGATTTGTAATTGTCACATTTAAATAAAGTTATTTGATATCATTTATTTCTCGTTGATTATTATAATGTGTGCATGTTTTAATATTATAATAATCGAATAATAGTTATTCACGAATAATAAGATTATTCAAATGTCCCTGGTAAAATCGCGTTGAGTAGAGACTCAAGTGATTAATATACTAGTATAAGTTTGATTGATAATCATCGGATGATTATGCGTATGGTACGGATCAATCTTATGGGTATTGGTTGGAGAACTAATACTGGACCGACCCGCATTGAGATCACCGCATGGAAATGTCATAAGTGAATCTCAATACGATGTCAATAAATCCTTGAACTGAGATTATCATAGAGTCCAACATGATAATCGCTATGCCTTGACGTAATCCAACGTCATCTCAAACATGGTGATCATAAAGGTTAGCGATCGGGATTAGTGGGAGTCATGTAGAGGGCAATGAATAATCAAGATGGGGATTTGTCCCTCTCTTAAGTGAGAGAGATATCTGTTTGGCCCCTCGATAAGTAGGATGAAGGAAATGCATGGCCATGCTCAAATGAAGAGTCATTTGATTCAATCCTACTTAAGATCGAGAAAGCATTTGAACATAAATAAGTATGACAGACTCCATGACTTAGTTCAAATATGATATCGCGTGACAAAGGGATTTGACACGTTAAAAGGTTTAATGGACTATTAACTTATATTATTTGGGTAATCATAATGTCTTGCTAGAGGCCGCTTATGATTTATTATTTAATAAGGTATTAAATAATTGCCAACATAATATAAGCCTTTGGGTCACACATACGACAATTATAGACAAGTAGGAATAAATATCAATCGGGAATAATAAATATAATATTGGATATTATATTTATAAGGAGATTAAATAATAAGTAATATATATAATATTGGATATTATATATATTGTATTATTTAATAAGTTGAGGGGCAACTAAGCAAATACTAGATTATTGAATCTAGGGTTTACTTAGTATATATATATAAGGTCTTGGACAAGGAGTTGTTATGAGAATACAAGACCTAAAAATCGGCCCTTCAAGGAGAAGAAAAATCGGCCATCTACATCATATTGTAGGAGAACGGAGTCGGTCGTCTCTCTTCCCTTAGTTGATCTTGATCAATAGTACAATCCTTCTAGTAAGGAATTTGTGTTGTACTATTTATCAATATTATTCGTAAGGATCTAGCAATCCGGCTTGTGGAATTGTTCGTGTGTGGATCACCAAAAGAGGAAGGAGATATTCATCTACTTCTAGTCCGGATCTAGAATTGTTCAATCGGATTAAGGTAATTCGATTAACTCTTTTATTAAACAATTAAATTAATGCATGAGAGCCTAAATGGGGTTTTCACATTTATTGTTCCACGCTTTTTACTCCGATTATTTTGTATTCGATACATAGAAAACCCAACAAAGTGGTATCGAGCCAACTTGCATGTAATTTAATTGTTTATGTAGAACATATTTATGTGTAAATTATGTTCCCGATTATGTTTATAAAATATAGATTTTATAAAATATTTTTTCGGGTTTAATTTGATTAAATCGGATCGTCAAAAATAATTTTACGGACTGTTTTTTCGCAAAAGCTGGCCCGTAATCGCTCGAACAAGATGCAGTGTGTCGGGCGATTCGGGTCCGGTCCGGTCGGGTCGGGTCGGGCCTGGACCCGCTGGTTGTGTTAATTAGCAAAAATGTTTTTTTTGGGAAGGGATTCGATCCTTTGCTAATCTAACAGGTTGGAGCTTTTCTTACCAAGTGGTCTAGCACTTTAATTTGGTAACTTTGTCACGGATGTTTTTATTAAAGGCAGGAAATGCTTTTAATATTGCAAAAATTTATTCCGCAAGACAAGGGATTCGAACCCAGTCTTTTGCCATGAAATCCGGCGCTTTACCATCTCGGTGGAAACTGTTTTGGTAGTTTCAAAGTAATCCTTTTCTTATAAGCCCTTTTAACATAAAAGTAAATTTGGAAATAATAGTTGCAAAATGTTGCAACCGCAACCACGGTTTCGAACCGGGCAAACCGTGCCCAGATCGCGTGGCACCATCTCGGCGAGTCCGCTTTTGTTCATGTGATGACTCAAATTTTAATTATTGTCGATTGTCGATAAATTGATTATTTAGTATATTACATGCTTTATTAATTATTTGATAATTATTTATGGTACGTGTGTGGTGTATGGCATGACCATAAATTGACCAATGTGATTGGATAATTTAATTTCTTATGGGTTGGTTTTTACGGCCTGCGTGTCGTTTAATTATAATTTGTTTTACGGCTGCGAGTCGTCTATTTAAATTGTTTATTATTTTACGGCTGCGTGTCGTTTGTACTTCTTGTAATTTAATTTATTAGTGTAGTATTAAATTTCATTAATGTAATGAAGACAAGAAGGACGAGATAGATGGACTCGAGGAGCAAATTGATCGCGTATGACGTTCCAAGGAGTGGAAGATCAATGAAGACCATATTTAACCCTTTAGATGACCTTTGTGATTTTCATGTTGGCTCATGAAAATCACGTTAGGATTATGGTCATGCTATACACGGTCCTATGCTTTATTGTCATGTGATGCGATGTATGTTTAAATTTATGCATGTATGTGATGCTATGTATGTTTAGATGTATGTTAGCAAACATAGACATTAACATAGGATAAAAATCCTCGTTAAAATTTTAATGCCGTTCATTTGAAAAACACCTATCAAGACTTCGATCATCATGAGTGGGTCATGCCAAAGTGGGCACTCGGATTATCTTAGTAAGGTAGGATAGGTAATGGTGATACCTATACGTTTAATGAATTTGGAAATCAAAATAGTTTTGAACCTTAAGGCATAAGATGGGATTATAACATGCTTGGGCATACGATGCCAAATCCCATGACATAATCTAAGAGTTACATATGATGTAATCGATAAAGAGTTATCCACCTAAAGTAGTTCAATTCTAGGCGTCATGCCAAAGAAGAGTTTAGGATTGTGCGAAATGGGATCTTAGCCCACTAAAATTACAAATGTTGTAAATTGAGGGTACTTTGTTTTAGTGGGAGTATTTTTCGAGAAATAAAATAATGTGACTAAATATTTTGCATATTGAATTTTGTAGAATGGCATCAAACAACACATCCACCATTTCATCGCGATCCGTCCTTGAGAAGGACAAGTCAAAGAAAATGGCAACAACTATCTGGATTGGATCCGAGCACGAGAATAGTTCTCAAGCAAGAAAGAAAGTCGTATGTTCTTGAGGAAGAAATTCGATGAGCCACCGACAATGCAAATAAAGCAACAAAAGACAAATGGAAGAAACATTGTGATGATTCCATTGATGTCGGTTGTCTTATGTTGGCCACCATTTGTCCAGAACTTCAGAAGAATCTGGAGGAAATGGAAGCTTATGAGCTAAATGCTCACCTCAAGGAAACTTTCTCGAAGCATGCTAGGCAAGAGAGGTATGAGACCTTTCAAGCCTTGTATGCTTGCAAGATGGTTGAGGGGACATCATCGGTGCTCACGTGCTCAAGATGAAAGGATATATTGATCATCTTGAAAGGCTTGGTTTTCCACTTTCTAAGGAGCACTCCACGGATGTGATCCTAAACTCATTGCCCGAAAGTTTCGGTCAGTTCATTATGAACTATAATATGAATGAGATGGAGAAGTCCATTGCTAAGCTGCATGGGATGCTTAAAACGGCTGAGCAGAATATTAAGAAGAAACCAAACCATGTGTTGATGGTCAGCAAAGGGAAATCCTTTAAGAACAAAGGCAAGGGCAAGGGTAAGGCAAAAGTTGCCAAATCTAAAGACCCTACTAGGCCGGGTTTCAAGGCTAAAGCTCCCAAAGATGGAAATTGCCATCATTGCAATAAACCAGGACACTGGAAAAGAAATTGCAAGATTTACTTGGAAGAGCTAAAGCGTACCAAGGGCAGTGAGACTGCCACAGGTATATTTGTTATAGAAGTTAACTTATCTACCTCTAACTCCTGGGTATTAGATAATGGATGTGGATCTCACATTTGTACAAATGTGCAGGGGTTGAGAAGCAGTAGAGAACTGAAGAAAGGGGAAGTAGATCTAAGAGTTGGCAATGGAGCAAGAGTTGCTGCACTAGCCGTAGGAACTTATGATCTAGTTTTGCCCAATGGGCTTTTGTTAGTTTTGAACAATTGCTATTATGTTCCTGCTATGAATAGGAATATTATTTCAGTTTCTACATTAGATTGTTAAGTTTACTGTTTTATTATTAAGAATAAGATCATTCGTATTTTCTTTGATGACTTGCTTTATGGTACTGCAAAGTTATACACCGGCCTTTACAATATTGATCTAGATGAGTCCGACACTTTGGAAGTCTATAACATTGCATCCAAGAAACCTAAGCTCAATGATTCTAATCCGACTTACTTATGGCATTGTCGACTTGGTCACATAAACGAGAACGCATTTCTAAACTCCATAATGATGGACTTTTAGACTCTTTTGACTATGAATCATATGGGACATGCGAATCTTGTTTATTGGGCAAGATGACGTAGAATCCTTTCAACGGTCATGGAGAAAGGGCTAGTGATCTATTAGGCCTAATACATGCGATGTATGCGGACCTCTTAGCACTCATGCCGAGGCGGATACCAATACTTCATTACATTCACCGATGATTTTAGCTGATATGGATATGTTTATCTTATGAAGTATAAACATGAATCTTTTGAAATGTTCAAAATATTCAGAATGAAGTACAGAATCAACTTGGCAAGACAATTAAATCCCTTCGATCAGATCGAGGTGGGGAATACTTGAGCAAAGAATTAGATGATATTCTTAGGAGTTGTTGAATTGTTTCGCAACTTACTCCTCCGGCACACCTCGGATAACGGAGTGTCCGAGAGGAGGAATCGAACTTTATTAGATATGGTTCGATCCATGATGAGTCGAACAGAGCTTCCATTATCATTTTGGGGCCACGCCTTAGAAACAGCAGCATTCACCCTTAACCGTGTTCCATCTAAAGCAGTTGAAAAGACACCATTTGAGAAATGGACTGGTAAAAGACCAAACTTGTCTTTTCTAAAGATCTGGGGTTGCGAAGCGTTCGTAAGGCGCCAAGTGTTTGACAAGCGGCAGCGATTCCGAAAGATGTTTATTTGTGGGATATCCTAAGGAAACTAAAGGATATTACTTTTACAAGCCCGCAGAGAACAAAGTGTTTGTTGCTCGAAATGCTGTATTCTTAGAAAGGGAATTTATTTCCAAAAGAGACAATGGGAGAAGAGTAATTCTCGAGGAAACTCGAGAACCACAAGAAGACATCGCTTCACCGATGGAAACCGAACAAGCTCAACAAACAGTTGAAGAGCCCATTCAAAGTACACAAGTCCCACGCAGATCTGATAGGATGCGACATGAACCTGAGAGATATGGTTATCTCGTAACATAGGATGATGATGCATCGCTCATAGATGATGAGCCTAGTACCTATCTAAGCCGCCTGGGACCGTAGTCCGAGGAATGGCTAGAAGCCATGAAGTCCGAGATGCAATCCATGTATGACAATCAAGTTTGGAACTTGATAGATCCACTGAGGGTGTTAAAACCATTGGGTGCAAATGGGTCTATAAAAAGAAGAAAGACATGGATGATAATGCAAGCCTATAAAGCTAGACTAGTGGCAAAAGGTTATGCAGATTCATGGTGTTGACTATGATGAGACCTTTTCGCCAAGAGTCATGCTTAAATCAATTAGAATTTTATTTGCCATTGCCGCATACTATGATTATGAAATATGGCAAATGGATGTAAAAGACATTCCTTAATGGAAACTTACTCGAGGATGTGTATATGACACAACACGAAGGTTTTGTTCATCCGAGAAAATTCTAAAAGGGTTTGCAAGCTTCAAAGATCCATTTATGGGTTGAAGCGAAGCTTCTCGGAGCTGGAATCTTCGTTTTGATGAAATCACAAAGAGTTTGGGTTCATTCAAAATGAAGATGAACCTTGTGTGTACAAGAAGGTTAGTGGGAGAATAGTTGTTTTCTTAGTCTTATATGTAGATGACATATTACTCATTGGAAATGACATTCCCACCTTGCGAGACAATCAAGACTTGGTTGGGAAGTTGTTTCTCAATGAAAGACTTAGGAGAAGTCGCTTACATTCTTGGGATAAAGATCTATAGAGATAGATCAAAGAGATTGATTGGTCCGAGTCAAAGTACATACATTAATAAAATATTGAAGAGGTTCAATATGCAAGACTCCAAGAGAGGACTCTTGCCAATGTCACATGGCATTCATCCGAGTGAGACTCGAGTCCTAAGACTCTGATGAGCGAGCCCGTATGAGCAAGATACCATACGCTTCGGCTATTGGATCGATCATGTATGCCATGATTTGTACTCGACCGGATGTATCGTTTGCTCTTAGTATGACAAGTCGATACCAATCGAATCCAGTGAAAGTCATCGACAAGAAAGTGAAAACCATCCTAAAGTACTTGAGAAGAACTAAGGATGATTTCCTAGTTTATGGAGGGTGGGAAACGAGTGGTTGTAAGAGGTTACGCCGATGCAAGTTTGAAACCGACAGAGACGATTTCAAATCGCAAGCCGGTTATGTGTTGAATGGAGGTCTTTGTGAGTTGGAAGAGTTCCAAGCAAAGCACGGTTGCTGATTACATGTGCCGAGTACTGGCACATCGGATGCGGCTAAGGAAGCCGTATGGATCAAGAAGTTCGTTACGAACTAGGAGTGGTGCCAACCATCCAGTGGTCCCATAAGCCTTTATTGTGACAATAATGGTGCTATTGCACAAGCTAAAGAGCCTAGGTCCCATCATAATTCCAAACATATACTTAAAATATCACCTAGTCGAGAGATCGTGAGACGAGGAGATATTACAATATGCAAAGTAGCAAGAAGAGAATGTTGCAGATCCACTTACCAAGCCTCTCTCACAAGGAAAGCATGTTGAGCATGCTAGAGCGATAGGACTAAAAGTCATGTATGAATGGTCCTAGTGCAAGTGGGAGATTGTTGGGAATAGTGCCCTAGGACATTCGATGTGCCTAGATTTGTAATTGTCACATTTAAATAAAGTTATTTGATATCATTTATTTCTCGTTGATTATTATAATGTGTGCATGTTTTAATATTATAATAATCGAATAATAGTTATTCACGAATAATAAGATTATTCAAATGTCCCTGGTAAAATCGCGTTGAGTAGAGACTCAAGTGATTAATATACTAGTATAAGTTTGATTGATAATCATCGGATGATTATGCGTATGGTACGGATCAATCTTATGGGTATTGGTTGGAGAACTAATCTTGGACCGACCCGCATTGAGATCACCGCATGGAAATGTCATAAGTGAATCTCAATACGATGTCAATAAATCCTTGAACACGAGATTATCATAGAGTCCAACATGATAATCGCTATGCCTTGACGTAATCCAACGTCATCGAAACATGGTGATCATAAAGGTTAGCGATCGGGATTAGTGGGAGTCATGTAGAGGGCAATGAATAATCAAGATGGGGATTTGTCCTCTCTTAAGTGAGAGAGATATCTCATTGCCCCTCGATAAGTAGGATCAAGGAAATGCATGGCCATGCTCAAATGAAGAGTCATTTGATTCAATCGATCTACTTAAGATCGAAAAGCATTTGAACATAAATAAGTATGACAGACTCCATGACTTAGTTCAAATATGATATCGCGTGACAAAGGGATTTGACACGTTAAAAGGTTTAATGGACTATTAACTTATATTATTTGGGTAATCATAATGTCTTGCTAGAGGCCGCTTATGATTTATTATTTAATAAGGTATTAAATAATTGCCAACATAATATAAGCCTTTTGGGTCACACATACGACAATTATAGACAAGTAGGAATAAATATCAACTGGGAATAATAAATATAATATTGGATATTATATTTATAAGGAGATTAAATAATAAGTAATATATATAATATTGGATATTATATATATTGTATTATTTAATAAGTTGAGGGGCAACTAAGCAAATACTAGATTATTGAATCTAGGGTTTACTTAGTATATATATATATAAGGTCTTGGACAAGGAGTTGTTATGAGAATACAAGACCTAAAAATCGGCCCTTCAAGGAGAAGAAAAATCGGCCATCTACATCATATTGTAGGAGAACGGAGTCGGTCGTCTCTCTTCCCTTAGTTGATCTTGATCAATAGTACAATCCTTCTAGTAAGGAATTTGTGTTGTACTATTTATCAATATTATTCGTAAGGATCTAGCAATCCGGCTTGTGGAATTGTTCGTGTGTGGATCACCAAAAGAGGAAGGAGATATTCATCTACTTCTAGTCCGGATCTAGAATTGTTCAATCGGATTAAGGTAATTCGATTAACTCTTTTATTAAACAATTAAATTACTGCATGAGATCCTAAATTGGGTTTTCACATTTATTGTTCCGCTGCGTTTTTACTCCGATTATTTTGTATTCGATACATAGAAAACCCAACAATACTAATAAAGGAAAATACAGAATTAATAAATAGAAGCATGAAAATCAAACGCAGATGAAGCTCGGATTCCTCCGTTCTTCAGCTTCCGCCTTCTGCTCTTGAAGTCTTCTGCTTCTCTTCCTCTTCTGACGTCTCCTCACGATTCTCTAATTCCAAGTTCCCCAAAGATCCAAAGACGTTTAATTAGGGTCTTAAACGTTTAAACTGGACATACGGGTTGGGGTTGCTGTAATTCCAGAACGAATACGTTGCACAAAGATTCAAAATATTGCCTTAACAAAGAAAATTTTTCATTTAGACATTTCATCGAACACCTAATGGGCAAGAGTTTACTTGAAAAAAAAAACATGGCTATAGCTCGATTCAATCCCCAAGAACAAAAACACAAATTATTCACCATCAAAACTACATAGTCAATTCATTCATAATCAAAAATAACCATCAAAAATCGATCAAAACATCATGTCCTCACTTAACTATCCTAGAACTTTCCAAGGAAATAAACATATTCAATCCATCAAATGCATACCACAACTTAAACTTTAAATTCATAGAACAATTTGATATTAGAGATTGGAACATACCTTGCTTGAGTTGTGAAAAAGTGCAAGAAAAACCGCAAGAAGAAAATGCGAAGAAGAAGAGAGCTCCTCGGCCGATCGCGCGCGCAAGGGAGAGGGAAAGAAGAAAGGAAGCGTATCTGGAATGGCCGGCCGAATTCGGGTTATAAGGTACTGGTCGAATTCCGTATGGTGTGCAGCGCACGGCTCAAGTGAGCCGTGGCACCGAGTCTGATCCTTTTACGGTTTGCATGTTTTGTCGTGTGCCGCGGCTCAGTTTCAGTGTGCCGCGGCTCAGGGCTCAAGTGTGCCGCGGCTCATTTATGCCGTGCCGTGGCACAGGGTACAGTGGGTTTAGCACACCTTTTCGATTTATGTGTGCCGCGGCTCATTTTACTTGTGCCGCGGCTCAGGCATCAGTTTCTCCCCTGGGACTTTTCCTGCACAGAATTTCAAGAAGAACACGTCAAGAGCGAGAGGTAAAAGCAAATCAAAGCACAAAATGATGAAAAATAAAAATTCAAGAATGCAAGAAAAATATAGAAACGCAAAAATCTACAACTACGAACTCGGGTTGCCTCCCGAGAAGCGCTAAGTTTATAGTCTTCAGCCGAACCTATTTAAAAAAATTAGCTCGCTTTTCGCAAACTCCATTTGGTCTCCTCCCCGTTAGTCGAACCGTTAGTATGAATTTTAAAATTTTTACCATCAGTCATTAACGATTTGATTTTCGGTTCGGACACCCAATTTTGTTTGCGGAAAGGTTTTGACGTGAACAACTTCCCGAAACACCCGTTTTTCTCATGACTAGACGTCCGTTTGGCTTCCGGCTTACTCCCCTCTTTCAAAAATGACTTTTTGACCCCAGCAGACTTGTCAGAGTGCTCGAGAAATGCTACTCGTTCTACATCTTTCTTAAAAATTGGGCCATCTGACACAGAATCTGAATTTTTCGACCGACGATGTTTTCGGTGTTTTTCTTTTGCAACGGCCTCCACACTTTCACTTTGAGAGCTTTTATCAACACCTCCCGGACATGGAAAAGATTTGAACACTTGGAACGTGACATGCTCCTCTTGAACCCGCAGAGTTAATTCTCCTTTTTCCACGTCAATAAGAGTTCTGCCGGTCGCCAAAAATGGTCGTCCCAAGATAATCGGGATATCTTCATCTTCATCCATGTCGAGAACAATAAAATCCGCTGGAAAGATAAATTTATCCACTTTTACTAGCACATCCTCAATCACTCCTCTCGGATACTTAATAGATCGATCCGCTAATTGCAAGGAGACCGTCGTCGGCTTTGCTTCTCCAATTCCCAGCTTCTTGAAAATAGATAAAGGTATGAGGTTAATACTAGCACCGAGATCGCACAATGCCTTATTAAAAGAAAGATTCCCCATGGTGCATGGTATGTTGAAACTTCCCGGATCTTTTAATTTTGGTGGAAGCTTCTTTTGAAGAATTGCGCTGCATTCCTCCGTCAAGGCGACTGTTTCAAACTCCTCGAGTTTTCTTTTCTTCGACAATATCTCTTTCATGAATTTAACGTAGCTCGGCATTTGTTCCAACGCGTCGGCAAATGAAATGTTAATATGAAGCTTTTTGAACACGTCAAGGAACTTAGAGAATTGTTTGTCCGCCTTTTTCTGCTGTAATCTCTGCGGAAACGGGACGGGGGGCACATATGCCTTCGGGTTATCTGGAAACGTTATCGAAGGTCTCCAATCTTGTGACTCCTCTGTCGCTACATTATTCTTCTCCTCAATTTCACTCCTCTTTTCACACCTCTCGGGCTGGTCCAACACCTCCTTCCCGCTTCTCAAACTGATCGCATTTAGACTTTCTCTAGGATTTGTCTCGGTCGTACTGGGCAATGCTCCCTCTGGGCGGGCTGTCAACACATTAGCAATTTGGCCCAGCTGAACTTCCAAGTTGCGAATGGAAGCGGAATGATTCTGCAATGTCGCTTCAGTACAGGTCATGAATTGACTCGTATTCGCCGCCAATTTCGCAATTGATTCCTCGAGAGAAACTTTTGGAGCGGGAGGGGGCTGCTGTTGGTTTTGAGCGAACGGAGGCTAGTTTGAGTTCTGTCCGTTTCTCCACGAAAAGTTGGGATGATTACGCCACCCCGGATTATACGTGTTGGAGTACGGGTTATTTTGCCGGTTTCCGTTTCCTACAAACTGAGCTTGTTAAATTTGGGGCTGCTCGAATGGATTTCCGACTTGACACTCCGCGCTAGGGTGAGATCCGTTACACCAATTGCAAGTCTCAATGGTAACGGGGGAAGGAGCATGCAAAAATGCTTGGAGCTGCTGCGTTAATGCTGCGACTTGGGCTGACAATGTGGATATTGGATCATTACTAGAAACTTCCATAACTCGCTTCGGCGTTAATCTTTCAGATGGCCATTGATATGCGTTTGCGGCCATAGCTTCCAACAACGAGTGTGTCTCGGCCATAGTCTTTCCCATCAAAGCCCCACCAGCAGCTGCATCCACGATAGTGCGTGTAGAGGCACTCAATCCATTGTAAAATGTCTGACTTTGAAGCCAGTCTGGAAGGCCGTGATGTGGGCATCTCCGTAACAAATCTTTGTATCGTTCCCACGCCTCGTGGAGCGATTCCATATCATACTGACCAAAGCTGGTGA
Organism: Orobanche coerulescens; assembly: GCA_033398695.1. NCBI lineage: Eukaryota > Viridiplantae > Streptophyta > Magnoliopsida > Lamiales > Orobanchaceae > Orobanche > Orobanche coerulescens. The sequence continues at coordinate 139,871,903 of CM065809.1, read as the reverse complement.
TCTCGTTCCTTAATCTCGTCGTCTTAGAAGGTGAGAAGAATTTAGCAAGGAAGGCTTGCGCTAACTCTGCCCATATTGTGATCGACCCCGGCGGTAAGGAGTTTAGCCAAAATTTCGCTTTATCCCTCAAAGAGAAAGGGAAAAGCCGTAATCGAATAGCATCATCGGTGACACCATTGTTCTTGAACGTGTCACAAATCTCAAGGAAAGAAGCAATATGAGCATTTGGGTCGTCACTCAGCAATCCACAGAATTGGCTCGCCTGCACCATCTGAATGATCGCAGGCTTGATCTCGAAATTGTTCGCCTGGATAGTGGGGCGCCGAATTCCCGAAAAATTAGCATTAATCTGCGGCATGGCATAGTCTCGAAGTGCCATTTCTGGTTGAGCTTGCTGCACAATATTATTTCCTCCTGGAATTTCGATATTTTCGGCCATGGTCACCGTCGTCTGTAACTCTCGCTTCTCCTTCTTGTTCCTTCGAAGAGTGCGCTCGAGCTCGGTATCCAAAGGTAGTAGGCCTTCGTTACCGAGTTTTCTCATGCACTACGCGAAAGATCCTGAAAGGAAAAACAAATAAATAAATAAAATTAAATACACAAAAATAACAAAATAAAAACGTTCAAACTAAGACTAGAAATACTAAAATCGATATTAGCAAAAATTTCAGTCCCCGGCAACGGCGCCAAAAACTTGTTGCGATATTTGTTGAACGCAAGTGTACGTTATCGTATACAAGTAATAAAGTGATGAGTGAGTATCGTTCCCACGAGGACTGAATCACTAACTACCGATTTTTATGTATTCTAGTTTTATTTGAACAATCGAATTTTGGGTTTGCAATTAATTACTAAAAGAATTAATAAAGGACTAAATAGAAAAAAATGATCGCTTGAGGAAAGAAAATCAAATGAAGAATAAGTCTAGGATTCTGAATCCACCTCGGTTTATCTAAATTTACTCTCGATTATCTGAAGTTAATAATTTTCCCAATTTATTGAAGGCGGAGATTGCTAATATATTCTACTGCCTCTCCCGAGGTCAATAGATTTTTCTAAAGGCGAACAACGCACTCTATCCCTAGGTGAATTAATTCGTCAATAGGCAAAAAGCATAAAATCTCCAAAAGGCCACGTAGTTCCTATGAGTATATTCCTATCTCACAGAATAAAACGGTCCTCACCAATAGTTCCTCACCAATTCTCCTCTCCCGATTCGAATTGAATGATTAAAACAATACAACTATTGGCCAGATAATTGAAAGCATTAAACACGATTGGGAAAACTCAATAAAAAGGTAATTAATTAGATAATCTCAAGCAAATCCAACCAAACGTAGGTTTCATCAAAATCCTAGATTTGGGTTTTAGCCTGACATACTAATAAAGGAAAATACAGAATTAATAAATAGAAGCATGAAAATCAAATGCAGATGAAGCTCGGATTCCTCCGTTCTTCGGCTTCCGCCTTCTGCTCTTGAAGTCTTCTGCTTCTCTTCCTCTTCTGCCGTCTCCTCACGATTCTCTAATTCCAAGTTCCCCAAAGATCCAAAGATGATTAATTAGGGTCTTAAACGTTTAAACTGGACGTACGGGTTGGGGTTGCTGTAATTCCAGAACGAATACGTTGCACAAAGATTCAAAATATTGCCTTAACAAAGAAAATTTTTCATTTAGACATTTCATCGAACACCTAATGGGCAAGAGTTTACTTGAAAAAAAAAACATGGCTATAGCTCGATTCAATCCCCAAGAACAAAAACACAAATTATTCACCATCAAAACTACATACTCAATTCATTCATAATCAAAAATAACCATCAAAAATCGATCAAAACATCATGTCCTCACTTAACTATCCTAGAACTTTCCAAGGAAATAAACATATTCAATCCATCAAATGCATACCACAACTTAAACTTTAAATTCATAGAACAATTTGATATTAGAGATTGGAACATACCTTGCTTGAGTTGTGAAAAAGTGCAAGAAAAACCGCAAGAAGAAAACGCGAAGAAGAAGAGAGCTCCTCGGCCGATCGCGCGCGCAAGGGAGAGGGAAAGAAGAAAGGAAGCGTATCTGGAATGGCCGGCCGAATTCGGGTTATAAGGTACCTGGCTGTTCGAATTCCGTATGGTGTGCCGCGGCACAGCTCAAGTGAGCCGTGGCACCGAGTACAGTCCCTTTTTACCAGTTTGCATGTTTTGTCGTGTGCCGCGGCTCAGTTTCAGTGTGCCGCAGCTCAGGGCTCAAGTGTGTCGCGGCTCATTTATGCCGTGCCGTGGCACAGGGTACAGTGGGTTTAGCACACCTTTTCGATTTATGTGTGCCGCGGCTCATTTTACTTGTGCCGCGGCTCAGGCATCAGTTTCTCCCCTGGGACTTTTCCTGCACAGAATTTCAAGAAGAACACGTCAAGAGCGAGAGGTAAAAGCAAATCAAAGCACAAAATGATGAAAAATAAAAATTCAAGAATGCAAGAAAAATATAGAAACGCAAAAATCTACAACTACGAACTCGGGTTGCCTCCCGAGAAGCGCTAAGTTTATAGTCTTCAGCCGAACCTATTTAAAAAAATTAGCTCGCTTTTCGCAAACTCCATTTGGTCTCCTCCCCGTTAGTCGAACCGTTAGTATGAATTTTAAAATTTTTACCATCAGTCATTAACGATTTGATTTTCGGTTCGGACACCCAATTTTGTTTGCGGAAAGGTTTTGACGTGAACAACTTCCCGAAACACCCGTTTTTCTCATGACTAGACGTCCGTTTAGCTTCCGGCTTACTCCCCTCTTTCAAAAATGACTTTATGACCCCAGCAGACTTGTCCGAGTGCTCGAGAAATGCTACTCGTTCTACATCTTTCTTAAAAATTGGGACATCTGACACAGAATTTGAATTTTTTGACCGACGATGTTTTCGGTGTTTTTCTTTTGCAACGGCCTCCACACTTTCACTTTGAGAGCTTTTATCAACACCTCCCGGACATGGAAAAGATTTGAACACTTGGAACGTGACATGCTCCTCTTGTACCCGCAGAGTTAATTCTCCTTTTTCCACGTCAATAAGAGTTCTGCCGGTCGCCAAAAATGGTCGTCCCAAGATAATCGGGATATCTTCATCTTCCTCCATGTCGAGAACAATAAAATCCGCTGGAAAGATAAATTTATCCACTTTTACTAGAACATCCTCAATCACTCCTCTCGGATACTTAATAGATCGATCCGCTAATTGCAAGGAGACCGTCGTCGGCTTTGCTTCTCCAATTCCCAGCTTCTTGAAAATAGATAAAGGCATGAGGTTAATACTAACACCGAGATCGCACAATGCCTTATTAAAAGAAAGATTCCCCATGGTGCATGGTATGTTGAAACTTCCCGGATCTTTTAATTTTGGTGGAAGCTTCTTTTGAAGAATTGCGCTGCATTCCTCCGTCAAGGCGACTGTTTCAAACTCCTCGAGTTTTCTTTTCTTCGACAATATCTCTTTCATGAATTTAACGTAGCTCGGCATTTGTTCCAACGCGTCGGCAAATGGAATGTTAATATGAAGCTTTTTGAACACGTCAAGGAACTTAGAGAATTGTTTGTCCGCCTTTTTCTGCTGTAATCTCTGCGGAAACGGGACGGGGGGCACATATGCCTTCGGGTTATCTGGAAACGTTATCGAAGGTCTCCAATCTTGTGACTCCTCTGTCGCTACATTATTCTTCTCCTCAATTTCACTCCTCTTTTCACACCTCTCGGGCTGGTCCAACACCTCCTTCCCGCTTCTCAAACTGATCGCATTTAGACTTTCTCTAGGATTTGTCTCCAGACTGGCAATGCTCCCTCCGGGCGGGCTGTCAACACATTAGCAATTTGGCTCAGCTGAACTTCCAAGTTGCGAATGGAAGCGGAATGATTCTGCAATGTCGCTTCAGTACGGGTCATGAATTGACTCGTATTCGCCGCCAATTTCGCAATTGCTTCCTCGAGAGAAACTTTTGGAGCGGGAGGGGGCTGCTGTTGGTTTTGAGCGAACAGAGGCTGGTTTGAGTTCTGTCCGTTTCTCCACAAAAAGTTGGGATGATTACGCCACCCGGATTATACGTGTTGGAGTACGGGTTATTTTGCCGGTTTCCGTTTCCTACAAACTGAGCTTGTTCAATTTGGGGCTGCTCGAACGGATTTCCGACTTGACACTCCGTGCTAGGGTGAGATCCGTTACACCAATTGCAAGTCTGAATGGTAACGGGGGAAGGAGCATGCGAAAATGCTTGGAGCTTCTGCGTTAATGCTGCGACTTGGGCTGACAATGTGGATATTGGATCATTACTAGAAACTTCCATAACTCGCTTCGGCGTTAATCTTTCAGATGGCCATTGATATGCGTTTGCGGCCATAGCTTCCAACAACGAGTGTGCCTCGGCCATTGTCTTTCCCATCAAAGTCCCACCGGCAGTTGCATCCACGAGAGTGCGTGTAGAGGCACTCAATCCATTGTAAAACGTCTGAATTTGAAGCCAATCTGGAAGGCCGTGATGTGGGCATCTCCGTAACAAATCTTTGTATCGTTCCCACGCCTCGTGGAGTGATTCCATATCATACTGACCAAAGGTGGTGATCTCGTTCCTCAATCTCGTCGTCTTAGAAGGTGGGAAGAATTTAGCAAGGAAGGCTTGCGCTAACTCTGCCCATGTTGTGATCGACCCCGGCGGTAAGGAATTTAGCCAAAATTTCGCTTTATCCCTCAAAGAGAAAGGGAAAAGCCGTAATCGAATAGCATCGTCGGTGACACCATTGTTCTTGAACGTGTCACAAATCTCAAGGAAAGAAGCAATATGAGCGTTTGGGTCGTCATTCGGCAATCCACAGAATTGGCTCGCCTGCACCATCTGAATGATCGCAGGCTTGATCTCGAAATTGTTCGCCTGGATAGTGGGGCGCCGAATTCCCGAAAAATTAGCATTAATCTGCGGCATGGCATAGTCTCGAAGTGCCATTTCTAGTTGAGCTTGCTGCACAATATTATTTCCTCCTGGAATATTGATATTTTCGGCCATGGTCACCGTCGTCTGTAACTCTCACTTCTCCTTCTTGTTCCTTCGAAGAGTGCGCTCGAGCTCGGTATCCCAAGGTAGTAGGCCTTCGTTACCGAGTTTTCTCATGCACTACGCGAAAGATCCTGAAAGAAAAAACAAATAAATAAATAAATAAAATTAAATACACAAAAATAACAAAATAAAAACGTTCAAACTAAGACTAGAAATACTGAAATCGATATTAGCAAAAATTTCAGTCCCCGGCAACGGCGCCAAAAACTTGTTGCGATATTTGTTGAACGCAAGTGTACGTTATCGTATACAAGTAATAAAGTGATGAGTGAGTATCGTTCCCACGAGGACTGAATCACTAACTACCGATTTTTATGTATTCTAGTTTTATTTGAACAATCGAATTTTGGGTTTGCAATTAATTACTAAAAGAATTAATAAAGGACTAAATAGAAAAAAATGATCGCTTGAGGAAAGAAAATCAAATGAAGAATAAGTCTAGGATTCTGAATCCACCTCGGTTTATCCAAATTTACTCTCGATTATCTGAAGTTAATAATTTTCCCAATTTATTGAAGGCGGAGATTGCTAATATATTCTACCGCCTCTCCCGAGGTCAATAGATTTTTCTAAAGGCGAACAACGCACTCTATCCCTAGGTGAATTAATTCGTCAATAAGCAAAAAGCATAAAATCTCCAAAAGGCCACGTAGTTCCTATGAGTATATTCCTATCTCACAGAATAAAACGGTCCTCACCAATAGTTCCTCACCAATTCTCCTCTCCCGATTCGAATTGAATGATTAAAACAATACAACTATTGGCCAGATAATTGAAAGCATTAAACACGATTGGGAAAACTCAATAAAAAGGTAATTAATTAGATAATCTCAAGCAAATCCATCAAAACCTAGGTTTCATCAAAATCCTAGATTAGGATTTTAGCCTGACATACTAATAAAGGAAAATACAGAATTAATAAATAGAAGCATGAAAATCAAACGCAGATGAAGCTCGGATTCCTCCGTTCTTCGGCTTCCGCCTTCTGCTCTTGAAGTCTTCTGCTTCTCTTCCTCTTCTGCCGTCTCCTCACGATTCTCTAATTCCAAGTTCCCCAAAGATCCAAAGATGATTAATTAGGGTCTTAAACCCTTATTTATAGCTTTGCACAGTCTCCAAATCGCGTCCGTGTGAGTAGGTCGAGAACTGACTTCAAAACGGCCCAAATCCGCGCGGAGCATACAAAAACCGCCTAGTGTGCCGCGGCGCACTAAATCTGTGCCGCGGCACATTGCCTTCAGCTGGATGCCTGGGCGCCATTTAATTCATCTGTGCCGCGGCTCACTGGTATCTGGCCGCGCACAGTCTGATCTACTTTGTGCCCGCTGGTTGTCTTCCTGTGCCGCGGCCCTGCTTCCTTGTGCCGCGGCTCACAGCCAAAATTTGCCGTTTTCGCCCGTTTCGCCTCATTTTAGCTTCCGGACTCCAATCTCCTGACAAACATACAAAATCAAGGCATTAAAAGCTCATTTAAGCAAATTCACTCTCCAAAATAATACAAAATAATGATAAATAAGCGTATAAAAATACGCCTAATAGTAAATTATAATTAACTAACATCACAGGCCATGTGCTGTGAGAAATACTCATTGTTCGAAATGGATTAAATCCATCACTAGCCAAACCTAACCTTACATTTCTAGGTTCCTTGGAAAAATTAGGATACAAAGCATCAAACTCTTTCCATGCTTTCCCATCAGCAGGATGTCTTAGATTACCATCTTCAGGACGTTCTTTTTCATGCCACACCGCGGTGCATGCTTTTTGCTGACGACATTGTGTTAGTGGCGGAGTCTAGGAGGGAGGTGAACTCAAAGTTGGAGTTTTGGAGGTCTAAGTTAGAATCCCAAGACTTGCGTGTGAGCCGGTCTAAGACCGAGTATCTCTGGTGTAACTTTAGTGGTGATACCAATGAGGAAGAAGTAGAGGTAATGATTGCTGATCAGATCGTACCCCGTACGGATAAGTTCAAGTATTTGGGTTCGATCATTCAGAAGGAAGGTGAGTGAGTAGATGATGTCACTCATCGTATCAAGGCGGGGTGGCTAAGGTGGAGAGCAGCGACAGGGGTCCTGTGCAACAAGAAAGTCCCTCTAAAGTTGAAGGGTAAATTCTACAGAGCGACAATCAGACCTGCTATGTTGTATGGCTCTGAATGCTGGGTGATGAAGTAGTCGCTTGAGAGCAAGTTGGAAGTGGCTGAAATGAGAATGTTACGTTGGTCGTGTGGTCGCACAATGTTATATAGAATATCGAGCGGGGTTTTCAGGAACGCACTAGAAGTGGCGTCCATTTCAGCGAAAGTTATGGAAGGGAGATTGAGATGGTATGGCCACGTCCGCAGGAGGCAGGTCTCGGCTCCGGTGAGGAGGGTCGAGAGTTTATTGGTTGTAGGTGGTAGGAAGAGAGGCAGACCGAGGAGGACGTGTGAGGAGCAGTTGAGATTAGATTTTAAGGCCTTAAACTTATCTGAGACCATGACTGTTGATAGGTGCTCTTGGAGACGTCAGATCAGAGTTGTGGATTCTTTTCTAGGGAGCGGTTTTGTAGTAGAGAGCCTTAGGGTTGGGTTGTCGCGGTTAGCATTGACCTAGAACATTGCATTTTTTATTTTTATTGTATATTTTATCTTATTGGCTTTTGCGTGTGGTTTTCTGACAGGGAGCTGTGCATAGTCAACCTCTCTTTTGTTAGAGCAGTGTTCATCGAGAGTGTAGTAGTCAAAGTCCACTTAGGTAAGTCTCATGTGAATGAAGTCATGGGCCCAGGTATGGTTTTGAGCTTTTCCGAATTATGTGTTTCTTCGTATTTATCACTCAATATTTTGTTGTGCACCAAGCTAGGGGTCTTCACGGAAACAGCCTCTCTACTATAAAAAGTAGGGGCATGGTCTGCGTATCTTACCCTCCCCAGACCCTGCTCTGAGCGGGATATACTGGGTATGTTTGGTTTGGTTTGGTTTTACCTAGCTTTCTCATTTCTTTACTTCAAAGTTGCTAGTGACTGCGGTGCAACAACATATTTAATTTTCAAACGTAAGCTTTCTCGTTTCTTTACTTCAAAGTTGCTAGTGACTGGGGGGAACGGCTGGAGCCCTTAGGCAATGTCCGGGGATGAAACCATTAACCCTGCCCGAGCCCAGTAAGCGCGGTCCTGTAACCCAAGCGAGGGACAATGAGGCGATCAGGTCATGCTGGCAAACTTACCTCTAGATCGGGGGTGAGCTCGAGCCTCTCGGGAAGTACTCAGGACAGGGAACGATCCCCCTCGTGTGCGTGTGTGGAAAAAAAAAAGTTGCTAGTGACTGCGGTGCAACAACATATTTAATTTTCAAACGTTAGGATATGTGAACTTAAATTAGAGCTCGCTGGATTTATATCTATTTTTAGAGAGATGCATGTAAGCTATGTACATACAATTTTATTTGTGTAAGTGGTGTCCAATATACCATAACTACCCTCAGCCAAATAAAAGAAAGAGTGTGTAATTGATAGAGTGGAGAACCAAAACTGACACATTACCTCGGAAATTGAAATTTAATTTAAAAATTGAAAAAGTTGATAGGTTGGGCTTTCTATTCACCTATTAATTGAATAGAATATTAAATTAGGCCAAGTGAAATAGGAGTTTGGCAGAGAAAACCAAGTTGAAACGACAAATTAATATTCTTTTTTCTTTTCATTCATTTTAAGATAGATTATTGATTTTATATTTTTTTTTTGTTCCGAATAATTATTGTTTTAAATATTTTAGGACTTATTTTGTAAATAATGAATACAATCAGTCTGAATGAAACGTCTGGAAAGCAAATATTATTGGACAGATTTAATTGAAATCATAACAAGAGTCAAGTCCTACAACAATACGATCAGTAGGGTCTACTAATGATTAAAATTCCAATTCTCGGGACAGTTTGTGCGAGTGTGTCCCTCTTCTCTACAACGACTGCACTTTTTGGGAGCTCTTTCTCTAGTTCTCAACAAACTCCTTGTTTGGCTAGTGTTTCCTCTGCGAGATCTTCGTTCTGTTGCACCTCTACGCCGATTATTATTACTTGGACGTCCTGCTTGTGCACGATAAATCGGTGGCAATACAGACAAATTAGCTAGAGTATGTGGTAGATTCCACTCATCTTTGTGTGGAGGAGGATTCACATCAATTGAGTATGTCTGAACCAGTGTAGATCTCAAATAGTAATGGTCCACATAGTTTCTTAGGTTGTCGCCTTTCTCACTGCCAAATAATTGTGTTAGTAAAATAATAATAAAGTAAAAATAGTAGAAATATTTAAATACGTACTTAATTGCTGCAATAGCATGGGAACATGGCATGCCCTCTAAGTCGAATTTACGACATTCACAAGTTCTCTCATCAAGATCAACCACCCACGGTCGTCGCTGGTCTCGTACTCTAAATTTGATGTTCGTGAGACGTTGAACTTTATATCTGCGACTCTTATTATTTTCTGGTATAAGCTTTTTAATGACTTCTTCTGGAAATATATCTGCACTTTTCTGGGCTTCTCCTCGTCTTTCAACTATCCATTTCTCGATAACGTGTCGGATTGCTTCTATCAGTGCACAGATAGGTAGCCGTCTAGCCCATAATAATCGATTATTTAGGCTCTCTGCTGCATTAGAGGTGATACACGCGTAACGTCGAACAGGGCACATTGCACGGGCCCATTTCTCTGATCCAACACTCATCAAATAATCAAAAGCACCAGTCGACATTGAACGAAGAGTGTTCATGTGTGTTTCATGTTCCGCATAAGTGTATGCATATGCAGCTCTCGTGCACACATCAGTAACAGGCTTACCATAACTCTTTAACTTATTAAGTATGTGAAAATAGCATAAGGCATGATGTGCGTTAGGATATACCTTGCTCACAGCATTAGCTATAGATGCAGCTGCGTCAGAGATGATCAATGTATGCTGGATGCATCCGTATGCAATTTGCACACGCTCGAGAAACCAAGTCCAAGAATGCTCATTTTCAATGGGCCCGACACCATATGCTAGCGGATAGATTTGCTCATTTGCTTTTGCCACTGCAACAAATAAAATACCATTGTTCCTTCCTTTGAGGTGGGTGCCGTCCACGACGATCACTGGGCGAAGACAATAGTTGTAAACCATACGCGATGATCCTAGAGCAACAAATACATGTTGAAATCTACCATCGTCGCCAACATCCAAGTCAGTCAACGTTCCGGGATTCACCTCCACCAACTGGTGAAGATAACCGGGTAACATGTTGAAAGATGCAACATGTTCGCCGTATATCAGCTCTATTCCATTATTACGTCCACGCAACGCAACATCATAACTGATTGTAATACCGTAATCATCTTTCAATTCATCAATAATTTCCTTCGGGGCAATGATTTTACGATCATTGCGCATTTTCCGAGCAAAATATGCTGCAACCACATCTGCCTTCACCTTTACAACTGCACACACTCCTATGTCTTTCGTGCATGTATGATCAGCTTTGAACTTGTACACCGTCCACACATTCCCGCGGTGGGTTGCTCTCAATTCGAATTCGCAAGTCTTCGAGTGCTTGCATTTACAAACAACGCGATCATGATTTGATTTCGGAACAATGAAATCAACTCCTCGGACCATATGCCATAGACCAACGGAAACTTCCAAATCATGTTTTGTGGAGTAATATGAGCCCTTTCCCAATTCTCCATCTTCAGTTAGATCCATCTCACGCGACACGAGAGATTCCGACGTGTCGAGTGGAATCACCGGAACTAACCAATTTCCTAGTTCCTTTGTGGCAATCTCCGAATTGACAATTTGGTTATTACTCGGATTCAGCATCGACATCAGTCTGGTAAGCCCCCCTTCCTGATTGACCCATGCCTCGAAGTCTGCAAATGTAAACTTTATAATAGTATCATTCAACATCTCCGCATCCGCGTCGCTTTCGGCTGAGAAATCAGTATCAGTACTGGAATCGGAAGCTTCATCGTAATCAACATCTGATATATTCAGGATCGTTGGCTCCCTGTACAATGATTCACGATGCGTGGAACCCTCAACATAGTTCTCACTGCCACCAACATAAGAATCATCAAACCAATTTGATGATGTATTCATCCTCCAAATGAGTTTGAGTTCCGTAGAATTTTGAAATGTGATACTACAATTGTAGTGAATGTGATTCACTTATTATAGAGTAAAAATCAACAATATGGTCAGTACTTTGATGAGAAAGTTAATGCAGTGTACAAATTCACTTTACTCACGTGAAAGTGATTTATTTTCTTAATGGAGTGTACAAATTCACTTTACTCACGTGAAAGTGATTTATTCTCTCATGCAATGGTCAAACCTGCCAAATTGAATAAAGAACTAAACCTGCCAAATTGTACATAAAAAGTAGAAAAAGTAGAAAGGACGTCAGAAAATATTAGTAACCTTTTAATACGAAATAGAAAATAAGGATGAAATTGTCCATTCATCCAAAAGTGTCCATGACTTACATGTATACCAAAAGTGTCCATGACTTACATGTAACTTTTGTAAATAGACAAAATCGGCAGTTTTTCCTTTAGTATTCTAGATTTTTAAAAAAAAAATAAAGTTTCAATATTTCTAAAAATACAGATTTTTTATATTTTTTAGACTTTTATATTTTTTGTTATTATTTTATTATTATCACATAAATCTGAAATTTTATTATTATTTTATTATTACCGACCAATAAGATGCTGACACGTGGCACTTAACGGCCATGTCATCAATCCGTTAAAGCTTAACGGGACCAAACCAACGGAGTCCCTAACAGGTGAAACTGATTAAACTTTAATCCCTTGTTTGAAACACTTAAAACTTTAGTCCCTTAAGTGATAAAAATGACAAACTTCAGTCCCTAGTAGAGCTATTTTGCCTTACACACATTCATATATGACAAATACTTCTGAATGGCCGGCTGCTGCCAGGCAACAGGTCAGCCCGTCGGATCGACCGACCCGGTCCTCTTTTTTTTTCAAATGTTTTATTAGGGGTGCTTTTAGGGGGTGTTTTTTTTAGTATTTTAGGGTGGGCTTTTAGGGTTTTTAGAGAGGGGCTTTTAGGATAAGGACTATGGTTTAGGGTTTAGGGTCTCGGGTTTAGGGTTTACAAACCCTAAACCCTAATCCGTACTGTCGCAACAAAAAAAATTGGAATTAAAAAAAAATGAAATAAAAAAATTGGGTCGGGTCGGGTCGGGACGCAATAGGAGTGGCTGGGCCAGCAGGGGAGGGCCGGGCGCGGGCCAGGCTTAGTCGGCCCGTCCGTTGGCAGTAGCCGGTATGTATATATATATATATATTTATGATCAAATGAGAATAGTTCTTATCTTGCGAATTGCGAATATGCATGAGTTTTGTACTATTTATGTATGAAATATATGCATTTCGTGCATCAAAATTGCAAGGTATTAAAATATGCATTATATGCATCAGAATATCGATGCATTAAAATATTGCATTATATGCATTAAATTTTTGTGAGAATAAATTTAGGTCATCCATTTATCAAGATCTATAGATGAATTTCATTCTTATTTTTAACTTAAATTGCATTGTCAAATGAACCCATATATATATATATATATATATATATATATATATATGCCAAATGTTGTCAGAAACCTTCAGCTCTCATTCAAAATCTTTTGCCAGACGCAATCAATTTTGAGATCAGAAACATTTACATCAAATATTCTCCCACTAAGTTCTCCTTTCCCATATGAGTGACTAGACATATAGTATAAGCTTCTTAGACTCCATAATGTATGTATTAATATCAGTGTTTTAAATAAATACAGTCATTGATGTATAGCGTTTTTGTCGATAACTCGTAGTTAAATAGCGTAGCGTATAAGCAGTGCTTAGCTTTCTACTATTTTATATAAAAAATAAAATATATCTATATAATATACAATTCTTTGTCATAAGTTAATATAAATCAAGTTAAAATTATAACTAGTAACACTTAAAATAAGAATATATGAAAATAAATGTATAAATATCATATCCGTTTAGCTACAATCCACCGTTTTTTTAATGAACTCATCAACAAGTTTTCCTATCGGTTATTTATCATTGGTTATTTGTCATTATCTTTGACACTACATATATCTAAGAATTATTAGAAAAACTATATTTTGTAACAAATTTAATAGAACTTTATAGTTAATATAGATATAAAGTAATAAAATAATAATTAAAAAAATATTTGTAATTAAAATAAAAAATATGATAAAAATTAAAATTTCTCAAATAGCCTACGCTATTTGCGCTATTTGGATAAAAAAACGTGACACGTCATCAAAAGCCTACGTTATTTGTCCAAAATGCTATTTTGGATGCGCTATAACTCGCTATAACTCGCTATAGCCTACGCTACGAAATGCTATTTAAAACAGTGATTAATATATAATAAGTAGTATTTATATTATTTTATCACACATTTTCGAAGGATTTGTCCGTTATTGTTCTTATCCGTGCATTGCAAGTTGGGCTTTCCCCCACCCCCACCCCCCACCCCCACCCCACCCACACCAAAAAAAAAAAATAAACTCTGTTTTGTTTTTCTCATGTCATCAATATTGTGTATATAGATTATCAACTATTACAGATTTAGATTTATTTGACGTACGGGTATATAGAAGAAATTACTACTATATGTTATAATTTAAAATTTTACACATCCATATTTACTAACATGTGTATTCATTTATGTTATAAATCTGAATACATTACCTGAAATGTCTCCAAGATGTGAGTATGTCAAGTCTCAATGACTATCACCATCATAAGTCAAAGCAACAATCATATATATATATATATATATATATATATATATATATATATATATATATATATATATATATATATATATATATATATATATATCGAATGAACATCATTAAGGTTAAGATCATACTATGTCAGCGAGACCTCGTCGGTCAGAACGAAATAATAATTGTACAAAGAGTTATTTAATTGATATAAGTAATTTAAATGAAACTAAATTAAAAGAAAGTGATAGTAATATTCAGATAATTATAAGTCAAAGTAATATTCAAATAATTATATATATTGAATGAACTCATTAAGATTAAGATCATAATATGTCACCTAGACCTTGATTCTTTCTCTTAGATCAGAGGGAAAGAATACGTCTCACTGTTGATCCTATCAATATGAGTTTACAATCTCATACTAGTATAGCAGATAGTTTAGCTAAACTATCTTCCACATATACTACAACTTAAACAGAACATCTTTATCCTTCCGATTATTATTAGTTGTGATACTTATTTATGTTCATATAGAGAAGCCGATTACACAATCTACTGCAATCTAAAAGATGTTGCGCAATCTATAACTATAGAACATTGGATATATGTCAAATATACAAACACTCAACAAAATAAGAAGTGGCTTAAAGATTATTGACATCTTCTTACATACATTCCCACTAAAATTGATTTAATGGACTAAGATGCTACTCATTGCTTTCCGAAAGTACACCTTGCTAATATAATTTAAACTCTCCAGTGAGAACATAGATCCCCCTTAAATGTACGTATGAATCACCTTCACTTCTAAACTCTGAATCTAACACAAACTCTGAGAAGAGAAACTAATCTATGGCGAATCAAATGCAAATGTGCATCTTAGACTTGGTCATATCAATTCGAGAAGGATCCAAAGACTCAAACGGATGGTATGTTGGAATCTTTCCAATCTAATCCTATGTCAGTCTGTGAATCCTACTTAGAGGGAAAGATGTCGATTAGGCCCTTCAGGGCCAAAGGTTATAGAGCCAAAGAGGCATTGGAATTTATTCACTCGAATTTGTGTGAATCTATGTCGACACATGCTCGTGGAGGTTATGAATACTTCGTCACTTTTATTGACCATTATTCAAGATATGGATACATTTACCTGCTTCACCACAAGTCGGAATGTTTTGACAACTTCGAAATATATAAGGCGGAAGTGGAGAAGCGACTAGGCAAGAATATCAAGTCACTACGTTCTGATCGTGGTGGCGAGTACCTCAGCAATGAATTCACGGATTATCTGTCGGAAGCTGGGATAACGTCCCAGTTGACACCGTCGGGCACTCCGCAGCAAAAAGGCGTATCTGAGAGAAGAAATAGAATGTTGTTAGAGATGGTTAGATCAATGATGAGTTATGCCAACCTACCGATTTTGTTTTTGGGCCTTGGAAACAGCGACATACCTTCTAACCTTGGTTCCATCCAAGTCTGTTCCAAAATCCCCTGCCGAGTTGTGGACGGGGCGCAAGCCTTTTTTAAACCACATAAGGATTTGGGGATGTTCGGTTCATGTTTTAAACGAGAAAGCGGACAAGTTGGAATCGAAGACAGAAGTAAGGCTATTTCTAGGATATTCTAGGGAAACGAAAGAAGGCTCCTTTTATAGTCCTGAGGACCAAAAGCTCGTTGTTAGCACCAACGCTTGGTTCCTATAAGAGGACTTTATAGCAAGAAATCTGTTGGGATAAACAATCATGTTATGATAATTGCCAACATACAGCAAGTTGTCTCAAGAAGTAGAAAGAGTCGAAATGCCGCTAAGTATGGAAGCTGTCTGGAATCTCCATACAGCCCCTTCCATATAGCATTGAAGATGGTCTATTCTACAGAATCTATAGCTACAGCAATAAAGTCATAACATGTTGGATACAATATACAGGCTGAGAGTGTTGGGAAAACAAACACTTATCCAACAGGATTGAAGACCGTCGCAACAGAATCTACTTTATTCACAAAAGTCAAAACACCATTTTGGAAGAAGTATTTAAATACTGATTGGATAAAGTATTTAAATCCAACCGACAAAGAATCTTCAGACTAGGAGCAAAATCTGGATCAAGCATCTTGAAAGTCAAACAGTCAAACAGCCAATCCGGATCAAGCATCTTAAAATATTTAACATTAATATTATTTTTTTGTTATTATTAAAATTAATAATTTCTCATATTTTATATATTATTTTAAAATATATTGTTAGAAACTTTATTTTTTTTCCTTTTCTATCCTTTACTCCTTTGCACTTTAATTTTTTTTTTTCATATTCTTTATTTATTTATTCTTTTTTCTTTGAATTTTTATTTTACGTTATTATTATCAAAATTAAAATTTCTATTATTTAATTATTTGTTTATTTATTTTTATTTATATTATTTATGATTAAAAATAACTACAAAATAATATAATAAATAATAAATACGGAAAATACGATCAACATTGATAAATAAATTATTCAATTACATTATCTGGTCATCAAATCGAACCAAGATTGTATCCTTTCTCCATATGGATTCACTCACATTATTGCAATTTGGTAGCTAATAATAATAATAATATATATCAAGATAATAATATATAATCTGAATAATATATATATATATATATATATATTATTTGTATAGATGACTATTGATGTAGTGGAGGATATTGAAATTTGTTATTTGGAAAATGGTTGTTTTTGGAATATATGAAAAATGTTTGTTGGTGAATTTTGGGATAAACTCGGTCTTTTCTTATCAAAATCGACCCACTGAATAAGAGTCACAGCTGCGCGGTGAGGTCCGTCGCTTTTTGGCCAAAAAACGACGTTTAGGCCTTCGATTTTGCTTTTTTCTATTTTTAGGAACTTAATTAATTTTCTAAAAGTTTGTGTGGTTGTTATTAATTGCCGTGATTTTAATTCTAGCTTCCATAGGATATATATATATATATATATATATATATATATATATATATATATATATATATATATATGCGTGTAAGGCCTTTATTTCAGACGTTCAATGAAATGAAGTTTTCTCTAAATTATCTTGAAATTCTTAGATCGGTTGAATCTAGATCCGTTCGAACATATTTTTTAAATATTTTTTTAAATATAAATATATTGTATAGAAATAAATTTATAAAATAGTAAAAAAATTATCGAAAAAATATCAATAAAAATTGAAAAAATTTAAAGTATTATATATATATATATGTGTGTGTGTGTGTTTTAAAAAAGTAGGAAGGACAAAAAAGACATTTTGATCTTTTTTTGTCAAAAGTAGGGGGGTTTAGCATACCCCTTATTATTAATATAAGGTTGGGCTTATATTCATGCCTGCAAGTCTTAAGATACAAATCTCGCCATCAGTGGCGAAGTTAGAAAATTTTCAGTGGGGGGTCGGGATCTAAAATTTTTTTTCCTAACGCTATTTTTCGGTAATATCGAAATTTTGGGGGGTCGAAACAGAATATACCGAAATTTTTCTACACAAAAACAATATACCCCCTACATCACAAAAAAAATTTCGGGGGGTCGGGCCCCCCCCCCCACACCCCACCCCTATGTAGCTGCGCCCGCCATCACCTTGCATTCAATGCAAAGCAAGGCTATAAAGCCTAGATTGTGCTTTTGCAGAGCGAGTGGGCGGACATTTAGACGTTTGGCAGTCTCACGCGCCTGGGGAACCGCTCTCTGACAGACGCGTCTGCTACACCAAGCGTCGCTCCATCTCGGCCGAAAAATGACGCCGTTGCCGCCATGCCGGAAAATCGATATAGAATATGGTGGTTATTATGTTGGACAATATTTTGATAATGTATAGTTGAAAATTTAAATAGTAAGGTTATATGAGTAATTTTACTCAAAATTTGGTTAGTTTGTGATGTGCGTGTTTTCATTGTTCATATTATTATATTTTCCATGATTTTATTTGGATACAGTATTTATTTTTAGTTGTTTTTAATTGTAGGAAGTGAAGAGTTTGTAAGCACGAGGATGTACACGAGAGTAACCGAGAAAGTGGAATTTTGGAGGCAATATTTGAAGAATTTGAAACAGAAATTGTTGGCAGCCCATCCATCTTGGAATCTACGTAGGCACTCCAGACTGATGAACCGGTCGAGCAGAGCCTGAAGCCGGACCGGGCACAAACCCATTTTTCTCCCGGGCTCGCTGGAACCGGACCGGGCAGAGACATCAGGGCCGACCCGATATCCGACCCGGGAGGGCCGAGCAGAGAGAAGATCAAATGCTCCGATTCAAGATTGCAACAAGGCCGACCTGAAGGGCGGGAGACCCGAGTACCGACCCCAGCGGATAAGCACCGCCAGAAGCATGCGAAGCAGGCCCGCATGCCAATTAAGGCAGGCAATCACGCCCCTTCCCGAGGCACTCCTTAGAGGCCGCCACGTGTCCAAGACATATATGCAGACTGACAAGTGTTTTGGCATATTCCCCAAACATTCGCCAGCTGTCATCTCTCCACTGGCCCAGATTGTCTATATATAGAAGAAATGTACAGTGAAAGCAGATCTTTGGATTTTTAGCATTTATGAGATAGAGAGAAAAAAGAGAGAATTCAGATTGACTGAGAAAAAAGATAAGACTTGTAATTAACAAGCAAAAAAGATAGACCGGCATAAAATATCCTGCTCGGCTCTACTCTATATTAAGGTCATTAATAAAATTTAGTGATCAAACACCTTTCATCTTGTTTATTATTTTCTACGTGTCTTCGATCCATTCGTCCTGATCAGCACACGTGACGTTGACCAAACCAGACGTCAACAGATTGGCGCTAGAAGGAGGGGAACCTTCGTTAAAAAAAGATATATACTGCTCACCGGAGATGTCTCACGACAGTTCGAAAAACCCTCAGCCCGCGACGGAGGAAGAGAACCTCCGTAAGGTGGTAGAGTGCTTTAAACACCGAGCCTTCATCCAGGGCATGGCGGCCCTTATGGCGAGGGTTATAGGGGGCGGGACCCTTCAAAAACTCGAAGACCATGTCGAGGCGGAATCTCAGACGACCCGCCCAGCTGCCTCGGGACGAAACAGAAAGAGGACAGCCTCTGGGGTCGCCGGAGAAAGGGCGGAAAGCCACGGCGAAAGCTCACATCCCTCTCGAAAAAGTAAGCTTTCGCGCCCCACATCCGTTTTTGATCGCCTTGGGGCGGGGAAGAAAATTGAAAAAGCTGTGCCGGCTCCCACTATCCAAAGTCAGAGCCAAGTACCACTGAAACGAATCCCAGAGAAAGTGTCAATGTCATTGGTTTGAGAAGTGGTAAGAAATTGTGTGAGCTGCCCGAGCCGAATGAAAAGAGAAGTGAGGAGGAGGAGAATAAAAATTCAGCGACTGAGAAACCACAAGAATTGAGACCCTCGATACTGTTTCTGGACAACCAAAAAGCGTATGTACCACCCGTCCCATTTCCGCAGCGATTACATCAGAAAAAGGTGGACAAGCAATTCTCTAAGTTCCTAGACGTCTTCAAGAAACTGCATATTAACATCCCATTTGCCGACGCCTTGGAGCAAATGCCGAGTTACGCGAAATTCATGAAGGAAATTTTGTCAAAGAAAAGAAAACTCGAGGAGTTTGAGACAGTCGCGTTGACGGAGGAGTGCAGCGCCATTCTTCAGAAAAAGCTTCCGCCAAAGTTGAAGAATCCGGGAAGTTTTAAAATACCTTGCACGATGGGAAATCTGACTTTTGAAAGGGCATTGTGCGATCTCGGCGCTAGTGTTAATCTCATGCCTCTGTCTATCTTCAAGAAACTTGGAATTGGAGAAGCGAAACCGACGACTGTCTCCTTACAATTAGCTGATAGATCCATTAAGTATCCGAGGGGAATAATCGAGGATGTTTTAGTAAAGGTTGATAAGTTCATCTTTCCGGCCGACTTCATTGTGCTTGACATGGAGGAAGACCACGACATCCCAATTATCTTGGGAAGACCATTTTTGGCAACCGGCCGAACTTTAATCGACGTGGAAAAAGGGGAACTAACTCTAAGGGTTCAAGACGAGCATGTCACTTTTCAAGTATTTAAATCCTTTCCATGTCCGGGTGGTGTTGAGAAAATCTCGCAAATTGAAAGTGTGGATACCGTTGCAAAAGACATACACCGGAAGAATCGTCGGTCGAAAAACTCAGAGTCCGTTTCAGAGGGTTCGATGTCTCAGAAAAATTTAGAACGAGTTGCATATCTCAGGCATGTGGATATGACATCATCATCATTCGTTCATCCATCAATGAGAAGTCCCGATGCTGTCATAAGTTCGTTCAAGAAAAAGGAGAATAAGCTGGACGTAAAACGGAGGCCAAATCATGAGAAAAATGGGTGCTTCGGGAAGTTGTTTGTGTCAAAACCTTTTCGCAAACAATATTTGGTGTCCGAACCGAAAATTGAATCGTTAAAGACTAATGGTCAAAATTTTAAAACACATATTAACGGTTCGATGAACGGGGCGGAGTCCAAATGGAGTTTGCGAAAAGCGAACTGATTTCCAATAGGTCCAGCTGAAGACTATAAACTTAGCGCTTCTCGGGAGGCAACTCGAGTTTTAGTAGTAGATTTTTATGATTCAGTATTGTCTTGCATTTTTGAACATTTATTTTTCATCATTTTTGCTTTGATTTGCTTATCCCTCTCGTGCTTGACGTGTTCCTTTGAAAATTCTGTGCAGAAAAAGTCCCAAGGAAAAATTTAAGGCTGAGCCGCGGCACAAGGCTTGTGAACCGCGGCACACACAAATCGAACCAGAAGGCTAAACTTGATGTACTCTGTGCTGCGGTACAACCTTACTGAGCCGCGGCACACTTGATCGTTGAGCCGCGGCAGGTTGCTTCTGATCCGCAGCACAAAATATGCACCAGATATGCCCAGGACGATGTACTCTGTGCCGCGGCACAGACCAAGTGAGCCGCGGCACATCAACACACTGAGCCGCGGCACATGTCGACATAACATCCACATCCAGGCACGCTGTACTCTGTGCCGCGGCTCACTTAAGCTGTGCCGCGGCACACCGTGCGTAATTTGAACAGCCCAGGTAGCTTATAACACGCATTCGGACGGCACCCCAGGTATACTCCTTCACCTCTTCCTCTGCACAAGCAATCGGCCGAGAAATTTTTTCATTCTCCCCTTCATCTTTTTGCATTCTCCTAAGTCTAATCAAGGTAATTCTCAATCTTTTATATTAATTGCCTCATGAATTGCGAAATGAGATGTTGTTCTTTATTTAATCGTGGTTATATTGTTGTTTCTTTTTCAAAAAATTCTATCAAGAATTTAGATGGGAGTATGAAGTTGTTGATTGATCATAATATTATATCTCGATTATGAATGAAGTGTTTATGTTATTTGCCGTTTGTCATGACAAATGATTCGTGTTATTGTTTTTGGGGATTCAATGAAGTTATAGTCATATTTGTTCTTCAATTGTAAGGATGCACTCAAGGTGTTTGAAGAAATGCCTGAATGAAGTTTTTAATGAATGTTAAGGCAATGCTTTGAACTATGTGCAATGAATTCGTTTCTGGATTTACAGCAACCCCAACCCTTACGTCAATGTTAAACGTTAAAGCTTAAATTTTATTTCTCTCTCACGGCGGTGCTAGCTCGTTAAATTCTTGATTTATGTTGGATATCCTTAGCCGAGTAATGTTATTCTCGTTATTGCTTAAGTAAGTAAACTCCGGTGTTTATTTTTTTCAGGACTTGCTATGGCTAGAACCAAGAAGCTCAGCAAAAGGGCCAGGACTCAGTCATCTCCCACACGAGGGGAAACTTCTCATAGTCGAGCCGAGTCGGAGGCGCATCAATTTTCTGACCCGGAGATCCATAAAATCTTCAACGAGAAGATTCGCCCTCGACCTCTGATCCCGGAGAGAGGATTCACCCCAGCCCCCTAGGACGGGGAGCTTCTGACCATGATCAACGAGATGGGGTGGGCCCGTTTTGCTGCACCTCCTGAGCCGGCGGTGATATCTATTGTGCAGGAGTTTTATGCGAGCGCCTTGTTGAAGCACATTCGGGCGGGGCAGATGTTACAGCAGCTAGACACTCGGACTCAGGTCGTAGTCCAAGGCATTATGGTGGAATTTTCTGTAGCTGCTATTAGGAGGTTATTTGAGCTGTCGGTGGTTGATGAGACGGCTTATGCGCGAGTTATGGATAGCCTCACGAAGGAGGCTCTGCTCGAGACTCTTACACAGCCCGAATCCGATTGGGAGCGGCGCGCACCGGCTTCTTCCACTTTCTACTTTAAGATCTCGCGCCTCAGTCGGTTCGAGCGAGGCTGGTTGTACTTTATCTGCGCTCGTATAGACCCTACCTCGCAGATCCGCACTGTATTTCTCTCTCGAGCCCGTACATTATATACTATCACCTCCGGGCTGCGATTCGATGTGGCTCCTCTCCTGGTCCGATCTATCTTTCAGTGTATTCAGGGAGGGGCTAAGACGGGGCTGAAGCACCCCTCGCTTATTTGCGCTCAGTGCCGGCAGTCGGGGATGACGTGGTCGGATGACGAGCCGATGCTAGCTCCCCAGGGCCTGATTGATCACCGCATCATTAGGAGCACCGGCAGACGCTCGGGGGCGAGGATTTCTACTTGATGAGGCCCACGAGGGGTCCCCCGAGCCTCTTCTGCTGACACGTGAGCAGGCAGATGCCAGCCCGCCGCCCGACAGAGAGCACTTGCAGGCGTTGTTCGACGGGCTGAGGGAGGATATGAGGAGAGAGGAGAGGAGAGGAGGAGAGAGAGAGTCTTATGGCTGCACTGAGAGAGGAGAGACGGACGGAGAGGGAGAGCATCATAGCTGCCGTTCGAGATGAGATGCGAGAGCAGGCCCACCGGGCCAATCGGCGTGAGACGAGGCGCTTGGCAGCGAGGGATGCCTACCACCAGGATCACCTTGTTGCATGTACGGCCCACATCATGCACCCGGATGGGCCATTCATTCCACCTGTTCGGCCAGCCACACCACCTTCCTCGCCGGACGACGCCGGCGCCAGTTTGTGAGCAGACTGGAGGGGAGTACTTGACCTTTCACTTTTATTGCATATTATATTTCGTCCATTGAGGTCAATGTACGTCTTAAGTTTGGGGGGGTTTACTTTCTATTGCTACATTTATTGCTGTACTTATTCGTTTGCACCTTTGTTATTTTTAGTTATCTTTTTGTTGCTAGCCTTGCTTGTCATGATTTTACTCTTATTCGTGAATTTTTCGTGCTTCTTTTTGTGTAAAACTGATGTTACAATACTGATTTATCTATGAAGAAACGGTTGAGTTTTAGTCGAGTTGTAGTCAATGATATCTGTTTTTGTTGAGTATTCACTTAGGTCCGAAATTTTATCATTTTTGTAGAAATCTTAGCAGATAAGAGAGGAGACATACGTGTTTTCAAATCGCCGCCTATACGCTTGGTTACATTTTTCGATTAGCTAGTCGTCCAGTAACATAAGTCGTGTTAGCACCAAATGTGAGTTTAGAGTCGGACAGTTTTTTTTAAAAGTCGAGATATTATGTGTTCTATGATGGGAAGTCTAGTAACCGGGGGTATTCGCGTGACCCGTTGTTTACTCTCGCGTAAAACGACGACCCTGATTAGACTAGTGGTTTAGAGATTTCGCATGTGCCGATGATGGGGAGCCTAGTAACCGGGGGTATTCGCGTGACCCGTTGTTTACTCTCGTGTAAAACATCGACCTTGAATCGGACATGCGGGAATAGCTATTCGAGTTGTTTCTCCACTGTGGAGGGGGACTTAGTAACTAGAAGCATCCATGTGCCCCATGAGTGTCTTTTAATTCAAACGGTTTCCCAACACATGAGAATGGAATTCCACCCTAGGATTATCCCAATGAAACATCCCGAGATCCGAACCTAGTGGTCAACTCGAATCAATTTATCGATCATATATAAGGGAACACTGTCCGAGGGTTATTTTTGATGAAACTCTTGGAATTTTTTTGCCACTAGACTGGGGAACTGGGCGAGTTAGCTTGTTTATTTTAACCCTTCATATTGGCGGTCGATTAAATTCATGTTTGTTAATATTTGAGCTTGATTTTCTTCATGAACGAGTGATTATGACTGAAAGTGGTTACTTTGTGGAATCAGTGTTCTGGATGTAGCTCGCTACTACGATACTTGTATTATTCCGAGAGAATTTCAGGGTAGTATTGATTAGGTTGAGCACTATGAGTTGCACGATTATTCACGATATTCTTTTGTTGAAATTAATTCTTTTTGCTTGAGGACAAGCAAAGGCTCAAGTTTGGGGTTATTTGTTAGGCGTATTTCTATACGCTTATTTATCATTATTTTGTATTATTTTGGCGAGTAAATTTGCATAAATGAGCTTTTAATGCCTTATTCTTGTATGTCTGACAGGAGATTGGAGTCCGGAAGCTAAAACGAGGCAAAACGGGCGAAAACGGCGATTTTTGGCCTGGGGCCGCGGCACGTACAAAGTGAGCCGCGGCACACGAAGGTAGCCAGCAGACACAGAGCAAATTGTACTCTGAGTCGCGGCACAGTTATGGTGAGCCGCGGCCCAGAAGGAATAAACAGCGCCCAAGTTTTTAATCTGCGCCCCGTGAGCCGCGGCACACGGGGCGGTTTTGGTGTACTCCGCGCGGGTTTGGGCCGTTTTGAAGCCAGTTCTCGACCTAATCACACGGACGCGATTTGGAGGCTGCTAGGAGCTATAAATAAGGGTTTAAGGCCATAATTAATAAAGGTTGGATCTTGAAAAATCTTGGAGGAGGAATATCGGAGAAGAGGAGGATAGGCAGAAGACATCAAGTGCAGAGGGCGGAAGCCAGAAGAATGGAGGAATCCGAGCTCTTCATCTGCGTTTGATTTCAATGCTTTCATTCATGATTTCTGTATTTTTATCTTTTAGCATGTCAGGCTAAAACCCTATTCTAGGGTTTTGATGAAACCTAAGTTTTGATGAATTTACTTTAGATTATCTATATAATTCCCGTTTCTATTGAGTTTTCCCAATCGATTTTAATGCTTTCAATTGTCTGGCCAATAATTGGATTGTTTTAAT
Source organism: Orobanche coerulescens (assembly GCA_033398695.1). NCBI lineage: Eukaryota > Viridiplantae > Streptophyta > Magnoliopsida > Lamiales > Orobanchaceae > Orobanche > Orobanche coerulescens. The sequence continues at coordinate 139,846,895 of CM065809.1, read as the reverse complement.
TACCTTACTCGAATCGGGAGAGGAGAGTTGGTGAGGAGCTATTGGTGAGGACCGTTTTATCTTGTGAGATAGGAATATACTCATAGGAACTACGTGGCCTTTTGAGGATTTTGTGCTTTTCGCCTATTGTCGAATTAATTCACCTAGGGATAGAGTGCGTTATTCGCCTTTAGAAAAATCTATTGACCTCGGGAGAGGCGGTAGAGTATTTTACCAATCTTCGCCTTCAATAAATTGGGGAAATCATTAACTTCAGATAATCGAGAGTAAATTCGGATAAACCAAGGTGGATTCAGAATCCTAGACTTATTCATCATTTGATTTTCTTTCTCCAAGCGATCGTTTTTACTGTTAGCTCTTTTATTGATTTTATTTAGTTATTAATTGCAACCCAAATTTCGACTGTTCAAATAAAATTAGAATACATAAAAATCGGTACTTAGTGATTCAGTCCTCGTGGGAACGATACTCACTCATCACTTTATTACTTGTCAACGATAACGTGCACTTGCGTTAACGAAAAATCGCAACAAGTTTTTGACGCCGTTGCCGGGACTGCTTTTTACTAATATCGATTTTAGTATTTCTAATCTTAGTTTGAACATTTTTTTTAATTGCTTTTGTGTTATTTTATTTGTTTGTTTTTCCTTTCAGGATTGTTCGGTTAGTGCATGAGAAAAATCGGTAACGAAGACCTACTACCTTTGGATACCGAACTCGAGCGTACTCTTCGGAGAAACAAAAAGGAGAAACGAGAGCTGCCAACATCAGTCACCATGGCAGAAAATATGGGAAATCACGAAGCGGAAAAAACCCCATGGTGCAAGCTCAACCGGCACTAGCACTTCGCGATTATGCTATGCCGCAATTAAATACGAACTTTTCGGGGATTCGGCGTCCCACCATCCAGGCGAACAATTTCGAAATCAAGCCTGCAATTATTCAGATGGTGCAATCGAGCCAGTTTTGTGGTCTGCCGAACGATGACCCCAACGCACACATTACGTCGTTTCTCGAGATTTGTGACACGTTCAAGAACAACGGTGTCACCGATGATGCCATCCGTCTAAGGCTTTTCCCTTTCTCTTTGAGGGACAAAGCAAAATTTTGGTTGAACTCTTTACCGCCGGGCTCGATAACGACATGGGCAGAATTAGCGCAAGCCTTCTTTGCTAAATTCTTCCCACCTTCGAAGACAGCAAGGTTACGGAACGAGATTACCACTTTTGGTCAATTTGATATGGAGTCGCTTCACGAGGCGTGGGAGCGATACAAAGATTTGTTACGGAGATGCCCGCATCACGGCTTACCGGATTGGCTCCAAATTCAGACGTTCCATAATGGATTAAGTGCCTCTACACGCACTCTCGTGGATGCAGCCGCTGGAGGAGCCTTGATGGGAAAAACAATGGCCGAGGCACATTGTTTGTTGGAAGCTATGGCCGCAAATGCATATCAATGGCCGTTCGAACAAGTAAATCCGAAGCGAGTTATGGAAGTCTCGAATAATGATCCGATCTCTACATTGTCGGCCCAAGCCGCAGCGCTAACTCAGCAACTTCAGGCATTTTCGCATGCTCCTTCCCCCGTTACCATTGAATCTTGTAATTGGTGTAATGGATCCCACCCTAGCGTAGAGTGCCAAGTCGGAAACCCTTTCGAGCAGCCCCCAATTGAACAAGCTCAGTTCGTAGGAAACGGGAATCGACAAAACAATCCGTACTCCAACACGTATAATCTGGGATGGCGTAATCATCCTAACTTCTCATGGAGAAACGGACAGAACTCGAACTAGCCTCCGTTCGCTCAACACCAACAGCAACCTCCTCCTGCTCCAAAAGTTTCTCTAGAGGAAGCAATTGCGAAATTGGCAGCGAATACGAGTCAGTTCATGACCCGTACGGAAGCAACATTGCAAAACCACTCCGCTTTCATTCGCAACTTGGAAGTCCAACTGGTCCAGATAGCAAAAGTATTAACAGCCCGCCCGGAAGGTACCTTGCTAAGTACCACTGAAACGAATCCCAGAGAAAGTGTCAATGTCATTGGTTTGAGAAGTGCTAAGAAATTGTGTGAGCTGCCCGAGCCGAATGAAAAGAGAAGTGAGGAGGAGGAGAATAAAAATTCAGCGGCTGAGGAACCACAAGAATTGAGACCCTCGATACTGTTTCCGGACAACCCAAAAGCGTATGCACCACCCATCCCGTTTCCGCAGAGATTACATCAGAAAAAGGTGGACAAGCAATTCTCTAAGTTCCTATACGTCTTCAAGAAACTGCATATTAACATCCCATTTGCCGACGCCTTGGAGCAAATGCCGAGTTACGCGAAATTCATGAAAGAAATTTTGTCAAAGAAAAGAAAACTCGAGGAGTTTGAGACAGTTGCATTGACGGAGGAGTGCAGCGCCATTCTTCAGAAAAAGCTTCCGCCAAAGTTGAAGGATCCGGGAAGTTTTAACATACCTTGCACGATGGGAAATCTGACTTTTGAAAGGGCATTGTGCGATCTCGGCGCTAGTGTTAATCTCATGCCTCTGTCTATCTTCAAGAAACTTGGAATTGGAGAAGCGAAACCGACGACTGTCTCCTTACAATTAGCTGATAGATCCATTAAGTATCCGAGGGTAATAATCAAGGATGTTTTAGTAAAGGTTGATAAGTTCATCTTTCCGGCCGACTTCATTGTGCTTGACATGGAGGAAGACCACGACATCCCAATTATCTTGGGAAGACCATTTTTGGCAACCGGCCGAACTTTAATCGACGTGGAAAAAGGGAAACTAACTCTAAGGGTTCAAGACAAGCATGTCACTTTTCAAGTATTTAAATCCTTTCCATCTCCGGGTGGTATTTAGAAAAGCTCGAAAATTGAAAGTGTGGATACCGTTGTGAAAGATACACACCGGAAGAATCGTCGGTCGAAAAACTCAGAGTCCGTTTCAGAGGGTCCGATGCCTCAGAAAAATTTAGAACGAGTTGCATATCTCAGGCATGTGGACATGCCGTCATCATCAACCGTTCATCCATCAATGAGAAGTCCCGATGCTGTCATAAGTTCGTTCAAGAAAAAGGAGAATAAGCCGGACGTAAAACGGAGGCCAAATCATGAGAAAAATGGGTGCTTCGGGAAGTTGTTTGTGTCAAAACCTTTTCGCAAACAACATTTGGTGTCCGAATCGAAAATTGAATCGTTAAAGACCAATGGTCAAAATTTTAAAACACATATTAACGGTTCGATGAACGGGGCAGAGTCCAAATGGAGTTTGCGAAAAGTGAACTGATTTCCAATAGGTCCGGCTGAAGACTATAAACTTAGCGCTTCTCGGGAGGTAACCCGAGTTTTAGTAGTAGATTTTTATGACTCAGTATTGTCTTGCATTTTTGAACATTTATTTTTCATCATTTTTGCTTTGATTTGCTTATCCCTCTCGTGCTTGACGTGTTCCTTTGAAAATTCTGTGCAGAAAAAGTCCCAAGGAAAAATTTAAGGCTGAGCCGCGGCACAAGGATTGTGAACCGCGGCACACACAAATCGAACCAGAAGGCTAAACTTGCTGTACTCTGTGCCGCGGCACAACCTTACTGAGCCGCGGCACACTTGATCGCTGAGCCGCGGCACGTTGCTTCTGAGCCGCGCCACAAAAGATGCACCAGATATGCCTAGGACGCTGTACTCTGTGCCGCGGCACAGACCAAGTGAGCCGCGGCACATCAACACACTGAGCCGCGGCTCAGAAGCAACGTGCGCCGCGGCACATGTCGACATAACATCCACATCCAGGCACGCTGTACTCTGTACCGCGGCTCACTTAAGCTGTGCCGCGGCAACACCGTGCGGAATTTGAACAGCCCAGGTATCTTATAACACGCATTCGTCCGGCACCCCAGGTATACTCCTTCACCTCTTCCTCTGCACAAGCGATCGGCCGAGAAATTTTTTCATTCTCCCCTTCATCTTTTTGCATTCTCCTAAGTCTAATCAAGGTAATTCTCAATCTTTTGTATTAATTGCCTCATGAATTGCGAAATGAGATGTTGTTCTTTATTTAATCGTGGTTATATTGTTGTTTCTTTTTCAAAATTCTATCAAGAATTTAGATGGGAGTATGAAGTTGTTGATTGATCATAATATTATATCTCGATTATGAATGAAGTGTTTATGTTATTTGCCGTTTGTCATGACAAATGATTCGTGTTATTGTTTTTGGGGATTCAATGAAGTTATAGTCATATTTGTTCTTCAATTATAAGGATGCACTCAAGGTGTTTGATGAAATGCCTGAATGAAGTTTTTAATGAATGTTAAGGCAATGCTTTGAACTATGTGCAACGAGTTCGTTTCTGGATTTACAGCAACCCCAACCCTTACGTCAATGTTAAACGCTAAAGCTTAAATTTTATTTCTCTCTCACGGCGGTGCTAGCTCGTTAAATTCTTGATTTATGTTGGATATCCTTAGCCGAGTAATGTTATTCTCGTTATTGCTTGAGTAAACTCTGGTGTTTATTTTTTTCAGGACTCGCTATGGCTAGAACCAAGAAGCTCAGCAAAAGGGCCAGGACTCAGTCATCTCCCACACGAGGGGAAACTTCTCATAGTCGAGCCGAGTCGGAGGCGCATCAATTTTCTAACCCGGAGATCCATAAAATCTTCAACGAGAAGATTCGCCCTCGACCTCTGATCCCGGAGAGGGGATTCACCCCAGCCCCCCAGGACGGGGAGCTTCTGACCATGATCAACGAGATGGGGTGGTCCCGTTTTGCTGCACCTCCTGAGCCGGCGGTGATATCTATTGTGCAGGAGTTTTATGCGAGTGCCTTGTTGAATTACATTCGGGCGGGGCAGATGTTACAGCATCTAGATACTCAGACTCAGGTCGTAGTCCGAGGCATTACGGTGGATTTTTCTGTAGCTGCTATTCGGAGGTTATTTGAGCTGCGGTGGTTGATGAGACGGCTTATGCGCGAGTTATGGATAGCCTCACGAAGGAGGCTCTGCTCGAGACTCTTACACAGCCCGACTCCGACTGGGAGCGGTGCGCACCGGCTTCTTCCACTTTCTACTTTAAGAGCTCGCGCCTCAGTCGGTTCGGGCGAGCCTGGTTGTACTTTATTTGCGCTCGTATAGACCACACCTCGCAGATCCGCACTGTTTTTCTCTCTCGAGCCCGTATATTATATGCTATCACCTCCGGGCTGCGATTCGATGTGGCTCCTCACCTGGTCCGATCTATCTTCCAGTGTATTCAGGGAGGGGCCAAGACGGGGCTGAAGCACCCCTCGCTTATTTGCGCTCTGTGCCGGCAGTCGGGGATGACGTGGTCGGACGACGAGCCGATGCTAGCTCCCCAGGGCCCGATTGATCACCGCATCATTTCGCATTTTGACCAGTGGGGAGGAGCACCGGCACACGCTCGGGGGCGAGGATTTCTACTTGATGAGGCCCACGAGGGGTCCCCCGAGCCTCTTCTGCTAACACAGGAGCAGGCAGATGCCAGCCCGCCGCCCGACAGAGAGCACTTACAGGCGTTGTTCGACGGGATGAGGGAGGATATGAGGAGAGAGAGAGAGGAGAGGAGGAGGAGAGAGAGAGAGAGTCTTCTGGATGCACTGAGAGAGGAGAGCCGGACGGAGAGGGAGAGCATCATAGCTGCCGTCCGAGATGAGATGCGAGAGCAGGCCCGCCGGGCCAATCGACGTGAGACGAGGCGCTTGGCAGCGAGGGATGCCTACCACCAGGAGCACCTTGCTGCATGGACGGCCCACATCATGCACCCGGACGGGCCATTCATTCCACCTGTTTGGCCAGCCACACCACCTTCCTCGCCGGACGACGCCAAGGCTTCGTGGAGCAGACTGAGGGCGATTTGACCTTTCACTTTTATTGCATATTATATTTCGTCCATTGAGGTCAATGTACGTCCTAAGTTTGGGGGGGTTTACTTTCTGTTGCTACATTTATTGCTGTACTTATTCGTTTGTACCTTTGTTATTTTTAGTTATCTTTTTGTTGCTAGCCTTGCTTTTCATGATTTTACTCTTATTCGTGAATTTTTCGTGCTTCTTTTTGTGTAAAACTGATGTTACAATACTGATTTCTCTCTGAAGAAACGGTTGAGTTTTAGTCGAGTTGTAGTCAATGATATCTGTTTTTGTTGAGTATTCATTTAGGTCCGAAATTTTATCGTTTTTGTAGAAATCTTAGCAGATAAGAGAGGAGACATACGTGTTTTCAAATCGCCGCCTATACGCTTGGTTACATTTTTCGATTAGCTAGTCGTCCAGTAACATAAGTCGTGTTAGCACCTAATGTGAGTTTAGAGTCGGACAGTTTTTTTTAAAAGTCGAGATATTATGTGTTCTATGATGGGAAGTCTAGTAATCGGGGGTATTCGCGTGACCCGTTGTTTACTCTCGCGTAAAACGACGACCCTGATTAGACTAGTGGTTTAGAGATTTCGCATGTGCCAATGATGGGGAGCCTAGTAACCGGGGGTATTCGTGTGACCCGTTGTTTACTCTCGCATAAAACAGCGACCTTGAATCGGACATGCGGGAATAGCTATTCGAGTTGTTTCTCCACTGTGGAGGGGGACTTGGTAACTAGAAGCATCCATGTGCCCCATGAGTGTCTTTTACGTCAAACGGTTCCCCAACACATGAGAATGGAATTCCACCCTGGGATTATCCCGATGAAACATCCCGAGATCCGAACCTAGTGGTCAACTCGAATCAATTTATCGATCATATATAAGGGAACACTGTCCGAGGGTTATTTTTGATGAAACTCTTGGAATTTTTTTTGTCACTAAACTGTGGAACTGGGCGAGTTAGCTTGTTTATTTTAACCCTTCATATTGGCGGTCGATTAAATTCATGTTTGTTAATCTTTGAGCTTGATTTTCTTCATGAACGAGTGATTAGGACTGAAAGTGGTTACTTTGTGGAATCAGTGTTCTGGATGTAGCTCGCTACTACGATACTTGTATTATTCCGAGAGAATTTCAGGGTAGTATTGATTAGGTTGAGCACTATGAGTTGCACGATTATTCACGATATTCTTTTGTTGAAATTAATTCTTTTTGCTTGAGGACAAGCAAAGGCTCAAGTTTGGGGGTATTTGTTAGGCATATTTCTATACGCTTATTTATCATTATTTTGTATTATTTTGGTGAGTAAATTTACATAAATGAGCTTTTAATGCCTTATTCTTGTATGTCTGACAGGAGATTGGAGTCCGGAAGCTAAAACGAGGCAAAACGGGCGAAAACGGCGATTTTTTGCCTGGGGCCGCGACACGTACCAAGTGAGCCGCGGCACACGAAGGTAGCCAGCAGACACAGAGCAAACTGTACTCTGAGTCGCGGCACAGTTATGGTGAGCCGCGGCACACGGGGCGGTTTTGGTGTACTCCGCGTGGGTTTGGGCCGTTTTGAAGCCAGTTCTCGACCCAATCACACGGACGCGATTTGGAGGCTGCTGCGAGCTATAAATAAGGGTTTAAGGCCATAATTAATAAAGGTTGGATCTTGAAAAATCTTGGAGGAGGAATATCGCAGAAGATGAGGATAGGCAGAAGACATCAAGAGCAGAGGGCGGAAGCCAGAAGAACGGAGGAATCCGAGCTCTTCATCTGCGTTGGATTTCAATGCTTTCATTCATGATTTCTGTATTTTATCTTTTAGCATGTCAGGCTAAAACCCTGTTCTAGGGTTTTGATGAAACCTAAGTTTTGATGAATTTACTTTAGATTATCTATATAATTCCCTTTTCTATTGAGTTTTCCCAATCGATTTTAATGTTTTCAATTGTCTGGCCAATAATTGGATTGTTTTAATTACCTTACTCGAATCGGGAGAGGAGAGTTGGTGAGGAGCTATTGGTGAGGACCGTTTTATCTTGTGAGATAGGAATATACTCATAGGAACTACGTGGCCTTTTGAGGATTTTGTGCTTTTCGCCTATTATCGAATTAATTCACCTAGGGATAGAGTGCGTTATTCGCCTTTAGAAAAATCTATTGACCTCGGGAGAGGCGGTAGAGTATTTTAGCAATCTTCGCCTTTAATAAATTGGGGAAATCATTAACTTCAGATAATCGAGAGTAAATTCGGATAAACCAAGATGGATTCAGAATCCTAGACTTATTCATCATTTGATTTTCTTTCTCCAAGCGATCGTTTTTACTGTTAGCTCTTTTATTGATTTTATTTAGTTATTAATTGCAACCCAAATTTCGACTGTTCAAATAAAATTAGAATACATAAAAATCGGTACTTAGTGATTCAGTCCTCGTGGGAACGATACTCACTCATCACTTTATTACTTGTCAACGATAACGTGCACTTGCGTTAACGAAAAATCGCAACACCAGCTCCCACATAGCTGCCGAGGAAGCTATGCCGGCACCAATGTTAGTCATTCCCTCCGATCAGAAAGGATCATATAAAAAGAAAGAGGATAGACGTGACTACAAAGAGGCCCGACAAGAATCCCGCCGGGAAAATAAGACTCTCGCCTCTTCCTCGACAGTCCCCACAACTCAGAGTTATCGGGAGCGTAGGCCCGAGCTCATGGCTAATTTCACTGAAATATATTCCGTCGGAGCTGCGGCCATTTTCGATCAAATAAAGGACAAAAATCTGCTCCCAGTTCCTCGGCCGATCTATAAAGATCAAAAGGACATGGACCAGACCCGCTTTTGTAAATATCATGAATCAGCGGGTCACAACACCGAACAGTGCCGAGACCTCGTCGCCGCCTTGATCGCGGTATGCGACGAGACAGGCTTGAGGCGATTTACCCGGAACCCTCCCCGGGATCGCCAGGACCTGGCCGACCCGACGAGAGCCAAGAATGATCGGGTGCCTCCAGCCCCCAAATCCCCCCGGGAAATTCTAACCATTATGGGAACCGCCGAGGTCGATGATCATTGATCAAAGCGCCAGAAAAAATCATCCATCCGAGAAGCCACCACCTCCTATCAACGGACCGAACGCCGAGCAGAGGGGTTCCTATCAGTGGCTGAAGAAGCCCCCAAAAACCCCCAGTTGGCAGTCACTTTTGAGGAGTCCGATGCAGACGGCTTGGACCATCCCCATTCAGACGCCCTTGTCATCACCCTGCCTATAATGGGGATCCCGGTCCACAGGGTGTTGGTGGACTCCGGGGCCTATGCTAGCATCATCTACCTTCATACCCTTCGTAGGATGAAGGTAGACCAATCTTATGTCCGGCCCTGCAACGAGGATATTCGGGGATTTGCCAATTGCCGCACCTCCCCATTGGGGGAAATCGACCTCGCCTTGGAATTTGGTCAGGGGCCGATCAGAAGGACAATGATCACAACCTTCAAGATCATCGATGTGCACAGTGACTATAATGCCATCATAGGCCGACCTGTGATGTCAAGGCTGAGGGCCACTCAGTCTACCTATCACCTGTGCATGAAATTTCCCACCCCGGACGGCATCGGGGTACATAGAGGGGATCAAAGGGCCACCCGGGAATGCAACCTCAGCATCCGGGCTTGCGAAATCAACGCCGCAGAAGGCATCCCGGAAAATTTGCCGGAAGAAATGGGGGCTACCAGCTCCGAACAGCTGGCGGGAAACACCCTGCTTGAACAGGGGTCCGACGGTCCTGGGGCCGCGCAAACCCCCGAAATGGAAATCGGACAGGAAGCGGACCGGGGCCGCAGGCCCGGGAAGGAGCCGATCCTAGAAGAAGATCCCGTCGACCCGCGATACCAAAATCCGAAATGAAAAATTCGCCACGCTGAGCCAACAGAAGAATTGGACCAGGTCGACATGGACCCATCTAATCTAACCCGACGACTAAAGATCGGCCACAACCTCCAAGAGCCGATCCGCTCCGAGCTAATCTTCCATCTGAGACAAAATCTGGATGTCTTTGCTTGGACCCAATCGGATATGTCAGGGATTGACCCGGAACTTGTATGCCACCGGCTAAATATCGACCCTTGTTCAAAGCCGGTTATTCAGAAAAGAAGGAAAATAGGGCCTGAACGATAGAAGGGGCTGGAAGAGGAGGTAGAAAAGTTGATCGATAACGGGTTTATTCGGGAAGCCCAATACCCGACTTGGGTAGCCAACCCGGTCTTGGTGAAAAAGCCGACCGGGCTATGGAGGCTCTGCATTGACTTCTCCAACATGAACAAAGCATGTACGAAAGATAGCTACCCCCTCCCCCATATCGACTACATGGTAGATGCAACGGCCGGGCATGAGCTAATGAGCTTTATGGATGCGTATTCCGGATACAACCAGATCCCAATACATCCCGCTGATGAGAAAAACACCTCCTTCTACTCGGCCCGCGACCTATACTGTTATCGGATGATGCCTTTCGGACTCAAGAATGCCGGCGCGACATATCAACGCCTGGTAAATAAAATGTTCAATAGCTTGATAGGCCATACTATGGAGGTATATGTAGATGACATGTTAGTAAAATCTTTGCGCTCGGCCGATCATGTACATGACCTCAATAAAATGTTTGCTATTTTGCGAGAGTATAAGATGAAGTTAAATCCGAAGAAATGTTCGTTTGGGGTAGGTTCTGGAAAATTCCTCGGCTACATGGTAAGCCAAAGAGGGATTGAAGCCAACCCCGATAAAATTACGGCAGTGACCGAGCTTGTTCCTCCAAACTCAGTCAAAAAGGTGCAAAGCCTAACTGGCCGACTAGCCGCGCTGAGTCGCTTTATCTCTCGCTCAACTTATAAATGCAAACCTTTCTTTGAGGCGATAAAAAAGAACAAGGATTTTCAATGGACAGAACCTTGCCAAAGAGCCTTCGAAGCTATCAAGAAAGTCCTGGCAGAAGCCCCGACCTTGCAGAGACCGACCCGAGGGGAACTTCTCAGCTTATATCTCACGGTCTCCGACTCGGCGATCAACGCCGCTCTGATTCGAATGGAGAATGCAGTGCAACATCCGGTCTATTATGTGAGTCAGGCCCTTCACGATGCCGAGCTCAGATATGCCCCAATGAAAAAATTGGCCTATGCGCTCGTAATGGCATCCCGGAAGTTGAGACCCTACTTTTTGGAACATCAGGTAGTCGTATTAACAAACTATCCATTAAATCAAATCATGCACCGACCTGACGTTTCCGGCCGGATGGTCAAATGGGCCGTCGAACTCGGACAGTTTGACATAACTTATGAATCACGCACTGCTATAAAGGGACAAGCCCTGGCGGACTTCATTGCAGAGTTCACACCAGCAATCGCACAGGAGGATGACCGATCAGAAGAATGGTCACTCTATGTAGACGGATCCTCAACCGCTGATCGATCGGGTGCAGGAATAGTCCTCGTTAGTCCCGGACAACGTCTGTTCTGCTCGGCTATTCGCTTGGATTTCCCGACCACCAACAATGAGGCAGAATATGAAGCTCTCTTGGCCGGTATAGAAATGGCGACCTCCCTCGGCCTTGCCCGCCTCACCATCTTGAGTGATTCTCAATTAGTGGTAAACCAGATCAACGGCGAATACGAAGCCAAAGAGCCCAAACTGGTTAAGTACCTCAGTCTGGCACGGGCCCGGCTACAAGATTTTCGGGGAACAATACAACATATTCCCCGAACTGAGAACATCCAAGCCGACTCTTTGGCCAAACTCGCATCTAGATCCGGAGCCGAACATATGGATGAGGTCAGCATAGGGTATCATGCCTCATCAGCCCTAGAAATGGCCGAAGTCCAGGCAGCTGAACAATCGGAACCGCAAGGGTGGATGCAGCCTATAATGCAATACCTTCAAAGCGGCATTTTACCCGAGGACCGAGCCCAAGCAAGATCATTACGAACTCAGTCTGCCCGGTTCACCATCGTGGATGGAACTTTATATAAAAGAGGATATTCGGTTCCGCTGCTGAAATGCCTGTCCGAATCAGAATCAGAATATGCCCTCATGGAGGTGCACGAGGGTATATGCGGGAATCATTCCGGCGGCCAGGCATTGGCCTACAAATTAATCCGGCAAGGCTACTATTGGCCCAATCTCAAAAAGGATGCCATCACGCTCGTACGGAAGTGTGTCCGGTGCCAAATCTTCGCTCCGCAGATCTGATCCCCGCCGAAAACTCTCACCTCCGTATATTGTCCATGGCCATTCGCCAAGTGGGGAATCGACCTGGTCGGACCTCTACCTAAGGGACGTGGAGGAGTACAACACGCCATCGTCGCAGTCGATTATTTTACGAAATGGGCAGAGGCCGAGCCTATGGCACGAACAACCGAACAGAAGATAGTCGACTTTATATGGAAGTCACTCATATGCCGGTTCGGGATCCCTCAATCTATTGTCTCTGATAATGCCAAACAATTTGACAATAAGAAGTTTCGAGCCTTCTGCGACGGCCTCCAAATATGAAATAACTTTTCCACGCCTGACTATCCGCAATCCAACGGGCAGGTCGAGGCGGTCAACAAGATCTTGAAGCAACATCTCAAGACACGCCTCGAGGAACTCAAGGGTTCCTGGCCCGAGGAGCTCCCCGGGACCTTATGGGCCTACAGAACAACACATAGATCCGCCACCAGAGAAATGCCTTTCTCCTTGGCTTTCAGCTCTGAAGCCGTTATCCTGGTTGAAATCGGGGCACCTACCTACCGAGTAGCCCATTTTGAAGAGCAGGATAACGACTTGGCCCTCGAAGTGAATCTGGACCTCCTTGCCGAAAAATGAGCTCAGGCAGAAATGCGAAACGCCGTCTACAAAACAAGGAGTGAAAAATATTACAACTCCAAGGTTCACCCTAGAAGCTTCCAGGTCGGCGACCTCGTCCTTAAAAGGGTATTGGGCCCGGATCCCGGACCGCTCAAGCCCAAATGAGAAGGACCATATAAAGTTAGTGAAGTCCTTCAGAATGGAGCCTACCGGCTGGAATATCTCAACGGCCAAAGATTAACTTACCCGTGGAATGCTATGTATTTAAAGAGGTATTATCAATAAAATTTGACGTTATTCCATTTTTTAATATTGGTGCACCTCATAAGACCGGCTCATCCGGCACTATAAGACCGAGCCTGCCTCGCACCTCATAAGACCGGCTCATCCGGCACTATAAGACCGAGCTCGCTCGGCACCTCATAAGACCGCTCATCCGGCATTATAAGACCGAGCCTGCCTCGCACCTCATAAGACCGGCTCATCCGGCACTATAAGACCGAGCCTGCCTCGGCATCTCATAAGACCGGCTCATCCGGCACTATAAGACCGAGCTCTTCTCGGCACCTCATAAGACCGCTCATCCGCACTATAAGACCGAGCCTGCCTCGCACCTCATAAGACCGGCTCATCCGGCACTATAAGACCGAGCTCGTCTCGACACATCATAAGACCGGCTCATCCGGCACTATAAGACCGAGCTCGTCTCGACACCTCATAAGACCGGCTCATCCGGCACTATAAGACCGAGCTCATCTCGGCACCTCATAAGACCGGCTCATCTGGCACTATAAGACCGAGCTCATCTCGGCACCTCATAAGACCGGCTCATCCGGCACTATAAGACCGAGCTCGTCTCGGCACCTCATAAGACCGGCTCAACCGGCAGTATAAGACCGAGCTTGTCTCGGCACAATCAACAAATAATGAATATGATAGAAAGGCAACTGCCCATTCAACTAGGCCCAAACATCTAAAAGAGCAACAACAAATGCTACAAGGAAGATTTTATTTAATCAAGTCATTGTTGCAAATTACAAATGGTGACAACAAACCAAGGCGGATTGGCACACAGGCCATACATGAAATAAAACAAAAGAAATACAAAGACTGGCACGCAGGCCATGCGAGAAGCAAAAGTTAAGGAAGCTACTCGGCCCCACCCTCCTGGCCGGCCGCCTGAAAGGACTGCCCCTCACCTTCGCCGTGCGGAGCCTGACCGGCATCCTCAACCTCAGCGACCTTTGGCTCATCGGCTCTAGTGATGTCAACATGAAGATCGGCCGCTTGAGATGCAATGTAGGCCTCGATCTCCTGAACAGTCTTACCACCCTTCATGAGATCTAGTATCTCGTAACAGGTGGAGACATAATTCAGATTGATCAGCTCCTCAAAAGCGGGTGTCTCCTTAAAGGCCTCCGCCCCTTCGGCAAGACCCCTGGCGTAGATCGAAGCCTCGCAGATGCTAATACACTCGGTCAGGCTTTCAACATGGGCCTTGGTTTCCTTCAAGTAAGCCTCGTGCTCAGCCCGGGTATCCAAGTACTGCTTGTGCGCCTGCTCGGCCGCCTCTGTCATCTCTTCGGCCTTCAACTTCCATATGTCGGCCTGAAGGGTCCGACTGTCCAGGAGCTCCATATCACCCCTCATGGAGGTTATCTCCCCCTCAAGAGACTTGATCAATGAAGGACACAGGTGGTGCTCCTCCTGCAACGCTTTGAGGTCGGCCTCCGCCTTCTTATGCTTCTCAGATAAAGCCAAAAACTCGTTGGAGGCCTTCACATAGGTGCACATGGCACGGCCGACCAGAGCATTTCCAAACTGGATCTGCTCAACCGAATCCATGTCATTGGTCATCATCTCCAGCTTGGGCGTCCAACCCCTGATCGGAATATGACTAGAGACGGCCACCACAGGAGGAACCCGGTTGAGCTTCTCAGCGGTCGGGGTAGCTGCCCGGACGTAGTCGAGGAACCAGTGCGGCTGTCTCCCCTTCATCTGGTCGCACGGTTCCACCCGGTCCTGGTTAACCGGGAGATAATGGCCCTCTAAATCAATTACGGGCTCCTCACTGGCCACACGACCAGTCCGGATAGGAGTCGGGGCGGACACGACAACTTCAGGAGCAGACGAAACCTCAGCCTTGGTCGCGCTGTCCTCAGGCCCGGTCTCCACCCTCTTGCGCTTACCGGACCGCTCCCTCCGCTCGGCGGCCTCAGCTGCCAGCCTCGCCACACGCTGCGCGGGCGTCTCTTTCCACCCGGACGGAGTCTTGGCCTTATGAGATGGAAAAAGAAGACATGTCAAAAAAAAAAAACTACCAGAAGAAGACATTATACTCGGATCGGTCGATCTAAGTCCGGCCGCCCAAAGGTTTTCCTCGGTAACCAAAAGATGAGACTTCCTTTGTTCAAGAGGAAGATCCAAAAGCTGCTCAACCCGGTCGTCGAACTCGAGAGAGGTCTTTGGCGCCGGGATGCGTTTTGCACATGCAACAAATGATGAGCGTTAGACAAAAAAGGAACAGGAATAAGAAATACGACACTCACTCATTTTGGCCGTAAAGTGCTCTGGGACCCGCAGCTCGGCGTCTATCACACCAGGCTCCCACTCATCCAACGAGCTCCTCCACGGTCCCCCTATGAAGAACCACTGTTCCTTCCAACTATGGATGGTCTCAAGCACCCCCACTAATTCCTTATGCATGGCATGCTGGGCCGTCAGGTAAAACCAGCTCGAGCCGGATCTACCAACCGACCTCCATAGAAAGAGGCTGTTGAACTCCTCAAAACTGGGCTCGGGCCAGCCGTGCTGGTTAAAAAGAATGAAAAGGCCCACCACCCGAGCCCAGGAATTCGGATGGATTTGGGGGACAGGAAGGCCCCACTGCCTTAGCCACCGGGAAAAGGCTAACGGAAGCGGAAACCTAAGCCCGGCCAGTAGAGAGCGGTAATACACCGCCGTACAACCGACGGACGGAGTGTGGGGCCTCTCCTCGGGGTTCGAAACAAACATACGCACCCTCGCCGGAATCTTAAATCGCAGCCGCCAGGCCGCCAATTGTTCCTCTGTAACGGTACTCTGAATCGAAGCCGAATCCCACTCCGCCTCCACGAAAGGGGACGACCGAGGGCGAGTCCAAGCCACCACCGGCTCGACTATTTCTTCCGCCTGAGTCTCTCCGACGGCTGTCAACGGCACCACCATCTCCACTTCCCCAGATCCCGGCGACTTCGCGACTTCACCTTCTTCTTCCTCGACGCTCCAGTCAATGGGAACTCCGCCTATCGACAGATCCGCCACACCCGTGCGGTCCGGAGACACGGTCAAATCCGCCTCTGTCTCGCCCCTCATCTCCGACATCTTAAATAAAAAAGAAAAAAAAGGAGGAAAAACAAGCTTACCGGGAAAGTTTTTGTGAAATCGGAAAAGAAAAAATCGCCGAAAAAATTCTCTCTCTGCAACAAGACACAAAAATGGCGAAGGGAACAATGAAGAAGAAGGCACTCTGAATTTATAGGGGGAAAAGGGCAATAAATGCCAGGCGCGTGGAGCGGCGATTCCTATTGAACCGTCGCGAAATTCGAAGGCGCGTGACAACTGTTGGAATATAAAACGCAGCGGAAGCGAGTTGGTGATGGTAATTTAATAAAAGGTTTTATAAACTAACCAACGTAAAAACCGGATCTATTTAGTCTTGTCAACTAATGAACTAAACAGCTTAATAAACAATTAAATAAACATATTTACGCATGGGAGTCGGTAATTTTTACCTTTGACGCGAAGTGGTAGAATAATCCCCTCTTTGGTCGATTTGTCCTTCTTCGTGTTCCTCTCCGATCTTCTTGTATTTCTACCTCAAGATCTTCTAGAGTATATCCCGCCTACGTCCGGATGTCGTGTGGGCAACAATCTACCGGACTACTTGGACTGCAAAGGGATCGGCCGAAACTTTTCACTCAAGAAACTTACGATTTTTGTTCTCTCTATTTTTCTTGAATATTTTGAGTATTTTAGAAAAATATTGTGTTAACCAAATTGTGGAATCCAAGACACAAGTCAAGATCCACAATTAAAACACACACAATAAAAATCGATTTCTTGGGCAATAATGAGGTCTAAAAATCGGCCAACCCTAAGCATGTATTTATAGGTGTTTTGGGATACTCTAGGGACCTTAAGGAGGATATGGTAAGGACTCCCAATAGATATCTTCCTTCCATTATTAGGACTCTTCCTAATATGAAGACTCTATTAATATCAACTTAGTCCACTAATAAGTTAATATTGCACTTCCTACCAAAATCCCAAATTACGAAATTGGGCTCCTTTTAAATTAATTATTTCCCGTGTTTAAGATATTCCATGTCCATTAATTAATTTAAGCTACTGACAGCTTTTAATTAATTAATGTATTATTCATGAGTATACCACTCGACCTTTATTATTATATCGGAAAATTAATTCCACCTGCAGGGTTTGATATAATAATCCTTTCGAGTGCCTCAAGGGACATGATCAACCCGACTGGTCGGGACACGATTTCTAGCTATAATATTAATTATCATATAAATAATAATATTGCCCAAAATATCGAGCATATTGAGTCAATCATTGTGGCTCTCACCCATGATAAATCAAAGCAATAAATATTAAATATATATAATTAAATATTAATTACTAGAATTAAGAAATAATAATTATCCGAGATGTACGTTCTTCTTATAGTCAGTACAGAATAATCTATCTCACCTCGATCCTGTTCAACGTATAACGAATACGCTAATATATGCTAATGGTCAAGACCAACCAATCTCAAGCATATACTACAACCTCTCACATAACGGTCTAATGTTACATAGGTTGTGAACTAAATATTACTATATAAGGAACCGATAATGTGATCTTCTGTGTGACACTACACACCACATTATCTACAATATAAAGTAAATTAGACTGCATTTGCATAACCATAGCGTGAATAAATATGCAAAACATGTGATAAATGAATTAAATATTCTTAGAGATAAAGACCGGGAAATTAGGTAATACAAGCATAAAGTATGCTTTGACGTATACAACCCTAACAATCTCCCACTTATACTCAAAGCATGCTTTTGAAGTATACTATCTAGACTATGTCTATCTATCTCCCACTTATACTCAAAGCAATGCTGCCATACATCTCAACCCCATTCCTTCCACATGCCCTTCAAATGACTTTGAGGGCAACCCTTTCGTGAAAGGATCAGCTAGGTTGTCTTCAGATGCTATCTTGGAGACAATGATCTTCCTTCTCTTCACAAAATCTCGAATGATATGATATTTGCGCTTGATATGTTTGCTTGCTTTGTGGGCTTGTGGTTCCTTCGAATTTGCAACAGCACCGGTATTATCACAATACAGTGTAATACTCCTGGGCAAATTAGGAATCACCCCCAAATCCTTTAGGAAGTACTTGAGCCATACCGCCTCTTTAGCTGCCTCTGAGGCTGCTACATATTCGGCTTCCATGGTAGAGTCCGCTATGCATTTATGCTTCACACTCCTCCAACTGATGGCTCCACCTCCCAAAGTGAAAACATATCCGGAAGTTGATTTCGACTTTTCTTTGTCCGCACTGAAATCTGAGTCAGTGTAACCCAAAGGACAAAGCGTATCTGACTGATATACAAGCATATGCTCCCTAGTCCTTCTCAGGTACTTGAGTATATGCTTGACAGCAATCCAATGTCCCGGTCCTCGGTTCGACTGATATCTCGCCACCATGCCTACAGCTTGACAGATATCAGGCCTAGTGCAAAGCATAGCATACATGAGGCTTCCCACTGCCGAAGCATAAGGGACCAGCTTCATGTCATCTATCTCCTTCTGTGTCTTAGGACACATAGCCTTAGATAGTTGAATTCCATGTCTGTAAGGTAAGAAACCTTTCTTGGAATTCTCCATGCTAAACCGCTTTAGCACCGTATCGATATAGGATGCCTGAGATAAGCACAACATCCTTTTCTTGCGATCTCGAAAGATCTTAATACCAAGGACGTGTCCAGCTTCTCCCAAATCCTTCATATCGAACTGCTCAGATAGCTATACCCTTACGTCTGATAATACCTTCACATTGTTTCCAATTAGAAGTATATCATCTACGTAAAGTACAAGAAACACCAGCACATTTCCATCACACTTTTTGTATACACAAACCTCACTAGGACAATGTTCAAAACCATACGATTGAATGACCTCATCAAATCGCATGTTCCAAGACCTTGATGCTTGCTTAAGACCATAAATGGCTCTCTTAAGCTTGCACACTAAGTGCTCCTGACCTTCAGCAATGAATCCTTCAGGTTGGCGCATAAAGATTTCCTTATCAAGACTCCCGTTCAAGAACGCAGTCTTGACATCCATCTGCCAAATCTCTATATCCAAATGCGCAGCTATAGCTAAGAGAATCCGGATCGATTTAAGCATGGCTACTGGCGAAAAGGTTTCATCGTAGTCGATGCCCTCTTTCTGAGTGTAACCTTTCGCAACAAGCCTTGCTTTGTAGGTTTCAACATTCCCTTTCGATCCTCTCTTACGCTTGTAGACCCACTTACTTCCAATGGGTTTTACCCCATTGGGTAGTTCTACTATCTCCCACACTTGGTTAGAATCCATAGATCCCATTTCGGATTCCATTGTTGTTTTCCAGGATTCAGCATCCTTGTCTTGAACTACCTGTTTGTACGTACATGGATCCGTTTCATCCTGGTCCGGGGAGTGGTCCGAAGATGCTCCCATGCCGATGAAATGTTCGGGTTGACGAACAACCCTCCCACTATGACGAGGCGTGTCCTTAGTTTGCGTATCCACAATAGTGTCAATATGTGGTACACTAGGTGTTTGCACAATTGGTATTGTCGAAATCTCGCCCCTAAGTTCTTCTAGAATGACCTCACTCCTAGGCTTGTGGCTTATCACATAGTCCTCCTCTAAGAACCGGGCATTGGTGCTAACAATGACCTTCTGGTCTTTAGGACTGTAGAATAAGCCACCCTTCGTTCCCTTAGGATATCCTACAAACACTCGTACTTCTGTACAAGATGCCAACTTATCAGCTTCCTTATTTAGCACGTGTGCTGGAGTACCCCAAATCCGAACATGTCCTAGACTGGGCTTGCGCCCATTCCACAGTTCTGGGTGTGTTTTTGGAACTGATTTCGAAGGCACCAAGTTTAGAATGTACGCCGCTGTTTCCAAGGCGTATCCACAAAACGAAATAGGCAAATCAGAATAACTCATCATTGACCTAACCATCTCTAATAAAGTACGATTCTTTCGTTCAGCAACACCATTTTGTTGTGGTGTACTGTGCGCCGTGAGTCAAGTAATCCCCTCATGTGCCAGAAATCCAAAACTCTCCACTAAGGTATTCGCCACCACGATCAGATCGTAGTGACTTGATACTCTGCCCATGACGCTTCTCCGTTTCAGCCTTGAATTCTTTGAACTTATCAAAAGATTCAGACTTACGTCGCATCAAATAGATGTATCCATATCTCGAATAATCATCTATAAACGTGATGAAGTATTCGAAACCACCCTTAGCCTGGATGTTCATTGGACCACATACATCGGTATGAACCAATTCCAACACCTTTTGTGCACGATTTCCTTTGCTTTGAAAAGCCCGTTTAGTCATTTTACCTTCCAGGCAGGATTCGCAGGTTGGAAATGACTCAACTTGGAGCGAATCCAATGGGCCATCGCTCACCAATCTTTGAATCCTTTTAAGGTTAATATGACCCAATCGTAAATGCCACAAATATGTTGGATTTATGCTCGAAAGTTCCTTTCTTATTAGGATTAGTCAAAGAATTAAGCGATTTATAATTATGCAAGGGAGCTGGTGCAGCATTGATGATATAAAGTTCTTCATTATAAGTACTCCCGCAAATATATTCACCATTTCTTTTAATAATTGCATTATCTTCAAAAGAAACTGAATATCCATCACGATGCAATTTAGAAACTGAAATCAAATTCATTCTAAAATCGGGTACTAATAATACATTATTAAGAACTAAAATCCTATCATCAACTTTTAGCTGCACGACTCCCACTGCAATGACCTTTCACTGAATAGTCGCCTACCTTATTGTAATCTCATCCGCACTAAGTACCTTGGTTACTTGGAACCCCGCGAGTCATAACACACATGATCGGTGGAGCCCGAATCCACTATCCACGAAGTGATGGAACAGCAAACAAACATGTTTTGACTACTAGTGCATGAGACGTACCTTTCTTAGGGGCCGCTTTTGAAATGTCCTTTCGCATCATAGCTTGAAGCACTTGCCCTTCGGCTTTTGTTCGCTTCCTACTGAGGAGCTGACCGAGGAGCCTTGCCCTTAGCTTTGAAGGTTGCCACTTGCTTCTGGCCAACCTGCTTTTTCTTCTTTCCCCATTTGGGTTTTGAAGAAGTAGCACCGGTTGCCGCAAGAATTTGATGATAACCTTGTTTGAAGAGACCTTCGGCAGATTGAAGCTCTGTCAGAAGTTCCGCCAATATGTAAGTCCTACGATTCATATTGTAGTTGAGGCGGAACTGCTCAAAGCTTCTTGGTAAACTGCCTAAGATAATATCGACCTGCGACCAAGATCGATAGTGGCTCCCCAAGATGCTCGATTCGTTCAAATGAGACATCATTTTAAGAACGTGATCCCTTACTGGGGTCCCTTCAGACATTTGGATTGTCATCAAAACCCTCATCGCATTTTGCCTAGCCGCCCGGTTCTGATGACCAAACATCTCAGTGAGATTTTTCATCATTTCCGCGGCCGAGCCCATAGTCTGATGCTGATGCTGCAATACATTTGTTAATGAAGCCAAAATGTAACAAATGACCATCTCATCGACTTTTTCAATTTCCTAATTCGCCAACTCATCGGGAGTGGCATCCGGTTACAGTTCCAAAGGACTCTCCTCGCTTAAAACAAATTTATGCCCCTCGGCAGTCAAGACAATATCAAGATTTCTTTTCCAGTCGGCAAAGTTAGTGCCATCAAGTTTGTTTTCTTTGAGAATAACAGGTAGTGGATTGAAAGACATCTGAGAATAAAATTAAAACACCATTCATCACATAATTCGACGCAAAATATATTGAAAAAATCTAAAACAATATATATGCAATCAACCAACACCTTGAAAAACCGCACATGCAAGCCACGATAGTGTGGACGTTTACATATACTTTTCAAGTAGATTTTGACGTCTTTAATTTTACTATCTAGCCAAGACACATTTTGACAAGTAAAATTAATAGTTGGTTCCTCTTGGCCATGTATTTAATTAACATAGACTCCGATGGGGAGCTTATTAATTAATACATCTAAGTGAACACCATAATTTAACAAACCTTAGAATATTATTTAATGATAATAGTCCTACAGATGGAGAGGTCCTATCATAAAAAATAATATTCACCTTTTTGTCATCAAATTTGAAGTTTAAAACCAGTGAGCCAATAATTTAGCACATCCGATGTGGAGGAAGACTCTAATGTCAACGCACATGCTAATTATTTCACAATTTAAACCAATTATGGAGGCCAATTTGATTTTGAAAAATCAATTTTAAAATCACTTAGTTATTTTTGAAAAATTAAGGTTTTTAATTTTCTCGTCCTAACATGCAAGGAAACATATCACGCATACATCCATACATGCCATACATCAAAACAATAAAAACCAACAAATATTAAAATTGGACAATTGTATCTAATTATCATGGCTTTTATTCCTCGTTTTGAATAACGAGAAAATCTTTGGCTCGTTTGCTCCCACTGCTTCAAGCATCTCGCGGAAAAACGAATTGAACGACCCGAACTGGACGACTTGACCTGCTGCCCGCTGCCCGGCTGGCCGATCCGCTGCTGGTGGCCAACTCACGACCGAGCCTGCTGCTGGTGGCCGAGTGTAACACCCCCAGATCGAACCGGGAATATTACACGCCGCAGACCCTCTCCGTGAGGATCCATCAGGCTAGACATCAAAACAACACATTACATTACATACCGACGAATCAAAATAACAAACCAATAGACCGATTTGGTCTTTCGACACTGACTTACAAATAAAAATACATAAACTCATCCAGACTCATACCCACGCAAGGGTAAAATAATTACCACCACAGACAATAAGACAGCGGAAAATACAACACAATGGACTCCGACTAACTGAACCCAAAACTGGCCTTCGTGTGATTAGTATCATTCGTCTTTCATCATCCCTCGTACCGATCCTGTCTTGCTCCCGAAAACCTGCGTGTACCTGGACACAATACATATATCCACCCCCCGATTACTCGGGAGTTAGCAAAACTCCACTGTTTTGCTAGTGCAAGTATAAAGTGCAAATACGAGCCATACACAACACATTCCGAGAATATAACGAAAGACTTCCCGAGATATATATAGTTAAAAATAGTTCAAGTCTTGAAAGCATAAACGAAGCAAGTAAGCATTTTGAAAATATTTCCAAATCTCGGGAGTTTTGAAAACATTAGAAATTGAAAAGTTCTTAATTCCTCGAAAGCCATTTAGGGTCACAGCCCCAAAGTTCATTTTCCAAAATACAAATCCGTTTAACAAAACACGGGGTCCACGACCCAACCATTCCGGTCACAAAACACAGGGTCCACGACCCGGTCATCCACTTCAATTCACTTACAAGGACACATTACACATAACACATTATTCTTATGCCATTCTAGCCAAGCACCAAGACTCGATATATAATGTCTCTTGACCCCGAGCGTAAAGCATTGTGATACTCCGGACATATCACAATTAATCATCAAAACATCAACATCAATATCACAGAAACCACACTTGGTAACCCGTGGCCGTACCCATTAGTATCGGCCCCCAGAGGCCCCGTCGGACCATCCCCAGGTGGGAAACCACTTCCGCAGCCGTACCCATTAGTATCGACCCCCAGAGGTCCCGTCGAACCGTCCCCAGGTGGAAGAACATCAACACACGCACCCAAGTCCACTTCTGTGGCCGTACCCATTAGTATCGGCCCCCAGAGGCCACATGCCATCCCCAGGTGGAAGAGTAACAACTCACATATTTCAAAACCACAACTCTCAAAGGTCAAACACATAAAATATATATAGTCGAGGTACCTTGCTAGAATGGCCATATTATCCAACACGTACTCACGACCCAGAACTATAACAATTCACAAGGAAGCACAAGATTTCAACAGCACCGTGTTGTGCGGCATTTAAACACGCCCCGAAGGCGATCGTCATAGCAGTCGGGAAGTCTACCATGAGAGATATGCTCGGGGCAAACACCCTGAACTCGGCACCCACGGCGATCGCCTTTTGTTGATTGGCAATCGTCTTTTGTTGATTGGCGATCGTCTCGTGCCGTGTATTAATCCAACATCCGTCAAAAGTCATCAAAGCCCAAATCTCGGGCTGGGACCCGCGTGCAGATCTCAAAAGGTGCTGACAGACAAGATCGGTGCCCACAGCCTGCCACCTACTTCACCTACCAACAGGGCCGCAGACCTGCGAAAAGTACTGACAGACAAGACACAGTGCTCACGCCGTCACCTACTTCACCTACCAACAAGATACCGAAAAGGTGGGTGACAATGGCCGAGGGCGCATGCGAGTTCCCGTCGGACCGCATAACCGATCACAAGAATAACCGCGGACTTTAAGGGAAAAGCCCCACGCGACGAGACGATCGGCCGTCTTATTATAATATAAATAACGACGATCGGCTGCGATCGCAGGAGGGCCCCCAGGAACTTGGTCTGCTATAAATAGAAGGTCCATAACACAGAATAAGGACTTCGAAACACACAGCAAACAAGAGAGAGAAAAGAGAAAGACATTCTCACACATAGAACATCCATAGCAAGAATTCAGAGAACTCCACATCTGATTCTTCCGGCATTCTATACGCTTCACAGCTTAGAGAAATAGAATTCTTTACACTCTTTGTGATAGATTCTAACGTTAATATTTGTACTCAACAGTATACTTATTAATAAAATCTCGCGAGAGCATTCAAGCCCGGGATTAACAACCCCGGCAAATCTTGTGTCATTTAAATTCTCACGGACGTGCTCCCGCACTTGTTGGTTACTCGATCATTCCAGCAACACTATCTTCGGATAATATTTTGGGTAACAACAATTGGCGCTAGAAGGAGGGCTTGAACCTTCGCTTTTATTCCGATCGTCTCGTAGAACACTCATTGTTCTCCGGACTCACACTTGAAGAAACACTCACTGTTCTTCAAAAGAAACAAACCTCCAGAAAAAGGACGTCTGCTACAACTTCCAAGAGAGCCACCCTGAGATCCGCCGGAAATATCATTCCGACACGACGTAATCCCACTCGCGATGAAGGCGACCGCGGCGACGCTAGATCCTCACTCCCGCCCCCAAGGGACGGCCCTAGTCTCTCACTCGATCAGTTCCCGACCGCGGAACAGATTGAGGAGGCCATAGCCGTCCTCAGGGAGCGACGGATTGCATGCGACTCGCCCACCATCACTCCGTCAACCATCCGCCGAGCCGGCTTAAGCTCAAGGGGATATATGTTGAGAAATCAACGTAAAACCCAGAGCCGCAGATCAAAGGCTCTCGTTAGGCGGACGACTCCGTCTTCACCGCCAGGAGTGATCCTCGTGGCGACCGGACAGTCGGGGCCCGAGTCGGGAGGCATCGGAGTCCGAATCCTTCACCAGAGTTCGGCATATCCGACTCCCTAAGACAGCCGGTCGACAGCCCCCACTCGCCCGAGAAATGAGTCTCGGGCAGAGAACTCGTCATCCACCATGGGGGCAGGGATCGGTACATGATCGCCGGCTCGCGCTCCGTAGCCAATCGCCGAGCCGTGCCACGGCGATGGCCGCAATGCGGCCACGGCTCGACGAAATGAAGGCGCTACTAGACATCGGGGCGGCGCCAGGAGATCGATCTGGACCAAGTGAACCACTCGCGGTCCAGATCGAGCTCGCCCTGGTTCAACCAACAATCGCTCCCCCACAGACACCTCTATATGAGGGAAGATCGGACCCGGAGACCCACTTGAGCAAATTCCGGATCTACATGACCGGATGCGGAGCATCAGATGCGACGAAGTGTCGGATGTTCCCGCTAACTCTGGGCGACCTCGCCCACAGGTGGTACATCTCACTGCCTCCTCGCTCAATCAATTGCTTCGAGAAGTTGGCGAACGACTTTACGTCATACTTCGCCGCCAAAGTCGCTCGCCCGGAAGGCCCCCACCGCATGATTAAAATCAAGCAGGGGAAGGACGAGCCAGATGCAGATTACATCGACCGGGTGGACGAGATAGTCCTCACCGGTGAGCCCATTAGCGACGAGCTCGCCCTCTATTCAGTCCTGGGGGGATTCTACGGCCACTCACCCATGTTCAGGCATCTCACAAAAGATATCCCCCCGACCTACTCGGTCTTCCGCGTCAGAGCCGCCGATTTCCTGGCCAGGCAGAGGATGCTCTCCCTCCGTTTAGATGAGGAACCCACCGGAGAGGGGAGGATGCCATCCCATGTTCAGAAGAAGGCGGTCGCCAAGCCCAGAAAGGCGGTCGCAAAGCCGCCTGGCGAATTCAAAGCTTTGGGTGATGTTGATGTTCACCTACTCCACAACCTCAACTCCGTCTCCACCCACATCTTCAACGCAATTAAGGGCGGGAGTGGCTTTCCAAACCGAAGCCAATAAGGGACCACGGTCATCTAGACCGTAGCAAATTCTCGTGCCTATCACAAAAGTCCCGCCACAACACCGGCCAATGCCGCGACCTCCTCAGTAACTCGCGACTGCTCAAGAAGGCAAATTAGACAACCTCGTCACCAAGCCGTAACCTCGACCAGAGAGGACCGGAGGGCGCGAGCGCCGTCAATCGAAAGGACGCCTCCCAATACGGTCGCGCCAGATCGAACACGAGCGAGCATTCCGATGAATCGATTCCTCCGATCAACCCCGGCGGTCGGATTAATATGCTCCAAGCAGGAGGTGGGAACCTCGGGGCCTTTCCTGGTTTCCACCGTCAAATAGAAGCGGAAGGCCGAACTAAGGGCATTCGCGAGTCCATATTGTGGTGCCCCGAGCCGACCATCGCTAGAGACACGCTCATCACCTTCTCCAATAAAGACAGGAGGGGGTACAATGCCCCAAAGAGGATGCATTGGTGATCTCCGCTGTATCCTTGGGAAGGCGGTCGACCGCGTCTTTGGTTGACAACGGGAGCTTCGCAATATCATATTCAAAACTCTGGATCAGCTCGAAACTCCGACCAAATTCATCAAGCCATTCGGCACCGTGCTCCAAGGATTCGGCGACAAAGACCGCCCAAGCCTATGGGAGGATCAAGCTCTCCGTCGAGCTGATATGCATTTACAATCCCAAGGTTAGGATTACTAGGAACCTATCTTTTGTAATCATAGATAGACCCAGCATCTATAATGGGTTCTTAGGTCGTCCATTCTTAGAAACCTTTGAGGCGGTCGCTTCGTCCTTCTTTTATTGTATCAAATTCCCCACTGCCGATGGGACGGTCGGTACTGTAAAGGGGGACCAGCTAATGGCAAAAAGATGTTTAAATTACTCCTATGTCGTTACTATTTTCAATACTTCCCCCGATATTTGTAACGTTGAAACGATCGACGATCGACCCATGGAGATCGACGAACCAAACACATCGTACCAACCCAACTCAGAGGACGCCATCTCGGATCAGTTAACGGACGACATCGAGCCAAGGATCGGTTTCGAGCCAAGTCTCGACGTCGATCCAAGGATCGAGTCTGGAAACCGTTCCAAGCAAGAAGCGACCGTCCCCATCGAAGAGTTGGAGAGTATAGCCATAGATCCAGCTCGTCCAGAAAGGGAAGTACAGATCGGCGCAAGCATCGACCTCGCACTGAAAGGAGATCTGGTCAATTTGCTACGTAAGAACATCGGAGTCTTCGCCTGGTCGCATCAAGATATGGTTGGCATAAGTCCCGAGCACGCTTTCCACTATCTAAAGATTGACCCGGCGATGAAGCCTGTTCATCAAAAACGTAGGAAATTCGGCCCCGAAAAATACGCGGCGCTCGACATAGAGGTCCAAAAGTTGCTCGACAACAAGTTAATCGGGGTAGCTACGGACG
This sequence comes from Orobanche coerulescens, assembly GCA_033398695.1. Lineage (NCBI taxonomy): Eukaryota > Viridiplantae > Streptophyta > Magnoliopsida > Lamiales > Orobanchaceae > Orobanche > Orobanche coerulescens. Next base: position 139,819,002 of record CM065809.1, on the reverse strand, counting down.
ACCCACAATGGGTCGCTAACGCGGTACTCGTCAAGAAGACGACTGGTTCCTGGAGGTTATGCATCGACTTCACCGACCTCAACGCGGCTTGTCCAAAAGATCACTTTCCGATGCCTCATATTGATCACTTGGTCGATAGTACTGCAGGCTGCGAAATGATGTCATTTATGGATGCCTTCGCCGGATATCATCAAATCCCAATGGCGGAGAAAGACATAAAACACACATCTTTCCACACGGAGAAAGACATATACTTTTGTGTCCGGATGCCGCTCGGGTTGAAGAATGCGGGGCGACCTACCGGCGTCTGGTCAACGGGATGTTTGCGAATCAGTTCGGCAATACCATGGAGGTCTACATAGTCTAGTTTGTTGTCAATTTCCTCTAGAAGGAAGATCACCTCAACGATCTCGCCGAGACATTCGCCATCCTCGAAAAGTTTAACATGAAGTGAACCCCAAGAAATGCAACTTTGGGGTGGGCTCCGGGAAGTTCTGGGGCACATTGTCAGCCAGAGGGGGATCGAGGCGAATCCCACCAAGATACAGGCGATCCTCGACATACAGGAACCTCGGAACATCAAGCAGGTACAACGCCTCACAGGTTGTCTGGCCGCCCTCAACCGCTTCATATCTCGGCTCGCCGATAAAAGCAAGCCTTTCTTCGCGACCATCAAAAATAAAAAGTTCGCATGGACGAGGGAGAGTCAGATGGCGTTCGCAAAATAAAGGAATATTTATCCAACCCCGAGATCTGGCAAAGCCGATCCCCGGGGAGAAATTATTCCTTTACCTAGCGGCCTCGGAGGTCGCGCTGAGTGCGGTCTTGGTGCGAGCGGAGGGACTAGTCCATCTGCCGATCTACTATGTCAGTCAAGCGCTCCACGACGCTGAAACACGCTACACACCTTTGGAGAAGATCGCCTACGCTCTAGTCATGAGTGTCCGTAAGCTAAGAGCCTATTTTTTCGACCATCAAGTGGAGGTTTTGACAACTCTCCCTCTAAGGCAAGTTCTACATCGACCGGACACCAACGGGCGACTCCTCAAATGGTCACTAGAGCTCGCCCAATACGGCATCACATACGCTCCTCGCACGGCGATCAAGGGCCAAGCTCTGGCGGACTTCGTGGTGGAATTAACATTCCCTCACAGTCCGACCCATGTCGGTCGACACACTGGAAGCTGTATGTTGACGGTTCGGCGACCAACTCGCGATCAGGGGCAGGGATCGTCCTCATTAGCCCCAACGGACAAAGCTTCACAAATGCCGTGCGTTTCGGGTTTCGAGCGACCAACAATGAAGCCGAAAACGAGGCCTTGGTAGGGGGGCTCGACCAAGCTCTCGCACTAGACGTTCGTAGCCTCCATATCTTCATGGACTCCCTCCTGGTGGTGAACCAAGTCAAAGGAGAATATGAGGCACGTGGCGAACAGATGATCAAATACCAAGAGCTGGTCGCCGAGATATGCACGAAATTTGAAGAAGTACAAATCGAACAAGTCCCGAGAGAGCACAACTCTCAGGCCGATGCCCTATCCAAGCTAGCATCGTCGGATGGGGCAGCCGATTTCTCTAATATCCAAATTACAAAGTCAGAAAGGCCGGCAATCGAAAGAAACCTGGTGGCCACAGTTGTCGTTACCAAAGAAAGCTGGATGACTCCGTTCATCACATACTTGAAGGATGGGACGGTCCCTGACGACCGTATCAAAGCTCGCCAACTCCACCTCCGAGCGACCAGATACACCCTACTGGACGATCGTCTTTACAAGCGAGCTTTCAGTCTTCCCCTCCTCAAGTGTATTACACCGGAGGAAGGACACTCGTTTTAGCCGAGATCCACGACGGAATGTGGAAATCACGGCTGGTGGACGAGCTCTCATCCATAAGACAACCAGGCAAGGTTTTTCGCCGTCACTTGAAGGATGCGATCGCCTATGCCAGTCGTGTCATAGATGTCAAGTAATGGGACCAAGTATTAAAATCTCCCCGGCGGCTCACCTCGATGTACGGCCCATGGCCATTCGCTCAATGGGGCATCGACCTTATAGGTCCCTTACCGACGGCTCCGGGAGGTCAGTAAGTTCGCCATCGTCGGGTCGACTATTTCACAAAATGGGCAGAGGCCGAACCGCTAAACAAGATCGGCCAAGAGCAAGTGATCAAGTTTATACGGAGAAACATCATATGCCGGTTCGGTCTACCCAGTGCCATCATCTCCGACAATGGAAAGCGGTTCGACGGCTTAGAAGTCATGCAATTCGTGATAAGTGGGGAATCAAAGGTTGTTCTCGGCTCCCTATCACCCTCGGACGAGCAGGCAGTAGAGCGGTGAACAAAATCCTCAAACACACAATTAAAGCGCGACTCGAATCCGAGGCTAGGACGATGGGCGGCGAGCTCCCAGACGTTTTGTGGTCTTACCGAACAACGACCCGCAATTCAACGGCGAAACCCCATTCGCCCTAGCCTTGAGCAGGCGGTGATCCTCGGAGATCGCCGTCCTCACCCATCGAACCGAACAAGAGATGACGATCGATAATGATGTGGCCCGGCGGATCGACCTCGACATGCTCGAAGAACGCCGGTGACCTCGGAAATGAAGAACACTATCCACAAAAGGAGATCCGAAAAGTTCTTCAATTCAAAGGTCAGGGAAAGGCGGTTTCAAGTGGGCGATCTCGTCCTCAAAAAGATCCAAACCCACACAGGTGTCTTTGGACCAAGTTGGGAAGGCCCCTTCAGAATATCGAAATGGCTAACTAAGGGAGCCTACGAGCTGGAACACCCCGACGGTACTCCGGACCGGTATCCCTGGAACGCTATACATCTGAAGAAATACTATCAATGATAACTTTGTATTCATTTTCAACTACCAAATGTACAAGGAACATAATGAAATATTTTTGTTCTCCATCCCATCTATTCTAGCGATCGCCCCACAAGCATATTACATACCGTAGAGGATCGTCGTTCAAAAATGACAATCCGAGGTAGAATACAATACAGCCATGACACTGGAGGTCGATGGAACCAATAGCTTCGCCCATGCAAGGTTCCTTCGAGCTTAGATCGCCCGCCCTTCGTTTGAATACGAGGCCGGCGTAGCCGAAGGACCCTCCAAAACTAATCAGTGGACACGATCGCCCTCCCTCAATGGTTCATCATCTAACTTGGTGAACCCGGGCAATGCGACGTGCCACTACCCCCGTCTCAACGTACACCGTCGAGGGTCGCCATCTTCATGGCGGGCCGAGGTGGAAGCAGAGCTGACAAGCCGCGGGCGTGGAGTCGAATAAACCGACGACGCCCCGCGCAAGGATTCCCTTAGACCAAGATCGCCCACCTTTCGTTTTAACACAAGGCAGGCGTAGTCTAACGGAGGACCCTCACAAAAAGTGAGTCGCGGGATACACAACATCCCTCGCACACGAAGACACGATAAGGGAGGTCGGTCAATCGAACACCCCAACCATACATGATTCTTCAGAAACGGCGAAATCGAAGATAGCCCGCCGGACAACCTAGCTTTTGTTTCCTTACTTACAATAAGCAAACAAAAACAAGAGGGCAGAGATGGGTCGAGCTAATCCCAAATACGATCGAACAAAAGGAACCACACACGATCGGCCTCACTCAAACACGCGCAGGACGATCGAAGTCGTCCAACAAAAATTACAAGTAAGAATTCCGATTCAAAACATATCAATGCTTTCAACACTCAGACAATCGATCGGATGAACAAAACGTCGAAGGCAATCATACACATACTTGTAAAAGTTGCACGCAAACATTCAAAGGCGATCGTATGAAAAGAAGAACATTTTATTCATAACGCAAGTTTAGTACATCACGGGGCCCGAAGGCATTACAAAAAGAAAAATGAAAAGTACATAGTGCTGGAGGAAAACAAAAATGCCTCTCAAGACTCCGCCTGCTGGTCTTCGCCCTCGGTTTGCGGATTGGCTTCGGCCTCGGGATGAATGAGTTTACCCGTATACCAACTCAAGTCGATCCCGAAGTCGGCCAAGTCAAGGATCGGCAAGGAGAACTCCGGGTGCAAAGGATGCGCGAGGGCGTAAGATTTGAAGCTCTCCATCAAGGGACCGATCTCGATCCCTGCCTCTTTTGCGGCTCGGACAGCGTCAGCATATGCCAAGTAATAGGCAAACTCGCCGGCGAGCGCCACACTTTGGTAGGGATCGGATTCGATCGCCTTCAGTTGGCCCTTTAACTCCGCGGCCGTCTTCTCAGCCTCTGCCAGCTCGGCAACCTTGGCGGCATTCTCACCCTGAGACTTCTCCAGCTCTTTCCTTGCCACGTCCAGCTCACCACTAAGCCGATCAACCATCGCCTTCAGTCCGGCCGTCTCCTCCTGCGACGCCGCGAGTTTCTGGCGAGCTTCGCGCCCCTCGTCACGGGACCGATCGGCAGCCTCCTTGGAGCGGCTCAGCTCCTGCATCAATCGATCCACATCCTGCTTAGCCCTTTTGGCCGTCTCCTCATACTCCTTCTCCATAGCCCGGATCCGGTTGGCATCCTCGATGTTTTTGTTCCGGGCGGCCTCGAGGTCGCGATGGAGATGAGCAGTGGAGGGTCGCCCCTCAAAATCCCTTGCAGCTTGGACGGCCATCGTCTCCGTCTGGAGAGCCAGGGCGACGGTCGCCTGCATGGCGTCTCCAGATCGCCGACGAGCGATCGCATCGAGGTCGGTCGTCCAAGCCTTGGGCAAAGAGGTGATGGCCTGGCGAACGTAAGCAGGGACATCGATAGGCTGTTGCGGAGCCTTGCTCGACAGAAAGTCCAGCACCATCGGAGCAACGTCCGGATCGGCGAGGCGAACCCTGCAGCGCAAACCAAGGAAACCAAAAGAGTTAGCCTAAGACTTACTCAGAACGCCTAGCTCGGAAAGTTCAAAACATTCTCACCTGTTGACCAGCTCTGGATCACGGCCAAAAAAGGGCTTTCCCCGAGGAGTCTCGGCGTCAGCGATCGCCGCCCTTTTCAAGTAGCCGGACGACGACCTGGAGCTGGACGCCGACGGCCTGGGATCAGACCCCTCCGCCATCGGAACAGAAGAAACGGGGGGAGCGGCGATCGGCGGCTCCAGAATAGCTAAATCCGCCTCAGCCGACGGAGGGGACGCCTCCGGCCTCCGCCTCTTGCGGTTGCGCTGGAGTTGTTCCTCACCTTGAGATTCCGGTTCGGCGACCGGCACCGCAACGGGCTTCACCACAGGGGCAGGGCGAGACGACGTCGCGGCAACGCGACCCGTTTTCTTTCCCAGATGAAGACGACCGAGAAAACCGGGATTGGACATGGCGATCTCCTGAGGTAGCTCGGTGATACGGGGAAAATAAATCTCTGCCAAAGAAGAAACTAAAACAAGTTAGACACTTACGTAAACATGGCGACCTCTTGGAGACAATCGCCTCGCAGAAAAGAGTGGATAAAAAGTCATACCAGGTGCCTTCAGGTGGCGAGGGAAGCGAAACAGTCGAGCTCCCAACCGATGAGATTCGTGGCTGACTGATCGAACGTCTGTATAGGAGACCGGCAATGCGCGAATCCGCTCCCAGACGATCGAGAAATCAAAGGGGAGATCGTCTATCGATGGAACAAGGGATCCTGCAAAAAGGGAAATAAATTAGATCAGTCCAAGGAGTATCCAAATAAAGGGAGAAAGGAAACCCTTACTTGGATTCCTCTCGCGAAACTTCGTAGGGATTTCCAACTCCTGCTCCGGTTCGCTCGATGCCGACTTCCATGCACCACCAACCCAAAGACCACTTTTTCAGTCGCCCGAGTCTTGCTCGCACCCCGATAACCACCCTACCACGCGACCTTGGATATGGTACCCAATCGTTCCCTTACGCATGATCGGCTTAAAAGATAATTCATCTCCAGCGAAGGCGGGCGAAACAACTGTGACCGCCAAATAATGTCGGTGTCGATGTCTGCGACAGGCGTTCGGCGTCAAGAGGCGCCAAATTCCGGGCGATCAGCGATACGAAACGGCGAACGGCAAGGAAACCGCAGAGCCGTGGCCAGGGTCATTTCGTTGATGGCGACCATACCCTCGGGAGGCTGGTCGGCACGTTCGTCCTCGGAGGGCACGTGCAATGACACATCAGAGGGGATATGATATTTGGCCCTCCAGCGGGTCATGTCCTTCCAGGTCACCGAACTCTGGATCTGACCAAGAGTCCATTGAGACGGTTCAGCAGCCCGAAACTCCGTCCGCTTCACATGTACGTAGGGATGAGCGGCGGAGTAAGCCTCGAAATCGAACTCCGGACAGGGCCCGGCGATCCCCTCCATCAGTTTAGCAAAAGCCGTATAGACGGGGCCGGAGACGCTATCTTTTTCCCAAGACAAACGCGTCAGTTCATCTTCCTCCACCGGCGACGCATCTCGCTCCTCCGACGCCGCAGAGCCCGCCACTACGGCCTCTTTGAAAAGCTCCTCAAGCTCTGCGAGGCAATCCCGCACGAATAGCCTCTGTGGCCGTTTCCACGGGGATTCCCACGGGAATTTCCTTCCGATGCAGCGGCCGGCGTGAAGTGCTTCCGACCTCGAAGGCTTTAGATCCTCCCGACATATTCTCAAAAAATTAAGGGAGAGAGAAAAATTGGGTTTCTTACCTAAAGAAAGGAAGACGGTCGGCACAACAAGCTACGGAAATTTTTGCAGAGCTTCAGCAGGAAATTTTTGCAGAGCTTCAACAAAAGGCGATCGCCCGGTCGTCTAAAACATTGGCGATCGCCGAAAGTGCCACCTCCCCCCGTGTTTTCAACATCGAGCCGAGCTGGGGGGCAATTGTTGTGCGGCATTTAAACACGCCCCGAAGGCGATCGTCATAGCAGTCGGGAAGTCTACCATGAGAGATATGCTCGGGGCAAACACCCTGAACTCGGCACCCACGGCGATCGCCTTTTGTTGATTGGCGATCGTCTTTTGTTGATTGGCGATCGTCTCGTGCCGTGTATTAATCCAACATCCGTCAAAAGTCATCAAAGCCCAAATCTCGGACTGGGACCCGCGTGCAGATCTCAAAAGTCTCGACAGACAAGATCGGTGCCTGACTGCCACCTACTTCACCTACCAACAGGGCCGCAGACTGCGAAAATCTTGTGACAGACAAGACCTGTGCTCACGATCATCACCTACTTCACCTACCAACGATCTGCCGAAAAGGTGGGTGACGGTGGCGAGGCGCATGCGAGTTCCGTCGGACCGCACAACCGATCACAAGTAACAACCGCGGACTTTAAGGGAAAAGCCCCACGCGATGAGACGATCGGCCGTCTTATTATAATATAAATAACGACGATCGGTGCGATCGCAGGAGGGCCCCCAGGAACTTGGTCTGCTATAAATAGAAGGTCCATAACACGTAATAAGGACTTCGAAACACACAGCAAACAAGAGAGAGAAAAGAGAAAGACATTCTCACACATAGAACATCCATAGCAAGAATTCAGAGAACTCCACATCTGATTCTTCCGGCATTCTATACGCTTCACAGCTTAGAGAAATAGAATTCTTTACACTCTTTGTGATAGATTCTAACGTTAATATTTGTACTCAACAGTATACTTATTAATAAAATCTCGCGAGAGCATTCAAGCCCGGGATTAACAACCCCGGCAAATCTTGTGTCATTTAAATTCTCACGGACGTGCTCCCGCACTTGTTGGTTACTCGATCATTCCAGCAACACTATCTTCGGATAATATTTTGGGTAACAACACACCGAACGACACAACTAATATCACCAAACTCACATGTTCATCATAAACACGTGACTCCAAGCACATAATTTGACAAAAGAATCACACTTTATATTTACCAACGACATAATCACACGCAACGACATCACAAGAAAGTAAGGTGATTCTATACTCGACACTAGCACACATATTCAACTAAGCACATTAATTCCCGACACACACGGGTCACCTTTACAAAAACCATGATGGTAAATATACCGATTCTTTTGAAAAATGGTTATTAATATTTATTTAGCACATATCGACGATTAACAACCATAATATCCAAAAAACACGTAATGTATGGGCAAGATACTTGCCTCGAAAAACCACAACGCAGAGAATCGGCCGAAGTAGGTTGGCACGAACCGACTACGAACTCGCCGACTCCACCGAACGACAATCCGCAACAAAGAACTACGAACGAAAACAATAACAACGAAAATGAATTCCAAAGTACGACCCAAAGTCGCTGAATTCAAAGAACAAATGACGAAAGTTCAAGCGTTTCCCCCAAAACGGCCAAGAACACGATTCGTTCCGTGAAAACCCGAAAACGGAATTCCAAGTTGAAATATGGATATACAATCCATAGAATATGTTTAACAACATCATTTAACCACAATCGATCCATCAAAAATGGATGAAAAACGAGATCGAGAACAAATCCCCCAAAAAGTCAATTTGAAGGAAAACAAGAAATATACTTCGATTCGACGAAGAACAATGGATTAAATGATGTTAAACACAATAATACTACCAAGATTAATCATACCCATCATGAATTAATCAACAATACGGAACGAATCGGACAAAAATGCAAAAAAAAACCCCCATATTCACGAAATTAGGGTTCTAAGGAAGAGTACCTTGATTCGCTGGATAAAAGGATGATAACGAATGATTGATTGATGATATGAACTCAAGAACTTCATGGATTTGTTGTTAAACAACATGGCTCCATGGTAAGATCACCCTCAGCCGCGGAAGAGAAGGAGAAGAAGGAGAAAAATGGCCAAAAACCCGTGTGCAGGACCATAAATAGGTGTGCATGACCCAGGCCAAAAATGGCTCCGGTGGTCGGCGGTGTGCCGCCCGGCCGACGCGTGTGCCGCGGCACTGCATACGGTCGGTTTGGCGAAAAAATGCACGAGTGTGCCGCGGCCTGCCGCGGCATGTGCCGCGGCCCACAGACGGCTGCTCGGCGAAGCCGCGAGCACTACCGGCCAGAGCCGCGAGCACTACCGGACGTAACTCGGCGATCGGCACTGGCCCATTGCCGGCCATGACTCGGCCGGGGCCAACTCCGACGGCCCGAACGACCCCGAAACCCAAACCCGAATACGAATCGATGATACGGTTCTGACGTACTCGCAAAGATGAATCTAAGAGCTAAGAGAACACACACCCGACCACCAAGGCTCGAATTCAACAACGGAAGTAATTACCCAAAACTTTGGGAAATTACGAAAATGGCCCAAAACGTCCGAAAATCACGATACGCGATCGAAACACCAAACCAAAGCTCGCAACATGAATAATAACATTAAATGAACTTACGAGAAACTCAAACAACAGCTTTGACGAGATTCGCAAGAATCGAACTCAAGTGCGGAAAAGTCGCTAAAAAGCTCGGAACTCAACAAAACGATACCGAAACGAACTCGGATGACAAAAAGTGCAGAATTAATCATTCTCGAAATGACGAAACGGTCATGAGCGAGTCGTCAAAACGGACTCCGGCCGAAAAAGAAATTTACCGAAAATCGAAGATTGTGGATATTACATTCTACCTTCCTTAAAAGAAGTTTCGTCCCGAAACTTAGAACAAGTAGGGAGAAGCAATATCCCGCCAGGAAAACTCAACGAGATACGCAAGGAAACGCGTAATTTACGCCCATCGGCGAAACGTTACAAGCAACGCAAAGGAATATACGGCGTGAAAACACGCTCCACGACGACCAACACAACGTCGCCGTTAGGGATATAATAAAACCAACAAGTGACAAGCGTCATCAAATGGATAATACAATCAAGTCAATTATCCAAACAATCACAAAACACAATGGACGAAAATCAATACGATTGACCAACCCAACGGTACATCAATCAAAACGCGAGCCAATCGCTGAACAAATACGAAATTCCACCGCCCAAGGGTTGGAAGATCGAAAACGAGACTAATTTTCCGAACTTGGAAAGGTCACAACGATATATAGATCAATTTGGGACAATATCAGAACTCGCTCGAATGACAAAGGTGAGAAACAACACCAGGTCAGAAGCATCAACGAACACAGTCGAGTCGATACGGTTGGATGAAACAGAAGAGAAAGAAAGAAAAATGTGGGTATTACATCATATCACCTTTAAAAGAGGTTTCGTCCCGAAACCTAAACAACGAGAACGAAGTGCTGGAATAGCAACCTTCCCGACTATACCCTCTTGGCCCACATCCGATCTTCATGGCCATTAGTATCGTGGTCACGACTGTGTCCTCTGCCCAACGGCATACTAAGCGGATCCCCACTCAATACGATTGCACAACTTCGCAAAATATTATACTAAAGTACCAACTCAGCACGACATATCACATAAGGTAACCAATAACAACTCGAAAAGAAAATCCACGAGGTATCCTTTTAAAGGAAATCTTTTGAAAATCCTTGGGTTTGTATGCTATTTAAAATAAACTTTAAAAGTGCTTTTGGTACCTCAGTTTGTTTCATCGAAACTTGTAAACAACATACTTTAACCGTCTCATTTGAAATCATTTGAAGTCATCATGCCTCTACGTATCATCATCGCCGTTAACAACTAACAAGTTAACCATGCAAGATCATCAAATCATTCTTACATACTCTAACATTTCCGAAGCCGAGTTTGAACTTTACATCGAGTGAGATTTTTCATCTTTCACTATATATTTTTGAAAATAAAAATCGCATTGGTTTTTGAAATAAAATATTTTTATGGTGTGAAAGATTTTTGAAAATCATTCACTCGAATTATTTGAAAATGCAACAATACGTTAAAATCATTTTCGAAAATTCTCCCAACACTTCACAAACATCAACGACGGTAATATTTTACAAAATGTTCAAGGTACTTTAAAACATCTCTTTCAAATATCGTCGAGGTTTTATTTGAGAATCCTAGGCCGGCTCGCAAATTTCAAACAATTTCCAAAGTTCATACGAAGCCGCCGGCTAATCGCACTTGCACAAACTTATGAAAGTTTTAGAAAAGCGTGTTCGATCACACTCGCGGCAGACATAATTTATCAATTTGCCGAACTCAATCAATTATCACTTAGCGCAACGAAAAAAAAATCATAACGCACATTCATACAAAACAGTTGTCATTACTTGACAACACACATAGAATACAGTCCCAGGTGATTGACTGCTAAGGTTAGGCCTAATGGCTAAAAGAAATGTAGTTCCCTAGCCTCTGTCTTGACTGACTAACGCGCGCTACAACACAAAATTAGCGTGCGCTACCCAAGCTGCATTAGCGCGCGCTAGCCTTACACTTAGCATGCGTTAACGGTCCTATTTTAGCAACATGATTGCGAACATATATACGACATTACTGGAATCGAAGGTCACAAATAAACAACAATAATATTCGAATCTCAACGCCATTGATTCACATAATTACAACACATCATGAGCAACCATCAAAAGGCAATTGTCATTAAAAACCGAAAAGTTAAAATCAAGGATCACGTCTTGAGTATATTTTGTAGAACTCATTTGAGTTCAAAACTCCTGTTTTGAAAACTTATAATACACAGTGGAAAAGAATTATCAATAATTCTAGTTTTCAGAACTTACAGCCTTGAGGTCAACATACGAAAATCAACTTTTTCCTCCCTTGGAGGACATTTTAAAAAATTTTACGTGACTCTCCCCGAAAGGATTCGAAAACTTAAAATTTCAAGGTTTATACCCTTGTAATAAAAACGGTTTATACAAAGATACATTCAGCAATATCATTCTACATTTTAGCGCAAGACGGGAATCAACAAATATATGTCACTTACTCACGATGCACCTTCAAATACTAACTACATAACACAGAATCACACAGGCTCGTATAGCTCGTGGTACAACCCGTAGTAGGGAGACTTACATCAACAGATCGCACGAAGATGATGGCTGCACCCTGATACTAATCACGGCCGACACTCCAAACGACGCGTCGCGACACGACTCAGTCAGACAAAATCTGACAATACAAGACTCAACAACACATAACTCGACCCGACAGCCTAGGTTTTCTCAACCTAAGCTCTGATACCATAAATGTAACACCCCCAGATCGAACCGGGAATATTACACGCCGCAGACCCTCTCCGTGAGGATCCACCAGGCTAGACACCAAAACAACACATTACATTACATACCGACGAATCAAAATAACGAACCAATAGACCGATTTGGTCTTTCTGTAATATCCGCAATTTTCGATTTTCGGTAAATTTCTTTTTTCGGCCGAAGTCCGTTTTGACGACTCGCTCATGACCGTTTCGTCATTTCGAGAATGATTAATTCTACACTTTTTGTCATCCGAGTTCGTTACGGTGTTGTTTTGTTGAGTTCCGTGCTTTTTAGCGACTTTTCCGCACTTGAGTTCGATTCTTGCGAATCTCGTCCGAAACTGCTGTTTCGAGTTTCCCGCTAGTCCGTTTAACTTTGTTGGACGTGTTGAGATCTTCGGTTTGGTTTTTCGATCACGTATCGTGATTTCCGGGCGTTCTGGGCCATTTTGTAATTTGCCCAAAGTTACGGGTATCCGTATCTGTAATTGTTGTCTCTGTAATATCCGGTACTTTTCTTTCCCTTGTATTTTCATTTTTGGTATATTTCTCGGTCATAGTGACCCTCGTGTACCTTTCAGTGTGTCCTTCTGTCAAGCTGTTGAATCGTATTCTCGTTATTGTGGTGCGGAACCGCCGTTTGGGGTTGCCGTGGATCCATTTCGTGTTATTGGTTCCCAAATATTGATTCCTATCGTTTTATTCTCTTTCCGATCTTTTTTATCATTTTGAAACCTAATAGGGGTGTGGGCGCGGCACAAGATGTGCGTGCCGCGGCACACAAATTCCTTCGATTGTTGGTCGAACAAATCATGCGTGTGCCGCGGCACACCCATCCGTGCAGCGGCACGGTGCCAGTGCCGCGGCACACTCGAGTGTCTTCTGCGACCTAGACCCGATGCGGGTGCCGCGGCCTGCGCAGTCTTGCATGGCACAACGCGAAACACAGGAGTAAATTTTCGGCTGTGCCGCGGCACACCAGTGTGCCGCGGCACACTGGCGGTGTGTGCAAATTCGTCTTTATTAGACGAAATCGGCCGATTTCTTCTCCATTTTCCTTTGAGAGAGGGAGAGAGCTAAGGGGGAGAACTCTCAAGCTTTCTTCATCCGAAGTCGATTTTCACCATTTTTCTTCGGTTGTAAGGCTCGGGCAATCAATCTAACGCGTTTTCTACGGATCTTAGTACTTGAATCTCCAAAGGTATTATTTCTTGAAACCCTCCCTTTTGGATAATTGGGGATTTTGGGTATTTTGTTCGATTCCGCGGTTAATCCAATTTAACTTAAGATTTTGATTGATTGATGATAATTAGGATTTATAGTATCATTTCCCTTGTTAACCCATGGTCGGATCGTATCGATTCGTTATTTTGGTCGAGTTCTTGACCGACGCCTTGAAGGTGTCGGTAAAATGTCATAGAGGGTTTTCTGGCGTTCTACGATTATTCTTCCTCGTATGATCGATGATTTATTGAATTTATGTTGTTAGGGTCGAATTCTTGTGAAGAACTCGAGTCGGAACCCTTCCGTTCGTTGTCTCCTTCGGGGTCCGAGCTTCCCGGTCGAACGGTGTTCTTCGGAACGTTTGGTAGCGGTTATTAAGGCAAGTATCTTATTATACGACTTGTATCTTGTGAATATTAATTATGTATGATATGTATGACGATTTTGCTTGCCTCCGTAAATATGTTCCGTTTGAGTTGGTTGTGTTTTCCGAAATTTGAAGGCTTTGTGATAATAGTGATATATTGGTACCCGTGTTAGGCCTCGTGCCATTTGTGCAGGATTGCGATGTACATATGAGATGGTTGTACACGTGGTTGTTCAATGTACTGTGTACCGAATGTGTGTTATGTTGGTTAAGAGTCGTTGTGATGATCATGATATATGTGTTGTTTTGGTTTACATACTTGATTGAACATTTCAGTGTAATGTGGAATGGCTTGACATTTAATGATTATGAATTGTGTCGTGTCGATGTGTGTGTGTTCCGGTAGGGTCAGCGAGGCCTGCGGAGTTCGGTACATGATGTGTACGAACAAAGTGTGTGATCCGGGTAGGGTCGATGAGGCCTCGGAGTCGGTACATGACGTGTACGGACAAGGTGTGTGATCCGGGTAGGGTCCAGCGAGGCCTGCGGAGTTCGGTACATGATGTGTACGAACGATGTTGTGGCGGGTAGGGTCCGTTGAGGCCTCGGAGTTCGGTACATGATGTGTACGAACAATGTGTGTGGTCGGGTAGGGTCCGTCGAGGCTTAGGAGTTCGGTACATGATGTGTACGAACAATGATCGTGTAGATGATTGTTCGGGTAACATTTTAAATATGGATCTCGGACTCATAATGATATATTATTTAGTATGCTTGAACGAGAATCGGGCTAAGGCCTATTGTTTACGAAAAGGGTTTTGTAAATTGGGACTCGAGATCCAAAAGAATTTCTGCTTTAAAAATCCCCGAGATGATGTGTTCCTTTTCAAATATCTCTTACTTGAGTTCGAAATTCTAAAACTTCTCGGGAACATTTTGATAATTGATTTCCGTATTAAATTCGTGGTTGCAATTTGCTTGTTACATTTCGTATGGTTTGATACTTGCACTAGTAAAACAGTGGAGTTTTACTAACCCCCGAGTATTCGGGGGGTGGATGTCTGTTTTGCGTCCAGGTACATGCAGGTTCAGGGGAGCAGTCACAGGATTGGCACAAGGGGATGACGAGTTGCGATACTAATCAAGAGTTGAGAGTTGGTAGAGTTTATTTGTATTGTTAGAGTTGATTCAGTCTTCCGTTGTATTGTATTTGAACCTGTGTGGGTAATGTTGTTAGTCGATCCTGTAGATAGAGTTGTGAGACATCATCGGTCTGAGTGTGTATTTGTAAGTGACCTTAACAGTCTGTATTATTATATTGTTTGACCACAGTGAATCAAGCATTTGGTTGTTTATGGACGTTTAGCATGGTAGATCCTTGCGGAAAGGGTTTACGGCGTGTAATATTCCCATACGGTTTTGGGGGTGTTACATTTATGGTATCGGAGATTTGGTTGTGGAAACCTAGGCTGTCGGGTCGAGTCGAGTCGTGGTTTGTCGAGTAATGTGTTGTCTTGTCGTTCGAGTCGTCAGGTGACAAGTTGAGTTGTGCGTAGTCACGACGTGTCGGATATGTTGTCGGACGAGATTAGTATCGTGGGCGACCGTCATCTCCGTGCGGCCTGTGGATGTAAGTCTCCCTTCTTTGTGTTGTGCCTCGTGTGACACGAGCTATTTTTATGATTATGAGTCAATTGACGGAATCCTCTTATGGATTTTGATTTCGTGATATGTGATCATTTGACTCCCATTTTTCGTTCATATGAGGAGTAGTGTTCTTTGTCTTGTGCATGTTTGATTTTATTTCTTTTATCCATTGCGTGAGTTCTTTTGTAATGGCTTTCGGTATTTTACCGATCGAGTTTTATTTCGAAAACCAATTCCCTTAACCGAGTTTTTGTCATTATGGCCTCGATCATTTTGGCGAAATTCTTATGAAGTAATTTAGTATTTTGTAAACGGATTTTGTGAATTTTTGAAATATTAACGTCATCGGCCTTTTTGGTAGCTTATAAAGGTTTTTAGCACAGTGGGTTCCGGCGCGGGACCCTCGGCGCTATATTGTCCCGTGTAATTACCTGAAATTTTTGGGCGTGCTAGCCCATTGAATTATTTTTGAAAACCTTGAGTATCTTAGAAAATTGAAATTCGAGACGTACTTTTAAAACGAATTATTTTCTTGCGGTGTTTTCAAGGTGTTTTCTAATGCCGCAATACATTTCAAAAATTTTCCGGTTGAGGACCAAAAATATTTTGAGATATTTTCAAATGCAGTTGTTTAGACCCAAGGGACGAATATTTTTGAAAGTTTTTCACTAAAGGAAAGGTGTTCTCATTTTTGTTCAAACGCAAGATGATTTTCAAAGTCTCGATAATGGTGTTTGTACTACTTTTTTGTAAAATGATACTCAAGATCAACTGTTGTTTCCAAACTGTTTTCAAAAGGTGGTTTTCGTTTTAAAACTTATCATTCCTTTTTGCGGACCGGAAATGCGTGTATGGTTTTTGAACTTTCGTTACGGTGTTAACTTGGTGTGATTGAATTGGTGGCGTGAGCGTCGAGTCATTCGCCACGCATATATTTTGCTAGCCCTTGTGGGAGGTGTGATGACGATCCTTTATGTTGTCATTTCATGGTGGCTTGCGTGTTATCGCACCTGTGTGAGCTGTTAAAGCTTGGGTTTGTACGTTCGTGTGCATATGTGATTGTTTCACAATGTTTGTAATTATGTGCTGGTTATTGTTCGGGCCGTTGAGGTCGCCGAACGATACCGTCGTTGCTGTAGTGTTTGTGTGTATTATTTTATGATGATAATCGTTGTATATGATATGTATTATGATTCCTTGTTGTGCTGAGTTGGCATCTCCGCTATGTTGTTTTGCGACGTTATGCCCCATTGTATTTATCATTTGTATTTTTGGTATGCCGAGTCGAGGCGTTTCAACCGTGATGTGCCGGGGCATGCACGTGTAAATTGTCCTTCTCGTCAGTAACACATTTCAAGTGTGGACTCGAGGGACACCGAATTCAGTTTTGCGATTTGACTACCAAGACTTTCGGAGTTCGCGCTCAAGACCTGATTATCGGAATCGGCTCTAAGAGGCCCATGGGAGATGTTTCGCCGGATGCTTGTTGTGTTGTCACCTTGATTTCGTGTTGTGAGTTTCGGGAACGACACTTCTTTTTTTGAAGAGGTCGAACATAATACCCGTATTATTTTTGCCCCCTGCATTTTCTCTTTCTCAATTCTATCGACTCGCTCGTGTTCGTTGATACTTTCTGAACTTGTTCTGTATTCGGTTTCGTCGTTCGAACGAGCTGTGATCCTATTGTGGGTCGATCTGGTTATCGCTGTGACTTTTTCGAGTTCGGTTCGATTCTTGTGAACCTTGTTCGGAAGTGACATCATCTGGTTTTATTAGTTCTCTTATTCGAAGTGGATTGGATTTTGAACCTCTGTATTTTCGACTCTGTTGACTCGGTTATGTTCGTTGACATTTTCTGAGCTTGTCCTACCCCTTGCTTTTGTTGATCGAACGAGTGTGGTATTGTTTCGGAATAACTCGTTTGTCGTTGTGATTTTTTTCAATTGCTATTCCCTTTCCTGTGGATCTGATGTGGGTGCACATCTTGTTGTTTTCACCGGATCATGTTTTGTCTCGAGTCGAGATGTGAACTTCGGAGTTGTCGGTTGAACCTTATTGTTCTTCGTGATCCGAACATGATTATTCGATTTTTGTTGACTCGATCGTTATGGTTGATCATTGATTGTTCGTTTTTTTTTGTTGATCTCGATTCATGATTGTTGAACATCCAGACTCCTTCGTAATTTCCTTAAGTTCGAGAAATTAGTCTCGTTTCGATCTTCCAACCCTTGGGCGGTGGAATTCCGTATTTGTTCAGCGTTTGGCTCGCGTTTTGATTGATGAACCGTTGGGTTGGTCAATCGTATTGATTTTTGTTCGTTGTGTTTTACGATTGTTCAGATAATCGACTCGATTGTATTATCTGTTTGATGACGCTTGTCACTTGTTGATTTTATTATGTCTATACCGGGGGCGTCGTGTTGGTTGTCGTGGAGCGTGTTTTCACGCCGTATATTCCGTTGCGTTGCTTGTAACGTTTCGCCGTTGGGCATGAGTTACGCACTTCTTGAGTATCTCGTTGAGTTTTTCCAGGCGGGATATTTCTTCTCCCTACTTGTTTTAAGTTTCGGGACGAAACTTCTTTTAAGGAGGGTAGAATGTAATATCCGCAATTTTCGATTTTCGGTAAATTTCTTTTTTCGGCCGAAGTCCGTTTTGACGACTCGCTCATGACCGTTTCGTCATTTCGAGAATGATTAATTCTACACTTTTTGTCATCCGAGTTCGTTACGGTGTTGTTTTGTTGAGTTCCTTGCTTTTTAGCGACTTTTCCGCACTTGAGTTCGATTCTTGCGAATCTCGTCAGCTATTGTTTGAGTTTCCGCTAGTCCGTTTAACTTTGTTGGACGTGTTGAGATCTTCGGTTTGGTTTTCGATCACGTATCGTGATTTCAGGCGTTCAGGCCATTTTGTAATTTGCCCAAAGTTACGGGTATCCGTATCTGTAATTGTTGTCTCTGTAATATCCGGTACTTTTCTTTCCCTTGTATTTTCATTTTTGGTATATTTCTCGGTCATAGTGACCCTCGTGTACCTTTCAGTGTGTCCTTCCTGTCAACTGTTGAACTGTATTCTCGTTATTGTGGTGCGGAACCGCCGTTTCGGGGTTGCCGTGGATCCATTTCGTGTT
The DNA here is from genome assembly GCA_033398695.1 of Orobanche coerulescens. Taxonomy (NCBI): domain Eukaryota; kingdom Viridiplantae; phylum Streptophyta; class Magnoliopsida; order Lamiales; family Orobanchaceae; genus Orobanche; species Orobanche coerulescens. Next base: position 139,800,535 of record CM065809.1, on the reverse strand, counting down.
ATTGGTTCCCAAATATTGATTCCTATCGTTTTATTCTCTTTAGGATCTTTTTATCATTTTGAAACCCAATAGGGGTGTGGGCGCGGCACAAGATGTGCGTGCGCGGCACACAAATTCCTTCGATTGTTAGTCGAACAAATCATGCGTGTGCGCGGCACACCCATCGATGCCGCGGCACGGTGCGAGGCAGTGCCGCGGCACACATCGTGCCGCGGCACACTCGAGTGTCTTCGCGACCTAGACAGATGCGGGTGCGCGGCTGCACGCGTGTCTTGCGGCTGCGTGAAACACAGGAGTAAATTTTCGGCTGTGCCACGGCACACTTGGTGTGCCGCGGCACACGAAGCGGTCAACTGTGCAAATTCGTCTTTATTAGACGAAATCGGCCGATTTCTTCTCCATTTTCACTGCGCGAGAGAGAGAGAGCTAAGGGGGGGAGAACTCTCAAGCTTTCTTCATCCGGGGGGTCGATTTTCACCATTTTTCTTCGGTTGTAAGGCTCGGGCAATCAATCTAACGCGTGTTCTACGGATCTTAGTACTTGAATCTCCAAAGGTATTATTTCTTGAAACCCTCCCTTTTGGATAATTGGGGATTTTGGGTATTTTGTTCGATTCCGCCGGTTAATCCAATTTAACTTAAGATTGTGATGGATTGATGATTATTAGGATGTATTGTATCATTTCCCTTGTTAACCCATGGTCGGATCGTATCGATTCGTTATTTTGGTCGAGTTCTTGACCGACGCCTTGAAGGTGTCCGGTAAAATGTCATAGAGGGGTTTTCGGGCGTTCTACGATTATTCTTCCTCGTATGATCGATGATTTATTGAATTTATGTTGTTAGGGTCGAATTCTTGTGAAGAACTCGAGTCGGAACCCTTCCGTTCGTTGTCTCCTTCGGGGTCCGAGCTTCCCGGTCGAACGGTGTTCTTCGGAACGTTTGGTAGCGGTTATTAAGGCAAGTATCTTATTATACGACTTGTATCTTGTGAATATTAATTACGTATGATATGTATGACGATTTTTCTTGCCTCCGTAAATATGTTCCGTTTGAGTTGGTTGTGTTTTCCGAAATTTGAAGGCTTTGTGATAATAGTGATATATTGGTACCCATGTTAGGCGTCGTGCCATTTGTGCAGGATTGCGATGTACATATAAGATGGTTGTACACGTGGTTGTTCAATGTACTGTGTACCGAATGTGTGTTATGTTGGTTAAGAGTCGTTGTGATGATCATGATATATGTGTTGTTTTGGTTTACATACTTGATTGAACATTTCAGTGTAATGTGGAATGGCTTGACATTTAATGATTATGAATTGTGTCGTGTCGATGTGTGTGTGTTCGGGTAGGGTCGGCGAGGCCTGCGGAGTTCGGTACATGATGTGTACGAACAAAGTGTGTGATCCGGTAGGGTCAGCGAGGCCTCGGAGTCGGTACATGACGTGTACGGACAAGGTGTGTGATCCGGGTAGGGTCAGCGAGGCCTGCGGAGTTCGGTACATGATGTGTACGAACGATGTTGTGGCCGGGTAGGGTCCGTTGAGGCCTCGGAGTTCGGTACATGATGTGTACGAACAATGTGTGTGGTCGGGTAGGGTCCGTTGAGGCCTCGGAGTTCGGTACATGATGTGTACGAACAATGATCGTGTAGTGATTGTTGGGTAACATTTTAAATATGGATCTCGGACTCATAATGATATATGATTTAGTATGCTTGAACTTGAGAATCGGGCTAAGGCCCTATTGTTTACGAAAAGGGTTTTGTAATTTGGGTCTCGAGATCCAAAAGAATTTCTGCTTTAAAAATCCCCGAGATGATGTGTTCCTTTTCAAATATCTCTTACTTGAGTTCTAAATTCTAAAACTTCTCGGGAACATTTTGATAATTGATTTCCGTATTAAATTCGTGGTTGCAATTTGCTTGTTACATTTCGTATGGTTTGATACTTGCACTAGTAAAACAGTAGAGTTTTACTAACCCCCGAGTATTCGGGGGTGGATGTCTGTTTGCGTCCGGTACATGCGAGTTCGGGGAGCGATCACAGGATTGGCACAAGGGGATGACAGTGCGATACTAATCAAGAGTTGAGAGTTGGTAGAGTTTATTTGTATTGTTAGAGTTGATTCGGTCTTAGTTGTATTGTATTTGAACCTGTGTGGGTAATGTTGTTAGTCGATCCTGTTGATAGAGTTGTGTGACCTCATCGGTCTGTGTGTTTATGTGTAAGTGACCTTAGCAGTGCGTATTATTATATTGTTTGACCCTGGCCGGGCAAGCATTTGGTTGTTTATGGACGTTTAGCCTGGTAGATCCTTGCGGAAAGGGTTTACGGCGTGTAATATTCCCATACGGTTTTGGGGGTGTTACATTTTCGACACTGACTTACAAATAAAAATACATAAACTCATCCAGACTCATACCCACGCAAGGGTAAAATAATTACCACCACAGACAATAAGACAGCGGAAAAGAAAATACAATGGACTCCGACTAACTCAACCCAAAACTGGCCTTCGTGTGATTAGCATCATTCGTCTTTCATCATCCCTCATACCGATCCTGTCTTGCTCCCGAAAACCTGCGTGCACCTGGACACAATACAGATATCCACCCCCCGATTACTCGGGGGTTAGCAAAACTCCACTGTTTCTATAGTGCAAGTATAAAGTGCAAATACGGGCCATACACAACACATTCCGAGAATATAACGAAAGACTTCCCGAGATATATATAGTTAAAAATAGTTCAAGTCTTGAAAGCAGAAACGAAGCAAGTAAGCATTTTGAAAATATTTCCAAATCTCGGGAGTTTTGAAAACATTAGAAATTAAAAAGTTCTTAATTCCTCGAAAGCCATTTAGGGTCACAGCCCCAAAGTTCATTTTCCAAAATACAAATCCGTTTAACAAAACACGGGGTCCACGACCCAACCATTCCGGTCACAAAACACAGGGTCCACGACCCGGTCATCCACTCCAATTCACTTACAAGGACACATTACACATAACACATTATTCTTATGCCATTCTAGCCAAGCACCAAGACTCGATATATAATGTCTCTTGACCACGAGCGTAAAGCATTGTGATACTCCGGACATATCACAATTAATCATCAAAACATCAACATCAATATCACAGAAACCACACTTGGTAACCCGTGGCCATACCCATTAGTATCGGCCTCCAGAGGCCCCATCGGACCATCCCCAGGTGGGAAACCACTTCCGCGGCCGTACCCATTAGTATCGACCCCCAGAGGTCCCTTCGAACCGTCCCCAGGTGGAAGAACATCAACACACGCACCCAAGTCCACTTCCGTGGCCGTACCCATTAGTATCGGCCCCCAGAGGCCACATGCCATCCCCAGGTGGAAGAGTAACAACTCACATATTTCAAAACCACAACTCTCAAAGGTCAAACACATAAAATATATATATATAGTCGAGGTACCTTGCTAGAATGGCCATATTATCCAACACGTACTCACGACCCAGAACTATAACAATTCACAAGGAAGCACAAGATTTCAACAGCACTGAACGACACAACTAATATCACCAAACTCACATGTTCATCCATAAACACGTGACTCCAAGCACATAATTTGACAAAAGAATCACACTTTATTTTTACCAACGACATAATCACACGCAACGACATCACAAGAAAGTAAGGTGATTCTATACTCGACACTAGCACACATATTCAACTAAGCACATTAATTCCCGACACACACGGGTCACCTTTACAAAAACCATGATGGTAAATATACCGATTCTTTTAAAAAATGGTTATTAATATTTATTTAGCACATATCGACGATTAACAACCATAATATCCACAAAACACGTAATGTATGGGCAAGATACTTGCCTCGAAAAACCACAACGCGGAGAATCGGCCGAAGTAGGTTGGCACGAACCGACTACGAACTCGCCGACTCCACCGAACGACAATCCGCAACAAAGAACTACGAACGAAAACAATAACAACGAAAATGAATTCCAAAGTACGACCAAAAGTCGCTGAATTCAAAGAACAAATGACGAAAGTTCAAGCGTTTCCCCAAGCGGCGAGAACACGATTCGTTCGTCAAAACCAGCGAATTCCAAGTTGAAATATGGATATACAATCCATAGCCTATGTTTAACAACATCATTTAACCACAATCGATCCATCAAAAACGGATGAAAAACGAGATCGAGAACAAATCCCCCAAAAAGTCAATTTGAAGGAAAACAAGAAATATACTTCGATTCGACGAAGAACAATTGATTAAATGATGTTAAACACAATAATACTACCAAGATTAATCATACCCATCATGAATTAATCAACAATACGGAACGAATCGGACAAAAATGCAAAAACCCCCAAATTAACAAAATTAGGGTTCTAAGGAAGATTACCTTGATTCGCTGGATCAAAGGATGATAACGGATGATTGATTGATGATATGAACTCAAGAACTTCATGGATTTGTTGTTAAACAACATGGATCCATGGTAAGATCACCCTCAGCCGCGGAAGAGAAGGAGAAGAAGGAGAAAAATGGCCAAAAACCCGTGTGCAGGACCATAAATAGGCTGCATAGTGTGCCGCGGCCCAGCGGGAGTGTGCCGCGGCACAGGGCCAAAAATGGCTCCCAGTGGTCGGCAGTGTGCATGGCGGCCGGCGTGTGCGCGGCACCGTCTGATCGGTTTGGCGAAAAAATGCACGAGTGTGCAGCGGCCTGCCGGCATGTGCCGCGCGGCCGCAGTGCGGCTGCTCGGCGGAAGGCTGCCAGCACACTACCGGCGTGACTCGGCCGAGGCTGAGAGCACTACCGGCCGTAACTCGTCCAGTGCCGGCCTGGGCCCAGAACATGAATACGAATCGATGATACGGTTACGACGTACTCGCAAAGACGAATCTAAGAGCTAAGAGAACACACAATTCCGACCACCCGAAGGCTCGGAATTCGACAACGGAAGTAATTACCCAAAACTTTGGGAAATTACGAATCGATGGCCCAAAACGTCCGAAAATCACGATACGCGATCGAAACACCAAACCAAAGCTCGCAACATGAATAATAACATTAAATGAACTTACGAGAAACTTGAAACAACAGTTTCGGACGAGATTCGCAAGAATCGAACTCAAGTGCGGAAAAGTCGCTAAAAAGATCGGAACTCAACAAAACGATTCCGAAACGAACTCGGATGACAAAAAGTGCAGAATTAATCATTCTCGAAATGACGAAACGGTCATGAGCGAGTCGTCAAAATGGACTCCGGTCGAAAAAGAAATTTACCGAAAATCGAAGATTGCGGATATTACACCGAGCCTGCTGCTGGTGGCCGAGTCCCGATCGGCATGCTGCCGGTCTCGGTCGGTTCGTCTGATCGGGACTCCTCTTCGCGCTGGACTTCTTTTTTTTCGTACTTTGAGTGTTCCAACTCGATTACAATTTTATTCAAAATAAAATACATCTAATTTACATCAAATTACAAGAAAAAATAAATCCTATTCTACCCGTGGATTTTCTCACGGGAAAAACTTATACATGCCACAAAACGGGCCAAATTACCAAAAAGCGTAAATAAATAAAAAAACATCACATAGCCATGATAATTGGATCATATTTCCCTGCAAGACAAATTCTAGCAAAATATTCCAAAAAATCATACTATACGAATATTTAATTGCTAGCATATTAATCACCAAATTAATTAAATTGAACAGAACCTAAAGACCGTCTCCGATACCAATTGTTGGAATATAAAACGCAGCGGAAGCGAGTTGGTGATGGTAATTTAATAAAAGGTTTTATAAACTAACCAACGTAAAAACCGGATCTATTTAGGCTTGTCAACTAATTAACTAAACAGATTATTAAACAATTAAATAAACATATTTACGCATGGAGTCGGTAATTTTTACCTTTGACGTGAAGTGGTAGAATAATCCCCTCTTTGGTCGATTTGTCCTTCTTCGTGTTCCTCTCCGATCTTCTTGTATTTCTACCTCAAGATCTTCTAGAGTATATCCCGTCTACGTCCGGATGTCGTGTGGGCAACAATCTACCGGACTACTTGGACTGCAAAGGGATCGGCCGAAACTTTTCTCTCAAGAAACTTACGATTTTTGTTCTCTCTATTTTTCTTGAATATTTTGAGTATTTTAGAAAAATATTGTGTTAATCAAATTGTGGAATCCAAGACACAAGTCAAGATCCACAATTAAAACACACACAATAAAAATCGATTTCTTGGGCAATAATGAGGTCTAAAAATCGGCCAACCTAAGCATGTATTTATAGGTGTTTTGGGCTACTCTAGTGACCTTAAGGAGGATATGGTAAGGACTCCCAATAGATATCTTCCTTCCATTATTAGGACTCTTCCTAATATGAAGACTCTATTAATATCAACTTAGTCCACTAATAAGTTAATATTGCACTTCCTACCAAAATCCCAAATTACGAAATTGGGCTCCTTTTAAATTAATTATTTCCCGTGTTTAAGATATTCCATGTCCATTAATTAATTTAAGCTACTGACAGCTTTTAATTAATTAATGTATTATTCATGAGTATACCACTCGACCTTTATTATTATATCGGAAAATTAATTCCACCTGCAGGGTTTGATATAATAATCCTTTCGAGTGCCTCAAGGGACATGATCAACCCGACTGGTCGGGACACGATTTCTAGCTATAATATTAATTATCATATAAATAATAATATTGCCCAAAAAATCGAGCATATTGAGTCAATCATTGTGGCTCTTACCCATGATAAATCAAAGCAATAAATATTAAATATATATAATTAAATATTAATTACTAGAATTAAGAAATAATAATTATCCGAGATGTACGTTCTTTTTATAGTCAGTACAGAAGAATCTATCTCACCTCGATCCTGTTCAACGCATAACGAATACGCTAATATATGCTAATGGTCAAGACCAACCAATCTCAAGCATATACTACAACCTCTCACATAAAGGTCTAATGTTACATAGGTTGTGAACTAAATATTACTATATAAGGAACCGATAATGTGATCTTCTGTGTCACAATACACACCACATTATCTACAATATAAAGTAAATTAGACTGCATTTGCATAACCTATGTGCTGAGCTATAAATAGGGTTTAAGACCCTAATTAAAGAATTATCTTTTGATCTTGAATCTTTTGGAGCTTAAGCTTGGAGACGGCAGAAGAAGAGGGAAGCAGAAGACTTCAAGGGCAGAGGGCGGAAGCTGAAGAACGGAGGAATCCGAGCTTCATCTGCGTTTGAATTTTATGCTTTCATTTATTTATTCTGTAATTTCAATTATTAGTATGTCAGGCTAAAGCCCTAATCTAGGGTTTTGATGAAACCTTTGTTTTGACGAATTTCTTGAGATTATCCAATTAATTACCTTTTTATTGAGTTGTCCCAATTGTGTTTAATGCTTGCAATTATCTGGCCAATAGTTGTATTGATTTAATCATTCACTTCGAATCGGGAGAGGAGATTTGGTGAGGAACTATTGGTGAGGACCGTTTTATTCTGTGAGATAGGAATATACTCATAGGAACTACATGGCCTTTGGGAGATTTTATGCTTTTCGCTTATTGACGAATTAATTCACCTAGGGATAGAGTGCGCTATTCGCCTTTAGATAAATATATTGACCTCGGGAGAGGCGATAGAATATATTAGCAATCTCCGCCTTCAATAAATTGGGAAAATTATTTATTACGGATAATCGAGAGTAAATTCGGATAAACGGAGGTGGATTCAGAACCCTAGACTTATTCATCATTTGATTTCTTTTATTCAAGCTATCGTTTTCTACTAGTATTTTAGTAATTCCTTTAGTATTTAATTGCACAAACCCAAATTCGATTGTTCAAATAAAATTGGAATACGAAAAAATCGGTAGTTAGAGATTCAGTCCTCGTGGGAACGATACTCTACTTATCACTTTATTACTTGTAAACGATAACGTGCACTTGCGTGTAAGGAATATCGCAACACCTGCTCCCGAAGAAGCAGTTGATAAAAATAAATCCTACTCTGGAGAAGTAGTTGATCGATTATCCAAATCCTGCTCTCGAAGAAGCAGTTGATAAAAATAAATCCTACTCTGGAGAAGTTGTAACACCCCCAAATCCTATTGGGTTATTACAGTGCCGTGGACCCCACGCCAGGAGATCCACCAGGCGAACATGACTAAAATATATTAAATTAAACAACAAGGAGAAATCATAGTCCCTACCATGATATCCGACACAATATTCCGATAAGGAATTTCAACGACAACGATGGGCCTACATGGCCAAAAATAAAATACAACAACATCCACGAGCAACTGCTCGGGTAATACATAATGACAATGACTGACAGACTGAAGAACACTCCAACTGACTGACCAACATGAACAACTCGGACTAGTATTGCTCGAATGCCTCGTTGCCATCATCATGCCCCTGTGTCTCAACTCTCTCCTCGCAAGCACCTAAAACATGAAAACATGTTCCGCCCCACGGGGTCAGTCATCCAGATAATGAATATCAAATATATTTATAACATGATATGCATCCAAGGGCAGAATGAAACGGTACAATGATAATAATAATACGAGATGCTCACAAACCAATGTAAGAACCGCGCATTCGTGAAAGACTATGCCCACGGTATACTATTAATACCTGTTCGACATGTTAGAACGTAAATGCCCAACGACGAATCATAATTATAGAGTACCACAATGAATTACACGACATGAACCAATCCAGAACTGAATTAATTATGAATCACAATGCCCGAAGGCTCCAATGAAATTACCAGGACAATAATAAAGGCTTGAAAGCCACTCGGCCCGAATTGTCAAATATCACAATCACATGAAGTCAAAGCGACCCGCGTTGTTATTGATTAAGGCGGCCACGATCGAAGCCTTATCACCATTAGGGCGAAGCCACGGCGAAGCCATATCACAATTAGGGCGAAGCCACGCGGCCGAAGCCGTATCACGGTTAGGGCGAAGCCATGCGCGAATCCATATCACGATTAGGGCGAAGCCACGGCACGGCCGTATCACAATTAGGGCGAAGCCACGGCGAAGCCGTATCACAATTAGGGCGGCCATAGCCGCGAAGCCGTATCACAATTAGGGGCGAAGCCACGGCACGAAACCGTATCACAATTAGGGCGAAGCTACGGCGCGGCCGTATCACAATTAGGGCCGAAGCCACGCACGAAGCCGTATCACAATTAGGGCCGAAGCCACGGCACGAAGCCGTATCACAATTAGGGCCGAAGCTACGGCACGAAGCCGTATCACAATTAGGGCCGAAGCCACGGCACGAAGCCGTATCACAATTAGGGCCGAAGCCACGGCACGAAGCCGTATCACAATTAGGGCCGAAGCCACGGCACGAAGCCGTATCACAATTTTGATAATGTGCTACAAGAGTCGGCCAACACGATAATGATGACTCACGGATGGGAATTGTACTCGACAGTCCCAATTCAATACCTCGATTACCTTAGAGTGGTCAATCGATAACAACGACATAACGGATGGGAACTATCCTCGACAGCCCCAATTCAATACCTCGATTGCCTTAGAATGGCTAACTGATAACAATGATGCAGCGGATGATTCAATACCTCGATTGCCTTAAAACGGTCAATCGATAACAATGATACAATGAATGATTGAACACTTCGATTTGCCTGAGAATGGCCAACCGATAACAATGACATGATGAATGATTGAACACCTCGATTGCCTTAGAACGGCCAATCGATAACAATGATACGAAGGATCTCTCGGCACCTTTAATCGGTTACCGACAAAGAAGAGAAATGAATACGTCAACGCCTTTAATCGGCCAAAACAACATCAAGGACAAAACTCAAACATTAATAGCAATGATTACAACGACGTCTTAAATCGACATTAATATCAACAACAACGATCGATAAATCGATACCGGGAACCGGTGATCGATAATAACATTAACAACGAGTATCACAATGCCTTGAACCGGCCATTAACGAACAATAAAAACATTTGGCATAATTGACGAAAGATATCGTATCAAACGATCTCTTAATATCAATGAATTCATGAAGAGACTAAGTCTTGGAATGATACAACACATTCATACACATATATGATAACATTAATCTCATTGACTAGTACAAGTATAAAACTTGCCTCAACCGAAGGCGATGAAATCCATCCACGAACAACGAACGGCGTCCTTCGATAAATATAAGTGCTCGAACAACCTTGAATTAAATACAATTCATTCAATAACACAATATCGAACGAAAACAACACAACGATCGAAGGAAACTCTTTGAGACATTTAATCGAACACTAAATGTTCAAAGTTCCTCAAGAACGTAAGAATCATCAATCGGGATGAACGAATCGAAGATATGGATATACAATCTATAGAACATGATTAGTAATGTTTACAAACATCAACTGATTCATCAAATTCGGACGGAAAATGAAATCAAATCCAAAACTCCCAAAAATCAAATTTTAGGAGATTTCAAGAAATTACCTTGATTAGGATGAAGAATCCACAAACATGTTGTTAATCCACACCACAACTTGAAGAAGATGAAATTATTTGAGTTTGATGGTGCTAAATCGCCCAAAATATCGCCCACAAATCGCCCAAGGAGGAGAGGAAGAAGGAAAGTGATGAAATGAGGATGATTCCACAAGAAAACGCTGATATAGGCAAAACTGTACTGTGTGCCGCGGCACAGGATGAGTGTGCCGTGGCCCATGGCCAAAAACTGCCCAGCACACTGCCTTTGTACCGCGGCCCGGCCAGAAGGGGCCGCGGCCCGCGGTACAGCCCGCTCCAGCACAAAAAGGCACATGGTGCAGCCTTAGCAATTTCGACCATAACTCCTTCGTCCGGACTCCGATTGACTCACCGTTTGAATCATTGGAAAACTAACTTGATTCTCTATAATATTGAAAAGATTCAGAATTTTTGGAGTTTCCAAGAATTAATGGTGATTTTACAAAGTCGAACTCATACGTGGAAAAGTCGCTTAAGAACACGGAATTCAACAAAACGATACCGAGACGAACTCGGATGACAAAAAGTGTAGAATTAGTCATTCTCGGAATGAGGAAACGGTCATAATAGAGTTGCTAAGATAGAATTACACCAGAAAAAAAAATTATTGGAAATCGAAATCGCGGATATTACATACTACCCCCCTTAAAAGAAGCTTCGTCCCGAAACTTAAAACAAGTTGGGAGAAGCAATATCCCGCCAGGAAAACTCAATGAGATACACCAGAACTGAAAGCTCGCTTCTCATCGGCATCAGATGCCCATACAAACACTGATTCACCTCCAAAGAAGAACAGCAATGCACATATAGTCCTCGGAACCATATCTATTGCACGCCCAAGTCCCCATGACTTGACGTCGAAATCACAATAAACAATCACCCAGATTATCACGAAATCTCAGTACAACACCAAAAGGAATGCATCAAATGTTCTCAAAATCTCAAGATTCTCAAATACGATCATTATAAAATAGATCAACAATAAATGATCCACAACCACGATACATTATTACGGATTGAGTTATACAGTCATCCGAAAGACAAGGATACATTTCAAATATACCCAACATCGATATCCTCCAAATCATCGATCTCCTCGATCCCAACGATTCAACGAAGACTCAAATCTGAACTCACCGCTTAATATGACCCCGAAAGGTTACCAAAAACGAGAGTGACTATGATGAATGATAAATGAGTAGAAATCCGACAAGGATCAAGAATGACTCACCGAGGTGAACTAATAACGCAATGAGTGATAACTCAAATGAAATAATTGGAACCATTGTTCCCCGTGAAGTGAATGATTAGTTTGATAATTATAAGTCTCAACGTGATTGATATATGATGAATGAATTATATGAATGAATGAACAACAAATGAAATGAATGATTGTACTATTACCGAGCAAGAATTAACTTGTTCAAAACCAGTGATGAATGTCCTTACCACTGGCTCTCGAAGCTTGGTAGGACCCCTTGTATGATGCACGGGTTGTAGTAAGATCGCATTATGATTACGTTACGGAATGATGATAATGAGCATACATACTTTAACATAATGAATGCATTAATAATGCGGTAAAATGATCGTCCACATGACGCCGGAATATGATAAGATCGCATGAAAGATCAAATGAGGTAACATGATTACCTGATGAAATTCCTGAAATGATTACCTTGAACAAGTTAACAAGGTTGAAAATCCGATACACAAGATCGACAACTGAACCGTGAGTTGGGCTGGATGATTAATGAATTAACTGAGCAATGAGATTAACTGAGTGATGAATGAATTAACTGAGCAATGAGATTGAATCAGTGATGAATGAATTAACTGAGCAATGAGATTGACTGAGTGATGAATGAATTAACTGAACAATGAGATTGACTGAGTGATGGATGAATTAACTGAACAATGAGGTTGACTGAGCGATGAATGAATTAACTGAACAATGATATTGACTGAGTGGTGAATGAATTAACTGAACAATGAATTAACTGAGTGATGAATGAATTAACTGAACAATGAGATTGACTGAGTGATGAATGAATTAACTAAACAATGAGATTGACTGAGTGGTGAATGAATTAACTGAGCAATGAGATTGAATCAGTGATGAATGAATTAACTGAGTGATGACTGAGTGATGATTGAATTAACTGAGTGATGAATGATATTGACTGAGTGATGAATGAATTAACTGAGTGATGAATGAATTAACTAAGTGATGAATGAATTAACTGAGTGATGATTGAATTAACTAAGTGATGAATGATATTAACTGAGTGATAAATGAATTTTCTGAGTAATGATATTGACTGAGTGATGAATGAATTAACTGAGTGATGAATGAATTAACTGAGTGATGAGATCAAAATGATGATTGGGGATTATTAACTGATGAATGAGTTGATCCTTAACGCTTACACGAGTCACACTTGCTTCAAACCAATTAGTCATGAATCAATCATAACACTAATATCACATATAGGTTTCAACAAAGCATGAATAATTAATGACATGATGAATGTATGAACATAAAGAGAATCGAGTCCTTACACAGGTCATACGAAGCTTCGAGGTCTCACGATACAAGTCTCAACTGACGACGACTCGATGAATGAATGACTCGTGCAGTCGTACTAATATTACGACTCACAAAATCTGACTGTCCAGATTGTCATAACCTGACAGTCCCACTACTACCGCATCGGTAGAGCCACATAACTCACATATCAGGGTATCTCACAACCCAAAGCTCTGATACCATCTTCTGTAACACCCCCAAATCCTATTGGGTTATTACAGTGTCGTGGGCCCCACGCCAGGAGATCCACCAGGCGAACATGACTAAAATACATTAAATTAAACAACAAGGGGAAATCATAGTCCCTACCATGATATCCGACACAATATTCCGATAAGGAATTTCAACGACAACGATGGGCCTACATGGCCAAAAATAAAATATAACAACATCCACGAACATCTGCTCGGGTAATACATAATGACAATGACTAACAGACTGAAGAACACTCCAACTGACTGACCAACATGAACAACTCGGACTAGTATCACTCGAATGCCTCGTTGCCATCATCATGCCCCTGTGTCTCAACTCTCTCCTCGCAAGCACCTAAAACATGAAAACATGTTTCGCCCCCACGGGGTCAGTCATCCAGATAATGAATATCAAATACATGTATAACATGATATGCATCCAAAGGCAGAATGAAATGGTACAATGATAATAATAATAATACGAGATGCTCACAAACCAATGTAAGAACCGAGCATTCGTGAAATACTATGCCCACGGCATACTATTAATACCTGTTCGATAGGTTAGAACGTAAATGCCCAACGGCGAATCATAATTATAGAGTACCACAATGAATTACACGACATGAACCAAACCAGAACTGAATTAATTATGAATCACAATGCCCGAAGGCTACAATGAAATTACCAGGACAATAATAAAGGCTTGAAAGCCACTCAGCCGAAGCTTTCAAATATCACAATCACATGAAGCCAAAACAGCCCGCAGCTGTTATTGATTAGGGCCGAAGCCACGGCACGAAGACGTATCACCATTAGGGCCGAAGCCACGGCACGAAGCCGTATCACAATTAGGGCCGAAGCCACGACACGAAGCCGTATCACAGTTAGGGCCGAAGCCACGGCACGAATCCGTATCACAGTTAGGGCCGAAGCCACGGCACGAAGCCGTATCACAATTAGGGCCGAAGCCACGGCACGAAGCCGTATCACAATTAGGGACGAAGCCACGGCACGAAGCCGTATAACAATTAGGGCCGAAGCCACGGCACGAAGTCGTATCACAAGCCGAAGCTACGGCACGAAGCCATATCACAATTAGGGCCGAAGCCACGGCACGAAGCCATATCACAATTAGGGCCGAAGCCACGGCACGAAGCCGTATCACAATTTTGATAGTGTGCTACCTTAAGTCGGCCAACACGATAATGATGACTCACGGATGGGAATTGTACTCGACAGTCCCAATTTAATACCTCGATTACCTTAGAGTGGTCAATCGATAACAACGACACAACGGATGGGAACTATCCTCGACAGCCCCAATTCAATACCTCGATTGCCTTAGAATGTCCAACCGATAACAATGATGCAGCGGATGATTCAATACCTCGATTGCCTTAAAACGGTCAATCGATAACAATGATACAATGAATGATTGAACACTTCGATTTGCCTGAGAATGGCCAACCGATAACAATGACATGATGAATGATTGAACACATCGATTGCCTTAGAACGGCCAATCGATAACAATGATACGAAGGATCTCTCGGCACCTTTAATCGGTTACCGACAACGAAGAAGAGAAATGAATACGTCAACGCCTTTAATCGGCCAAAACAACATCAACGACAAAACTCAAACATTAATAGCAATGATTACAACGACGTCTTAAATCGACATTAATATCAACAACAACGATCGATAAATCGATACCGCGAACCGGTGATCGATAATAACATTAACAACGAGTATCACAATGCCTTGAACCGGCCATTAACGAACAATAAAAACATTTGGCATAATTGCCGAAAGGTATCGTATCAAACGATCTATTAATATCAATGAATTCATGAAGAGACTAAGTCTCGGAATGATACAACACATTCATACACATATATGATAACATTAATCTCATTGACTAGTACAAGTATAAAACTTGCCTCAACCGAAGGCGATGAAATACATCCACGAACAACGAACGGCGTCCTCCGATAAATATAAGCGCTCGAACAACCTCGAATGAAATACAATTCATTCAATAACACAATATCGAACGAAAACAACACAACGATCGAAGGAAACTCTTTGAGACATTTAATCGAACACTAAATGTTCAAAGTTCCTCAAGAACTTAAGAGTCATCAATCGGGTTGAACGAATCGAAGATATGGATATACAATCCATAGAACATGATTAATAATGTTTACAAACATCAACCGATTCATCAAATTCGGACGGAAAATGAAATCAAAGCCAAAACTCCCAAAAATCAAATTTTAGGAGATTTCAAGAAATTACCTTGATTAGGATGAAGAATCCACAAACATGTTGTTAATCCACACCACAACTTGAAGAAGATAAAATTATTTGAGTTTGATGATGCTAAATCGCCCAAAATATCGCCCACAAATCGCCCAAGGAGGAGAGGAAGAAGGAAAGTGATGAAATGAGGATGATTCCACAAGAAAACGCTGATATAGGCAAAACTGTACTGTGTGCCGCAGCACAGAATGAGTGTTCCGCGGCCCACGGGCAAAAACTTCCCAGCACACTGCCTTTGTGCCGCGGCCCAGCCAGAAGGGGCCGCAGCCCGTGGTACAACCCGCTCCAGCACAAAAAGGCATATGGTGCAGCCTTAGCTATTTAGACCATAACTCCTTCGTACGGACTCCGATTGACTCACCGTTTGAACCATTGGAAAGCTAACTTGATTCTATATAATATTGAAAAGATTCAGAATTTTTGGAGTTTCCAAGAATTAATGGTGATTTTACAAAGTCGAACTCATACGTGGAAAAGTCGCTTAAGAACACGGAATTCAACAGAACGACACCGAGACGAACTTGGATGACAAAAAGGGTAGAATTAATCATTCTCGTAATGAGGAAACGGTCACAATAGAGTTGCTAAGATAGAATTACACCAGAAAAAAAAATATTGGAAATTGAAATCGCGGATATTACAGAAGTAGTTGATCGATTATCCAAATCCTGCTCTCGAATAAGCAGTTGATAAAAATAAATCCTACTCTGAAGAAGTAGTTGATGAATGATTCAAATCATGCTCTCAAAGAAGAAGCAGTTGATGGAAATAATATCCGATCTCCATAATTATTAAATACGAATGGAGAAAATTGAGCAAGTGATACCATAAGCTATCACCGATTAATTAAAGAAAATCCCATGCAAACTGCATGATGGGATCATTTGACAAGTGATATGAAAAACTATCACTGGAAAATAATTACTCAATAAATCCCATGTTGATTATATCACATGGTGGGATCATTGAAATCATATTGATTGACAACATTCATGGGAAAACATATATCACATATTCGTGAAAATAATGTATTTGCATAAAAGCACTGACGGGGATTTGCTTTCCCCCACCAACTAGCTAATCAGACGCAAGCCCCTCCTCAGGCGAAGCAGCTTGACTGCTGCACCCTAGATGGCGAAAGTCCAGTAGCCGAAAGCATCACTAGCTTACGCTCTGACCCGAGTAGCATGGGACACGTGGAATCCTGTGTGAATCAGCAAGTGTAGCTAACAAGTGCAGTTAGCGCTTGGAGTGATGATCTTATTTTTGCTCTGGAAGAAACACACAGTAGTCGAAGTGAAAATATCAAAACTAGCTGAAAGGCATTAAACACTCGACAATATGAAACGCGAAAAAGAAAATACATATGAAACCCATAAAAAGAAAAGGGGTGCGTCTCGAGAGTATAAAACTCCGTAACTCTACCACCCCATAGCATAAGGAATTATAATGAAAGATCTAAATGATTTAAACTTCTTTTCCATTTGGCGTCAATAGTCTGTGGCTGATGAGCTTTGACTTCCAAATTCTTAACTGAAATATATGCCTGAAACTTTATAAGTAGATCAGCAACAGTGTCAGCACATATTATTATATCTCGTGATAGCTGAGATATAAACTTGTGATCTACTCCTTGATCCAGAAAGGCAAGCAAATCGCTGAAGAAATTATTAATATTCAACAAACCTATAGGTTTGGTATGAAAGTCCCGCTCAGCCCATGATGTGATGTTGAATATCTTATTGAGTGTACCATAGCCACCTGGAAGAACAATAAAAGCATCACTATTATTCACCACATACATCAAACTATCATGCACGGACTGTGTTTGAAGCATCAACCCAGTTGAACCCCCTAT
This sequence comes from Orobanche coerulescens, assembly GCA_033398695.1. Classification (NCBI taxonomy): domain Eukaryota; kingdom Viridiplantae; phylum Streptophyta; class Magnoliopsida; order Lamiales; family Orobanchaceae; genus Orobanche; species Orobanche coerulescens. The sequence goes on along the minus strand of CM065809.1, from coordinate 139,782,955 downwards.
ACTACTGGTTCTAATTGTGGGATAGTGTAAGGCACTTGTTACTCTTATTCTCCCATTTTGTGCAGCCTCTAAAAGATAACCCAAAAATCTATAATTACTCCCACCATACAATATATCGATTTTGTGTTTTCCTAATTCTTTTACGAATTGATATGCCATATCTATATGCTGGATATGACCTATCAGTTTGGATCCACCTAAAATACATATAGTTTTAAATGGATGAGATCTATATGAGGATTCTGAGAACTCCATCTTTCTACACTAGACTTTCAAAATACTTTTATGAGAGATACATTTTCTGATTTGTGGATCCCAACTTTAAAGAACAAACTTCTTACTAAACGACAAATGACTTCACTATTTTCATTGAAAAATGAGCGGCAGATAAGTCATTATTTTTGACAAAATTGCAAAAGAAAACGAAAGATATGATATTATATTTTTCAATGAAAATAACGTTATCGATTGGCAGCATGAGAAATTTAAATATCCATCAACTTGCATTATTTTTCTATTACCTTATACCAACTTTGATAGAACGGACTTACAAACTGGATCTTTTGAGATTAATTTTTCATGACTATAACGTTCCCGGTCATCCTTAAATTGTATCCACAAAGCCATTAGTTCACGATGAACGTATCCACTCGGATGTGCATTAAGAATTTGTTGAATATCATGATCCATAGATTCCTTACTCAATCCATCCTTGATAAATGCTATTTTATCTTCTCGATGTTTGGATACAAACCCCACAGATTTGCATCGTGTGTCACATATCCACCGAGCACATTTATAGCACCCACCTAATCTTTTGGCTCTCCGTTTCTTTGCAAAACTGCTCTTACCTGTACCAGGCATGTAATTAAATGAATTTGAAAATTCGCCAGATAGTCGAACTTGTGCTTCGATCAACCATCGAATATCTTCTGGGATGCCATTTCTCATTAGCACCCTTAATCTTTCGAGTCGAGCTCGATAAATTCTTTTTATGATATTCACTCGAAGAGAGGGATAATATTTACGAAGATTCAAAAGCATTGAATCCATTATGATATTCAAACCCTCGGTGTGGGTGATTGTGAATACAATGATAATCTATTTATAGATTGAAATTACGCGTATGAGATTTAACTCCGCGTCCTGAAGCGTATGAACTACGGCTCTCTATATTTGAATAATGAACATAATATGACATGTGGGAGCAACGACTCCATGTTGATAATGATGTGCAAAATGGCACCGAAATATGATGTGATGTGCCGATAAAATATCTATATGGTGATATAGACACATCGTCTTCAAATATTTGTTCTCGATTAATATCACTACTAGCCAATATTGGGAATGAATCCCTAATAAATTTGGAATATATTAAGGGGGAGTATGGGCCCACTTCCTCTACATGTGAACTACTAGATATTATGGATCCACTAGATAGTCACATGTTTATATGACTCATAATCAGAAATTTACGAGATTATTTGCTCACGGTTTGAGCATATATTCCATATCAAATTGAGCTAGTAATATATCCCAAATAAACTTGAATAGATCCCAGAAAGGATCAAGATATGCGCATACAAGTGGGATATCAATTGGCATACTATTTGAAGTCCTCCAACCAATATCGAGAACATAATATATAAACTCCCATGACTGAAGATGAATACTGAGATACTGACATATGTGTTTGGTGCTCAAGAAATCTCTTAGCATGAGGGGGAGTATTGATAGTTGGAAATATATGAAATGCATCACACTATATCCTCACAGTTAAAATATTAACTTGAAGTTCAAAGATGCATGACAGATTATTAATCTTTGGTACCAACTACAACTGCTTTGATAAATACATAATAATTCCCCGAATATGAATCAAAGCAAATGATAAAAGGAGGCATATAGTATATAGACATAACCACAATGTGTAATCCCAATGGGTGATTGATAATGAGATATCTCGGCAAGTTATGTTGCCTTGGGGAAGTAAAAGTGTCGACACAATATAGCGCTATGAAGGAAATGAGGATATCAATGATTGGAAAGAGGATATCGATAAATGATATGAGGATATCCATGACTGTGAAATATGAATATTGGAAATAAGGATATTAAAATCCATGATTTGTGAAAATGAGGATATTGAAATCCATTGAAATATATGCCCTTATATTAAAATGAAATATATGGGCTTACTGAAAGTGACTCGTAAGGAGATTTTGAACATATTATCAGTGCGTGCAGTCACTCAAAATAAAACGTTGTGAATGAAAATTATATGCTGTACTATTTTCCTTGACTGAAGTTTTATCCACTGGGTTTTCCCAGTAAGGTTTTTAACGAGGCAGCCTAATCACAACAAATATGGAATCTCCAAAAGAAATTTGGAATATATTGCAATGAATATGAGTCCGATATTACAAATTGCACTGAAAATGATACTCGTACTAATCCCTAGAGGATCAATGAAATGTTTGGGGCATATTTATATAAAATACACGTTGCACTCTTTTTCCCTTGACTGAGGTTTTGTCTCATTGGGTTTTCCTAGCAAGGTTTTTAACGAGGCAACTGGAATGGCGTATTAGTATGAATAATGTCTCTTTTTCCTTCATTAGGATTTTTCCCATTGGGTTTTTCCTAATAAGGTTTTAACGAGGCATATTCATGGCATAATGAGGAACACTACAAAGATCAAGATTATTCCTCAAATATTGGAAACGGAAGGAGTAGTTGTACTCTTTTCCCTTCGATCAAGTTTTTCCCACTGGGTTTTCTTGACAAGGTTTTAATGAGGCAACACGTGGATACTCCAACAACGAATGATATATATGACATATTCACTCAGTTTTTGTCCCACGAGGTTTTACTGAGACGGCACGAGAATATTCATACAAGACCTATCGAGATAAGGGGGAGTAAATTTACGAGATCACCGATTGCTGAAGTTTTATCCCACAGAGATTTCCTACCAACATTATGATGCAACATGATACAAACAGTTTGAAAGTTTTCTCCCATTGGGTTTTTCTTCAAACTAGTTCAGCAGATATTTATGTAAATAGTCATTCAAGTGGGAGTGTTATAATATACCTTGAAAATGACATTTCAATTACCCTTTTGTTTTTATATAGTGTGAATGACTATTATGCCCCTGATGTAATTATATAATTACGATTGTGCCATCTGAAGTTTTCCTATAAATAGGACTTCAGTTATTAATGAAAATCACATCTGAGAATCAATCTCTAATTTCTCTCTCTAATTTCTCTCTCTATAATATTTCGATTTTACAACATCTCTATTGTTTTTATTATCACATTATTATGAAGATATTTTACGATTCATCGTTGGTTTTTTATATCGTTGCCTGATTCCATGGGAACGATAATGCTTTTGTATATCTTTTTATTTAAGCAACTATTGTATATGTGACTCCTGCTTTTATTTTACTATCATATATTATGGTTAAAATACTATTACTGTATCTTTTTTATTGAAAAATAATGCTTTTAATGTTAAATTAATATATAACTTATATATATTATAAGTTATAATAAAACATGTGTATTATCCAGTTAGATAGAACAATAACACGTGATTCACCATTAAAATCTTGAACATAAATAACTCGACATGCAATTTATAAATCTATAATGAAAATATTCCAAATTCAACATTGCAAAATCTCCTTAACTATGGTGCAGTAGTCAATTAAAGATAAGTTTCAATTAAAATATATATATATATATATATATATATATATATATATAGAGAGAGAGAGAGAGAGAGAGAGTGAGTCAGGTTCAAACGAGAATGCTAACTATTTAAGAGAATACGAGAATGATCGTCCATGTATAAAATCATATATGATTTTACAGTGACGGAAAAAATCATATATGACTTTATACTGGCCAAAAAAATCAAATATAAACGTATAAAATCATATATGATTTTATACTGATGTACACACTCACGTAATCATATATGATTTTATACATGAGCGATCATTCTCGTATTCTCTTAAATAGTTAGCATTCTCGTTTGAACATGACTCTATATATATATATAGGATGGGGTTATTCTAAAAAGTCTCTTATAATAAAAAGTGTAGGAAGGATTGTGGGAGTGACATGTGTCATCTTGCCACATCATCATGCCACATCATATGACATGTGACATCCACCCCACCCCCTACCCCACCCCCACCCCGAAAAAAAAAATTCCCACCCAAAAAAAAATTGGGGGGGCCTAAAAAAATATTTTTCCCGCCAAAAATTTATAAGTGTGATTCAACATTTCTTTGGTGCATCACACTTATAAGTTACTGCATCATAGTTAATAGTTAAGTGCATCAAGTATGATGCAGTAACTTATAACCTTAATGTACTAAATCATAATTGTGATGCAGTAACTTTATAACTGTGATGCAGTAATAATTTTTTAAAATTTTGCCCCCCAAATTTTTTTTTTTGGCGGAAAAAAATTTTTTCGGGGGTTGGAGTGGTGGTGGTGGGTGACACATGTCATATGATGTGGAATGGGGATGACACATGTCACTCCCACAATCCTTCCTACACTTTCTATTATAAGATACTTTTTATTTTAACTCATACCTATATATATATATATATATATATATATATATATATATATATATATGTTCCGGGAATTATTATTCCCGTGCTGTGTCTTACCTAATACTGTTGTAGATACATAGATGGAAGGTTCTAGATCCTTCTAGAGGTAGTAGGATCCTATTAGATGTCTTACCTTATCCAGGAATCCTATGTATGGAAGGACTCTCATTGTAATGCCTATATTCTATCAGTGATATGAATACAATTGATTTGCTATCTTTTACTTTCTCCTGAAATACGTTATCAGCACGTGCTCTACAAATAAAGCAAAAGAAAAAAAAACGTCCGAAAAAAAAATCTGAGAATTCCAAAAAAAAAAAAAAAATCGGATTTTTTTCCTGCAAACCCTAATTCCGAACAGTCTGCCGCCAACCATCAGCCCTACCTCCACCCGTGATGCAGCCCAGCCCCTGGCGTCGGGTCCGCCGCATCCAGCAACCCTCCACTGGCTGAAACCCTAATCGCGAATCAATTCGGACGCCTACCACCACGACACCGCGCGACACCAACCCCAAGTCGGACCTCCGACCCACGCTGGCCTTCTTCCCCGATTCGCACATACAACCGACCTTCCTCTTCATCACACCACCATCGCAGCAAATCAAGGCCAAACGAGGGTCGATCCACAACCCGCCACCAACTCCGATCTGCTTCATACTAGCTGCAATAGTCGACCAGCTTCGTTCGCTGATTCACGCCCTGCCTGTCCAACTCCGGTCGGCGCCTAGTAAACTGATCCCAAGCATTACAGAGGGGTTATCTCACATCAACGACTTGTATTTTCATCGCAAGGAACAACCCTCCGCCGCAGCTGACACCTGCTGTCACCATACTCCTCCTTCCGATGCCGCCGTAATTTCGGGTTTACAAGGCTTCCCCTTTATAATCCCTGAAAAAACGAGCCGAAGGCTAAGGAATAGAAACTGAAACTGCGAAAGAGAAGAAGTTTTATGCTGGAAAACATATCAAAAATAGAGGAAGAAAGGATCCACAACTTGATCGAAATAAAAAAAATATGAAAGGAAGAGCCCGTAAGAGCACGACTCTTACAAGAAAAAAAAGGAGCAGAAAATCGAAAAAAAAATCGAGAGACGAGAATTTTCGCGCATAAATTTTCTGCACAGCGCAATCGTACTAAAAACATGTTTACCGATTCTTTAACCGTCGGATCAGTGTGAAATTTTGACAGCAACTTCTCAACACAAATATTTGTATATTCAACGGTGAAGATCGGATTCTGACTAATATTGATTACTGAATCTGCCGCCGCACAGAAGAAGATTTTTACGAGTAAATTTGGAGATCCGACCTCATCCAATACCGAGCTGCTGCATCGCCGCGCTCAAGTCCATTTTCGGCCGAATTATCGAGCCCATTAGCCCTATCCGGATGTTTCTTAAATCTCCATCTTTTCCTAATTAATGATTCATTTGTTCATTGATTTGTATACTTATAAATCTTAGCATGTTTATGTTTTACGTGAATATAGGAAAATATGTTGCTCATGATGATGTGCAAAATATAGATAGAAGCCATATTTATTATACCGTTCAAGGATCAAAGTAAATATGGAACCGAGTACCATGAAAATATTGCTCATATGGAGAGAAGCTCCCGTTCAAAGATCAAAGCAAATATGGAACCAAGTACCCGTAAGATTTTATTAAAGTTCCCGTTTTTTAATTTCTCTCTTTTGGATTTTTTTTTTGGGAATTGGGGAATTGAGTTCTTTATCTCCCACGCTACTTTGCGGTGGATGAGACTATGAGAGGTGGTATCACTCTCGTATGTCGAAGTAAACTGTGTGACGGTCCTGGGGGAGTCACGGATAATTATTGAAAGTCGATATTTGTGGTTGTTGCATACACCACGTTTTGGGTGTGATTTGATGTCACCGTTTTGTCGATTTTAAACCAACAATTGGAAAAAATGAACATTATCGGTAACGGTAAAGTTATGACTTGTTCATGATTAGTCACGAATTTGTGGCGTACAAATGGGATAAACATCGATTGCGACGGATATGTCGTGGTTAAAATCGATTTGTGACAGATTTGTCACGTTGAATTGAGCGACCACCATGTTAGTCTTGACCCAATCCCATACTTGGAAAACTCCATCTTTCATCCTATTAAAATAAAATATTGCATGTGGGTATAGTCATGCACCGTCTCCTTGCAATATGATATATGAAAGAATGTACGAGTAATTCTCATGAATTTCAACATGTAAAACAATGGCATATTGCGTTAAGTACATGAATTCGTTGACCTCGATTATAGTCGTATGACTATAGGTCCGAATACTTTTCCGAGTATTTGTAAAGGTATGTGCCTTATACATTTGACTGTGTTTAGTCGATCTTATTGGATGGCCAAAAAAAGTTAGTTATGGTATATTCATTATGTCTCATGGTTCAAAATGCTTAATTATGATGCACCGCGTTGTATCTATATAACATGGCTATTATGACGTATACTTGCAAATTGAGAATTAAAATTCTTGGTTGATTTGATGCACTTTGGTGGATTTTGTCTACACTTTGATCATGACTAGGCGCATCCTCCTTGGTATTTGTTTATGCTTTGAAAGTTCAAACGGAATCAGTGGTTTTTAAATAGCCTTAGCTATACCGACATTCCTACTTTCTCTGCAAGTCTACCAAGTTGGAGTTACCGAAAGGATCATCAGTCGAGATAAGAAATCGAACACCCTGCTGCATTTAAACGCACCTATGGCTATCATTACCATGTTTTTGCATCAACACTTATGCCATTGGATATGGTCTCAACCTTGTTTTCTCACTAAACTTGGGAAATACTAAAGCAGCCAATTAAAACATGCACTGTGATCTGAGTTTAATGATCCGTGTGGTGCACAATATATGGATAGAAAGATACGGAAGTCTAGTTTCCAGAACATCTGACCGTTCATCCATAGACTTCCTAACAAGGGAGTTACCGCTGTTTTAGTGAACAAAGGTCAAGCTGCGCGGAATTTTATTTCCAGCGATTGTGCTAACTTTTGTCCCAACCAACTTGGTTCCCATCTTAAATTTGCAAGTGGTCTTATGACACATATTTTTCAACCTCTTTTTGGCCGAATTTGCCATAGATGATGCAGTTTTTGGTATGCGTTGTACGCTAAACTATCATCTTTCAAATGTTGAAAAATAGTTTCCTTGGGGAAGCCCAAAATATGCACCCTTATAAGAAGGTCGAGCGTGTGCATGGTAGTGTTACACCATGGTTGTGTCGTAATTTTGCCCCTTAGACATATAACCTTTCCATGTTATGCACTCAATATGATAGATTATTTTGATCTTATCTGGTATAAAATCTCTATGTTGTTAGAGTGTTCGCTATGCTCATATTTGTAAAATTTTGCAAGCGAAATTGAGTGCGTATTAAGCTATTTTCAAGGAACAGGAAATTTTTGGATTTCGGTTTATAAATTCATTGTGACTATGATGACTAGGTCATCACAATCAATGAGTGGAATAATGCTCAAGTTGTTGAATGTCGAATGGCGTTTTCTAGTCACATATGTTCCGTAACAATTGAACCATGTTATGACTCGATGATATATATGCCAAAGTGTATCACTCATAGCATCTCATTGTGATTTCTGAGAAATAAAATCTTATGCATCACTTGTATTGGATATGTGAAAAGGAAAAATATTCATGAGTCAATATGGTCCGGCTTGCATCGGTTTTTGTAACCAGAAGATGTATTAGGACATTGACACATTTAGGCTTAAATAGTCCACAGTTTGGACAGTTTGATGATCCATATACCACAGTATTGTCATGGACATCATTTTCTTTGAACAAAGAAACTAGTTGGATCAAAGACACCAATGTACGTTGGTGGAGTCATGAGCAGGGCTCATGACCGATGATGATATTTATGTCATCCGCGTCTTATTTTCATAAACATGTGTGACGCCAAAGACCCCCCAATGATCCTTCTTCGCCATGTTCATTAATTTAAGCCTATTCTTCGGTACGAATAGGAGATGACACCCTCCTATGCTAAAGAGGATAATGTAGCGACTCGCATAAGCATGGTGCTGAGTCCTCCCTTTTCACCGAGTCCTTATACATACATGATCATAAGTATTAGCCTGGGTGGCTTATGATGCTATGATGGTGTTCACAAATGGTCGTACTCAAGTGATAACATTTATATGTTATGTTGTTCCTTTGACAATGATTGATAAGTTGATGAAAGCTGAGTTATGGTTGTCCAACTTGCGGACCAGTCATTGTAAAGGTCGGTTCACACACTTTTTAGACCAAGTCTTAAAGTGAAAATTTAACAAGTACTTCATAACATCCAAGGCTACCTTATCACAAATTTTGATGCCATTTGGAGACTTAGAAGGAGGTGAACCACTTAAATGAAGTTTTCACATACCACCAGCCATCCGAACGACCAGTTCGATGTCATTTCGACCGGTTTTTGACCACAAGGTTGATGATTTTGAAATCCTAAACACCCGCTTATACATCCTCATGAAATTTTGAGGTGTTTGGGTCTGGTGAAGGGAGTGAACTCTTCAAGAAAGCACTAGAGGTTCGATAAGACCAACGGCCTATCATCGGTTCAATCGTTTCTTCATGTTCGATCCCGGTGGTGCATGGTGGCGGTTTTGTTGGATTCTCAAGACTACGGTTATGTAGCATCGGTCAACATGTCATATTCACCTATACCTATCATCATTCAAATGCTTAGTTACAAGTGTAACCATATGCATTTTGTTAACTGGATTGTGTTAACAATGAAAACCTTTATCGTCCACATGTTCATGTGCCAAAGTGCATCACCACAACGCATTATGACGGGTTATAAATGATGAATATGACATGCACTTTCACTCATAGTCCGCTTAAAATATACCTTGGCAGACGATCTCGTAAGTCACTTTGATGAGCCAGTCTTCCCGTCGTTAGGGGGAGATGCGAACGATCATGTTCGAGTAGAACGACTTGGAATTGTCGTAGTTTGTCCCTACTGTGCCTCACCAAGTTCCCTAAGTGACGAGATTAAATACATGATGCAAACATGTCTGCAAGGATTGTGTCCGGTCATGGACGTTCGTCACCTATAAATGGTGATATGGTAACACCACAAATTGTGGTAGATGGTGTTACTAGGCCGTGGATCTCATAGAGTATTGGGATGCCACTTGGTTCGATAAATACTCTCGCTAAGAATGTATGCAAGTTTGGTACATGAAACTTGATCATCTGATCAAATGAACTCATCTGTCTCATGTGATTCTGGATTATAGTCATTATTGGGGGATGCCTCAATGAATGCCAATCCATAAAGAGTACTCTATGAATAAAGTCGGTTCATGAGGACATGGAATGTGAGTTTAATCGAACCATACTTCGTTGAAAATCTACAACGTTGTAGCCTTGGCCTAAAATAGAAACATATGCGACTCCAGTATAAACAAAGTGATAGCCCTTTGTTGAAGTGGTGCCGACACTCCAAAGATAAGATCTATCCGTATACTTTGTTAAAGCGAGTGAGTGAAGGAGTTAAACTCCCCTCATGGCGCGAGGTTTCTCATGAACGCACTGGAATCGACTATGATGACACAAAACTTAGTTGTGCTATCGTAATGGATGTTATAGCATCCACTATCTTTTCAGTTAGATAGTTTCCCAAAAACTGACGTGCAGCTTGTGGTTAAATCTTATCTTAGTGGGGAACTAAGTTAAGTGATAAAAAGGATCTTGTGGTGTATCAGACTCAAATCAAGTGGCTCCTGACCACGGAGCGCGTCGGGAATGCATACTAAGTATATACTTGATTTGGAAGAGATATGAAGCTTTTGCATGTAAAACTAAGGGTTTATAGTGATGTACTCTTGTGAGACTAAGAGATTCCGCTAAATCCAAAGTTAAGAATGAAAGGATCTTGGGGACACTTGATGATGCGTATTCAATAATCGGTTTAAGGTAATCTAAGGGATGGTTTTCCTAAGAGACGATAAAGTGATGCCTATATGATTCCCAATGACTAGTCGATGTCATAATAAGACTTGGCTCACTTAAGTGATGATGCAGTCTTAAGAGAAAAGTACGGTATTATGTACTCATGTTTGACTCGATGTACTCATTCGTAATAATCTGGTAAAGCCACTGTGATGATGGCCTAGGATGCGCTCACGCAATGTCTGTGAATGACAAGAAGCTTGAAGCTCGCTCTATCTTGATAAAAGGACACTTGAAAACTGATACCCGAATCTACCCAGAATGTGTTGGTCTATCTCCAATATGACCTACAGGGCAGCTCACTTGTTGGAAAATGGTGAAATTGGTACCATTGGAAAGGTTTGTGTCTACTTTCCAAAGAAACCAACCATTTGATCACATCCATCATGTTGAGTGACATATGACTATTGTTGCAAAGTAGGACATGATATGTCCGGTAATTTGCTAAGTCAACTTCGATAGAGCTTTGTGATCTGCTCAGGTCGATCTAGGTTACGTACTGTATGTGAATGAAAAGCTATGGGTGTCTAGTTTTCATAAGTTCTTACAGTTTCATTGATACCGATTGAATCGAAGAAGTTATGACTGATTTAGTGCATGGAGATCAAGACTTTGGAAAACCTGATAAGTCTTTAGCGACTCTGCACTTTAGATATCTCATGCTCTTTTTGTCCGTAGACCATGGTTTGTTTTTTCCCATTGGGTTTTCACTTGGTAAGGTTTTTAACGAGGCGACCTATGAGAACATCCATACAATGATGCGTTGTACTTCTGTTTAATTTAGACCAAGAGGTATTTTCCCACTGGGTTTTTTCTTGGTATAGTTGTGAGGGCAACTTGGCATCTGACTCATATGATTTGAGGTACTCATCAAGGGGAGTCATTATGTATACATCAGGGGGAGTATACATGACATCTTATGTTGGTGCGTTGCAATCTTTTCCTCATCAAGCCTTTATTTTTCCCATGGGGTTTTGTTTTGGCTTGGAATAGGTTTTTACGGAGGCAACATCTTCTGTACCATTGTTATATTAGTGCTCGACACAGGGGAAGTGTTCCGGGAATTATTATTCCCGTGATGTGTCTTACCTAATACTGTTGTAGATACATAGATGGAAGGTTCTAGATCCTTCTAGAGGTAGTAGGATCCTATTAGATGTCTTACCTTATCTAGGAATCCTATGTATGGAAGGACTCTCATTGTAATGCCTATATAAAGTCCCCTCTATCAGTGTTATGAATACAATTGATTTGCTGTCTTTTACTTTCTCCTGAAACAATATATATATATATATATATATATATATAGAGAGAGAGAGAGAGAGAGAGAGAGAGGGATTTAGGATCAAATGAAAATAGTTCTTATCCTGCGAATTGCGAATATGCATGAGGAGTAATACTACACACACACACAAAAATGCACATAAAAATGCACACTCCTGTTTTGTAGGGGTTGTACCGAGTGCTTTATAGATAGTAGTGGCGTTAAATAATATTATAATAAAAAATTTATAAAGCACCCAGTACAACCCCTACAAAGCAGGGGTGTGCATTTTTGTGTGTGTGTAGTATTACTCTATGCATGAGAGATCAAATGAGAATGACTTGTTGGGTATGAAATAAACATAAATCTGAACTATTGATTTTTATATGATCTACGTTAGATTATGTATAAAAATATACATCTTCATGCTATAATATGTCAAGCATTAAGGTTACAATGATGGTAAATCAAAATTGAAGAATTTCCTCATCCCAAATCCCAAGAAATTTAGTTTAATAATTTAGTCAACAAGACTAAAATCTATGGATCGTACAAGGCTTTTAGGAGAGCATTTTATAAGAAAGTTGATATGGGATTTTTGAGAAGTTATTATAAAAAGTCACATAAAAGCCTTGGATATGAAGACCCGAAAAATGAAGAGTTTGTTGACGTAATGTTCCTTTAAAATACTGCAGCGGCAAATAAGCTATAAATAGGCCAACACAACATCATATGGGTCCTCATGTGATTACTATCGATCATCTTTCATCATCCTTCGTGCCAAACCTATGTTATGCTCCTGAAAACCTGAATACAATACAGACATCCACCCCCCGATTACTCAGGGTTGGCAAAAATTCCACTATTTTGCTAGTGCAAGTACAAAATGCAAATACGAGTCATACAATTCATATTCCAAGAATAATAATAATCAAGAATACTCAAAGATTCAAACATATCGAAAAATACTTCTCGAGGCAAGAGTTTGAGTAAAACTTTCTAAATTCGAAAGATCACAATTCAAGGGAACAATTTATAAAATGTTTTTAAATCAAAGCCATCGGGAGTTTTAATGGAAAACCATTTAGGATTAACGAATCCTTCTCTTTTCAAAGAAACCGAAAGGGGTTACAGCCCAAGATTTACTCTCTCAAATAAAAACCAACAACAATTCACAGGGTTCATATCCCAAGTCACGTATCCTCGACGGGGATAAAACCAACAAAACATAACCACCCAAGATACGAAATCTCGGTAACACATCCAAGGTACCCGACCTAGAAAAACACATCCAGAATCATATACATAACACTGTTATCACATACCACGTCATCTCACGGTTGGATCAATCACTTGTTGTCTCCTGACCACATGATCGCAAGCCATGTGTCACCGTAGGTATTCTTAGGCGCTCACGGTTGGATCAATCACTTGTTGCATCCAGACCACATGATCACAAGCCATGTGTCACCGTAGTTTTTCTTAGGCTCTCACGGTTGGATCAATCACTTGTTGCATCCTGAGCACATGATCACAAGCCATGTGTCACCGTAGACCTCGCCCATGTCCACACATTCACACACATAACATAGTACACCAAGGATATCCAAACAATTCACCCATAGGCAACAAACACTTAACACGATGCAAACGTCAAACCACAACACCGAAACAAGGTAATATATGTACACATACATTATCAAACGCAGCATCAACACCAAACATATCCATAGAATTCACTTAATTATTTACGAAACACACCAATCACAAAATACACACGGGTTTTGAAAGGGGGCCTTTAACGAGGTTAAATCGAATCTTTTAAAAGTTCATTTCAAACAACCAAACAACACACTTAGACGATCACCGGTCATTATATCCACAAAACAAGAAATATATGAACAAGGTACTTGCCTCAAGTAATGATAACCGCGGAGAATTGGCCGATGTGAGGCGCCACGAACCGACTACGAACCCGCCGAATTCACCGAACGACAACCCGCGACAATAAACTACGAATGAAAATAACAGCAAAGAAAATGAATTCCATAGCATGACCCAAAACCGCTGAATTAAAGGATCAAACGACGAAAGTTCAATGGTGTCCCCCAAAACGGTCAAGAACACGAATCGACCCGACAATAACATGAAAACTGAATTTCATACCATGGGTTAAGATCAACAAGACTAGGTAACAACAATAGAACCAACAATATCGTATTAAAATCATGAAATCAAGACAAACCCCCAATTTTATCAAAACTAGGGTTCTGAGAATTATACCTTGATTCGGAGGAAAAATGATGATTTGATGTTGTTAATCCACACCAAGACCTTGATGATAATGTTGTAAGATGAAAAATTGATGAATTCCCGTGAAGAATCACCCTGGAATCGCCTCAAGGCTCTGCCCGTCGCGTGAGGAAAGAAAAGGTCGAAGTCTGACCAAAACAGAAAAGGCTTATGTACTTGTACAGACCCTAGTTACAGCCGTAACATTATGACATTACGGCCGTAACATACGACCATTACGGCCGTAACTCACGGCACTTACGGCCGTAACAAGCGGCCATTACAGTCGTAACATTATGCAAGTTACGGCCGTAACGTGCCTTCTGGCAGCAGAAAAAATCCATTATGCTCTCTGGTCAGTCCCGAACGACCTCGAGATGCGATGACTCAGAAAACATGACATAGCGCTAATGAAGGATTCTCAACAATGAACGAAAGCGCTAAACAACGCGGGATTCTGAGAACTCAGAGGTATGTAAAAACGAGTATGAAAACAAGTACTCAAAACTTTGGAAAATTACAAAACAGCCCAAACGTCCGAAAAATCACGATACGACAGCAGATAACCCAACCGAAGCTCACAACACGTATAACAATGTTAAATGAACTTATAAGAAACACAAAGCAATAGTTTCAAATGAGATTCGCAAGAATCGGACTTAAGTGCGGAAAAGTCGTTAAGAAGCACGGAACTCAACAAAGCGACACCGAAATGAATTCGGATGTCAAAAAGTGCAGAATTAATCATTCTCAAACTGACGAAACGGTCACAAGCGAGCCGCTAAAACGGACTCTTGTCAAAAAAGAAATTTACCGAAAATCGAAATCGCGGATATTACATACTACCCTCCTTAAAAGAAGTTTCGTCCCGAAACTTAAAATAAATAAGAAAGAGCAACAGCCCACCAGGAACATCTCACGAGATACATAAGAACCAAATAACTCACACTCATCGGCAAAACGCTACAAGCAACGCAAGAAACATACGGCGTGAAATCGCGCACAACGACAACCATCACAATGTTACAAGCAGAGACATAATAAAATCAACAAGTGTCAAGTATCACCAAATAGATAGTACAATCAAGTCAATTATCTGAACAATAACAAAACAAATGGTTCCTATTACAAAAAAAAAGATGCATAGTCGAAAAATAGAAATTAAATGCACAACGATCCGCAAAGGTAACCACGAAGAACTCCGACCACGTCGAAATTCTCGAAAACCACACTAGGCATCTCCGTGTCCTTTCGGAGCAGAGACAGAAACTCAATCCCCAAACCTCTCAGCTACCGTCTCTCAATGCACGGCTCGGTGACCCACTTGGCCACACTCGAAACAGCAGACTAACGGTGAACGACAATTCTTTGCGGTATGGCCCGCTCGACTACAGTTATAACACGTCTTCGAGCTGCTCACATTACTCACTGCAGAGGTAATACTCTTCCTCAGTTCATGCGATCGAGTAACTTTCTTAGGATGACGACACGAAGTCCCAGCCCTAGGGGGCCCACCCTGATTTCCAGAAGAGTTCTCAATAGTTTTCTGTTTCTTCGATTCAGACATATGCTCAGTCGATGATACAGATAGTTCATAGGCTAACGCCCTATTCTGATACTCTCTCAATGAAGTACAAGTGAGACCCGCCATGTACTGACGAATCTCCATCTTTATTCGCCTACTAAAATGACAAATTTTATCTTCCTCCGTCCTTACCTGATCCTGAACGTAGCTGAGCTGTTTGCTATAATCAGTAACACCATGAGACAGCGGTACATCTTGCAGTTTCACCGAAAAGAATTCATTAGTCCTCTTTTTTCTGATCGGTTTCGGACAAAACTCATCTCTCATGAATCTTTGAAACTCTGCCTACGTGACAGCACGATCTCGGGGCTTAACAGCCTCCCACCCATTAGCAGCATCTTTGTCAAGAAGATACTGAGCGACAGGCACCTTACGCTCTTATGGACAATCAACTACCTCGAATATCTTTTCCAACTGGAAAATCCAACCATCCCAACCCAATGCATCTGCGGCACCAGCGAAATGAGGGGGATTCATACGTACCACTTATCGAAGCCACTGATTTGCGCCAATGTTCTGGGTCACATCTGTATTACGTTGAACTGCTTGAGTCAACTGAGTCATCTGTGCAGCTACCTGCTGCAAAATAATAACAACACCGATAGCAACACCAACACCAGCAGCATGATCCTGATCACGCGTCTGGTCGCCAAGATAATGACCTCTGCCCCTCGGCATACTGAATAAGTAACCACTCAGCACAATAGAAAATCACAACACATAACACATACAACGATTACCATCGTAAGGCAACACACATACAGAAATCACAACAACACCATCATTCGGCGATTTCAACGGCTCGAACGGTGACTAGCACACAATTACAAATCATCGCGAAACAATCATATATGTACACAATCATACAAACCCAAACTCTAAGAGCTCACATAGGTGCGATAACACGCAAATCACCACGAAACGGCAAACATTTAATACTAACATCACACCTCTCATAGAGGGATAACACAACAAATGTGTGGCGAATGACTCAACGCTCACACCACCAATTAAATCCCAACTCGGAGGGCTAACACCCCAATGACAATGCTAACATCATACACACATTCTCTCACCACAAGCAGGAAAGGTTTTAAAAAACGAAAACCACCTTTTTGAAAATAATTCTGGAAACACAAATTGATCTTAAGTATCACATTTCGAAAAAGTAACACAAACATCATTACCGAGACTTTGAAAAAAATTATTTTGCATTTTGTAAAAATGAGGACATCTTTCTTTTTGTTAAAAACTTTCAGAATTATTCGACCTTCGGGTCTAAACAAATGCATTTCTAAATTACTGAAAATATCCCACAATATTTTGGTCCTCAAAGTGGAAATTTTTCTTGAAACACACCGTTGTACTAGTAGGCACTTTGAAAATACCACGAGGAAATAATCCATCTTGAAAGTACGTCTCGAAATTTATTCCCTGAAATACTCAAGATTTCCAAAAATCCAATAGGCCAGAATGCCCAAAACTCACACGTATCAACATTCGCTTACACGTATCATAGTACATGCATCAAATTGTTTCAAAATCCATACATGTCCTTTCCGGAAAACAACAATCAATTATCACAGTTCAAATTTGCCTAGGACCGGGGCTAAACCACTGGTCCCATCTGAGGCCTCTATGGACCCTTCCGGACTGGCCATAGTCAAAAATCAAAATCACGCACATGCATCGCCTAGGACCGTGGCTAAACCACTGGTCCCATCCGAGGCCTCTATGGACCCTCCCGGACTGGCTAGCCAACAAGCTCGTGAATCCGAGGTTAAACCACTGGATTACTCCGAGGCCCCATCGGACCCTCCCGGAGTGAGAAAAGCACACACATATTAAACATCACATTTCATGTTAAGCATAAAGGCTTCACAAGAATACTTGAAATACGAATTTTGAAAATCATTAGCATCGGACAAAATCAACAGCCAAAAATATATTAGCAGCGACACCACTCCTCATATAAACAAAATATGAGAGTCAAATAAACACATATCACGAAATCAAAATCTACATAAGGATTCCTTCACTTAACAAATAATCATATAAGTAGCTCATGTCATACGAGACACAACACAAAGAAGGGAGACTTACATCCACAGGTCGCATGAAGATGATGATCGCCCCACGATCTAATCACGACCAACAAACCCAGACGACGCGTCGCGACATGATTCAGTCAGAAAAAATCCAACGAGACAAGACTCAATAGACACAACTTGACCCGACAGCCTAGGTTTTCACAACATGGCTCTGATACCATTTATGTAACACCCCCAATCCACTTAGGGATATTACACGCCGTAGACCCTTTCCTCAAGGACCTACCAGGCTGGTAACCAAAATCAAACATCACAATATCGCCTTCAAGGCTAAATGACGACCAGTAGACTGATTTGGTCTCTCAATTAATACATACAACTCAGTCTCAAAATATGCCCATGCAGAGGGCAAAACAAAACACTCCCGTGCAACGGGAAAATACTGTAGCCGAAAATAAACAACAACTAGGCCAACACAACATCATACTCGTCCTCATGTGATTAGTATCGATCATCTTTAATTATCCTTCGTGCCAACCCTATGTTATGCTCCCCAAAACCTGAATACAATACAGACATCTACCCCCTATTACTCTGGGGTTAGCAAAAATTCCACTATTTTGCTAGTACAAGTACAAAGTGCAAATACGAGTCATACAATTCATATTTCAAGAATAATAATAATCAGGAATCCTCAAAGATTCAAATATAATGAAAAATACTTCTCGAGGCAAGAGTTTGAGTAAAACTTTCCAAATTCGAAATATCACAATTCAAGGGAACAATTTATAAAATGTTTTTAAATGAAAGCCCTCGGGAGTTTTAACAGAAAACCATTTAGGATTAACGAATCCTTCTCTTTTCAAAGAAACTGAAAGGGGTCACAGCCCAAGATTTACTTTCTAAAATAAAAACCAACAACAATTCATAGGGTACATATCCCACGGCACGTGTCCTCGATTGACATAAAACCAACAAACATAACCACCCAAGATACAAAATCTCGGTAACACATCCAAGGTACCCGACTTGAAAAAACATATCCAAAATCATATGCATAACATCGTGATCACATGCCACGTCATCTCACGGTTGGATCAATCACTTGTTGTCTCCTGACCACATGATCGCAAGCCATGTGTCACTATAGGTATTCTTAGGCGTTCACGGTTGGATCAATCACTTGTTGCATCCAGACCACATGATCACAATCCATGTCTCACCGTTGTTTTTCTTAGGCTCTCACTGTTGGATCAATCATTTGTTGCATCCTGACCACATGATCACAAGCCATGTGTCACCATAGACCCCGCCCATGTCCACACATTCACACACATAACATAGTACACCAAGGATATCCAAACAATTCTCCCAGAGGCAACAAACACTTAGCACGATGTAAATGTCAAACCACAACGCACCAAAACGAGGTAATATATGTACACATATATTATCAAGCGCAGCATCAACACCAAACATATCCATAGAATTCACTTAGTTATTTACAAAACACACCAATCACAAAATACACACGGGTTTTGAAAGAGGGACTTTAACGAGGCTAAACCGAATTTTTTGGAAGTTCATTTCAAACAACCAAACAACTCACTTAGACGATCACTTGTCATCATATCCACGAAAAAGAAATGTATGAACAAGGTACTTGCCTCAAGTAATGATAACCGCGGAGAATTGGTCGAGGTGAGGCGACACGAACCAACTACAAACCCACCGAATCCGTCGAACGACAACCAGCGACAATAAACTACGAACGACAATAATGTTGGGATCTGGTGCCTTAACCGAAGGCACAGTGGAAGCAAAACATGAATCTAATTCGATCTGAATCCCTACGAGGATCGATCAAACTACGTATATATGAATATGATACGAAACAAGGAAGATTCGAAATCATACCCTTGTAGTCCATTGATTAAATGGAGCACTCCTTGAATACGATTCCCCAAGCTTTAGTTGCTCTCCCCATGAATCCGATTCGTCAAGCTCTTGAATGATCCAATGCCGAAAACACCGCATCTCTACTTGCCACGCGCCGGAGAAATGAACGGAATGACGACCACATAATTAACCTCTAAGGTTACGGATAGAATCGAGTAATGGAAGCTTTCTAATTAAGATTACAACACTCTAAGTGTTTAATCTATATCTCTCAATTATATCTCTCGATTGTTCTCCAAGAAAAACTCAAGAACAAAATGAAGAAGATGAAGACTTTGAGAAAATGTTTCTCTCTCTATTTTTCCTTTCCAGAACCGTGAGGCTTCAAGTGTCTTGAAGAGAGGTGGAAGTCTTCACATATATTCTTCGCAATCTCACCAAAGTCACCTTTCACATATTAAAAGAGATATCAAATCTCTTTATATCTTTGTCTTCCACATAATAAGGTTAAGACTAAGACTATGAAAAGGAGTAGGTTGGGGCAGCCATCTAGAATCAATTGGATGAGTCCAGTTCGTTTCGGACTCCCGTGAGTCCAAACAGATAAACTCTAATTTCATTCTGATATATTATATCAATTAATTAATCCAATTAATTAATCATATCAAATACAAAATAACATAATTAATTTCTCCAAGAAATAATTATATTAATAGATTAAATTAACCACCCAGTAATTTATTTAATTCATTAGGCCGTAAATTAATTTATCCAATAAATTAATTTATACATCCAATGTCCCAAATAAATTAGACATCCATTGTCCAATAAATTAGATATCCAATATCTAATATTTATAA
This sequence comes from Orobanche coerulescens, assembly GCA_033398695.1. NCBI lineage: Eukaryota > Viridiplantae > Streptophyta > Magnoliopsida > Lamiales > Orobanchaceae > Orobanche > Orobanche coerulescens. The sequence goes on along the minus strand of CM065809.1, from coordinate 139,762,345 downwards.
AGAGACAATAAGCTCGATTCATTCCGTCGTCAATCCTATTGCGCGACTCGGTAGGTCTGTCTCAGTTAGCAATCTAAGGAACCAAAGAGTAATAACACCACCTAGCCAGCTTGGCGGCCTACTCTGTACCCCAACTGAGAACGAATGATTGGGATCATTCAAAAACCATTCTGTCGTGAATACCAGTATACGTATAAACTCTTTATTCAAATATCCCGATCAAGTTATAGGGTCACGGTCAGTCAAACCCTATCTGTACTTGACGATATGCATGAGTTAATGTAAATCGAGATCATCGAGCTCTAGTGTATCCAATACAACTAGCTACAATGCTTTGACCAAAGACTTATGATCTCATCCGCCAATAACCGCATAGGACATATAACTCGTTCACTAATAGGAAAAAGAATTCTATCTTGGCATTCAGTAGGACCTGTTACTTGCCCGTCAAGATGCACATCGAGGTTGACCCCCACCTTCTGGTTTTCTGGGTCGAACTACTCTAATGAAAATATTAACATCACAAGCACATCCTTACCAAATCCTCAAGTCGAAGGTTCACGAATACCTATCACAACCTTTCGATTCCGTCATTGACTATCCCGGAGTGAAATCCGTGTGACGAATCGAGGGTGAGTCGGTTCGAGTATATTAATCCAATTAGCATACCTATAACATGTGCTCCCACTAACCATTAGTGTTCGACAGGCACTTTCCACGTCAAAGAACACATCATACAAGTCTTCACATTAACTAAACGCCCAGTAAAGTTTCATCGACTTGCGGACGATTAAGAATTTGAGCCATAAACATCTCCAGTGCCATTCCCCTCATCCAATAAGGAGTGGAATGTTTTTCTCTCAAATACACGGACTAGTTTATATATATATATATATATATATATATATATATATAGGAGTCAGGAATACCAGTTACTTCCAGTAAATAAAGAAACATACAATTACCTTTTGATAATGATTTACATAATAACAAGTACAATGCCCTTACTCGACATCCTATGAGTGGCATTCGAGGGCATACTCCTAACAATCTCCCACTTGCACTCAATGCCACTCACTATGGTATCTAATACCCATGTTCTCCAGATGATGCTCCAAGCTAATCTGAGAAGTGGCTTGGTCAGTGTATCAGCGATGTTATCAGCTGAGTCTACTCTATGCAGCACAATGTATCCCTTGCGAACAAATTCTCTTATGAGATGATACTTCCTCTTAATGTGTTTGGTACTGTTATGAAACCTCGGCTCCTTGGCCTGTGCTACAGCTCCGTCGTTATTTCAGAAAAGCGGAACAGGTAGCTCAGCACATGGTATCACTTGAAGTTCTCCCAGAAACTTCTTAATCCAGAACCCTTCCTTAGAAGCCTCCGAGGCTGCTTGATACTCAACCTGACTGGTGGAATCAGCAGTCGCACGTTGCTTGGCACTACGCCAAGATACTACTCCTCCATTAAGAGTAAATATGTAGCCAGAAGTAGACATTGAATCGTGTTTCTGTCCTTGGAAGTCTGAATCAGTGAAGCCCACCACATCAAGTTCTCCACCGCCATACATTAGAACCAGATCTCTAGTTCTTCTTATGTACTTGAGAACGTTCTCTATGGCAGTCCAATGTTCCTTGTCTGGGTTTGCCTGAAACCTACTTACCACGCTCACAGCGTGCGCGATGTCAGGTCTCGTACATAATATTGCATACATAAGGCTACACACGGCCGAAGCATATGGTATATTACTCATTTCCTTTCGTTGTTCCTCATTTTGAGGACACATCTTCGAGGAGAGTTTTATTCCATGTCGCATCGGTAGGAACCCTCTTTTAGAATCATCCATTTTTAATCGCTTTAAGATTTTTATCTATATATAGAGCTTGGGAAAGACCTATCATTCTCTTTGCTCTATCCCGTTAGAGCTGAATACCAAGAATATAGGTAGCTTCTCCCAAGTCTTTCATGGAGAAATTACTCGAAAGCCAAGATTTCACAAAACTGAGCATTCCCACATTATTTCCTATTAGTAGAATGTCATCTACATATAGTACTAAGAATGCGATCTTTCTCCCACTAACCCTCTTGTATACACAAGGTTCCTGTTCATTTTGCACGAAGTCAAACTCTTTGACTGCCTCGTCAAAATAAAGGTTCCAACTACGTGAAGCTTGCTTCAGTCTATAAATGGAACGCTGTAAGTTTGCACACTTTCTGAATATCGACCTCGGACACAAAGCCTTTAGGCTGCTCCATATAGATTTCCTCCTCGAGGAATCCATTTAGGAAAGCCGTATTTACGTCCATTTGCCATATCTCATAATCGTGGTAGGCAGCTATAGCAAGCATCATGCGAATAGACTAGATCATTGCTATGGGCGAGAAGGTATCATGATAATCGATCCCTTCTTTCTGGGTATAACCCTTTGCCACAAGCCTGGCCTTATAGGTGTAAACCTCGCCATCTCCATCAGTCTTTCTCTTATAGATCCACTTGTTCCCAATAGGCACTATGCCCTTGGGGCGGTCTACTAGAGTCCATACCTGATTGACATGCATCGAGTCTATCTCAGCTTCCATAGCTTCACGCCATTTTGCGGAGTCTACATCCACCATCGCTTGGTCATAGGTCGTTGGGTCGGTCTCTTGGCTATCACCTGGAACCTCATAGAGACCCAGCTCCTCCAGGTGCACAAGGTCATACCTCTCAGGTAAATGAGACACCCTACTAAACCTACGAGGTGTTTGTATTTGTGTTTCAGAAGGTTCGGTTCCAACTTCTTATACAGGTGTCTCCTGAGGAGTTTCATTGTATTCTTCCAAAGAAATACTTCTACCTGCTCCGCCTTCCTGAATGAACTCATCTTCCAGGAAGTATGCTTGCAAAGCAAAAATGATCTTTCGATCTTCGGGCATGTAGAATAGATAACCCATCATACCAGATGGGAATCCAATGAAATGTCCCTTCATGGACCTAGTGTAATATCCTAGAATTTCACTATGAATTTTTCGCATTATTTTATCCGGGATGTACTGTACAGAGTGGGACCAACACGATATGAGCGGATAATTTTGGAAACCGTGACAGTCGTGCCAGTATGTCATCGAGGTTATTTTGATTCTAGGATATTACATGCTTGTTGTGTTTTCGATGTCGGATATACCGTGCGAGTATTTGTTTGATTTCCGTACTTGGTCGACAGTTGTAATTGAGGATATCGTGCATCAGATGTATCGTATGGAAATGTTATCGGAACGAGTATATGTATTCGGTATGTCGCGTGTATATGTTCGGTTTATTGAGACGACAGACAGGGGCGGAAATGGCTAAGTATGGGAGCCATTACGTACGTTATGTGTTGAATCTTACGTACGTTAAATTGGTAGAGTTACGTACGTTATGGCCGAGACATTACGTACGTAACATGGGAATCAGACGATCGAGTCGTGGTCGGCAGGTGGGACCCCGTGTCGGCAACTTTCGGCGGAGGATGTTGACAGGTGAGTCAACGTACGTGTTACGTACGTTATACAGGACGTGTTGCGTACGTAACACGACCATTGTACTGTAGCAAGTCAACGTACGTATTACGTACGTTACGGGGCGACTGGCCGAGTCGTGGCCGAGATGACCTGGATGGCCGAGCATGGCCGGACGTGACTCGTTGGGGTGGCCGAGCATGGCCGGACGTGACTGGTTGGGATGGCCGAGCATGGTCGGCAGTGACTCGCTGGGGGCTAGGACTGGCCGATTACGTACGTAAGGCAGTGGCCGGTTACGGCCGTAAGGGCGATGCACGTAAGCCATCTGCCGATTACGTAAGGGTGCCGAACAAATCGATGAAGGTAGGCCGCCGGTTACGTACGTAAGCGAGGCCGATTACGTACGTAATCGCGGCGGCAGTGTCTCGGCCTATATAAGGCACGACCGAGTCACCCTTATCATTTTCCATTTTTCTTCGTTCCTTCCGCGATTTCTTGACAAATATGATGGTTTTGAGTAGAATCAACTTATAACAACATGTTTTGGAAGTTGGAATCATGGACTAACATCATCCTCCACCGGATCGAAGGTAAGAACACATGAACTTTTGGTTTTAGATGTTCTTGAGGTTTCTTGGTGTTTTGGCGATTTGCTCCATTTTGATTCGGATTATTGATAGAACTTGATTGTATACTCGTAATCATTCAATACTCTTGAAGTTTTGTGGAACAAATTCGAGTATTTCTTCGTTAAAGCGATTAAATTGGATTATGCCTTCAAAGTGTTCGATGAAATGCCTCAATGAGTAGAACTTGGGAAATTCTATACGTTTTCACATGGATGGTGATTGAATTGATATTATTGTGATTTAGGAATGAACTTTTGAAGGAAGTTGAATCGGTACCCTTCCCTTTTGTCGATTTCTTCGCACCGTGCTATTCAAAACAAGTGATTACTTGTGTATGTCATCTTCTAGAGGTATGTTGATAATCCTCTCCTTGAATTCGGATTTTGATGTTATCGTTGAAGAAGGATTCGTATGAAGATGATTATGGTTTTGTTGTTACGATTCTTGCGGTTATATGAACTATATGTTGAAGACATTGTTTGGATTATTGAACACCGAATTTCGACTTGTGTCCGTATTGTTAAGAGTTGATATGGGTTGGTTTCATATGATCGAGATATCATTGAACCATCGAGTTTGATTAGTTGGTCATGTCGGTTATTGATTTTTATTGAACGTATCGTTAATCGATTATTGCATTAGGTTGTGTTTAGTGATCGTTGAAGTTAACCGTTGTGCTGCGGAGCTTGTAGACGAAGACGGCGGGATTGATGGTGGCTTCGTATTGGTATCCGAGCAAGTTATGCTTGCTCGATTCATAATGTTAATAAATGATTTCGTTTTCATTTCATTTATGATTCATATAGCAATGGTATTATGGAATATATGAATTGTCGGAATGGTGGTATGTAAGATAAATCATAATGTATATGATTTTAAGGATGTCTAGTGGAAATGGGAACGTGAACTATAATTTGGTCTATTTCCTGACAAGTTGGATATCAAGGTTAGTTATCGTGTCGATGTTGAACTCGGGTCGCTGGTTTGGTATTAGTTATGGTCTGTACATCATTTTGGTTTGTAGGATAAACCGTGTATTCGTTCCGGGCGGTTGGTCGTGGAAAGGTTAGCGTCTCCAGCTTGAGGTAAATTAGTATTGTTAGAATATGATAATCATCATGTTGCATTTTTGCATGTGTGTGTTGATATTTCATACGGTGAATGTGCACCATTGTTTGTTACGTTTTGTGAAGTGCTCTTTCTTGAGCCGTAACTGTGGGGCCGATGTGTTGGGGATAAAACTGTATGGTACCCGAATGGAAATGTGTTAGGGGATAAGACCTAAATGGCACCTATGTCCGGAGTATTCTGAGTAGATGCTTAGTGACCCTCTACATTGCCTTGGGAGTTTATGTGATATTGTCGAGTATTCCCGAGTAGATGCTTCCGTGACCCTTGGCTGCCGCCTTGGGAGTTTATATGCTATTATGATATGCATTGTTGAGCATCTGTGGTGTTGTATGACGGAATACGACATTGTGGTCGTGTCGGTCTTTCATGATCGAGTTATTGTTGCCCTCTTGGAAAATCTTACGATCCTTGTTGGAAATGCGTTTCTTCGAGATCTGTTGTCATGTTGTATCGTGGCATATGCGGAGTCGATACGTTATGATCGTTCATGTGTAGGATTTTCGGGACGGGCACGTGTAGCATGTGTTGGTTTCGACCTCATATTGAACCGTGCACACGAGGCGTGCTTCGTGAGGTGATTAGGTACGAGACCAGGCGTGTATTGATCAATACCCGTGGTTGGCTTGTACACGGACACATGTCCGGATCGAGCGTATCATGACGTCCATCTTGAGTCTTATTGATTGGTCGTTCACAATCCATGTATAATTGGATCTGTTTGATATTCGGATTGTCTTTGAAACTCCGTATATATGATTTGTATATGGTCGACGATTTTATTCTCTCGTGTATCCGTCACCATTGAACCTTTATTAATCTCGTTCGGAGTTACCATATCGATGGTCAACTCATTGATATCGATCCTTTATAAATCTCGTTTGGAGTTCACCCTGTCATTGGTAATCTCATTCATTATTGATCCTTATTGATTCCATTTGGGAGTTGTCTCACCGTTGGTATCCTTGGTTATTAGTCCTTGATCGATGTTATTGGAGTTTACCGTGTCGTCTGTATTCTCAGTTGTTGATCCCTTATTATCCCTATTGGGGTATACCGTGTCGTTGGTACTTCCGGTCGTTGGTCCTTATTGATCTTGCTAGAGTTTACTATGTCGTAAGTATTCTCGGTTGTTGAACTTTATTGATCTTATTTGGGTTTTATCATACCGTTGGTATTTCTGGTTGTCAACTCTTTTGATCTTGTTAGAGTTCACCATGTCGTTGGTATTCTCGATTATTGATTCTTCATTGATTCTTACCGTGTCGTCGGTATTCTCGGTTGTCGACCTTTTATTGATCTTGTTGTGATTTGCCGTATTGTCGGTATTCTCGGTTATAGATTCTTCCTTGATCTTGTTGGAGTTACCATACCATGGCATCCTCGTTCGTGGTTGATCCTTTGTCGATCTTGTGTGGAAATATCATGTCATTGATATTTCCGTTGTGATGCATTAATTGTTTATCATTATTGATTGTGTCAACATTCGTGTTTTGCATTGATATTCGGGACTTGCTATTGTCTCGGGACAGTTGGATTGCAGGTGTGCCATGTGATATCGGTTCTATCAGGATTGGGATTCGATTGTGCGACCAGTACAGAGTTAGTCTTGACAGATTATTCTATAATCGAGATATGTTTCGTTTGGAAATCTTGGTAGTGTTTGAGATACGCAGGTGATTACATTTGAATTCGTTCATTACTTAAGGACACGAGGCGTGGAATAAGGTAAGAATTGAGTGTTATGGTGTGACAGTTGGTAAGGTTATTTCGGTAAGATTACATGGGGAATGTTCTTACTCGTAGATTACATTGTTATGTATTGTTTTTGTGATGTGATCGTTATCATTGTTGAGTATTGTGGTGACCGTCGTGGGCTTTATCTTTTAGGTACTCGGAGTTCGAGGGCGTGATCGTGAAGGGATGAGCTTTCGGTGATACTGGCTATGGCGTAGTTGTTGGGATTCGAGTGTTCTTTGGTTTTTATAATTCATTTGTAAATGTAATTAATTATGCTTTATCCGATGTGTGTGTATATTTAAAATGGCTTTCGATATTCAATTAAGCGTGTTTTTATCCGTTGTGCGTGTGTGTGTTCTTTCAAAGGGCTTTTTGACATTTTTAAACGTTTGCGAAAATGATTTTAGCCTTGTGGGTTCCAATATGGGGCCACGGTGTAATATTCGGTCGGTTTTGGGGTGTTATAGAAGATGGTATCGGAGCTTGGGTTTCGTAAACCCGGGCGTGTGTGTTATGTGGCTCTCTGGGTGCGGTAGTAGCGTGACTTTTGAAAATGATTTTTTTTAACTTTTGAGTCAAATCGATTTTGGAGGTTTCAAAATTTTTAAAATATTTTCAAATTATTGTATTTGCGATGCCGGTGTGTTGAGACTTTGTATGGGAGTCGTATGCTGGTATCACGGAAGATCATCTACTTCACGGACCTGTAAGTGTGTTCTTTTAGTTATTTCAGTTTTGATGATGATTATTTGAGTATGGTGTCGTGATTTTGAGATATTTCGGGATTGAGATACTGATTGTGACAGGATTTTGAGTTTCGAGGACGAAACTTATTTAAGTGGGTAGATATGTAATATCCTAGAATTTCACTATGAATTTTTCGCATTATTTTATCCGGGATGTCTTTATGCAGTGGGACCAACACGATATGAGCGGATAATTTTGGAAACCGTGACAGTCGTGCCAGTATGTCATCGAGGTTATTTTGATTCTAGGATATTACATGCTTGTTGTGTTTTCGATGTCGGATATACCGTGCGAGTATTTGTTTGATTTCCGTACTTGGTCGACAGTTGTAATTGAGGATATCGTGCATCAGATGTATCGTATGGAAATGTTATCGGAACGAGTATATGTATTCGGTATGTCGCGTGTATATGTTCGGTTTATTGAGACGACAGACAGGGGCGGAAATGGCTAAGTATGGGAGCCATTACGTACGTTATGTGTTGAATCTTACGTACGTTAAATTGGTAGAGTTACGTACGTTATGGCCGAGACATTACGTACGTAACATGGGAATCAGACGATCGAGTCGTGGTCGGCAGGTGGGACCCCGTGTCGGCAACTTTCGGCGGAGGATGTTGACAGGTGAGTCAACGTACGTGTTACGTACGTTATACAGGACGTGTTGCGTACGTAACACGACCATTGTACTGTAGCAAGTCAACGTACGTATTACGTACGTTACGGGGCGACTGGCCGAGTCGTGGCCGAGATGACCTGGATGGCCGAGCATGGCCGGACGTGACTCGTTGGGGTGGCCGAGCATGGCCGGACGTGACTGGTTGGGATGGCCGAGCATGGTCGCGATGACTCGGGGCTAGGATCGGCCGATTACGACGTAAGGCGGTGGCGATTACGGCCGTAAGGAGCGATTACGTACGTAAGCCATCTGCCGATTACGTACGTAAGGGTGCCGAACAAGCGGGACAGAAGGTAGGCGGCGCCGGTTACGTACGTAAGCCAAGGCCGATTACGTGCGTAATCGCGGCGGCAGTGTCTCGGCCTATATAAGGCACGGACCGAGTCACCCTTATCATTTTCCATTTTTCTTCGTTCCTTCCGCGATTTCTTCAAAGAAATATGATGGTTTTGAGTAGAATCAACTTATAACAACATGTTTTGGAAGTTGGAATCATGGACTAACATCATCCTCCACCGGATCGAAGGTAAGAACACATGAACTTTTGGTTTTTAGATGTTCTTGAGGTTTCTTGGTGTTTTGGCGATTTGCTCCATTTTGATTCGGATTATTGATAGAACTTGATTGTATACTCGTAATCATTCAATACTCTTGAAGTTTTGTGGAACAAATTGAGTATTTCTTCGTTAAAACGATTAAATTGGATTATGCCTTCAAAGTGTTCGATGAAATGCCTCAATGAGTAGAACTTGGGAAATTCTATACGTTTTCACATGGATGGTGATTGAATTGATATTATTGTGATTTAGGAATGAACTTTTGAAGGAAGTTGAATCGGTACCCTTCCCTTTTGTCGATTTCTTCGCACCGTGCTATTCAAAACAAGTGATTACTTGTGTATGTCATCTTCTAGAGGTATGTTGATAATCCTCTCCTTGAATTCGGATTTTGATGTTATCGTTGAAGAAGGATTCGTATGAAGATGATTATGGTTTTGTTGTTACGATTCTTGCGGTTATATGAACTATATGTTGAAGACATTGTTTGGATTATTGAACACCGAATTTCGACTTGTGTCCGTATTGTTAAGAGTTGATATGGGTTGGTTTCATATGATCGAGATATCATTGAACCATCGAGTTTGATTAGTTGGTCATGTCGGTTATTGATTTTTATTGAACGTATCGTTAATCGATTATTGCATTAGGTTGTGTTTAGTGATCGTTGAAGTTAACCGTTGTCTTTGCGAGCTTGTAGACGAAGACGGTGGGATTGATGGTGGCTTCGTCGTATTGGTATCCAGGCAAGTTATGCTTGCTCAGTTCATAATGTTAATAAATGATTTCGTTTTCATTTCATTTATGATTCATATAGCAATGGTATTATGGAATATATGAATTGTCGGAATGGTGGTATGTAAGATAAATCATAATGTATATGATTTTAAGGATGTCTAGTGGAAATGGGAACGTGAACTATAATTTGGTCTATTTCGACAAGTTGGATATCAAGGTTAGTTATCATGTCGATGTTGAACTCGGACGGTGGTTGTGTATTAGTTATGGAGTGTACATCATTTTGGATTGTCGGATAAACCGTGTATTCGTTCAGGGCGGTTGGTCGTGGAAAGGTTAGCGTCTCCAGCTTGAGGTAAATTAGTATTGTTAGAATATGATAATCATCATGTTGCATTTTTGCATGTGTGTGTTGATATTTCATACGGTGAATGTGCACCATTGTTTGTTACGTTTTGTGAAGTGCTCTTTCTTGAGCCGTAATGTGGGGCCGATGTGTTGGGGATAAAACACGTATGGTACCCGAATGGAAATGTGTTAGGGGATAAGACCTAAATGGCACCTATGTCCGGAGTATTCTGAGTAGATGCTTAGTGACCCTACCATTGCCTTGGGAGTTTATGTGATATTGTCAGGAGTATTCTGAGTAGATGCTTAGTGACCCTTGGCCTTGCCTTGGGAGTTTATATGCTATTATGATATGCATTGTTGAGCATCTTTGTGGTTGTTGTATGACGGAATACGACATTGTGGTCGTGTCGGTCTTTCATGATCGAGTTATTGTTGCCCTCTTGGAAAATCTTGATCCTTGTTGGAAATGCGTTTCTTGAGATCTGTTGTCATGTTGTATCGTGGCATATCCGGAGTCGATACGTTATGATCGTTCATGTGTAGGATTTTCGGGACGGGCACGTGTAGCATGTGTTGGTTTCGACCTCATATTGAACCGTGCACACGAGGCGACTTCGTGAGGCCGATTAGGTACGAGACCGGCGTGTATTGATCAATACCCGTGGTTGGCTTGTACGGACACATGTCGGATCGAGCGTATCATGACGTCCATCTTGAGTCTTATTGATTGGTCGTTCACAATCCATGTATAATTGGATCTGCTTTGATATTCGGATTGTCTTTGAAACTCCGTATATATGATTTGTATATGGTCGACGATTTTATTCTCTCGTATCCGTCACCATTGAACCTTTATTAATCTCGTTCGGAGTTACCATATCGATGGTCAACTCATTGATATCGATCCTTTATAAATCTCGTTTGGAGTTCACCTGTCATTGGTAATCTCATTCATTATTGATCCTTATTGATTCCATTTGGGAGTTGTCTCACCGTTGGTATCCTTGGTTATTAGTCCTTGATCGATGTTATTGGAGTTTACCGTGTCGTCTGTATTCTCAGTTGTTGATCCCTTATTATCCCTATTGGGGTATACCGTGTCGTTGGTACTTAGGTCGTTGGTCCTTATTGATCTTGCTAGAGTTTACTATGTCGTAAGTATTCTCGGTTGTTGAACTTTATTGATCTTATTTGGGTTTATCATACCGTTGGTATTTCTGGTTGTCAACTCTTTTGATCTTGTTAGAGTTCACCATGTCGTTGGTATTCTCGATTATTGATTCTTCATTGATTCTTACCGTGTCGTCGGTATTCTCGGTTGTCGACCTTTTATTGATCTTGTTGGGATTTGCCGTATTGTCGGTATTCTCGGTTATGGATTCTTCCTTGATCTTGTTGGAGTTACCATACCATGGCATCCTCGTTCGTGGTTGATCCTTTGTCGATCTTGTGTGGAAATATCATGTCATTGATATTTCCGTTGTGATGCATTAATTGTTTATCATTATTGATTGTGTCAACATTCGTGTTTTGCATTGATATTCGGGACTTGCTATTGTCTCGGGACAGTTGGATTGCAGGTGTGCCATGTGATATCGGTTCTATCAGGATTGGGATTCGATTGTGCGACCCGGCGAGAGTTAGTCTTGACCAGATTATTCTATAATCGAGATATGTTTGTTTGGAAATCTTGGTAGTGTTTCGATACGACAGTGATTACATTTGAATTCGTTCATTACTTAAGGACACGAGGCGTGGAATAAGGTAAGAATTGAGTGTTATGGGCTGTGACGAGTTGGTAAGGTTATTTCGGTAAGATTACATGGGGAATGTTCTTACTCGTAGATTACATTGTTATGTATTGTTTTTGTGATGTGATCGTTATCATTGTTGAGTATTGTGGTGACCGTCGTGGGCTTTATCTTTTAGGTACTCGGAGTTCGAGTTGGCGTGATCGTGAAGGGATGAGCTTTCGGTGATACGGCTATGGCGTAGTTGTTGGGATTCGAGTGTTCTTTCTGGTTTTTATAATTCATGTAAATGTAATTAATTATGCTTTATCCGATGTGTGTGTATATTTAAAATGGCTTTGATATTCAATTAAGCTGTGTTTTTATCCGTTGTGCGTGTGTGTGTTCTTTCAAAGGGCTTTTGACATTTTTAAACGTTTGCGAAAATGATTTTAGCCTTGTGGGTTCCAATATGGGGCCCACGGCTGTAATATTCGGTCGGTTTTGGGGTGTTACGAGAAGATGGTATCGGAGCTTGGGTTTCGTAAAACCGGGCGTGTGTGTTATGTGGCTCTAGGTGCGGTAGTAGCGTGACTTTTGAAAATGATTTTTTTAACTTTTGAGTCAAATCGATTTTGGAGGTTTCAAAATTTTTAAAATATTTTCAAATTATTGTATTTGCGATGCGGTGTGTTGAGACTTTGTATGGGAGTCGTATCTTTGGTATCACGGAAGATCATCTACTTCACGGACTGTAAGTGTGTTCTTTTAGTTATTTCGGTTTTGATGATGATTATTTGAGTATGGTGTCGTGATTTTGAGATATTTCGGGATTGAGATGCGGTGACAGACAGATTTTGAGTTTCGAGGACGAAACTTATTTAAGTGGGTAGATATGTAATATCCTAGAATTTCACTATGAATTTTTCGCATTATTTTATGGGATGTCATGCAGTGGGACCAACACGATATGAGCGGATAATTTTGGAAACCGTGACAGTGCCGGTATGTCATCGAGGTTATTTTGATTCTAGGATATTACATGCTTGTTGTGTTTTCGATGTCGGATATACTGCGATGCAGTATTTGTTTGATTTCCGTACTTGGTCGATTGTAATTGAGGATATCGTGCATCGATGTATCGTATGGAAATGTTATCGGAGCAGTATATGTATTCGGTATGTCGCGTGTATATGTTCGGTTTATTGAGACGACAGACAGGCGGAAATGTCTAATTATGGGAGCCATTACGACGTTATGTGTTGAATCTTACGACGTTAAATTGGTAGAGTTACGTGCGTTATGGCGAGACATTACGTACGTAACATGGGAATCGACGATCGAGTCGTGGTCGGCAGTGGGACCCGTGTCGGCAACTTTCGGCGGAGGATGTTGACAGTGAGTCAACGTCGTGTTACGACGTTATACAGGACGTGTTGCGTACGTAACACGACCATTGTACTGTAGCAAGTCAACGTACGTATTACGTACGCAACGGAACAAGTGTTACGTACGTTACGGGGCGACTGGCCGAGTCGTGGCCGAGATGACCTGGATGGCCGAGCATGGCCGGACGTGACTCGTTGGGGTGGCCGAGCATGGCCGGACGTGACTGGTTGGGATGGCCGAGCATGGTCGGCAGTGACTCGCTGGGGGCTAGGACTGGCCGATTACGTACGTAAGGCAGTGGCCGGTTACGGCCGTAAGGGCCAGTTACGTACGTAAGCCATCTGCCGGTTACGTACGTAAGGGTGCCGAACAAACTGGACAGAAGGTAGGCCGCTGCCGGTTACGTACGTAAGCCAAGGCCGGTTACGTACGTAACTGGCCGGCAGGTCTCGGCCTATATAAGGCCTGGACCGAGTCACCCTTATCATTTTCCATTTTTCTTCGTTCCTTCCGCGATTTCTTCAGCAAATATGATGGTTTTGAGTAGAATCAACTTATAACAACATGTTTTGGAAGTTGGAATCATGGAATAACATCATCCTCCACCCGGATCGAAGGTAAGTACACATGAACTTTTGGTTTTTAGATGTTCTTGAGGTTTCTTGGTGTTTTGGCCGATTTGCTCCATTTTGATTCGGATTATTGATAGAACTTGATTGTATACTCGTATTCATTCAATACTCTTGTAGTTTTGTGGAACAAATTGAGTATTTCTTCGTTAAAACGATTAAATTGGATTATGCCTTCAAAGTGTTCGATGAAATGCCTCAATGAGTAGAACTTGGGAAATTCTATACGTTTTCACATGGATGGTGATTGAATTGATATTATTGTGATTTAGGAATGAACTTTTGAAGGAAGTTGAATCGGTACCCTTCCCTTTTGTCGATTTCTTCGCACCGTGCTATTCAAAACAAGTGATTACTTGTGTATGTCATCTTCTAGAGGTATGTTGATAATCCTCTCCTTGAATTCGGATTTTGATGTTATCGTTGAAGAAGGATTCGTATGAAGATGATTATGGTTTTGTTGTTACGATTCTTGCGGTTATATGAACTATATGTTGAAGACATTGTTTGGATTATTGAACACCGAATTTCGACTTGTGTCCGTATTGTTAAGAGTTGATATGGGTTGGTTTCATATGATCGAGATATCATTGAACCATCGAGTTTGATTAGTTGGTCATGTCGGTTATTGATTTTTATTGAACGTATCGTTAATCGATTATTGCATTAGGTTGTGTTTAGTGATCGTTGAAGTTAACCGTTGTGCTGCGGAGCTTGTAGACGAAGACGGCGGGATTGATGGTGGCTTCGTCGTATTGGTATCCATGCAAGTTATGCTTGCTCAGTTCATAATGTTAATAAATGATTTCGTTTTCATTTCATTTATGATTCATATAGCAATGGTATTATGGAATATATGAATTGTCGGAATGGTGGTATGTAAGATAAATCATAATGTATATGATTTTAAGGATGTCTAGTGGAAATGGGAACGTGAACTATAATTTGGTCTATTTCGACAAGTTGGATATCAAGGTTAGTTATCGTGTCGATGTTGAACTCGGGACGGTGGTTTGGTATTAGTTATGGGTGTACATCATTTTGGATTATCGGATAAACCGTGTATTCGTTCGGGCGGTTGGTCGTGGAAAGGTTAGCGTCTACTTGAGGTAAATTAGTATTGTTAGAATATGATAATCATCATGTTGCATTTTTGCATGTGTGTGTTGATATTTCATACGGTGAATGTGCACCATTGTTTGTTACGTTTTGTGAAGTGCTCTTTCTTGAGCCGTAATCTGTGGGGCCGATGTGTTGGGGATAAAACCCGTATGGTACCCGAATGGAAATGTGTTAGGATAAGACCTAAATGGCACCTATGTCCGAGTATTCTGAGTAGATGCTTAGTGACCTCATTTGCCTTGGGAGTTTATGTGATATTGTCAGGAGTATTCCCGAGTAGATGCTTCCGTGACCCTTGGCTGCGCCTTGGGAGTTTATATGCTATTATGATATGCATTGTTGAGCATCCGTGGATTGTTGTATGACGGAATACGACATTGTGGTCGTGTCGGTCTTTCATGATCGAGTTATTGTTGCCCTCTTGGAAAATCTTCGATCCTTGTTGGAAATGCGTTTCTTCGAGATCTGTTGTCATGTTGTATCGTGGCATATCCGGAGTCGATACGTTATGATCGTTCATGTGTAGGATTTTCGGACGGCACGTGTAGCATGTGTTGGTTTCGACCTCATATTGAACCGCACACGAGGCGTACTTCGTGAGGCTGATTAGGTACGAGACCAGGCGTGTATTGATCAATACCCGTGGTTGGCTTGTACACGGACACATGTCCGGATCGAGCGTATCGTGACGTCCATCTTGAGTCTTATTGATTGGTCGTTCACAATCCATGTATAATTGGATCTGTTTGATATTCGGATTGTCTTTGAAACTCCGTATATATGATTTGTATATGGTCGACGATTTTATTCTCTCGTGTATCCGTCACCATTGAACCTTTATTAATCTCGTTCGGAGTTACCATATCGATGGTCAACTCATTGATATCGATCCTTTATAAATCTCGTTTGGAGTTCACCCTGTCATTGGTAATCTCATTCATTATTGATCCTTATTGATTCCATTTGGGAGTTGTCTCACCGTTGGTATCCTTGGTTATTAGTCCTTGATCGATGTTATTGGAGTTTACCGTGTCGTCGGTATTCTCAGTTGTTGATCCCTTATTATCCCTATTGGGGTATACCGTGTCGTTGGTACATACGGTCGTTGGTCATTATTGAACTTGCCAGAGTTTACTATGTCGTCGTATTCTCGGTTGTTGAACTTTATTGATCTTATTTGGTTTGATCATAACGTTGGTATGTCCGGTTGTCAACTCTTTTGATCTTGTTAGAGTTCACCATGTCGTTGGTATTCTCGATTATTGATTCTTCATTGATTCTTACCGTGTCGTCGGTATTCTCGGTTGTCGACCTTTTATTGATCTTGTTGGGATTTGCCGTATTGTTGGTATTCTCGGTTATGGATTC
Source organism: Orobanche coerulescens (assembly GCA_033398695.1). NCBI lineage: Eukaryota > Viridiplantae > Streptophyta > Magnoliopsida > Lamiales > Orobanchaceae > Orobanche > Orobanche coerulescens. The sequence continues at coordinate 139,746,052 of CM065809.1, read as the reverse complement.
TTCCTTGATCTTGTTGGAGTTACCATACCATGGCATCCTCGTTCGTGGTTGATCCTTTGTCGATCTTGTGTGGAAATATCATGTCATTGATATTTCCGTTGTGATGCATTAATTGTTTATCATTATTGATTGTGTCAACATTCGTGTTTTGCATTGATATTCGGGACTTGCTATTGTCTCGGGGCGGTTGGATTGCAGTGTGCCATGTGATATCGGTTCTATCGGGATTGGGATTCGATTGTGCGACCCGGCAGAGTTAGTCTTGACAGATTATTCTATAATCGAGATATGTTTCGTTTGGAAATCTTGGTAGTGTTTGAGATACTGACAGGTGATTACATTTGAATTCGTTCATTACTTAAGGACACGAGGCGTGGAATAAGGTAAGAATTGAGTGTTATGGCTGTGACAGGTTGGTAAGGTTATTTCGGTAAGATTACATGGGGAATGTTCTTACTCTGTAGATTACATTGTTATGTATTGTTTTTGTGATGTGATCGTTATCATTGTTGAGTATTGTGGCTGACCCCGTCGTGGGCTTTATCTTTTAGGTACTCGGAGTTCGAGCTGGTAGCGGTCGTGAAGGGATGAGCTTTCCGGTGATACTGGCTATGGAGTAGTTGTTGGGATTCGAGTGTTCTTTCTGGTTTTTATAATTCCGCTGTAAATGTAATTAATTATGCTTTATCCGATGTGTGTGTATATTTAAAATGGCTTTCGATATTCAATTAACTGTGTTTTTATCCGTTGTGCGTGTGTGTGTTCTTTCAAAGGGCTTTTTGACATTTTTAAACGTTTGCGAAAATGATTTTAGCCTTGTGGGTTCCAATATGGGGCCCACGGCGCTGTAATATTCCCGGTCGGTTTTGGGGGTGTTACACCTAGCTTCCAATTTCTCCACCTTAGTCTTCTTGACATAGGCAGGACATCCCCAAATCCTAATGTGATTAAGACTTGGTTTCTTGCCCTCCCACATCTCATGTGGAGTTTTAGGAACGGATTCGGAAGGACATCTGTTCAAGATATAAGCAGCAGTCAGGAGTGCATACCCCCACAGGTAAATTGGTAAGTCAGTATAGCCTAGCATAGAACGGACCATGTTTAACAAGGTTCGGTTCCTTCTTTGTGACACACCATTTAACTGAGGAGTTCCTGGAGGTGTTAGTTTTGATACTATTCCATGTTCCTTTAGGAACTCGTCAAACTCCGTACTCATATACTCGCCATCTCGGTCCGACCGAAGAGCTTTGATATGATTCCAGTTTATTTTTCGACTAGGGCCTTAAATTCCTGGAATTTCTCAAAAGCCTCGGATTTATGTTTCATTAAGTATACATAACCATACCTAGTATGATCATCTGTAAACGTAATGAAATACTGATATCCATCACATGCTGCTTCTAAAGCACCACATACGTCGATATGGACTAATCCAAGTTTATTAGCAGCTCTTTCAAAAGTCCTTGTGAAGGGGGACTTAGTCATTTTGCCTTTAAGGCAAGATTCAAAAGTTGGAAAGGGATCCGATCCCAATGGACCCATAAGTCCATCTTTTTCCATTTTGTAAACCTTCGTGTGACCAACATGACCAAGTCTAAGATGCCATTTCAAAACTTGATTAGTTTCATCCCTACCACGCTTCCTAGTCATAGTAATCACAACGACTTTATTACTAAGGTTAAGATGATACAGTCCATTTAAAAATGTAGTCGTGCCTACTAATTTATTTCTAAAATAAATTTTGCAGGAACCATCACCAATGAAAAATAAAAAGCCTTTCTGATCCATGACCGGAATGGATACAATATTTTTATGCCCCTTGGGCAAAACAAATACATCATCTAAAGTTAAAACAAAGCCGGATTCCAAATCCAAAAGAAGTGATCCTATGTCAGTTGCTTCGACACTATGCCTACTTCCGATAGTAATCATCACTTCCCTAGCTCCAAGCTTCCTACTTTGTTCCAGATCCTGATTCACGGTACAAATGTGAGAACTAGCACCTGAATCCAGTATCTAAGAAGTAGAAAATACAGTAGCAGAACAATTTGTTTCCAAAACTAAAAGTTCTGTACCTGAAGCGCCATGAAGAATCAGACAGTCTCTAGCCCAGTGGCCCAGCTCACCGCATTTGAGACACGCGTCTTTCTTTTTCTTGCTCTTGGGAACCATCGGGTAGACCTGCCCATTCTCGCCGGCCCGGCGCGCCTGAACCAGAACTGGACCGGCGGTTCAAGGCCCTTAACTGGACCGTCGGTCAACAGTTCAAAACCCGAACTGGAACCTTCTCACCAAGGGCCGGTTATGGTTCCGCCCAGCTACGAACTAGAACCGGCGGTTAGCCGTCGGGCCGAACCGCCGGTTCAATTAAAAACAAAAGGGTTGTGTAACGGTCTGAAAGCTAAGAAGGTGGGGTTGTGTGTGCAACGGCTACATATATCCTACTACCTAGAACATGCAGAATAATTAAATTGCCTACATCCTACTACCTATAACATGCAGAATAATTAAATTGCCACTGCTCTTCTCCCTCTCTCCTATAAAAATAGCAGTGTGTTCTTCTCTCTATGCTCTCCACTGCTCGCTTCTCTATCTCTCGACTCTCTGCTGCTCTCTATCGCTTCTCACTCCACTTCTCTCTCTCTCTCTCTCTCTCTCTCTCTCTCTCTCTATATATATATATATATATATATATATATATATCACGCCACTTCTCTATCTCTCTCTCCACAGACTCTACACTCAGCTCTCTCTATTTCTCTCTCCACTGCTCTCTCTCTATCACCACTGCCACCACGACTACCACCCTACCATCAACACATCATTTCCAGACTGAATAATTTTTATTTAGTAGTTTTTTTTAATTTAACAAGCAAAAAAAAAGAAAAAAAACTGGCGGGCCAGCCCAAAACCGGTGGTTTTTAACCGGCCCTGAACCGGCGGTTTATGAGCCCGGTCGGAACCGTCAAGGCTCTTCAGGGGCCGATTCCAGTTGAACCGTGAACCGGCGGGCCGAGGCCCAGAACCAGCGGTTCAAGGACCATGAACAGGTCTACCATCGGGCCTTGCCCTTACCCTTAAGGTCCTTGACTTGTGGTCCCGTCTGCTTTTTGGTCTTTTTCTTCTTATTCTTAGACCTCTGATGTCCAGAAAAAATCATAAGGGCAGACTCCTTAATCCGCGGAGTCTTCATCTGAGACTGAGCGGTCACCAGTTTGTTCATCAACCCTACTAAGTTGCAAGCAATATCATTCCAGGTGAAATTCATAACAAACTGTGAGAAGGAATCAGGAAGAGACTGTAGGATAAGGTCGGTTTGAAGAGAAGTATCCATCTTAAAATCAAGAGCCTCCAATCTCTCGATCATAGATATCATTTTGAGGACGTGGTCCCCAACCTTCTCACCTTCATTCATCCTTGCACCGAATAGTTGCTTGGATATCTCATATCTAGCAGTTCAACTATGCTCACCATAAAGCTCGGTTAAGTGAGATAAAATCTGCCTAGCAGAAGTCATTTTCTCATGATCTCTCTGAAGCTCATTAGACATAGAAGCCATTATATAAGCACGGACTTTTACGTCATCCTTAACCAACTTTTCGTGGTTTTTAATCTCTTCCTGATTGGCTCTTGTCCGCACTGGAGGCACTAGAATGTCCATCTCCAAGACGTATCCCAGTGCCTCTATACTGAGGACTATCATCAGATTGTGGAGCCAATCCGTAAAGTTAGGTCCGATTAAGGTGTTCTTTTCGAGTAGAATTACGAGTGGGTTCATTGTCATATTGAGAGTTATGTTCGTCTACATTAAGTACGACAAATTAATTAGTGACTCGTTCAATTATGATATGAGTATAGAATTAAGGTCTTTTATATTCTTTTAACCCATCTCCCACTAATTTTGTCGGAATAACACACTCCCATGTGAAATACGGAAGTATCGTTCGCGTTATTTCATAGTGGTGATCGAGTTCTTTATAAATCTTAATAGAGGGCAACCGAACAGGTTTCTAGTCTACTAATTTTCATAAAGTGGTGTCCAACACCAACCCATCTAATGGATGATTCAATCTTCTTTTTCACCTTTGTTCACTCCCCTCAACCTATACGGTTTCTATGGTTCCTGAATAAGTTAAGTTTATACCATCGACGCAAATCAGTTTCACAATTGAATCTTATCGGGCAACCGAACAGGTTTCTAGGGATAAAATTTGCTCCAACCGAAGGCATCCAATGCGCTCTCGGTAATTTATCAATCCTCCCCGAACGACTACCCCGATAACTCGGAAGCATAGCACATCCGTTTTGGATTTCAATTTTCCGAAAGCTCGATGGAGGGAAGGAAAACATTGAAACCTTTTAAACTTAATAATTTGTCGTGGGAAAATTTCCGCGATTAATATTACACTTTGCACATTAATTCATTTAAGCGCGTTTGTAGCATTCATACCATATGAATAAACATTCAGAACCTAGTTGCTACCAACATGTAGTTGATGGACCGTTCCTAGAACAAAAACATCGTAATCTAATTATAAGTCTTCCGTCTTGAACCTTCGTCTTCTCGAACGAATCTTCCTCTCGTCTTCGTCATTACATATAAATTTTACATTTGAAAAATTGCATCCTATACAAATTTTTCTAGTAAAATAAATAGGCTCAAAATGGCCTTTACAACTCAATCGAATAAAACCGTACGATTCAAAACTAGGTCCATGAACCACATCACCATTCAAATATAATGCATCAAACACATTAAAATAAATGGCATTCATAATTAATCTAAATATTGATCCAATCAATATAAATTAATCCATCCAAACGAATTTATCCAATTAATTCAAACAACCGCTAATTTTAACTTGTTCCGGTCGAGAAAATATGTCATTAAATTAATTCCCCTAAGAATAAAATTACCATAATAATATCTTAGATCCAATTTAATTTGTGGGAAATTAATTACCGAACAAAATAAAAAAAATAGAGTCGAAAATACACGGCTGCGCCAAGCCCTGCACTGCCAGCACCCTGCCCAGCAGGGCCGAACCGCATGGTCGGACTGCGGTCCTAAGAATGGGACCGCTCGGCAGGAGGCCGGAAGGCTGCCGAGCATGGCTGGCACAGGTCCAGACCGCGGTCCGTAGAATGGGACCGCACGGCAGTTCCCAGCCAGCTCCAAGCTGCCGGGTCCGTTTACGTTTTCGGCTCGTTTTTTTGCCCCGATTCTAAAAATAATATTTTTCTAATCTTTATATTACACATTTAAATTAGTTTTTCAAAAGAAAAATAGATTTACATTGTAACATAAAATCATGAAAAAATAATTTTTAGATGAACAATTGAAAATCAACGATTAATACGATTATGATTCCAAATCATAGGATCATCCAATCAAGCACTCCAAATGCTAAATATCGTATATACGATTGCAAGACCTACGCTCTGATACCACTATTGGGATTCGATACCTTAAACGAATGAGCAGCGGAAGCAAAACACGAATCTAATTCGATCTGAATCCCTACGAGGATCGATCAAGCTATGTATATACGAATATAATACGAAATAAAGGAAGATTCAAAATCATACCCTTGTAGTCCTTTGATTAAATGGTGCACTCCTTGAAGACGATTCCCCAAGCTTTAGGTGCTCTCCCCACGAATCCGATTCTTCAAGCTCTTGAATGATCCAACGCCGAAAACACCGCGTCTCTACTTGCCACCCGCCGGAGAAACGAACGAAACAACGACCACCCAATTAACCTCCAAGGTTATGACTAGAATCGAGTGATGTAAGATTTCTAATTAAGATTACAACACTCTAAGTGTTTAATCTATATCTCTCAATTATCTCTCGATTTTTCTCCAAGAAAAACTCAAGAACAAAATGAAGAAGATGAAGACTTGGAGAAAATGTTTCTCTCTCTATTTTTCCTTGCCAAAACCGTGAGGCCTCAAGTGTCTTGAAGAAAGGTGGAAGTCTTCACATATATTCTTCACAATCTCACCAAAATCACCTTTCACATATTAAAAGAGATATCAAATCTCTTTATATCTTTGTCTTCCACCTAATAAGGTGAAGAATAAGACTATGAAAAGGAGTAGGTTGGGGCGGCCATCTAGAAGAATTGGATGAGTCCGGTTCGTTTCAGACTCCCGTGAGTCCAAACAGATAAACTCCAATTTCGTTTCGATGTATTATATTAATTAATTAATCCAATTGATAGGACGACAAATATAGACCTCCTAAAAACCCGGTCTAAAGAAGCCCAATATAAACCGACGTACCGATCTCTGAGTAAAGGAGGAGAGACCTAGACGAATGGAGTCCGACCTAGGGGCTTGGAGAAGAGTGTCCCGATCTAAGTGGTCTCGCCGACCTATGGACTCAGATAAGAGTGTACCGACCTAAGGGGTATCGCCGACCTCTAGACTTAGATAAGAGTGTCCCGACCTAAGGGGGCCCTTATAATATGAACCGACCTGCCTAACCATCACCCGGAGTTGGAAATCGCCGTGCTCATGAAGGTTGAGCTCTCGAAAAGATAGATCTTGACCTACCTGACAGAATCCCATAAATTCAGGGGTTGGTAAACCACATTCCCCAAATCTTAGATATTCAGGGATGGAAAATTGCAGCCTAAATCCCTAGAGATCTGGGATCTTCCCTAAAATCAGGAAAAGATCTCAAGGACAGGCAGCCCTCCCTTCTATAAATAGGGGAGGATCCTTCCTTTCAAAGGGCAAGCATAATTTTGAGATTACAGAGAAGTATTTTAGAGAGAGAAAGAAATACACAGAGAGAGAGAGAGCAATACTGTACATCTTCGGGTTCTCTTAGATAAACTTCTGAGATTAACCCGGTTCTTGGTGACCGATCAGCTTGGTTCCATCAAATGGCGCCGTCTGTGGGAACTATGACATCGAGTCACTCTTTGAGTTTAGACGTGAGATCAATAATGGCGGAAGAAACAACCCAGAAGAAAGTTGGAGAGTTGATACCCCGAAATCTGGAAGAACAACTAGCAGCTGCGGGTGGAGAACCGACCTTGGAAAAAACGCCCGTCACCCCTGGAGAAGAAGCTACACCCAGCGCAATCACCTTGACAAAACAATCCTTAGCCGACATAATTGCTAATGCAATTCAGAAGATCCGGGAGGTTGAAAAACAAAAGATGCCGCAAAAAATAATACCTATCCTCTCGAAAGAGCTGGAGGAAATCGATCAGCAGGAAGACCATGGGGAAAGCTATCCAAGGGCGTGGGAGCAATCCAGACAGGAAAGAATGCTGGATCCCTTGATATCCAGTATGCAGGACGAGCTAGAGGAACTGCGACAAAGGGTTTCGGGGAAGGACGTGGAGAGTCATCCAGGGCATCCCTTCTCGGAGAGCATACTACAGGCTGAACTCCCGTATGGGTTTACGGCTGTCACTTTCACCTACGATGGGCTCTCGGATCGTACGAAATTTATACCGATTCAAGAACATGGTCTTATTGCACTGATATTTGGATGTCGTGAGTTGCAGAGGATTCCTGGCTACACTGATGGAGTCAGCTCAGGACTGGTTCCACCAGATACCCCCAGGGACGATCACTAGCTTCAAAACTTTCAGCTCGGTGTTCTTGACTCACTTCACAAGCGCTAGGGCACACCAAAAGACATTCATGTCCTTGTTCAGTATCAAGCAGTACTCCGGAGAAGCACTGCGAGCTTATGTGACTCGGTTTACAAAGGCGTGTCTGGAGGTACCCTCGTCATCTGAAGAAGTGAAGACGAGTGCCTTGACGCAGGGACTAAATCCTGGGCTGCTACGCACCTCGTTGGCTAAAAATCCGGCCAGAACGTATGATGAGGTCTTAGCTCAATGTTCAAAATACATCAATGTTGAAGAAGCCGAGAAAGATATAGAAGAATTGCAAGAAAAATCCGAGGATGGGGAAAGAGGAGCTAGCAGGGAGATGCAGCGCGAGGTATATACCTTCCAAGAAAATCCACCCCGGGAGGAAGTACTCCGTGGAAAGCCATATCTGGAATCACACCACAGCCACTCCAAAACTTAGAAAACCCAGAAGTCTAGTGATTAATCTACCCAAACTCAACCAATCTAAAATAGAACCAAACATCACCGAGTTTTGCTGCTGTGATTCTTTGTTAAAACTGAGCTCACTGCTACTCACCGACCTCCAAATCACGCCCTCAGTCCAGAAAATACGAGCTTGAAATTGACTCCCTCAGCATAAAAAATTCGAACTCGATAGCCACCCTCAGCCCTGAAATTTCGAGCCTGATACGGTTTCCCTCAACCTGTAGACTCCGATCTCTCGAATACCAAGAGATTCAGAGCGACCATCTCAAACAGAAAGCTCGTCACAACCCCAGTAGTGTATCTTGGTGCCTCTGTTTACTATGGTCGGTTCGCTAGATCTCCGGACCATAGTTGTTTACAAATGTGATATCAATTGAACCCCTGGAGGAATCAAGGATATTAAGGGTTTATGATTTTCTAACACGGGATTCACCTAATATGCAAATTTTATATTGGCGGCATATTCCTGCTCGAATCTTTGCTGATTGGATGTCAGTGCAATCTCAATGGAGATAATGATCGCCAAGAAAAGACATAAAAACTAAAGATACGTATCCTTTTTTAATATCTGCACATAAATTGATATGCGAATGTTTACTTTGTATAAGTTATGCTGTCACACAGATCTAGATGTGAATTATATCTAAAGTTTCTTGAAGAATTATGTAAACTAATAAGGATACGTATGTCGGCGATACAAAATGATTTTTCGCGAAATCCAACATCTTTGGTTTTTTCTCAAATATAGATATATTTGATTCGATATTCTAATTAATTTATCTGAACAACTGAGCATTTATTTTTGAGATATGGCACATAGATAGTCGAATGCATTTGAGTTGCTCACTAATAAACATGTCACCTATATAGTTTACCTCGAAGTTTGCATGAATATGATTGGCTTGTATTATGATGTCCCCATTGATTTTGGCTTGAACATATGTGAAGTTATCTCATTGCGAATATATCTTACCAGCATGATTATATTATGGATTTCTTGATAGCGGCTCCCATAAACTATGACTGCTGGTCGAGCTACATATGGATCCAAAATCGAAGATTAGGTGACCTGCCCTCAAATAAAGACGAGGTGAAACGCCCTCAAGTTTGAAGATCGGGTGACCTGCCCTCGAATGAAGACCGGGTGAAACGCCCCAAAATTTGACCGGGTGAAACGCCCTCAAGTTTGAAGACCGGGTGACCTGCCCTCAAATGAAGACCGCACTAGTGGAAAAATACCATTTTATATCGCACTTTCTAGATCAGTTGTAATATAACCGATTTAAAAAGTGATTGGGTTCCATTTTACGTCGGTTATTAAGGAACCGATTTAGTATATCACTCTTTAAAATCGGTTATATTGGACCCGATTTAAAACATCAGTCTTTCATATCGGTTACTCAGAAACCGATATAGTATATACATATTTGACATCGGTTAATAAAGAACCGATGTCATATAACAACACATTATAAACGGGATCTCAAGGACATTAACCTTCTCCCCCGTTTATTCCTTCTCCCTTCACTGCGTCTCCCCCGTTTATTCTTCTCCTTCACATCTCCCCGCGATTTATCTCCTCCCATTCATTAACCTTCTCCCCCGGATACTCCATCTCCTTCACTGTTCAACCGCCATGGCTGCTAGCTGCTAAAAGTAGCGAAATCTGCGAGCTTGCGATTCATCTCCTGAAAAAAAATATTGCGCCGGTTAGCTTCCTTCCAGTCAAATAGGGACGAGCTGCGATTCGATACTAGCTTGCTTAGAAAGCGCCTAGCCCTCGTCCGGTAAAGCTGCATGAATATCGGTATGTTTCATATCAATATGGATTTTGGTTTCTCCATTTTTCTTGTCGTAATATTAGGTTTGAGATTTTGTTTTCTCCGTTTTTCATATCACCCCCTTCAAAAAGCCAAGTACCTTCCCGCTTTGCTGATTCCAGGAGCTACGCGGTTTGGTTTGCTTCCAGACTTGCTTTCCTACCTTCATCAGTTACGGTTTGCTTCCACCTTTTAGGAATATCGTTGCTTTATAGCTCATTATCATGGTGAACAATCATTATCATAGCTCATTATTTTGGTACCACTTTGCAGTATTTCAATCATTTCAGTCTACAGTATTTCAATCATTGGCAAATTTTGTAATATTTGCCTAAAGTATTTCAATCATTTCAGTGTCGAGTTGGATGCTTATTTGAGGATTGAAAAAGCTCAAAACAAAAATCAAATGAGAAGTGCCTAGATGATATGAGAAAAGAGCTCCTAAGTTGAAAGCTACACAGAGGTATGCTATGCTTGCTACATGCTTTTTGCTGTTTGGGAGCAAATCAAATTCAGTTTAAAAGCTCACTTTATGAAGGTGCTAAACAAACATGCAATAAACATAACGAAATTCTTGGTTTGATTGTTGCTCAAATCTTGTTTGCTAATGCCTTTGACATTAGTCTTCATGGTCAACTTAGATAGCATTTGTAGTAGGTATTATAAGTGTGGCACGTCATTCTTATGAAAGTTTAGGTTTGAGCACAGTTGGTGTATTTGTTTTCGCCTAGTTTTGGGTTTAGATGTGAGATTCACTCACATTCGTTATACTTAATTGTTTTTTGGAGTAATAATTTTACCGGGGAAACCTTTTACCGAAAGAGACATGTTTTAAACCTTAAACCAAATTTACAAATGTAAAACCATATAGCAAATGTAAGAACAAAGAAGATTTCCCACTATTAAATGACACAAAATTACCAAAATATGAACTTTAGGCATAGTAAAATTGGTTCAGCTTATTAAATGACTGCAAATTCAAGTTGGTTTATTAATTGTAGGGAGTCTTATGTCTAAGTTCATTGCATGGTTCATCACTTTGCTTTTAACCCACTCAAAACTCTCTACTCATAGTCTTCCACTTATGTATCATCTTTCTCCTAGCCTCCCTCCTCGACATTTTTGTTAGAATTTGGGTGTGTGTGAGTGCTAATAATCCTGATATATTCTCTAAGTTGTGTTGAGATCACTTTGATTGAAGTATTTCATCCCTATATGCATCGGGTATCACGAAATCCTCAATTGGATAATACAGAGAACTACAATTTGTTTCTAAGGCACGAGAAATCAAAGTAATACACAAAAAGTTGTGTTCTGGAAGAGATCAATTCTGGTGTATATAACCCAACCAAAAGTTAGTTATATTCTGTTAAAAATGGTTGGCGGGAAGAGTCACACATGTTGATGAAAAGGTGTGTCATTGTCTGTTAAGAAAATCAATAGCAGCTAATAAAGATATATACATATAACTTGTGGGTACAATGATCAATGATCGATGTGTGATGGAAAATCATCATGAATAAGTCAAAGTGTGTAGACGATATGTTACGATAAAAGTTCAAAAGAAATGAATAAATGTATCGTTATATATATCGTTAAAAATTAACTATAGTCTGCTCCCTACGGAGAAAGCCCAAGAAGGACTTGATCAACCAGATTGAGACGTATGAGTTGAATAAAAAATCTCTTTATAGTCTTGTGTGCCTATTTTGAAATAAATTTTTTATTTATTATGTCATAGAGCGTTTGATGCATATCAAGTTATTAAGGGCAAGCACACTTACAAATTAAAGAAGCCCACATGGGTTTTTCCAAAGGTAAATTTTCAAACATGTTTACTTTCTATACTTATTTAAGTTAAGGCATTAAATGTTTATAATCATAATTGTTCATTTTACTTTTTTTTTTCAAGTGTCACAAGCAAATTGGAGGTTCGGCATGTGGGTACTTTGTTATGAGGTATATGCTGGAGATCATCACATTAGACATCGTCGACTCATTCGAAAAGGTACCTTATTGTGTACAACCCACTGTTTTTATTTTGGTGTATTAAAACAGAATGCTAGTAAGGGTAGTGCAAAGAGTGCATAAATGAGAAAGTATATGTAATACCTTAGGACAATTCTAAGGTACCCGCGATGTACCATTCACTGCATGTGTATTTAATCATTGGATCTGTACAAAAAAAGAATCCACCACGAATCCAATTGTGAATATATACACACAGGGTACCGTAGCCACGGGATACCATATAGCTTCCCGATACCTTAACATGGTATTTGTAATTTTGAAAAGCAATTTGGTTTTTTTATAGTAGGTTTCCTGTGAGACTCAATAGACCGGTCTCGGTACCGCTCCCCTGAAACTAAATGTTATAATTAAAAAAAAAACTAAAAAACTGAAAACCCGCTATAAATACTGAAAATATTTATGGATATTTGATCAAATGGTGGCCTCTTGTTAATTTGCAGACATTTGATATGGAAGAGCCTTATTCGAAGGATGATATTGATGATGTACGAAGACGTTGGACTCAATATTTTCTGGATTTTACATCTTTATTGAAGTAGTGGAAACTCCCAAGTACCTGTCTCTTTAAGGTACAAAATACATAGTAGATTTATTCTGAGTGTGAGAGATAGCATAGAAAGCGACTATTTTCTTGGATTCCCTTACAGTGGCATGTGACAATCTTCTTCTTAGCTTTTTTTTCCATCTACTTCAGTTGTTTGATGAAATGTCGGATTTTACTTTATAGTTGGCTACTAAGTGGTTTTGGACTTGCACTTAGGCAGTTGCTTTTCTTCGTGGCTCTGATGTTGATCTTGTCAGTATGCTCTATTTCTTGTTGTTAGTCTAATTGTGTCTAAAACTCCTTCACCCTTAGCCTGCTATCTAATTTCGATTCATCGGATTACCTTGTCTGCCATTACCCTTGCCATTTTTTTCTAATAAGTGCAGCCCATATGCTGTGTTTTTTTATTTAGATTTTCCAAGAAAGTGTTGATATCTCAAAGTGGTTGCAATTTGTTCCTTCATATATTCAGCATATTATGGTTGGACATGTTGGAAATATTTATGCTAAATGGAGTTTGGCATGTTTCTTTTGTCCCACATTGGAAGAAGTAAGATACAAAAGGGAGTTTATAAGGTCTTTCCCTAGTTAGGCTCTCAAAGGCCTTAGTAGACTAGAGATGGGCCAAGCCCACACGCGCGCCGAGCCGGGCCGTGGACGCGAGACGCGATGTTCGCGAAATTGGCGCGTTGTAGGCGCACTTTGCACTTCGCACGCCGCATCGATCGCGAGGAGCTGAGGAGCCTTTAATTTTTAACGGAGCTCGGGTTCGGTCGGGTCGGATGACCGAATCGGATCTGGATCTGGAAGGTTCAGGCTGGGCTTGCTTGGTGGACAAGTTGGGCTGAAAACCTAGCCGCCAACGAAAAAAAAACCTAGCCGTTTTTTTGATGCATTCCTAGGGTTCTGCATCTATAAATACAGCTCCATAGGAGCTGTATTCATCCATCCGAAAATCAGTCTCTGCACTCTCCTCTCTCTCGTGTTCTTTATTCTTTCTTTGAGTTTCCAAGTAGTCGCCTTTGCATTTATCGTTTTTTCCGTTGCTGTTGGAACGACGATAAATCTGCATCAAATCCTGGGGTTCTACGCTGAAGCTTACAGCCATTGAAGCGCGTAAAAACCTTTAAGGACAGGAGTTTTCTCCGTGCGGTTTTTTTCTTCACCTAAGAGATCCAAGAAACAGGTTGGTCTTTTGCAATTTTTGTTGTGCATTCAATTCGTCCCTCAACCGGACAGTCTGCTTCTCTCTCCCTTTCTTACTATCGGATCTGATCGTGAAGGATCATCTCGATTTTGGTTGATAAACTCAGTAATATAATAATAACAAAAAAAAAATTATTTGAAAAAAGACTATTCTATTTTTTCTATCTTCCTTATTGTTTGTTTTGATAAATATATAATTCGGTATTAGTTTTCAATACTAATTACCGGATTGTGTGTCCATCTAGTAAAATTTTCAACATTCTTAAAGGTTTTTATTTGTTAAATCGTGTTTAACAGTAACAGTCAAATGGACACTGAAATTTCATCTGCGAATTTCCGTCTGATGAACCAAGAGTTTGCCCGGCTTGACCGATTTGATGGACAGAACTATACCCGCTGGGCTGATAAGGTCAAGTTCATGCTTGCTGTGCTGAAACTTGGCTATGTCTTGGACCCAGAACTTGCACCAATTCCCGCTAATCCAATTCCCGAAGCGGGAAAGGCTGTGGATCCAAAAGAGATTTCAGATCTGGAAAAGCTAAGGGCTCTGCGTAGAGAGTCTGAGGAACTGTGTGTAGGCCACATCAAGAATTCCTTGTCTGATCGCCTCTATGATCTGTACGCGTCGGTCACAGATCCACGAGAGCTTTGGAAAGCCTTGGAACTCAAGTACAAAGCACATGAGGAAGGTACTAACAAGTATCTTGTGTCCAAGTATGTAGAGTTTCAAATGGTTGATGACAAACCTATAATGGAGCAAGTGCATGAACTCCAGGTTATGGTCAACAACCGAATTCGCTTTCCATCCTCTGCCGAACTCTTCGGTTGGTGTGATTATCACAAACCGCCACCCTCCCGGAAAGACTTCTAAGAGGATGATGCACAACCGAGGACTACTCCTTGGACGATCTGTTGAAGCACCTCCGCATTGAGGAGGAGACTCGCAACAGGGACAAGCGTGGTAAAGTTGGATCGAGTGTGCATCACGTGATAGCCGGGGTTACGGAAATAAGGGAAAACTGGGGGACAAACCGAAAGAATTTTGGGCCCAAGAAACCTAACTTCAAAAGGCACGGTAATCAACAACAAAAGAACCCTATCTCAAAGCCTAAGAGGTCGGAGCATGCCACGTCTGGAAAGATCGCCATTATGCACGCGAGTGTAAAGATCGCAAATGCAACCGGTGGTGGTACATGCTGTCGAGGATGTTACTAATATGGTAGCAAGCGTGAACCTTGGAGAGGTGTTCATGATCTCTTCTCTGACACGTGCAATAGCGAGTCGAGGGTGGTTCGTTGATACGGGAGCCACCGTGCATGTCTGTGGACAACGAACTCGCTTTCGCACTTACTATCCAGCTGCTCCAGGGACGGTTGTGGTTTGTGCGGATGGCCACAAAGCTGATGTTTTAGGAAGAGGAGATGTTTTCTTAAAGTTCATAAGCGGTTGTTGGGTTACCCTTCGTGATGTTTTACATGTTCCAGCCATCTCGAAGGGATTGGTTTCTGCAGACAAGTTTGACAAAGCCGGGTTCAAGATGGAGCTCGAGAATGGCAAGATTGAGATCACTAAGAATGGACAGTATGTGGGAAAGGCGGACAACTGTAAGGGTATGTACCGTCTCTACCTTAGTGATGAGGGCAGTAAGAGTAGTTCAGATGGTAATGGTCCTAGTGTTTGTATTGTGTCTGATGTTGCCAACTTTGATGTGTTTGATGGAAATGTTGCTAATGAAATAAGTTTTTCTGGTTACTTTGTTTGTTCAATTTCTTTATGGCATAAACGATTAGCACACACAAATGTTAAAAATATTGAAAAGATGCAATCTAAAGGAATGGTAAAATATGACGCAAAAGATTTTGAAAAATGTGAAACGTGTGTAAAATCAAAGTTTACTAAGAAACCATTTCCATCAGTAAAGAGAAACACATCATTACTTGAGTTGATTCATAGTGATTTATGTGAATTTAATGGAATACTTACTCGAGGAGGAAAAAGGTATTTCATCACATTTTGTGATGACTTTAGTCGATATCTATATGTTTATCTGCTGGGATCAAAAGATGAAGCTTTTGATGCATTTAAACGATATAAAGCTGAAGTCGAAAATCAACTCGAAAGACACATTAAAATTCTTCGCTCAGACAGAGGCGGAGAATATTTCAACACGGAATTTGACACATTCTGCGAAGAGAATGGTATCAAACATGAACGAACCGCACCATATAGCCCTCAACAGAATGGTTTGGCTGAGAGAAAGAACCAAACTTTAACTGAGATGGTAAATTGCATGTTGAACCAATCGGGTCTACCAAACAATATGTGGGGGGAAGCACTATTGACTGCTTGCTACATTCACAATAGGATCACTAGTCGTGTGATCCCTACAAGTCCATATGAATTGTGGAAAGGAAGAAAACCAAACCTAGACTATTTGAGAGTGTGGGGGTGTGTTGCTTATTATCGGATTCCCGATCCTAAGCGATCCAAATTGGGAGCACGAGCTATGAAGAGTGTGTTCATTGGATATGCTCATAATAGCAAGGCTTACCGATTATTGGATATTGAATCAGGTGTTGTTGTAGAATCCAGAGATGTGGAATTCTTCGAGGATAAGTTTTCTAGAGATGATGAAAACTCTAATCCCACAACACCTCCAAGTACTTCTCGAGAAATACACCCACCTCCGGTTGTAGAGGAACCAAGGAGAAGTACTAGAATCAGAAAAGAGAAAACCTTTGAGAAGATTTTTCGCTTATTTGGTTGAAGGAAATCAAAAGAAAGTGACGAGAGAGGTCATTTCGACATTAACTGGATGATAATCCTAAGACCTTCAATGAAGCCATGACATCAAGAGATGCTCCTCTGTGGAAGGAAGTCACAATGATGAAATGGATTCAATTATGGGAAATGGAACTTGGGAATTAGTTGATCTACCCAAGGGAAAGAGACCCATAGGATCCAAATGGATTTTCAAGAGAAAGTTTCATCGAGATGGACCCATATCACCTATAAAGCAAGATTAGTCGCCAAGGGGTACATGCATAAATGAGAGGGTATCTATTATTTCGATACATATGCTCTGTTGCTAGAATTAGTTCTATTAGAACCCTTATAGCGATCTCGGCATTGAAAGGTCTATACATTCATCAAATGGATGTGAAGACAATTTTTACGAATGGATATCTCAACGAGGAGATATATTTGGAGCAACTCGAAGGTTTCGTGATACACGGACAGAAAACAAAGTGTGTAGACTTATTAAATCTCTCGTACGGTTTGAAACAAGCTCCTAAACAGTGGCATGAGAGATTTGACACCACTATAATTGCATTCGGATTTCAACACAATAGTGACAGTGTATTTATTCTAAATACACAACCGAATACTTGTCATTATCTGTCTATATGTCGATGATATGTTGATCATTGGAACTCACCTAGAAGGTATTCTTGAGACGAAGAAATACCTATCCTCGAACTTTAAAATGAAAGATTTAGGAGAAGTCGATACCATTCTTGGTATCAAAGTGAAAAGGACAAGTAGTCAGATTTCTCTATGCCAATCTCATTACATAGAGAAAATATCGACAAAGTTTCAACACTTGAATATTAAGGAATTCAACACTCCTTTTGATTCTAGTGTAAAACTTAATGTGAACTCGGTCGGGCAAGAGCTCAACTAGAATATGCAAGTGCAATCGGTAGCATGATGTATGCCACACATCGTACTCGACCGACATCGCTTTGCCGTAAGCAAATTAAGTCGATACATCGTCAATCCTGCACGGAGCAATCGAAGGCAAGGCGCGAGTACTTGGGTACTGAAAGGACGAGTACTCTTGAGTTGACTTACACGTCATCTTACGGAATACTAGAAGGTTATTCCGATGCACCTGGATAGATCACAAGAGTGATTCTAAATCCACAATTGGATGGATTTATACTCTTCCGGAGGAGCTATTTCTTAGGCGAGCAAGAAACAGACATGTATAGCTCACTCAACGATGGAGGTGAGCTTATTGCCTTAGCCGCAGCAGTAAAGAGGCGAGTGGATCGAGATCTACTATTGGATATCCGTCATGTGGATACTCCTATGCCGAGTATTCCCATGTATTGTGACAGTGAGGCCACACTCGGCCAATATACAATACTGTATAATGGGAAGTCTAGACATATTGGTCTACGACACAATTTTGTGAGACATCTTATTGATAATGGTACCATCAAAGTTGTCTATGTCAAGACGAGTAGGAACTTGGCAGATCCGTTTACCAAACCTCTGACGAGAGATTTGGTTACATCTACCGCAAGAGTCATGGGTCTAAAACCACAATAGAATCATTAGTGATGGAAACCCAACTTGACATTAGTGCTCCTAATTCTCAAGTTTAAAGGGTAATAACGAAGTCACTAATAATAGAAGGTACTATCATATGATGATAGATCCATGTGAGGTAGGATAGTACGTTGTTGCCGAGAACAAGGTTGAGTTGAGGCTCTTAACAAATTATAGAGACATCTATGCAACAAAGATGTTGTAAAAATTTGCCTATATGATCTAGAGGTGGTGCCGCCTCAAACGAAGACTAGTGGTTTGTCTTCTAGAGGGTCATGAAAAGGATTTTAGCGCATGGCCAAAATTAGCGCTCAGAGAGAATGCAAAGCTGACATGTGATGTGTGGGGGTAAACCGGAGAGGTCAAAAGATTATTGGTTTAAGCCTATAAGGATACCATTGAATCGGTCTCTTCTTGTTTATTCTCATAATGCTGGGGTTTAATCTTCGTGACACCAAAGTGACATCATTTGTCTGAGTGAAAGGAAACTTGCCAACCTTGTGGGGGATTGTTGGAAATATTTATGCTAAATGGAGTTTGGCATGTTTCTTTTGTCCCACATTGGAAGAAGTAAGATACAAAAGGGAGTTTATAAGGTCTTTCCCTAGTTAGGCTCTCAAAGGCCTTAGTAGACTAGAGATGGGCCAAGCCCACACGCGCGCCGAGCCGGGCCGTGGACGCGAGACGCGATGTTCGCGAAATTGGCGCGTTGTAGGCGCACTTTGCACTTCGCACGCCGCATCGATCGCGAGGAGCTGAGGAGCCTTTAATTTTTAACGGAGCTCGGGTTCAGTCGGGTCGGACTGACCCGAATCGGATACGGATCTGGAAGGTTCCAGAACTGGGCTTGCTTGGTGGACAAGTTGGGCCTGAAAACCCTAGCCGCCAACGAAGAAAAAAACCCTAGCCGTTTTTTTGATGCATTCCTAGGGTTCTGCATCTATAAATACAGCTCCATAGGAGCTGTATTCATCCATCCGAAAATCAGTCTCTGCACTCTCCTCTCTCTCGTGTTCTTTATTCTTTCTTTGAGTTTCCAAGTAGTCGCCTTTGCATTTATCGTTTTTTCCGTTGCTGTTGGAACGACGATAAATCTGCATCAAATCCTGGGGTTCTACGCTGAAGCTTACAGCCGTTGAAGCGCGTAAAAACCTTTAAGGACAGGAGTTTTCTCCGTGCGGTTTTTTTCTTCACCTAAGAGATCCAAGAAACAGGTTGGTCTTTTGCAATTTTTGTTGTGCATTCAATTCGTCCCTCAACCGGACAGTCTGCTTCTCTCTCCCTTTCTTACTATCGGATCTGATCGTGAAGGATCATCTCGATTTTGGTTGATAAACTCAGTAATATAATAATAACAAAAAAAAAAATTATTTGAAAAAAGACTATTCTATTTTTTCTATCTTCCTTATTGTTTGTTTTGATAAATATATAATTCGGTATTAGTTTTCAATACTAATTACCGGATTGTGTGTCCATCTAGTAAAATTTTCAACAGGACAATGGAAGTTTGCTTGCATGCAATGAATAAACTTTGTCTACTTAATGATGAAATAATAGTTCAGGGAACATTAAGCTTGCATGGCTTGCTTTAGTATGGGATTTACATTATTAATAGGAGTTTATGTTTGTCTCAAGTTCTTCCTCTGTTTTTCTTTATTGGATCGTGGCACGGCAACATTCTCTTTTTTGACTGGATTGTATTATGTTTGCAGGTATGATGTCAAAAGTACAAAGAGAGAGAGATGCTATTAGAGTTAAAAAAAGGTATTCCTTTTTCCCTCAAATGGCCTTTTATTGGTTGGAGCTAAGAAATGAAAACACATTGTTTTATAGGAATCATCCTACACTTTTGATGCTTGGTTTTTAATAATTAAATAGTCGCTTTCTATGCTATCTCTCACACGCAGAATTAAATAGTACCTGTTCCTTATTTATCTCCTTTGAATTTATTGCTGGTAAAGATTTAATGTGATAACAGGTTTTAATGTCCTTCCATGAGTGTGGAGGAAATGTTGGGGATGATGTGCATATTCCCCTGCCTCACTGGGTAACTGAAATTGGTCGAAACAACCCAGACATATAAATAGATGGGTTATTCAGGTCTAAAACGATTCTGGGTTCAGCCCTGATAACTTGAATAATAGCCCCGATTAACCCAGTATATCACATTTGTGGTTTGTAAATTTGCATTGTTATGTTATTTTAGGATTAGATGGAGATGTTAGTGCTGTAATTTGCTGTCCAGTTTCCTACCTCTACATTCTTGTAAAATGTTCACATGTTGTAATTTGCAGCTTATAAATAGATGGGTTATTCAGGTTGACATAGTTGATGCAATACAAACTGTTTAAATGTGGTACAGGTGTTGCAACATATTATGGTGAAAATGTTCTTGTTTATGGTTAAATGTGGTACAGGTGATGCAATACAAACTGATGGATTTAATGTGGTATCAAGAAACACTTCAGCAGAAAACATGGTGAGAAGAAATGGAAGTGTGAGAAATGTTCTAAGAAATATGCATTCAATTACCACATTTAAACAGTTTGTATTGCATCACTCAGACAGGTTATTCACCTAATTTTTAGTCCGCCATTGATTTTGGGGGTGGATGTTAATTTGATGGATTATATGGTGAAAATGTTCTTGTTATTTGGTGTTTATCTGCTTCATTTGTTTTCGTACTTATCATATAATTTTTATATGTTAACTTGCTTGTCATGGATCTTTGTCGAGTTTGAACTTCGACAATAAAATGCGGAAGGAATCTTCAAGTTTTCAAGTCCCAGACATCCATTTTGCTCAAGTATTCAAGATCTGTGAAGCTTATGAATCCTCGCGAAAAATATTTTGTTGAACTATTTTAGACATTCGAATCTTTAACTAGTATTTACTGATTATGTTTCATTTTAATGTTAGACTTGATTACGAGAATTGTTGGTTTTATTAGAGTCCAAAGTTTATAGCGATTAAAGCCGCTTAATGTTTGTTTTTGTCACTTGAGTTTAGATATTGTGTTTTGTAATGCGATTTATTATTCAGCTTTGTCAGTACTCAAAAAATTGCCACTTTTGTAACAGGGCTTTTCTAAATCTGCTATTTTTTTAAAAAAAAATATAATTTTTCTAAATCGGTTAAAGTAAAACCCGATGTAGAATGTATATTCTTTCTAAATCGGTTAAAGCAGTACCTGATTTAGAATGGCTGACATTCTAAATCGGTTAAGCGAGACTGATTTAGAATGTCCGGCATTCTAAATCGGTTAAAGTAGTACCGATTTAGAATGTCCGCTGCTCTAAATCGGATTTCTGAATATCCGATTTAGAATGTTACTTTCTAAATCGGTTATTTGCACGTACTAAATCGGTTAAATAACCGATGTAAAATGTATTTTCTACATCGGTTAAATAACCGATTTTAAATGTGTAGATTTTTTACATCGGCTGGATCTATAACGGTTCGAGACCCGATTTAAAAGGCCTATTTTAACCGATTTAAAATGTGTTTTTTCTAGTAGTGCCGGGTGAAACGCCCCAAAATTTGATAGGGTGAAACGCCCTCAAATTCGAAGATCGTGTGAAATGCCCTAGAAATTTGATCGGGCGACCTGCCCACAAATTTGAAGATTGGGTTAACTGCCCTCAAATTCGAAGATCGGGTGAAACACCTCAAAATTTGATAGGGTGAAACACCCTCAAATCGGGTGAAACGCCCTAGAAATTTGATCGGGTGAAACGCCCTCAAGTTTGAAGATCGTGTGACCTGCCCTCAAATGAAGACCGGGTGAAATGCCCCAAAATTTGATAGGGTGAAACGTCCTCAAATTAGAAGATCGGGTGAAATGCCTTAGAAATTTGATCGGGCGACCTGCCCACAAATTTGAAGATCGGGTGAAACGCCATAGAAAATCTAATCAGGTGAAATGCCTTCAGATTCAAACAAGGGTGAAGTGCCCTAAAAAACTGATTCCTTCACCCGAAAGTCCCTGCGCAGTTAACCCACGAATAAATGATCGGGTTCTTTGTCCAATCTATGATTCTGGATTAGATGTAGCTGTAACACCCCCAAGTTATTCAGGGAATATTACAGCGCCGTAAGCCCCGCTGTGGGACCCACAAGGCTAAACATACGCGGAACTATAAATTTTGACCGAGAAGGTCTACACACAATGAAATGAAAAACAATACAAAGGGTATTCAAAACATAACCAATGTATTCAAAGACGTCACAACACGAATCAATACCTCGGCAGACTCAGGCCGGAACATCAAGGAAAATAGAAAACAATACTCGAGTATTCAATAACCAATCCAGTACAACAACACTGAATGGAAAACTCAAAACATAACTGGAAGAAAGACACAGTATAACACTTGCCCACCATCTTCATGCCGACCCGATACTTGCCTGTCCGCTCTCCTGGAACCTGAAATACATAAAACGTATTTCCCCCATAAAGGGGTTAGCCGTCGAATAGCTAGTGCAAGTATATCAAGTATGAAACACAATACTCCTCGACAATAAAGTAAAAGTAATCGTCAATTCATTAATTCAAGACTAGTATTCCGGAATAACTAAATCTCATAGCGTCACATCAAGACGTATATGAATGCCGTAGAAACGGTTCGTTCATATCATCCGTGAATACATGTATGAATGCCGTAGAAACGGTTTGTTCATATCATGCCATCAATTCATATATGAATGCCGTAGAAACGGTTCGTTCATATCATGCCATCAATATATCTATGAATGCCGTAGAAACGGTTCGTTCATATCATACCATCAATATTTCTTACTTTCAAAGTCGAGAACGTACAATCATAATTATATACTTGCCTTTGAGACATCGAGAAATCAAACGGAGGAAGGGTATGAGTTCGGTAGGTCCAAGAATGCGCTTCCGGCACCTAAACGATTCGCAAGGAATATGGTAATTAATTATCCATACTCAAATTACACGAAGAAACTCCCGAAACTCGTCTACGATTCATGAAAATACACGGGTAAACAACTAAAGGTTGGAAAAATCGCCCAAATTCCCACAAGTCCGAAAACGGCACAATCAAGTCCGTGAAATCGTAGGAAAAGCATGCATACGGTATAGATACATCATAATCTCAAGGTTCTCAAGCTTCAAATCAGATAAATCGGACGAATCTACGAAAACCCCCAAAATCCAACACAATATTCAAAGTGTTCTTGAATAATCTTTCAATAATCCGATGAATAATCAAATATGCCCATAATCATGTGTATATCACTTCATACACCATGATTTTAACATCCAAAACATCATTACCCAATACAAAATCGAAAACCAAGATGTTGAAGAAATTACCTCTTGAATATCCAAGCTCTATGATCCGAAGAATACGCGATAGATCGATGATCCGAGCTTCCCCACCGAATGAAAATGATACAAATTCAATACTCAAATGATAGATGATGCAAAGTTCTCTCCTCAAGCTCTCTCTCTCGGGTGGGTTGAAGAAAATGGAGGAAATGAGCGCATCTCGCTCAAAAGCATAATTATGCGATTGACCGCATTGTGTGCCGCGGCTCGGCCAAGTGTGCCGCGCACAGAGCCCAAAATCGCCTCCTGTGGATCGGCGGTGTGCCGCGGCTGGCGTGCGCCGCGGCACCGGGTACAGACGGTTTTTGGCCGAAGATGCAACACGAGTGTGCCGCGGCCCGGACAGGTGTGCCGCGGCAGTGACTCGGCAGTGTGCCGCGGCCCTGCCGGCATGTGCCGCGGCACCGGGTACAGTCTGCTCGGCCAGGTCTAGAAAATGTGTGTGCCGCGGCCCACACCCCCCTCGGGTCCTAAAATGATGAAAAATGAAATAAAAGCAATAGGACTCAATATCTGGGAAACAATAACACGAAATGGAAGTACGGGAACCCCAAAACGGTGGTTCCAATCAATGATTACAAGGGTTCGCCCAACAAAACACAATTCGCACAATGAAGAGGTTTGAAATGACATGAATTTCAACCGGGTATTACATTCTCCCCCTCTAAAAATAAGTTTCGTCCCGAAACTTAAGAAATAAATAGTTTGGGGTATTCCACCCGCATCTTCTCTTCCGTCTCCCAAGTTGCCTCCTCGACTCCATGCCTCGACCATTGCACTTTAACCAGTGGAATGGCCTTATGCCGAAGTTGTTTCTCGCGACTCTCAAGGATCTGCACGGGTTTCTCCAGAAAGGTAATATCCTCGGCTACGTCAATCTCACTGTAGTCGATAATGTGGCTCGGATCCGGTACGTACTTTCTCAACTGAGACACATGAAAAACACTATGGACGTGACTCAAAGCTGGAGGCAATGCCAAGCGATAAGCTAAATCTCCAACTCTGTCCAAAATCTCGAAGGGTCCGATATACCTCGGACTAAGTTTCCCCTTTTTCCCGAAGTGGAAAACTCCTCTGGTCGGCGACACCTTGAGCAAGACATGATCTCCTACCTCAAATTCCAAGGGTCGACGACGAGTATCAACATAAGATTTCTGACGACTCTGGGCAGCCAGCAATCGGTCCCGGATGATAAAAATCTTTTCCTTAGTCTCCATCAACATATCCGGCTCCATCCCAACTAGCTCAGAAGCCTCGTCCCAACATAATGGCGACCTACATCGCCTACCATAGAGTGCCTCGAAGGGTGCCATTTTGATTGACGCATGCCAACTATTATTGTAAGAAAACTCGATCAACGGTAAGTGAAGCTCCCAATCATTACTTTAATCCAAGGCACAAGCCCGTAACATATCTTCCAACGTCTGAATCGTCCTCTCTGTCTGACCATCCGACTGAGGATGAAAGGAAGTGCTCAATATCAACTCCGTACCCAGAGCCTGATGAACGGCTTGACAAAAATGCGATACGAAACGGACGTCTCGATCAGAAACAATGGTCTTGGGGGCACCGTGTAACCTCACGATCTCAGCAATAAAAGTTCGAGCTAGTCTATCCGGTCCCCAAGTATCCTTAATACCCAAGAAGTGTGCAGACTTGGTCAACCTATCGACAATTACCCAAATCATATTCATTCCAGTCCGAGTTCTCGGCATGCCAGTGATGAAATCCATCGAGATGTCTTCCCACTTCCACTCGGGAATGGGAAGTGGTTTCAACAACCCCGCTGGTCGTTGATGTTCGATCTTGACTTGTTTACACGTCAAACACCGTAGTACGAACTCCGTAACATCCTTCTTCATGTTATTCCACCAAAAATTTCACTTCAAATCTTTGTACATCTTACTCGTCCCGGGGTGGATTGAGTAAGGCGTAGCATGAGCTTCTAGGAGAATTCTTTGCCTCAACTCTAAATCGTTCGGAACACAAAGCCTGCCCTGAAATCTCAGAATACTATCCTCGTGAACCATAAAACCAGGAGCTTTTCCTTTAATTACATCTTCCTTCAGTTGAGAAATCATCGGGTCACTCCACTGCTTCCCTTTGATGTCGTCAACCAAGGACGAAGTAATTTCGAGAGTACACAACTGTCTCGTACTACCGAAGCCAAACTTCTATCCCTTGCTCAATTAAATCCTGACGAATTTTTGTCTGCGATGTAAGAACCTCGAGCATTTGAAGAGATGCCGATTTGCGGCTCAAAGCATCCGCAACGACGTTGGCTTTTCCGGGGTGGTAAAGAATTTCCAAATCATAATCCTTTATCAACTCTAACCAACGTCGTTGTCTCATATTCAGCTCCTTCTGACTGAAAATGTACTTTAGGCTCTTGTGATCGGTATAAATCCGGCACGGTGAACCATACAAATAATGCCGCCAAATCTTGAGTGCGAAGACAATTGCGGCCAACTCTAAATCGTGAGTGGGATAATTCATCTCGTAAGTCTTTAATTGTCGTGACGCAAAAGCTATCGTCTTATCATGCTGCATAAGTACACAGCCCAGGCCTTGACCCTAAGCGTCACTATAGACTGCAAAGCCCTCGCTACCATGAGGTAAAGTTAAAATCGGCGCTGAAGTCAGACGTCTCTTCAGTTCATCGAAGCTCTGTTGTCTCTCATCCGTCCAAATAAACTTTTCGGTCTTCTGGAGCAATTTCGTAAGCGGCCGAGCGAGTTTCGAGAACCCCTCGACAAACCGACGGTAATACCCAGCAAGGCCCAAAAAGCTACGAACTTCCTTAACATTTTTAGGCGGTGCCCAATCTAGCACTGTCTCAATCTTCTGAGGGTCTACACGAACTCCTTCGGCCGAAATCACGTGACCGAGAAACATAACTTCTTCCAACCAAAACTCACATTTCGAGAATTTTGCATAGAGGTGCTCGGTTCTCAAAATGTCTAAAACTAAACGCAAGTGTCGGGCATGTTACTCCTTATCTCGAGAATAGATTAAGATGTCGTCAATAAAAACGACTACACACCTGTCGAGGTACTCGATGAATATTTTATTCATTAACTGCATGAATACTGATGGCGCATTAGTCAACCCAAAAGGCATAACTACAAATTCATAATGCCCATATCTCGTCCGAAACGCCGTCTTCCGAACGTCGGACTCCCTCACTCTGAGTTGATAATACCCGGATCTTAAATCAATCTTCGAGAAAACCGCGGCCCCTTGCAATTGATCAAATAAATCGTCTATACGAGGCAAAGGATATTTGTTCTTGATGGTTACTTTGTTCAGCTCACGGTAGTCGATGCACAAACGTAGTGAACCATCCTTCTCCCTCACGAAGAGAACAGGCGTTCCCCAAGGCGAAGCGCTCGGTCTAATGTACCCTTTTTCCAAAAGTTCTCCCAACTGAGTCTTCAATTCTTGCATCTCGGAAGGTGCCATTCGATAAGGTGCTTTAGAAATCGGGGCCGTATCTGGCTCTAAGTCCACGGAAAAATCTATCTCTCGATCTGGTGGTAATCCCGGGAGGTCATCCGGAAAAACATTGGGATACTCATTAACAACCGAAATCGAAGAGAAATCGACTTCATTTCCTTTCGTTTTCAAAGCATAACACCAATAGCCCGTACAACCTTTATTCAAAAGTTTTACGGCCTTCATGGCACTGATAAGTAACTTGGATTGGCCCGACTTACGTCCCAAAAATGAGTACTCAGATCCGTCTTTAGTTATCATGGTGATAACCTTGGTACGGTAATTCATAATCGCTTGGTGATTATCAAGCCAATCCTCGCCGAGGATCACGTCCTCGCCTTCCATATCAACTACAATCAGATTCGATAACCATTCCATACCGGATATAATCACCGGAAAATCTCTAATCTCCTAATTCCCCACAATTCTATCCCTGCTAGGCAGTTTCACGATAAAGAGATCGCAAGCAGTCAAACAAGTTATATTCAAACGGCGTACACACTCCAAAGAAATAAAAGAATGTGTAGCACCTGTATCAAAAAGTACACGGACTGGATAAGATAAAATATGGATGCTACCTGAAGCCACTGCCGCGTCGGGTTCGTCTGTTCGACGCATCTCATAAACCCATGGTTGCACCAAACCAACGCTAGAGTTTCCCCCTCCAGCGTTCTGACCCCGTCCCCGGCCCCTGCCAAAATTCTGCTGAGGTTGACCAAAAGATTGTCGCTGGTTTATACCTTGATCAAGTTGTGTTGGGGCAGAAGCCCGAGTGTCCAAAGTCTGATTTGGCTCGGAACAATAAACCGCTCTATGTCCCATCTGTCCGCACGTGTGACACTTCAATGTTGGGAAGTTGCATTCAGAATTAAAGTGGCCTGGACGGACACAATTATAGCAAGTCACCGTGCGATTTGTGGTACCCGGAGTGGGACGGTAACCCCTCTTTCCTTTATTAGAACGTGACGACTGTCCGGCAAAACGGCTAGTCGTATGTGACTTCTGAAAGTTGCCACCCTTAGAGCCAGAAAAATTTCCTGCGACTTTCTGCTTCTTCGGTTCTTCAACGGTATCGTTGTCGGGGCTCAACATATCATGGGCTAAAGCTCTGTCCTGATACTCTTTCAGTGTGGTACAAGCAAATCCGGCCATGTACCGCCGTAAGTCCAAATTCATCCGCATATCAAAATAACGGATCTTATCACGCTCGTTACGCACTTGATCCTTCACATGGATCAATTGCTGGTTGTACTCCACGATCGCCTGCGAAACGGGAATATCTTGTGGTTTAGCCTCGAAAAAGGCTCGGATTCGGCTCTCTCGCACCGGCCAAGGACAAAACTCGGCCTCCAAGAGCTCCTTAAATTCATCCCACGTGGCAATACGATCCTGTGGCTTGATGACCTTCCACCAAGTAGCGGCCTCCTTAGTGAGGAAATACTGAGAAATCGGTACTTTCTTCACCTCGGGGCAATCAACCGCCTCGAAAATCTTCTCCAATTCTGCTAGCCAATCTTCCCAGCCTAACGGGTCTGTGGCACCGCCAAACTGTGGAGGGTGCATACGGATTACATTCTGAAGCAAGGCATCCGTGTTTGGGTTCGGGTTATTCAGCTGAATAGTTTGGGCTAAAATAGTCATCTGAGTAGCCAATTGTTGAAGTGCATTCGCCACTCCAACGTCCGCGTTGTTCCCCTGACCGTTTGACTGGTCGTGCTGACTCTCGGTGTCAGGATGCACCAAGTTCGACAAACTTGGGTTGGTCGACCCCGCAACTGAACTGATGGAAACGGCCGCGCCACGACCTCTTCCTCGTCCACGGCCACGACCACGGCCACGGCCCCTACCAGCTGACATATTGAGGAACACACAAGGTACGTAAGCACAATTCAATCGCACGTCATTAAGGTGATCGATTCTCAATAATACCAATAAAAGAAGCATAATGAATAAGGAATCATCAGAAGAGTAAGAGGTCTTACTAGTACCGGTCGCACTGTGATGATGGCAGAGTAGTGATACTGTGGACAAATGACAACTCATTCGACCCAAAAGACCGACAGCCTAGGTATCCATAGACCTAAGCTCTGATACCATATTCTGTAACACCCCCAAGTTATTCAGGGAATATTACAGCGCCGTAAGCCCTGTCGTGGGACCCACAAGGCTAAACATACGCGGAACTATAAATTTTGACTGAGAAGGTCTACACACAATGAAATGAAAAACAATACAAAGGGTATTCAAAACATAACCAATGTATTCAAAGACGTCACAACACGAATCAATACCTCGGCAGACTCAGGCCGGAACATCAAGGAAAATAGAAAACAATACTCGAGTATTCAATAACCAATCCAGTACAACAACACTGAATGGAAAACTCAAAACATAACTGGAAGAAAGACACGGTATCACACTTGCCCACCATCTTCATGCCGACCCGATACTTGCCTGTCCGCTCTCCTGGAACCTGAAATACATAAAACGTATTTCCCCCATAAAGGGGTTAGCCGTCGAATAGATAGTGCAAGTATATCAAGTATGAAACACAATACTCCTCGACAATAAAGTAAAAGTAATCGTCAATTCATTAATTCAAGACTAGTATTCCGGAATAACTAAATCTCATAGCGTCACATCAAGACGTATATGAATGCCGTAGAAACGGTTCGTTCATATCATCCGTCAATACATGTATGAATGCCGTAGAAACGGTTCGTTCATATCATGCCATCAATTCATATATGAATGCCGTAGAAACGGTTCATTCATATCATGCCATCAATATATCTATGAATGCCGTAGAAACGGTTCGTTCATATCATACCATCAATATTTCTTACTTTCAAAGTCGAGAACGTATAATCATAAATATATACTTGCCTTTGAGACATCGAGAAATCGAACGGAGGAAGGGTATGAGTTCGGTAGGTCCAAGAACGCGCTTCCGGCACCTAAACAATTCGCAAGGAATATGGAAATTAATTATACATACTCAAATTACACGAAGAAACTCCCGAAACTCGTCTACGATTCATGAAAATACACAGGTAAACAACTAAAGGTTGGAAAAATCGCCCAAATTCCCACAAGTCCGAAAACGGCACAATCAAGTCCGTGAAATCGTAGGAAAAGCATGCATACGGTATAGATACATCATAATCTCAAGGTTCTCAAGCTTCAAATCAGATAAATTGGACGAATCTACGAAAACTCACAAAATCCAACACAATATTCAAAGTGTTCTTGAATAATCTTTCAATAATCCGATGAATAATCAAATATGCCCATAATCATGTGTATATCACTTCATACACCATGATTTTAACATCCAAAACATCATTACCCAATACAAAATCGAAAACCAAGATGTTGAAGAAATTACCTCTTGAATATCCAAGCTCTATGATCCGAAGAATACGCGATAGATCGATGATCCAAGCTTCCCCACCGAATAAAAATGATACAAATTCAATACTCAAATGATAGATGATGCAAAGTTCTCTCCTCAAGCTCTCTCTCTCTCGTGTGGGTTGAAGAAAATGGAGGAAATGAGCTGCATCTCGCTCGAAAAGCATAATTATGCAGTTGACCGCATTGTGTGCCACGGCTCAGCCGAAGTGTGCCGCGGCACAGGCCCAAAAACTGCTCCCAGGGATCGGCAGTGTGCCGCGGCCCGGCTGGCGTGCGCCACGGCACCGGGTACAGACGGTTTTTGGCCGAAGATGTAACACGAGTGTGCCGCGGCAGTGACTCGGCAGTGTGCCGCGGCCCTGCCGGCATATGCCGCGGCACCGGGTACAGTCTGCTCGGCCAGGTCTAGAAAATGTGTGTGCCGCGGCGCACACTCCTTGTGCCGCGGCCCACACCCCCCTCGGGTCCTAAAATAATAAAAAACGACCCGGGAAGAGAATAAAAGCAATAGGACTCAATATCTGGGAAACAATAACACGAAATGGAAGTACGGGAACCCCAAAACGGTGGTTCCAAGCAATGATTACAAGGGTTCGCCCAACAAAACACAATTCGCACAATGAAGAGGTTTGAAATGACATGAATTTCAACCGGGTATTATAGTAGCATCATAAGGAGGACCTCCCTTTCGAGGTAGAAAAAGAGTACGGGAGGTGAAATGCCTTCAGATCCAAACAAGGGTGAACTGCCCTAAAAAATCTGATTAGGTGAAATGCCTTTAGATTCAGACAAGGGTGAACTGCCCTAAAAAATCAGACCAGGTGAAATACCCTCGGATTCAGACAAAGGCAAACTGCCCTGAAACCTGAGCTAGGGAAAATATCCTCAGACCTAAAGTTTGAACCGATCTATATTCCACTCAAAAGAGTTGGGAACATCCGAGCTATATTCCACTCAAAAGAATTGAAAATATCCGAACTATATTGACTTGAGGTCATCAAACTCCGAAAGATTGTTCGAAATATTCGATTTGTATTAAGGTCGTTGATAAAACCAAGTTGGGTTGACCTAAAGAAGTGGTTTAAAATAGCCTAACTATAATAATCTAAGAGTTATTTAAAGTAGCCGAGCTACATTAACTCCGAAAGGCTCCGATCTATATTAAGGTCATCGATGAAGCCAAGTTGAGTCGACCTCAAGAAATTATTTATAGTCGAGCTATATTAATTTTGAAAAAAGTGGTTCTTTCTGTTAAAGATACGGTAACCTCAAAGAGTTGTTTGAAGTACTCGGGCTATGTTAAAAAAGGCATTGATATAAATGCACATAAATCTCAAGAATCCCTGGAAACTTGACTCCCAAGGATTACCACATCGAGGTCGTCAATTTAAAATAATTCTTACTCTACTCGGTCTTACAACTCGACTAGAGTAGGGTGGACTAGTTGATATGACGACAAATATAGACCTCCTAAAAACCTGGTCTAAAGAAGCCCAATATAAACCGACGTACCGATCTCTGAGTAAAGGAGGAGAGACCTAGACGAATGGAGTCCGACCTAAGGGCTTGGAGAAGAGTGTCCCGATCTAAGTGGTCTCGCCGACCTATGGACTCAGATAAGAGTGTCCCGACCTAAGGGGTCTCGCCAACCTCTAGACTCAGATAAGAGTGTCCCGACCTAAGGGGCCCCTTATAATATGAACCGACCTGCCTAACCATCACACGAAATTGGAAATCGCCGGGCTCATGAAGGTTGAGCTCTCGAAAAGATAGATCTTGACCTACCTGACAGAATCCCAGAAATTCAGGGGCTGATAAACCACAGTCCCAAATCCCGGATATTCACGGATGGAAAATTGCAGCCTAAATCCCTGAAGATCTTCCCTAAAATCAGGAAAAGATCTCAAAGACAGGCAGCCCTCCCTTTTATAAATAGGGGAGGAGCCTTCCTTTCAAAGGGCAAGCATAATTTTGAGATTACAGAGAAGTATTTTAAAGAGAGAAAGAAATACACAAAGAGAGAGCAATACTGTACATCTTCGGGTTTTCTTAGATAAACTTCTGAGATTAACCCGGTTCTTGGTGACCGATCAGCTCGGTTCCATCACCAATTAATTAATCATATCAAATATAAAATAACATAATTAATTTCTCCAAGAAATAATTATATTCATGAATTAAATTAATTATCCAGTAATTTATTTAATTCATTAGGCCGTAAATTAAGTTATCCAATAAATTAATTTAGACATCCAATGTTCAAAAATAAATTAGACATCCAATGTCCAATAAATTAGATATCCAATATCTAATATTTATAAAGAGAGAATAAGCTCGATTCATTCCGTCGTCAATCCTATTGTGCGACTCGGTAGGTCCGTCTCAGTTAGCAATGTGAGAAACCAAAGAGTAGTAGCACCACCTAGCCAGCCTGGCGGCCTACACTGTACCCCAACTAAGAACGAATGATTGGGATCATTCAAAAACCATTCCTCGAAGGTCTTGTGATCTCCCGGCGGCTTGGCGACCGCCTTCTTGGTTTTGGCGATCGCCGTATTTCGGACAGGAGGTGGCGTTTCCTCGCCTCGGCGGAGGATGAGCAGCTTCTGCCTAGCCAGAAAGTCGGCAGCTTTAGCGCGGAAGATCGCGTAGGTTGGGGGGATATCCTTCGTCAGGTGCCTAAACATGGGTGAGTGACCATAGAATCCCCCCAGGACTGAATAAAGAGCGAGCTCGTCGCTGATGGGCTCACCGGTGAGGACGATTTTGTCTACTCGATCGATGTAATCCGCATCGGATTTGTCTTCCCCCTGCCTGATTTTCATCATGCGGTGGGGGCCTTCTGGTATGGCGACCTTGGCGGCGAAGTATGACGTGAAGTCATTCGCTAGTTTCTCAAATAAGATGATCGATTGTGGTGGTAGCGATACGTACCACCTATGGGCCAGCTCGCCCAACGTTAACGGGAAGATTCGGCACTTGGTTGCATCTGATGCCCCACACCCAGTCATGTAGATCCGGAACTTACTTAGGTGGGTTTCGGGGTCCGATCTCCCCTCATATAGAGGTGTTTTGGGGGGAGCGATCCTTGGTTGCGCGGGGGCGAGCTCGATGTGGGCCTCGAGTGGCTCGGTCGATCCGATAATCTTTCTGCTGGTGCTTGCCCCAGTGTCCAAGAGTGCTTTCATCTCGTCGAGATGGCGTTGCATAGTGGCCATCACAGTGGCTTGGCTGCTTGCGGCTAAGCGCTCGGAGTGGGAGCCGAGGCGATCAAGTATTGACCCTCTGGCATTCGGAACGGGAGCCAGGCGGCTGATCTGTGTTCGGCTGGGAGTTGGGTAGGCTGAACTCCTGGTGACGGACTCGAATTCCGTTGTCTAGTAGTTGGGGGCAGAATGCCCTGGTTGCCATGATGGATCGCTCCCCAGGCGACTGAATACGGAACCGTCCGACCTTGCAAGAGCCTTTTCTCGCGACTTGGGGCTTTCTGACGATCGCTCGCCCAGTAGCCCCTTGAACTTCTATTTGCCCACACGGCGGATGGCTGATGGAGTTATAGCGGGTGTCGTGCATGCTCTCCGTCGCTCCTTTAGGATGGCCATAGCCTCCTCAATCTGTTCCGCAGTTCGGATCTGATCGATTGAGAGGCTTGGGCCACCCCTCAGGCGCGGGATCGAGAGTCTCGCGTTCCTGCGACTTCCCTCTACGATCGGCTGGGGCTCGGATTGAGCCGGGATTTGGTGTCCGGCGGTTTGGAGAGTGGCTCTCTTCGATGTAGTGGAAGACGTCATGATTCTGAAGGCTTTCTTTGAAGCACAGTGAGTGTCGCTTCAAGTATATGCCCTCCTTCTAGCGCCAATTGTTGCTACCCAAAATATTATCCGGAGATAGATATTGCTGGAATGAAGGGATAGCAAACAAAGTGCGAGAGCACTTCCGTGGGAAAAGTAAATAACACAAGATTTGTCGGGGTTGTTAGTCCCGGGCTTGGATGCTCTCGCAAGACATTATTAATACAAATATTTGGGGATACAAGTATTAATGTAAGAGTACAATTACGATGAGTGTAAAGACCCTTGTTATCTTAGCTAGTGAGCGTGTAGATTGCCGGAAGAACCAGATATGATGCTCTGTGAGTTCTTGTAACAACGTTGATAAGCTGAGACAACTATGAGAAATCGACAGTCTCTCACGATGTGTAGCTGTTGAAGGTTTGAGCTCCTGATCTTGTGAGTTTCTTCGAATCTGCACTGTGGAGACTTCTTGCCTCTGCCGACCGTCTTCTGGTTGAGAGGTGCTGAGAGAGAAATCCTGAGGTAGATTCGGGAGAGGAAACTGGGATCTTGAAAGTATGTATGGTTATATGTATTTTCTATGAACTTAATGGAGAATGCGTGAACTGAGAGTTCTTTCTAAGCTGGATGGGGGGAAAAATGTGAACCTTTTTCCAATTGCTGGATGTTCTCTATTTATAGGATTGGGACACGCTGGGCGATCGCCTCTGCTGTATTATAATAAGTGGGCGATCGTCTTTTAGCACATGGGCTGGTCCCCTTAAAGTCCACAGGAGTTGCTGGCAGCCGGCTGTGCAGTCCAATGAGAAGCCTGCACGCGTCCGAGTCGCTGTCACGGGTGGTCCCACCTTGTACCTTTCGGCGGGCTTGTCGGTAGGTGGAAAGGTGGTGACAGGCTGTGGTCAACGATCCATGAAACGCGGAGCCTGTCGCGGATCTGCACATGGGCGCTGCTTTGAGGTCCAGTCTTCGTGGACTTTGACGGACGATGGATTTTGTTCGGGGCATAGGACGGTCGTCCTTAGCCGGGCACTAGAGTCGATCGCTAGGTGCCAAAGGGCGATCGCCTTGGGAATCGATCGCTAGATACCCGAAGGTGGTCTGGTATCTTCGCTTTAGGCGAGTTCGCCGTAGCTTGATTGGTTGTGGACTCGATCGCTCGACCTTGAAGTTGATCGCTTGTAGAGGTGTATAAATCCTGACACAACAATTGCCCCCCAGCTCGCTCCTATGTTGGAAACGCGGGGTGAGGTGGTTCTGCTGGCGATCGCTGAATTTTGACGAGTGACTCTGCATTTTACTGAAGTGGCGATCGTCTCCGAGCTGATTGATTCTGAATTTGGACGACCTAGACGGTCGCTGAAATGAGCGGGAAATGACAATGGATGCAGAAAAGTCTCTGCGCACGTGTCGGGTTCCTGTTGGTGGATACTGACGGTTAGCTGTGACCCTTCGTCTGGCATGTCCTTGAAAAGACGTGTCGCGGGTTTCAAGGGGGTCAATAAATGCGACGGTTGCATTTCAACCCCTGAGACTTTCCTTAATTGCATTGAAGTCCCTGCCATCTCCTATAAAAAGGTGCAGGGTTGCAGTGTTCATTCTTACGCGTTTATTACTGGAGAAAGAAGGATTTTGCTGAAGAATATTTCTGAGAGATCCGACTGCCGATCGTCGATCGGTTCCATCCTTGGGTAAGAAAAAACTCCTTTTCTCCTCTTTTCTTCGAGAATGACTGGAACATCTTCTTCACACGGAGTGGCCACAAGTTCCGCCGCCGGGGCATCGACTGCTCGGGGAGGGTCCTCTGCTGACTTCCATCTGGAGACTGCCGCTGAGGCTATCCGGGCCGGAATTGACCCTGCGGAAATCGAGGCTTTGTTTAATGAAGCCGACGTCGCTAAGGAGGCGGTCGTTGAACACAGACGCTCGCAGACGGAGAGAGATCTGGCGGTGAGGGCCTATTGGGAGCGGCATAGTGCCTTTGGCCAGGCCTATGTGGCCTTTGCTGAGATTATGGAGAGGCTGGCCGGTCCGTCTCCAAGATTCGATTTCCGGGAGTATTCGATCGCTCACCCTTACCAGCTTGCTAAACGGTCGCAGTTTCGGGCTGCGCAGCGATCTCTGTGGTCTCTTGGCCAAATCAGGAGTTCGGCGACCAGGAAAGACCTAGCCGTCTGGAGGACGAGGTACCACGTTCCTTCAGATGTGGATCTATTTGCGCCGGCGGAGAATGAGTGAGCCGACCAACCCCCGATGGGTATGGTCGCCGTGAACGAGGCGATTATGGAGGTCGGGCTGCATTTCCCTCTATCCTTTGCTGTCTCCCACCTGCTGGCTGCTTGGAACGTGGCGCCACTCCAGTTGACACCGAATGCTTGGCTCCAGATAATTTGCACTCTCACCTTGTTCGGCGGTCATCGCCTGTATCGCCTTCCTTCGCCGTCGGAGATGAACCACCTGTTCAAACTGACGGTTCAGAAAGGGTCGGTCAGAGGCTATCATATTCAAGGCCGATCCAGTCGGGAGATCCTTGGAGTCCCGAACAAGGTGCAGGGCGACCCGGCGAAGTGGTTCTGGGTCGCCGGTGCGTGGAAGGCTTCTACGAGCGACAATCCTACGGGCGAGCTGGAGATCCCCACTAGCTTTCGGGAGAGGAATCCCGGTAAGGGTTCAGACTCTCCCTTTGTTCGGATATGTTCTGAACTGATCTAATTTGATTTCGTTATTGCAGGTTTCCATATTCCGGCGATCGAGCAGGTGCCTTTTGATTTCCTGGTTGTCTGGGAGCGGATATGAAGTTTGTCGGACGACGACTTAGACGCTAGCTGGATCAACAGGGAGAGTCGTTGGTTGTCGGCTTGGTTATTCCATTTCCCGAGACATCTCTTGGTATCAGGTATGAGTCTCTGCGATCTTCAATTGCTTGGCGATCGTCTTGCTTGAGGAAAATGTCTAACTGTTGTTCGACTGTCTTTATTGTAGAGGTCCGCTTTCCTCGCTTCTTGGAGCCCCCACCGGAGATAGCCATGTCGAATCCTGGAGTTTTGGGCCGTCTCCGCCACAAGAAGTCATCTTGGGCTCCCCCTGTTGTGTTGCCTATCATTCTGGAGGTGGAGCCTCGCGTGGAGCCGATCGTGGCTGAGGAGGAAGTTCATGAGGAGGGGCTTCGAACGAACCGCAAACGGCAAAGGTCGGGAGAAACTCCAGTTTCTGCCCCTGCCAGCGAGGTGCTGATCGCCGTGCCTCCGATCATAGTTCTTCCTCCGGAGAATGAGCCTACTCCCTCCGCAACTTTCCTGCGGGAGATGGCGATCGCCGATGCTGAGACCCCTCTAGGGAAACCGTACTTCGGTCGCGACCCCGAGAGGGCTGAGAGGTAGACATTGCTTTATGAGTTGAAACTTGTCATTCGCGTAGGAGGTGTGCTAACTCCTGTTGTTTTGATGCAGGGTCCGTAGAACTGACCCAACTTGCCCGCCGATGGTGGTGTATTTCTTAGCGAGCCGATCTCCTCGCCAGGCTTGTGATATCCCTTTATACGTCAATCGGGTCGTTTCCGCTATGCCGAAAGCCTGGACGACGGACTTAGATGCGATCGCTCACCAGCGATCTGGGAGTTCGATGTAGGCTGCTTTCGCTCTCTCTCTTCAGGCTGCAACAATGGCTGCTCAGGCTATGCAGGAGTTTGAGGGGCGTCCTTCCACTACTCGCCTGCAGGCGGATCTCGAGGCGGCTCAAAAAGAGAACGCCGAGTTCGCTGACAGGATCGTGGCGATGGAGAAGGACTCCCTGGATGCAGCCAAGCGGGCGAGCCAGGAACTTGAGTTGGCGAGAAAGGACACTGAGCAATCCCGGGTGACGGTCGATCGATTCCGGGACCGGATGACAGATGTCGTACGGTCGCAGAAGGCTGCTGAGAAGGAGGCCGATCGACTGAAGGTGACTATCGCTCGGCTAAATAGTGAGCTGGTGGAGTCGAGGGGAGAGACGGCTGCGAGGGAGGCTGAGCTCCAGGGTTCGCAACAGGCGATGGCGGCGCTAAAGGGGGAGCTAGAAGCGACCAAGGCCGATCCCTATCTTAATGTGGAGTTCGTCGGTGAGTTGGCCTATTATATGGCATACGATGACTCGCTCCGAGCCTCTAAGAAGGGAGGACTTGAGGTCGGCCCTCTGGCCGAAAACTTCAAGGCGTATGCGTTGGAGCACCCTCTTCATCCCGACTTCTCCGTGCCGATCTTGGATCTCGCGGACATCGGTGTGGACCTGAGCTGGTACCCGATCCCGGCGAACCTTATTCATCCTGATGCTTCGGAGGATGGGGAGGCTACTCCGCAGACTGGCGAAGGGTCGCGGATAGATCTCGGGGCTGAAGGCGAAGGCCAGGCAGGGGCCTGAGGCATTTCTTCTTTTAATGTTTTAGCTCATTGCCTTGTAATTTGTAGCTTTCTTTTTGTAGTACTTAGGCCTTCGGGCAACCATGTATGTACCTTTGAGATTTCAAGTAATGAAATGAATGTTCGTGTTAGGAAAAACAAACACCCTGTATCGATTCAGCCTGGATACCCGATCCCTGTATCGATTGTTATTTGTTATTGAAAAGGTTTTGACATATATGCCAAATACAGTATGGAAAACTGTATCGAGGATTCAAGGATTTATCATGTATCGAAGATCAGCCTCGAATCAGCATAAGTGAAGCTCGTCAGTACAGCAAGAAGTCTTGTAAAAGATCAAGTATGGAAAACTGTCTCGATGCCCTAAATACAGTCACCTTCCATACAGTTCACAAAAGGACAAGAAAGAACACAAGTCAAGTCCCGTTGAACAAAGAAGTATTTAAATACTCAAGGATAAAGTATTTAAATACCGCGCCTTCGATCTTCGTAATCCCGTGAAATCCGGATCATGTCATATTCCGTTGAAGGAAATCTTATTCAAACGGACATCTCAACGGATACTTTCTTGAGGCTATATATATCCTTGAAGACATTGAAGATCGACACTCACGAAATCTATTGAAGTAACCCAACTCTCAAAGCTATCAAAGTTATCATCCGAGCAAACATATCTCCAGAGCAACCGCAAGTTAGAACGAAAGAGATATACGGTGCTCATACATCAAGAACAACTATCATCGATCTTGATATTCAAAGTCACTGTTCTTACTTGGTTACCTAACATTTTACCTCTGTGTAAAACCGAGCTCGTGTGAACTCAACAAGTTATTCCGACTGTGTGGGACGAATAAGGACGAAGCTTTGGAACCGTGTGTGAAGAAGCTAGTCAAGAAGGAAGCTTTAACCAACTGTGTGAACGGTTGAAAGTGATATTCTTTGTATCAATGCAGTGAACGATACAAGGATAGGTTTGTTTATAATTACGTAGTTGTGTACGCAGAATTATATAATAAACTTTACTCTGTGTGGAGGACCGGTGACGTAGAGGGGTTTACCTCGAACCACTTAAATTATCGTGTCATTTACCTTCACTTTTCTTGTTTGAAATTACTGTGATATATTAAGTATACACCAAACACTTTGTTGCTGTATCCACGGCAACTAACTGTATCCAAGACTTCCGCTACGCACTCAGATTTAGATTCCATACAGTTTGTTGTTTAAACTACCTTTTCCAAACTGTATCCAGTATACTTAAGTGACCAACAAGTGGTATCGGAGCGGTTGATTCTAAAAAGAATCAGTCGTATTTCTTTTAACCGAATCAGATTCAAATCACTTATTTTCAAAACAGTTTCTTTCATTC
This sequence comes from Orobanche coerulescens, assembly GCA_033398695.1. Lineage (NCBI taxonomy): Eukaryota > Viridiplantae > Streptophyta > Magnoliopsida > Lamiales > Orobanchaceae > Orobanche > Orobanche coerulescens. The sequence goes on along the minus strand of CM065809.1, from coordinate 139,706,199 downwards.
CTATATTATCAGTATGGATACTTCCATGATTAACAAAGTCCCTATGTTCTCTATTAACGAATTTGACGACTGGAGAATTAGAATGGAAGCTCATCTTGCAGCAATGCACGAAGAGATGATCTTTGTTATACAGGATGGTCCGATCAAGATCATGAAGGTCAATCCAGCCGCAAGGATTGATGGCCAAGCCCATGCTGAAATGCTCGAGAAGGAACGCGAGCAATGGACAACCGATGAAAGGAAGCGAGCCAATCTAGACAATGTGGCTAAGAACGCGTTATTTGTCACTCTTGACAAAGGCACGTTCTCAAAGGTAAAGAGCTGCAAAACGACCCAAAGAAATGCAGGATAAACTCAAGTTAATTTGTGAGGGAACCGAGCTCTCAAAAGAAAACAAAATTTCAAAACTCACTCAAGAATTCGAATCTTTCGAAATGAAACCAACGGAAACACTTGAGGAACTTGACCTCAGATTTACTGGTATTGTTGGTGAACTTGAAGCGTTGGGCAAGATTTACACCCAAAAGGAGAAGAACTTAAAAATTTTCAGATCTCTCCCACTCGATGGGACATTAAGACCACGGCTATGCGTGTTTCATGTAATCTTAATGAAATATCCACTTTTGATCTCTTCTCCGACCTTAAAGCTTTTGAGTATGACATAGACAGAAGAGAGAAAGTCAAGAATCTCTCTCAAAGGTCACAACTCTCGCCAGATCGAACCGGCCGACACAAAGATGCCTAGCTCGCCGAAGCCCGGTCACAAGAGTGCCGACAATGACGCATTTACATCCCGTCACAAGATGAAATGGCGCTTCTAATGCATAAGTTCAAAAAGTTCATCAAACGATCTGAAAGACTCCTACAGCCCAAACTCACAACAAGGTAAGCACCAAACATCATCCGATGCTAACTCGTGCTATAATCGCAGGAAACTGTGCCATTATGCAAACAAATGTCCTCATCCCAAAGTCCAAAGGTTGCCGAGGCCGAGCAACAAGAGCGAGATGAAAGAAGACGTGCTTGGAAAGACAAGCTCAAGGCCCCGATTGGAGAATCGAAGCCTCCCCACACCATCCAAATCTGCAGAATGTCTTCAGTGGTCATCGAGAGTGATTCATCCGACGATGAGTTCGATGATAAAGCATACATGTGCTTTATGGCTAAAGATGTTCGAAGGAGAAGACAAATGACGATGAGGTAAGTTCAACCTCGGTCATTCCACCTAATGCATCTCATACTTTCGAAAATATGATGAATGAATTCAAAAACATTCAAAAAGCCCATGAGAGTCTAAAATCGAGAATATACAACAATTAACAAATCTAGAGCTGAAAGATGAGAATGACTCTTGAAGATAAACTATGATAATATGTCTCTTGATTGTGAAACCAAAGAAGGTCGATTTCGAAAACTCATGGAGAGCAATCATCAACTTGCTCATGAACTAAATGAGGTTAAAACCCATAATGAGAGCAAGACAAATGATTTGGTTCTACTACAAACCAAAATTACAACTCTTGAGAAGCGAGAAACCGAACTTGAGACCATTCAAGTCTTTTGAAAAATCGTCCAAAAGAATGGAAGAAATTCGAGCACCGGGCAACATGCTCATGATAAAAGTGGCTTAGGATACACTCATGTTCGAATAAAGGTAAAACTAGTCGTGTTCGTCAAGAGTGTGGAACACATTCCAATCGAAAGATACTCCCATCTATAAAGGAACTCATTGCATCGAGAAAACCAAGGCCGCAATTCCGCCCCGCAAACCTATACCAGCATAAATGGAATCATAAGCCATTTCAACTCGTGAGGCGCACTCAACAAAGATGCTCCCAGAGCATATCAACAGCGTCACAATGCTCGGAAGGAAGGTCGTATCCAACCACCAAAGGCCCGCACGGCAAGATTTATCGCACACTCGCCGAGGTATTGGATACAGAGCCCCATTATCCCTCAAGACACAGATGCCACCCAAAGATCGGCAAAGATTGGGAATCCAACCTGGAGACCCGTAAGACAAGTCATAGGCCCAGGAAAATGGCTCCACCTCCCAGACGGCACTCGTACTGGAATAATAATAATAATCCTGAATTTTACATGCATAATAATTATCATGATTATAACAACTACGGATATGCCCCCCGTAGATACCGCAATACTGTACCGAGTACATCCTACAGTAAACCAATTGCTGTCAGGAAAATCTGGGTACCTAAAGGAACTAACATACATGGACCCAAAAATCAAAGGGGACCTAAATCTACTTAATTTCTTTCTTACAGGACATTCTAGAGGAGGATACCTGGTACTTCGATAGTGGATGCTCTCGTCACATGACTGGAGACAGGAGCAAGCTATCTGATTTTGTAGAAGGTCGCGGTCCAAAAGTTCGCTTCGGTGATAAATCTAAAGGAAGAACAAGAGGGAAAGGAAACCTACTTGTCGGGAAATTCAAAGTCACCGATGTCGCATATGTTGAAGGCTTACAGTATAATCTACTTAGTATTAGCCATTACGTGATAAACAGTTCTCGGTGAAGTTCTATATAGATCAGAGAGTCAAGAACACCCAAACTAAGGAAGTTGTGCTTACAGGAAGCGGATCGTGTAATATGTACATTGCCGATCGGGAAGCCTATGAGCTCCTCAATTCCATGTTTTGTTGCCAAAGGCACTGCAGATCTTAGCCGGCTATGGCACAAGAGGATGTCTCACGTCAACTTCAAGACGATCAACAAGCTTTCAAGACAGGTATGGTAAGAGGTTTGCCGATGTGTCATTCAAGAAGGACGGCGTCATGGACCATGCCGTAAAGGCAAGCAAATCAAGTCAACCACGAAGAGCAAATCCTACCTTTCAACCCAAAGAGTATTGGAAATGCTACACATGGATCTCTACGGTCCTGTAGACCCAGTAAGTTTGGGAGGTAAGAAATATTGTATGGTTGTTGTTGATGATTATTCCGTATGCTTGGACGATCTTTCTTAGCAAGAAGAAGGAAACAACATCAAGGCCGCCCGAGCTCCCGAGAAAGTTGCGTAAATGAAAAAGCATCGAGTATCGTGTGCATTCGCCCGGCTGCAGGTATCAATTTACTAACCGCTTTGTAGAGCAATACTGCTCGGAGAATGGCATACAAAGACGAGTACTCACCGCCCGTACACCTCAACAAAATGGTGTTGCCGAGCGAAAGAATAGGACGTTGAAAGATGCAACTAGGACAATGATTGCCGAAAGCAAATTGCCGCAGCGTTGCTGGGGTGAAGCAACCAATACAAAGATGCTACACTCAAAACCTCAGATTGCGTCAACAAGCATCACAACAAAACGACTTACGAGGTATGGAACAACAAAACTCCATTAGTTTCGTATTTTCACATTTTTGGATGCAAAGCTACGTATTGAACAATGGGAAGGACCAACTTAGAACATTTGATGAAAAATCGATGAAGGAATATTCGTAGGATACTCCTCCACAAGAAAGCTTTAATCTTTAATAAAAGGAGGTCGACGATCGAGGAATCGATTCATGTAGTGTTCGACGAACCACACCATGACCCTACCGGAGTAGATAATATCACTCAGACATTCACCATCTATCTATCTTGGATCCACCTACACCCATTGAACCCGTAGTAGATTTAGAAATCAACCCCGCACTGTAAGAATCGATGTGGATGAAGTCAAGCCGCATGTCAAGCCGCTTCCAACGAAACTTTCGATACAAGACGGACCACGAACTAGAACCCGACCGAAGATGGTTGAGAGATCACCCGCAAGAGCTGATCATTGGAAACATTAATGCAGTGTTTCTACTCGTAGAAGAATACAGAGTACACAAGGAAATGTACTTTGTGCACAAGAAGAATCTAATGTCAAGTCTCACGCTTCTCGAATGGAAATCTCAATCCGAACTTAGGAGACTCAATATGTGCACTATTGCCGTATTCTTAGCCCACCAACTGTTTCGACCATAGACGCTCTTAACAACTCTCATTGGATCACATCTATGGAAGAAGAGCTTAACGGTTTCGAAAGAAACAATGTATGGTATCTTGTACCCAGACCGACACACCAATCGGTTATAGGAACCAAATGGGTATTTCGAAACAAAAAGGATGGAAATGGACTTATCATAAGAAACAAATCCAGACTAGTAGCACAAGGCTATTGTCAGGAAGAAGGAATCGACTATGATGAAACCTTCGCCCCTGTAGCGAGACTAGAAGCCATCGGGATATTTCTAGCCTTTGCCGCCCATAAGAATTTTATCGTATACCAAATGGACGTCAAGAGTGCTTTCCTGAATGGAGGGCTTTCAGAAGAAGTTTATGTTGAACAACCACCAGGGTTTGCCAACACAGACGGTATCGATCTAGTTTACAGGCTAAGGAAAGCACTGTACGGACTTAAACAAGCCCCTAGAGCACGGTACGAAACCCCGTCCCAAAGTATCTAACCAACAACGGATTTGAGAAAGGTCTTGTCGACAAAACATTGTTCAAAATACAGGAAGGAGATGACCTTCTAATGGTACAAATTTATGTCGATGATATTATTTTTGGTTCAACTAACCTTGCTCTATGTCAAAGGTTCTCACATCTCATGCAAAGCAAATTTGAAATGAGTATGATGGGGAACTTAGTTATTTCCTAGGTTTGCAGATAAAGCAGATGCCTACAGGTATATTCATCAACCAGAGAAATACAAGAAGGAGCTTCTCAACAAATTTGGAATGAACACTTCCAAATCCTCGCCAACCCCCATGAGCACTTCCGTGCAAATTAGTCTTGATGAAGCCGGAAAGCCGTTTGACCAATCACTCTACAGAAGCTCATTGGTTCGCTCCTGTACCTAACGGCTAGCAGGCCCGATATCCATATCTTTGTTGGAGTGTGTGCGAGATACCAAGTTGCACCTAAGGAATCACACTTCAATATAGCTAAACGAATCTGAAATACGTTAAAGGAACAATCGATGCAGGACTGTGGTACCCTAAGGAAGGCGGATTCGATTTAGTTGGATACTGACTCGGATCTCGGAGGTCGCAAGCTAGATAGGAAGAGTACAAGTGGAACTTGTCACTTTCTTGGACCTAGGCTCGTTTCTTGGTTCAAGAAGAAGCAATTGGCAAATTCTCTTTCCACGGCCGAATCAATACTATGTCAGCCGTAGTCTTTGTATGCAGATCCTTTGGATGCAAAGAACAATCGCGACTATGGAATCGATGCTAGAGAAACTCCAATCATGTGTGATAGCACGAGTGCAATTGCAATCACGCACAACTCGCTTTACACTCGCGCACTAAGCATATCAACATGAAGCATCATTTCATCAGAATCATGTCGAGAACAAGGATGTTCGTCTGAAAAAGTCCATACAGACATCCAGTGGCCGACATTTTCACCAAGCCTCTCGACACAGCAAGATTCAACATGCTAAGAACAGACTGGGAATACTTCAAATGACTCCTGTAAGTAAATTTATCGCTTTTACGCAACAATTGAGGGGAATCTCAGTAAGACCCGTGAATACAAGATTCAACATTAATTATCTCGTACACTCGTAAACATCAATACGATCGTAGCGAACGAAGGCATATGAATCCTACAAATGATGTGTGCACAATTAAGGGGGAATATCAGACCCATGAATACAAGATAAATCCAAATATTGTCAGTATGGAATTTAAAACCTATTAGTACCTTTTTAAGGGGGAACGTCAGACGACGGAGAACAAAGACATACTATAGATTTCGATTCAAGATATAATATAATATTATTTCCTTTTAAAATAATTTTTGTCCACGTGCCTGCTTTATGTCAAACGTCATGTTCATTAAATGCCTTACACGACATCCGACAATCGAATCTCAAAAGCCGCGATGTTTTTAAAATTGTTTATTATTTTTAAACCGCCGTTTAGGCATTTAGGTATTCAACCTATGTCGAAGTGGGACCTTTGTATTTTAAAACCTTTAATGGATTAGCGTATCAGTTATACTAAATCCATCCCGACTGCCGATTTCAAAACGGTTCCCATCCCTTAAAATCGACCATTCGTACTGTAAACCCTATTTCGCCGCCCAAGTATAAAAGGATCAGATCTCGCCATTGGAGACTCTTTACGCCACCGCAATTACAAGAGATCTCAAGCAAACAAATTTACATATTCTCTGCATATCCATCGCGAATTTCTACCGTTTTCTTACACCTTCTCTTTAAGAAAACATCCATGGCTACTCAATCTTCATCCCCTGCTCAAGAAAACTTCCAAAGATCATTGATGGACGGATCTTCTCGAAAACCGTCATCATCGAGCGTATCATCTCTCGAAACCAACGACATCGAACCGATGGAGTATATCATTACTCGATCGAACAACAAGGTCTTTATCGCTTTAAGCAAAACCGCCAAAAATACGACGCTCATCCGGTTGAGGAATTCTACCTCAACGCCTGCTCGCTTTCTCTCACTAGCCTCAGGAGGACATGTTGCCGACATCACCGCAATACCCAAGGAGTGCAAATCGCATAGATACCGACTTACTTGAGAAAATCTACAGCCGCCCGCCGACGGCGACCATGGACCGGCCTTGAGACGTTTGGGTCTCAAGGGCTGATTACCAAGTTTTATGGACTATTTACCGGGTCCAAAGTGGTTGACATGGTGACAACCACCGCCACAAGAAAAATTTTCTTCTTCATTTCGTTTATCTCCACGATTTCGCCTGCACTATTGAAAATCGAACCTAAGTGCTCAAATGTGCACAAATCTTAGGTTCAATGATGGTCGCCATCTTGACTGTGAAAAGGTAAACTGGTGCCAAATCATTTTGAAACGACTTCAGGAAGAGGTGTGCAAACCGGCCACCCAAAAGAAATCATTCGGTTTAATGCTTAACTACATCCTGACAAAGTGCGGAGTCAAGCAATCCGCCGATGCCAAGAAAAACAGCTCTCGAATATATTTAGGAGGCGTCAAACCCTCCGCCTATAACCAGAGCACAATGCAAGCCAACCACCCGAGAACAAGTCACATGCCTATTTCTGTCAATCCCAGAGACGAAACAGTGAAGGTCCCCGAATTGAATCTTCAAGAAGAAGCGCAAGCGTTCTCACAAAGAAGAGGCACTGCCGATGAGAAGTCGAAGAAGAGACTCGAGGCTCTCAAAAATCAAAGCCAAACACTCCGAGGATGTCTCGCCCGTGGCGCAACCCACTGATATAGCACCTGTGGCCCAACCTCGCGGAAGAGGTGTCTCCTACCGCATCGACGAGATCCCGAGCCCTTGGCGGCTACGACGGATGTAGAGACATCTGCCAACATTCAAGACGTTAGCACGTCGGCCGCCCATTCGAGCCAAAAGCTACTTCTCCTCTACGGGATTCCACACCCGTGCAGGATCCAATTTCCTTCGGGGCACCATCCCCGCAAGGAGTCCATCTTCCGTGCAGGATCCCATACTGTCTGGAATCCTCAAACAGCGTCTTCGCACGTGATTCAAGTCCCTCCCTGCACTCAATTATAAATCAAACACTTCTTTCAAGACAAATTGAACAAGCGTAAAAGATTTCTCGCAATGGAAAAGCTTTAGGCTAGCTCCGCATGCGACACCTTTGCATAACCGGAGCGAATGGAGCCACGAAGAGCGATTTGTCTCCGAAGTAACTGACTCAACTGAAATTGAGGCACTGCTTCGATGGGACAACGCTTCTTGCAAAGATCTCATTGAAAGCCACCTGTTGCACAAATCCGACGCCAGAAGAAAAGGAAAGAAGAAGTCGGAGGACTCTCCCATCATTCCAAAAGACGACGACGACCACGACTCAGACGACGAAGACGATGCTCTTCAAGCAGGTCTGAGATTAAGCCGTGAAGAGGCTGAAGCCCAAGCCATTTCTCCACCCAGAACCGACGAAGGGCCATCTAATCAGGCCAATCCACCTTCGCCACAGCAGGAGGAATCAGTCCCTCCCGTCAAGGAAGATCAAGAAATTTTGGAACAGGCACCCGAGCCTGCATACCAAAGAAGCGCCCGCCAACCCAACAGGAGGATTCGGCCCCCGCCGCATCCTCATCTCGCCGAAGAACCTTCGCCACAGACGCTTCGAACCACTGCCGCCATTCCACAAGAAGCTACTCCCGCCGCAACCTTGGAATCCGAGGACGGCATCAACCCGAGGATGTCCAACTTACTTCACGTCCATCCGTGAACGTAAGAAGGTTAAATGGTGTCAAGACTTCGCCCGGCTCGACTCTCCTATCTCTGCGCACGCAAAGAGCGCTGCAAGCTCTTGGCCTTCGATCGTATTTATCCAAGATGCGCTTAACGCTCTCTTCCGTAGAAAAAGCTCAATCGGATGCACACCTGCAGCTTGAAGAAATGACAACTCGCAACACGAAGTATCTCGAGTTGTTGATGCATTCATTCTTACGCTGAAGTGTTCAAGCAAGCCTTGAAAATTATGGAAGATAAACAAGCGCAATCATGAAGGAAGAAGCCTCAAGACAAGAATTGTCAAGCCAAGACCGCTGTGCTATGATAGAGAATAGCTCTCACCGCGTGCGCATGACAAATCCATTCAAGAGATGTCGCACTCTTTCCTCCCTCGTTGAAAGAATAACCAAAGATCGAGACCAAACAGACGCCGCTCTTGAAATCCTGCAAAGTCTTGATGAGGCCAAAAGGGGGAAGAAGCTCGAGAAGCCGCAAGGAGATTAAGACTTCAACAGAAAGGGAATTTGAGGTCGCCAAAGCAAGATAGCCGCCGAATTGAACAAGCTAGCACCTCAACCCCAAAGCTTTAGAATTTCGTGCTGCACTGAATTCCATGACCCAAATGTCCCTTGGCAAAATCTTGTTCAAAGACCTTCGGAAATACGTCTGCCAACCAACCGCAATCCAACTGCCGAAGAAGTGAAGCACTGGAGGAAGAATGAACTGATGAGATATTTTGTCAAACTCATCAGGGAATCCGCCATCTTCAAAAATTATAAGACATTGGCGGAAGCAGCAGACAAATTTTCGAAGATGCTAGAAGAAGGTAAGCTCCCTCTCCAAATCGAGATGAAATCTAAACATAGAAGAGGAGATCGGGTCACCCATCCAGAGGATTGGATACTTGCCTTTGATCGTTCTTATGAAGGAAGTGCAATTTACCTAGAACGAGGCAATGATTCACTTCAAAGCGGTGGCGCGGCACCGAGAATGAGCCAGGAAGAAGACCTTGGAGGCATGCGGATCAAAGATGAAGAGCTGAAATTTATGTACATTACTTTTGTTTTTGCTTTTGTAATTTCTATTCAACACAAAGAAACCTTGTACTCAATCTTTTTGAATATCAATAAAATAGTTTGTTTGTCTTGAAAGATTACAACTCGTAATCTACTGTGTTTATATATGATTACTTAAATTGTTTGATAGAAATCTCAAGTTAGATAAACTTGATTGAAAAATTAAGTCTGCATTTAACTAGTCTACGAACAGTTCATAGTTTCGATTGTAAAACTTAGAATACAAAGTGTAAGATTGTGCTGCGCGCCAATCATAGGCTTAAGTTGTAATAAATCTCAAATCAGATCGAACTTGCTCATGAAAGCGCTTCATTATTGTAGACTAAGTCACTAAGTCAGACCTATTGACAAGAGACCAAGAAATCTGCCAGAAGTCATCGAAGAAGAATGCTTCATGAAGAAGGTTTTGGCATCATCAAGAAGACTCGAAGAGTTTAAGTTAAGACTTGGCAAATTGTCAAAAAGGGGGAAATTGTTAGGAAAAACAAACACCCTGTATCGATTCACTGATACCCGATCCTGTATCGATTGTTATTTGTTATTGAAAAGGTTTTGACATATATGCCAAATACAAGATGGAAAATCAGACGAGGATTCAAGGATTTATCATGTATCAAGATCAGCCTCGAATCAAGATAAGTGAAGCTCACAAGACAAAGCAAGAAGTCTTGTAAAAGATCAAGTATGGAAACCTGTCTCGATGCCCTAAATACAGTCACCTGCCAGACAGGTCACAAAAGGACAAGACAGATGACCAGTCAAGTCCCGTTGAGCAAAGAAGTATTTAAATACTCAAGGATAAAGTATTTAAATACTGTCGTCTTCAGATCTTGAGAATCCCGCGAAATCCGGATCATGTCATATTCCGTTGAAGGAAATCTTATTCAAACGGACATCTCAACGGATACTTTCTTCAGAGGCTATATATATCCTTGAAGACATTGAAGATCGACACTCACGAAATCTATTGAAGTAACCCAACTCTCAAAGCTATCAAAGTTATCATCCGAGCAAACATATCTCCAGAGCAAACCGCAAGTTAGAACGAAAGAGATATACAAAGTGCTCATACATCAAGAACAACTATCATCGATCTTGATATTCAAAGTCGCTGTTCTTACTTGGTTACCTAACATTTTACCTCTGTGTAAAAACCGAGCTCTGTGTGAACTCAACAAGTTATTCGACTGTGTGGGACGAATAAGGACGAAGCTTTGAACCGTGTGAAGAAGCTAGTCAAGAAGGAAGCTTTAACCAACTGTGTGAACGGTTGAAAGTGATATTCTTTGTATCAATCTGTGTGAACGATACAAGGATAGGTTTGTTTATAATTACGTAGTTGTGTACGCAGAATTATATAATAAACTTTTTACTCCTGTGTGGAGGACCAGTGGACGTAGAGGGGTTTACCTCGAACCACTTAAATTACTGTGTCATTTACCTTCAGCTTTTACTGTTTGAAATTACTGTGATATATTAAGTATACACCAAACACTTTGTTGCTGTATCCACGGCAACTAACTGTATCCAAGACTTCCGCTACGTACTCAGATTTAGATTCCATACAGTTTGTTGTTTAAACTACCTTTTCCAAACTGTATCCAGTATACTTAAGTGACCAACAGTTCGGTTCTTCGATTTTTCACTTGAATGATTGCTATTTTTGAGTCTTTTGCTTGACTTTGTGCAAATGTGTGAGGAGAGATTGTTGCAAGTGTAGGTCTACGTGAATTGATAAACTCATATAGATAACTTTTTACAACAAATTCGATCGCTGCACAAGCATCTGACTAATTCCGATCTCCGTATGTAATTGAATAGGGACGATCGTCATATATATCTCCGCACTCTTTTCCCCCTTGTTTTTGTTCACTTAGTGAAAGTAAGGGGACGAAAATAAATCGTTGAGTGAGCGGTCTTCAAATTTGTCGAATCCTCTAAAGTAGCCGTCCATCTTGGTCTTGAGGAGCCGTGCACGATCGTGGAGATCGATGGATCGACCTCCATGATTGTGTCTTATGCACGAGCGACATTCCGTCTGATGGATAAGTTCTCGTGACTCACTTAATTGGTAGGGTCCTCCGAAGGCTGCGCCTCACCTCGTATTTAAACGAAGGGCGTGCGGTCTTGGCCTGGAAGATTCCTTGCGTGGGGCGTCGTCGGATTAATCAACTCCACTCCCGCGTCTTGTTAGCTCTGCTTCCACCTCGGCTCTCCATGAAGTTGGCGACCGTCGACGGTGTACGTTGAGATGGGGGTAGGGACGCGTCGCATTGTCCGGGTCCACCAAGTTAGATGATGAACCTTTGAGGGCGGGCGAGCGTGTCCACTGATTAGTTTTGGAGGGCCCTCAGACTACGCCGGCCTCATATTTAAACAAAGGGCGGGCGATCGTGGCCCAAAAGGGACCTTGCACGGCCGAAGCAGTCGGTTCCATCGACCACCAGGACCATGGCTGCACTTTTCTACCTTGGATCGTCATGTTATATGCCGATCCTTGATGGTGTACGTTGTGCGGGGGAGGCGATCTCGTGCCTTAGCCCATCATGATAGATGATGAACTGTAGTTGGCGAGCGAGTCCTCTTTTTCGAAGCGTTTGTTCAGGCAGTAGACTTTGGTTTGATGAGGTGGGAAATTGGGGAGAGACATCCGAGGTTCCCTTCTCTTTATTGAAGCCTACGGTCGCCGAGGTTGATCGAGGGGTCGGATCGTATGAGCTTCCCAACCTATTCGCATTCGACTCAGGCGAACGTGTTGGGAGATATGAGGGGCTCCGGCTAAGCCAATAAGCTGTCCAAATTGCCTTCCTCGAACAATTTCCAGAGTTGTTTGAGTAGGTCGCGACATTGGTTGGTGTTGTGGCCGGGACTCTTATGGTAGGCACAATATTGATTGTGGTCCAGATGACCATGGTCCCTAATCGCCTTTGGCTTGTTCAGCGGTTCGCGCCCTTTGACGGCGTAGTAAATGTGGGCCGGAGTTCGGTTGAACGTATGGAGGAGATGGGCTTCCATGTCCTCAAAGGTCTTGTGATCTCCGGGCAGCTTGGAGACCGCCTTCTTGGTTTTGTAGATCACCGTCTTTTGTACAGGAGGTGGTGATTCCTCGCCTTGGTGGAGGATGAGCAGCTTCTGCCTGGCCAGAAAGTCAGCAACTTTAGCGCGGAAGATCGCGTAGGTTGGGGGGATATCCTTCGTCAGGTGCCTAAACATGGGTGAGTGACCATAGAATCCCCCCAGGACTGAATAAAGAGCGAGCTCGTTGCTGATGGGCTCGCCGGTGAGGACGATTTTGTCTACTCGGTCGATGTAATCTGCGTCGGATTCGTCTTCCCACTGCCTGATTTTAATCATGCGGTGGGGGCCTTCTGGTCTGGCGACCTTGGCGGCGAAGTATGACGTGAAGTCATTCGCCAGTTTCTCAAAGGAGATGATCGATCGTGGTGGTAGCGAGACGTACCACCTATGGGCCAGCTCGCCCAACGTTAACGGGAAGATTCAGCACTTGGTTGCATCTGATGCCCCACACCCAGTCACGTAGATCCGGAACTTACTTAGGTGGGTTTCGAGGTCCGATCTCCTCTCATATAGAGGTGTTTTGGGAGGAGCGATCCTTGGTTGCGTGGGGGCGAGCTCGATGTGGGCCGCGAGTGGCTCGGTCGGTCCGATGATCTTTCTGCTGGTGCTTGCCCCAGTGTCCAAGAGTGCTTTCATCTCGTCGAGCTGGCGTTGCATAGCGACCATCGCCGTGGCCTAGCTGCTCGCGGCTAAGCGCTCGGAGCGGGAGCCGAGGCGATCAAGTACTGATCCCCTGGCGTTCGGAATGGGAGCCAGGCGGCTGATCTGTGTTCGGCTGGGAGTTGGGTTGGCCAAACTCCTGGTGACGGACTCGAATTCTGTCGAGAAATACTTGCCTTTGAGACATCGAGAAATCAAACGGAGGAAGGGTATGAGTTCGGTAGGTCCAAGAACGCGCTTCCGGCACCTAAACGATGCTCAAGGAATATGGTAATTAATTATCCATACTCAAATTACACGAAGAAACTCCCGAAACTCGTCTACGATTCATGAAAATACACGGGTAAACAACTAAAGGTTGGAAAAATCGCCCAAATTCCCACAAGTCCGAAAATGGCACAATCAAGTCCGTGAAATCGTAGTAAAAGCATGCATACGGTATAGATACATCATAATCTCAAGGTTCTCAAGCTTCAAATCAGATAAATCGGACGAATCTACGAAAACCCCCAAAATCCAACACAATATTCAAAGTGTTCTTGAATAATCTTTCAATAATCCGATGAATAATCAAATATGCCCATAATCATGTGTATATCACTTCATACACCATGATTTTAACATCCAAAACATCATTACCCAATACAAAATCGAAAACCAAGATGTTGAAGAAATTACCTCTTGAATATCCAAGCTCTATGATCCGAAGAATACGCGATAGATCGATGATCCGAGCTTCCCCACCGAATGAAAATGATACAAATTCAATACTCAAATGATAGATGATGCAAAGTTCTCTCCTCAAGCTCTCTCTCTCGTGTGGGTTGAAGAAAATGGAGGAAATGAGCTGTATCTCGCTCAAAAAGCATAATTATGCAGTTGACTGCATTGTGTGCCGCGGCTCAGCCAAAGTGTGCCGCGGCATGTGCCCAAAATCGCTCCTGTGGATCGGCAAGCAGCCGCGGCCCGGCTGGCGTGCGCCGCGGCACCGGGTACAGACGGTTTTTGGCCGAAGATGCAACACGAGTGTGCCGCGGCCCGGACAGGTGTGCCGCGGCAGTGACTCGGCAGTGTGCCGCGGCCCTGCCGGCATGTGCCGCGGCACCGGCAATCCGCTGGCCGAGTCTAGAAAATGTGCAGCCGCGCGCACACTCCTTGTGCCGCGGCCCACACCCCTCTCGGGTCCTAAAATGATGAAAAACGACCCGGGAAGAGAATAAAAGCAATAGGACTCAATATCTGGGAAACAATAACACGAAATAGAAGTACGGGAACCCCAAAACGGTGGTTCCAAGCAATGATTACAAGGGTTCGCCCAACAAAACACAATTCGCACAATGAAGAGGTTTGAAATGACATGAATTCAACCGGGTATTACATTCTCCCCCTCTAAAAAGAAGTTTCGTCCCGAAACTTAAGAAATAAATAGTTTGGGGTATTCCACCCGTATCTTCTCTTCCGTCTTCCAAGTTGCCTCCTCGACTCCATGCCTCGACCATTGCACTTTAACCAGTGGAATGGCCTTATGCCGAAGTTGTTTCTCGCGACGCTCAAGGATCTGCACGGGTTTCTCCAGAAAGGTAATATCATCGGCTACGTCAATCTCACTGTAGTCGATAATGTGGCTCGGATCCGGTACGTACTTTCTCAACTGAGACACATGAAAAACACTGTGGACGTGACTCAAAGCTGGAGGCAATGCCAAGCGATAAGCTAAATCTCCAACTCTGTCCAAAATCTCGAAGGGTCCGATATACCTCGGACTAAGTTTCCCCTTTTTCCCGAAGTGGAAAACTCCTCTGGTCGGCGACACCTTGAGCAAGACATGATCTCCTACCTCAAATTCCAAGGGTCGACGACGAGTATCAACATAAGATTTCTGATGACTCTGGGCAGCCAGCAATCGGTCCCGGATGATAAAAATCTTTTCCTTAGTCTCAATCAACATATCCGGCTCCATCCCAACTAGCTCAGAAGCCTCGTCCCAACATAATGGCGACCTACATCGCCTACCATAGAGTGCCTCGAAGGGTGCCATTTTGATTGACGCATGCCAACTATTATTGTAAGCAAACTCGATCAACGGTAAGTGAAGCTCCCAATCATTACTCTAATCCAAGGCACAAGCCCGTAACATATCTTCCAACGTCTGAATCGTCCTCTCTGTCTGACCATCCGACTGAGGATGAAAGGAAGTGCTCAATATCAACTCCGCACTGCAGCCCGATGAACGGCTTGACAAAAATGCGATACGAAACGGACGTCTCGATCAGAAACAATGGTCTTGGGGGCACCGTGTAACCTCACGATCTCAGCAATAAAAGTTCGAGCTAGTCTATCCGGTCCCCAAGTATCCTTAATACCCAAGAAGTGTGCAGACTTGGTCAACCTATCGACAATTACCCAAATCATATTCATTCCGGTCCGAGTTCTCGGCATGCCAGTGATGAAATCCATCGAGATGTCTTCCCACTTCCACTCGGGAATGAGAAGTGGTTTCAACAACCCCGCTGGTCGTTGATGTTCGATCTTGACTTGTTTACACGTCAAACACCGTAGTACGAACTCCGTAACATCCTTCTTCATGTTATTCCACCAAAAATTGCGCTTCAAATCTTTGTACATCTTACTCGTCCCGGGGTGGATTGAGTAAGGCGTAGCATGAGCTTCTAGGAGAATTCTTTGCCTCAACTCTAAATTGTTCGGAACACAAAGCCTGCCCTGAAATCTCAGAATACTATCCTCGTGAACCATAAAACCAGGAGCTTTTCCTTTAATTACATTTTCCTTCAGTTGAGAAATCATCGGGTCACTCCACTGCTTCCCTTTGATGTCGTCAACCAAGGACGAAGTAATTTCGAGAGTACACAACTGTCCCTGTACTCGCTGAAGCCAAACTTCTATCCCTTGCTCAATTAAATCCTGACGAATTTTTGTCTGTGATGTAAGAACCTCGAGCATTTGAAGAGATGCCGATTTGCGGCTCAAAGCATCCGCAACGAGGTTGGCTTTTCCGGGGTGGTAAAGAATTTCCAAATCATAATCCTTTATCAACTCTAACCAACGTCGTTGTCTCATATTCAGCTCCTTCTGACTGAAAATGTACTTTAGGCTCTTGTGATCGGTATAAATCCGGCACGGTGAACCATACAAATAATGCCGCCAAATCTTGAGTGCGAAGACAATTGCGACCAACTCTAAATCGTGAGTGGGATAATTCATCTCGTAAGGCTTTAATTGTCGTGACGCAAAAGCTATCGTCTTATCATGCTGCATAAGTACACAGCCCAGGCCTTGACCCGAAGCGTCACTATAGACAGCAAAGCCCTCGCTACCATGAGGTAAAGTTAAAATCGGCGCTGAAGTCAGACGTCTCTTCAGTTCATCGAGGCTCTGTTGTCTCTCATCCGTCCAAATAAACTTTTCGGTCTTCTGGAGCAATTTCATAAGCGGCCGAGCGAGTTTCGAGAACCCCTCGACAAACCGACGGTAATACCCAGCAAGGCCCAAAAAGCTACGAACTTCCTTAACATTTTTAGGCGGTGCCCAATCTAGCACTGCCTCAATCTTCTGAGGGTCTACACGAACTCCTTCGGCCGAAATCACGTGACCGAGAAACATAACTTCTTTCAACCAAAACTCACATTTCGAGAATTTTGCATAGAGGTGCTCGGTTCTCAAAATGTCTAAAACTAAGTGTCGGGCATGTTACTCCTTATCTTGAGAATAGATTAAGATGTCGTCAATAAAGACGACTACACACCTGTCGAGGTACTCGATGAATATTTTATTCATAAACTGCATGAATACTGCTGGCGCATTAGTCAACCCAAAAGGCATAACTACAAATTCATAATGCCCATATCTCGTCCGAAACGCCGTCTTCGGAACGTCGGACTCCCTCACTCTGAGTTGATAATACCCGGATCTTAAATCAATCTTCGAGAAAACCGCGGCCCCTTGCAATTGATCAAATAAATCGTCTATACGAGGCAAAGGATATTTGTTCTTGATGGTTACTTTGTTCAGCTCACGGTAGTCGATGCACAAACGTAGTGAACCATCCTTCTTCCTCACGAATAGAACAAAGGCGCCAAGGCGAAGCGCTCGGTCTGATGTACCCTTTTTCCAAAAGTTCTCCCAACTGAGTCTTCAATTCTTGCATCTCGGAAGGTGCCATTCGATAAGGTGCTTTAGAAATCGGGGCCGCATCTGGCTCTAAGTCCACGGAAAAATCTATCTCTCGATCTGGCGGTAATCCCGGGAGGTCATCCGGAAAAACATCAGGATACTCATTAACAACCGGAATCGAAGAGAAATCGACTTCATTTCCTTCCGTTTTCAAAGCATAACACCAATAGCCCGTACAACCTTTATTCAAAAGTTTTACGGCCTTCATGGCACTGATAAGTAACTTGGATTGGCCCGACTTACGCCCCAAAAATGAGTACTCAGATCCGTCTTTAGTTATCATGGTGATAACCTTGGTATGGTAATTCATAATCGCTTGGTGATTATCAAGCCAATCCTCGCCGAGGATCACGTCCTCGCCTTCCATATCAACTACAATCAGATTCGATAACCATTCCATACCGGATATAATTACCAGAAAATCTCTAGTCTCCTAATTCCCCACAATTTTATCCCTGCTAGGCAGTTTCACGATAAAGGGATCGCAAGCAGTCAAACAAGTTATATTCAAACGGCGTACACACTCCAAAGAAATAAAAGAATGTGTAGCACCTGTATCAAAAAGTACAAGGACTGGATAAGATAAAATATGGATGGTACCTGAAGCCACTGCCGCGTCGGGTTCGTCTGTTCGACGCATCTCATAAACCCGTGGTTGCACCAAACCAACGCTAGAGTTTCCCCCTCCAGCGTTCTGACCCCGGCCCCGGCCCCTGCCAAAATTCTGCTGAGGTTGACCAAAAGATTGTCGCTAGTTTATACCTTGATCAAGTGGTGTTGGGGCAGAAGCCCGAGTGTCCAAAGTCTGATTTGGCTCGGAACAATAAACCGCTCTATGTCCCATCTGTCCGCACGTGTGACACTTCAATGTTGGGAAGTTGCATTCCGAATTAAAGTGGCCTGGACGGACACAATTATAGCAAGTCACCGTGCGATTTGTGGTACCCGGAGTGGGACGGTAACCCCTCTTTCCTTTATTAGAACGTGATGACTGTCCGGCAAAACGGCTAGTCGTCTGTGACTTCTGAAAGTTGCCACCCTTAGAGCCAGAAAAATTTCCCGCGACTTTCTGCTTCTTCGGTTCTTCAACGGTATTGTTGTCGGGGCTCAACATATCATGGGCTAAAGCTCTGTCCTGATACTCTTTCAGTGTGGTACAAGCAAATCCGGTCATGTACCGCCGTAAGTCCAAATTCATCCGCATATCAAAATAACGGATCTTATCACGCTCGTTACGCACTTGATCCTTCACATGGATCAATTGCTGGTTGTACTCCACGATCGCCTGCGAAACGGGAATATCTTGTGGTTTAGCCTCGAAAAAGGCTCCGATTCGGCTCTCTCGCACCGGCCAAGGACAAAACTCGGCCTCCAAGAGCTCCTTAAATTCATCCCACGTGGCAATACGATCCTGTGGCTTGATGACCTTCCACCAAGTAGCGGCCTCCTTAGTGAGGAAATGCTGAGCAATCGGTACTTTCCTCACCTCGGGGCAATCAACCGCCTCGAAAATCTTCTCCAATTCTGCTAGCCAATCTTCCCAGTCTAACGGGTCTGTGGCACCGCCAAACTGTGAAGGGTGCATACGGATTACATTCTGAAGCAAGGCATCCGTGTTTGGGTTCGGGTTATTCAGCTGAATAGTTTGGGCTAAAATAGTCATCTGAGTAGCCAATTGTTGAAGTGCATTCGCCACTCCAACGTCCGCGTTGTTCCTCGACCGCTTGATCGGTCGTGGCCGACTCTCTGTCGATGCACCGAAGTTCGACAACCGGGGTTGGTCGACCCGCAATCGAATCGATGGAAACGGCCGCGCCACGACCTCTTCCTCGTCCACGGCCACGACCACGGCCACGGCCCCTACCAGCTGACATACTGAAGAACACACAAGGTACGTAAGCACAATTCAATCGCACGTCATTAAGGTGATCGATTCTCAAGAATACCAATAAAAGAAGCATAATGAATAAGGAATCATCAGAATAGTAAGAGGTCTTACCAGTACCGGTCGCACTGTGATGATGGCAGAGTAGTGATACTGTGGACAAATGACGAGTCATTCGACCCAAAAGACCGACAGCCTAGGTATCCATAGACCTAAGCTCTGATACCATATTCTGTAACACCCCCAAGTTATTCAGGTAATATTACAGCGCCGTAAGCCCTGTCGTGGGACCCACAAGGCTAAACATACGCGGAACTATAAATTTTGACCGAGAAGGTCTACACACAATGAAATGAAAAACAATACAAAGGGTATTCAAAACATAACCAATGTATTCAAAGACGTCACAACACGAATCAATACCTCGGCAGACTCAGGCCGGAACATCAAGGAAAATAGAAAACAATACTCAAGTATTCAATAACCAATCCAGTACAACAACACTGAATGGAAAACTCAAAACATAACTGGAAGAAAGACACAGTATCACACTTGCCCACCATCTTCATGCCGACCCGATACTTGCCTGTCCGCTCTCCTGGAACCTGAAATACATAAAACGTATTTCCCCCATAAAGGGGTTAGCCGTCGAATAGCTAGTGCAAGTATATCAAGTATGAAACACAATACTCCTCAACAATAAAGTAAAAGTAACCGTCAATTCATTAATTCAAGACTAGTATTCCGGAATAACTAAATCTCATAGCGTCACATCAAGACATATATGAATGCCGTAGAAACGGTTCGTTCATATCATCCGTCAATACATGTATGAATGCCGTAGAAACGGTTCGTTCATATCATGCCATCAATTCATATATGAATGCCGTAGAAACGGTTCATTCATATCATGCCATCAATATATCTATGAATGCCGTAGAAACGGTTCGTTCATATCATACCATCAATATTTCTTACTTTCAAAGTCGAGAACGTACAATCATAAATATATACTTGCCTTTGAGACATCGAGAAATCGAACGGAGGAAGGGTATGAGTTCGGTAGGTCCAAGAACGTGCTTCCGGCACCTAAACAATTCGCAAGGAATATGGAAATTAATTATACATACTCAAATTACACGAAGAAACTCCCAAAACTCGTCTACGATTCATGAAAATACACGGGTAAACAACTAAAGGATGGAAAAATCGCCCAAATTCCCACAAGTCCGAAAACGGCACAATCAAGTCCGTGAAATCGTAGGAAAAGCATGCATACGGTATAGATACATCATAATCTCAAGGTTCTCAAGCTTCAAATCAGATAAATCGGACGAATCTACGAAAACCCACAAAATCCAACACAATATTCAAAGTGTTCTTGAATAATCTTTCAATAATCCGATGAATAATCAAATATGCCCATAATCATGTGTATATCACTTCATACACCATGATTTTAACATCCAAAACATCATTACCTAATACAAAATCGAAAACCAAGATGTTGAAGAAATTACCTCTTGAATATCCATGCTCTATGATCCGAAGAATACGCGATAGATCGATGATCCAAGCTTCCCCACCGAATGAAAATTATACAAATTCAATACTCAAATGATAGATGATGCAAAGTTCTCTCCTCAAGCTCTCTCTCTCGTATGGGTTGAAGAAAATGGAGGAAATGAGCTGCATCTCGCTCAAAAAGCATAATTATCAGTTGACCGCATTGTGTGCCGCGGCTCAGCCGAAGTGTGCCGCGGCACAGGCCCAAAAACTGCTCCCAGGGATCGTTAGTGTGCCGCGGCCCGGCTGGCGTGCGCCGCGGTACCGGGTACAGACGGTTTTTGGCCGAAGATGTAACACGAGTGTGCCGCGGCCCGGACAGGTGTGCCGCGGCAGTGACTCGGCAGTGTGCCGCGGCCCTGCCGGCATATGCCGCGGCACCGGGTACAGTCTGCTCAGCCAGGTCTAGAAAATGTGTGTGCCGCGGCGCACACTCCTTGTGCCGCGGCCCACACCCCCCCAGGTCCTAAAATAATAAAAAACGACCCGCGAAGAGAATAAAAGCAATATGACTCAATATCTGGGAAACAATAACACGAAATGGAAGTACGGGAACCCCAAAACGGTGGTTCCAAGCAATGATTACAAGGGTTCGCCCAACAAAACACAATTCGCACAATGAAGAGGTTTGAAATGACATGAATTTCAACCGGGTATTACAGTAGCATCATAAGGAGGACCTCCCTTTCGAGGTAGAAAAAGAGTACGGGAGGTGAAATGCCTTCAGATCCAAACAAGGGTGAACTGCCCTAAAAAATCTGATTAGGTGAAATGCCTTCAGATTCAGACAAGGGTGAACTGCCCTAAAAAATCAGACCAGGTGAAATACCCTCGGATTCAGACAAAGGCAAACTACCCTGAAACCTGAGCTAGGGAAAATATCCTCAGACCTAAAGTTTGAACCGAGCTATATTCCACTCAAAAAAGAGTTGGGAGCATCCGAGCTATATTCCACTCAAAAGAATTGAAAATATCCGAACTATATTGACTTGAGGTCATCAAACTCCGAAAGACTGGTCGAAATATTCGATTTGTATTAAGGTCGTTGATAAAACCAAGTTGGGTTGACCTAAAGAAGTGGTTTAAAATAGCCTAGCTATAATAATCTAAGAGTTATTTAAAGTAGCCGAGCTACATTAACTCAGAAAGGCTCCGATCTATATTAAGGTCATCGATGAAGCCAAGTTGAGTCGACCTCAAGAAATTATTTATAGTCGAGCTATATTAATTTTGAAAAAAGTGGTTCTTTCTAGTTAAAGCTACGGTAACCTCAAAGAGTTGTTTGAAGTACTCGGGCTATGTTAAAAAAGGCATTGATATAAATGCACATAAATCTCAAGAATCCCTGGAAACTTGACTCCCAAGGATTACCACATAGAGGTCGTCAATTTAAAATAATTCTTACTCTACTCGGTCTTACAACTCGACTAGAGTAGGGTGGACTAGTTGATATGACGACAAATATAGACCTCCTAAAAACCTGGTCTAAAGAAGCCCAATATAAACCGACGTACCGATCTCTGAGTAAAGGAGGAGAGACCTAGACGAATGGAGTCCGACCTAGGGGCTTGGAGAAGAGTGTCCCGATCTAAGTGGTCTCGCCGACCTATGGACTCATATAAGAGTGTCCCGACCTAAGGGGTCTCGCCAACCTCTAGACTCAGATAAGAGTGTCCCGACCTAAGGGGCCCCTTATAATATGAACCGACCTGCCTAACCATCACACGAAATTGGAAATCGCCGGGCTCATGAAGGTTGAGCTCTCGAAAAGATAGATCTTGACCTACCTGACAGAATCCCAGAAATTCAGGGGCTGATAAACCACAGTCCCAAATCCCGGATATTCACGGATGGAAAATTGCAGCCTAAATCCCTGAAGATCTTCCCTAAAATCAGGAAAAGATCTCAAAGACAGGCAGCCCTCCCTTTTATAAATAGGGGAGGAGCCTTCCTTTCAAAGGGCAAGCATAATTTTGAGATTACAGAAAAGTATTTTAAAGAGAGAAAGAAATACACAAAGAGAGAGCAATACTGTACATCTTCGGGTTTTCTTAGATAAACTTCTGAGATTAACCCGGTTCTTGGTGACCGATCAGCTCGGTTCCATCACCAATTAATTAATCATATCAAATACAAAATAACATAATTAATTTCTCCAAGAAATAATTATATTCATGAATTAAATTAATCATCCAGTAATTTATTTAATTCATTAGGCCGTAAATTAAGTTATCCAATAAATTAATTTAGACATCCAATGTTCAAAAATAAATTAGACATCCAATGACCAATAAATTAGATATCCAATATCTAATATTTATAAAGAGAGAATAAGCTCGATTCATTCCGTCGTCAATCCTATTGTGCGACTCGGTAGGTCCGTCTCAGTTAGCAATGTGAGAAACCAAAGAGTAGTAGCACCACCTAGCCAGCCTGGCGGCCTACACTGTACCCCAACTAAGAACGAATGATTGGGATCATTCAAAAACCATTCCTCGAAGGTCTTGTGATCTCCCGGCGGATTGGCGACCGCCTTCTTGGTTTTGGCGATCGACGTATTTCGGACAGGAGGTGGCGTTTCCTCGCCTCGGCGGAGGATGAGCAGCTTCTGCCTGGCCAGAAAGTCGGCAGCTTTAGCGCGGAAGATCGCGTAGGTTGGGGGGATATCCTTCGTCAGGTGCCTAAACATGGGTGAGTGACCATAGAATCCCCCCAGGACTGAATAAAGAGCGAGCTCGTCGCTGATGGGCTCACCGGTGAGGACGATTTTGTCTACTCGATCGATGTAATCCGCGTCGGATTCGTCTTCCCCCTGCCTGATTTTCATCATGCGGTGGGGGCCTTCTGGTCTGGCGACCTTGGCGGCGAAGTATGACGTGAAGTCATTCGCCAGTTTCTCAAAGGAGATGATCGATTGTGGTGGTAGCGAGACGTACCACCTATGGGCCAGCTCGCCCAACGTTAACGGGAAGATTCGGCACTTGCTTGCATCTGATGCCCCACACCCAGTCATGTAGATCCGGAACTTACTTAGGTGGGTTTCGGGGTCCGATCTCCCCTCATATATAGGTGTTTTGGGGGGAGCGATCCTTGGTTGCGCGGGGGCGAGCTCGATGTGGTCCGCGAGTGGCTCGGTCGATCCGATGATCTTTCTGCTGGTGCTTGCCCCAGTGTCCAAGAGTGCTTTCATCTCGTCGAGCTGGCGTTGCATAGCGGCCATCGCAGTGGCCTGGCTGCTTGCGGCTAAGTGCTCGGAGTGGGAGCCGAGGCGATCAAGTACTGACCCCCTGGCATTCGGAACGGGAGCCAGGCGGCTGATCTGTGTTCGGCTGGGAGTTGGGTAGGCCGAGCTCCTGGTGACGGACTCGGATTCCGTCGTCTAGTGGTTGGGGGCAGAATGCCCTGGTCGCCATGATGGATCGCTCCCCAGGCGACTGAATACGGAACCGTCTGACCTTGCGAGAACCTTTTCTCGCGACTTGGGGCTTTCTGACGATCGCTCGCCCAGTAGCCCCTTGAACTTCTGTTTGCCCACACGGCGGATGGCTGATGGAGTTATAGCGGGTGTCGCGCATGCTCTTAGTCGCTCCTTTAGGATGGCCATAGCCTCCTCGATCTGTTCCGCATTTCGGATCTGATCGATTGAGAGGCTGGGGCCACCCCTCAGGCGCGGGATCGAGAGTCTCGCGTTCCTGCGACTTCCCTCTACCATCGGCTGGGGCTCGGATTGAGCCGGGATTTGGTGTCCGGCGGTTTGGAGAGTGGCTCTCTTCGATGTAGTGGCGGAAGTCATGATTCTGAAGGCTTTCTTTGAAGCACAGTGAGTGTCACTTCAAGTATATGCCCTCCTTCTAGCGCCAATTGTTGCTACCCAAAATATTATCCAGAGATAGATATTGCTGGAATGAAGGGATAGCAAACAAAGTGCGAGAGCACTTCCGTGGGAAAAGTAAATAACACAAGATTTGCCGGGGTTGTTAGTCCCGGGCTTGGATGCTCTCGCGAGATATTATTAATACAAATATTCGGGGATACAAGTATTAATGTAAGAGTACAATTACGATGAGTGTAAAGACCCTTGTTATCTTAGCTAGTGAGCGTGTAGATTGCCGGAAGAACCAGATATGATGCTTTGTGAGTTCTTGTAACAACGTTGATGAGCTGAGACAACTATGAGAAATCGACAGTCTCTCACGATGTGTAGCTGTTGAAGGTTTGAGCTCCTGAGCTTGTGAGTTTCTTTGAATCTGCACTGTGGAGACTTCTTGCCTCTGCCGACCGTCTTCTGGTTGAGAGGTGCTGAGAGAGAAATCCTGAGGTAGATTCGGGAGAGGAAACTGGGATCTTGAAAGTATGTATGGTTATATTTATTTTCTCTGAACTTAA
Organism: Orobanche coerulescens; assembly: GCA_033398695.1. Classification (NCBI taxonomy): domain Eukaryota; kingdom Viridiplantae; phylum Streptophyta; class Magnoliopsida; order Lamiales; family Orobanchaceae; genus Orobanche; species Orobanche coerulescens. The sequence goes on along the minus strand of CM065809.1, from coordinate 139,681,134 downwards.
TGGAGAATGCGTGAACTGAGAGTTCTTTCTAAGCTGGATGGGGGGAAAATGTGAACCTTTTTCCAATTGCTGGATGTTCTCTATTTATAGGACTGGGACACGCTGGGCGATCGCCTCTGCTGTATTATAATAAGTGGGCGATCGTATTTTAGCACATGGGCTGGTCCCCTTAAAGTCCACAGGAGTTGCTGGCAGACGGCTGTACGGTCCAATGAGAAGCCTGCACGCATCCGAGTCGCTGTCACGGGCGGTCCCACCTCGTACCTTTCGTCGGGCTTGTCGGTAGGTGGAAAGGTGGTGACAGGTTGTGGTCAACGATCCATGAAATGCGGAGCCTGTCGCGGATCTGCACATGGGCGCTGCTTTGAGGTCCAGTCTTCGTGGACTTTGACGGACGATGGATTCTGTTCGGGCATAGGACGGTCGTCCTTAGCCGGGCACTAGAGTCGATCGCTAGGTGCCAAAGGGCGATCGCCTTGGGAGTCGATCGCTAGATACCCGAAGGTGGTCTGGTATCTTCGCTTTAGGCGAGTTCGCCGTAGCTTGATTGGTTGTGGACTCGATCGCTCGACCTTGAAGTTGATCGCCTGTAGAGGTGTATAAATCCTGACACAACAATTGCCCCCCAGCTCGCTCCTATGTTGGAAACGCGGGGTGAGGTGGTTCTGTTGGCGATCGCTGAATTTTGACGAGTGACTCTGCATTTTACTGAACTGGCGATCGTCTCCGAGCTGATTGATTCTGAATTTGGACGACCTAGAAGGTCGCTGAAATGAGCGGGAAATGACAATGGATGCAGAAAAGTCTCTGCGCACGTGTCGCGTTCCTGTTGGTGGATACTGAGGGTTAGCTGTGACCCTTCATCTGGCATGTCCTTGAAAAGATGCGTCGCGGGTTTCAAGGGGGTCAATAAATGCGACGGTTGCATTTCAACCCCTGAGACTTTCCTTAATTGCATTGAAGTCCCTGCCATCTCCTATAAAAAGGTGCAGGGTTGCAGTGTTCATTCTTACGCGTTTATTACTGGAGAAAGAAGGATTTTGCTGAAAAATATTTCTGAGAGATCCGAGTGCCGATCGTCGATCGGTTCCATCCTTGGGTAAGAAAAAACTCCTTTTCTCCTCTTTTCTTCGCGAATGACTGGAACATCTTCTTCACACGGAGTGGGCACAAGTTCCGCTGCCGGGGCATCGACTGCTCGGGGAGGGTCCTCTGCTGACTTCCATCTGGAGACTGCCGTTGAGGCTATCCGGGCCGGAATTGACCCTGCGGAAATCGAGGCTTTGTTTAATGAAGCCGATGTCGCTAAGGAGGCGGTCGTTGAACACAGACGCTCGCAGACAGAGAGAGATCTGGCGGTGAGGGCCTATTGGGAGCGGCATAGTGCCTTTGGCCAGGCCTATGTGGCCTTTGCTGATATTATGGAGAGGCTGGCCGGTCCGTCTCCAAGATTTGATTTCCGGGAGTATTCGATCGCTCACCCTTACCAGCTTGCTAAACGGTCGTAGTTTCGGGCTGCGCAACGATCTCTGTGGTCTCTTAGCCAAATCAGGAGTTCGGCGACCAGGAAAGACCTAGCCGTCTGGAGGACGAGGTACCACGTTCCTTCAGATGTGGATCTATTTGCGCCGGCGGAGAATGAGTGAGCCGACCAACCCCCGATGGGTATGGTCGCCGTGAACGAGGCGATTATGGAGGTCGGGCTGCATTTCCCTCTATCTTTTGCTGTCTCCCACCTGCTGGCTGCTTGGAACGTGGCGCCACTCCAGTTGACGCCGAATGCTTGGCTCCAGATAATTTGCACTCTCACCTTGTTCGGCGGTCATCGCCTGTATCGCCTTCCTTCGCCGTCGGAGATGAACCACCTGTTCAAACTGACGGCTCAGAAAGGGTCGGTCGGAGGCTATCATATTCAAGGCCGATCCGGTCGGGAGATCTTTGGAGTCCCGAACAAGGTGCGGGGCGACCCGGCGAAGTGGTTCTGGGTCGCCGGTGCGTGGAAGGCTTCTGCGAGCGACAATCCTACGAGCGAGCTGGAGATCCCCACTAGCTTTCGGGAGAGGAATCCCGGTAAGGGTTCAGACTCTCCCTTTGTTCGGATATGTTCTGAACTGATCTAATTTGATTTCGTTATTGCAGGTTTCCATATTCCGGCGATCGAGGAGGTGCCTTTTGATTTCCTGGTTGTCTGGGAGCGGATACGAAGTTTGTCGGACGACCACTTGGACGCTAGCTGGATCAACAGGGAGAGTCGTTGGTTGTCGGCTTGGTTATTCCATTTCCCGAGACATCTCTCGGTATCAGGTATGAGTTTCTGCGATCTTCAATTGCTTGGCGATCGTCTTGCTTGAGGAAAATGTCTAACTGTTGTTCGACTGTCTTTATTGTAGAGGTCCGCTTTCCTCGCTTCTTGGAGCCCCCACCGGAGATAGCCATGTCGAATCCTGGAGTTTTGGGCCGTCTCCGCCACAAGAAGTCATATCGGGCTCCCCCTGTTGCGTTGCCTATCATTCTGGAGGTGGAGCCTCGCGTGGAGCCGATCGTGGCTGAGGAGGAAGTTCCTGAGGAGGGGCTTCGAACGAACCGCAAACGGCAAAGGTCGGGAGAAACTCCAGTTTCTGCCCCTGCCAGCGAGGTGATGATCGCCGTGCCTCCGATCATAGTTCTTCCTCCGGAGAATGAGCCTACTCCCTCCGCGACTTTCCTGCGGGAGATGGCGATCGCCGATGCTGAGACCTCCTAGGGAAACCGTACTTCGGTCGTGACCCCGAGAGGGCTGAGAGGTAGACATTGCTTTATGAGTTGAAACTTGTCATTCGCGTAGGAGGTGTGCTAACTCCTGTTGTTTTGATGCAGGGTCCGTAGAACTGACCCAACTTGCCCGCCGATGGTGGTGGATTTCTTAGCGAGCCGATCTCCTCGCCAGGCTTGTGATATCCCTTTATACGTCAATCGGGTCGTTTCCGCTATGCCGAAAGCCTGGACGACGGACTTAGATGCGATCGCTCACCAGCGATCTGGGAGTTCGATGTAGGCTGCTTTCGCTCTCTCTCTTCAGGCTGCAACAATGGCTGCTCAGGCTATGCAGGAGTTTGAGGGGCGTCCTTCCACTACTCGCCTGCAGGCGGATCTCGAGGCGGCTCGAAAAGAGAACGCCGAGTTCGCTGACAGGATCGTGGCGATGGAGAAGGACTCCCTGGATGCAGCCAAGCGGGCGAGCCAGGAACTTGAGTTGGCGAGAAAGGACACTGAGCAATCCCGGGTGACGGTCGATCGATTCCGGGACCGGATGACAGATGTCGTACGATCGCAGAAGGCTACTGAGAAGGAGGCCGATCGACTGAAGGTGACTATCGCTCGGCTAAATAGTGAGCTGGTGGAGTCGAGGGGAGAGACGGCTGCGAGGGAGGCTGAGCTCCAGGGTTCGCAACAGGCGATGGCGGCGCTAAAGGGGGAGCTAGAAGCGACCAAGGCCGATCCCTATCTTAATGTGGAGTTCGTCGGTGAGTTGGCCTATTATATGGCGTACGATGACTCGCTCCGAGCCGCTAAGAAGGGAGGACTTGAGGTCGGCCCTCTGGCCGAAAACTTCAAGGCGTATGCGTTGGAGCACCCTCTTCATCCCGACTTCTCCATTCCGATCTTGGATCTCGCGGACATCGGTGTGGACCTGAGCTGGTACCCGATCCCGGCGAACCTTATTCATCCTGATGCTCCGGAGGATGGGGAGGATACTCCGCAGACTGGCGAAGGGTCGCGGATAGATCTCGGGGCTGAAGGCGAAGGCCAGGCAGGGGACTGAGGCATTTCTTCTTTTAATGTTTTAGCTCATTGCCTTGTAATTTGTAGCTTTCTTTTTGTAGTACTTAGGCCTTCGGGTGACCATGTATGTACCTTTGAGATTTCAAGTAATGAAATGAATGTTCGGTTCTTCGATTTGTCACTTGAATGATTGCTATTTTTGAGTCTTTTTCTTGACTTTCTGCAAATGTGTGAGGAGAGATTGTTGCAAGTGTAGGTCTACGTGAATTGATAAACTCATATAGATAACTTTTTACAACAAATTCGATCGCTGCACAAGCATCTGACTAATGCCGATCTCCGTATGTAATTGAATAGGGACGATCATATATATCTCCGCACTCTTTTCCCCCTTGTTTTTGTTCACTTAGTGAAAGTAAGGGGATGAAAATAAATAGTTGAGTGAGCGGTCTTGAAATTTGTCGAATCCTCGAAAGGAGCCGTCCATCTTGGTCTTGAGGAGCCGTGCACGATAGTGGAGATCGATGGATCGATCTCCATGATCGTGTCTTATGCACGAGCGACATTCCGTCTGATGGATAAGTTCTCGTGACTCACTTAATTGGTAGGGTCCTCCGAAGGCTGCGCCTCACCTCGTATTAAAACGAAGGGCATGCGGTCTTGGCCTGGAAGATTCCTTGCGCGGGGCGTCGTCGGATGAATCAACTCCACTCCCGCGTCTTGTTAGCTCTGCTTCCACCTCGGCCCGCCATGAAGTTGGCGACCCTCGACGGTGTACGTTGAGATGGGGGTAGGGACACGTCGCATTGTCTGGGTCCACCAAGTTAGATGATGAACCTTTGAGGGCGGGCGAGCGTGTCCACTGATTAGTCTTGGAGGGCCCTCAGACTACGCCGGCCTCATATTTAAACGAAGGGCGGGCGATCGTGGCCCAAAGGGACCTTGCACGGCCGAAGCAGTCGGTTCCATAGACCACCAGGACCATGGTTGCACTCTTCTACCTTGGATCATCATGTTAGATGCCGATCCTTGATGGTGTACGTTGTGCGGGGGAGGCGATCTCGTGCCTTAGCCCATCATGATAGATGATGAACTGTAGTTGACGAGCGAGTCCTCTTTTTCGAAGCGTTTGTTCAGGCAGTAGACTTTGGTTTGATGAGGTGGGAAATCGGGGAGAGACGTCCGAGGTTCCCTTCTCTTTATTGAAGCCTACGGTCGCCGAGGTTGATCGAGGGGTCGGCTCGTATGATCTTCCCAACCTATTCGCGTTCGACTCAGGCGACCGTGTTGGGAGATATGAGGGGCTCCGGCTAAGCCAATAAGCTGTCCAAATTGCCTTCCTCGAACAATTTCCAGAGTTGTTTGAGTAGGTCGCGACATTGGTTGGTGTTGTGGCCGGGACTCTTATGGTAGGCACAATATTGATTGTGGTCCAGATGACCATGGTCCCTAATCGCCTTTGGCTTGTTCAGCGGTTCGCGCCCTTTGACGGCGTAGTAAATGTGGGCCGGAGTTCGGTTGAACGTATGGAGGAGATGGGCTTCCATGTCCTCGAAGGTCTTGTGATCTCCGGGCGGCTTGGAGACCGCCTTCTTGGTTTTGGCGATCGCCGTCTTTTGTACAGGAGGTGGTGTTTCCTCGCCTTGGTGGAGGATGAGCAGCTTCTGCCTGGCCAGAAAGTCGGCAGCTTTAGCGCGGAAGATCGCGTAGGTTGGGGGGATATCCTTCGTCAGGTGCCTAAACATGGGTGAGTGACCATAGAATCCCCCCAGGACTGAATAAAGAGCGAGCTCGTCGCTGATGGGCTCGCCGGTGAGGACGATTTCGTCTACTCGGTCGATGTAATCTGCGTCGGATTCGTCTTCCCCCTGCTTGATTTTAATCATGCGGTGGGGGCCTTCTGGTCTGGCGACCTTGGCGGCGAAGTATGACGTGAAGTCATTCACCAGTTTCTCAAAGGAGATGATCGATCGTGGTGGTAGCGAGACGTACCACCTATGGGCCAGCTCGCCCAACGTTAACGGGAAGATTCGGCACTTGGTTGCATCTGTTGCCCCACACCCAGTCACGTAGATCCGGAACTTACTTAGGTGGGTTTTGAGGTCCGATCTCCCCTCATATAGAGGTGTTTTGGGAGGAGCGATCCTTGGTTGCGTGGGGGCGAGCTCGATGTGGGCCGCGAGTGGCTCGGTCGGTCCGATGATCTTTCTGCTGGTGCTTGCCCCAGTGTCCAAGAGTGCTTTCATCTCGTCGAGCTGGCGTTACATAGCGACCATCGCCGTGGCCTGGATGCTCGCGGCTAAGCGCTCGGAGCGGGAGCCGAGGCGATCAAGTACTGATCCCCTGGCGTTCGGAATGGGATCCAGGCAGCTGATCTGTGTTCGGCTGGGAGTTGGGTAGGCCAAACTCCTGGTGACGGACTCGAATTCCGTCGTCTCGTGGTTGGGGCCAGAATGCCCCGGTCGCCATGATGGATCGCTCCCCAGGCGACTGAATACGGAACCGGCCGACCTTGCGAGAGCCTTTTCTCGCGACTTGGGGCTTTCTGATGATCGCTCGCCCAGTAGCCCCTTGAACTTCCGTTTGCCCACACGGCGGATGGCTGAGGGAGTTATAGCAGGCGTCGGGCATGCTCTCCGTCGCTCCTTTAGGATGGCCATAGCCTCCTCGATCTGTTCCGCAGTTCAGATGTGATCGATTGAGAGGCTGGGGCCACCCCTCAGGCGCGGGATCGAGAGTCTCGCGTTCCTGCGACTTCCCTCTGCCGTCGGCTGGGTCTCGGATTGAGCCGGGATTTGGTGTCCGGTGGTTTGTAGAGTGGCTCTCTTCGATGTAGTGGCGGACGTCATGATTCTGAAGGCTTTCTTTGAAACGCAGTGAGTGTCACTTCAAGTATGATGCTCTGTGAGTTCTTGTAACAACGTTGATGAGCTGAGACAACTGTGAGAAATCGACAGTCTCTCACGGTGTGTAGCTGTTGAAGGTTTGAGCTCCTGAGCTTGTGAGTTTCATCGAATCTGCACTGTGGAGACTTCTTGCCTCTGCCGACCGTCTTCTGGTTGAGAGGTGCTGAGAGAGAAATCCTGAGGTAGATTCGGGAGAGGAATCTGGGAGCTTGAAAGTATGTAAGGTTATATGTATTTTCTCTGAACTTAATGGAGAATGCGTGAACTGAGAGTTCTTTCTAAGCTAGATGGGGGAAAAATGTGAACCTTTTTCCAATTGCTGGATGTTCTCTATTTATAGGACTGGGACACGTTGGGTGATCGCCTCTGCTGTATTATAATAAGCGGACGATCATCTTTTAGCACATGGGCTGGTCTCCTTAAAGTCCACAGGAGTTGCTGGCAGCCGGCTGTGTGGTCCAATGAGAAGCCTGCACGCGTCCGAGTCGCTGTCACGGGCGGTCCCACCTCGTACCTTTCGGCGGGCTTGTCAGTAGGTGCAAAGGTGGTGACAGGCTGTGGTCAACGATCCATGAAACGCGGAGCCTGTCGCGGATCTGCACATGGGCGCTGCTTTGAGGTCCAGTCTTCGTGGACTTTGACGGACGATGGATTCTGTTCGGGGCATAGGACGGTCGTTCTTAGCCGGGCACCAGAGTCGATCGCTAGGTGCCAAAGGGCGATCGCCTTGGGAGTCGATCGCTAGATACCCAAAGGTGGTCTGGTATCTTCGCTTTAGGAAAGTTAGCCGTAGCTTGATTGGTTGTGGACTCGATCGCTCGACCTTGAAGTCGATCGCTTGTAGAGGTGAATAAATCTTGACACAACAGCCTTCAGATTCAAACAAGGGTGAACTGCCCTAAAAAAATGATCAGGTGAAATGCCTTCAGATTCAGACAAGGGTGAACTGCCCTAAAAAATCAGACCATGTGAAATACCCTCGGATTCAGACAAAGGCAAACTGCCCTGAAACCTGAGCTATGGAAAATATCTTCAGACCTAAAGTTTGAACTGAGCTATATTCCACTCAAAAGAGTTGGGAGCATCCGAGCTATATTCCACTTAACAAAATTGAAAATATCCGAACTATATTGACTTGAGGTCATCAAACTCCGAAAGACTGTTCGAAATATCCGATTTGTATTAAGGTCGATGATAAAACTAAGTTGGGTTGACCTAAAGAAGTGGTTTAAAATAGCCGAGCTATAATAATCTAAGAGTTATTTAAAGCAGCAGAGCTACATTAACTCTGAAAGGCTCCGGTCTATATTAAGGTCATCGATGAAGCCAAGTTGAGTCGACCTCAAGAAATTATTTATAGTCGAGCTATATTAATTTTGAAAAAAGTGGTTTTTTCTAGTTAAAGCTACGGTAACCTCAAAGAGTTGTTTGAAGTACCCGGGCTATGTTAAAAAAGGCATTGATATAAATGCACACAAATCTCGAGAATCCTTGTTACTTGGAAACTTGACTCCCAAGGATTACCGCATCGAGGTCGTCAATTTAAAATAATTCTTACTCTACTCGGTCTTACAGCTCGACTAGAGTAGGGGGGACTGGTTGATAGGATGATAAATATAGACCTCCTAAAAACCTGGTCTAAAGAAGCCCAATATAAACCGACGTACCGATCTCTGAGTAAAGGAGGAGAGACCTAGACGAATGGAGTCCGACCTAGGGGATTGGAGAAGAGTGTCCCGATCTAAGTGGTCTCGCTGACCTATGGACTCAGATAAGAGTGTCCCGACCTAAGGGGTCTCGCCGACCTCTAGACTCAGATAAGAGTGTCCCGACCTAAGGGGCCCCTTATAATATGAACCGACCTGCCTAACCATCACACGGAGTTGGAAATCGTCGGGCTCATGAATGTTGAGCTCTCGAAAAGATAGATCTTGACCTACCTGACAGAATCCCAGAAATTCAGGGGCTGATAAACCACAACCCCAAATCCCGGATATTCACGGATGGAAAATTGCAGCCTAAATCCCTTGGGATCTTCCCTAAAATCAGGAAAAGATCTCGAGGACAGACAACCCTCCCTTTTATAAATAGGGGAGGAGCCTTCCTATTAAAGGGCAAGCATAATTTTGAGATTACAGAGAAGTATTTTAAAGAGAGAAAGAAATACAGAGAGAGAGAGAGAGAGCAATATTGTACATCTTTGGGTTTTCTTAGATAAACTTCTGAGATTAACCCGGTTCTTGGTGACCGATCAGCTCGGTTCCATCACCAATTAACTAATCATATCAAATACAAAATAACATAATTAATTTCTCCAAGAAATAATTATATTCATGAATTAAATTAATCACCCAGTAATTTATTTAATTCATTAGGCCGTAAATTAAGTTATCCAATAAATTAATTTAGACATCCAATGTTCAAAAATAAATTAGACATCCAATGTCCAATAAATTAGATATCCAATATCTAATATTTATAAAGAGAGAATAAGCTCGATTCATTCCGTCGTCAATCCTATTGTGCGACTCGGTAGGTCCGTCTCAGTTAGCAATGTGAGGAACCAAAGAGTGGTAGCACCACCTACCCAGCCTGGCGGCCTACACTGTACCCCAACTAAGAACGAATGATTGGGATCATTCAAAAACCATTCTGTCGTGAATACTAATATATGTATAAACCTTTTATCGAATGTCACGATCAAGTTATAGGGTCATGGTTAGTCAAACCCTATCTGTACTTGACGCTATGCATGAGTTAATGCAAATCGAGATCATCGAGCTCTCGTGTATCCAATACAACTAGATCCAATGATTTGGCCAAAGACTTATGATCTCATCCGCTAATAACCGCATAGGACATATAACCCGTTCACTAACAGGAGAAAGAATTCTATCTCGGTATTTAGTAGGACCTGCTACTTGCCCGTTAAGATACACGTCGAGGTTGACCCCCACCTTCTAGTTTTCTGGGTCGAACTACTCTAATGAAAATATTAACGTCACAAGCACATCCCTACCAAATCCTCAATTCGAAGGTTGACGAATACCTATCACAACCTTTCGATTCCGTCATTGACTGTCCCAGAGTGAAATCCGTGTGGCGAATCGAGGGTGAGTCGGTTCGAGTATACTAATCCAATTATCATACCTATAATGTGTGCTCCCACTAACCATTAGTGTTCTACAGGCACTCTCCAAGTCAAAGAACTCGTCATACAAGTCTTCTCATAAACTTAACGCCCAGTCAAGTTTCATCGACTTGCGAACGATTAAGTATTTGAGCCATAAACATTTCCAGTGCCATTCCCCTCATACAATAAGGAGTGGAATGTTTTGCTCTCAAATACACGGACTAGTTTCTATATATATATTTACGAGTCAGGAATACCAGTGACTTCCAGTAAATAAAGAAACATACAATTGCCTTTTGATAATGATTTACATAATAACAAGTAGAATGCTCTCACTCAACATCCTCTAAGTGGCATTCTAGGGCATACTCCTAACAAATAACAACAATGAAAATGAATTCCATAGCACGACCCAAAACCGCTGAATTAAAGGATCAAACGATGAAAGTTCAAGGGTTTTCCCTAAAATGGTCAAGAACACGAATCGACCCAACAATAACACGAAAATAAAATTTCATACCATGGGTTAAGATCAACAAGACTAGGTAACAACAATAGAACCAACAATCTCGGATTAAAATCATGAAATCAAGACAAACCCCCAATTTTATCAAAACTAGGGTTCTGAGAATTATACCTTGATTCGGAGGAAAAGGGATGATTTAATGTTGTTAATCCACACCAAGACCTTGATGATAGTGTTGTAGGATGAAAGATTGATGAATTCCCGTGAAGAATTGCCCTGGAATCGCCTCAGGGCACTGCCCGTCGCGTGAGGAAGGAAAAGGTCAAAGTCTGACCAAAACAGAAAAGGCTTCTGTACTTGTACAGACCATAGTTACGGCCGTAACATTATCACATTACAGCCGTAACATGCAACCATTATGCCCGTAACTCACGGCACTTGTCCGTAACAAGCGGCCATTACAGTCGTAACATTATGCAGGTTACGGTCATAACCTGCCTTCTAGTAGCAGAAAAAATCCATTCTGCTCTCTGGTCAGTCCCGAACGACCTCGAGATGCGACGACTCAGAAAATATGACATAGCGCTAATGAAGGATTCTCAACAACGTACGAAAGCGGTAAACAAACGCGTGATTCCAACAACTCAGCGGTAGCTAAAAACGAGTATAAAAACAAGTACCCAAAATTTTGGAAAATTACAAAACGGCCCAAACGTCCGAAAAATCACGATACGGCAACGGATAACCCAATCGAAGCTCACAACACGTATAAAAATATTAAATGAACTTACGAGAAACACGAAAAAACAATTTTGAATGAGATTCGCAAGAATCGAACTTAAGTGCGGAAAAATCGTTAAGAAGCACGAAACTCAACAAAGCGACATCGAAACGAACTCGGATGTTAAAAAGTGCAGAATTAATCATTCTCAGAATGATGAAATGGTCACAAGTGAGCCGTTAAAATAGGCTCCTGCCAAAAAAGAAATTTACCAAAAATTAAAATCGCGGATATTACATAAGAAGCTAGAGAACAACAAAAACTAGTAAGTTTTTTTATCATGTAGACATATTCCCGCAGCTCGTTGAATGCTCTGTCTCTCATCATTCGAGGAAGTTCCATTTGCTTATTTTGAAAGACACGCGTATTCCTTTCAATCCAGATCCCATAGATGAATTCAGTCACTATGGCCTTGAAAACTCTATTTTTTGGTGTCCTTCCACTGGCGTATTTCAATAAATTTTGCAACAACTCATCCCAACAGTCTGTAGTTAACGGCAGGTTGTACCATACAAGCAAGGCAAACCAAGCAGCCTGTAGTCTTGAACAACTGAAGAACAAATGATTCAAGTCCTCTTCTTCTTCATTACAAAATACAAACTTCATATCATTTGTGAGGTTAAAAGAATGAAGCCTAGCCTTTGTTGCTAATCTCTGCCATAAAACAAGCCACAAACAGAATTTGGCCCGGAATGTTGCTCTATTATGCAGCATCAAACCTCTCCAGCTAATAGGATCAATATTTGGCCTAATTACTTTGTAGGCTGTAGCTTTATCAAAATCCCTTATATCCATTAGCTGTATCCATTGCCCTTTGGCCACAATCTCATTCTTACACTTCACAATCTTCTTAAACATGACAGAGACTTGTACAGGTGACACAAGGTTAACTAAAGAATGCTCTTTAATATAGTAAGCATGCATCCACCTGATCCATAGTTTATCAACCTTGTTATTAACATCCCAGAGAATTCTATAGTAAGCTAACTTGTTCCAAGAGGGGAGATGTACAAGTCCAAGTCCCCCTTCCTTTACAGGCCTACAAATTGAATCCCAAAAAACTGAAGCTTTCCTGCTATCTCCAGCTTCTCCACTCCATAAAAATTTTCTACAAATCCACTCAACAGTTTTAATCACTTTTTTAGGGAAAACAGAGCACTTGGCACCAATAGTGTTGTATGGAATACAACACACTTTGGACAAGCTGTAGCCCACCGCCATAACTGAGCAGCTTAGAAGTCCAATGGGAGATTCTTTGCACCATCCTATCTAACAAAGGCTTATACTGAGTTATGTTTAATCTCTAGGCATTCGGAGGGATGTCTAGATACCTGAAGGGCAACTTGCCCTCTTGCAATTGACTGTAGGACATAATTAGTTCTTTGACCTCTTGTTTCGCCCCACCAAAATAAACTTCACTCTTTCTTACATTAACCACCAGTCCGGAAGTTTTACTAAACTTCTCAAAGTGCTGCGGCAAGGCTGTAACTGATAGTAAGTTCCCTTTGCAGAAAAAAAATAAATCATCTGCAAAGATCAGATGAGTGACGTGCAGAGAATCACATTTCGGGTGATAATGAAATGTCTTCTCATGCTTCAGAGATGCCATGATCCTGCTCAGATATTCCATACATAACACGAATAAGAAATGGGAGACAAGATCCCTTGTCTCAAACCTTTACCCCCAGCAAAAGGTTCACTCAGTTGGCCATTCAAGTTTATCTGGTAAGAAGCAGTGGTGAGGCATATAACTACCCACTGAAGAAACTGGGCAGGAAACCCCATGGCTCTGAACAAGGCTTCTACAAAACTCCATTGAATAGAGTCATAGGCCATTTGGAGGTCCATCTTTATCATGCACCTAGTGTAACACCCCCAAGATATTCAGGGTATATTATAGCGTCGTGGACCCCTAGGTGGGACCCACTGGGCTAAATAATAAATACCCCTCGTCTAACCATCTCGGTTAGCGAGGAAACACACATCACGAAGACGAATATTTAATAAAACACCCGGTACAACCGGTAAACCAGGCATCACCAAAAATTACAAATAACATTTAGTATACAAACCCTTTCCGAATTAAAACGCCCAAGTACTCGCGAGTACGGTCTACCAGTTTATAAGTTTGAAAACAACGTTTGAAAATGGACAACTGAAATAAAGGGATTGAATTGCACACGTCAACAACCCTGGTCAGTATCCTCGTACTACTCCAGTGCCCGCTCGACCATCTGAACGCAACCTGAAATTCATAACACGAGTTTCCCTAAAACGGGTCCCCAAAGGGGTTAGCAATTACGCTAGTACAAGTAATCAAGGTAAACCATTCGCTTACACATTTCATAGTATATGAATCAAATCGTTCCAAAAATCAAATCAGACATGTCTTTTCCCGAAAAACAAACAGTTAATATCACAGTTCACAATCACCTAGGACCGGGGCTAAACTATTGGTCCCATCCGAGGCCTCTATGGACCCTCCCGGACTGTCCATAATTAAAAATCACGCACATGACTCGCCTAGGACCGGGGCTAAACCACTGGTCCCATCCGAGGCCTCTTTGGACCCTCCCAGACTAGCTATCCAAACAAGCTCGTGAATCAGGGCGAAATCACAGATTCCTCCAAGGCCCCGTCGGACCCTCCCGGAGTGAGAAAAGCACACACATATACATTACCGTTTCATGTTAAGCATAAGGTTTTCACAAGAATACTTGCCTTGAGAAAATTGACAACGAAATGAACAGAAAATCAACTACGCTTGCTAGGAACCGACGACCCAGAACCGAACGATTCAAAGAATACAATCACAACCAATTCTATACGAGTACGAAAATGGAATACACCCACAAACCCACCTACGATTCGTGTAAATTCGTACAAAAACAACAATGATGGCGGGTCGCAACCGAACCCTCTCGATTTCACAAATACCACGAAATTTACCATGAACTCGTAGGGAAAAGATGAATACCACTAAGATTAATCATATACATCATGGATTAATCAACAACATGGAACAAATCGGGCATTATATCGAAAACCCCCAAATTTCTCAAAAACAGGGTTCTAAGAGTTTACCTCGGATCGAAGACGAAGAACAAGTGTTGGTGTTGTTAATATACACCAAGAACTTAAGAAAGATGATAGATAGATGATTGCCCAGTCGAAATTGCCTATGAATCGCCCAAAATGCGGAGGAGAGGAAGAAGGAAGGAAAATGGACGAAACGGGCCAACTCCAGGGTATTTAAACCCAGGCCTCGATAACGTACATTAGCACGGCAAGATTAACATACGTTAACAGGTTAATGTACGTTAACAGTTTAACATACGTAATGCCCTGCCCGTAGCGTACATAATAGCTCAGGACAGCTCACTGCCCGAAACCTGAAATATATCACGTACGTAATGCCACTTGCTTAACGAACGTAAGTGCCACCCTTACGTACGTAACAGCATTCTCGTAGCATACGTAAAGGGCTGGCATAACCCTCTGCCCGATTCTGAACACCCTGACGTACGTAACCACAATGAAGTTACGTACGCTAAGCATAACACATAACGTACGTTAAGCATCACCCGTAACATACGTTATGTCCTCCCAGAACAGGACTAACAAGCCGCCCCAAGCAGGCAAGAATGAACTTGACATCAAAATGCGACGATTAACAAAACATGAAGATACGAACACATAGAGTTCGAGACGACGAATCTAAGTGCTAAAACAAAACATGTTCCCGACTACCCGAAGGTTTAGAAAACAACGACAAGCATAATTACCCCATAACTTTGGGAAATTACGAAATGGCCCAAAACATCCAAAATACACGATACACGATCGAAACACCAAACAAAAGCGCACGACATCCATAATGACATAAGATTGATTTACGGCAACCCCAAAACGGCGGTTCCGAACAACGATTACGAGAATCGAACCAAATAGCGACGGAAAAGATATTAAACGCCGAATTGAGTAAAACAAGTTCGAAAAAAGCTCGGATTAGAAAAAGTCCAGTATTAAATATTCTCTAAATATCCATTCGGTTACAAGCGAGTCACTAAAAACGAAAAATACACCAAAAGGAAAAATACCGGAAAAAGGAAATATGCGGATATTACATTCCCCCCCCCTCTAAAAACAAGTTTTGTCCCGAAACTTAAGAAACAAACAACTCGGGATACCTAGCACGCATGATATCCTCGGTTTCCCAAGTTTCCCCCTCGACACCATGTCTCGACCACTGCACCTTGACCAACGGAATGGTCTTATGCCTCAGTCGCTTCTCACGGTGCTCCAAGATCTTCAAGGGACGCTCCTCGAAGGTAATATCCTCAGCGATATCGATCTCACCATAGTCGATGACATGATTAGGATCCGAAACATATTTCCTCAACTGGAAAACATGGAAAATGCGATGGACGTGACTCAATGCTGGGGGCAACGCCAAACGATACGCCAACTCGCCGACCCTCTATAAAATCTCAAAGGGTCCAATAAATCTCGGACTCAACTTTCTCTTCTTCCCGAAGTGGAAACTCCCCTTATCAGCGACACCTTTAGCAAAACGTGGTCTCCCACCTCGAATTCCAAAGGTTGACAATGAACATCAGCATATGATTTCTGTCGACTCTGAGCAGTCAACATCCTCTCCCGAATCAATTCCACCTTCCTCCTTGTCTCCAAAGCGATATCCGGTTCGGTCCCGACCAAATCGGACACTTTGTTCTAACAAATTGGCGATCGACATCGCCGCCCATAAAGCGCCTCGTACGGTGCCATCTTGATCGATGTGTGCCAACTGTTGTTGTACGTGAACTCGATCAACAGAAAATGCTCTTCCCTGTAACACCCCCAAAACCATACGGGAGTATTACACGCCGTGGGCCCCGCACCGGAACCCACCAGGCTAAAAACCATTTACAAAAACGACAAGAAGGCCGATGACCGTAGTATTTTCCAAACCTCACAAAATCATTTGAAAACACCAACTACCGTCAAGACAATCAAGGCCAAAAACTCGGTATAGGGAATCGGTTTTCGAAATCAAACAGATGGCATAAGGCCGAAAGCCATTTGAAAGAACTCACGCAGCGGATAAAAATACAGTTCAAGATACATATACATCAATAATGATATACACAAACAAAATACACGATTCCCCAACAATATGCCATAGCCAGTATCGTCCGGAATCCTCACTTCACCACCGCTACCATCAAAGTTCTCAATACCTGAAAAACAAGTCCCACAACGGGGTCAGCAATAATGCCCGACAAATAACCACAAGTACATAAACATAAATATTCACATGCCATGCATCATGAGAATAATAACATCAACGATAACCTTACCACTTCCGGTAATCCAACGATTCTCATCAAAATCCCGATATCACGATAATACCGCATAATACCTCAATACCGAATACCTTCCCGTACACAATCTTCTATGTACGATTACCACAAAATATACCTCTATCCGGACATCCTTCCGAAATGCATACCACATACCAAGAATATCCAAAAATGACATCAACAATATCCGAATACTACAATCTTCCCAAGATTGTCCAAGTATCTCAACAATCATCAACTGTGCATTCTAATCCTTTTAGAACATCACTGAACATTCATCAATATGCAATACAACATAAAATACTTATGAAATGTAAATGGAATTACTTATCAAAACATTACAACCGAACAAGTAAACACTTGCCTGGATACCAACACGACAAAACCAACAACGAACTCATCGCCCTCGTCTACGAGCTCTTCAGCCCTGAATGGAACGAATCTACGGTCTTCCAACGAAGCACAACGGTTATACCTATTGATTAATCAACCTAGAACAATAATCATATCAATAATCGGACCAACTCGGTAACAAGGATCATAATATGCACAATCTTGAATTCGACCTTGTATTATGATCCAGAAATCCATCTCAAAATGGTGTAAACGAATCATCATCTTTAATAATATGAAGAAACATTCGAAGTTCTTATCAAAATCCATAAAATCCCATATAACATCGTTATATGATTATCCAACATGTTCCTCACATGTAATCATCCAAGAAAAACGAACTATTAACAAGGGAATACGAAGATTACCTTGTTTAGATGAACCAAAAAGAAGAATTCTAGAACTCCATCCAAAGAATCATGAACAATTTGAAGAACAAGGCTTGAATCCAAGCTCTCAATCTAATGTCGTTAAAGATTATCATTATACAGTGTTTGGGAATCCCAAATAACTCCCAACTCTCTCTCGCCCGACTGAAGGAAGAAGAATGGACGAAATGCCTCACAATACCCGTCTGTCCCCTTTTATAATATTCATTATTAGCGTGCGCTAACATCTCATGTTTAGCGCTACAGCCTTAGCGTGCGCTAACTGACTTTGTTAGCGTGCGCTATCGAATCCCAGAGGCTACTGCCTCGCTTCGTAAACTAGCTTACGTACGTAATGCCCATGCATTAACGTACGTAAAACATCCTGCTTAGCGTACGCAAGTCATCGACCTTAGCGTGCGCTATCCGAAGTTGACTTGCTACGTTGTTCACCTACCACTCGTGCCCCCACATGCCGACAAAGATCTCGACAAGGACAAGATTCCTCTCGCCCGATCTCGGAATTAGCGTGGCGCTAATCATACGGTTTTAGCGTGCGCTAGCTCTACACGACAAACACTCGTTGACCTTATCTCGACATGCGTCGAACATGGCCGGGTCCACCCGCCAAAGCTAAGATTCGATTATTGGCGATCCGTGTTAGCGTGCGCTTCAACATGCGTTAGCGTGCGCTAACTGAATATAAAAATCAACCTGGGCCTACCTGTCGGCCACCTTCCGAAACTAACCCAGCAAGTCGTTACGTACGTTAAGGGTCCTCCTTAGCGCACGTAACCGAACCTCTTAACGTACGCTATCAATACTTCGTAGCGTGCGCTACCTGTACCCGGTAGCGTGCGCTAATGAAACACTTATAGCGTGCGCTATCGTTGCTGTGCCTAGCCATATTCAGCTATCCTCAACCAATGTCTCGACATACCAATCAAACATACGGCACAATGAATACATATACGCATTCAATAACATCATCAAACATTCACAACGCTCTCCAACACAAATATCCATCAACGATAACCAACATATAAACGAAAAATATATCTGAAAAATCGGGATATTACACTCTACCCCCTTAAAAATAAGTTTCGTCCTCGAAACTTGCAACCTGTCGCCAACAACATATAAATCCAAAATCACCAAGATAACCAAGAATTATCGAATAATCCGAACAACATACTTACAGGTCTGTGAAGTCGAAGATCTCCCGTGATACTAGCATATGGCACCATTTCAAAAATGTCGACACAACAAGAATGCCAAAACAGGAATAATCACAATTTGAAAACGATTGGTCTCCGCCAAGACCACAAGAAGTTAAGAGCAATGTCGAGTTTTGTGGGATCTGTGACGCTGTGTCTCCTCACCTAAAGCGCATGAACCGCTCCTTGTCACATGCACGTATCACCGGCGTTCCACTCCACATCGAAAGCCGCACATTGCACGTGCCTCGCACCGATGTTCACTTCCCGATTGGAGCCGCACATTGCACATGACCACGGCACCGGCGTTCACTCCCTGCCTCGTCGGTCTCGGGAACACCAACAATCCCCAAACCCACACATCACCACGACAGTACTCAAAAATCACACAGTACCAAAACAACACAATCCAAAATAGCCAAAATCCAGCTACACAAAAATCACGCAACTACCACACTGGTAGAGCCACATAACACACATGCCCGGTTATCACAAAACCATGGTCTCTGATACCATAAATGTAACACCCCCAAAACCATACGGGAGTATTACACGCCGTGGGCCCCGCACCGGAACCCACCAGGCTAAAAACCATTTACAAAAACGACAAGAAGGCTGATGACCGTAGTATTTTCCAAAACTCACAAAATCATTTGAAAACACCAACTACCGTCAAGACAATCAAGGCCAAAAACTCGGTATAGGGAATCGGTTTTCGAAATCAAACAGATGGCATAAGGCCGAAAGCCATTTGAAAGAACTCACGCAGCGGATAAAAATACAGTTCAAGATACATATACATCAATAATGATATACACAAACAAAATACACGATTCCCCAACAATATGCCATAGCCAGTATCGTCCGGAATCCTCACTTCACGACCGCTACCATCAAAGTTCTCAATACCTGAAAAACAAGTCCCACAACGGGGTCAGCAATAATGCCCGACAAATAACCACAAGTACATAAACATAAATATTCACATGCCATGCATCATGAGAATAATAACCTCAACGATAACCTTACCACTTCCGGTAATCCAACGATTCTCATCAAAATCCCGATATCACGATAATACCGCATAATACCTCAATACCGAATACCTTCCCGTGCACAATCTTCTATGTACGATTACCACAAAACATACCTCTATCCGGACATCCTTCCGAAATGCATACCACATACCAAGAATATCCAAAAATGACATCAACAATATCCGAATACTACAATCTTCCCAAGATTGTCCAAGTATCTCAACAATCATCAATCGTGCATTCTAATCCTTTTAGAACATCACCGAACATTCACAATATGCAATACAACATAAAATACTTATGAAATGTAAATGGAATTACTTATCAAAACATTACAACCGAACAAGTAAACACTTGCCGGATACCAACACGACAAAACCAACACCGAACTCATCGCCTCGCCTATGAGCTCTTCACTGATCGAACGAATCTACGGTCTTCCAACGAAGCACAACGGTTATACCTATTGATTAATCAACCTAGAACAATAATCATATCAATAATCGGACCAACTCGGTAACAAGGATCATAATATGCACAATCTGGAATTCGAGCTTGTATTATGATCCAGAAATCCATCTCAAAATGGTGTAAACGAATCATCATCTTTAATAATATGAAGAAACATTCGAAGTTCTTATCAAAATCCATAAAATCCCATATAACATCGTTATATGATTATCCAACATGTTCCTCACATGTAATCATCCAAGAAAAACGAACTATTAACAAGGGAATACGAAGATTACCTTGTTTAGATGAACCAAAAAGAAGAATTCTAGAACTCCATCCAAAGAATCATGAACAATTTGAAGAACAAGGCTTGAATCCAAGCTCTCAATCTAATGTCGTTAAAGATTATCATTATACAGTGTTTGGGAATCCCAAAATAACTCCCAACTCTCTCTCGCCCGACTGAAGGAAGAAGAATGGACGAAATGCCTCACAATACCCGTCTGTCCCCTTTTATAATATTCATTATTAGCGTGCGCTAACATCTCATGTTTAGCGTACGCTACAGCCTTAGCGTGCGCTAACTGACTTTGTTAGCGTGCGCTATCGAAGCCCAGAGGCTACTGCCTCGCCAGAATTAGCTTACGTACGTAATGCCCATGCATTAACGTACGTAAAACATCCTGCTTAGCGTACGCAAGTCACTGACCTTAGCGTGCGCTATCCGAAGTTGACTTGCTACAGTGTTCACCTACCACTCGTGCCCCCACATGCTGACAGCATCTGACAAGGACAAGATTCCCTCTGCCCGATCTGGAATTAGCGTGCGCTAATCATACGGTTTTAGCGTGCGCTAGCTCTACACGACAAACACTCGTTGACCTTATATGGACATGCGTCGAACATGGCCGGGTCCACCCGCCGAAAGCTAAGATTCGATTATTGGCGATCTGGTGTTAGCGTGCGCTAACCAACATGCGTTAGCATGCGCTAACTGAATATAAAAATCAACCTGGGCCTACCTGTCGGCCACCTTCCGAAACTAACCCAGCAAGTCGTTACGTACGTTAGGGGTCCTCCTTAGCGCACGTAACCGAACCTCTTAACGTACGCTATCAATACTTCGTAGCGTGCGCTACCTGTACCCGGTAGCGTGCGCTAATGAAACACTTATAGCGTGCGCTATCGTTGCTGTGCCTAGCCATATTCAGCTATCCTCAACCAATGTCTCGACATACCAATCAAACATACGGCACAATGAATACATATACGCATTCAATAACATCATCAAACATTCACAATGCTCTCCAACACAAATATCCATCAACGATAACCAACATATAAACGAAAAATATATCTGAAAAATCGGGATATTACATTCCCAATCACTGCTCCAATCGAGAGCACAAGCACACAACATATTCTCAAATGTCCGGATAGTGCGCTCCGACTGCCCATCCGTCTGAGGATGAAAAGAAGTACTCAAACGCAAACGAGTACCCAACGCCTTATGTACCGCCTGCCAAAAATGCGATACAAAACGGCCATCACGATCCAAAACAATAGACTTCGGAGTACCGTGAAGCCTCACAATCTGCGCAATAAATACACGAGCCAACTTTTCCGGACCCCAAGTATCCTTGATGCCCAGAAAGTGTGCCGACTTGGTCAGACGATCCACAATCACCCAACCCATATTCATACTATACTTCGATCTCGGCAAGCTCGTGATGAAGTCCACGAAATATCTTCCCATTTTCATTCCGGAACGGGAAGCGACTGCAACCACCCGGCTAGTTGCTGGTGCTCGATTTTGACCTGCTGACAAGTCAAACATCTCGCTAGAAATTGTGTGACCTCCTCCTTCATATAATTCCACCAAAAGTTCCTCCTCGGGTCCTTGTACATCTTACCCGAACCAGGATAAAGTGAGTAAGGCGTAGCTTGGGCCTCACGCAAAATACTCTACCTCAAATCTGAATCGTTCGGCACACAAAGCCGACTCTGGAATATCAACACGCCATCATCGTGAATCACAAATCCAGGAGACTTCCCCTTAAAAACATTCTATCAGATTTGAGCAATCATCGGATCCTACAACTGCTTCAGTTTAATTTCATCGATTAGCGACGACGAAATTTCCAAAGCACAAAGTTGCCCGACCACTCCTGGCAACAAAATCTTGACACCAAACTAGATCAAATTATGCTGAAGCTCCGATTGAGATGTAAGTATCTCAAGCATCCGCAACGTAAACAGTTTCCGACTCAAGGCGTCTGCCACGACGTTCGCCTTGCCCGGATGATAAAGGATTTCGAGGTCATACTCCTTAATCAACTGCAACCACCTCCTCTGCCTCATATTCAACTCCCGCTTTGTGAATATGTACTTCAGACTTTTATGATCGATAAAAATCTAACATGCAGAGCCAAAGAATAATGACGCCAAGTCTTGAGTGCAAAAACAACTGCCGCTAGCTCCAAGTCATGAGTAGGGTAGTTGAGCTCGTACGACCTCAACTGCCTCGATGCATACGCAATAGTCTTGTCGTGCTGCATCAACACGCACCCAAGACCCTGACCCAAAGCATCGCTATAGACAGCAAAACCATCATTGCCACACGGCAATGCTAGGATCGGGGCTGAAGTCAAACGCCTCTTCAGCTCCTCAAAACTCGACTGCCTTTCATCATTCCATACAAACTTCTCGGATTTCTGAAGCAACTTTGTAAATGGCCGAGCCAGTTTCGAGAACCCCTCGACGAACCTACGACAGCAGCCATCCAAACCCATGAAACTAAGGACCTCCTTCACATTCTTAGGCGGTGTCCAATCCAGCACTGCCTCAATCTTCTGTCGATCCACACGGACCCCCTCGGCTGAAATTACGTGACACAGAAACATCACTTCCTTCAACCATAATTCACATTTCAAGAACTTCGCATAGAGTCGCTCGTTCCTCAAAATGTTCAACACCACACGCAGATGATGCGCATGCTCCTCCTCATTCTTCGAATAGATAAGGATATCGTCAATGAAGACAACGACACACTTATCCAAATACTCGATGAAACCTTATTCATTAACTGCATGAACACTGCCGGCACGTTAGTTAGCCCGAAGGGCATAACCACAAACTCATAATGTCTGTATCTCGTCCGAAAAGCTATTTTCGGGACATCAGACTCCTTCACCTGAAGCTGATAGTACCCCGTGTTGCTACCCAAAATATTATCCGGAGATAGATATTGCTGGAATGGATGGATAGCAAACAAATGCGAGAACACTTCCGTGGGAAAAGTAAATAACACAAGAATTGCCGGGGTTGTTAGTCCCGGGATTGAATGCTCTCGCGAGATATTATTAATACAAATATTCGGGGATACAAGTATTAATGTAAGAATACAATTACAATAAGTGTAAAGATTCTTGTTATCTTAGCTAGTGAGCGTGTAGATTGCCGGAAGAATCAGATATGATGCTCTGTGAGTTCTTGTAACAACGGAGATGAACTGTGACGGCGGTGAGAGATCGACAGTCTCTCACGGCGTGTATTAGCTGTATGCTTGAGCTCCTGGGCTTATGAATCTCTTTGAATCTGCACTGTGGAGACTTCTTGCCTCTGCTGACCGTCTTCTAGATGAGAGGTTCTGAGAGAGAAATCCTGAGGTAGATTCCGGAGAGAAAGCTGGGAGCTTGATGGTATGTATGTTCTTCTGTATTTCCGTGAATGAATTCGGAATATAAGTGAATGAATCGGGCACCTTCTTCCAGTAGGAGGAGGTTCTCTATTTATAGGACTTGGATACGCCGGGCGATCGCCTTTGGTGTATTATAATAAGCGGGCGATCGTCTTTTAGCACATAGGCTTGTCCCCTTAAAGTCCGCGGGAGTTGCTGGCAGTCAGTCGCGCGGTCTAATAAGAAGCATGCACGCGTCTGAGTCGCTGTCACGGGCGTTCCCACCTCGTGCCTTTCGGCGGGCTTGTCGGTAGGTAAAGCCGTCCTTGTCAGAGACAGCTGTTGGTGGTCAATGATCCGTGAAATGCGGATCTTGTCTCGGATCTGCACATGGGTGCTGTTTTGAGATCTAGTCTTCGTAGACTTTGACGGACGATCGTCTCTGTTCGGGGCGTAGGTCGGTTGTCCTTAGTCGGGCACTAGAGTCGATCGCCAGATGCCAAAGGGCGATTGCCTTGGGAGTCGATCGCTAGGTACTTGATGGTGGGCTGGTATCTTCGATTAGGCGAGTTAGCCATAGTTTGATTGGTGTGGACTCGGTCGCTCGGCCTTGCAGTCGATCGCCAGTCGAGGTGAATAAATCTCGATACAACAATTGCCCCCCTGCTCGCTCCTATGTTGGAAACGTGGGGTGAGGTAGTTTTGTTGGCGATCGCGGAACTTTCGACGAGCGACTCTGCGTTTCACTGAACTGGCGATCGTCTTTGAGCTGATAGATTCTGAGTTTGGACAATCTGGTAGGTCGCTGAAATGAGCGGGAAATGGCAGCGGATGCGGAATAGTCTCTGGGACATGTGTCGGGCTCCTGTTGGGGTAGACCGACGGTCATTTATGACTCCTCGACTGACGCGTCCTTGAAAAGATGCGTACACGGGTTTCAAGGGAGTATTAATTGCGACGGTTGAGATCCGACCCCTGAGATTCTATTTAATTGCAAACGAGTCCCTGCCATCTCCTATAAAAAGGCGTAGTGTTGCAGTGTTCAATCCTACGCGCATTTACTGGATAAAGAAGGATTTGCTGAAGTTTTTTTGAAGATCTTATTGCTGATCGTCGGTCAATTTCATCTTTGGTACGACGAACACTCCTTTTCTCCTCTTTTCTTCAAAAATGACTGGAACACCTTCTTCACATGGAGCGGGCACTTCCTCCGCCGCTGGGACTTCTGATGTCCAGGGAGGATCCACCGTTGAATTCCATCTGGAGACGGCCGTTGAGGCTATTCGGGTCGGAATTGACCCTGTGGAGGTCGAGGCGTTGTTCAACGAGGCCGACGTGGCTAATGAGGCGGCCGTCGAACACAAGCGCTCACAGATGGAGAGAGATCTTGCGGTCAGGGCCTACTTGGAGCGGCACAGTGCCTTTGGCCGGGCTTATGAGGCATTTGCTAAGATTATGGAGGGGTTGGCCGGTCCGTCTCCAAGATTTGATTTCCGGGAGTATTCGATCTCTCACCCTTATCAACCTCCCAAGCGATCGCTATTTCGGGCTGCTCAGCGATTTCCATGGTCGTTTGGCCAAATCAGGAGTTCGGCGACCAGGAAGGATCTGGCCGTCTGGAGTATGAGGTTTCATATCCCTTCAGACGTGGATCTCTTTGTGCCGGCCGAGAATGAGAGAGCCGATCAGCCTTTTGAGGGGATGGTCATTGTGAATGAAGCGATCATGGAGGCAGGGTTGCGATTTCCTTTGTCGTTCGCTGTCTCCCATCTGTTGGCTGCCTGGAACGTGGCGCCTCTCCAGCTGATGCCAAATGCTTGGCTCCAGATAATTTGCACTCTTACCTTGTTTGGCGGTCACCGACTGTACCGCCTCCCTTCGCCGTCGGAGATGAACCACCTGTTCAAACTGACGGCTCAGAAAGGGTCGGTCGGAGGCTATCATATTCAAGGCCGATCCGGTCGGGAGATCCTTGGAGTCCCGAACAAGGTGCGGGGTGACCCGGCGAAGTGGTTTTGGGTCGCCGGTGCGTGGAAGGCTTCTGCGAGCGACAATCCTACGGGCGAGCTGGAGATCTCCACTAGCTTTCGGGAGAGGAATCCCGGTAAGGGTTCAGACTCTCCCTTTGTTCGGATATGTTTTGAACTGATCTAATTTGATTTCGTTATTGCAGGTTTCCATATTCCGACGATCGAGGAGGTGCCTTTTGATTTCCTGGTTGTCTGGGAGCGGATACGAAGTTTGTCGGACGACGACTTGGACGCTAGCCGGATCAACAGGGAGAGTCGTTGGTTGTCGGCTCGGTTATTCCATTTCCCGAGACATCTCTCGGTATCAGGTATGAGTCTCTGCGATCGTCAATTGCTTGGCGATCGTCTTGCTTGAGGAAAATGTCTAAATGTTGTTCGACTGTCTTTATTGTAGAGGTCCGCTTTCCTCGCTTCTTGGAGCCCCCACCGGAGATAGCCATGTCGAATCCTGGAGTTTTGGGCCGTCTCCGCCACAAGAAGTCATCTCGGTCTACCCCTGTTGCGTTGCCTATCATTCTGGAGGTGAAGCCTCGCGTGGAGCCGATCGTGGCTGAGGAGGAAGTTCTTGAGGAGGGGCTTCGAACGAACCGCAAACGGCAAAGGTCGGGAGAAACTCCAGTTTCTGCCCCTGCCAGCGAGGTGCTGATCGTCGCGCCTCCGATGATAGTTCTTCCTCCGGAGAATGAGCCTACTCCCTCCGTGACTTTCCTGCGGGAGATGGCGATCGCCGATGCTGAGACCCCTTTAGGGAAACCATACTTCGGTCGCGACCCCGAGAGGGCTGAGAGGTAGACATTGCTTTATGAGTTGAAACTTGTCATTCGCGTAGGAGGTGTGCTAACTCCTGTTGTTTTGATGCAGGGTCCGTAGAACTGACTCAACTTGCCCGCCGATGGTGGTGGATTTCTTAGCGAGCCGATCTCCGCGCCAGGCTTGTGATATCCATTTATACGTCAATCGGGTTGTTTCCGTTATGCCGAAAGCCTGGACGACGGACTTAGATGCGATCGCTCGTCAGCGATCTGGGAGTTCGATGTAGGCTGCTTTCGCTCTCTCTCTTCAGGCTGCGACAATGGCTGCTCAGGCTATGCAGGAGTTTGAGGGGCGTTCTTCCACTACTCGCCTGCAGGCGGATCTCGAGGTGGCTCGAAAAGAGAACGCCGAGTTCGCTGACAGGATCGTGGCGATGGAGAAGGACTCCCTGGATGCAGCCAAGCGGGCGAGCCAGGAACTTGAGTTGGCGAGAAAGGACACTGAGCAATCCCGGGTGACGGTCGATCGATTCCGGGACCGGATGACAGATGTCGTACGGTCACAGAAGGCTGCTGAGAAGGAGGCCGATCGACTGAAGGTGACTATCGCTCGGCTAAATAGTGAGCTGGTGGAGTTGAGGGGAGAGACGGCTGCGAAGGAGGCTGAGCTCCAAGGTTCGCAACAGGAGATGGCGGCGCTGAAGGGGGAGCTAGAAGTGACCAAGGCTGATCCTTATCTTAATGTGGAGTTCGTCGGTGAGTTGGCCTATTATATGGCGTACGATGACTCGCTCCGAGCCGCTAAGAAGGGAGGACTTGAGGTCGGCCCTCTGGCCGAAAACTTCAAGGCGTATGCGTTGGAGCACCCTCTTCATCCCGACTTCTCCGTGCCAATCTTGGATCTCGCGGACATCGGTGTGGACCTGAGCTGGTACCCGATCCCGGCGAACCTTATTCATCCTGATGCTCCGGAGGATGGGGAGGCTACTCCGCAGACTGGCGAAGGGTCGCGGATAGATCTCGGGGCTGAAGGCGAAGGCCAGGCAGGGGCCTGAGGCATTTCTTTTTTTAATGTTTTAGCTCATTGCCTTGTAATTTGTAGCTTTCTTTTTGTAGTACTTAGGCCTTCGGGCGACCATGTATGTACCTTTGAGATTTCAAGTAATGAAATGAATGGTCGGTTCTTCGATTTGTCACTTGAATGATTGCTATTTTTGAGTCTTTTGCTTGACTTTGTGTAAATGTGTGAGGAGAGATTGTTGCAAGGCCGATCCGGTCGGGTGATCCTTGGGGTCCCGAACAAGGCGCGGAGCGATCTGACGAAGTGGTTCTGGGTCGCCGGTGCCTCGAAAGCCTCAGCGAGCAACAATCCCACTGGAGAGCTGGATATTCCCACTGGTTTTCGGGAGAGACATCCCGGTAAGGGTTCAGACTCTCCCTTAGTTCGGATATGTTCTGAACTGATCTAATTTGATTTTGTTTTTGCAGGTTTCCATATTCCGGCGATCGAGGAGCTGCCTTTTGATTTCCTGGTCGTCTGGGAGTGGATACGAAGTTTGCCGGACGACGAATTGGACGCTAACCGGATCAACAAGGAGAGTCGCCGGTTGTCCGCTCGCGTACTCCATTTTCCGAGACATCTCTGCCTCGTGTATTTAATTTCTACGATCTCCATTTGCTGGGCGATCGTCCTGTTGGAGGAATATGACTAACAGTGGCTTGATTGTTCTTATCGCAGAGGTTCGCTTTCCTCGCTTTGTGGAGCCCCCACTGGAGATTGCCATGTCGAACCCAGGTGTTTTGGGTCATCTCCGCCAGACGAAGTCATCGCGGGATCCTCTTGTGGCGTTACCTATCATCCCGGAGGTGGAGCCTCACATGGAGCCGATCGTGGCTGAGGAGGAAGTCCGGGAGGAGGGGCTTCGGACGAATCGCAAACGGCAGAGGTCGGGAGAAACTCCAGTTTCTGCCCCTGCCAGTGAGGTGCCAATCGCCGCGCCTCGGATCACCGTTGTTCCTCCAGAGAATGAGCCTACTCCCTCCGTAGATTTCCTGCGGGAGATGGCGATCGCCGAAGCTGAGACCCCTCGCGGGAAGCCATACTTCGGTCGCGATCCTGAGAGAGCCGAGTGGTAGACTTTGCTTGCTGAGTTGAAGCTTGCCATTTGCGTGGGAGATGTGCTAACGTTGTGTTTTGATGTAGGATCTGTAGCACTGATCCGACTTGTCCGCCGATGGTGCGGGATTTCCTGGCGAGCCGATCTCCTCGCCAATCCTGTGACATCCCGCAATACGTCAATCGGGCCGTTTCTGCTCTACCGAAGGCCTGGACGACCGATCTAGATGCGATCGCTCGTCAGCAATCTAGGAGTACAATGGAGGTTGTTCTCGCCCTTTCTCTCCAGACGGCGACCATGGCTGCCCACGCTGCGCAGGAGTTTGAGGGGCGTCCTTCCACTATTCGCCTGCAGGCGGATCTCGAGGCGGCTCGGAAGGAGAACGCCGAGTTCGCCGACAAGATTGTGGCAATGGAGAAGGACTCCTTGGAGGCATCTAAACGGGCGAACCAAGAGCTTGAGCTGGCGAGGAAGGATGCCGAGATGTCTCGATTGACGGTTGACCGATTTCGGGACCGGATGACAAATGCCGTCCGGGCGCAGAAGGTCGCTGAGACGGAGGCCGATCGTCTGAAGGTGATGATCGATCGGTTGACTAGTGAGCTGGCGGAGTTGAAGGAAAAGATGGATGCAAGGGAGGCCAAGCTCCAAGGTGAACAGCAGGCGATGGCGGAGCTAAAAGGAGAGGTAGAGGCGACCAAGGCTGATTCTTTTCAGAACTTGAAGTTTGTCAGCGAGTTCGCCTATTATATGGCGTTCGCCGACTCGATCCGAGCTTCTAGGAAGGGAGGTTTGGAGGTCGGCCCTCTTGCTGAGAACTTCAAGGCGTACGTGCTGGAGCATCCTCTCCATTCTGCTTTCTCCTTGCCGATCTTGGATCTCGCGGATATCGGCGTGGACTTGAGCTGGTATCCGACTCCGGCCAATCTTGTTCATCCCGATGCTCCGGAAGATGGGGAGGCCGCTCCGGAGGCTGAAGGCGAAGGCCAGGCAGGGGCCTGAGGCACTTTGTTTTTTTATGTTTTAGCTTATTGCCTTGTAATTCGTAGCTTTCTTTTTGTAGCATTTTGGCCTTCGGGCGACCATGTATTCTGATCCTTCAAGTAATGAAATGAATGTTTGATTCTCTGATTTTTCACTTGAACGATTGCTATTTTTGAGTCTTTTGCTTGACTTTGTACAAATGTGTGAGGAGAGATCGTTGCAAGTGTAGGTCTACGTGAATTGATAAACTCATATAGATAACTTTTACAACAAATTTGATCACTGCACGAACATCTGAATAATTGCTGATCCCCGTATGTGACTAAATAGGGACGATCGTCGTATAGGTATTCCGCACTCTTCTTTTTTGTTCGCTTAGTAAAAGTAAGGGGATGAAAATAATTCGTTGAGTGAGCGGTCTTCGACTTTGTCGAATCCTCGAGGACGGTTGTGTTAGGAATACTTGTTAGATTTTGATGATGTCATTAATATAAAATCAAATGTTTATTACTTGGCAAAAATGTAAGGAAGAACCAAATGAGTATCTTCCATAGGCCAAATATGTTAAGTATAAAACTTGGCAAAATGTAAAGAAGAACCAAATGAGTATCTTCTGTAGGCCAAAAATTAGTTAGGCTAAAATTGGCTAAGTACTGAGTACAGCTAAGTCCATCAGAGAGGATCAGTCGAGTCGAGTCAGAGTAGTTCTGGTCAACACAATTTATCGAGAAGTTTTACTGTGATCACAGCCCAAGGTACTCGCACAAGTCACCCGAACAAAGGAACATCGAGAGGTCCAGATCGGCAGAGATGTTAACCGCTCATCACCTAGTCGAAGTCACCAAGTACTCCAAGTCCACGTCGCATGCGTTGAAAAGTCAAGTATTACGAAAGTCACATGCAACGTGAAGAGACAAATTGGAGTGATTCCCGCAAGAGATATGAATTAAAAAAGCTATCCGCACTCCACCTTGAAGATTTTAAACGCTTTATAATCAAAAGATTCGCGCATCACATGCGTAATCTTCACAACGGTCGGAACATAGATTAAAATAATGGGAATCCGGCCTTGCAACGCTCGTAAAGATTAAACAAAGAAGTCTCCTCCAACGGACGGATTTGTTCAAAAGATTTGCAACGGCTACAAGGAAAAAGCTCAGAGATCGTGACCTATATATATCCGAAGATTTGAAATCGAGCAATCACCGGCGAACATACTTTCAAGCGATCAAAGCATTCAAGCAATCAAAAAGCAATCTATAGCATCGTGAAAAGAGTGGTTCTAAAAGTTCATACTTAAAGAAGCTCTTAGTTGAGAAGACAAAACTCTTGTCTATAATATCGAAGTTCGGGGTACTTCACCGGTTGAAGTTAGAGATCAGAAAGGCATCCAAGGATCGAGAATCAAGAGGTGCAAGGCGGTCAAGTGTGGTACAACGGCACGGATTTCCACCGGTTGGAAGTGTTGTAGTTTTGTTTGAATCACTGTAATATTTATCACCGGTTGAGAATTATAGTGAATTCATCTCCAACTAGTTTGGAGAAAAGTGGATTAGTAGAGGATTACCCCACCTCCGAGACCACTATAATCGCTGCGTTCTTTACTGTTTTATTGCATTATACTTTAACTGCTGCATTCATTGTTAAGTGTTTCATTAGTTGCTTTCTATTCGTCATCAGCTGACTTCCGCATATATTAAAGAACAAACGACTCCAAGTCATTTGTTTACCTATCAGCTGAAGAAACTCACTCTTCGTGAAAAAGAGTTTAAGAGTTTCTACAAGTCTATTCACCCCCCCTCTAGACTTGTACCTGGACGACTTGTGACCTACAAGTGGTATCGGAGCGGTTGGTTCATTTATTTCACGAACCAGATCTATATCAGATATATATCTTTACTCTCATTTTATAATGGAACACATGCATTCTAGACTCCCTGTGTTTTCAGTTGACGAGTATGATCTGTGGAAGATAAGGATGCAGGCACACTTATCTTCGATTCATGACGACATGTGGTGCATCATAGAGGATGGTCCATTCATCTTCAAGAAGGACAACACAGCAGAGGATATCGCAGCAGGGAAGCCAGAGAAGATTCCTAAGAAGAGGACAGAGCTGACTCCCGAAGAAAGAAAGCTGGCCAATCTTGATAACCGGGCTAGAGATGTATTATATCAGACTCTTGACAAATCCACCATGGTCAAGATCAAGAACTGCAAGAATGCCAAGGAAATCTGGGACACATTAGCTTTAATGTGTGAAGGAACGGAGCTAATCAAAGAAAATAAATTGTCAATCGCCATTCAAAAGTTTGACAATTTCAAAATGAAGAACGGCGAATCCATAGATCAAGTAGACACAAGGTTCACTGAGATCATTAATGAGATCAACTCCCTCGGCAAAACCTATGGCAACAGGGAAATGGCACTGAAGGTTCTCAGATCTCTCAACCCTGAATGGAGCATGAAGGTCGTGGCCATGAGAGATTCCAAGGACCTGAATAAGATAAAGATCCAAGAGCTGTTCTCTTATCTGAAGGCTTATGAGTTCGAGCTTCCAAGTTCATCCTCAACTGAGCCTGCAGAGAAGGGAATAGCATTTGCAGCCGAGTCCCCTTCCAAGAGCCTATCTGATGTAAAACCTCCAAATCCACTGGATTTTGAGGAAGAAATGGCGTTTATAATGCAAAGGTTCAGCAACTTTAGAAAGAACTACTCCAAATACAAGAAAAATTATAAGGAGAATCCCAGAAGAAACGAGAAAGCTGGGAGCTGGAAGGTGGAGTGCTACAATTGTCACAAGACAGGACACATCCAAATAGACTGTCCTGAGCTCAAGAAGGACGAGAGCAAGAAGGAGGTGGGCAGAAAAGAAGATAGAAGAAAGGCCCTCATCGGAGAAGACCAGGAGCATGTCGAATCAAGCAGCAGATTCTTTTCTGATGAAGATGAAGAGTATGACTGCCTGATGGCAAACCTAGCTGATGAAGAGGTAACTTCTAAACCCACCGGTTCAAATAATAGCTCAGCCATGTCACAAGATATGGATCTGCACGAATCGGTAAATCAGTTATTTAAAGATTTTGAGACACTCAAATCTGCACACCAAGCTGTATCAGCAGAGAAGACTCAGTTGCAAGATGAGAATAGGCAGCTGAAAAATGATTTCGAAAAACTCAGCCTAGATCTGAATAAGGTTGAGATAACTGCAGCTGACTTTAAAAACCAGGCTGATGTTAATACAGCTGAGATAAACAGACTAACCATTTTACTTAAAGAAAAATCAGCTGCACTTGCTCATGCCAAAGCTGAGTTTACTAAGCTGACACAGGTAAATAAGACTCAGGCGCAGGAAATAACCTCCCTGAAGGCGTCTTCAACCCTGGAAGAATTGTGTACCAATAAAAGGCCACTATATTCCAAATCAGGCCTTGGATATGATCCTCACACTCCCTCTAGTTCTAAAAGAAAGTTTATCAAGGGAGAAACAATTGTCTTGACTGTTGAGCCTACATATAAACCGATATTTAAAAACAGGCAACAGCCAAGTCACATGTCTAGCCGCAATAGTTACACAAGGCGCCCACCTAGACAGCGACTAGGCAATGGCCTGTGCAAAAGCAAAGGCCTGCATAACATGCCCACTACTACCAACAACTCCCTAAAAATAGATTTCAAAATGGGAGGGGCAGATGGAAACCTCAAGGTTATCCCAATTTCCAAAATGAACAATTGTGGAGACCTCAAAGATTCAATAAATGGTCTCAGCCAAGATTCAGACATGGCCCACACTATCAAAATTTTGAGGAATATCCAGTATACAATCCCAACAGGAGATTCAGACCTCGAACTTACACACCTTATGAGGGTTATAATAATAATAACAACTTTTACAATCCAAGGAGAAATCAATTCTCCAGGAAACCAGCTAACCCCAAAGGACCCACACAGATTTGGGTACCTAAATCTCTGCTTGTCTGATTGCAGAAAAGGTGGAAGGACTACAACCACATCTCCACAAGCTCAAATTTTGGAGGTGAATTCGGTTTGTAGATTCTGGATGCTCGAGGCATATGACCGGGAACAAGAAGATGCTGTCCAATTACACCAAAGAAAGAGGTCCCGATGTAACCTTTGGAGATAGCTCTAGAGGACAAACAAAAGGCTTTAGAGAGCTGCACCGAGGAAATATTATGATATCCAAAGTTCATTATGTCAAAGGGCTCAAGTAAAACCTCCTGAGCATAAGCCAGTTCTGTGACGAGAAGAACCTAGTAGTATTCACCATCTGGAAGTGTACGGTGATAGATATCTTATCTGGAGAAGTAAAGATACAAGGTTTCAGAAGGAGAGATGTCTATATGATTGATTGGATCACAGGAACACCTAACTCCTGTTTTCTATCCAAGACAGTAGCTGAGAACGGATGGATGTTGCACAAAAGACTATGTCACCTGAACTTCAAAGCCATCAACAAGATCAGTTCTTAGAAGCTGGTCAGAGGACTTCCAAATGAAGTATTCAAGAAGGAAGCGCTTTGTGATGCATGTCAGAAAGGAAAGCAGACCAGAGCATCGTACAAGCCAGTCCAGCCTACAACTCTCACAACAAGGATCTTAGATCTACTCCACATGGATCTATTTGGTCCTATCAAGCCAATGACTCTGAGCGGCCGAAAGCATGCACTTGTAATAGTAGATGATTATTCAAGGTACACTTGGATTATCTTCCTATATAAGAAGAGTGAAACCTTGACTAAGCTACCTGAGCTGCTGAGAAGGATCCAGAATGAGAAATCCCTATCCATCATCAAGATCAGATCATATAGAGAAGGAGAGTTTCTCAACAAGGCGATAACTGATTACAGCGATCAGAATGGGATCCAGCATGAGCTCTCTGCATCCAGGACGCCCCAGCAGAATGGTGTTGCTGAAAGAAGAAACAGAACCCTGAAGGAAGCAGCAAGGTCCATGATTGCAGAAGCGGACCTGCCCAAAAGGTTCTCGGGTCAAGTCACAACACACTGTCACACCTGCATCAGAGTATGATAGTAGGGAGACATGGAAAAACTCCCTATGAGGTTTGGAATAATAGAACTCCTACTGTTGCTTACTTTCATGTTTTTGGTTGTAAGAGTTTCATCCACAACAACGGTAAAACACAACTAAATGCCTTTGATGCTAAAACTGATGACGGTCTCTTTATGGGATATTCACAAAGAAGCAAGGCATATAGAGTTTTTAATAAAAGAACCTTAGTTGTGGAGGAAACACCCCATGTTGTTTTTGATGAATCTACCGTTGAGTACAGAAGCAAGTTGAGCTAATTGAGAACAAGCTCAAATCGACCCTTGAAGAAGTCATCAGACATGACACTGAATGGTGGACTCACTGCATCACCGATGACCCAACCGTAGCCGCCAAGACCCAATGCAGATCGACAGATCACCAAACCTATCTCGATCCAGCTTGCCGGCCAAGAAGATCCACCAGAGCCGATAAAGACTCACCCGCAGATCGATCCACTGCAGATGACAAGACGGTAGCCGATCCATTGCAGGCACTGTAACTCACCGATGCGTAAATCCACAATAGCAATCCAACGGGGTGAAAAAAAACAGAAGAGGACTACATCCCCAAGTGGCTCAAAGATCACCCAATCCATCAAATCATCGAAAAGTTGATCGATGGAGTTAAGACAAGACAACAACCCTACTACAGAATGGCTATGTTCTCATGCTTTATGTCACAAATAGAACCTAAAACTACAGAACAAGCCCTAGAAGATTACTCTTGGATAAATGCCATGCAAGAGGAATTAGAGCAGATGGAGAGAAACAAAGTTTGGGAACTAACAGACAGACCTGATCATAAGAAGGTTATTGGCACCAAATGGGTGTACAAAAATAAGAGTGATGAAGACGGAACTGTTGTTAAGAATAAGGCCAGACTTGTAGCAAAAGGTTGTGCACAGTGTGAAGGAATAGATTTTGATGAAACCTATGCACCTGTTGCAAGATTAGAGGCCATCAGACTATTCCTCGCATATGCTGCATTCAAGGATTTTGAAGTATATCAGATGGATGTAAAGAGTGCTTTTCTAAATGTAATCCTAGAAGAAGAAGTCTATGTAGAGCAACCCCCAGGTTTTGTCAAAGGAGACAAAGTCTATAAGCTGTTAAAAGCTCTCTATGGACTTAAGCAAGCACCCAGAGCGTGGTATGAAACATTGTCTGTGTTTCTTGAGAAAAATGGTTTTTGCAAAGGGAAGGTGGACAAAACCCTATTCAGAGTAGAGCACGAAGGCCACATATTAATAGTCCAGATCTATGTGGATGACATCATATTAGGATCAACCAATCCAGAGCTATGCGAGAAATTCTCCAACCTCATGCAAGGAGAATTTGAGATGAGTATGATGGGAAAGCTTAACTTCTTTCTCGGACTACAAGTTGCGAGATGGAAAAGGAATTTTCATCAACCAAGCTAAGTATACCAAAGATCCGATCAAGAGATATGGAATGGAATCACCAAGCCGGAAGAATTCCTATGAGCACAAGTACTCACCGGATGCAGACGAGGCAGGCATATCGGTGGACTCAACCCACTACAGAGGACTCATTGGATCTCTTCGTACCTCACCGCAAGGTGCCGACATATCCTATGCCGTAGGAGTTTGTGCGCGATTCCAGTCCAAGCCGAAGCAATCACACCTAGATGCAGCCAAGAGGATAATAAAGTACCTTAAGTCTACAATCAATGTTGGACTATGGTATCCCAAGGATGATAATTTCGAGCTGTCAGGATACTCAGATGCAGATTTCGCAGGATGCAAAATCAACAGGAAGAGCACTAGTGGAACGTGCCAATTCCTAGGAACCAGACTGATATCCTGGTTTAGCAAGAAGCAGGTTTCTAACTCTATCTCCACTACAGAGTCAGAATACCTAGCTGCAGGTAGCTGTTGTGCACAGATTTTATGGATTAGACAGCAGCTAAGGGATTATAATATCATTGCAAATGAAGTTCCTATCTGGTGTGACAACAATAGTGCTATTGCAATAACCAACAATCCGGTTTTGCACTCAAGGACGAAGCACATTGATGTTAAGCACCACTTCATCAGAGACCATGTGCTTAACAAAAGGGTTAGAGTTGAAAGAGTCAGCACAGACTACCAGATAGCTGACATCTTTACCAAACCCTTGCCAGAAGAAAGATTTTTGGAGCTGAGCAGAGATCTTGGATTACTAGATTGGGAATCTAGTACTGAAGCAAGCTGAAGCATTTCAGAGGAAGGATGGACCCAGCTGAAGAATCAGATCCTAGCTGATGCAAGGAAGAAGACGAATGACGGACAAAGCAACCTAGCTGATCAGAATATTAGGCGAGAAGTCAACTCACCTGATGCAGAGCGGTCAACAGTCAACCAATCAGACCAGCTAAGTTTTCTAAACCGACCTCTGAATATTTAATTATTATCTGCCATATTTATAATATTATTATATTAATTTTGGTTAATAAATGGCACTTAAATATATATTTTCGTTTCACAAGTGGCATTTTTAATACACGCGTCAATCGCTTATTAAATCGACCTCCACGGTGGCCAATCAAAACCAACCGTCAAATTTTAAAATGGACCACCGATTCAAATTTGAAATTCAAAAGAATCTCAAAAGGCTTACCACCATTTCAAATATATTATAAATTAATACATACGTCTTTTCATCTTCTTTATAAGGAAAGAAAACACTTTACTTTACCCTTTACGCTTACCAGAAACCCTAGATTTTTCAGAGCAAAAATTCCTTGAACACCGAATACACTAAAATCTTTTGTTTGCAGAAATGGCATCCTACTTCGAAGGCGTCAACCTGAAGGCGGTCAAGGAACAGATTATTTTCTCGCTGGTCGTCGATTTTGAAGGCTTATTGGAAGCTAATCTGGAGGATTACGATGTGTTTAACCTAATCCGCGCGATGAAGCTCAATGGGATCTACCAATTCCTAGACATCAATCCCCAACATCTGTACAAGGAGGATGTTATCGTGTTCTATCGCGAAGCCTGTATAATTCAAGACGGAATTCGGAGCACAGTAGGAGGAAATCAGGTCGACATATCTCGAGAGTCGATCCGTACTATTTTCGGTATGAAGCACCACGGCATAGCCGTCGAACCTCTCAAGCAGTCTTCTGCCGAAATCTGGAAGAAGATTAAAGTGGAGAACTTGCCGGAAAAACTGAAACTCACTGCCAAGAGGAATGAGATTAAGAGAGTTTATCGTTTCGTGTTGGACATAACCAACAAAATAATCATAGGGATGGCCGGCAGTTATGATCAACTGTCGTCGGCAAAATTTATGGTGCTGGGAGCACTAATTCAGGAAGAAGAAATTGACTGGGCAGATTACATATTCAGGCAACTCGTTCGAGAGGTCAACAAAGTCGAATGGCTTGTTGATGAGAAGAGATTTAAGACAAAGCTGGCGTTTGGAACGCAGCTGAGTTGGATGCTAGAAAAGACAGGCATGGCGAAGGGAAGCACTGACCCCTTCCATCCCAACAAAAGACTTGGTCATCTGGACTAAGAGAAGCTGAGAAAATTGGGAAGCACAAGGAGAGCAGCCCAGATGCTGAAGGACCTACCTGACACAAGGCCATACCCGAGATATTATTCGTCAGGAGAGTCGGACCGACCTGCAGCCGACATCCCAACTGCAGTCGAGTCAGACACCGAGTCCAACGATACTCCCATAGCAGTCCGATTTAAGAGAAGGGGACCAGCCCCTGAAGGACCTTCTATCATGCAGTCGTCACCAGAACCCTCTCCCAAGAGGCCAAGGAGACTGCAGTTTAGTGGGGAAGAGCAGTCTGATCATCTTGCCAGCCCTACAGCCAGGTCACCAACTCACTTGGAAGACCAGCCTGCCCCAGGCACCCACGAGACTCAGATTGTGGCTGTACTCACCCCCCCAGCCTACATCTCTGAGGAAGAAGAAGCAGGTCTAATAATTTCTATCCCTGAAGCCAACTATATCTTTAACCTCTTAGAAAATAATACTTTCAATCTATCCATCGAACAACTACAACTTGTTAAACCTCTAGCCTTAAAACAATCGTTCCTTGAAATTTTTGAAGAATGGAAATTTTTGAAATCCCTATCTTTTGTCAAACTTCAATCTTTTATTGACACTTGTGTTTGGGACTATCCTCAAGCCACGGAGGATGTGCTGATAGATTTTTGTAAAACATCAGACACAATTTTGATCCTTCATGAGGACTGGTTCATGTCCAATTTTAAAACCAACATGGACCAGTTCATCCACTGCATTATGCTTAGTATTTTTGACGGCTCTTATGAGAAAGTTGTTGAGGAGGTAGTTGAAAAGGAAATTAGGATTGAGGAGGTAGATGGAGAAGAAAATAAAGAAGTTGTTGTTTTGGACGATGAAGAAGAAGAGCAGGAGGAGAGCAGAGAAGAAGAAAAGATCTTAGTTGAAAATCAACCTGAGGAAGTAGAGAAGACAGAAGAGTTGAATGAAGAAGAAGAAGAAGAAGAAGGAGAAGAAGTAGAACAAGATGAAGGAGAGAAGGAGGATGATGATGATGATGAAAAGGAGAATGATGATGAAGGAGAAAAAGATGGCAAGGATGATAACAATAATAATGATGATAATGATGAGGATGATGATGATGGAGGAGATGAAGGAGCTGAAAAAGAAAAAGAAAAAGAAAAGGATGAGGAAAAAGAAAAGGAAAATATTGAAGAAGAAAAGGAGAAAGAGGAAGAGAAGGTAGAAGAAAAGGAGGAGGAACAGGAGAAAGAGGAAGAGAAGGCAGAAGAAGAAAAGGAGCCAGAGCCAGAGCCGACACAAGAAGCTGCAGATAGATCGTGGTACCCGCCTGCACACCACCCCTAGACGCGGAGTTAGCTGAGGACTCCAGATCAGGGACCCCAGAGAAGAGCCCCTCTGGAGTACCAGCTGCAGACAAAAGCTTGCAGACCAGTAGTTCGATTGCAGAAGGCTCAGGAGACCACTCTCGACCAGCTCAGATATCTCCTGCCATGACTGAGCTGATCAGGCAGATAGTGAAAGATACAATTGGAGAGCTGCTGGCATCTCAGGTCACTCCTGACCTTCAATCCATCAATGCAAAGATCGACACTTTGCTGCAGAGAGAAGTTCCTCAGCCTCCTCCCCCTACCAACAACAGAATGCCATTTGGCATGTCTGATTGGATGAGCATAATGGAGCAGCAATTGACTACCCTAGTTGATGCTGGCAAAAACGGGGAAGAGAGAATGCAGGGGGAAGGAAGTAATCAAGGAGAGATAAGGGCAGAGATAAGAACAAAAAAGAAACAAGATATCCTTCAAATTGAAGGACCTTCAAGCCTGAAAAGGAAGGGAGGATCAGATCCAGAACAGGTTGACCAGTCTGAAGGCAAGAAAATGAGGACTAGAGGAGGTCTTGAGCCTACTCTAGAGTGGGAAGGAAAGGAGTTGTGGTTTGTGAAGGATTTTGTTCCATATGAAGCTCTGGAAATGTGGGGATCTGCAAGAAAGAAGTTTATCAGAGACTACTACATCTGGGAAATACTCCAGGATGACAATCTCTCCCCACAGCAAATCTTCATAAATTTCATGGAGCCAGCCCATCCGCAACTCTGGGATATTCTGAAGAAACATGCTGCGAAACTAAATGCCTATCCCAGGATTCCTATATTCACTGCCAAAGATCCTCCTACTATGGAAAGAGGAGGTGCGTTGGATGAACTTACGCTACAAAGGAAAATCAAGAAGCTATGTCTTGAGAACAAATTTTCATCCCAATAAGAGCAAGCCTCCGCAGCCCTTGTCGTGAAAAGGAAGTATGGTCTTACCCAGTCAAAACAAGACCAATTGGAGCTAAACCCTTCAGACCTGCCAAACAGCCTATTCGAAGAGGCAGAGGAAGAGGCAGATGACTCTTACTTATTTTTACTTGTAATGTTTTATGTACTTCAAATTTTCTTGTAAAATTCAGACATGTACTTGTAAAATTAATTTTATAACAGTCTTTTTGAATGACAATTCCCAGTTGTCTCAAAAACTAGACTGACTTTAGTTTGTGTCTTGCACTTAAGTGCAGACTTGATCATTTGATTACTTGTTTAAAGATTTGCCATCATCAAAATAGGGGGAATTTGTTAGGAATACTTGTTAGATTTTGATGATGTCATTAATATAAAATCAAATGTTTATTACTTGGAAAAAATGTAAGGAAGAACCAAATGAGTATCTTCCATAGGCCAAATATGTTAAGTATAAAACTTGGCAAAATGTAAAGAAGAACCAAATGAGTATCTTCTGTAGGCCAAAAATTAGTTAGGCTAAAATCGGCTAAGTACTGAGTACAGCTAAGTCCATCAGAGAGGATCAGTCGAGTCGAGTCAGAGTAGTTCTGGTCAACACAATTTATCAGAGAAGTTTTACCAGACTGCAGCCAAGGTACCTCAGACAAGTCACCTGATCAGATAAACAGTGAACATCAGAGAGGTCCAGACTGCAGAGATGTTAACTGCTCATCAGCCTAGTCGAAGTCAGCCAAGTACTCCAAGTCCACGTCAGCATGCGTTGAAAAGTCAAGTATTACGGAAAGTCACATGCAACGTGAAGAGACAAATTGGAGTGATTCCCGCAAGAGATATGAATTAAAAAATCTATCCAGACCCACCTTGAAGACTTTAAACGTTTTATAATCAAAAGATTTGGTGCATCACATGCAGAATCTTCACAACGATCGGAAGATAGATTAAAATAATGGGAATCCAGCCTTGCAACGTTCAGAAAGATTAAACAAAGAAGTCTCCCTCCAACGGACGGATTTGTTCAAAAGATTTGAAACGACTACAAGGAAAAAGCTCAGAGATCGTGACCTATATATATACGAAGATTTGAAACTGAGCAATCACCGGTGCGAACATACTTTCAAGCGATCAAAGCATTCAAGCAATCAAAAAGCAATCTATAGCATCGTGAAAAGAGCGGTTCTAAAAGTTCATACTTAAAGAAGCTCTTAGTTGGAGAAGACAAAAACTCTTGTCTATAATACTGAGTTCGGGGTACTTTACTAGTTGAAGTTAGAGACTGTAAAGGCATCCAAGGATCGAGAATCAAGAGGTGCAAGGCAGTCAAGTGTGGTACAACGGCACGGATTTCCACTGGTTGGAAGCTGTTGTAGTTTTGTTTGAATCACTGTAATATTTATCACTGGTTGAGAATTATAGTGAAT
Organism: Orobanche coerulescens; assembly: GCA_033398695.1. NCBI lineage: Eukaryota > Viridiplantae > Streptophyta > Magnoliopsida > Lamiales > Orobanchaceae > Orobanche > Orobanche coerulescens. The sequence continues at coordinate 139,639,416 of CM065809.1, read as the reverse complement.
TCATCTCCAACTGGTTTGGAGAAAAGTGGATTAGTAGAGGATTACCCCACCTCTGAGACCACTATAATCGCCTGCGTTCTTTACTGTTTTATTGCATCATACTTTAACTGCTGCATTCATTGTTACTGTTTCATTAGTTGCTTTCTATTCGTCATCAGCTGACTTCCGCATATATTAAAGAACAAACGACTCCAAGTTATTTGTTTACCTATCAGCTGAAGAAACTCGCTCTTCGTGAAAAAGAGTTTAAGAGTTTCTACAAGTCTATTCACCCCCCCCCCCCCCTCTAAACTTGTACCCGGACGACTTGTGACCTACAGGTTGTCCATCTTGAGGAATCGTGCATAATTGCGGAGTTCGATGGACCGACCCCATGACCATGTCTTGTGCGCGAGCGACTTTGTCTGTCTCGTGACTCATTTTATTGTGAGGGTCCTCCGTTAGGCTGCGCCTCGCCTCGTATTTAAACGAAGGGCGTGCGGTCTTCGTCTGGAGGAGTCCTTGCACGGGGCAACGTCGGATAATTCAACTCCACGTCCGCGGCTTGTTAGCTCTGCTTCCACCTCGGGTCGCCATGACGATGGCGACCCTCGACGGTGTACGTTGAGACAGGGGTAGTGACGCGTCGCATTGTCCGGGTTCACCATGTTAAATGATGAACCTTTGAGGGCGGGTGATCGTGTCCACTGATTAGTTTTGGAGGGGCCTCAGACTACGCCGGCTTCGTATTTAAACGAAGGGCGGGCGATCGTGGCCCAGAGGGACCTTGCATGGCCTAAGCAGTCGGTTCCATCAACCACCAGGACCATGGCTGCACTCTTCTACCTCGGATCGTCATGTAGATGCCGACCTTCGACGGTGTACGTTGTGCGGGGGAGGCGATCTCGTGCCTTAGTCCATCACGTTAGATGGTGAACTGTAGATGGCGAGCGAGTCCTCTAGTTTCTTAAATGAGGAGGGAGATCGGGGAGAGACTTCCGAGGTTCCCTTCTCTTGATTGAAGCATGTCAAGACGGTCGCCGAGGTTGATCTAGGGGTCGGCTCGTATGAGCTTCCCAACCTGTTTGTGTTCGACTCGGACGATGATTGGTAGGGGCTTCGGCTAAGCCAATAAGCTGTCCAACTTGCCCTCCTCGAACAATCTCCAGAGCTGTTTGAGGAGGTCGCGGCATTGGTTGGTGCTGTGGCCGGGACTCTTATGGTAGGCACAATATTGATTGTTGTCCAGGTGACCGTGGTCCCTTATCGCCTTTCACTTATTTAGCGGTTCGTTCCCCTTTATGGCATAGAAAATGTGGGTTGGAGTTCGGTTGAACATATGGAGGAGATGGGCTTCCATGTCCTCGAAGGCCTTGAGATCTTCGGGCGGCTTGACGATCGCTTTCTTGGTTTTGGCGATCGCCGTCTTTCGGACAGAAGGTGGCGTTTCCTCGTCTAGGTGGAGGGTGAGTAGCCTTTGCCTGGCCATAAAGTCGGCAGCCTTAGCGCGGAAGATCGCGTAGGTTGGGGGGATATCCTTGGTGAGATGTCTAAACATGGGTGAATGGCCATAGAATCCCCCTAGGACCGAATAGAGAGCGAGCTCGTCACTGACGGGTTCGCTGGTGAGGATGATTGCGTTTACTCGGTCGATGTAATCTGCGTCGGTTTCGTCTTCCCCCTGCCCGATTTTCATCACGCGATGGAGGCCCTCTGGTCTGACGACCTTGGTGGCGAAGTATGACGTGAAGTCATTCGCCAGTTTCTCAAAGGAGATGATCGATCATGGTGGTAGTGAGGCGTACCACCTATGGGCCAGCTCGCCCAATGTTAACGGGAAGATTCGGCACTTGGTTGCATCTGATGCCCCGCACCCAGTCATGTGGATTCGGAATTTACTTAGGTGGGTTTCGGGGTCCGGTCTCCCTTCATACAGAGGTGTTTTGGGAGGAGCGATCCTTGGTTGCACGGGGGCGAGCTCGATGTGGACCGCGAGTGGCTCGATCGGCCCGGTGATCTTTCTGCTGGCGCTTGCCCCAGTGTCCAAGAGTGATTTCATCTCATTGAGCTGGCGTTGCATAGCGGCCATCGCCGTGGCCTGGATGTTCGCGGCTCGGCGCTCGGAGCGGGAGCCGAGGCGATCAAGTACTGATCCTCTGGCGATCGGAGCGGGAGCCAAAGGGTTGATTTGCGTTCGGCTGCGAGTTGGGTAGGCTGAACTTCTGGTGACGGATTCGGATTCTGTCTTTTCGTGGTTGGGACCAGAATGCCCCGGTCGCCATGATGGGTCGCGCCCCAAGCGATTGAATACGGATCCGTCCGGTCGCAAGAGAGCCTTTTCTCGTGAATCGGGGCTTTCTAACGATCGCTCGCCCAGTAGCCCGTTGAATTTTCGTTTTCCCATGCGGCGGACGGTCGAGGGAGTTATTGTGGGCGACGCGCATGCTCTTCGTCGCTCCTCTAGGATGGCCATAGCCTCCTCGATCTATTCCTCGGTTTGGAACTGGTCGAGTGAGAGGTTGGGGCCATCTCTCAGGTGCGGGATCGAGAGTCTCGCGTTGCCGCGGCTTCCCCCGGTCGTCGGCTGGGGTTCGGATTGAGCCGGGATATGGTGTCTGGAGGTTCGAAGAGTGGCTCTCTTCGATGTACCGGCGGATGTCATGATTCTGAAGGTTTTCTTTGAAGCGCAGTGAGTGTCACTTCAAGTATATGCCCCGAGAACAGTGAGTGTTCTTCGGGACGGTAGAAATGAAAAATGAAGGTATAGATCCCCTTCCTCTAGCGCCAATTGTTGCTATCCAAAATATTATCCGGAGATAGATATTGCTGGAATGGATGGATAGCAAACAAATGCGAGAACACTTCCGTGGGAAAAGTAAATAACACAAGAATTGCCGGGGTTGTTAGTCCCAGGATTGAATGCTCTCGCGAGATATTATTAATACAAATATTCGGGGATACAAGTATTAATGTAAGAATACAATTACAATGAGTGTAAAGATTCTTGTTATCTTAGCTAGTGAGCGTGTAGATTGCCGGAAGAATCAGATATGATGCTCTGTGAGTTCTTGTAACAACTGAGATGAACTGTGACGGCGGTGAGAGATCGACAGTCTCTCACGGCGTGTATTAGCTGTATGCTTGAGCTCCTGGGCTTATGAATCTCTTTGAATCTGCACTGTGGAGACTTCTTGCCTCTGCTGACCGTCTTCTAGATGAGAGGTTCTGAGAGAGAAATCCAGAGGTAGATTCCGGAGAGAAAGCTGGGAGCTTGATGGTATGTATGTTCTTCTGTATTTCCGTGAATGAATTCGGAATATAAGTGAACGAATCGGGCACCTTCTTCCAGTAGGAGGAGGTTCTCTATTTATAGGACTTGGATACGCCGGGCGATCGCCTTTGCTGTATTATAATAAGCGGGCGATCGTCTTTTAGCACATGGACTTGTCCCCTTAAAGTCCGCGGGAGTTGCAGGCAGTCAGTCGCGCGGTCTAATGAGAAGCCTGCACGCGTCTGAGTCGCTGTCACGGGCGGTCCCACCTCGTGCCTTTCGGCGGGCTTGTCGGTAGGTAAAGCCGTCCTTGTCAAAGACAGCTGTTGGTGGTCAATAATCCGTGAAATGCGGATCTTGTCTCGGATCTGCACATGGGTGCTGTTTTGAGATCCAGTCTTCGTAGACTTTGACGAACGATCGTCTCTGTTCGGGGCGTAGGTCGGTTGTCCTTAGCCGGGCACTAGAGTCGATCGCCAGATGCCAAAGGGCGATCGCCTTGGGAGTCGATCGCTAGGTACTTGATGGTGGGATGGTATCTTCGATTAGGCGAGTTAGCCATAGTTTGATTGGTGTGGACTCGGTCGCTCGGCCTTGCAGTCGATCGCCAGTCGAGGTGAATAAATCTCGATACAATACCCCGATCTCAAGTCGATCTTTGAGAATACCGCAGCTCCCTGCAACTGATCAAACAAGTGATCAATACTTGGTAAGGGATACTTGTTCTAGATGGTCACTTTGTTTAGCTCGCGATAATCGATACATAAACGCAGTGAACCATCCTTCTTCCGCACAAATAGCACCGGTGCGCCCCAAGGCGAAGTGCTCTGTCGAATATACCCCGACTCAAGAAGCTCACTCAACTGCTTCTTCAACTCAGCCATCTCGGAAGGTGCCATGCGATATGGTGCCTTTGAAATCAGAGCCGCACCCGGCTCTAACTCGATAGCAAACTCAACCTCACGGTCCGGTGGTAATCCCGGCATCTCATCTGGAAAAACACCTGGGAACTCACTAACGACAGGAATCGATGAAAGCTCGACTCCACCATCCTCCGCCTTCAAGGCGTAACACCAATAACTAGTAGACCCCTTCCGCAGGAGTCTCATCGCCTTCAAGGCGTTAATTACGAACTTCTGGTTTCCCCTCTTTCGTCCCGCGAAAGAGTGCTCGGTGCCGTCCTCGACTAACATGGTAATGATCCTCGTGCGGTAGTTCATGATCGCACCATGCCGCTCGAGCCAATCATCCCCGAGAATCAAATCCTCACCCTCAATACCCACAACAATAAGATTAGAGAGCCAATCCCTCTCACAAATAACCACAGAACAGTCTCGGATCTCCCAATCACCGACGATCCTATCACCACTAGGAATTTTAACGATGAAAGGCTCACAATACGACAAACATTCAAGACTCAAACGACACACACACTCCAGAGAGATGAACGAATGCGTAGCACCAGAATCAAAAAGCACACTGACAAGATGAGAATGAATATGAACGGTACCTGTAGCCGCTGGATCATCGGCCCTCCTCATCTCGTATACACGCGGATGAGCGGAGCCGGCACTGGAAGCTCCCCCTCTAGCGGGTTGGGCCCGACCTCTCCCTTGGCTAACACTCTGTGGAGACTGCAGAGCAAACGACCCTTAGTTCACAATCGGCTCCTTAGGCGCTAGGAAAGAAGCCTGGGCACCAAGAGTCTGCTCTAAACGATCACATAAGGAAGCCTTGTGGCACACCTGGCCACAAGTATAACAAGTCAACAGTGGATGGGGACACTCCCGGTTCCTATGGCTCAGTTGGCCACAGTTAAAACACCTAAACCCACGAGTGGGGGCACTGGCAGTACCTTGGAAGCCCCTAGAGAAACGAACTGAACTGCCCGCAGGAACGTTAGCGGGCTGAGACTTCTGCTGAACTCCGCCCTTGTGACCCGAAAAATTGCCGACGGATTTCTGTTTCTTACTTTCTCGAGCCGTCTCACTAGCTGTCAAGGATATATCATAAGCAAGAGCTCTACTCTGATAGTCCTTTATGGTGGTGCAGGCGAGTCCAGACATGTAATCACGAATCCTCGGTTTTATTCGCCTCGACAAGTGGAAAATATTGTCACTCTCCTCCTTAACCTAGGCCTTTATGAAGCCCAATTCCCGGTTGAAATCTGCAATGGCCTGAGAAACAGGAATATCTCGGGGCTGAGCATCATAAAAAGCATGGACCCTTTTTGACGAAGCCCACGCGGTACTCAGCTTCCATAAGGTCTCTGAACTCGGCCCACGAAGCATCATGATCCTGAGGCCCGACAGCCTTCCACCAATCAGCAGCGTCCCCAGTGAGAAAGTACTGGGCGATTGGGACGTTGCGATCCTTAGGACAGTTAGTGGCCACAAGGACCTTGGACATCTCTTTGATCCACCCCTCCAAACTAATGGGGTCTGAAGCCCCAGAAAACTGAGAAGGATGCATCTTGGTGACATCCTGACGCCAATGATCCGCTCCGGCCCGTGCAGTATAAGCCGGAGTCGGGTTTTGAACTGCCTGGGCTATCGGAGCCATTTGGTTCACCATTTGTTGCATCATAGCTCAACACCAAATTCGGCACCATTACCAGTTGCGCCATCTTGAGTAGAAGTATGACCCTTGCGACCATCAGTACTACCGGCTCCAGAAGAGTGTGACGTGGCCGCCCCACTAGTGGCCCCACGTCCCCGGCTGTGTCCACGACCACGACCTCTTCCTCGACCTCTCCCAGCATCCATACTGAAGATAAGAGGTAGCAAAAGTATCTCGATGATAAGTACGAGAGAAAACAATCACAGTTCAAGAAACGGAAGTACGATACGAGAAAACAAAAGAATCGAGTAAGGAAAACTTACAAACACTGGAAGTATCGAGATGATGGCAGCGTGATGACGATGTTCAAAATAAAACACAACTAGACCCAATTAACCGAAAAGCCTAGGTATCCATAAACTTAGTGCTCCGATACCATTTTCTGTAACACCCCCAAGATATTCAGGGTATATTACAGTACCGTGGACATCTACGTGGGACCCACCAGGCTAAATAATAAATATCGCTTGTCTAACCATCTCGGTTAGTGAGAAAACACACATCACCAAGACGAATATTTAATAAAACGCCCGGTACAACCGATAAATCAAACATCACCGAAAATTACAAATAACATTTAGTATACAAACCCTTTCCAAATCAAAATGCCTAAGTACTCGCGAGTACGGTCTATCAGTTTACAAGTTTGAAAACAACGTTTTAAAATGGACAACTGAAATAAAGGGACTGAGTTGAACACGTCAACAACCCTGGCCAGTATCCTCGTACTACTCCAGTGCCCGCTCGACCGGCTGACCGCAACCTGAAATTCATAACACGAATTTCCCCAAAATGGGTCCCCAAAGGGGTTAGCAGTTGTGCTAGTACAAGTAATCAAGGCAAACCATTCGCTTACACATTTCATAGTACATGCATCAAATTGTTCCAAAAATCAAATCAAGACATGTCTTTTCCCGGAAAATAAACAGTCAATAATCACAGTTCACAGTCGCCTAGGACCGGGGCTAAACCACTGGTCCCATCTGAGGCCTCTATGGACCCTCCCGGACAGGCCATAGTTAAAAAACAAGCACATGACTCGTCTAGGACCGGGGCTAAACCATTGGTCCCATCTGAGGCCTCTATGGACCCTCCCGGACTGGCTATCCAAACAATCTCGTGAATCAGGAGTGAGATCACAAATCCTCTGAGTCCCCATCGGACCCTCCCGGAGTGAGCAAAGCACACACATATACATTACCATTTCATATTAAGCATAAGGGTTTCACAAGAATACTTGCCTTGAGAATATTGACAACGAAATGGGAAAATCAATTACGCTTGCTAGGAACCGACAACCACAAACCTAATGATTCGAAGAATACAATCACAACCAATTCTATACGAGTACGAAAACGGAATACACCCGAAAACCCACCTACGATTCATGTACATTAGTACAAAAACAACAACGAGGGCGGGTCGCAACTGAACCCTCTCGATTTCACAAATATCATGAAATTTACCATGAACTCGTATGGAAAAGATGAATACCACTAAGATTAATCATATACATCATGGATTAATCAACAACACGGAACAAATCGGGCATTAAATCGAAAACCCCCAAATTTCCCAAAACTAGGGTTCTAAGAGTTTGCCTCGGATCGGAGACGAAGAACAAGTGTTGGTGTTGTTAATATACACCAAGAACTCAAGAAAGATGATAGCTAAATGATTGCCCAGTCGAAATCTCCCAAAATCATCTATGAATCGCCCAAAACGCGGATGAGAGGAATAAGGAAGGAAAATGGACGAAACGGATCAACTCCTGGGTATTTAAAGGCTTCGATAACGTACGTTAGCATGGCATGCTTAACGTACGTTAACAGGTTAACGTACGTAACGCCCTGCCCATAGCGTACGTAAGATCTCAGCACAGCTCACTGGCCCAAACCTGAAGTATATTACGTATGTAATGCCACTTGCTTAACGTACATAAGATGACACCCTTACGTACGTAACAGCATTCTCGTAGCGTACGTAAAGGGCCGGCAGAACCCTCTGCCCGATTCTGAACACCCTGACGTACGTAACCACAATGAATACAGAAGCATAACACATAACGTACGTTAAGCATCAGCCGTAACGTACATTATGTCCTCCCAAAATAGGACTGACAAGCCGTCCCAAGCAGGCAAGAATGAACCGGAAATCAAAACGCGACGATTAACAAAACAAGAAGATACAAACACATAGAGTTCGAGATGATGAATCTAAGTGCTAAAATAAAACATGTTCCCGACTACCCGAAGGTTTGGAAAACAACGACAAGCATAATTGCCCCATAACTTTGGGAAATTACGAAACGGCCCAAAATATCCGAAATACATGATACACGATCGAAACACCAAACAAAAGCTCACGACATCCATAATGACATAAGATGGATTTACGTCAACCCCGAAACGGCAGTTCCGAACAACGATTACGAGAATCGAACCAAATAGCGACGGAAAAGACTTGAAACGCGGAATTGAGTAAAATAAGTCGAAACAAGCTCGGATGACAAAAAGTCCAGTATTAAATATTCTTGAAATATCCATGCAGTTACAAGCGAGTCAGTAAAAATAAAAAATACACCAAAAGGAAAAATACCGAAAAAAGGAAAAATACGGATATTACACCCACGGAAAAGGTTTTTCCTGCCATAACCTCTTATAATTTATTGGGCTAAGATTGTGTTATCATGAATGTATCTACCAGGTACAAATGCAGCATGTTCTTCTCCCACAAGGTAACTCGTCACTTTACTCAGCCTGTTACTTAGCATCTTTGAAATTATCTTATAGATCACAATGCAGCAAGTAATTGGTCTATGATCCTTAATGGTATTGCCATTCTTTGTCTTAAGCAGCAAAGTGCTAACAGCAGTATTACCATTTTTCAATAACTTGCATGTATTAAAGAAATTCTTTACTGCTCTTATAATATCAGCTCCAATTATAGACCGAGCACTCTTATAAAATCTTGCAGAAAAAACATCAGGTCCAGGGGCTTTTGATTCTCCAATAGATAAAAGAGCCTGATAAACTTCCTTGCTAGTGACTTCAGTAACCAAGAGAGCTCTTTATAAAAACCCACCACTTCATTCCTAATGTCATCGTCCTCAACTAGTTTATTCCTTAATGCATCATACAAAACTGAGATGCATATGATACCTATGGACTTTAGATTTTTGTGGAAGTATTTACTCTTCTATTCTGTGCCATTTACCGTACTCAGGTTGAGCATTAATCATCTCTTGAAACACTTGTACATTTAGAGGATCATCTTTTAAAATGGATTGAGCTGCATCCAATTGAGATCTTGTGGATATAACCATTAATTGTGCCTAGGAATAATAGTGTGTTAGAGACCTCAGCTGTTCCCTGACCTGTTTAAGCTTAGTCCAAATCTAGTACATAGGTACCCCTATTAGAGGCTTATCCCAACCCTCTTGCGCAGCATCCATAAAACTAGGATGTTCAGTGAGAACATTCAAGAACTTAAACCTCCTAATGTGTTATCTCCTAACAGCATCACAATTCAGTAGTAAAGATGAGTGATCAGAGCACCCTGGATTCATCACTTCAATCACTACATTAGGGAACTGTTGAAACCAAATCATATTACCAAAACCTCTGTCTATCTTTGAATAGATGAGATGGTGTTGCTGCTTATTACTCCAAGTGAACTGTAATCCTGTATAGAGAATTTCTTGCATTTGGGTATCAAAAAGATCAGTTTGAAAATCATCACATTCAACTGCAGTGACTGGATGGCCCCCAATCCTTATCTCCAGTACAAAGAACACTGTTGAAGTCCCCCATTACAATCTAAGCCTTCTCCATATTGCCTCCCACACTTCTTAACTCATTCCAAAGAGAAATTTTGTCTTCCATAGTGTTTTGGCCATAAACAAAAGTTAACTGGAACTGGATAGTACCAGATTTATTAGTGACCTCATCATGTAATGTTTGATCAGTTTTAGAGATAGTATGAAACTGCACCACAGAGCTATCCCACACCACCCAAATCCTGCCATTCACTACACAGTTGTAATTATCTACAATCTGTAAAGGAGTCTTAAACAACTTTCTTGCATCGTCTGCTTTAGGTTGCTTCACTCTTGTCTCTAACAATCCTGCTATTACCACCTTATTACTCTTAAGGAAACTTAAAACATCTAACTGTCTAGTAGACTTATTTAACCCCCTAACATTCCAACTAGTGATTATCATGATCAGATGGGGGTGGTCCAGGATCAGTATGAGAAACATCAAAAGAACCAAACATGACAGTGGATTTTTGTGTACTCTGTTCCTTATCTTCCCCTCCACTATCATTTTGCAATACTTCAAACTGGTTTTCTTGTATAACTGGTTGTTCAGTTGGATTCCTATGCCCAGTCTGGCCATGAGGAATTTGCACTGCTTGGGATCAGTTTTTCATTCCCAACTCTAACCCATTGTCCAGTTATTGGTGGATTTCTCCTACTGCACCTCCTAGCAGGTGGTGGTGGAGCTAGTCTTTGATCCTGATCAGTATTATAGGTATGCCCAATAGATTGCCATTTTTGACAAAATATGGGAACCCATTCATACTCCAGTTCTTGTTCAAAAACCTTCCCCATTGTGTCTTTAGCCTCACCTTCTTTACCTAGGGTTAACTGATGTCCACCTTAACCAACACACGAGCAAAAGTAACTTTAGCCTGTGTAATTGTACACTCATCAGTCCTCAACGGAGTACCAGCAATACTAGCTATCCTACCCAAGCTTTTCTTGCTCCATAATTGCAAAGGAAGTTTAGGCAGGTGTACCCATATCGGTAATGTTGTAAGTTTATCAGCTGAAAAATCAAAATCAGGAGTCCATTTCTGTAGGATAACAAGATGGTTTTTAATAGTATGTGGACCACTATCATAAACTATGTCACAATCCTTTGCAGACTCAAAAAGAGCTATGAAATGGCCATTTTCAAATTGATGCAAAATAGTAGTTCCGAAATCCCCTCAGGATTTCTCTGCAAACATTTCCATATAGTTAAGCGTATGGTCAGCTCCCACCACATACAAAACTAATAAATGCATCCATTTTTTAGTCTCCTGTTCAAGCTCTTCATTAGAGAAGGTAATACAGGCACCCTCTGCATCAACCGATGGTACTTCATAATCAAGTTGCACCATTAATAGCTAACATATTCCCCTTTCGATTCAGCCTGTCAGGTTCTTCTTCTTTCCCATCGTCTTCATCACCATGGTCATTCTCAGGAACTTGGTTGTCCCCTGACCAATCCAGACGGCGAGCAGTTTGCTGCCTTTGATCAGATACTTCTAACCTAATCGCCTCTCCAGTATTGGCCGAGATAACCGTTGTCGTTAGTGGCTGAGCAACCGTCGGGATAGGTGAGGCCGGAGTAACCGTAGCACCACCTATTGTCGTTGACGCCTCACTTAAGGTATTATTTAATCTCACATCACTCATAGATTGTTCTCTCTCCAATCCTCCCACCGGAGTATCACTTTGAATCGGAGTGGTAATCGGAACTGTCATCTGAGCTTTGTAGCCGGCGTGCGCTTAGTTTTCCTACCACGCGCCATGGCCAAGTCAGAAAAAAAGGAGCGGCGGATCGCACCTTCACTGTGTGTAAATCGCGCTCACAAACGAGAGCAAGCGATTTCGATTCACTGTGAGCTTATACTGTTAGATTAATATTTCATAATATTACTTTTGTAATAATTATTGATAATACGAAAAAAAATGATTCATAAAGGTTTATCTTCAAATGTTAAAAAGACATCAAAATATATAATGGTAGTATATATAGGCATAAACTTTTATATTAAGTAGTCTACCTTTAGTATAAAAAAAGGTCAATTGCTCAAAAATACTTTCTTCGTTCTCTTATTATTGCAACGTGTTGACTATTACGTTGTTCACATACTCTCTTTTGACCATCTTTTGTGATTTATACATATGAAAAATATAGTCATGTGAGATCTTATTAAATTCATCTCGAAATATACTTTCAAAATATCAACTTCTTATAATTTTTAAAAATAAAAAATTGACAATATTAATAATCAAAGTTGCGCATTGACAAGTGTGAAAGTCTAAATGTTGTAATTATAAGAGACGAATGTAGTAAATAAAAAATGTTATTTTCTCTCTCCTACAAATAGAAAAAGAGAATCCTCCACTGGATAAAGATAAACAACTGCTGCCTCAAAAAATGTTGTTAATTACGTGCGTGGAGAACAAATCTCTCTCTCTCTCTCATCCCACTCCACACCGCCACTTCCCAATTCCCCTACGAGATCGTTACAAATATAACCCCCTATGATTTTTCGGGATAATGACAAATAAAAGTTCTAAAAGTTTAATTTTTTTTAGGTTTATTTTCGTTTTAACTTTTGCCAATAAAACAGAATTTCATTATGAAAAAAAAAAAATTTAATATATTTATCACTAAATTATATTTTCCGTATATTTAATAGTGGATATATACATATATAATACCTTGAGGGAGTTGTAGTAAAGATCTGAGAAGCAAATTAGAGGCGAAAAGAAGATGTATATTCATTCATCGGCCCCTTTAAATAGGAGAGATTACATATTCCGGAGCATTCTAATGCGCCTATCTTAGTTGGGAGAAGCCGATAGCGCGCATGGTAAGCGCACATGTGTATTTATTTTAACACTCCCTCTTGTACCGAGTCTTCAAAGCATGTCAAGTTGCCTAGTTAAAACCTCGTCAAGCAAAAACCACATGGGAAAAATGCCTTGACCGTAGGAAAAAGAGTAAAACATCCAGACATATAGGTTACGCTAATTTTGTTAAGCCAAAACCTCTATTGATCATTTCGTCGATCAATATGCTCAAGAACGTGATCAGTTCGTCGATCAATGAGCTAAACATCTAGTTACCTCGTTAAAAACCTTTTCAAGTGATAAAAATTCAGTGGGAAAAAGAATCTTTGGTTAAAGAAAAGAGTGTAACTTGCGACGTGGATGTGAGACTCTGCCTCAAGTCTACATCCACCCCTGATTAGTTCGTCAATCAAGGAATCAGAAAAACATCGTAAGTGATGTTGCCTCGTTAAAAATTTTGCCAAGTAATAAAACCCAGTGGGAAAAATAAACATTGGTCAAAGAAAAGAGTAGAACATATGTGGGTAAAATTCGTTATACCTCACCCTCCCATCCGATCCTTACTTCGATCTCGGGAGTTCGAAAATTCTACCCATTCCGATGTTTCTCACATATTTTTCAAACATAGACTTGGGCGATGATTTAGTGAATAAATCAGCCGCATTATCCTCAGACTTCACTTGCTTAACTTGGATATTGAGGAGGGCCTGTTTTTGCTGATTATAGAAAAACTTTGGAGAGATATGCTTCGTATTATCCCCCTTGATACCCAAGCTTCATCTATTCGATGCAAGCGGCATTATTTTCGTATATGCTTGTGGGTGCATCAGTGACATTACTTAGTCCACTGTTACCTCGAATATGTGTGATGATGGCTCTCAACCATATACACTCACGTAGAGCGATAATCTCAGCGTGATTTGAGGAGGTAGCAACAAGGGTTTGCTTAGTTGATCTCCAAGATATAGCGGTATTTCCAACTATGAATACATAACTAGTTTGGGATCGACCTTTATGTGGGTCTGAAAGATACCCAGCATCAGCAAAACCTACCAACATATTCGTCGGGGTAGTAATATTGGCATTGTGATTGCGCAATCATTGGCAGGTTCGTTAGCCTTGTATGGGAAGAAAAGTCCCAAGTCAATGGTTCCTTTCAGGTATCGAAAGATGTTCTTTATACCGGTCCAATGACGTTGCGTGGGCTCAGAACTATATCTTGCCAACAAATTCACTGAGAAAGCAATATCAGGTCGAATACACTGAGCTAAGTACAATAATGCGCCGATTGCACTTAAGTAGGGAATTTCAGCTCCCAAAAGCTCTTTGTCACATTACTTTGGACGAAATGGATCTTTTTCCAAATCCAGACTGCGACCGATCATGGGGGTGCTAACTGGGTGTGCCTTGTCCATATTGAAATGCCTGAGTATCTTTTGGACATAGGCAGACTGGTGGATGAGGATTCCACAAGCTCAGTGTTCTAGCTCAATACCTAGACAAAATCGAGTTTTCCCCAGATCTTTCATCTCAAATTCGGATTTTAGATAGCTGGCGGTTTCCCTTACTTCATCAAGGGTGTCGAATATGTTCATATCGTCAACATATACAGCTACAATCGCTAATACGGAACTTGTTTTCTTGATAAACACGCAGGGACACAGTTCGTCGTTCTTATATCCCCTTCCAATCAAGTAGTCACTTAGGCGGGTATACCACATCCACCCGGATGATTTTAATCCGTAAAGTGGGCATTTCAATTGGACTGAATACGCACTCCGTGGCCTAGAGTCACTTGACTTGGGTAGTGAAATGCCATCAAGCATTTTCAAGTATATCTCTCTATTAAGATCCCCGTAGAGATACGCAGTGACCACATCCATTAGCTTCATTTCCAATCCTTCGGAAACTACTAAGGTAATTAAGTAACGGAATGTTATCACATCCATTACGGGAGAATACGTCTCCTCATAGTCAATTCCAGGGTGTTGTGAGAAGCCATGGGCGACAAGTCGCGCCTTGTACCGAATGACCTCTTTCTTCTCATTTCGCTTTCTGACAAAAACCCATTTATGTCCAACGGGCTTTACACTTGGCAAGGTTAGCACTATGAGGCCAAATAATTGGCGTTTTGTCATAGAATCAAGTTCCCCTGGATTGCTTCTTTCCATTTGGGCCAATCTTCTCTACGTTGGCATTCGGCCACGGAGCGTGGTTCGATATTGTCATGCTCCATGATGTCATGGGCGACAGCATAAGCGAATGCATCATCAATGAGAGTTGTCGACCTATCAACTAGATCGCACACACACTCGTACAGGGAGATTTCTTTGTTCTCTGAGCTTGAATCAGAGCTCAGGACATCCCGCGGAAACGATTCATGGACATAGCTATAGTCAGAGACAATCTCGTGGGAAGGATTCCCAGCATTGATGTTTAGGGGATTATTATGTGCCTCACCGGCCCATTTCTTCCTTGGGCGGGTGTCAATTGAACCAAGTGGTCTTTCCCGCTTCCTTTGAGGAGCCACGGCCTCAGCCGCACTGCCACCAGGTGTGAGAGCAGCACTCAGTTCATCGGTGTTGTGCCCCTTCCTGGGGACTTCTAACCTTGCAGGCATGTTTGCAACAGGTATGTGTGATCTCGTCACTTTCGCGATATCAGTAAACTCATCAGCCATCGAATCTGCTACGTTCTGAAGATCGAGAATTATTTTCACTTCACTATCACATAGCGAAGTTCGGGGGATCAAAATGAGACAGAGTAGGAATTGACCACAACAATTCCTATCGTTCCTGGAGAAAGTTCGTCTTCTCCCCTCTCCCTAACGATGGGAAGATTGTATTATCGAAGTGACAATCCACAAATCGAGTGGTAAATAGATCGCCTGTCGAAGGTTCTAAGTAGCGGATAATTGTTGGGGATTCGTATCCAACATAAATACCTAAACGTCTCTCCGGACCCATTTTATTGCGTTGTGGGGGCGCAATTGGCACATAAGCTGCACAACCAAATATTCGCAAATGTGAAATGTCAGGCTCATATCCAGTTACCAACTGGTATGCAGAAACTGGTTGGTTAGTTGTGGGTCGGAACGAATAAGTAAAGCTGCATGCAAGACTGCATATCCCCAGGCAGAAACAGGTAAATTGGTGTGCATAACCAATGCCCGGGCCACCATCTGAATTCGTTTGATGGTTGCCTCTGCGAGACCGTTTTGTGTATGCACGTGGGGGGCGGGATGCTCTACGTCGATCCCGATCGACATGTAGTATTCATCAAATACTTTAGATGTGAACTATCTAGCATTATCCAGTCTTATTGACCGAATAGGGTGGTCAGGGTGGCGAGCCCTTAGACGGATAATCTGTGCAAGAAGCTTTGAAAAATCAGCATTTCAAGTGGACAGTAGGGCGACATGTGACCAACGTATCGAAGCATCAACCAGAACCATAAGATATCCGAATTGCCCGCATTCTGGTTGAATAGGTCCACAAATATCACCTTGAATCCTATGTAAGAATGGAATGTTCTCAGTTGCATCTTTAGCGTATGAAGGTCTCGCTCCTACTTTGGATAAAGAACAGGCTTTGCAGAAATGACGATGTGCATTTGACAAAGTCAAGTTTGTATAATGGTATGATGTCGCCAGTACTTTGGACGACATGGTGTGGGGAACGCCGACAAAGTTCGTTATGTTGGGTTGTTGTTCTTTTCTACTTTTCATGCGAAAGAAAAGATGTCCGTGCATATTCTTAAGTATGCGAATCATCATGTCACTACTCGGATGTCCTAATCTATCGTGCCAAAGTGTAATATCCTAGAATTTCACTATGAATTTTTCGCATTATTTTATCTGGGATGTACTGTAACACCCCCAATCCGCTCAGGGATATTACACGCCGTAGACCCTCTCCTCGAGGATCTACCAGGCTGATAACTAAAATCAAACATCTAAACCTCGCCTTTAAGGCTAAAATGACTCAGTAGACCGACCTGGTCTTTCAATAATAACATACAACTCAATTCCAAACACATACCCACGCAGGGTCAAAATCTGATAAACTCCGTACAACGGGGAAAAGATCTTGCGGCGGAAAGGAAAATACAACTAGACCAAAACGACATCAACGGATCCTCGTGTGATTAGTATCGTTCATCTTTCATCATCCTTCGTGTCGACCACGTGCTATGCTCCAAACACGAATGCAAAAATAGACATCCACCCCGAATACTCGGGGGGTTAGCAAAACTCCTTTGTTTTGCTAGTGCAAGTACAAGTGCAAAAATACGAGCCATACAATACAAGTTCCAAGAACAATAATAATCAGGAATCCTCAAAGATCCAAACGTAAAGAAAAGTACTTCCCGAGGCAAGAGTTTGGGTAAACATTTCCAAAACCGAAAGATCGCAAATAAGGGAAACAATTTACAAAACAGTTTAAAATGCCATCGAGAGTTTTAATAGAAAACAATTTAGGATTATAAAATCCTTCTCTTTCCAAAAATCAATAGGGTCACAGCCCAAATGTTTTGTTTTCGCAAATAGGAAACCACCAACAATTTACAGGGTCAGAGCCCAACATCACGTGTCCTCAACGGACGTAAAATCAACAAAACATAATCACGCATGCGCATCGCCTAGGACCGGGACGCTACCACCGAAATCCCACCCGAGGCCTCGAAGGACCCTCCCGAGCTGGCTAGCGAAACAAATCACACACATCTCATGGTTGGATCAATCGCTTGTTGCATCCTGGCCACATGATCACATGCCATGTGCCACCGTAGATTATCTCAGGCTCTCACGGTTGGATCAATCACTTGTTGCATCCTGACCACATGATCACGTGCCATGTGTCACCGTAGACCTTTAACCATATCCACACATTCACACAAATAACATATCATATCAAGGATATGTTGTTACCCAAAATATTATCCGAAGATAAGGTTGCTGGAATGATCGAGTAACCAACAAGTGCGGGAGCACGTCCGTGAGAAATTAAATGACACAAGATTTGCCGGGGTTGTTAATCCCGGGCTTGAATGCTCTCGCGAGATTTTATTAATAAGTATACGGTTGAGTACAAATATTAATGTTAGAATCTATCACAAAGAGTGTAAAAGATTCTAGTTTTCTAAGCTGTGGAGCGTATAGAATGCCGGAAGAATCAGATATGGGGATCTGTGAATTCTTGCTATGGATGTTCTATGTGTGAGAATGTCTTTCTCTTTTCTCTCTCTTGTTTGCTGTGTATTTCGCGGTCCTTGTTCTGTGTTATGGACCTTCTATTTATAGCAGACCAAGCTCCTGGGGGCCCTCCTGCGATCGCGTGCGATCGTCGTTATTTATATTATAATAAGGCGGCCGATCGTCTCGTCGCGTGGGGCTTTTCCTTAAAGTCCGCGGTAATTCTTGTGATCGGTTATGCGGTCGGCAGGGAACTCGCATGCGCCACGAGCCGCTATCACCCACCTTTTCGGCGATCTTGTTGGTAGGTGAAGTAGGTGACAGCCGTGAGCACGAGTCTTGTCTGCAGCCTGCATTCGCAATAAATGCGGCCTGTTGGTAGGTGAAGTAGGTGACGAGCGGTGGGCACCGATCTTGTCTGTCGGCACCTTTTGAGATCTGCACGCGGGTCCCGGCCGAGATTTGGGCTTTGGTGACTCTGACGGATCTCGAGTTAATACGTGGCGAGACGATCGCTAAGCGACAAAGGACGATCGCCTAATCAACAAAAGACGATCGCCAATCAACAAAGATGATCGCCGTGGGTGCCGAGTTCAGGGTGTTTGCCAGTATATCCCTCATGGTAGACTTCATTGCTATGACGATCGCCTTCGAGGCGTGTTTAAATGCCGCACAACAATTGCCCCGGCTCGGCTCGATGTTGAAAACACGGGGTGAGGTGGCACTTTGGCGATCGCCAATGTTTTAGGCAACCAAGGCGTCGATTTCAAATTTGGACGATCTCCTTTTGCGGCTGGGAGCGGCGGGAAAAGAGACGCGGGCTCTCGAAACAATGCGAGGACACGCGTTGCGTTTCTATGAGGAGTCCGCGGTTCGTCGAACTTTGTCGATTAGCGCGCCCTCGAAAAGACGCGTCGCGGGACTCGAGGGCCGCATTTATGCGCCACAGGCCATCGGTTGCATCGGCCCTCGGACTTTCGCCTATTTGCACAGAGACCCTGCCTCCATCTATAAAAGGGGCTAGGGCTACTCCATTTTATCTTTTACGCGTCCTTGCCTTCTTGCTGAAACTCTGCAAAAATTTCCGTAGCTTCTGTGCCGACCGTCTTCCTTTCTTTAGGTAAGAAACCCCATTTTTCTCTCTCCTTTAATTTTTTGAGAATATGTCGGGAGGATCTAAGGCCTTCGAGGTCGGAAGCACTTACGCCGCGCGGCACGGCCGGGAGGAAATTCAGTGGGAATCCCGTGGAAACGGCCGCGAGAGGCTATTCGTGCGGGGATTGCACCGCAGAGCTTGAGGAGCTTTTCAATGAGGCCATAGTGGCGGGCTCTGCGGCGGCGGAGGAGCGAGATGCGTCGCCGGTGGAGGAAGACGCGATACGTTTGTCTTGGGAAAAACAGCGTCTACGGCCCGGTCTATAGGGCTTTTGCTAAACTTATGGAGGATTGCGGGCCTGCCGAGTTTGATTCGAGGCTTATTCCGCCGCTCATCCCTATGTACACGTGAAACGGACGGAGTTTCGGCTGCGAACCGTCTCACCGGTCTCTTGGTCGATTGAGCTCGGCGACTGGAAGGACATGACCATTTGGAGGGCCAAATACCATATTCCCTCGGCGTGTCATTGCGTGCCGCCGAGAAACGAGCGTGCCGACCGGCCTCCCGAGGGTATGGTCGCCATTAACGAAATGACCCTGGCTGCCGATCTGCGGTTTCCCTTGCCGTTCGCCATTTCATATCTGCGATCGCTGGAATTTGGCGCCTCTTGATTGGCCGAACGCACGGCTCTGAGATCATCGGCCTGCAGCGTTATTTGGCGGTCACGGGTTGTTTCGCACCTTACAGGAGAGATGACTTATCTATTCAAGTGGCCGTGCGAAGGGTCGATCGGCGGGTACCACATCCAGAGTCGCCGGGGTAGGGTGGTTCTGGGTGCCGAGCAAGACTCGAGGCGACACGAAAAAGTGGTCTTTGGAGTCGGTGGTGCATGGAGGTCGGCATCGAGCGAACCGCCGGAGGAGGAGTTGGATATCCCTACCAATTTTCGGGAGAGGAATCCAAGTAAGGGTTTCCTTTCTCCCTTTGTTTGGATACTCCTTGGACTGATCTAATTTTATCTCCCTTTTTGCAGGATCCCTTGTTCCGTCGGCCGACGATCTTCCTTTTGATTTCTCGATCGTCTGGGAGCGGATTCGCGCGTTGCCGATCTCCTATAAAGACGTTCGATCAGTCAGCCACGAGTCTCACCGGTTGGGAGCTCGACTGTTTCGCTATCCTCGCCACCTGAGAGCACCTGGTATGACTTTCTATCCACTCTTTTCTGCGAGGCGATCGTCTCCAAGAGGTCGCCATGTTTACGTAAGTGTCTAACTTGTTTTAGCTTCTCCTTTGGCAGAGACTTATTTTCCCCGGATCACCGAGCTACCACGGGAGATCGCCATGTCTAACCCCGGTTTCCTCGGTCGGCTTCATATGGGAAAGAAAGCGGGTCGCGTTGCCGCGACGTCGTCTCGCCCTGCCCCTGTGGTGAAGCCCGTTGCGGTGCCGGTCGCCGAACCGGAAACTCAAGGTGAGGAACAGCTCCAGCGCAACCGTAAGAGGCGGAGGCCGGAGGCGCCCCTTCCGTCGGCTGAGGCGGATTTAACTATACTGGAGCCGCCGATCGCCGCTCCCCCCGTTTCTTCTGTTCCGATGGCGGAGGGGGCATTCCTGCACCGTCGCGTCCGGCTCAGTCGCCTTCTGGCTACTTGAAAAGGGCGGCGATCGCTGACGCCGAGACTCCTCGGGGAAAGCCCTTTTTCGGCCGTGACCCAGAGCTGGTCAACAGGTGAGAATGTTTCGAACTTTCCGAGCTAGGCGTTCTGAGTAAGTCTTAGGCTAACTCTTTTGGTTTTCTTGGTTTGCGCTGCAGGGTTCGTCTGGCCGATCCGGACGTTTCTCCCATGGTGCTGGACTTTCTGTCGAGCAAGGCTCCGCAACAACCTCTCGATATCCCTGCTTACGTTCGCCAGGCCACCACCTCTTTGCCCAAGGCTTGGACGACCGACCTCGATGCGATCGCTCGTCGGCGATCTGGAGATGCCATGCAGGCGACCGTTGCCCTGGCTCTTCAGACGGCGACGATGGCCGTCCAAGCTGCAAGGGACTTTGAGGGGCGACCCTCCACTGCTCATCTCCATCGCGACCTCGAGGCCGCCCGGAATAGAAATATCGAGGATGCCAACAGGATCCGGGCTATGGAGAAGGAGTACGAGGAGACGGCCAAAAGGGCCAAGCAGGATGTGGATAGATTGAAGCAGGAGCTGAGCCGCTCCAAGGAGGCTGCCGATCGGTCCCGTGACGAGGAGCGCGAAGCCCGCCAGAAGCTCGCGGCGTCGCAGGAGGAGGCGACCGGACTGAAGGCGATGGTTGACCGGCTTAGCGGTGAGCTGGACGCGGCAAGGAAAGAGCTGGAGAAGTCCCAGGGCGAGAATGCCGCCAAGGTTGCCGAGTTGGCGGAGGCTGAGAAGACGGCCGCGGAGTTGAAAGGCCAACTGAAGGCGATAGAGACCGATCCCTACCAAAGTGTGGCGCTCGCCGGCGAGTTCGCCTATTACTTGGCATATCTTGGCCGTCGAGCCGCCAAAGAGGCAGGGATCGAGATCGGTCCCTTGATGGAGAGCTTCAAGTCCTACGCCCTCGCGCATCCTTTGCACCCGGAGTTCTCCTTGCCGATCCTTGATTTGGCCGACTTCGGGATCGACTTGAGTTGGTACACGGGTAAACTCATTCATCCCGAGGCGGAAACCGATCCGCAAGCCGAGGCGAAGATCGCGGCGGAGCCTTGAGAGGCATTTTGTTTTCCTCGGCACTATGTACTTTTCGTTTTCTTTTTGTAATGCCTTGGGCCTCGTCATGTACTAAACTTGCGTCATGAATAAAGTGTTCTTCTTTTCATACGATCGCCTTTGAATGTTTGCGTGCAACTTTACAAATATGTGTATGATTGCTTTCGACGTTTTGTTCATCCGATCGATTGTCCATTGTTGAAAGCATTGATATGTTTTGAATCGAATTCTTACTTGTAATTTTTGTTGGGCGACTTGGCCGTCCTGCGCGTGTTTGAGTTGGGCGATCGTGTGTGGTTCTTTTTGTTCGATCGTGCTAGGGATTAGCTCGACCCCTCTCCCCCTTGTTTGTTTACTTATTGTAAGTAAGGAAACAAAAACTATGTCGTCCGTGGCTATCTTGATTTATTGTTACGAAGAATTATGCACGGTTGGGTTGTTCGATGGATCGACCTCCCTTATCGTGTATTTGTGTGCGAGGATGTTGTGCATCCCGCGACTCACTTTGTGAGGTCCTCCGTTAAACTACGCCTACCTTGTGTTAAAACGAAGGTGGGCGATCTTGTCTGGAGGAAACCTTGCGCGGGCGTCGTCGGTTTATTCGACTCCACGCCGCGGCTTGTCGGCTCGGCTTCCACCTCGGCTCGCCATGAAGATGGCGACCCTCGGCGGTGTGCGTTGAGGCGGGTAGTGGCACGTCGCATTGTCGGGTTCACCAAGTTAGATGATGAACCATTGAGGAGGCGATCGTGTCCACCGATTAATTTTGGAGGGTCCTTGGCTCGCCGGCCTCGTATCCAAACGAAGGCGGGCGATCTAAGCTCGAAGGAACCTTGCATGGGCGAAACCGTTGGTTCCATCGACCTCGATGCCATGGTTGTATTGTTTTCTACCTCGGATTGTCATTCTTGAGCAGCGATCCTTGACGGTATGTAATATGCTTGTGGGGCGATCGCGAGAATAGATGGGACAAAAATATTTCATTATGTTCCTTGTACATTTGGTAGTTGAAAATGAATACAAAGTTATCATTGATAGTATTTCTTCGGATATGTACGGCGTTCGAGGATACCGATCCGAATACCGTCGGGGTGTTCATTTCGTAGGCTCCCTTAGTTAGCCATTTCGATATTACGAAGGGGCCTTCCCAACTCGGTCCAAAGACACTGTGTGGGTTTGGATCTTTTTGAGGACGAGGTCGCCTACTTGAAACCGTCTTTCCTTGACCTTGAATTGAAGAACTTTTCGGATCTCCTTTTGTGGATAGTGTTCTTCATTTCCGAGGTTAGTCGGCGTTCTTGAGCATGT
This sequence comes from Orobanche coerulescens, assembly GCA_033398695.1. Taxonomy (NCBI): domain Eukaryota; kingdom Viridiplantae; phylum Streptophyta; class Magnoliopsida; order Lamiales; family Orobanchaceae; genus Orobanche; species Orobanche coerulescens. The sequence continues at coordinate 139,616,586 of CM065809.1, read as the reverse complement.
CGAGGTCGATCCGCCGGGCCACATCATTGTCGATCGTCATCTCTTGCTCGGTTCGATGGTGAGGATGGCGATCTCCGAGGAATCACCGCACATTCGAAGGCTAGGGCGAATGGGGTTTCGCCGTTGAATTGCGGGTCGTCGTTCGGTAAGACCACAAAGCGTCTGGGAGCTCGCCGCCCATCGTCCTAGCACGGATTCGAGTCGTGCTTTAATTGTGTGTTTGAGGATCTTGTTCACCGCCTCTACGCCCGTTAAATGCGAGGGTGATAGGGAGCCGAGAACAACCTTTTGATTCCCCACTTATCACGAGAATTGCATGACTTCTAAGCCGTCGAACTGCTTTCCATTGTCGGAGATGATGGCACAGGGGTAGACCGAACCGGCATATGATGTTTCTCGGATGAACTTGATCACTTGCTCTTGGCGATCTTGTTTAGCGGTTCGGCCTCTGCCCATTTTGTGAAATAGTCGACCCCGACGATGGCGAACTTCTGACCTCCCGGAGCCGTTGGTAGGGGACCTATAAGGTCGATGCCCCATTGGGCGAACGGCCATGGGCATACATTGAGGTGAGCCGCTCGGGAGATTTTAATACTTGGTCCCATTATTTGGCATCTATGACACGACTGGCATAGGCGATCGCATCCTTACGAAGTGACGGCGGAAAAACCTTGCTCGGTTGTCTTATGGATGAGAGCTCGTCCACGGCGTGATTTCCGAGATTCCGTCGTGGATCTCGGCTAAAGCAGTATCCTTCCTCGGTGTAATACACTTGAGGAGGAAGGCCGAAAGCTTCGCTTGCGAGACGATCGTCCGGCAGGGTGTATCCGGTCGCTCGGGTGGAGTTGGCGAGCTTTGTCTGATCGTCGAGGGACCGTCCGTCCTTTAGGTATGTGATGAGCGAGTCATCCGACTTTCTCGGCAGCGGCAAGCTGTAGCCACGAGGTTTCTTTCGATTGCGGCCTTTCGACTTTGTAATTTGGATATTAGAGAAATCGGTGCCCCATCCGACGATGCTAGCTTGGATAGGGCATCGGCCGAGAGTTGTGCTCTCTCGGGACTTGTTCGATTTGTACTTCTTCAAATTTCGTGCACATCTCGGCGACCGGCTCACGGTATTTGATCATCTGTTCGCCACGTACCTCATATTCTCCTTTGACTTGGTTCACGACCAGAAGGGAGTCCATGAAGATATGGAGGCGACGAACGTCTAGGGCGAGAGCAGTCGAGCCCGCCTACCAGGGCCTCGTATTCGGATTCATTGTTGGTCGCTCGAAACCCGAAACGCACGGCATTTGTGAAGCTTTGTCCGTCGGGGCTAATGAGAACGATCCTCGCCCGATCGCAAGTGGGTCGCCGAACCGTCAACGTCTGACTTCCAGGCGGAGTCGGCCGGCATGGGTCGGACTGAGGGAATGTTAACTCCACGACGAAGTCCGCCGAGCTTGGCCCTTGATCGCCGTGCGAGGAGCGTATGTGATGCCGTATTGGGCGATCTCTAGTGACCATTTGAGGAGTCGCCCGTTGGTGTCCGGTCGATGTAGAACTTGCCTTAGAGGGAGGGTTGTCAAAACCTCCACTTGATGGTCGAAAAAATAGGCTCTTAGCTTACGGACACTCATGACTAGAGCATAGGCGATCTTCTCCAAAGGTGTATAGCGTGTTTCAGCGTCGTGGAGCGCTTGACTGACATAGTAGATCGGCAGATGGACTAGTCCCTCCGCTCGTACCAAGACCGCACTCAGCGCGACCTCCGAGGCCGCAAGGTAAAGGAATAATTTTTCCCCGGGGATCGGCTTTGCCAGGATCTGGGGATTGGATAAATATTCCTTTATTTTGGCGAACGCCAGCTGACTCTCCTTCGTCCATGCGAACTTTTTGTTTTTGATGGTTGCGAAGAAAGGCTTGCTTTTATCGCCGAGCCGAGATATGAAGCGGTTGAGGGCGGCCAGACAACCTGTGAGGCGTTGTACCTGCTTGATGTTCCGAGGTTCCTGCATGTCGAGGATCGCCTGTATCTTGGTGGGATTCGCCTCGATCCCCCTCTGGCTGACAATGTGCCCCAGGAATTTCCCGGAGCCCACCCCAAAGTTGCATTTCTTGGGGTTCAGCTTCATGTTGAACTTTTCGAGGATGGCGAAAGTCTCGGCGAGATCATTGAGGTGATCTTCCTTCTTGAGGCTTTTGACCACGATATCGTCTATGTAGACCTCCATGGTCTTGCCGATCTGATTAGCAAACATCCTGTTGACCAGGCGCTGGTAGGTCGCCCCTGCATTCTTCAAGCCGAACGGCATCCGGACCCAAAAGTACATGTCTTTCTCCGTGTGGAAAGATGTGTGTTTTATGTCTTTCTCCGCCATAGGGATTTGATGATATCCGGCGAAGGCATCCATAAACGACATCATTTCGCAGCCTGCAGTACTATCGACCAAGTGGTCAATATGAGGCATCGGAAAGTGATCTTTTGGACAAGCCGCGTTGAGGTCGGTGAAGTCAATGCATAACCTCCGAGAACGATCGGCTTCTTGACGAGTACCGCGTTAGCGACCCATTGTGGGTCGTCCGTAGCTACCCCGATTAACTTGTTGTCGAGCAACTTTTGGACCTCTATGTCGAGCGCCGCGTATTTTTCGGGGCCGAATTTCCTACGTTTTTGATGAACAGGCTTCATCGCCGGGTCGATCTTCAGATAATGGCAAGCGTGCTCGGGACTTATGCCGACCATATCTTGATGCGACCAGGCGACATGGCGACCTCTTGGAGACGATCGCCTCGCAGAAAAGAGTGGATAGAAAGTCATACCAGGTGCTCTCAGGTGGCGAGGATAGCGAAACAGTCGAGCTCCCAACCGGTGAGACTCGTGGCTGACTGATCGAACGTCTTTATAGGAGATCGGCAACGCGCGAATCCGCTCCCAGACGATCGAGAAATCAAAAGGAAGATCGTCGGCCGACGGAACAAGGGATCCTGCAAAAAGGGAGATAAAATTAGATCAGTCCAAGGAGTATCCAAACAAAGGGAGAAAGGAAACCCTTACTTGGATTCCTCTCCCGAAAATTGGTAGGGATATCCAACTCCTCCTCCGGCGGTTCGCTCGATGCCGACCTCCATGCACCACCGACCCAGCACCACTTTTTGGTCGCCTCGAGTCTTGCTCGGCACCCGGTAACCACCCTACCTGGCGACCACGGATGTGGTACCGCCGATCGACCCCTTACGCACGGTCGGCTTGAATAGATAAGTCATCTCTCCCGCAGAAGGCGGGCGAAACAACTGTGACCGCCAAATAACGTCAGTGTCTTGATGATCTGTAGCCAGCGTTCGGCGTCAAGCGAAGGCGCCAAATTCGAGCGATCGCGAGATATGAAATGGCGAGCGGCAAGAAACCGCATGAGCCGTGGCCAGTCATTCGTTAATGGCGACCATAGCCTCTGGATGCTGGTCGGCACGTTCGTTCTCGGCGGGCACGTGCAATGACACGTCTGAGGGAATTTGGTTTTTGGCCCTCCAGTGGGTCATGTCCTTCAGTCGCCGAGCTCGAATCGACCAAGAGACCCGGTGAGGCAGTTCAAGGCCGAAACTCCGTCCGTTTCACGTGTACATAGGGATGAGCGGCGGAATAAGCCTCGAAATCAAACTCCGGGCAGGGCCCGGCAATCCCCTCCATAAGTTTAGCAAAAGCCCTATAGACCGGGCCAGAGACGCTGTCTTTTTCCCAAGACAAACGTATCAGTTCGTCTTCCTCCACCGGCGACGCATCTCGCTCCTCCGCCGCCGCAGAGCCCGCCACTATGGCCTCATTGAAAAGCTCCTCAAGCTCTGCGGGTGCAATCCCCGCACGAATAGCCTCTGCGGCCGTTTCCACGGGGATTCCCACTGGAATTTCCTCCCGGTCCGGCGAAGCCGCGGCGGCAGAAGTGCTTCCGACCTCGAAGGCCTTAGATCCTCCCGACATATTCTCAAAAAATTAAAGGAGAGAGAAAAATGGAGTTTCTTACCTAAAGAAAGGAAGACGGTCGGCCTGACAAGCTACGGAAATTTTTGCATAGTTTCGACAAGAAGGCAAGGACGCGTAAAAGATAAAATGGAGTAGCCCTAGCCCCTTTTATAGATGGAGGCAGGGGTCTCGGGCAAATAGGCGAAAGTCGAGGGTGGGATGCAACCGGCGGCCGGGCGCAATAAATGCGGCCCTCGAGTCCCAGCGTCAGCGTCTTTTCGAGGGCGCGCCAATCGACAAAGTCGGCGAACCGTCGGACTCCCTCAATAGAAACGCAACGCGTGTCCTCGCATTGTTTCGAGAGCCCGCGTCTCTTTTCCCGCCGCTCCCAGTAAAAGGAGATCGTCCAAATTTGAAATCGGATCGCGGTCGTCTAAAACATTGGCGATCGCCAAAGTGCCACCTCACCCCGTGTTTTCAACATCGAGCCGAGTGGGGCAATTGTTGTGCGGCATTTAAACACGCCTCGAAGGCGATCGTCATAGCGATCGGAAGTCTACCATGAGGATATACTCGGGGCAAACACCACGAACTTCGGCACCGCGGCGATCATCTTTTGTTGATTGGCGATCGTCTTTTGTTGATTAGGCGATCGTCCTTTGTCGTTAGCGATCGTCTCGTGCCACGTATTGTCCCGAGATCCGTCAGAGTCACCAAAGCCCAAATCTCGGGTGGGACCCGCGTGCGAGATCTCAAAAGGTCTTGACAGACAAGATCGGTGCCTTGCTGTCACCTACTTCACCTACCAACGGGCCGCATTTATTGCGAGCAGTCTTGTGAGACAAGACACTGTGCTCACGATCTGTCACCTACTTCACCTACCAAGCATACCGAAAAGGTGGGTGGCCGGCTCGGGCGCATGCGAGTTCCGTCAGACCGTACAACCATTGTCGGTAACTACGCGGACTTTAAGGAAAAAGCCCCACGCGACGAGACGATCGGCCGTCTTATTATAATATAAATAACGACGATCGAGTGCGATCGCAGAGGGCCCCAGAGCTTGGTCTGCTATAAATAGAAGGTCCATAACAGAACAAGGACCGCGAAATACACGACAAACAAGAGAGAAAAGAGAAAGACATTCTCACACATAGAACATCCATAGCAAGAATTCACAGATCCCCATATCCGATTCTTAGGCATTCTATACGCTCCACAGCTTAGAAAACTAGAATCTTTTACACTCTTTGTGATAGATTCTAACATTAATATTTGTACTCAACCGTATACTTATTAATAAAATCTCGCGAGAGCATTCAAGCCCGGGATTAACAACCCCGGCAAATCTTGTGTCATTTAATTTCTCACGGACGTGCTCCCGCACTTGTTGGTTACTCGATCATTCCAGCAACCTTATCTTCGGATAATATTTTGGGTAACAACAGGATATTCAAACAATTCGCCCAGAGGCATCAAACACTTAGCAAAACACCACGTCAATCCACAACGCACCGAAATGAAATAATATACGTCCACACACAATACCAAGTGCAACATGAATACCAAGCATATACATAGAATTCACATAGTTATTCACGAACCACACCAATCACAAAACACACACGGTTTTGAAAGAGGGCCTTTAACGAGGCTAACCAAATCTTTTGAAAACTCATTTCAAACAAACAGACAAATCAAGACGAGCACCAATCATCATATCCACGAAACGAGAAAAGTATGGACAAGGTACTTGCCTCGAATAAGAACAACGCGGAGAATCGACCAAAGTAGGTTGACACGAACCGATTACGAACCCGCCGACTCCACCGATCGCCAACTCACGTCATAAACTACGAAGGACAATAATAACAATGAAATGAATTCCATAACACGACTCAAAGCCGTTGAATTCAAAGAACGAATGACGAAAGTTCAAGGATTTCCCAAGCGGCCAGAACACGATTCGTGGTCAAATCACGAAAACGGAATTCCAAGTTGAAATATGGATATACAATCCATAGAATATGTTTAAAAACATCATTTAACCATAATCGATCCATCGAAAATGGATGAAAAACGAGATCGGGGACAAATCACCCAAAAAGTCAATTCGAAAGAAATCAAGAATTATACTTCGATTCGACGAAGAACAATGGATTAAATGATGTTAAACATAAGAATACTATCAAGATTAATCATACCCATCATGAATTAATCAACAACACGGAACGAATCGGACAAAAATGCAAAAATCCCCAAATTCACGAAAATAGGGTTCTAAGGAAGATTACCTTGATTCGCTGGATCAAAGGATGATAACGGACGATTGATTGATGTTATGAACTCAAGGACTTCATGGATTTGTTGTTAAACAACATGGTTTCATCACCCATGAATCGCCAGCCGCGGACGGAGAAGGAAGGAAATGAAAAACGAAGGGAAAAGTGGCTGGTCTGTCATATATATACTGGGCCGGAACTAGCGTGCGCTAGCCTTCCCGGACTAGCGTGCGCTATCGGCCAGCATCGGCCGAGCACTCTCGGCCATGGCCCGCATGACCCGGCACCACCGACCAATTATGCCGACCATGACTCATCCGTGCGCTACGGCCGGAAGCCTGCGCGCGCTAGCCGAGCTGTCCAGTAGCCACTGGACTAACAAACTTACCCAGGTAACGCACGCTAGTCGGCCGCGGCGCGCTACCCTCGCCGAAGCGTGCGGCGCACGACCGACAGAGCGTGAGCTACCCGCCGATCTGGACCGAGTCGAACCTCGAAACCCCACCGTATCGCCCGATAGGCGTGCGTTGGTCGACCAAGCTAGCGGCGCTACACTGCCGGTTAGCGCGCGACCTTCCGGCGATAGCGTGCGCTCGCCGGTTCTCGCCGCATCTGTCCGGCGGTGCTCGTAATCGTCCGGCGCCCCGCAACCGTCCGGCGATCCCCGCAACCGTCCCAAGACTCACCACCGTGGCTCGGCGACCCGATTTCGAAAGCGTCGGAACGAACGCGGCGAAAAGTTCGCGGACAACATCAACGACCGAAATGAAAACATAATACCATATTCAATCATACGCGACCAAGAAAGCGGGTCGAGACAACAATTACAGAGATACGGATACGTAACTTTCAAGAAATTACAAAATGGCCCAAAGCGCGGAAATCACGATACGTGATCGAATAACCAAACCGAAGTTCACAACACGTCCAACATAGTTAAACGGACTTACGGAAACTCGAAGCAATGATTTGAGCGAGATTCGCAAGAATCGAACTCAGGTGCGGAAAAGTCGCTAAAAAGCACGGAACTCAACAAAACGACACCGAAACGAACTCGGATGACAAAAAGTGCAGAATTAATCATTCTCAGAATGACGAAACGGTCATGAGCGAGTCGTCAAAACAGACACCGACCAAAAAAGAAATTTACCGAAAATCGAAAATTGCGGATATTACATGTACTGTACAGAATGGGACCGACACGATATGAGTGAATAATTTTAGGAATCGTGACAGTCGTGCCAGTATGTCTATCGAGGTTATTTTGATTCTAGGATATTACATGCTTGGTGTGTTTTTTCGATGTCGGATATACCGTATGAGTATTTGTATTATTGTCGTACTTGGTCGACAGTTGTAATTGAGGATATAGTGCATCAGATGTATCGTATGGAAATGTTATCGGAACGAGTATATGTATTCGGTATGTCGCGTGTATGTGTTCGGTTTATTGAGATGACAGACAGGGGCGGAAATGGCTAAGTATGGATTTGTTAACGTACGGTAAGACTTTGAGATAACGTACGCTAAGTGGTACGTGTTACGTACGTTATGAGTAAGGTATTACGTACGTAACAAGAGGAATCAGACAGTTGGGCCCGGTGTCGGCAGCTTTCGAAGCGGATATGGACAAGTGAGTCAACGGATGGAGTTACGTACGTTATACAGGGTGTATTACGTACGTAATACGAGTATAATACTGTAGCAAGTCAACGTACGTATTACGTACACAACGGAATAAGTGTTACGTACGTTACGGGGCGGCTGGCCGAGTCGTGGCCGAGAGGACCTGTAGTGGCCGAGCATGGTCGGCAGTGACTCGTAGGGATGGCCGATCACGGTCGGCAGTGACTCGCTGGGGGCTAGGACTGGCCGATTACGTACGTAGGCAGTGGCCGGTTACGGCCGTAATGGCCGATTACGTACGTAAGAGAGCTGCCGGTTACGTACGTAAGGGTGCCGAACGAACTAGACAGTAAGGTAGGCCACGGCCGGCTACGTACGTAAGGACCCGCCGGTTACGTACGTCAGGTGCCGGCAAGTCTCGGCCTATATAAGGCCCGGATCGAGTCATCCTTACCATTTTTCATTTTTCTCCGTTCCTTTTGCGATTTCTTCAGCAAAGATGATGGTTTTGAGTAGAATAAACTTATAACAACATGTTTTGGAAGTTGGAATCATGGATTAACATCATCCTCCACCCGGATCGAAGGTAAGAATGCATGAACTTTTGGTTTTTGGATGTTCTTGAGGTTTCTTGGTGTTTTGGCCGATTTGCTTCGTTTTGATTCAGATTATTGATAGAACTTGATTGTATACTCGTAATCATTCAATACTCTTGAAGTTTTGTGGAATGAATTCGAGTATTTCCTTGAATAATCGATTGAATTGGACTATACCTTCAAAGTGTTCGATGAAATGTCTCAATGAGTAGAACTTGGAAAATTCTACACGTTTTCATATGAATGATGGTTGAATTGATATTGTTGTGATGATTCTTGGTATTTACGAAAATTTTGTTAAGGGAAGATAATGAATTGGTGATCAAATGATTCGATTATGTTGTTATGATTATGGAATCGTAATATTCTCGATGTTCTTGGTAGTTTGTTGCGATTCATGATGTTATGAGAAGTATATATGTTGAAGACATTGTTAGGACTATTGAACACTGAATTTCGGCTTGTGTTTGTATTGTTAAGAGTTGATATGGTTTGGTTTCGTATGATCGAGATATCGTTGAACCATCGAGTTAGATTAGTTGGTCATTTCGGTTGTTGATTGTTATTGAACGTATCGTTAATTGATTATTGCATTAGGTTGCGTCAGTGATCGTTGATGTTAACCGTTGCGATGCGGTTGAGGTTGGAGAATGCATGAATCGTCTTGGTCGGGGCTGAGGAGCTTGTAGATGAAGACGGTGGGATTGATAGCGGCTTCGTCGAATTGGTATCGAGGCAAGTTATGCTTGCTCAGTTCATAATGTTAATAAATGATTTCGTTTTCATTCATTTATGATTCATATAGCAATGGTATCGTGGAATATGAGTTGTCGGAATGATTGTATGTATATTATGATTGGACCGAGATAAATCATAATGCATATGATTTTAGAGATGTCTAATGGGAACGGAGATGTGAATCATATTTGGTCTGTAGTACGAGAAGTTGGATATCAAGGTTAGTTATCATGTCGATATTTGAACTCGAGGTGGTGGTTGGTATTAGTTATGAACTATACTTCATTTTGGATTTTTCGGATAAACCGTGTATTCGTTCAGGGCGGTTGGTCGTGGAAAGGTTAGTATCTTCAGCTTGAGGTAAATTAATATTGTTAGATTATGATAATCATCATGTTACATTATTGCATGTGTGTGTTGATATTTCATGCAGTGAATGTGCATCATTGTTTGTTACGTTTTGTGATGTGCTCTTTCTTTGAGATGTAATCTGTGGGGCCGATGTGTTGGAGATAAAACCTGTATGGTACCCGAATGGAAATGTGTTAGGCGATAAGACCTAAATGGCACCTACGTTCCGGAGTATTCCTGTGAGATGCTTCCGTGACCCTTGGCTGCTGCCTTGGGGTTTATGTGTTAATATTGTATGCATTGTTGAGCATGATGTGGACTGTTGTCTGATGGGAATACGACATTGTGGTAGTGTCGGTCTTTCATGATCGAGTTACTGTTGCTCTTTTGGGAAGTCTTCTGATCCTTGATGGATATGCGTTTCTTCGAGATTTGTTGTCATGTTGTATCGTGGCATATCTGGAGTCATATACGTTCTGATCGTTCATGTGTAGGATTTTCGGGACGGGCACGTGTAGCATGTGTTGGTTTCGAACTCATATTGAACCGTGCACACGAGACGTACTTCGTGAGGCTGATTAGGTACGAGACCGGACGAGTATCTGATCAATACCGTGGTTGGCTTGTACACGGACACATGTCCAGATCGAGCGTATCGTGACGTCCATCTTGAGTCTTATTGATTGGTCGTTCACAGTCCATGTATAATTGGATCTATTCGATATTCGGATTGTCTTTGAAATCCCGTATATATGATTTGTATATGGTTGATGATTTTATTCTCTCGTGTATCCGTCGCCATTGAACCTTTACTAATCTCGTTCGGAGTTACCATATCCATGGTCAACTCATTGATATCGATCCTTTATAAATCTCATTTGGAGTTCACCCTGTCATTTGTAATCTCGTTCATTATTGATCCTTATTGATTCCTGTTGGGAGTTGTCTCGTCGTTGGTATTCTCGGTTGTCGATTCCTTATTGATCTTGCTAGAGTTTATTGTGTCGTCAGTATTCTCGGTTGTTGACCCCTTTATTGATCTTATTGGAGTTTATCGTACTGTTGGTATTTCTGGTTTTCGACTCTTATTGATCTTGTTGGAGTTACCGTATCGTCGGTATTCTCGGTTATTGATTCTTCAGTGGTCCTTACCGTGTCGTCGGTATTCTCGGTTATTGATTCTTCGTTGATCCTTACCGTGTCGTCGGTATTCCCGGTTATTGATTTTTCATTGATCCTTACCGTGTCGTCGATATTCTCGGTTATTGATTCTTCATTGATCCTTACCGTGTCGTCGGTATTCCCGGTTATTGATTTTTCGTTGATCCTTACCGTGTCGTCGGTATTCTCGGTTATCAACCTTTTATTGATCTTGTGGGATTTGCCGTACTGCTGGTATTCTCGGTTATTGATTCTTCATTGATCTTGTTGGAGTTGCCACATCATGGTATTCTCGTTCGTGGTTGATCCTTTGTTGATCTTGTGTGGAAATATCATATCATTGATATTTCCGTCGTGATGCATTGATTGTTTATCATTTGTGATTGTGTGAGCATTCATGCTTGTATTGATATCCGGGACTTGCCATTGTTTCGGGACAGTTGATTTGCAGATGTATCGAGTGATATCGGTTTTTATCAGGATTGGGATCTGATTGTGCGACCCAGCCGACAGAGTTAGTCTTGGCCAGATCATTCTATAATTGAGATATGATAAGTTTGGGAATTTTGGTATCGTTTCGGATACAGTACATGTGGTTACTTTTGAATTCATTCATCACTTAAGGACACGAGGCGTGGGTTACAGTAAGAATTGATTTGTTACGGATTGTGAAAGGTTGGTAAGGCTACTTCGGTAAGAGTACGTGAGGAATGTTCTTACTCTGTGGATTACATTGATATGTATTGTTTTTGTGATGTGATCGTTATCATTGTTGAGTATTATGGCTGACCCCGTCGTGGGCTTTATCTTTTAGGTACCCGGAGTTCGAGCTAGTAGCGGTCGTGAAGGGATGAGCTTTCCGGTGATACTGGCTATGGCGTGATTGTTCGGATTGTGTATTCTTTTATGGTTTTTCTAATTTCGCTGCAAATGTATTTAATTATGTTTTTATCCGCTGTGTGTGTATATTTAAAATAGCTTTCGATTTTCTTTGAACTGTGTTTTTATCCGCTGCGTGTGTGTGTACTTTCAAAGGGCCTTTTGGCATTTTTGAACGTTTGCGAAAATGATTTTAGCCTTGTGGGTTCCAATGTGGGGCCCACGGCGCTGTAATATTCCCATATGGTTTTGGGGGTGTTACAGAAGATGGTATCGGAGCTTGGGTTTCGTAAAAACCGGGCGTGTGTGTTATGTGGCTCTACCGGTGCGGTAGTAGCGCGACTTTTGAAAATGATTTTCTGACTTTTGGGTCAAACCGATTTTGGAGGTTTCAAAATTTTTGAAATATTTTCAAATTGTTGTATTTGCGATGCCGGTGTGTTGTTAGTGTGTTGAGACTTGTATGGGAGTCGTATGCTGGTATCACGGAAGATCATCGACTTCACGGACCTGTAAGTATGTTCTTTCAGTTATTTCAATTTTGATGAGGATTATTTGAGTATGGTGTCGTGATTTTGAGATATTTCGGGATTGAGATACTGATTATGACACGTGTTGAGTTTCGAGGACGAAACTTATTTAAGTGGGTGTATATGTAATATCCTAGAATTTCACTATGAATTTTTCGCTTTATTTTATCTAGGATGTACTGTATAGAGTGGGACCGACACGATATGAGTGAATAATTTTAGGAACCGTGACAGTCGTGCCAGTATGTCTATCGAGGTTATTTTGATTCTAGGATATTACATGCTTGGTGTGTTTTTTCGATGTCGGATATACCGTATGAGTATTTGTATGATTTCCGTACTTGGTCGACAGTTGTAATTGAGGATATCGTGCATCAGATGTATCGTATGGAAATGTTATCGGAATGAGTATATGTATTCGGTATGTCGCGTGTATGTGTTCGGTTTATTGAGACGACAGACGGGCGGAAATGGCTAAGTATGGATTTATTAACGTACGTTAAGACTTTGAGATAACGTACGCTAAGTGGTACGTGTTACGTACGTTATGAGTAAGGTATTACGTACGTAACAAGAGGAATCGGACAGTTGGGCCTGGTGTCGGCAGATTTCGATGCGGACGTGGACAGGTGAGTCAACGGATGGAGTTACGTACGTTATACAGGGTGTATTACGTACGTAATACGAGTATAATACTGTAGCAAGTCAACGTACGTATTACGTACGCAACGAAATAAGTGTTACGTACGTTACGGGGCGGCTGGCCGAGTCGTGGCCGAGAGGACCTGTAGTGGCCGAGCATGGTCGGCAGTGACTCGTAGGGATGGCCGATCACGGTCGGCAGTGACTCGGCCAGGGGCTAGGATCGGCCGATTACGTGCGTAGACGGTGGCGATTCTGGCCGTAATGGCCGATTACGTCGTAAGGGAGGCTGCCGATTACGTACATAAAGTGCCGAGCGAACTAGGCGATAAGGTAGGCCACGGCCGGCTACGTGCGTAAGGACCCGCCGATTACGTCGTAAGGTGCGGCGGTCTCGGCCTATATAAGGCCTGGACCGAGTCATCCTTACCATTTTTCATTTTTCTCCGTTCCTTTTGCGATTTCTTCAGCAAAGATGATGGTTTTGAGTAGAATAAACTTATAACAACATGTTTTGGAAGTTGGAATCATGGATTAACATCATCCTCCATCCGGATCGAAGGTAAGAATGCATGAACCTTTGGTTTTTGGATGTTCTTGAGGTTTCTTGGTGTTTTGGCCGATTTGCTTCGTTTTTATTCAGATTATTGATAGAACTTGATTGTATACTCGTAATCATTCAATAATCTTGAAGTTTTGTGGAACGAATTCGAGTATTTCCTTGAATAATCGATTGAATTGGACTATGCCTTCAAAGTGTTCGATGAAATGTCTCAATGAGTAGAACTTGGTAAATTCTACACGTTTTCGTATGAATGATGGTTGAATTGATATTGTTGTGATGATTCTTGGTATTTACGAGAATTTTGTTAAGAGAAAATAATGAATTGGTGATCAAATGATTCGATTATGTTGTTATGATTATGGAATCGTAATATTCTCGATGTTCTTGGTAGTTTGTTGCGATTCATAATGTTATGAGAAGTATATATGTTGAAGACATTGTTAGGATTATTGAACACCGAATTTCGGCTTGTGTTTGTATTGTTAAGAGTTGATATGGTTTGGTTTCGTATGATCGAGATATCGTTGAACCATCGAGTTAGATTAGTTGGTCATTTCGGTTGTTGATTGTTATTGAACGTATCGTTAATTGATTATTGCATTAGGTTGCGTCAGTGATCGCTGATGTTAACCGTTGCGATGCGGTTGAGGTTGGAGAATGCATGAATCGTCTTGGTCGGGGCTGAGGAGCTTGTAGATGAAGACGGTGGGATTGATAGCGGCTTCGTCGAATTGGTATCGAGGCAAGTTATGCTTGCTCAGTTCATAATGTTAATAAATGATTTCGTTTTCATTCATTTATGATTCATATAGCAATGGTATCGTGGAATATGAGTTGTCGGAATGATTGTATGTATATTATGATTGGACCGAGATAAATCATAATGCATATGATTTTAAAGATGTCTAATGGGAACGGAGATGTGAATCATATTTGGTCTGTAGTACGAGAAGTTGGATATCAAGGTTAGTTATCATGTCGATATTTGAACTCGAGGTGGTGGTTGGTATTAGTTATGAACTATACTTCATTTTGGATTTTTCGGATAAACCGTGTATTCGTTCAGGGCGGTTGGTCGTGGAAAGGTTAGTATCTTCAGCTTGAGGTAAATTAATATTGTTAGATTATGATAATCATCATGTTACATTATTGCATGTGTGTGTTGATATTTCATGCAGTGAATGTGCATCATTGTTTGTTACGTTTTGTGATGTGCTCTTTCTTTGAGATGTAATCTGTGGGGCCGATGTGTTGGGGATAAAACCTGTATGGTACCCGAATGGAAATCTGTTAGGGGATAAGACCTAAATGGCACCTACGTTCCGGAGTATTCCTGTGAGATGCTTTCGTGACCCTTGGCTGCTGCCTTGGAGTTTATGTGTTAATATTATATGCATTGTTGAGCATGATGTGGATTGTTGTCTGATGGGAATACGACATTGTGGTCGTGTCGGTCTTTCATGATCGAGTTACTGTTGCTCTTTTGGGAAGTCTTCTGATCCTTGATGGATATGCGTTTCTTCGAGATTTGTTGTCATGTTGTATCGTGGCATATCTGGAGTCATATACGTTCTGATCGTTCATGTGTAGGATTTTCGGGACGGGCACGTGTAGCATGTGTTGGTTTCAAACTCATATTGAACCGTGCACACGAGACGTACTTCGTGAGGCTGATTAGGTACGAGACCGGACGAGTATCTGATCAATACCGTGGTTGGCTTGTACACGGACACATGTCCGGATCGAGCGTATCGTGACGTCCATCTTGAGTCTTATTGATTGGTCGTTCACAGTCCATGTATAATTGGATTTGTTCGATATTCGGATTGTCTTTGAAATCCCGTATATATGATTTGTATATGGTTGACGATTTTATTCTCTCGTGTATCCATCGCCATTGAACCTTTACTAATCTCGTTCGGAGTTACCATATCGATGGTCAACTCATTGATATCGATCCTTTATAAATCTCGTTTGGAGTTCACGCTGTCATTGGTAATCTCGTTCATTATTGATCCTTATTGATTTCGTTTGGGAGTTGTCTCGTCGTTGGTATTCTCGGTTGTCGATTCCTTATTGATCTTGCTAGAGTTTACTGTGTCGTCAGTATTCTCGGTTGTTGACCCCTTTATTGATCTTATTGGAGTTTATCGTACTGTTGGTATTTCTGGTTTTCAACTCTTATTGATCTTGTTGGAGTTACCGTATCGTCGGTATTCTCGGTTATTGATTCTTCAGTGGTCCTTACCGTGTCGTCGGTATTCTTAGTTATTGATTCTTCGTTGATCCTTACTGTGTCGTCGGTATTCCCGGTTATTGATTTTTCGTTGATCCTTACCGTGTCGTCGGTATTCTCGGTTATTGATTCTTCGTTGATCCTTACCGTGTCGTCGGTATTCCCTGTTATTGATTTTTCGTTGATCCTTACCGTGTCGTCGTTATTTTCGGTTATCAACCTTTTATTGATCTTGTGGGATTTGTCGTACTGCCGGTATTCCCGGTTATTGATTCTTCATTGATCTTGTTGGAGTTGCCACATCATGGTATTCTCGTTCGTGGTTGATCCTTTGTCGATCTTGTGTGGAAATATCATATCATTGATATTTCCGTCGTGATGCATTGATTGTTTATCATTTATGATTGTGTGAGCATTCATGCTTGTATTGATATCTGGGACTTGCCATTGTTTCGGGACAGTTGATTTGCAGATGTATCGAGTGATATCGGTTTTTATCAGGATTGGGATCTGATTGTGCGACCCAGCCGACAGAGTTAGTCTTGGCCAGATCATTCTATAATTGAGATATGATAAGTTTGGGAATTTTGATATCGTTTCGGATACAGTACAGGTGGTTACTTTTGAATTCATTCATCACTTAAGGACACGAGGCGTGAGTTACGGTAAGAATTGATTTGTTACGGATTGTGAAAGTTGGTAAGGCTACTTCGGTAAGAGTACGTGAGGAATGTTCTTACTCTGTGGATTACATTGATATGTATTGTTTTTGTGATGTGATCGTTATCATTGTTGAGTATTATGGCTGACCCCGTCATGGGCTTTATCTTTTAGGTACCCGGAGTTCGAGCTAGTAGCGGTCGTGAAGGGATGAGCTTTCCGGTGATACTGGCTATGGCGTGATTGTTCGGATTGTGTATTATTTTCTGGTTTTTCTAATTCCGCTGCAAATGTATTTAATTATGTTTTTATCCGCTACGTGTGTATATTTAAAATAGCTTTCGGTTTTCTTTGAACTGTGTTTTTATCCGCTGCGTGTGTGTGTAGTTTCAAAGGGCCTTTTGGCATTTTTGAAAGTTTGCGAAAATGATTTTAGCCTTGTGGGTTCCAATATGGGGCCCACGGCGCTGTAATATTCCCGTATGGTTTTGGGGGTGTTACACAAAGCCTATACGAGTCAGCATCCTAAAGTTCGTTTTGGGTAATTGCATATGATTCAACAACCCTAATCGTAGTGAGGTAAAGTCCACTCGATTGACTCATAAGTTTCTCTAAGATGCGTTTTCGTCCGCATTCGTTCGAGGTGATATAGAGAAATTCTTTTCCATTCTCACAATGTGTTTCAATGTGAAAACCGTTGCTACGTATATCCTTGAAGCTTAGTAATGTTCGGGTTGCTCTTGGTGCATAAAGAGCGTCGGTGACGGTAAGCCGTGCCGTTAGGCATCAAGAACCGAGCAGTGCTGCGTCCTTGAATGAGCTGAGATGATCCAATCATCATGGTCACCGATGTGCGATGGGATATTAGTTCGGTGAATAATAACCTATTTCTAAGGATAGTATGGGTCGTTCCACTATCTACCAAGCATTCAAGTTCCCCACGATTCATTCCTACGTAAAGTGGAGAAACTATGAACTTACAAACTCAAGCATAAGGAGCAATATTCAAGACGTAGAATAAAGCCAATCACATGTATAACGTAAGCAACAATAATATCTTGTTCAAAAACCAAAATGCATCACACTTTTATTGAATAGAATCTTTTAGGGCAAAAACAGCCAAAATATGAAAAATGTCAACCGAACCATGAACATAAATTAGTCATAGAGTGGGGCATCTAGTGATTCCGACTCGTATGTGTTATTATGACAATCAGTGAATGTGAAATTGACATTGGGTGGAACGTCGTAATCATTTTCCTCCATATATTGAGCCTTTGCTTTGGTCTCTCTAAATTTCTTGTATGCAGCTGCGACGTGCTTGTTTGCGTGGCAATTTCTGAACCAATGACCAGTCATTCCACAGCGAAAGCATAGGGCATCGTGTACTCGTTCTGTGGGAGAATGAGTCTTAGGAGGTACTTGTTGCTTGGTTCCATGGCCGGGAGCATTATCTTTCTTTTCTCCGCTGGAAGAGCCTCCACGACCTCGACCACGTCTTCGACTGCCACGTCCCTTACCACCATGCGGTTTCGTTCCATGTGGTTTAGGATTAGCGCGTCCAGTACCCTGTTCGTCGGGTTGCTTTCCACATTTTGTTTTGCCAAAATTAGCCTCAGGAATTTGCTTTGTCCCGGTTGGCCTGGCATTATTGTTCACCAACACCTCATTATGCCTTTCAGCCACCTGAAGGAGGTTGATTAGCTTACTGAAGGTGGTGATATACTTGTTATCGTACTCCAATCGATACTGGTTTCCTAGTATCAATGCTGAAGTAGGAAACGTGGAAAGCGTTTTCTGGATCATGTCGTCCTCTGTGATTTCCTTTCCACAGAAGTTGATACGTGCCTTGAGGCGGAGCATATCTTTGTTGAAATTGTTGACTCGTTTATAATCAAGCAAGCGGATTTCGTTCCACTCCACGATCAACTCGGGAAGTAAGGTATTGTGTATATTCCCGAAACGGCCCTTAAGGGCATCCCACAGTTCTTTGGGGGATTTCATATGAAGATACTCCCACCTTAGGCTAGGGTCGATGTGCCACCTAAGGAACATTAGCGCACTCGCTTTCACCTTAACGGATGGTCCGTTGTCCGTAGGATCAAGGAGCGTTGCGCTATAGTCCTTAGCGACAAAAGTGGTCTCGGCGTCGGATACCCATCGATGGTACTCAAGTCCTTCTGAGTCCAGGATGTCGAATTCCGGACGAGTCGGATCAGTCATCTATACAAGATGAGGAAATGAATTAGTTTCGCATAATCATGAGTTCGTCCATGATAAATTATTCAATAATGGGATTATTTTATTTTAGAACCAAGATATATGGTCATGATTTCGATGTGATACACATGAAATTTCGTTATCATGGTATTATGAGTAGTAGATATACAGTCATCTAAATATGCTAGGTATGTAGCCTAATTGCATGTCATATCTAAATATACATGCAAATTATATATATAATTATATATATAAACATATAATTCCTATGTGGTATAACTAGATACACATTATGCAGTCAAATAGGTATCTTATGGCACAATTATGATTAGTTATTAAACTAGGGGTATGCATTAAACGATTTAATTCAAGTGGGTAATTAATTTATTGATATAATTAGACATAATTAAATCAATTCATAAATCATGTTATGCTACTAAATCAAATAAAGGCATATAAAGTAATCCACGAACAATAGGGTTCCTCTTATGTACCTTGCTTCGCGATTCGTGTAGAGAGAAAAAAATAATTTGATTAAATCTGCCGGGTCGGACGATGAAGGTCGGAGTTACAAACTAGGGCGGCGCTGGCCGGGCGGGTGGCCGTGGCGTGAGCTGAAAATCAAACGGGCAGGGGACCAGGTGAAGACGATCGATCTGGGCTGGAGGAGGAGCCGCTCTCAGAAGCCGAGGATGATTGATCTGGTCTGGAGGAGGAGCCGCGACGGAGCAAAAACCGTAGGAGGAGCCGCGACGGAGCAGAAGCCGGAGGAGGAGCCACGTCTCAGAAGCCAAGGACGAACGATCTGGTCTGGAGGAGGAGCCGCGACGGAGCAGGAGCCGATGACGAACCGCGTCGGAGCAGAAGTCGGAGGAGTCGCGCGGGGAAGAAACCAAAGTTGGAATCGGCATGGAGCTGTGTATTGGCGGACGGGTCGCGGGGTTGCAGGCGTCGGGATCGGGTCTGGGATGAGGGGCGGCGGACCTGCTGCTAGGGTTTTTCGTTTTTTTTCGGGGTTTTTTTTAGTCGAATTTTCTAAATTTCGGACGATTTTTTCTTGATCTCAGTGGGTAGACTACGTGCTGATAACGTGTTGTAGTAAAAGCACAAAGACAAGAATTATGGCAAAAGAAGATGTATATTCTCATTCATATGGTCCATTTAAATAGTGAGAGATTACATGTTCTGTAACATTCTAACATGTGTATTTACTTTAATGAGGGTATCTATATCTATATAAAGATTGAGTCCTAATAATTAATGTTGAGTTTTAATGATTAATGTCATTAATCTCAATAATTAAATGTTGAGTCTTAATTATTAATGTCATTAATACATCTTTACATATAAAGTCAATTGTTTTTAATGTCTTGAATTTTTAATATCATGTTAAAAATACTTATCAACAATGTCAAAATATCAATGTCATAATACATTTTAAAAATGGTTAAATTTCTTTTTTTTTTTAAGTTGTGAAATATAATACAACCTTTAATTGTTTGAGTTATATTGAGGTAATTAAAAAATTAGTCAAAAGTTTTAGGGCCACAACCAACTCAATTTTTGTTTATTTTTTACATTCGTAGATATTAAGAACTCTTTTAGGTTTTGTGGTTGGTTAATAATCTTCAGTTATGTTGAAAGTATTTTTGGATGTTGTCGTCCATCGATTGTAAATGTATTGATATTAAACCAAATAAAAACTTAAGAGACGGAGTAAGTATTATTGAAAAGAAAATTGTACCACAATCTATTAGTAAACACCGATTTGGTGCGACTCGATCCAACCCGATCAAATCAATTAAAAAGTTATAATTAACAGTTTGAACAATCTTTTTATCAATACTTTTAATCCTTTACGCTAAATATCAAATATCAAAAAAAAATTATACAATACTTGTACAACGCACGGGTCTGAATGACTAGTATTATAAAAATTTTCAGTGTATATGTAGAAAGGCCGCAATTAACTTATTAAAATTAAGATATAAATAAAAACGTGAGGGTTGTTTTTGTATGATATTCATATAGAGCAAGTTATATATTAGATCGGATAGATTGGACTCATCGTGAACCTTATCTACTAAAATTAAATTGTAAATTTGAGAAATTAAAAAATTAAAAAAATTTGCCAAAAAATAAAAGTTAGCTATAAAAACCTTAAATTTAGGTTCTATCCCAGAGCATGAAATCAAATCGGTGGTCTTAACCAAGTATTTATTGTGTATATTATGAATTGATCCAATATGGATTCTATTTTTTAATGGAATATAGATTCGGGTGTAATCTTTTTATTTTCCTAAAAAAATTTATAAATTTATGCTCCGTTCCTGTAGGATAAAAAAAATTATCTTGTATTATTTTATTTGTCGAGACATCTAATTTGAGTATAATTTTAACATTGTTTGAGGAGAAAGTAAAAGGCAATGATCGGTGTATTGATATGATGAATAGAGGCGCTTTATATAGGCATTCTGATGAGAGTCGCCCATACATAGGATTCGTAGATAAGGTAAGACATCTAATAGGATCCTACTACCTCTGAAGGATCTGGAACCTTCCATCTATGTATCTACAATCGGTATTAGGTAAGACACATCACGGGAATAATAATTAGGAACACCCCGTGTCGAGCACTAATACAACAATGGTGCAGAAGATGTTGCCTTCGTAAAAACCTATTCCAAGCCAAAACAAAACCCCATGGGAAAAACAAAGGCTTGATGAGGAAAAGATTGCAATGCACCAACATAACATGTCGTGTATACTCCCCCTGATGTATACATAACGACTCCCCCTGATGAGTACCTCAAATCATAGGAGTCAGATGCCAAGTTGCCCTCACAACTATACCAAGGAAAAACCCAGTGGGAAAAATACCTCTTGGTCTAAGTTGAACAGAAGTACAACGCATCATTGTATGGATGTTCTCATAGGTCGCCTCGTTAAAAACCTTACCAAGTGAAAACCCAATGGGAAAAAACAAACCTTGATCTAAGG
This sequence comes from Orobanche coerulescens, assembly GCA_033398695.1. Lineage (NCBI taxonomy): Eukaryota > Viridiplantae > Streptophyta > Magnoliopsida > Lamiales > Orobanchaceae > Orobanche > Orobanche coerulescens. The sequence continues at coordinate 139,595,163 of CM065809.1, read as the reverse complement.
ACAAAAAGAGCGCGACACATCCAAAGTGCAGAGTCGCTAAAGACTTAACAAGTTTTCCAAAGTCTTGACCTCCATGCACTAAATCAGTCATAACTTCTTCGATTCAATAGGTATCAACGAAACTGTAAGGACTTATGAAAACTAGACACCCATAGCTTTTCATTCACATACGACGTAACCTAGATCGACTGAGCGAATCACAAAGCTCTATCGAAGTTGACTCGGCAAATTAGGACATATCCCGTACTACATTGCAACAATAGTCATATGTCACTCAACATGATGGATGTGATCAAATGGTTGGTTTCCTTGGAAAGTAGACACAAACCTTTCCAATGGCACCAATTTCACCATTTTCCATCAAGTGGGCTGCCCTTTAGGTCATATGGGAGATAGACCAATACATTGCAGGCGGTCGGGTATCGATTTCAAGTGTCCTTTTATCGAGATAGAGCGAGCTTCAAGCTTCTTGTCAATCACAGACATAGCGTGAGCGCATCCTAGGCCATCATCACAGTGGCTTTACCGGATTATTACGAATGAGTACATCGAGTCAAACATGAGTACATAACACCGTACTTTTCTCTTAAGGCGCATCATCACTTAAGTGAGCCAAGTCTTATGATGACTTCGACTAATCATTGGGAATCATATAGGCATTACTTTATCGTCTCTTAGGGAAACCGTCCCTTAGATTGCCTTAAACCGATTGATGAATACGCATCATCAAGTGTCCCAAGATCCTTTCATTCTTAACTTTGGATTTAGCGGAATCTCTTAGTCTCACAAGAGTACATCACTATAAACCCTTAGTTTTACACGCAAAAGCTTCATATCTCTTCCAAATCAAGTATATACTTAGTATGCGTTCCCGACAATCACTTGTCGACGCGCTCCGTGGTCAGGAGCCACTTGATTCGAGTCTGATCCACCACGAGATCCTTTTTATCACTTAACTTAGTTCCCCACTAAGATAAGATTTAACCACAAGCTGCATGTCAGTTTTTGGGAAACTATCTAACTGAAAAGATAGTGGATGTTATAACATCCATTACGATAGCACAACTAAGTTTCGTGTCATCGTAGTCGATTCCAGTGCGTTCATGAGAAACCTCGCGCCATGAGGTGAGTTTAACTCTTTCTCTCATTCGCTTTAACAAAGTATACGGATAGATCTTATCTTTGGAGTGTCGGTACCACTTCAACAAAGGGCTATCACTTTGTCCATACTGGAGTCGCATATGTTTCCATTTTAGGCCAAGGCTACAACGTTGTAGATTTTCAACGAAGTATGGTTCGATTAAACTCACATTCCACGTCCTCATGAACCGGCTTTATTCATAGAGTACTCTTTATGGATTGGCATTCATTGAGGCGTCCCCCAATAATGACTATAATCCAGAATCACATGAGACGGATGAGTTCATTTGATCATATGATCAAGTTTCATGTACCAAGCTCGCATACATTCTTAGCGAGAGTATTTATCGAACCAAGTGGCATCCCAATACTCTATGAGATCCACGGCCTAGTAACACCATCTACCACAATTTGTGGTGTTACCATATCACCATTTATAGGTGACGAACGTCCATGACCGGACACAATCCTTGCAGACATGTTTGCAGCATGTATTTAATCTCGTCACTTTAGGGAACTTGGTGAGGCACAGTAGGGACAAACTACGACAATTCCAAGTCGTTCTACTCGAACATGATCGTTCGCATCTCCCTAACGACGGAAGGCGGCTCATCAAAGTGACTTACGAGATTATGCGCGAGGTACATTTTAAGCGGACTATGAGTGAAAGCGCATGTCATATTCATCATTTATAACCCGTCATAATGCTTTGTGGTGACGCACTTTGGCACATGAACATGTGGACGATAAAGGTTTTCAGTGTTAACAAAATCCAGTTAACAAAATGCATATTGTTACACTCGTAACTAAGCATTTGAATGATGATAGGTATAGGTGAATATGACATGTTGACCTATGCTACATAGCCGTAGCTACTGGTCTTGAGAATCCAACAAAACCGCCACCATGCACCACCGGGATCGAACATAAAGAAACGATTGAACCGATGATAGGCCGTTGGTTTTATCGAACCTCTAGTGCTTTCTTGAAGAGTTCACTCCCTTCACCAGCCCCAAACACCTCAAAATTTCGTGAGCATGTATAAACGGGTGTTTAGGATTCCAAAACCATCAACCTTGTGGTCAAAACCGATCGAAATGACATCGAACTAGTCGTTAGGACGGCTGGTGGTATGTGAAAACTTCATTTAAGTGGTTCACCTCCTTCCAAGTCTCCAAATGGCACCAAAATTTGTGAGAAGGTAGCCTTGGATGTTAGGAAGTACTCGTTAAAATTTCACTTTAAGACTTGGTCTAAAAAGTGGGTGAACCGACCTTTACAATGACTGGTCCGCAAGTTGGACAACCATAACTCAGGTTTCATCAACTTATCAATCATTGTCAAAGGAACAACATAACATATAAATGTTATTACTTGAGTACGACCATTTGTGAACACCATCATAGCATCATAAGCCACCCAGGCTAATACTTATGATCATGTATGTATAAGGACTCGGTGAAAAGGGAGGACTCAGCACCATGCTTATGCGAGTCGCTACATTATTCTCTTTAGCATAGGAGGGTGTCGTCTCCTAATCGTGCCAAAGAATAGGCTTTAATAAATGAACATGTCTAAGAAGGATCATCGGGGGGGTCTTTGGCGTCACACATGCTTATGAAAGCAAGACGCGGATGACATAAATATCATCATCGGTCATGAGCCCTACTCACGACTCCACCAATGTACTTTGGTGTCTTTGATCCAACTAGTTTCTTTGTTCAAAGAAAATGATGTCCATGACAATACCGTGGTATATGGATCATCAAACTGTCGAACTCCAAACTCCGACTATTAAAGCCTAAATGTGTCAATGTCCCAATACATCTTACGGTTACCAAAACCGATGCAAGGACCATATTGATTCATGAATATTTTTCTTTTCACATATCCAATACAAGTGATGCATAAGATTTTATTCTCACAAATCACAATGAGATGCTATGAGTGATACACTTTGGCATATATATCATCGAGTCATAACATGGTTAAATTGTTACGGAACATATGTGACTAGAAAACGCCATTCGGCATTCAACAACTTGAGCATCATACCGCTCATTGATTGTGATGACCTACTCATCATAGTCACAATGGATTTATAAACCGAAATCCAAAAATATCGCGTTCCTTTGAAAATAGCTTAATACGCGCTCAATTTCGCTTGCCAAATTTTACAAACATGAGCATAGCGAACACTCTAACAACATAGAGATTTTATACTTGATATGATCAAAATGATCTATCATATTGAGTGCATAGCATGGCAAGGTTATATGCCTAAGGGGCAAAATTACGACACAAGCATGGTGTAACACTACCATGCACACGCTCGACCTTCTTATAAGGGTGCGTATTTTGGGCTTTCCCAATGAAACTTTTTTCAACATTTGAAAGATGATAGTTTAGCGTACAACGCATACCAAAAACTGCATCATCTATGGCAAATTCGGCCAGAACGAGGTTGAAAAATATGTGTCGTAAGACCACTTGCAAATTCAAGATGGGAACCAAGTTGGTTGGGACAAAAGTTAGCACAATCGCTGGAAATAAGATTCCGCGCAGCTTGACCTTTGTTCACTAAAACAGCGATATCTCCCTTGTTAGGAAGGCTATGGACGAACGGTCAGATGTTCTGGAAACTAGACTTCCGTATCTTTCTATCCATATATTGTGCACCACACGGATCATTAAACTCAGATCACAATGCATATTTTAATTGGCTGTTTAGTTTTTCCCAAGTTTAGTGAGAAAACAAGGTTGAGACCATATCCAATGGCATAAGTGTTGATGCAAAAACATGGCAATGACAGCCATATGTGCGTTTAAACGCAGCAGTGTGTTCGATTTCTTATCTTCGACTAATGATCCTTTCGGTAACTCCAACTTGGTAGACTTGCAGAGAAAGTAGGAATGTCGGTACAGCTAAGGCTGTTTAAAAACCACTGATTCCGTTTGAACTTTCAAAGCATAAACAAATACCAAGGAGGATGCGCCTAGTCATGATCAAAAGTGCAGAAAAAATCCACCAAAGTGCATCAATCAACCAAGTATTTTAATTCTCAATTTGCAAGTATACGTCATAATAGCCATGTTATATGGATGCAACGCGGTGCATCAATATTAAGCGTTTTGAACCATGAGACATAATGAATATACCATAACCAACTTGTCTTGACCATCCAATAAGATCGACTAAACATAGTCAAATATATAAGGCACATGCCTTTACAAATACTCGGAAAAGTATTCGGACCTATAGTCATACGAACTATAATCGAGGTCAACGAATTCATGTATTTACCACAATATGCCCTTGCTTTACATGTTGAAACTCATAAGAATTACTCATACATTCTTTCATATATCATGTTGCAAGGAGACGATACATGTCTACACCCACATGCAATATTTTATTTTAATAAGATGAAAGATGGAGTTTTCCAAGTATGGGATTGGGTCAAGACCAACGTGGTGGTCGCTCAATTCAACGTGTGATTCCGTCACAAATCGATTTTAACCACGACATATCCGTCGCAATCGATGTTTGTCCCATTTGTATGTCACAAATCCGTGACTAATCATGAACGAGTCATAACTTTCTTTATTAAGGCAATGTTCATTTTTTTCAATTGTTGGTTTAAAATCGACAAAACGGCGACATCAAATCGCACCCAAAACGTGGTGTATGCAACAACCACAAATATCGACTTTCAACAATTATCCGTGACTCCCCCAGGACCGTCACACAGTTTACTTCGACATCCGAGAGTGATACCACCTCTCATTGTCTCATCCACCGCAAAGTAGCGTGGGAGATAAAGAACCCAAATACCCAATTCCCCAAAAAAAAATTCCCAAAAGAGAGGAATTGAAAAATGAGAACTTTAATAAAGTCTTACGGGTACTTGGTTTCATATATGCTTTGATCCTTGAACGGGAGATTCTCTCCATATGAGCAACATATTTCCGTGGGTACTCCGTTCTATATTTACTTTGATCCTTGAACGGGATAAATATGGCTTTTTCTCCATAGCGTGCACATCATCATGAGCGACGTATTTTCCTATACACACGTAAAACATAAACATGTAAGATTCATAAGTGTACAAATTAATGAACAAATAAATCATTGAGTAGGAAAAAAAAATGGAGAGTTGAGAAACGCCCGGATAGGGCTACTGGGCTCAATAATTCGGCCGAAAAAGGACTCGAGCGCGCGTCTGGCAGCTCGGTATTGGATAGTCGGATCTCCAAATTTCTTCGTAAAAATCTGCTTCTGTTCGGCAGTAGATTCAGTAACCAATATTACACAGAATCCGATCTCCACCGTTGAATATACAGATATTTGTGTTGGGAAGTTGCTGCCAAAATTTCACACCGATCCGACGGTTAACGAAACGGGAAACATGATTTTCGTATGACTGCGCTGTGCAGAAAATTCATGCGCGGAAATTCTCGTCTCTCGGCTTTTTTTTTTTCAGCGGGCGGACTTCAGAGCCGTGCGTTTGGTTCGGAGCAGGGAAAGGTCGGCTCGATTTACAGATGGTTTGTGTCGCAGTCAGAGGCTGAGATTGGTGGAGTGGCCACGGGCGGTTGGCCGGCTGTTTCTTCCTCTTATGCAGCGGCATCAGAGTAGCACATCTCTTTCTCCCTAACAACGACCGCCGCTGCGACACATTACACCAAAGTAGATCTGCAGGGATGGGAGCAGTGAGTAGGCGATTCGGAGGAGGCCTCGCGTCGGCAAAGACAGGAGCAGTGGGTGGAGGCGTCGGCACCGAGATGCCCGAGACAGTGAACTCGGAAGAGCGCCGTCGGCCGGGGGTGGGGCTTCTTGCTCGCGGCGGTGGCGAGATTAGGGTTTCGGTCGGAGGAGTTCGAAAATCTTTTTTTTTTTTTTTTTTTTGAGTTTGCATAAAATCGGACGAATTTTTTTCTTGCTCATTTGGAAGGCTACGTGTTGATAACGTGTTTGAGGAGAAAGTAAAGACAACAATCAATTGTATTGATAACAATGAATAGATGGCGCTTTATATGGCATTCTGATGAAAGTCCTTCCATACATAGGATTCGTAGATAAGGTAAGACATCTAATAGGATCCTACTACCTCTAGAAGGATCTGGAACCTTCCATCTATGTATCTACAATCAGTATCAGGTAAGACACATCACGGGAATAATAATTCCCGGAACAAACATATAATTTTTAATTTAAAATAATTTATTTTTAATATGTAAAAAATAAACTTATCACTTAAAATAAAATATTTTTAAAATTAAAAAAATCATATATCAAGATTAATTAAAAAAATCTCAATTAATTAATAAAAATAATATAAAGAAAATATTTATGTCAGTTCACTCTGTTTTTAAAGAGGTGAACAAAATTAACCCCTGACGAAGTTTATAACCACCCCCCCACTAAAAAGCCTAATTCCCCTCCCACTCACAAAAATTGTAAAAAAAAAAAAAAAAAAGGAAAAGAAAAAGAAATCCCCTCTCTGAAGATACGAACAAAAACCCCATGGCAATCTCCAAGTCGACTTCGTTGATGTTTATCCTAATATGCTCGTTGGCTTATGTGGGCCAATCACAAGGAGGCGATTCCCTGCAGTGCGTTCAGAGACTGTTGCCTTGTCAGCCGTATCTGAAGGGATCGTCAGCGGCAGCGCCGCCGACGTCGTGCTGCGTGCCGCTCAAACAGATCGTCGCCAGCGACGGACAGTGCCTCTGCAAGGTGTTCAACGACCCGAACTTACTGATAAGTCTCAACGTAACTCGGGAGGATGCTCTAAATCTCGCCAAATCTTGTGGTGCCGACGTCGATACGTCCATTTGCAAAAAAGGTTATTTCTGATGCAATATATATTTTATATATTATATATTTACTGTTGGTTTTAATTTTAAATTCGTAATTTTTTTCATGGGCGTATGTGTTAATAATTCCATTTTCATTCTTGCTTCTATGTGTGTGTGTATATATTTTTTTTTTGGGATTACTTTTTAATTAATTAAATATTTAAATTAAAACTTGATAAATAATGAACAATAACCTGAATTTCTTTGTATACTTTCACCCCGAAAAGCTACATGTTAACATCGCTTTGAAGTACCTTCATCCGTAAGAAATGATGGTGTACCTCGACATATTTGGTGGAGCGTGAAAAACAAGATTTTAGACCAAACGGTCTTGGCATAAGCCAAAACAGCCGGCTAACGTCCATCTGAAATCGGGCATGAAACATTTTTTTTTTTTTGAATTTTGGATTCTATTGACTAAATAGAACTTAAAAGTAACCTATGAATACTAATAAGATTCATATTTCTAAAATATGAGCGAAGCTATTTGTCGATGGGTTTTCACGCTTAGAGTGTTGGTCCGTCACTCATGATTTTACGTTGAGTCTGGAAATTTTGTTTTGTTTTTCTCTTTTCAGGAGTCGAAATCCGTAGCTCCATGAGCAATACTAATGTTTATTATCGAAAATATTATGTTATTTTCGGTAAACATATTTTTATAGAAAAAAAACGATGTTTCCAAGATATTATGAAAAAATTGTTATTCCTAAAATGTTGTTGGTGTTGTTTGGTAGCTATTTAGTTAGATAGGCTAATTAGTTTTCTAAATTTTTCTTTTTGTGCTTGCAGCGGCCGCACCTTCGACTTCACCCTCTACTCCAACGGCACCTTCTATTAACAGTAAGTTTTCTAAATCAACAAAATGATATTAATGTGAAACTAATCGAGTAATTTTTACTGCCACAAAATTTACTCCAAATCTGCTCAATTTAGATTTCAATTCACTCTTTATTCTACTTGGTCGTGATGCACGACACAATCACACAAATAGGACTCCAAATAATTAAAAATTAGTGTATAGTCCGTCGAAACTCGACGAGTAATCATTTTGTATTGTAATTTATAAGTAAAATCTAAAAATAATTTATCTTTCATAAAATTAAAAATTACATGGCATTTTGATTTTATATAATTGATAATTTTTAAGTTTGACTAAGAATTAATCTCAAAATATAATGGTAAAATATTTAACAAAATTATATTATGAAACTTCACCATCTAAAGTTTCATAAAATAATTTTGTTAAATAGTTTACCATTATATTTTGAGTTTCATTTATAGTCAAACTTAAACATTATCAATTATATAAAATCAAAAATGCCACATAATTTTAATTTTATGAGATTTTTTTAATATTCAGCCACCTGAAGTCGTTTACCGCAATAGAGTGGACCAAGAAACCAAAATAATTAAGATGGAATTCAGCCTGCCTAACTCATTAAAATTTATGTACTCATATTAAACCTGATTAAAAGATAATTTTATTACTTAATTCCATTTGAAACTCGTATAGTAACATATGAAACAATGAGGGTATGATTCAGCCACTCGGATCCGTTTAAAAATTATATATCCGTATTTATCCCAAACTCGATTAAAAGATGACTTTGTTACCCGTTTCAGTCGCAGACTCCTATAGTAATATCCGCTAATTACTCAACATATTTATATTTATACAATATTTAAGTAACTAAATATAAGTTGTTATAGTAATTGGTTAATCCGTCTCAATAAAAACTCAAACATTATAAAGTAAAAGTTAAGAATAAATATTATAAATGACAAAAGATTAAAAATTAAACTCCTAGTATAAGTTTGGAATTATACAACCTTCAATAAATCTTTAGAATTTATATATCAATACTTTAATGTGTGATTCAAGATTTAGATAAAAGGAATAAAAAAATTCACTTAGCAGAGAGAGTTAACGTGGTACTCTGAATTTGTATTGCTATTAGATACTTTATATATTTATTTGGAAATGAAGAAAAATGAGTTTTTTAAAAAAATAAAAACAATATAAAAATAATATTTATGCATATATAAATTAAATATTAAGAAATAAATATGTACATATTTGGGTCATTGAGGTTTACTTAACAATCTGGTAAATTATTTTTCTAATAAGAATTAAATAATTCATTTGGTCAACTTAATAGATGCCAAATTAAAGTGATGGTGCAGAATAATTATTGGTTGATAAAATATGCATTTATTTTAAATATTTATTTAGTTATTCAATTAGTGAAATGTCATTGAAGGTCAAGATGGGATAGAAGATTCAAATAAATAAGTATCCAAAAGTTAGAAAATAACATGTATGAGAGAGTTAATGTGGTGCTCCGAATACGTAATACGATATTATATATAGATATAATGAAACCATATTTTTTAATCAAATTTATTAATGCAAAGAAAAATCACCAATTATACTTATTGATTATGATTCAACCACTCGGAGTTGTCCATCGCAACAGAATACAACGATTAACCAAAAAGATGAGGCAATATTCATCCAATTAGACCCGTTTATAATTTAGATAGCTGTACTCGTCTGCAATCCGACTTAAAGGTGAATTACTACTCAGATCCCAAACTCATATAGCGATATCCAAAATAATACAGCTAGGGTTCAGCCATCCGAACCCATTAGAATTTATATATCTATACTCGTCTCAAACTCGATTAAAATGTGATTTTACTACATGTTCCCCTCGAAAATCAATAAGTTATATGCACTGATTACCTAAATCTATTGAAACTTATAAAATTTAAATATTCAAACATAAATTGTTCCAATAATTGGTTGCTTCAAATTCGCTCAAATTATTATACGTTGATAAATTGGATAAATTAAATTATACATCAATAAATTATCTAAATTAAATTTTCCAACAAAAATCAAAAATTTTATTTGGCCAACTTAATGATTAACAAATTACTTTTCAATAAAAATAATACTATTTATTTGGTCAACTCGATAATTAGTAAAATTAGTTGGCGATGAGAAATATGATGGTAAAATACACATTGATTATATTGCACTAATTAGCCAATTATAAGTATAAATAATCAAATATAAGTTGTTACAACAATCAGTTGTTACGTTGACTTCAAAAAAATTCAAATTTGTTCAAATTGTTAGACGTTGATAAATTGGACAAATTAAATTAAATAAAAATAAATTAGCCAAATTGTTCCAGTAACAATAAGATTTTACTTATTTGGCGAACTTAATGAGTAGCTTTCAAATAAAGATAATACTATTTATTTGGCCAACTCAATAATTTGTCAAATTAATTGGCGTTCATAAATGTGATGGTAAAATACATATTGACTATAAGTATTTATTTAGTTCTCTAATTTGTGGAGTCTTATTCAAAATCAATTTGGGATGGAATATTTTAGATAAAAGAATCTAAAATTTGAAAAATCACACATAGGATAAAGAATTAAAATGATGCTTCGAATACGTTTTGATATATATATATATATATATATATATATATATATAAGTAAAATTATTTATTTGGACAACATAAAAATTGGCCGAATTAATATTAGCCAATTTTACTATGCCTCGCAAAAAAAATATTGGCCAAGTTAAGTTTTTTAATAAAAATAAAATTATTAAACGGGCGGTGTAGACCAATTATGAGTTGAAAAAATACATATTGATTTTGTGTAATTATTTAGTTTATCCAATTGATGGAGTCTCGTTTAAAACCGACATGAGATTCAAAATTATAGATAAACACTATTAATATAAAAATAATAATTGACCATATTAATATTTTAATGAAAATAAAAGTATTTCAGTGGCTTAATAATCGGTAAAATCAATATTAGCCAAATTAATTTCCTCAATAAAAATAAAACTATTAAACTTATGGTGCAAATTAACTGCGAGTAAAAATATGTATTGATTTAAGGATTTAGATTTCTCAATCGACGGGGTCTCATTTAAAATCATTTTGAGATTCAAAGTGTTAGATAAAGTACGATTAATGCAAATTTAATAATTATTGAAATTAGATTCTCCAATAAAAAATAAAGTAATTTATTTGGCTAATTTAATAATCATGTTATTAATATTGGCCAAAATAAATTTTTCAATCTAAAGAAAACTACTAAATAAAACGGATGTGAGATTCACAATTTTAGATTAACATAATTAATGTGAATTTAATAATTGGCTTAAATTTCTACTAAAAAATTAAACTATTTATTTGTCCAACTTAATAATTAACCAAATAAAACATAATAAAAATAAAACTCTAAGCTAGTACTGGTAAACCAAACCAAATCAAACATACCCAGTATATCCCGCTCAGAGCAGGGTCTGGGGAGGGTAAGATGTACGCAGACCATGCCCCTACTTTTTACGGTAGGGAGGCTGTTTCCGTGAATAAGCTAGTACTGGTGTGAAACAATTATGTAATTGAAAAATATATATGAATTATAACTATTTATTTAGATCTCCATCGATGGAATTCTATTTTGAATTGGTGTGGGTTCAAGATATTGAATTCTATTTATTTAGGTTATTCATCGGTTGAGTACGATCTTAAATCAATGTGAGATTCAAGATTTTAGATAAATAGTAATTCAAAAGTAAGAAAATGATATATAAGAAAGAGAGTTAGGCCCTGTTCTTTTGGACTTATTTTTCAGTTTTTCTGTTCAACTCAGTTCAGTTCAGGTCCATTCAGTTCAGTTCAGTTCAGTTCAGCTTTGTTCTTCTTCTTCTTATTTTTATTATTAATCTTAATTATTATTATTGTTATTATTACTAATAATATTACTATTATCGTTGTTGTTAATTACTATTATTATTATTATTTACCATTATTATTATTTACCCTTAATATATATTTCGATTCGATTGATTCGATTCGATTAATTCGATTCGATTGATTGATTCAAATCGATTCGATTGATTCATTCGATCGAAAAAACGAGCGCTTAATATAGTCTTTCGAATATATATATATATATATATATATATATAGATATATAGATATAGAGAGAGAGAGAAAGAGAATATTCATTTTGTCTTATTTGAAAAGCGCACTTTAATAATGTGAATTGTTTTTAGTTATTTAAATAACTGTGCAGTTTTTTATAAATCATATAACGTCAAATTTTCGTACGGTAAACTAATCTATTTATGTATACAGTATAAATTAATTTCCAAAAATATAATATAATTTTAATTAAATAATGGAAAGTCATACGTTTAGTCACCTACTATGGTAAGTTATCAAAATGTGCTCTCTATTGAAAACCATACGAATATAGTAGTTCTATTTGTCTCCGTTTATCAAATGTGTCCCCAAAATAATTTTTCGTCCAAAATACTGTTAATTTCAACTTTATAAGAAAGAAAAACTAGTCCGGTACATTGACAAGTTATCAAAGTGTCCAATCTACTAAAAATCATATGAGTTTACCCAATTCGCTTGTCGTCATTTATGAAATCGTTCCCAAAGTATTTTTCTGTTCAAATCTTGTTACTATCCACAACAACAATCCATCTCTCCACCACTCACGTTTTCGCTTGGTATTTTTCCACCTAGCAATATTCAGAAATTAGAAAACTGCCACTTGATGGATTTTCTTATGCTTCATTATTTACAAATCCGTCATATAAAAAACTAATATGAAAATGAAGAAAAAACAAAATCTGAAAAATTAGTCAGATTATTTTATATGAGAGATTTGTAAATAATGAAACCTGAGAAATTGTTGAGCAAGAAGGTTGATTTTTTTTTTTTTTTTGACAGAAAATTACTTTGAAGACCGAATAAGTATACGGCAACGAGTAGGGAAAAACTAAATTCGTATATATAGAAGCGATAGTTTGATAGAGCTGAAATTATGGTCATAAGTCAATTGGAATCTAATTGACTTACGGCGATAAAAGCATTTGTCTTTATTATTATTTTTCTAGCTTTTTGCTTTTCCTTCTTGTTTGGTTTTTTCTTGTGTGTTTAATTTATCCTCTGTTAAATTTTTCATGATTTTTTTTATCCTTTAGTTAATTAGTTATATTTAATTAAAATTATCAAAATATTTTATATTAAGTTAATATTAATATATATATAGAATTTAAATAAAATTAAAATATGTAGAAACATGATAAGTAAAAGTTTGTAGAATTAATCTTATATAAAAAAGAATACACAGAAAATTATCTTATGTTGAGCATATTTGGGCACGTTTCGCAAATGATGCATGATTTATTAGTTAGATTATTAGTTATGTTGTGTTGTATTTCAATTTTTTTAATTTTAGTTGTCTTTTGTGTTCTACTATTTTCTTTAAATAAAAAGTCACTTTATTATTTACTAATTTATTATATAATTTTATAATAAAATATAATATTTTTATATTAAATAAAAGTTAATATCATATTAATTTACATTAAGTTAAAATTAATGACTGTGAAATCTAAAGGAAATGTGAACAAATATTAGAATGAAAGAAAAGTGAGGTCCATAATGATGTCATCAAAATTCTGAGTTTGGAAAGATATTGTTGGGGGTAAAAGTATGAGGGGAATATGATAATGTGTCTGTGATGAGGTCAGAAAAATTCTAGTTTTGGAGATGCACTTAGGAATGTCATTCGAGCTCAAACTCGAGATAAACGAGCTCGGGCTCGATATAAACGAGTTCGAGCTCGAGCTTTTTTTTACGAGTCGAGTCGGCTCGTTTAGGTAAACGAGCTCAAACTACTGATGGAACTCGACTCATTTAATTCACGAGCCAAGTCGAGCCGGTCGAGCAGCTCGTTTAAATTACATTTAAACGAGCTTAATCTTGTATCCGAAATCGGTTCGTATTATAAACGGATTCGAGTCGAGCTTGCTCATTTAGCTAAACGAACTATATTCTATGTTCGAGCTCGACTCGTTAACAAGTTCGAGTCGAACCGAATTCTAATAAATGAGCTCGAGTTCAAACTGTTCGCGAACAGCTCGGTTTGAATTACAGCCTCAGACAAATGCATTTTGTGTGGGTACTTCAATTTTTATTCTTTTACTGTTGTTATTATAGGTTCGGCGACGACCCCACCACCGCATAAAAAGAATGCAGCAGCCACATCGATATCTCAAGTTGGAGGTTTTCTGAGCCTGACAGCTATTTTCAGTTTTATTGTTTTTGCACTTTAGAACTTTTCTAGCTAAGTTAATTAATTTGCTCAATATCTCTCTAGCCTCTTTTTTAATTCCCCAGTGATTTTTTTTTACTACGCAGTTTATGAACAGTGACTAATTTAATATGCTATTTTCAATTTTATTCCTTTTGCATTTTAGAACATTTCTTGCTAAAAAAACATCAATCTTGAAGATTAATAAATTATTATCTAAAAGGAGGGGAAAATATATAGACTGTGTTTAGCACTAGCTTTTCAATTGTTTTTTCGATTCGAGCTTCTTTGACCTTTAACTAAAAAAACATTACGTGAGCGCAGCCTTCTTAAACCAATCATTGATCACAATTTTCAATTATTTGGTTGAGAAGCTAACTAAGTTAGTTTTTTTTTTTTTAAAAAAACTCCTTTTATATTTTTCATTCCAGATATATCCCTGACCTAAATTAGAAAAACAAAACAAATGTTGTGGATGGCGTTAAGAATTTCCGTCAGAATAATAAAAAGTAAAAAAAAATTCTGAAAATTCTGGAAAATCTAAAAAATTTGGAAAAAAATAAAAAAAATCTGAAAATTCTGGAAAATTCTGCAAAATTTAAAAAATCTGAAAAAAATCGGAACTTTTATTTTTCTAAGAAAAATTATCTTGAATAATAATATTAAAAAACATATCTTTTATTTAAAAATAAAAAATAAAAAGTAAAAAATAAAAAAAATCTGGAAAATTTAAAATGAAAGTTCCGATTCTGAAAAATTCTGGAAAGTTTAAAATAAAATTCTGAAAATTCTGAAAATAATAATTTAAAAATCAGAACTTTTAGTTTTTATTTGAATTTTAAATAAAAGATCTGATTTTTAATATTATTATTTCAAATAATTTTTTCTGGTTTATATCAATACACAGTTTAAATTCTTAAAAAAAATGGACTATAATATGATGATAAAGTTTAAAAGGAAAGAAAAATAAGAGTAATGCCCTTAAATGTCATTTTACAAAATACCAGCTACTTAATCAGTTAATTTGTCAAACACCTACATTAAAATCATTAAATTATCACCTAATCATTCCACTGTAAGTAGAGAACTACAAATTTCAAATTATTATCACTTCCAAATTTTTTCAAATTACATTCCTTTTCAATTTAGTTTTGCATGTAATGAAATATCCTCTTATATTAAGTAATGGCCAGCGACATGACTAACATAAGATATGGGAATCATAAGTCAGCTTTATTTAGAACAAGACTAATTATAAACAATGCTAGTGTTTTCAAACTGGCAACAAAATTCGACGACAATTGTATAAGTGGACAAATTAAGTAAAGAGAACAAGACTTATGAACAGAGATTGATTTTCACATGGAGGACAATAAACTTCGATTTGAACTGTTTTTTTTTTTTTTCAAATTGAAAGCAAGATATGCATTTAGAAGTATATGATAGTGTATTTAGAAGGATACTTTGTGACTGAGTTATATGGTCAAGTATTTCAAAATTTATCTTGGATTTTTAGACTATTGAAATTCTGGTTTTGCCATATCTTTTTTAATCGAGTCAAATTTAGCATTATATACAAATCCTTTTAAATCAATCGAGCTGAATATTTCATGGACATTGTTTAAAACTGGATATTCTATTATTCGACTATTGGGATTTCTTTGTATATCAAACGTAAGTTTTTAAAACGAAAGGTTTTCATATATCCCCTTATAAAATTAAAGTGAAGTTTTTGTTTGATTAAAGTTGTATAAATAATAATTATATCATCATTGCAAATCAAAAAATATTGAATATCATATTCACATATTAAAATAATATTATGAAATTTTATTTGTAAAGTCTTTAATTCTAAGATTGTTATTTTGATAAAAGAAGGAATATTGAAAATAAAAAAAATTGATAAAATTTGGATAGTGGTAAATTTTTAAAACTTGTGTCGTAATAATTTCACTAATAGTTAGTTATTGATATCGCACTATCAATATTTTGTCTAGATGTAGAGAATCGGATTTCAAAATTTAGCGAAACCGTGAACCGAGCCAATTATTGAGGCAAGTTCGCCAACTTGCTCGGTCCTATAATTATTACAATTTTATATGTTCATTATATATCAATTACGTGTGCCAATTGTGATGTAGCCTCATTCATAAAAGTAGAAGTTATTAATATCATTTTGATCAAAACGACTAAGTATATATACGTGAAAATCAATTTTTTAATGCCAAATCATAAAATTAACAAGTTGTATAGACTCATTCATAAGAGTAAAAGTTAGTGATATTATTTTGATCAAGAAGACTGAGTACCCTTACTCTCCACCCAGTGCACAATGAACGTGCTCACGATCGCTGCTCACGATCGCTTAAATCATGCTTAATTGAATCTAATAAATTACTTAAATAATTGAGTTAAAAGTAATTCATGAGAACTAATATATTGCGGCAATAAGAAACTTATTTGATTGCATATTATGTGTATAGATATATTCCTAAGATTATGTATCTATATACATATATTTACACGCGTAATAGGTATCACATGCAATTAGACTTCATATTAGTCGCTTTTAGAGGACTCAATACTAGTGCCTATACCAAATAGAACCATGATAATTAATTAAATGAGCAATTTTCAAAAATCATCGAATTAAATTATGACTATATCTTGGTTCAAAAAATATGTTCCCATTATTGAAATTTTATCATGAAAGTACTCATGGTAAACTGTGGAAACTCATTTTTCATTTCTTGTATAGAGATGGCTTATCCAACTCGTCTCGAATTTAATATCTTGGACTCAGAAGGGTTTGAGTACCATAGATGGGTCTCCGACATCGAGACCACACTTGTTGCTACAGAATATAGTGCTACGCTCTTTGACACCACATTCCAAGCACCGTGTGATAAGATAAAAGCTAGTGCACTTATGTCCTTAAGAGACATATTGACCCTAAATTGAGATGGGAATATCTACAGTTGAAATTCCCCAGATGAACTATGGGATGCCCTTAAGAGCCGCTTGGGAACATTCATAACACATTGCTCCTAGTAGGCATGGCATTTTGACCCGACCTGGTGGGGAACCCGGTCGACCCGCCCCAACCGGGGCCGGGGATTCCCCGCCAAACCGGGTACCGGGGACGAGGCCGGGGATACCCGCTCACATGAAACCGGGGCCGGGACCGGGACCGAGATGCCTATCCCCCGCCCCGCCCCGGACCTTGTAATATCCATACCTTTTTATTCTTAGCAGTTTCCATTTTTGGTATATGTCTATTTTTATCGACTCGCTTGTAACCGTTTCGACATTTTGAATCTACTTTATTCTTGGAGTTTTTCCATTTGGACGAGTTTTGGTGATGTTTTTGCGTGATTCCATTTTATGACATGTTTTGTCGTTTGTGCGTTCGATTCTCGTAAAACTCGTTCGTTTTCGTTGTTTCTTGGTTTGCACAAGTTCGTATGGTTGAGTTGGTGGTGTTGAGACTTTCGTTTTGTTAATCCGACGTCGTATCGGGATTTTTGGGCACTTGGGCCATTTTTGTAATTTCCTATAAGTTTAGGGAATTCCTTATTCGTTGTCGTATTTCGGATTCCCTGGTAGTCGGAATGTTGTTTTCTTGTAACGGTTAGACTCATCATCGAATATTCTTCGTAGCCGTATTTTCGGTTCGATAGTAGGTCCGAGTTTCGGAGTCGTCCGGAACGGTTCGGACAAAGAATGCTAGATCGTTGTCAACAGGGTGTTACGGCCGTAACACCCCATTCGTTACGGCCGTAATATTAGCCTTGTTACGGCCGTAATGTAACATTTTTACGGCCGTAACGGCCTGCTGTTTTAAGTATAGCGGGCAGAATCAAAACGCCCCATTTTCTATCTCTTCTCTCGTTTTCTTCTTCGGGCGACGCAGAGGGCGATTCCCTTCAGTTTCTATCCGAGAATTCTTTGTATTCCACCACCGTAGGCTCGTGATAACATATCAGCATCAACGTAATCATCCTCCATCGTCCGATTCCAAGGTATTTTCTTCAGGAACCCTAAACTTGTCTAATCTGGGTTTTTTTTTTGGGTTTTTCGTGATTAATTCCGAATTGTCCATATATGTTGTATTATTCCTCATCGATTGTTGTTATTTGGTGAATCCCAATCCATTTCATCAAGTTATATTCGTGAATTATCGATTCGGGGAGGTTTTGCGTAAACCTTCGCCCGTATCGATTGATCATTCATTGTCGTAGTTTGTAATCGGGGTTATGGGTGTATTCCATTCGACTATTATTGTCCGTTAGGACTGAGTTATGTTGATCCTTCGTTTAGGAACCGTCGTTTTCCATTCGGATTGTTCGTAGCCGTTATTCATTCCAAATTCTCCGAAGATGTCTCAAAGGCAAGTACTTTACATTTGTTTACGCGTTTTAGTATTTAAATTATGGCTTCTCGTGGTTGTGCGGATGTATATGTGTATGTTCACCTAGGGATGGTCCGACGGGGCCTCTAGGGATACGTTGCCGTGAGTTTCGTATCGCGAACTATGGTTAACCACCCAGGGATGTTCGACGGGGCTCTGTGGGGTACGGTGGCCGTGAGTCTCGTACTGAGGTTAACTTTGAAATATTTTGTTGGAGAAATGTATTTTGTGCTTGTGCACCGTAAGATATTCCGGAATATAAATGATTTCTAAAATGATTTTTGGCGCATATTTTCATCTGATTAGAATGGTAGTTCAAATGGATTGTACTTGCACTAGCAGTTGTCGCTAACCCCTTAAATGGGGGAAATACTTTTTTGTATTTCAGGTACAGGTCTTGGAGACAAGCGAGCATACGAGCCGTATGAGGATGATGGGCAAGCAAGATACTGTTCAGTAGTCATTTGTTGGTGTTCTGTCCTGTCGTTTATTTATTGATGTCTTGTTTTGGGATTTCTGTATGAAATTGGTTTAAGTACTCGAGTACTTCCTTTTTGAATTTGTTAATGTTGTGTACCCATTTTGGGAAGTGGATTTGATGTCAGATTGTATTGTCGGATTTTAGTCTTTTATCTGAATGTCGTGGTTTGAGAAATTGTTCGATTATTAGTGATGTATGTCCTTGTTGTTTGTCGGGTCGGTTTGTTAGCCTGGTGGATTCCAAAGTGTGGGTCCACGGCGCTGTAATATGCCCTGAACGTCTTGGGGGTGTTACAGAATATGGTATCAGAGCCAGGTTTATGGATACCTAGGTTGTCGGTTATTTGGGTCAAGTCGAGTGTCGGTTTTGAACAGTATCGCTGCCATGCCATCATCTTAATAAGCCGGTGCTCGTAAGTTTTCCTAACTTGACACGTTACGTTGTTCTGTACTGTTTCCTTTCCTGATATCTTGTTGCGTTTTGCGTTTGAATTGTACTCACCCACTACTTCTTCATAATTCCTGCTGGTAGAGGACGCGGACGCGGTCGCGGACGTGGTAGGGGACGTGGCGCATCCGGTGGGGCGTCCATGTTCGATAACTCGGGAACTAATTCGGCGATGCCTTCCTTTTCGAACAGTGTTCCACCTAGTTCCGGAGGTCAGCAGGATCAGTGTGCTAGCTCCGGCAACGCGCATGATAATGTTGGAGTGGCGAATATTTTACAGCAAGTAGCGAACCAGATGATGCTACTGACTCAGGCCGTTTTGGTCGGCCAGGCTAATGCTAACCCGGTTCCGCCTACTGGGTCCGGTAATGATAAATTACTTCAGGATGTGATTCGTATGCGCCCTCCGCAGTTTGATGGTGCTTCTGACCCTTCCGGTTGGGAGAGTTGGTTATTTGAGATGGAGAAGGTATTTGAGGCTGCTAACTGTAACACCCCGAGATATTCGGAATAATTACAGCGCCGTAAACCCTTTAAGTAAGGATTTACAAGGCTGATTTAAAAGAAATGTAAATATAAGACATCAATACTACGGAAATTCAAGTTTACAAAACC
Source organism: Orobanche coerulescens (assembly GCA_033398695.1). Taxonomy (NCBI): domain Eukaryota; kingdom Viridiplantae; phylum Streptophyta; class Magnoliopsida; order Lamiales; family Orobanchaceae; genus Orobanche; species Orobanche coerulescens. The sequence continues at coordinate 139,575,052 of CM065809.1, read as the reverse complement.
ATTCAACTGGTTCAACGAGTAATTAATACAACCATATCGAAATGATATTAATACGACACGCGTACTCGAGTATTGAAATCAAAACAAGAAAACAAATCACCAACAACAACAAATATCACTGAACCCCTTCGTCGTCACGTCGGTACTTTGGCTGTTTCCCTGCTCCTCGGCTACCTGAACATCAAAACAAATGTCCACCCCCGAAGGGGTTAGCAAAACGATGCTAGTACAAGTATCATATTAGACAATTCGAATATGCATCAACAATACATAACAAGATACACCACACGGACTTCCGCTACCGGAATCCGACAATGCGAATCCACAAGATTCCATTAATACAGCAAGAGTATTCCAATGATCCAGGCCTCAAAGATAGATCCCAAGATGATCGTCGGACCAACACGAGGTGGAAATAACCCGTCCAATGATCCAGCGCCTCACCTAGATCCCAAGATGATCCGTCGGACCAACACGAGGTGGACATCCGATCCAGCCTCGGCATAGATCGTACAACGTACACAAATACAACTCATGCATACACATATGCCAAATCATTATGTTCATCAACATGAACATACAAATACTAGATAACGAATATCATGACAATTCAACAAATTAATTTCCATGTTCAACAACATGAATAAGTCACAAACATGCTCAAAATATCAATTTTAACACATTACGATACTTGCCTCGAAGATGGCAAGAACGAAACACTTCAATGATCTCAACACACTCGAAGGCTGCCTCCTTCGATCAACGTAGCAAGCTCGAACCTTAACAAAAGAAATGATATACAATTCAACTCAAGTCGAACGATCGCCTAACAATGGTCTACGGCCCAAAAGCTCAAAATATGCAGTCTGCCTGAACCACTTAGCGTACGCTACGTACTCTACGTAGCGTGCGCTAAGCCTGCCTGTTAGCGTATGCTATCGTCTAAGCCTAGCGTACGCTAGCCATAGTCGACAAGACTCTCGATCGGCCGTGACTCGGTGATATCATAACGCACGTTACGTACTAGGTAGCGTGCGTTAACTTATCCCGATAGCGCACGTTAACTTACGTATGTTAGCGTGCGCTAACCGCATGGCGACACACCAGATAAAACTGGATCTAACGATGATGAACTCATGAATTCTATGGTGATAAAACAAGTCATCCCCGAGCATATCATGCTAATAAGGTTTGTGAAAGTTCTTTACGTACTAAATGACTATGAGATACAAAGATACGTATAATCATCACAACACCATAGTTCATCTAGATCTTCAAGGGATATCCTGAGTTCAATCCGTTATAAGTCTCAAAACGTATGATCCTTCTATATAAACGCATAAGAACTTGAAAATCTCCATATACTGATCACAAATCGGTTTGAAAATGCTTAGGAGTCCACAAACTAAAAAGGTTCAAAGGTTCATACGATGAATAAGTGCCGAAACGTCGAAAATATCCTTCTAACACATGATGATCGATTTTGAACGAAATAACTGACTATTAAAACATGATCAAACGTCCTTTAGAACACTACTAATATTGGTGAAGAACCACCTACCTCAAAGTAGTGAAGAACAAGGAGAAAATCGAGGCAATCCAACGTCGAAGGCTCGAACACCAATCCTCAATGATCTACAATCTTCAATACAAGCTAGGATGCTGATATGAAGTGTTTAGGATGTAGGAAGTTATACTCTAAGTATAAGAATTCGGATGTGGGAAAAGAAAGGACTGAAAATACGAAAAGGATGCTGTCCTATTTATAGGAAATGGTTATTAGCGCGCGCTAGTCCCTGCTCATAGCGTGCGCTAACGGCTACTGACTTCACTGTACTCAGCACTTAGCGTACGCTACACATAGCCGATAGCGTGCGCTACATGCGCAGAATTACAATTTTTAAATCACAATCATGAAATCATACGCTCGACAACATCGGATTATGAAATACGGAGAATAATACTCAGACAAAAGTACAATAATTACAATATCACAAATTCCAAAAACATATCAGAAATCTCGGGTATTACATCCTTCCTCCCTAAAAAGGAGTTTCGTCCCGAAACTTAAGATGAAAACAACTACGGATATCTAGTCTTCATACTGTCCTCCGTTTCCCAAGTGGCCTCTTCAACTCCGTGTCGCGACCATTGTACTTTAACCAAATGTATTGGTTTATTCCTGAATTGTTTGATCCGACTCTCAAGTATCTTTATTGGTCTCTCTTCGAAGGTGCCATCATTAGCTATCTCGATCTCGTCGAATTCAATGACGTGACTGGGGTCCGGTACATACTTCCGCAATTGGGATACGTGAAACACATTGTGAACGTGACTCAGCGATGGCGGTAAGGCCAACCTGTATGCTAAATCTCCAACCCTCTCGAGGATCTCGAATGGTCCGATATATCTAGGACTAAGCTTGCCTCTCCTCCCAAAACGGAAAATCCCTCGTGTAGGAGACACCTTCAATAGTACATGGTCTCCAGCGTCGAACTCTAGAGGGCGACGACGTACGTCTGCATAAGACTTCTGTCGACTCTGGGCAGTCAACAGTCTTTCTCGAATCAAAGTTATCTTCTCTTGAGTCTGAATTATCAATTCCGGTTCCGTCCCGATCAAATCCGAAGAATCATCCCAACACAGGGGTGATCGGCATCTTCTCCCGTACAAAGCTTCAAATGGTGCCATCTTAATAGAAGCATGCCAACTATTATTGTAAGTGAATTCAATCAATGGCAAATGAACTTCCCAATCAGTTGACCAATCAAAAGCACAGGCTCTAAGCATGTCCTCTACTGTCTGTATAGTCCTTTCGGACTGACCGTCCGTTTGGGGATGATAAGCCGTGCTAAAGTTGAGCTCAGTCCCCAGAGCCCTGTGAACTGCTTTCCAGAAGTGCGACACGAAACGACCATCTCGATCCGAAATAATGGTCTTCGGCGTCCCATGCAATCTGACTATATCCGCAATAAATACTCGCGCCAATCTCTCGGGTCCCCATGTATCTTTAATCCCTAGGAAATGAGCCGACTTGGTTAGTCGATCAACTACAACCCAAATCATGTTCATTCCCGTTCTAGTCCTTGGCATACTGGTGATGAAATCCATCGAGATGTCCTCCCACTTCCATTCAGTGATCTAAGCGCTTTAACATTCCTGTGGTCGCCGATGTTCAATCTTAACTTCTCGACAAGTCAAGCACCTCGAAACATACTGCCACGTCCTTCTTCATATTCCCCACCGTAAGTTTTGTTTTAAATCCTTATACATCTTATCACGCCCGGTGAATGGAATAGGGCGCGCCGTGAGCTTCCTTCGTAATAGTCCGTCTCAAGTCGTCATCATCGGGAACGCAAAGTCGACTCAAATCTCGTAACTCCATCGTCTTGTATCACGAATCCGGGCTTTTCCTTTCTTTACTTCGTCACATAATCGAAGGATCGAGAATCGCTCAACCGCTAGACTTGATCTCCTCGACTAGTGATGAAGTCGGGCCCATCACATAAAGTTGCCCTTGGATTCTGGTGCCCATACTTCAATCCTCGCGGATCGGTTCCGTTGAATACTTGGTTTGGGATGTAAGTGCTTCCAACACTCGAAGAGAAACAGTTTACGGCTCAATGCATCGGCTACTACGTTTGCTTTCCCGAATGATAGAGAATCTCCAAGTCGTAATCCTTGATCAATTCCACCACCTTCTCGCCTCATGTTTAATTCTTTACATTTGAAAATGTACTTGAGGCTCTTATGATCGGTAAAGATCGACAATGAGTGCCGTACAAATAATGTCTCCAAATTTTCAAAGCAAAGACTACGGTTGCTAGCTCCAGATCATGAGTCGGGTAATTAACCTCGTATGGTTTCAAGCTGCCGAGAAGCATAGGCAATCACCTTATCTCTTTGCATCAACACACATCCTGCACTCGATTTGAAGCGTCGCTGTACACCATGAATCCATCCGTTCCATCTGGTAATGCTAATATAGGTGCTGTCGTCAGTCTCTTCTTAAGTTCGTCAAAACCAGCCTGGCATTTCTCATCCCACTTGAACTTTTGAGTTTTCTGTAACAGCTGAGTGAGCGGACGAGCAATTTTGGAAAATCCCTCTACAAAGCGGCGATAATATCCAGCAAGTCCTAAGAAACTCCGGACTTCTTTCACGTTATTAGGGGCTTCCCATTCCAAGATTGCTTCGACTTTCTTTGGGTCCACCTGAACTCCGTCGGCTGATATCACATGCCCAAGGAAAGTTACCTCCCTGAGCCAGAACTCGCATTTTGAAAGCTTTGCATACAGCTGTTCCTTCCTCAAGGTGATCAAAACCACACGCAAATGTTCGGCATGCTCCTCTGCGTCCTTCGAATATATCAAGATGTCATCAATGAAGACGACCACAAATTTATCCAAGTATTCCAAGAATACCCGATTCATCAATTTCATGAATACCGCAGGAGCATTGGTAAGCCCAAACAGCATCACTACGAATTCATAATGCCTGCAGGGACCGAAAGCGCACTTTGGTATATCCGATTCCTTAATCCTCAACTGATGGTATCCTGATCGCAAGTCAATCTTCGAGAATACCCTTGCCCCTTGCAGTTGATCAAACAAGTCGTCGATCCGAGGTATAGGATACTTATTCTTGATCGTCATCTTATTGAGCTCCCTGTAATCAATACACAGTCGGAGGGATCCGTCTTTCTTAGGACAAAGAGAAAGGGCGCTCCCCAAGGAGAAACGCTAGGTTGAATATAGCCCTTCTGTAACAATTCCTCCAGTTGCTTCTTAAGTTCATACATCTCGGTTGGCGCCATGCGGTATGGTGCTCTGGAAATAGGAGCTGCTCCAGGCTCTAATTCTATAGTGAATTCCACTTCTCTCTGCGGAGGTAACCCAGGTAGTTCGTCAGGAAATACATCTGAGAACTCATTCACAACTGAAATAGACGAGAGCTCTACTCCTTCCTCTTTCCTCATGGCATAACACCAAAGTCCATGACATCCTTGCTTCAGTAATTTCATGGCTTTCATTGCTTTGATCAATTTTCCCGAGCTTCCCGGTCTCCACCCTCGAAATAAGTGTTCAGATCCGTCATCAGCAATGATAGAAATGACTCTCTCTCGGTAATTTAGAATAGCTCCATAACGGTTGAGCCAATCGTCTCCGAGAATTAAATCGTCACCGTAGATGTCAACTACAATAAGATTCGATGGCCAATCTCTCCCTCCTATAGACACTGGAAAATCTCTAGCCTCTAGGGTTCCCACAATTCTCTCTCCACTCGGCAAACCCACAACATATGGTTCACAATCAAATAAGCACGAGATTTTTAAACGATTTACGGTTCAAGGATACAAAAGAATGTGTAGCTCCGGAATCGAATAAAACACTAACTGGTTGCAAAAGGATCTGAATCGTACCTGATGCAACAGCAGTGTTCTGATCGTCAGATTTCCTCATCTCGTACAGGCGCGGAGGAACGGACCCAGCACTCGATGTCTCTCTCTTCCCAACGTTCTGCTGCGGAAATCCACTCTGTTGTGTCTGGTTCACACTTATCTCCTTCGGAACTGGCGCTGGAGTGCGAGTACCAAAAGACCTAGTAGCAACTCCACAGAAAGCCGCACGGTGTCCTTCTTGTCCACAATCGTAGCAAGTCACAGAAGATGCGGGGCAGTCACGTCGAATATGCCCTGCTCGACCACAATTGTAGCATTTCTTTGATGCGTCCGGAACTGCTGATGTAGTCCGGAACTTCTTTCCACCTCTGGAAGGATGTGGAGGTTTCCTAGCCGAATAAAAGGAAGACTGGCCCTTGCGGGGCCCACCACTCTTGTTTTCTGAAAAGTTGCCGGTCACCTTCTGCTTCTTTGCCTCCACTGATTTCTCCACCGCCGCCTCTTTCATGTCGTAGGCGGCGCTTTGTCTTGATACTGCCGTAACGTAGTACACTCGAACGCGGACATGTCTGCTGAATCTCGGCTTCATCCGCATATCGAAATGAAAAATCTTTTACGCCTCCGTTCGACCAAGTGTCGCACACAAGTCAGCTGATGATTAAAAGTTATGATTACATTTGTCACAGATGCTTCCGAACTCTGTGGTGAGAAAAACTCTCGGATCTTTGCCTCTCTAACTGGACGAGGACAATACTGTGCTTCCATCATTAATTTGAATTCCGTCCAATCCGCATTATGATTCTCGGGTCGAATAGCTTCCCACCAATCAAAGGCCTCCCCAGTCAGAAAATACTGGGCAATGGAAACCTTCCGGTCCTCGGGACAGTTAAGACCCGCGAATATCTTCTCTAACTCCTTGAGCCAGTGATCCCAAGTAATTGCCTCAGCAGATCCGTCAAATTTTGGCGGGTGCAATTTGACCACCTCAGCAAGCCATCTGTCTCCTCGGTTATCCTCGTGGTGCTGCTGTCCCATCGCCGTCTGCATACGGTCGACTACCTGGGCGAACTGGTTTATCTGCGTCACCACCTGTTGAAGCACTTTCGGCATGTTAGGATTTGCGTCGTCATTCGCTGACCCTTGCTGCCCTCCAGAATGGGAATCGGTTCGACTAGCTGATAATTCCGGGGTAGTTGCGGAATCCTCCTGTCTCATGTTACCCCATCCGCGTCCACGACCGCGTCCGCGTCCACGTCCTCCTCTCAACATACTGTAAACACACTTCCTCAATATCCAGGACAAAGTTTACGAAATAAAGCCCGTCAATACTCGCAAAACAGTAATTAAGTAAAACGGTAGTATAAGAGATTAGGAGACTTACAACCACAGTCCACATGACGACTTTTGGCGGAACAGTGATGTTACGAACAACTCGTAAATCAATAACGTAAACAGACCCAACTTAAAACCCGACTGCCAAGATATCCATAAATCTTAGCTCCGATACCATATTCTGTAACACCCCGAGATATTCGGAATAATTACAGCGCCGTAAACCCTTTAAGTAAGGATTTACAAGGCTGATTTAAAAGAAATGTAAATATAAGACATCAATACTGCGGAAATTCAAGTTTACAAAACCATTCAACTGGTTCAACGAGTAATTAATACAACCATATCGAAATGATATTAATACGACACGCGTACTCAGCATCGAAATCAAAACAAGAAAACAAATCACCAACAACAACAAACATCACCGAACCCCTTCGCCGTCACGTGGTCTTGTGGTCGCTTTCCTGCTCCTCGGCTACACGAACATCAAAACAAATGTCCACCCCCGAAGGGGTTAGCAAAACAATGCTAGTACAAGTATCATATTAAACAATTCGAATATGCATCAACAATACATAACAAGATATACCACACGGACTTCCGCTACCGGAATCCGACAATGCGAATCCACAAGATTCCATTAATACAGCAAGGGTATTCCAATGATCCAGCGCCCTCAAAGATATATCCCAAGATGATCCGTCGGACCAACACGAGGTGGAAATAACCCGTCCAATGATCCGGCGCCCTCGGCTAGATCCCAAGATGATCCGTCGGACCAACACGAGGTGGACATCCGATCCAGCGCCCTCAGCATAGATCGTACAACGTACACAAATACAACTCATGCATACACATATGCCAAATCATTATGTTCATCAACATGAACATACAAATACTAGATAACGAATATCATGACAATTCAACAAATTAATTTCCATGTTCAACAACATGAATAAGCCACAAACATGCTCAAAATATCAATTTTAACACATTACGATACTTGCCTCGAAGATGGCAAGAACGAAACACTTCAATGATCTCAACACACTCGAAGGCTGCCTCCTTCGATCAACGTAGCAAGCTCGAACCTTAACAAAAGAAATGATATACAATTCATCTCAAGTCGAACGATCGCCTAACAATGGTCTATGGCCCAAAAGCTCAAAATATGCAGTCTGCCTGAACCACTTAGCGTACGCTACGTACTCTACGTAGCGTGCGCTAAGCCTGCCTGTTAGCGTACGCTATCGTCTAAGCCTAGCGTACGCTAGCCATAGGTGAGAACTCTGATCGGCCGATCGACTTACCGATATCATAACGTCGTTACGTCTAAAAGGTAGTGTGCGTTAACTTATCCCCGATAGCGCACGTTAACTTACGTATGTTAGCGTGCGCTAACCGCATGGTGATTACACGGTATAAAACTGGATCTAACGATGATGAACTCATGAATTCTATGGTGATAAAACAAGTCATCCCCGAGCATATCATGCTAATAAGGTTTGTAAAAGTTCTTTACGTACTAAATGACTATAAGATACAAAGATACGTATAATCATCACAACACCATAGTTCATCTAGATCTTCAAGGGATATCCTGAGTTCAATCCGTTATAAGTCTCAAAACGTATGATCCTTCTATATAAACGCATAAGAACTTGAAAATCTCCATATACTGATCACAAATCGGTTTGAAAATGCTTAGGAGTCCACAAACTAAAAATGTTCAAAGGTTCATACGATGAATAAGTGCCGAAACGTCGAAAATATCCTTCTAACACATGATGATCGATTTTGAACGAAATAACTGACTATTAAAACATGATCAAACGTCCTTTAGAACACTACTAATATTGGTGAAGAACCACCTACCTCAAAGTAGTGAAGAACAAGGAGAAAATCGAAGCAATCCAACGTCGAAGGCTCGAACACCAATCCTCAATGATCTACAATCTTCAATACAAGCTAGGATGCTGATATGAAGTGTTTAGGATGTAGGAAGTTATACTCTAAGTATAAGAATTCGGATGTGGGAAAAGAAAGGTGAAAATACGAAAAGGATCTTTGTCTATTTATAGGAAATGGTTATTAGCGCGCGCTAGTCCTCGTCGTAGCGTGCGCTAACGGCCATCGACTTCTTTGTACTCAAGACTTAGCGTGCGCTATGCACATGCTCGTAGCGTGCGCTAAGGCGTTGACTTGGCTTTTCCCAAAGCCGTCCGTGTTCATCCCGACACAATCCGACCAAGATCCCACCGATCTCACCTACCACACGTCTCAATCAAATTGACCACGCATAGCGTGCGCTAATGTTCCTTTGTAGCGTGCGCTATGGATCCATGTTAGCGTACGCTACACATAGCCGATAGCGTGCGCTACATGCGCAGAATTACAATTTTTAAATCACAATCATGAAATCATACGCTCGACAACATCGGATTATGAAATACGGAGAATAATACTCAGACAAAAGTACAATAATTACAATATCACAAGTTCCAAAAACATATCAGAAATCTCGGGTATTACACTAACTGCTCTGAGGAGAGGAAGGTACCCATCGCTCAGTACTTTCTCGCCAAAGAGGCGACTACGTGGTGGCAAGCGGTGAAACCACGTGACCGGGCAGCCACATGGGCAGAGTTTCGGGAGCTGATGGAAGACGAGTTTTGTCCGTGGCCAGTTAAAGAAGGGAGGATCCGAGCCTTCTTTTGAGGCTAAGCCCCAAGATGTCCTGATTTCGCAGGCAATCAAGGACTACAACCAACAACTTCATTATGTGAGAAACCAAATCCGAGATGAACTTGATAAGATCCGCCACTTCGATATGTGGATGAAACCGAGGGTGCGTCACTACATGTCTGGTCTGGGGTGCACGACTTTGAAGGAGTATCAGAATAAGGCGATGGCCTTTGAGATGTCATTTTCTGCGACAGAGACGGCAGCCGAGGGAAAGAAGCAGAAGACCTCTGGCCAGTTTTCGGGAGGCAAGTCTGGAGGGTATCAGAAGACTCAGTCTGGTTCGCGAGTCTTCGGGAGTCAGTCCCTGTCAATTGGACGAGGAAACGGTTCTAAGTCTGCTCCTACTGGTTCAGTGCGTGGTCCTAATTACTTTAACTGTGGTCGCCCTGGACACATTATGAGTGATTGTGACAGGCCTCCGATTCAGTGTCATTCCTGCGGTCGGATGGGGCATTGTGCCAAGTTTTGTACAGATGCTGCTCGAGCACCAGTTACTCAGATATCAGCCCCAGCTGCGGGGAACCGAGTGTAAATCAGGCACCGATAGCTTCTCAGCCACAACAGAGTTTTGGTAGAGGTCGAGGATGTGGACAACCTTCTAGAGGGGGAGCTTCTAGTGCGGGGTCTGTTCTGCCCCGAGTATATGAGATGATACGAGCGGGAGACCCAGACGTGACGGTGGCTACATGTACCGTTCACATCCTTGACCATCCTGTTTCCGTATTATTCGATTTTGGTGCTTCGCATTCTTTCATATCTCTGGATTGTGTGCATCGTCTGCATGTTGATTGCCTAGTTGCGTGTGAACCATTTGTTGTGAAACTGCCTAGTGGGGATAGCATTGTGGGGGATCGTGAGGTTAGAGATTTTCCAGTGAGTATCGCGGGGAGGGTTTGGCCTTCTAATCTGATTGCGGTAGATATTAGAGATGAGGATTTGATTCTGGGTGAGGATTGGCTGGACCGTAATGGGGAAATCATGAATTATAGAATGAGAACTGTTTCGATGTTAGTCTCTGACGGTACCGAGCATTTTTTTGTGGGGCGTAAGTGGAGTAGTCACATATTCTTGATCAGCGGTGAGACTTCTTCGAGGAGGTTGTATGGGGTATTGGTGTTATGCTTTGAGATCGGCAGAAGGGGGAGTTGAGCTCTCGTCTATTCCAGTAGTGTGTGATTATCCTGACGTCTTTCCAGATGAGTTGCCGGGTTTGCCGCCAGATCGAGAGGTTGAGTTTACTGTTGATTTGGAGTCGGGTGCGGCACCAATTTCTAAGATGCCATATCATATGGCGCCTGCTAAGATGCTTGAGTTGAAGAAACAGTTGGGAGAGTTGCTAGACATGGGGTATATTCGACCGAGCGCTTCGTCTTGGGGCGCACCGGTCCTGTTTGTGAAGAAGAAGGATGGGTCACTTCGTCTGTGTATCGACTATCGTGAGTTGAACAAAATGACTATTAAAAACAAGTATCCGCTCCCAAGGATCGATGATTTGTTCGACCAATTGTAAGGGGCAACCGTGTTTTCGAAGATTGATTTGAGATCGGGGTATTATCAGCTCCGAGTGAAGGATACCGATATTCCGAAGACGGCCTTTCGGACGAGATTCGGTCACTACGTGTTTGTGGTTATGCCTTTTGGGCTAACCAACAGCCCAGTCGTGTTCATGCAGCTTATGAACAAAGTCTTTATCGAGTACCTCGATAAGTGTGTAGTCGTTTTTATCAATGATATCCTGATTTACTCGAGGAGCGAGGAGGAGCATGCCCATCATTTGCATATCGTGTTAGATATTTTGAGAACTCAGCATCTTTTTGCGAAGTTCTCAAAGTGTGAGTTTTGGTTGCGAGAGGTGATGTTTATCGGTCACGTGATCTCGGCCGAGGGTATTCGTGTGGACCCACATAAAGTAGAGGCAGTGTTGGATTGGGCGCCGCCTAAGAACGTGAAGGAGGTCCGTAGTTTTCTGGGTTTGGCCGGGTATTATCGTAGATTTTTCGAGGGGTTCTCTAAGCTCGCTCGACCGATGACACAGTTGTTACAGAAGTCAGAGAAGTTCGTGTGGACTGATGAGAGACAGAAGAGTTTTGAGGAGTTGAAGAAGCGGTTGACGACCGCTCCTGTTTTGGCTTTACCGAGTGGTAATGAGGGATTCTCAGTTTTTAGTGATGCTTCGGGCCAAGGGCTCGGATGTGTACTCATGCAGCACGGGAGGACGATTGCCTATGCTTCCCGTCAGTTGAGACCGTACGAGTTGAATTACCCTACGAACAATCTTGAGTTGGCCGTGGTTGTATTTGCGTTGAAGATCTGGCGTCATTACTTGTATGGCTCGTCGTGTCAGATTTTCACCGATCACAAGAGCCTGAAGTACATTTTCACGCAAAAAGAGCTAAATATGAGGCAGAGGAGATGGTTGGAGCTGATTAAAGATTACGACCTCGAGATTCTTTATCATCCGGGCAAGGCAAATGTGGTGGCAGATGCCTTGAGCCGGAAATCGGTATTGCTTCGGGCGCTTGAGTTGCTTATGGCCCAGTCGGGACTTCAGCGAGAGCTAATGAGGTTGAGCATTGAGATCGTGCTACCAGAGAGTTCCGGGCAGTTGCGTACACTTGATATTTCGTCGTCTCTAGTCGACGACATTAAATCGGGACAGTTAGAAGACCCGATGTTTATTCAGCTTCGAGAGAATGTAGGGAAAGGGAAAGCCTCGGGATTCATGATACATGAGGATGGTGTGTTGAGATTCCAAGGTCGGCTTTGTGTTCCGAACGACTTGGAATTGAGGCAGAGTATTATGCGAGAGGCTCACGCCTCACATTACTCAGTCCATCCGGGATCGAGTAAAATGTATAAAGATTTGAGAAAGAATTTCTGGTGGATGACATGAAGAATGAGGTGGTCCAGTTTGTGGCTAAGTGTTTGACTTGTCAACAAGTCAAAATCGAGCATCAGCGGCCAGTCGGATTGTTGAAACCACTTCCCGTCCCAGAATGGAAGTGGGAGGATATCTCGATGGACTTTGTCACGAGTTTGCCGAGGACGAAGACCGGAATGAATATGGTGTGGGTGATCGTGGACCGACTGACTAAGTCGGCGCATTTTCTGGGCATCAAGGATACTTGGGGTCCAGAAAGATTGGCTCGTGTTTTTATCGCTCAGATAGTGAGGCTTCATGGTACGCCGAGGACTATTATTTCGGACAGAGACGGTCGGTTTGTATCGCATTTCTGGCAGGCGGTACAAAAGCCATTGGGGACACGTTTTCATTTGAGTACATCTTTCTATCCTCAGACCGACGGACAGTCCGAACATACCATTCAGACGTTCGAGGATATGTTGCGCGCGTGTGTGTTAGACTGGAGTAGTGACTAGGAGGAGCATCTGGCCTTGATTGAGTTTACGTATAATAATAGTTGGCACGCGTCGAATAAGATGGCACCGTATGAGGCACTTTATGGCCGATGTTGCCGATCACCGATATGTTGGGATGAGCCGTCCGATCTAGTTGGCACCGAGCCGAACCTTGTGTTGGAGACGAGGGAGAGAGTTTAATTGATTAGAAAGAGAATGTTAGCAGCTCAGAGTCGACAAAAGTCTTATGCGGATGTTAGACGTCGACCTTTGGAGTTTGATGTGGGAGATCATGTGCTGTTGAGAGTGTCTCCGTCGAAAGGAGTTTTCCGTTTTGGGAAAAAGGGGAAGCTCAGCCCGAGGTACATTGGACCTTTCGAGATATTGGAGAGAGTTGGCGAGTTAGCGTACCGTTTGGCATTACCTCCATCGTTGAGTCATGTACATAGTGTGTTTCACGTCTCTCAGTTGAGGAAGTATGTTCCGGACCCCTCCCACATTATTGATTTCGGAGACGTGGAGATCGAGAAGGATGTTACGTTTGAGGAGAGGCCCATCAGAATTTTAGATCGTCGAGTCAAACAGTTAAGGCACAAAACCATTCCTTTGGTTAAAGTGCAATGGTCGAGGCACGGAGTAGAAGAAGCGACGTGGGAGTTAAAGGAGGATATGCGTTCGAGGTACCCCGAGCTTTTTGATTCTTAAGTTTCGAGACGAAACTTCTTTTTAGAGAGGGAGAATGTAATATCCATACCTTTCTATTCTTAGCAGTTTCAATTTTTGGTGTATGTCTATTTTTATCGACTCTCTTGTAACCATTTCGATATTTTGAATCTACTTTATTCTTGGAGTTTTTCCATTTGGACGAGTTTTGGTGATGTTTTTGCGGGATTTCATTTTATGATATGTTTTGTCGTTTGTGCGTTCGATTCTCATAAAACTCGTTCGTTTTCATTGTTTCTTGGTTTGCACAAGTTTGTATGGTTGAGTTGGTGGTGTTGAGACTTTCGGCTTGTTAATCCGACGTCGTATCGGGATTTTCGGGCACTTGGGCCATTTTTGTAATTTCCTATAAGTTTCGGGAATTCCTTATTCGTTGTCGTATTTCGGATTCCCTGGTAGTCGGAATGTTGTTTTCTTGTAACGGTTAGACTCGTCATCAAATATTCTTTGTAGTCGTATTTTCGGTTCGATAGCAGGTCCGAGTTTCGGAGTCGTCCGGAATGGTTCGGACAGCAGCTGTTAGACTGCTGTCCAACAGGGTGTTACGGCCGTAACACCCCATTCGTTACGGCCGTAATATTAGCCTTCTTACGGCCGTAATGTAACATTTTTTACGGCCGTAACGGCCTGCTGTTTTAACTACAGCGGGCAGAATCAAAACGCCCCATTTTCTATCTCTTCTCTCGTTTTCTTCTTCGGGCGACGCAGAGGGCGATTCCCTTCAGTTTCTATCCGAGAATTCTTTGTATTCCACCACCGTAGGTATCAGCATCAACGTAATCATCCTCCATTGTCTGATTCCAAGGTATTTTCTTTAGGAACCCTAAACTTGTCTAATTTGGGTTTTTTTTTTGGGTTTTTCATGATTAATTCTGAATTGTCCATATATGTTGTATTAATCATCATCGATTGTTGTTATTTGGTGAATTCCAATCCATTTCATCAAGTTATATTCGTGAATTATCGATTCGGGGAGGTTTGCGTAAACCCTCGCCCGGATCGATTGATCATTCATTGTCGTAGTTTGTAATCGGGGTTATGGGTGTATTCCATTCGACTATTATTGTCCATTAGGACTGAGTTATGTTGATCCTTCGTTTAAGAACCGTCGTTTTCTATTCGGATCGTTCGTAGCCGTTATTCATTCTAAATTCTCCGAAGATGTCTCAAAGGCAAGTACTTTACATTTGTTTACGCGTTCTAGTATTTGAATTATGGCTTCTCGTGGTTGTGCGGATGTATATGTGTATGTTCACCTAAGGATGTTCCGACGGGGCCTCTAGGGATACGTTGCCGTGAGTTTCGTATCGCGAACTATGGTTAACCACACAGGGATGTCCGACGGGACTCTGTGGGGTACGGTGGCCGTGAGTCTCGTACCGAGGTTAACTTTGAAATGTTTTGTTGGAAAAATGTGTTTTGTGCTTGTGCACCGTAAGATATTCTGGAATATAAATGATTTCTAAAATGATTTTTGGCGCATATTTTTATCTGATTAGAATGGTAGTTCAAATGGATTGTACTTGCACTAGCAGTTGTCGCTAACCCCTTAAATGAGGGAAATACTTTTTTGTATTTCAGGTACAGGTCTTGGAGACAAGCGAGCATACGAGCCGTATGAGGATGATGGGCAAGCATGATACTGTTCAGTAGTCATTTGTTGGTATTCTGTCCTGTCGTTTATTTATTGATGTCTTGTTTTGGGATTTCTGTATTATGAAATTGGTTTAAGTACTCGAGTATTTCCTTTTTGAATTTGTTAATGTTGTGTACCCGTTTTGGGAAGTGGATTTGATGTCAGATTGTATTGTCGGATTTTAGTCTTTTATTTGAATGTCGTGGTTTGAGAAATTGTTCGATTATTAGTGATGTATGTCCTTGTTGTTTGTCGGGTCGGTTTGTTAGCCTGGTGGATTCCAAAGTGTGGGTCCACGACGCTGCAATACACTCGGAACGTCTTGGGGGTGTTACAGACCTGGTACATATATAATTAGGAATTTAATTTTTTATATATTTATTAAATATATAAACTTAAGTTATGTAATCTTTTGTTGTAGACTTTTATAAACTTATGTAATATTTTACAGTTACTTAATTACTATTTTTATGTATTTTGACTAAAAAGACATGAGAAAAATAGCCAAAAGTAGCTATAAAAACAGCAGCAAACTGGGGGGACTGGGTAAGGACCGGGGATCGGGGTTTGACCGGGGGTCAACCGAGGGTTGACCGGGGTTTGACCAGAATTTGACCGGGGACGGGATCGGGGGAAGGATTAAAAAACCGGAGCCGGGAGTTTTGAACCCTGCCCCATCCTCGCCCCGTTGCCATCCCTAGCTCCCAGAATTGACCGTGCAGTGGAATGAAATCTTCTTGCTTGATTATAAACAAATTCAACGATTTCAATAAAGTTATGCTTCGCCTCAAGGCATGCCTAAATTTTTGTGGGAAGGACATCACAGAAGATGACATGATCTAGAAAACACTTTCCACCTTCCATACTCCTGCCAATATACTAGCGAACCAATATATGCTGGAGTACAATTACAAACACATCACTACCTCCAGTAAGCTAATCAACCTACTACAAGTGGCGGAGAGGCATAATGAAGTACTAGTGAGCAACAATGTCAGGCCAGTCAGGACAGAGAAAATTCCCAAGGCTAATTATAGCAAGATGAAGAGTGGAAAGAATCTCAATGTATAGGGGATTGGACATGGTAACATTAAACCCCAACATGGTAAGAGACATGGTAAAGGACATTGCTATAGTTCTGATTATCACGAGATCTGAGCCGCAAAAAGTGTTCCTAAAGGGGTTTTCTTGAATCTCTCATTTTCTTCTTGATTATTTGTTAATCTGCTATATATATATATATATATATATATATATAAACATACATATATTATAAATTTATAATATTGGTTATTACTAATATACAATAAACATATACATTTGTGTGCTGTTTGGTTTTTCATTTTAGGGTTCAAGCATTCTGTTTAGAACTTGACTATTATGTTTTAGTTGTTCTACAGATTTGTTCGGGACTCGATTGTTCTTAAGACCCGTTTACTAATCTTGGAAGTGCTGTCTGAAAATTCTCTCGTACAATTTTTGTACATTACTCGGCTAATTTTATTTATCTGCTTCTATTGATTGTTATAGTTGGCCCGTAATCCTTAAACCTTTTTTTTCATAGAATATAATCTCTCTAGTTGTTATATTTGAGGTTATTTGCATCGTATTATTGATCCTTGTTTGTTTAAGTATTGGATCGATACCCAACAGTGGAGTCGGAACCCGTTTTGTCCGGTATCGGGTCGGACTTTTTCTCCGTGATACAGAATATCCCATCTGGGTTTCCACCAAGTTATATCAGCTTGACCTTTTGTTTTTTGATTACAGCTTATTATTGCTATTAGTTAATTGTCGAGTTGTGTCGTTGTTTATTGATCCGCTTGTCGCAGACTACTTGTTGTATTGATTATATGAATTTTCCCTTTAATTAAAATCTAAACGAATTAAAACCTTAAAGTCCAAAAGCATTAAATCTTGCGCTACCAGAACCGTAAACATCCCTCGGATATTTGTCAAGATCTTGCAGACCCCGACTTTAATTTAAACGGATTGTAAACTCAAAATTCAAAATAGAGACCCTGAAGTTGATTCTAGTCTGTCTACTTTATTTATTTATTTTGAGGTGTGGTGTTTCTTTAAATCTGTGTGATTTACGCTTACTCTGTGTAATTATGGGTACTATCTCGGCTTTCAACATTGCTCCTTTCGATGGTAAATGTGATTTTCAAATCTGGCAACAAAAAATGAAGAGTATTCTTATACAACAAAAAGTTTTCAAAGCTATTGATCAATCTTTTGCTGCTAATATTTCTGCCGATAAAAGGGCTGATGCTAATGAATTTTCGTATTCATCTATTATATTAAACCTGTTTGATTATGTGATACGGAAAATTGATAAACATGATACTGTTAAGGCACTTTGGGAAAAACTGGAAGAGATTTACCGAAACTTCCCTGTCTAACAAATTATTTTTGCTTAAAAAATTTTTTTGGTACAAACTTGATATTTTAAAAGATATAAATGATAATTTGGATACTTTTACAAAACTGATCCAATATATTAAACAGACCGGTGATAAAAACATTGATGAATACACCCCGATTTTTCTCTTAATGTCATCCCTGATTCATATAGTAATGTTAAATATGCTATTAAGTACGACATAAATCAGGTGAGCCTTGATATGGTAATAAACGGTTTAAAAAGTAAAATTTTGGATTTAAAGAACAATAAGGGGAACAAAACTCTTGGTGATGTTAACTTTGTGAGGGGAAGGCCTTAAAATTGTTTACAAAAACAGAAACCTTCCCCTAGACAAAATCATCAGAATAATTTTTCTGATAAGAAAAAGAGCAAGTAGAAGAGTAGGTCAAAGTCTCGACCTAAGAACTGTAAGTTCTATAACTGTGGTGAACCTGGTCATTACATTTATGGGTGCACTAAACCTAAAAAACATCATCAAAATGATAATTCCAACAAGATAGCTGAAAATGAGCGTGTAGATGATGTTTTCATGATATCTGAAATATTGAACATGCTAATATAGTGCATTATCTTACTTTGTGTGAAAACAAGTAGCTTGTTGATTTTGCGTGTACTTTTCACATGTCACATTTCAAAAGGCTATTTTCAAATTATAGAGAAGTGACTAATTGGTCTGTCTCTATGGCAACGAGAAAAGGTGTCAAGTTTTTGGTTTAGGGGATATTAATTTAAAATATGACACCGGTTATTTGTTAACTTTAAAGAATGTGAGGTATGTGCCTGATTTGTGCCACAATCTTATTTCTGGTGGTACCCTTGATGATGAGGGTTATGAAGGTAAATGGGGTAATGGAGTCATGATAATTTTAAAAGGAAACTTGTGTGTTTTCAAAGCTGGAAAATGGAATAATCTCTATGTGAATATTGCAAAATTTGATTCTTTTGTGAATGCTGTCCAAAGTGATCTAACTGATTTATGGCATAAACGCTTAGGTCATATTATTGATAATGGACTAGAAATTTTGCAAAAATAAGGCTATTTTGATAAACATAAACTATCTTGTCTGCTGTTTTGTGACTCTAATGTGATTGGAAAACAACATCGTGTTAAGTTTTTCAATCCCCATTCCCCTAAATTCCCTACTTGTTATGATACTTTGCACTATTTGCATGTTGATGTGTGGGGGCCGTCTAGTGAACCCACAGATGGTGGTTATAGATATTTCTTATATGTAATAGATGATATTCTCGCAAGGTCTTTGTGTTCCTTTTGAAAAACAAATCAGATGTCTTTGATAAGTTTAAAAACTATAAATTATTGATTGAAAACCAAACAGGAAAGAAAATCAAAATCTTGAGAACCGACAATGGTCTTGAGTTTTGTAACTAATTATTAGATGAATTGTGTGCCCTGGAATCCGGAGACATAAGAATGTCCCATATACGAACGAATGAATAGAACTCTATTACAAAGATTCAGAATCATGCTTGCTACGTTGATGAACAAATTAAAAACTCACAAGTGTACGAATCACTTTTATAGAAAGCGGCAAGTAACTCCGAGGTTGATCTCACAAGGAGTTGGAAATGGTTTGAAATTCAATTATGTTTGGCAAATAGTAGAATTAGAACAAAGATATCAACATGAATCAAATCGCAATGAAAACTCTCATTGAGGTATAATAGAGAACATGACTGCAGGAAATTAAATAAATACGAAATAAATGAATTAATGGTAAGGATTATCCAGAGATTACTATTGTGAGAATGATATGAGAGTTTAAAATCATTGACACACACGTTATCAATCATTAGCTTCGATACTCAAAGAATTTAAGGTTTCGAATTATCGATTGCTCACAATTAAAAGAAACCCGTTTGATGGCGGCAAATTCTAAAAATCGCGATTGTTCTTTTCGAAAACAAGAGAAACTCCTTTGATGTGGATGAAACCCTACTAACAATCGACTAGATAAATACCTTTGATGGGGTAATTCGCTAAAAGATCGCGGAAACAAGTTTAGAACATTCACAATCACTTCTATCGGGTCGTTTGATGGCGAACACCGACAAAAACCCTCAATTTTGACAATAATAACAACTATGAAAAAGGTTTGATGATCTAAATCATAAGTTCTCTTGCATCTAAATAATATTCGTGCACAAATATCATCAAGAACGCCGGAAGATTATAAAGAATAAAGAAAGAGGAACAATCACTAGTGGAATAAATATCAAAGACTTCGGTACAATTTACTTCAGTTATGTATATTAGTGAAGTAAAAAACAAAAAACAACTTCGCTTTTCAATTTGCTGAAATAAAACACCTACATAAACTTCAGTAAATGATACCATACTAAAAAGCAGAAACTAGTTGAGAATTTTAAGATATAAAGACTTCAGTAATTTGATAATTAATTAAGTTACAAGTGTGAAATTTTATTTTTTATCAGAATATTTTTACAAAAGCGATGTGTATGTGTTTTGACCGAGAATTAATATTTTCAAATTCAAATTTTTTTGTTTCGCTTCTAGAAACACAAGTAAAATTTAGCTTCTCCCCATTTCCTCCAAAACCCGACAGACAAAGAGAGACTAAGAGAGAGAGAGAGAGAGAGTGAGGGGCAATTCCGGCGATCACCGTGCAAATATGTAACCGCACAACCCGAACACCACCAACCCTCCTTTCTCTTTCTCTTTCTCTCTGCGACAGGCTTTGCCACCGTCCTCTCATTTTCTGCAAAACCCAACTCGCTGATGACTACCTCCGGTGATTCATTGACAAGAACCCTGGTGCCAAGCCCTGTTTCTCTGGCGATTCATTGGCAGGTACTTCGATTGTAGAGTTTCTTTTAATATTAGTTCTGATATTCTTATTTCATATCTACTTTTCTATCTCAAAATTTATTATTTGTGTTAGATTTGTTGTTAGCCTACTATAACCATTACTCATGGTATGGGTCAGCAACTTGGAGCGTCCAACGACCGACGCAATCAACCCCCTGTTACAGTGACAAACGCAAATGTGGAGAGGATCTCTCGGCTTCCAATGGACGACGATGGTGATGAAGAACTGGGTGATTCGAGCAAAGATTCTCAGGCTGAGTCTCGCCAAGATGGTGATGTTGAGTTTGTGCAGGAAACCCCATTCAATTGGAAAAAATACTATGTTTTGGAATCGGGTGGGGTACAACAAGGTGAAAGTGGTTGAAGCTACAGGTCAATTAGGAGGTCTTTGGATTCTCAAGCATAATGGCAGTAACACAGTCACTTCGGTTGTAGATATCTTCCACGATTCAGTCACCCTCAAGGTATCTATAGGCAAAGTTTCTTGGTTTCTCACAGGTATGTATGCTAGCCTTGTTTATACGAAAAGATTGGAACTATGACATCATCTTATTTCCCTGAGTAATACTATTGATAGACCATGGATGGTTATTGGCGACTTTAATGAAATTATTTTACCTAGTGAGCAAAAGGGTGGCAATTTTTATTAATCTAGGGTTGTTGCATTGTTTAAAGTAATTAGTGATTGTAATTTTGTTGATATTACTACTGTTGGTGCTAAGTTTATGTGGGTTCGAAAGTGTGTTGGGCAGCGTAAGGTATTGATAATTTGTCTTGGCGGCTTGCCTTCCCTGACGCCTATATTGACGCTTAAAAGAGATTTCCACATCGGGCTTCCGAAACAGCAATGACATGGTTGGTGTGGGGCTGTTATCGGACCGGTCTGGCTTGGTATTTGACAGACCCGGAACCGGTCCAGTAAGGTACCGGATAGATCCGATCCGGACCGGTAAGAGAACCAGGTCATATTTAAGATCCGGAACCGGTCCGAAATAGTTCAGGCCAGAACCCGGTCCGAATCCGAAACCCGGTAACCCAAGTCCAGGAAACTCGAAACCCGAAACCCGAATCCGGAACCCGGAAACCCGAATCCATAAATAATTAACCTATAAAAAAATTGAAATCACCAAATTAGAACAATTATTTTAAACCCCCAAATCTGGAAACCTTACCTGAATCCCTGAAATCCGAATCCTAAACTAATTTGAAACCCCCAAATTTTTTAACCCTAACCTGAATTGAAATAAACTAAAATCCCCAAAATTGAAACTAATTGGGTTAGGTGCGGGCCGTGCGGCTACGGGAGGGAGGGGGGGAGTGGAGAGATTTTAGAATTTTTAACCTAATTTGTGTTATATATCAATGGCCTAAGGCCATGTTTGGTGCATGATTAAAAATTTTATATACCAAAGGCCTTAGGCCTTGTTTGCTGTGTGTGTGTGTGTGTATGTATGTGTGTGTGTGTGTATATTATCTGTTACCGGGTTTTTTCCGGTTTTTTCGGTCCGGGTCTTATCGGTTTTGGTTCAATTTTAAGGACTCATATCCGAACTCGTTAATTGTCGGGTGAGTTTTGATCCCGGGATTTTCGGTCCGGTTCTTGACTGGGTCTCGAGTTCACTCGGACCGCTAACAGCCCTAGGCTGGTACTGTTCTTTTTCTAGCTTGCGAGGAAATTGTGTATGCTTTCGAGTCAATCTGATCTATACTAGTATATGTTCATATTAACCATGGTGAAAATAATGTCAAAGTAATCGTGCAAAGCTTGCCATTATTTTATTATGCAAGAATTATTTTTCCACTGCATTAGATTTCACATCACTCTTGATGAAATCTTTATGTTTCTGAATCTATGATATGCAAAGTCACACGTATCCCCTTTAATCTTCTGAGGTCAGACCCGCAACATGTAGTCTTGATTAATATAACAATCTGACTTCACATAATTAACTTATATATACATTTGATAAAGCCACTGGTTGCAAGTTGTTCTTTATTATAGATTTTTTCAAGTTTTATATATACAGTTGATAAGGTCACATCCCTCATTTTCATTTTTAGGGGTTTCTTTAAAGTCACAGGGATTCTTTTTTTTTTTTAAATTTTCTCGAGACAACTTTCTTTTGTTCTTTTCACTTCTCCAATTGATGTTGCTTGTTTGTGATGATAACTGGTGAGAGTCATATGGAAACTGAGCATACAAAGGTTCGTTTGGCTGCTGGTACAGTGAAGCATTGATGAGAGAAAGTAGTTTATCGGTTGCCACACCCAATCAACGCAATGAGAAAGCATGGATGGCAGCTTTCTTACCATCCACTCTAGGTATCTTTTTTTCATGTCTGTGAAAGAGTGTACATTTATTTCTTCTTCTACATTTTCTATACATTTGCGTCTTTTTTTTGGGCTTAACATATTTATTCAAAATCTCTAAGCAGATATGTAAATGTGGTGCAGGTTGGAGCTATAGCTGTATTTCTGGCATTGGGGTTTGCTTTCTATGTCTTCTTTGCCCCTTTTGTGGGGAAGCAATTGTTCCAGTACATAGTGATTGGGATTTACACTCCTCTTGTAAGTACAAGTGCATCTTTATCTCAAGACCTTTATTGTCTTTATTTATTTATTTATTTTTTGGGTAATTTAGTTTCCTTTCCAGTGGGATTTACACTGTCAAAATGTCAATTGTTTTGCTGATGGATGTACATAATTGTTTTATAGGGATTTATCAAGAAATACAGTATAGCCTGATGTTGGAGGCTAGAAATAAGACCACTCAAACCACTTTCAAGAACAAGCAAAGCAGTTTAGTGTTGTTGATAGAGACTCTTATCAAACTTTTTGTTATATGACTAAAATTCACAGCATGTATTTTGATAGTTCTGATATGAATCATCATTGGCAGATTTAGATTTATGGATATAGATAACTAGGTAGAATGAAACCTTGTGAGTTTATGAATATTTGTCATTTTTGTACATGAATGTATTATGTTGGGAATTGATAGTTGCTTATGAATGCAGTTTATTGTTGGTTTTTATATTAATGAGCTCTTGTGGTTGATGGTTAGTTATGAATTTAGATTTTGGTAATGAATTTTAAATTAAAATGTGAAATACTAATATATATTACTACGCAAATTATAAAATAACCGAAGTCAAAGGCATTCTTTTACTTCACTTACCCCCCACATTTGGATCATAATTAGAAAAAACCGTTATAGACTTCGATTGTTAGGATATTAGACTTCGCATAAAAAGTAAAGTCTATATTACACCTTTTACTATACTCACATAGACTTTGGTAATTATAACGTTTTTACTTCAGATATTATCCGAAGTCTTTGACGTTTATTCTTATAGTGCTAATTAATCCCAAACTCTTATCTAGAAAATCAATAAAAAATAACAACTAACAACATGTGTGTGGTTCAATCTAAACACTCATATGATAAGCTTAGCTACTCATGATCATTTCAACAACAATAGCAAAAATCATTAAACAAAACATGATAGAAATCTTCCCTTGCAAAAACGAAGTCGAATTCCTGAGGAAGTTTTGATGTTCTTCCTTCAGTTCTTATTAAATCTTCATACAAGGAACAAAAATCACTCACAATTGTCTCTCTAGATGTTTGAATACAAGAAAAATGAGAAAAAATGAGTTTAGATCGAGTATTTTCGGGGGGGAGGGGCTTGAGTTGTGTCTAGGGTTCCCCTTTATATACCCGTCAAAAATCGCAAAAAGTGCAGAATCGCATTTTCTGCACAACAGGAGGTGGATCGTGGTCTGGATGCTTGGGAACGCAGTCTGGGTGTGTTTGAAAACTATCTGCCGCATGGTATGGGTTTGGGACCGCGATCTGGGTGCGGTCCAAGACAGGATCGTGATCCTGGTGCGGTCCGGACTATGAGGCTATGGTCTAGAAGCCATATCTCCCTCAATACACTCGGAATTTAGCGTATAATATACCGTTGCAAAGCTGATTTCACGAGAAACCCATGCAAATATAGAACACACCTATTTCGAAGTAATGAATCTAGAAATGAGAAAATACAACCGACATCGCTTCAATATTCATCGTTTAAGCCCCGTTTTTGCTCTTAATCGTCATAAACTCCAATATTGGACATAAAAGCACATATTTCACCACAATCTTCGCCCGGCTACCTACAAAACAAAAACACCACATACCACGACTCAATAGAATAAAATGAGACGATCAAAAATCGACTCATCAAATCCCCCCAAACCTAAACTTTGCTTGTCTCCAAGCAAAAATATATAAAACACACGATAAAGAAGACGAGGAGGATTGAATATTCAAGTTAATCATCGGGTATATATTCAATCAACCGGGAATGTAAAAGTATTGTAAAGTCTCGTAATTCGTCATGGAAGCGTAAACTCACAAATGAATAGAAAGAAATGGCACTTGATCGATAATGCAAGAAAGCAAGTCTTAGTAGTCTCTCACAGAATTCTATCAATTCACTCATCTCCCAAGTGTTTATATAGGTCAATACGCTCAACTCGATTCGAATGGAAAGTTCTACTATATGCTTGCACTTCTTCTCTTCATCAAACGCATCAATATTCACAAAACACGAGTCATAAGGTCTTATTTTTGGTTGTAACGGGTTGTGGCTCAGGTTGAGAAAATTTGGATAGTGGTTACAAGTTTTAGTCCAAATAGAGCATATACAATCCTCACATATATGAAATAAACACTCAAAGCAATATCGATCACCCTACTTCAATTCTCCCGTGTATATATATATATATATATATATATATATATATATATATATATATATATATATATATTTTCTTTTCAATTCAAGGCCTTGTTAAGCGCAATTCTTTTGATATCGGCCTAATCCTCACAACCCAACGACTTTTTCTTTTGTTTTTCTTAGGCTCACTCCTCTCCTCCCTTTCTATTCTAGCCCACTATTATATATATATATATATATATATATATATATATATATATATATATATATATATGGTGGGGCTCATTATTTTTAGGGGAACAGGAGAGAAAATTTTTGCCTGTATACACCACAAACTTAGCACACCCTCATTTTTTCAAATATACCCTCTCAAGTTCTTACTGTAACATCCGTACTTTTTCTATTTTTGGTAGTTTCCATTTTGGTGTATTTTCTGTTTTTAGCGACTCGCTTGTAAACTTTTTAACATTTCGAGAATATTTAATTCTATGTATTTTGGCATCCGAGCATGTTTCGAGATGGTTATACTCGATTTTGTGTTTAGTTATAATTTTTTCGCTTGTCGGCTCGTTCGGTACGGTTGGTGTGCGAAATTGTCATTTCGAGTTTTGGGCGAGTTCATTTATTATTGTTAGGCATGTTGTGAGATTCGGCAGGGCTGTTCGTTTCTGTATCGTGGTTTTTGATCATTTCGGGTCGTTTTGTAATTTCCTAAGTTTAGGGAATTTACTTTCGTGGTCGTTTTCCTAACCTTCGGATAATTGGGATCGTGTTTTCTTTTAGTGCTTAAGTTTGTCGTCTTGAACCTTTCGCAAGCTTGCTCTAGTTTTGTGTTTTCGTCGTCTCGTGATTCTGTCGCATCCTTTATTGACAAACTGATCTTAGCAACTGTGCTGGAACTGTCTTACGTACGTTAATTTCAGATTATGTTAAGATTGTTACGTACGTTAAGGCCTTATTTTTAACGTACGTAATAACCTTCGTGTTTTTGGGCAGGGAGTTCTGCAAATTCATTACGTACGTAAACGTGAAACGCTTTACATACGTTATGAAGCTTAGGTACATTAACCTCTATGGATTACGTACGTAAGCCAACCTGGGTTTAAATACCCAGGAGCGGACCGGTCACTCATTTCTTCTTTTCTTCCTCTCCTCCGCGGCTTGGGCGATTTTTGGGCAATTTTGGTGCGATTTCGAGCCTTCAACTATCTGACTATCATTTTCCTTGGAGATTTGGTATAGGTTAACAACACAAATCCGTCTCCTTCACCTTTGAATCGAGGTAATCTTCTAGAACCCTAGACCTTTCTGGATTTAGGTTTTTTTTTCATAAATTCTCCAATTTTAGTCGTAGTTATGATGGAATTGTGTTGAGTATGGATTATCTACTCCGATTCATGTTTTCCCCATGGGATTATTGTTGAATTCTTGGAATTTTTGAGAATCGAGAGGGTTTTGGTTGCGATCCACCCTCGTTGAATATGATGTTGGATTATTTATGTCGTAGGCGGGGTTTTCAGGCGTTTTTCCATTTAATTTCCAATCGTACTATTGTTGATAGTCGTTTTACGAATCGTTTAGGTTCGAAGTTTCCAAATTCTTCCAACGGTAGTCGTTTACCGTCTCTTTTCAGTCTGTCATGTCTCAAATGCAAGTAATTCTTACGAACCTACGATCTTAAATGTGCAAGGCAGTGTATTGAGTGACTGGGTGTTTATGTTCACTCCGGGATGGTCCGACAGGACCTCGGAGGAATCCACGCATGGTTGGATTCACGAACTTTTGGGTTAACCACTCTGAGAGGGTCTATCGGGGCCTCGGAGGGATTCGCGCATGGTCGCGTCCACGGTTAATCGGGAGGAATTGTATTCTATGATACATGCTAGATTTTGCATTTCTGGAAATCATTATCTTACTTGTTTTCGAAAACCATTGATACATGTACTTTAATATTGTAAGATGTAAGAATTCATTTGCGTTACTTGTACTAGCTATTCCACAGCTAACCACATTTTGGGGAAAATACTTTTCATGTATTTCAGGTGTGAAGAATGTGATCGGAAGAGTGCCGTGGCAGTACGAGGATGAAGGCCACGCGTGATACTGTGATGTGGTCGTCGTGTTTATTTGCTTTGAGTTTGGTTTTTGGGACTTTGTTTTTATTTGTCACAAATTGTTAGATGGTACTCGAGTACTATAGGAGGGTTGTTTTTCTGCTGTCAGTTACATTAAATTGTTGTTTTATTGTGATTTAAATGTTGTCGTGGGAATTTCATCGGTTAATCTGATAAATGATGGGTGGTTTTGATGTGTTCTGTTATGGATGCCATACAAATTTAGCCTTGTGAGTTCCGGATGGGATTCACGGTGCTGTGACATGCCTTGAATGTCTTGGGGATGTTACACTTACGAGGACCAACACTTGGGTAAGTTATGGCTTTTGGATATGGAGCTATAAGATGCGGGTTTTTTCGAACAAAAATATGGCTAAAGGCTCAATGGGGCTAGCAAAGGATATTGATATGAAACGGTGGGTATTTTTAGATAAGTAGGTTCAAGATAAAAAAAATGGGCACCCCTAATCATTTCTCGTGTATGTAAATATCAACACACCATCCGATAGAATCATGCAAGTTCTAAACAATACAAATAAGAAGATAAATCACATATGATAGAATTTTACCGCTAAAGGCGAACGGTTCAATTAGGCACAAGAACTCACGGCTTTTGGACTACCACACTTATTCCATACACGTCAAATCAAGTAACCAAAACTATACATTCACACGCAAGGTCAAACAATCAATTAAATTTATAAAACTCCACGAGTCAAGTACAAACACGACTAATCATCCATATACCCAACAGTTAACAAGGTTATTACAATCCAACTGCTACATCACGCAAGATAAAATAAAGAAAAGAAACAAACATCACGTAAACTGAACACAAATAAAAATCGAAGAAGTTGCACCCCACCAAACCTAAACCTTTGCTTGTCCCCAAGCAAAAAGAAGTAAGTTGGTAAAAATGCTAAAACACAAGACAGAAAGAAAAATACCGAAAACAAAAAAATGAAAAGATTCTGGTGAGATCGCTGATCTTGTAGACATTCAATTTTGAAGGATTAGGGTCCTCGACACTGGCCCCAGCATGACAGCACATGTACTTAATCGTCGTGGGGAAGAAGATGGTTTGCAAGGTCTTTGTTTTGGTCATTTCTTCTAGCTGCTTGTAAATTAAAGCCCCAACAATGATCGTGTGGTCCTCCATGATCGAGTAAACCAAAGCAAGGCGGTTGAGAAAAATTCAGCGTGAGGCCTGAGTCGGCAGAAGGCTATTGCAGATAATATGGTATATCATTTTGGCTTCAGTAGAGAGGATTTGAGTGCACTGGCCCGCTCGAAGTAATGTAACTCCCGGCTGGACAAAATGGGTTTGTAAAGTTTGCAAGTGATCGGGGCGGGCGGCGAATTCTGAGTATTCATCGACAAAGTGTTGAACAAAGTATTTTGATGATAAAACGTTCTCAAAACATTTAACTACACGGCATGAAGACAAACTCAACGTCTAGCGCACGCTACACATACGTAGTAGCGCACGCTATCGAGAAGTTACCTGTAGTCAGAAAGTCACCTGCAGAGCACTTGAAAACTCACCTGATGTTTTAGCGCACGCAAGCTTCAAATATTAGCGCATGCTAGTTGATCAAATGGCACGCAATAAAGTGTCTAGCGCACGCTATCGATTTCATGGTTAAACAAGACAGTAAGGACAGTGAGCACTGGACTGGAAAAAGAGTATCAGGTAACGCACGCTATCAAGATGTTAGCGCACGCTATGTGAACTTGCTAACACACGCTACAAACACAAGTTGCGCACGCTACCTGAAAGCATATACAAGACACTAAGCTCTGGACTGAAGAACAAGCAACTGTTAACGCACGCTAACATGAAGACTAACACACGCTACCTGGAGATTATTAGCGCACGCTATCTGTTACATGTTAGCGCACGCTAACTGTTCAAAATCCTACCATTAGTCATTCAACTGTTGGAACAATGAAGTCAACAAAGAAATCATGGAAAATCTAGAAAGAAAATCTTGACTACCTAGCGCACACTACGAATGTTCATTAGCGCACGCTAAGTTCAAAATCTATCTGTTGGATAAGAACGTTGGTGATAAAGTTGTATTATTATTCAAAGTCAAAGTAAAGTAAGTTGACCAAGTCATCAGCACACGCTAAAGGGAATGTCCAGCGCACGCTAGACATGTTATATTGCCATTGGAACAGTTTGAAGATAGTTCAGTTCATCAAAGTCAGACAACGATAGCGCACGCTAATAGTACCAGTTTTCAACATATCAAGAGGGACTGAACACTATAAATACCCATGCCATTGGGTATCTCAAGGACACACAACTTCAAGCATACAAACGCACTTGAGCTTAGATTATTGCTATTTATTTCATTCTAAGTTGTGACGATAAAAGATACGAGTGTTGTTCACATATTGTAATATCTTATATACTTCGTATCTTCTTTGATTGTTGTGAGTGTTGCATCACTCCTTCACAAGGATGAGAGAAACGAATCAAGAGTTCTTAATCCGGTGTTATTAGGATCTTTGATCCGGCATTGTTAGGATTATACTCTGACGATTGTAAGTGAGGATTATCTAGTTCCTATAGAACACTAGATAAGAAAATTTATATTGAGTGTTTGGTTGTGCTTGGACCAATCGAAGACAAGCGTTGTAACGGTTGTGCCCGGACCTATAGAAGACGAGGCAAAGTTGTGTATGCTTTTTCTTGAGCCAATAGAAAAAGAAAACGGAGAGAGGACGTAGTCAAGTTGCCGAACCTCTATACATCGTTGTGCCGTTTACTTTCTGCATAGTTTATTTTTCCTTCACGAGAAAGTTTAATTATCCGCAGTACCACTATTAAACCCCCTTCTAGTAGTACATTTATCTTTTCAGTTGATATCAGTGCGGGTCTCTTTTTAAAGATTTAAACACTTAAGAGAAAAAGATCCGCAAATGGATCTATTGGGTCAAATATAAGGAAATGCCCTCAACTGTCCTCCTTTCTTTGATGGCTCCAACTTCATGACTTGGAAAAAGAAAATGGCTATATTCGTTCAAGCTTAAGACATTGAAATCTGGAAAGTCATGGTTCTTGGTCCAAAAATCGCCAAGAAGGAAGATGGGTCGCTGAAAAAATTCGATGAATATAACGATGAAGATTGAAAGAACGCGCACATCAACTCTCGTGCTACTCAACTCTTGTACTGTGCTCTTAATCCTGAAGAACTTAACAGGATACCATCTTACGAAAATGCGAAAGAAATCTGTGAAATTCTTGAGGTAACTCATGAAGGAACCACTCAGGTCAAGGAGACCAAGATCAACATGCTATTTCATGATTATGAACTCTTTTCCATGAAGGATGATGAAATAATCACTAATATGCTGGATCGTTTTTCGGCTATATCCAACGACCTTGCATCCTTTGGAACCTATATCATGTAGCAACAAGACTAAGAAAATTCTTCGCTCATTTCCGCGTGAATGGGATGCCACGGTTACTGCAATCATGGAATCCAAAGATCTCAACAAGCTTGAATTTAGCGCCCTTATCGGGTCACTTATCAACTATGAGATCGTTCTCAAATCGAGAGACTCCAAACCAAAGCCTCGCGAAAAAGTGGTCGTGTTCAACGTTGATAGCGATATTGAGGAAGAAGTTTTGGAAGATAAAGATGACGAGGAACTTGCTCTCTACGCCAAGAATTTTAGAATATACAAAAACTTAATTCAAAGAAGGCGGAGCTTCCTTGGTCGGGATTGTTGTTGCCCGAAATATTATCCGGAGATGATATTGCTGGAATGGTCGAGCAACAAACAAATGCAAGAGCACGTCCGTAGGGAAGTGAATAACACAAGATTTGCCGGGTTTGTTAGGCCCGGGATTGAATGCTCTCGCGAGATATTATTAATACGAATACGTTGGGGTACAAATATTAATATAAGAATGCAATTACAATGAGTGTAAAAGATCCTAGTTATCTAGCTCTTGAGTGCTTGCCAGAAGAACTAGAGTTGCTCTGAGTTCTTGCTCTCGTTTCTGCCGACCGTCTTATGGTTTAAGAGGTTTCGAGAGTGAGAGATGGAAAGATGTCCGAAGTGTATAGCGTTGCCAAGACAGAAAGCAGAGAGAAGAAGCCCAGAGAAAAGCTGGCAGGAAAGCAGGGGTTCGAGAGTCTCCTCTTCTCCAAGTGCAGGATGCCTTCTATTTATAGGAGGAGCTGTGATGTCCTTTTCTGGCGGGCGATCGCCTTTCCTGTATTATAAAAAGGGGGCGATCGTTTGTGGCACATGGGATGGTTGCCTTAAAGTCTACGGCTGCTGCTGGCAGCCAGCTGTGCGAGCCAATAAGAAGTCTGCATGCATCCCGAGTCGCTGTCTCGGGAGGTCCCACTTTGCACCTTTCGGCAGGTCTGTCGGTAGGTGAGGAGATGGTGAGAGGCTGGGGTCAAAGGGCCGGCGCCTTTTTCGGATCTGCATGTGGGTCTCTATCCCGAGATTCGGTCTTCGCTGGCTTGACGGATGCTGGCTTTACATGGCATGAGGCGGTCGTCCATGATCGGGCACTTGGGACGATCGCTAGGTGCCAAGAGACGATCACCTTGGCAGTCGATCGCTCTGTGCTGGATCCTGTTCTGGGTCTTTCGATCGGTAAGTCTGCCTTGGCTATTTGATTCTGACTCGGTCGCCCGGTCTCTATGCCGATCGCCTGTTGAGATGTATAAATATCGACACAACAATTGCCCCCAGCTCGCTCCGATGTTGAAGACATGGGGTGAGGTGGTTCCACTGGCGATCGTTTAAGATATTGACGGGCGATCCGATCGTTTGGCGTGCTATCTTCGGTCTTGTACTTTTGAACTTCAATTTTGCAGATCCCTCGTGGAAAGCTGATTATTTCGACGTTGAGGAACCGTGCACGGTCGCGGAGTTCGATGGACCGATCTCCATGACCGTGTCTTGTGCGCGAGCGACATTCCAACTATAGGTTTGTCTCGTGACTCATTTTATTGTGAGGGTCCTCCGTTAGGCTGCGCCCGCCTCGTATTTAAACGAAGGGCGTGCGGTCTTGGTCTGGAGGAGTCCTTGCACGGGGCGTCGTCGGATTAATCGACTCCACGTCCGCGGCTTGTTAGCACTTTTCTACCTCGGATCGTCATGTTAAATGGCAATCCTCGACGGTATACGTTGTGACGGGGGTAGGGACGCGTCGCATTGTCCGGTTCCACCAAGTTAGATGATGAACCTTTGAGGGCGAGCGAGCATGTCCACAGATTTGTTTGGAGGGTCCTTCGGCTACGCCCGCCTCATATTTAAACGAAGGGCGAGCGATCGCAGCCCAAAGGAACCTTGCATGGGCGAAGCTGTCGGTTCCATCGACCTCCAGGACCATGGCTGCACTCTTCTACCTCGGATCGTCATGTTAGATGTCGATCCTCGACGGTATACGTTGTGCTGAGGGAGGCGATCTCGTGCCTAGGTCCATCATGTTAGATGATGAACTTTAGAGGGCGAGCGAGTCCTTCAGTTTTTTGGAGATGTTGCTTGATTCTGGCGATCGGGTTGGAAGACTGATGATCGTCGTTCGGTCGCCGAACGCGTTACTCATAGGTGAAAAAGAAACCTCCGCCTGGCCAAAAAGTCTGCGGCCTTGGTGCAGAAGATTGCGTAGGTCCGGGGGATGTCCTTCGTAAGGTGCCTGAACATGGGCGAAAGACCATTGAATCCCCCTAGGACCGAGTAGAGGGCGATCTCGTCGCTTACGGGCTCGCCGTTGAGGATTATCTCATCCACCCGGTCGATGTAGTCTTCGTCGGACTCGTCTTCCCCCTACCTGATTTTCATCATGCGGTGGGGACCTTCTGGTCGAGCGACCTTGGTGGCGAAGTACGATGTGAAGTCGTTCGCCAGTTGTTCAAAGGAACTGATGGATCGCGGTGGCAATGAGGTGTACCACCTATGGGCCAGGTCGCCCAGGGTTAGCGGAAACATTCGGCATCTGGTCGCATCTGATGCCCCACATCCGGTCATGTAGATCCGGAACTTGCTCAGGTGAGTCTCGGGGTCCGACCTCCCCTCGTACAAAGGTGTTTGAGGAGGAGTGATCCTTGGTTGCACTGGGGCGAGCTCGATGTGGACCGCGAGTGGCTCGCTCGGTCCGATGACCTTGCTTTTGGCGCCTGCCCCGGTTTCTAGGAGCGTCTTCATGTCATCGAGTTGGTGTTGCATTGCGGCCATCACCGTAGCTTGGTCCCTCGTGGTTTGGCTTTCGGAGCGGGCACCGAGGCGATCGTGTACCGATCTCCTGGCTCCGCGGTTAGCGATGAGGTCGCCGCCGCCAATCTTGGTTTTTCGGCGAGGAGCCAGATGGTTGGCCTGCCTTCTGGGAGTTGGGTATGCCGAACTCCGGGTGACGAATTCGAGCTCGGTCATCTCATGGCTGAGGCCAGAATGCCCCGGTCGCCATGATGGGTCGCTTCCTAGGCGGCTGAAAACAGAACCGTCCCACCTCGCGAGTGCTTCTGCTCGTGAATCGGGGCTTCCTGACGATCGCTCGACAAGTAACCCTTTGAGCTTCCGTTTGCCCGTGCGACGGATGGCTGATGGGGTAGTTACGGGCGCATCGAATGCTCTCCGTCGCTCCCGCAGGATGGCCATTGCCTCCTCGATCTGTTCCGCTATTTGGAACTGATCGAGCGAGAGGCTAGGGCCATCCCTTGGGGGCGGGATCGAGAGTCTCGCGCCGCCGCGACTACCCTCCGCCATAGGTTGGGGCTCGGATTGAGCCGGAACGAGACGTTCGGCGGTTCTGAGAGTGGCTCTCTTCAATGAGGTTGCAGACATCATTATTCTGAAGGCTTTTCTTTGAAAAATAGTGAGTGTTTCTTCAAGTATATGCCCCAGAGAACAGTGAGTGTTCTTCGGGTCGGTAGGAATAAAAATGAAGGTTAAGATCCCCTCCTTCTAGCGCCAATTGTTGTTGCCCAAAATATTATCCGGAGATGATATTGCTGGAATGGTCGAGCAACAAACAAATGCGAGAGCACGTCCGTGGATAAGTGAATAACACAAGATTTGCCGGGTTTGTTAGGCCCGGGCTTGAATGCTCTCGCGAGATATTATTAATACGAATACGTTGGGGTACAAATATTAATATAAGAATGCAATTACAATGAGTGTAAAAGATCCTAGTTATCTATCTCTTGAGTGCTTGCCGGAAGAACTAGAGTTGCTCTGAGTTCTTGCTCTCGTTTCTACCGACCGTCTTATGGTTTAAGAGGTTTCGAGAGTGAGAGATGGAAAGATGTCCGAAGTGTATAGCGTTGCCAAGAGAGAAAGCAGAGAGAAGAAGCCCAGAGAAAAGCTGGCAGGAAAGCAGGGGTTCGAGAGTCTCCTCTTCTCCAAGTGCAGGATGCCTTCTATTTATAGGAGGAGCTGTGATGTCCTTTTCTGGCGGGTGATCACCTTTCCTGTATTATAAAAAGGGGGAGATCGTCTGTGGCACATGGGATGGTTGCCTTAAAGTCTGCGGCTGCTACTGGCAGCCAGCTGTGCGAGCTAATGAGAAGTCTGCACGCGTCCTGAGTCGCTGTCTCGGGAGGTCCCACTTTGCACCTTTCAGCAGGTCTATCGGTAGGTGAGGAGATGGTGACAGGCTGGGGTCAAAGGGCCGGCGCCTTTTCCGGATCTGCATGTGGGTCTCTATCCCGATATTCAGTCTTCGCTGGCTTGACGGATGTTGGCTTTACGTGGCATGAGACGGTCGTCCATGATCGGGCACTTTGGACGATCGTTAGGTGCCAAGAGACGATCGCCTTGGCAGTCGATCGCTCTGTGCTGGATCCTGTTCTAGGTCTTTCGATCGGTAAGTCTGCCTTGGCTATTTGATTCTGGCTCGGTCGCCCGGTCTCTGTGCCGATCGCCTGTTGAGATGTATAAATCTCGACACAACAGGGATGGCAAGACGGAACAAAAGAAAAATGCTTATGTTCCTACAAAAAAGTTCGACAATAATTGTCGGAAATGAGGTCAAGCCGGTCACTAAGCCAAATAATGCCGAGGATCTACTTCCAAGCCTCAAATCAAAATATTCGAAAAGAAGGAAGTCCTAATTGCTTCTTGGAGTGATGACGAGGAGGAGACTGAAAGATCCCGAGACGCAAATCTCGCATTCATGGCTCTCGACTCAAAAAATGCTATCGAGGTAAGCTCTAAACTCAATGATGATGAATATGATTCATTTGATTTTTGTGATTCACAAGAAGTTAATCATGACGATGAGCTATTAAGCGCGTTTGAATCCTTAAATATGGAATGTGATGAAATGGTTAAATTAAATATGTTTTTAAAGAGGAAAATAAAATCTTTAGAACTCGAAAATTCTACTCTTCAAAATAAAGGCAAAAATATTGAAATAGACCATACCTTATGCCTTGAGAATGAAAATATTTTAAAAAGCGAGTTGACGAAAACTCAAAAGGAATTGAAATATATAATGAATAAATTTACTGTCGGAAACGAGAAGTTTGAAAAGCTTTTATTTATTCAAAAATCTCCGCTGTTAAAACATGGTCTTGGTTTTGATCCATTTAAAAGAGAACAATCTCTTATAAATCTTGACAAGATAAAGAATACAGAAAACGAGAACTCAAAAACTCTTTCCAAACAACGAGATCATAATGTTAAAGTTCATTCAAAATTGAGAACCATCAAAGTTAAACAAATATGGGTTCCAAAAGGGACAATAGTTCCAAACGCTATAGGTATTGTTAACTTTGGAGGACCCAAAAGGGCTTAGGTACCAAAACAACCAAAACACACTATTTTTGTAGGTCCCAACGTCAAATAAAAGCAAGTGGTACATTGATAGCGGTTGTTCGAGGCACATGTGTAGCACCAAAGAATTATTTGAAGATTTTGAATATCAAGAACAAGGACATGTGACCTTTGGTGACAACAAAAAGGGAAAGATTATGGGCACCGGTAAGGTTGGTAAGGAAACCTCTCCTTCTATTAATAAAGTGTTATTTGTTGAAGGTTTGCATCATAATTTACTTAGCGTTTCTCAATTGTGTGATGAAGGTTTTAAAATTTTGTTTGAAGAAATGCATAGCACTGCTTTTAAAAATAACAAAATTGCATTTATTGGTTTGAGATATGGAAATGTTTACATTGTTGATCTTAATGATAAAAATTTATTTAATGAAAAATGCCTTATCACTTTGGATGAAAATGCATTTTTATGGCATAGAAAATTGGGGCATACATCTCTACCTATCATTTCTAAACTATCGAGATATAATTTAGTTCGTGGTTTACCCAAACTTAAATTTGATCGCAAACATTTGTGTGAATCTTACGTAAAATGGAAACATACTCAAGAATCTCTTAAACCAAAATTCGAGGTTTCCACGAGTCGCATTCTTGAACTTATGCATATTGATTTAATTGGACCATCTAGATATGTTAGTCTAAGTGGTAAACTTTACACTTTGGTAATTGTTGATGACTATTCTCGATTTACATGGGTTAGATTTCTTGCTCATAAAGATGACACATTTTCCGAGTTTTCTAAATGGTGTCGTTTGGTACAAAATGAGAAAAACCTTTCCATAATTTCTACTCGTACCGACCATGGAGGTGAATTTGATTGCACTCCATTTGAACTCTTGTGTGATAAGTATGGTATTAATCATAATTTTTCGGCTGCTAGAATACCTCAAAAAAATGGAGTTGTTGAAATGAAAAATCGATCATTGGAGGAGATGTCGAGGATAATGTTAAACGAATACTCTCTTCCGCAATATTTTTGGGCCGAAGCTATTTTCAGGGCATGTTATGTGATCAACCGGGTTCATCTTTGTAGAACTTTAATTAAAACCCCGTATGAAATTTGAAAGGGCAAAAAACCGAACATATCTTACTTTCATCCATTTGGTTGTAATTTTTTCATCTTAAATAATGGTAGGGAAAATTTGGGCAAATTTGATGCCAAATCCGATTCCGAGATATTTCTTGGCTATTCTACAAATAGCAAGCTTTTCGTGTGTATAACATTAGAACTAATAAAGTTGAAGAATCCATTCATGTCAAATTCAATGATATGATCTCACCGCCTGGAAAGGTAGAAAGTTTTGATGATGCAGGTATTCTTCCGGTCTCTCATCCCTCAAGCGAAATAGAGAAGGTGTCGGAAATTCAAAAGAATAAAATCGATGATTTACCGAAAGATTAGAAGCATAACAAAGATCATCCAAGGGACCTTGTTATTGGGAATATTGAAGATAGTGTTCAAACACGAAGGAGAGCCACCAAGTATATTGCTCATTGTGCTTTTGAATCCGAGATTGAACCCAAGAATGTATCCGAAGCTCTTGATGACGAAATTTGGTTGATGACAATGCAAGAAGAGCTCATTCAATTTGAACGCAATAAAGTATGGAATTTAGTTTCCGCTCCTAAAGATAAAACAATTATCGGAATTAAATGGGTGCACAAGATTAAGTGTGACGAATAGGGTTATCCAGTAAGAAATAAATCTCATTTGGTCGCACAAGGTTATAATCAAGAAGAGGGTCTTGATTATAAAGAAAGTTTTGCGCATGTGGCCCGTCTCGAAGCCATTCGTTTGTTATGTGCTTTTGCAGCTCACAAGAAAATCAAGCTATATCAAATGGATGTGAAAAGTGCATTTTTAAATGGCTTCATTCAAGAAGAAGTGTTCGTCAAACAACCTCCTGGTTTTGAAGATAATCAATTTCCAGATTATGTCTACAAGCTCAACAAAGCTCTCTACGGTTTGAAGCAAGCACCTCGGGCATGGTATGATCGTTTAAGTCAATTTTTAATTGCAAATAACTATACGAGAGGTAAAATCGATAATACCTTATTTGTGAAAATTTTAGAAAATGATATACTTGTGTGTCAAATATATGTTGACGACATTATTTTCGGTGCTACTAACGAATCTCTTTGCCAAGACTTTTCTAATCTCATGAAGGGAGAGTGTGAAATGAGTATGATGGGAGAATTAACATTCTTCCTCGGGCTTCAAGTCAAACAATGTGAAGATGGGATTTTCATCCATCAAACAAAATATTCTCACGATCTCCTCAAGAAGTTCAAAATGGAAAATTACAAAGCAATTTCAACTCCAATGTCTTCCACGTTAAAATTAGACAAAGATGAAAATGGCAAATCCGTGGATCAAAGACTATATCGAGGTATGATCAGATATCTGTTATATTTAACTACTTCTAGACCGGATATAATATTTGCTACTTGCTTATGCGCTAGATTTCAATCAAATCTTAAGGAATCCCATCTAACTGCATGTAACCGTATTTTTCGATATTTGAAAGGGACTGTTGGTCTAGGACTATGGTATCCATCTTGTCTGGATTTTAATTTAATTGCATAATGATGTCGATTTCGGCGAATGTAAAATTGACAAGAAAAGCACTAGCGGTACATGTCATTTCATTGGTTCATGCTTAATCTCACGGGGAAGTAAAAAGCAGACAAGCGTAGCTTTGTCTACAACTGAAGCTGAGTATGTCGCAGCAGGGAGCGCCTGTGCGCAGGTATTATGGATAAAAAATCAACTCCGCGACTATAGCATCTATTTTGAAAATACTCCCATTTTATGTGATAACACCAGT
This sequence comes from Orobanche coerulescens, assembly GCA_033398695.1. NCBI lineage: Eukaryota > Viridiplantae > Streptophyta > Magnoliopsida > Lamiales > Orobanchaceae > Orobanche > Orobanche coerulescens. Next base: position 139,536,096 of record CM065809.1, on the reverse strand, counting down.
GCTATTAATCTGAGTAAAAATCCCATCTTACATAGTCGAATGAAGCATATTGATATAAGACATTATTTTCTCCGAGATCACACTCAGAAAAAGGATATTCATTTAATTTTTGTCGGTACAAAAGATCAGCTTGCTGATATATTTACAAAACCCATACCTGAGGAATCTTTCAATTCTATTCGATTGCAACTCGGTATGGGACACATCGACAATTTTTAAAAGACTATCTTTTAATTCATCTTATGAGAATTCATTACATGGGATACTGTTTTTGCCCAGTGCGCGCTAGCTTCATACCATTAACGCGCGGTATCTCTTTTCTCCAGAATCTTAACTCACCCGGTAGCGTACGCTACCCCTTATATCTTGCGTACACTAATGAATTTTTGTTCTAAAAACCTGAAGGTCCAGTAGCCTATTCGTTTTCCTTCTAACATACGCTATGTTCCTATAGCGCATGCTAACGTGTCGGTCATACACTTAAAATACATACAGTCGGCCGATCCCCTTTCATAATCTCATTAAACCGAAAGAACTCCAGCACAGAATCTCTCCAAAATTTTATCTCCTTCCGCAAAATTACTCCCAATATCTTCTTTACCCATGGCCAGCGGATCGAGAGTACCAATGAAGAAGCAATACAAAAGTGCAAAGCGGACTCGCGAACCAGAATTTGATGCGTCACGCTTCGTCTCCGCCGCCACGTTTACGGTATTCTCGGAAATCCTTCCGCAAGCACAGATTACAGACTGGTACTACTTCAATTTCAATAGCCTAGAACGTGCAAAAGTTGCAATCCATGAGTTTTTCTCATCTCTTGGTATTTCTTGCTTTGTGGAATGTAAATAACCCATATTCCCTGAACTTGTTCGTGAATTCTTTGCAAATCTTCATATTGGAGACAGTGAGGGTTCTCCCTCTTTGGTTCTTCGTAGTCTTGTTAGTGGAACTGTAGTGAAGATTTCTTCAGAAATCTTGAATGAATTGTTCGGTTTGTCTATGGATGGATTTGCTTGCTCTAGGAAATCCCTTGCCGAAGAGTCAGATTTAACTGAGCTTGAATTGACAGAATTTTTAAGTTCTAAGGCGGTTATCGATATCACCGATGACGTGTTCGAGAATAATAAATTTGGAATTAATATCCGGCTACTTTTAGTCGCACTCACCAAATGCATTATGCCAAAGGTAAACACCCAACATAAGATGGTGGGTATCGTCGTATCGACAAACATGTGGTTTATCGAGTTTTGAATGATGATAAGATTGATTTCGCTGCAATTGTCATGGGATGGATGAAAGCCAAATTTGACCTCTTTCGGTCTAAGCATTGCGACTAGATCACGAAAGACCGGAATGCCTTTCAGTTCGATTCTCACAGTAATATTCCGTCATCATAATGTCAACCTATCGGAAGAGCCATCGGTTCCGGTCTCTTGCGGGCATGAAATATCGGATGCTACTCTCAAAGCGATGCACTATGTAGAGACGGTTAACTGTGTTTGGGTTTTATTTCCATATCTGAAAGAAGACGATGTTGTACCGAAAGGAAAACGGGCACCAACACCGGCCGAGCGGATTACGAGAAGAGGCCCAAAGACGATTAGAGAACTTCAAACGGGAACATTTGTTAGAAAATCAATGTCGAAGGGCAAAAGGCCTATGGGAGAGGCGTCTATCGAGAAGGATGAAGAGGATTTGGTTGTCCGAATGCGGTGCCTTGAAACCAACCAATTAGAAATTCGTGACGATATCCGAGCTCTGAGATCTGAAATCAAAGAAGAAGTTCACTCCGTCCGCAGCTTGTTGGAGGATTTTATTCGTTATACCCATCCTTCCTTTCCCTTTCCGACTTCTTCTTCCGACCACCCAAATTAAGAATTTTTGTGATCGAAAACAATGGATTATGTGTTTCCTTTTATGTTTTTTTTAGTATTTGTGATGTGTCTTCATTTAGATGATTGTATCTGTTATGCTTGAACTTATGCTCGTTTTAATGAAGTTTGTTTTTTTCTCATCGATTTGCCTTATGATTACTGTTTATGGAAGGCTTCATCTTAGGGGGAGAGTACCTTTTTGCTTATGTCAAAAAGGGGGAGAAAACTCTCAAAAACCGAACACAATAACGTAATCGAACAAAATACTTTGATTCGAAAAATTTTCTAAATCGGTTTTGCAGGTATTTATTAAATGTTTTGACATCATCAAAAAGGGGGAGATTGTTGAATAAAGTATTTTGATGAAAAAATGTTCTCAAAACATTTAAATACACGGCATGAATCATTGAAGACAAACTCAACGTCTAGCGCACGCTACACATACGTAGTAGCGCACGCTATCGAGAAGTTACCTGTAGTCAGAAAGTCACCTGCAGAGCACTTGAAAACTCACCTGATGTTTTAGCGCACGCAAGCTTTAAATATTAGCGCATGCTAGTTGATCAAATGGCACGCAATAAAGTGTCTAGCGCACGCTATCGATTTCATGGTTAAACAAGACAGTAAGGACAGTGAGCACTGGACTGGAAAAAGAGTATCAGGTAACGCACGCTATCAAGATGTTAGCGCACGCTATGTGAACTTGCTAACACACGCTACAAACACAAGTTGCGCACGCTACCTGAAATCATATACAAGACACTAAGCTCTGGACTGAAGAACAAGCAACTGTTAACGCACGCTAACATGAAGACTAACACACGTTACCTGGAGATTATTAGCGCACGCTATCTGTTACATGTTAGCGCACGCTAACTGTTCAAAATCCTACCATTAGTCATTCAACTGTTGGAACAACGAAGTTAACAAAGAAATCACGGAAAATCTAGAAAGAAAATCTTGACTACCTAGCGCACGCTACGAATGTTCATTAGCGCACGCTAAGTTCAAAATCTATCTGTTGGATAAGAACGTTGGTGATAAAGTTGTATTATTATTCAAAGTCAAAGTAAAGTAAGTTGACCAAGTCATAAGCACACGCTAAAGGGAATGTCCAGCGCACGCTAGACATGTTATATTGCCATTGGAACAATTTGAAGATAGTTCAGTTCATCAAAGTCAGACAACGATAGCGCACACTACAAAGAAATATTAGCGCACGCTAATAGTACCAGTTTTCAGCATATCAAGAGGGACTGAACACCATAAATACCCATGCCATTGGGTATCTCAAGGACACACAACTTCAAGCATACAAACGCACTTGAGCTTAGATTATTGCTATTTATTTCATTCTAAGTTGTGACGATAAAAGATACGAGTGTTGTTCACATATTGTAATATCTTATATACTTCGTATCTTCTTTGATTGTTGTGAGTGTTGCATCACTCCTTCAGAAGGACGAGAGAAACGAATCAAGAGTTCTTAATCTGATGTTATTAGGATCTTTGATCCGGCATTGTTAGGATTATACTCTGACGATCGTAGGTGAGGATTATCTAGTTCCTATAGAACACTAAATGAGAAAATTTATATTGAGTGTTTAGTTGTGCCCGGACCTATAGAAGACGAGAAAAAGTTGTGTGTGGTTTTTCTTGAGCCAATAGAAAAAAAATGGAGAGAGGACGTAGGCAAGTTTCCGAATATCTATACATCGTTGTGTCTTTTACTTTCTGCACAATTTATTTTTCCTTCGCGAGAAAGTTTAATTATCCGCAACACCACTATTCAACCCCCTTCTAGTGGTACATTTATCTTTTCACAAAGTCCTCGCTATGGCGAGGTGGTGCTTGGAACTTTAACTTCTCATTAAGCATCTCCGGCGAGATAAGTACTTGTTTCCCCTACACTTTCCCTTCGAGACTCCCGTTGGGTGTCGGAGTCACGGTTGTGTAAAATTTGCGAACCACTGATAAGTCACATTCCCGATTGCCTTTGAAAAATTCCTCCCAATTTGCGTGTTTTAACAAGTGCCAGACAACGGGGAAATTCTCCGCAAGAGCACTCCTCACACCCTTTTCCGGGAAGGCTCTTAGCTTGCTCAACTCAAGGTAATATTTTCTGTCCACCACATTCAATCGAGCAAGAATAGCGTCGTGTTCTTGTTGCTCTGATCCATGGCTCGAACTTTGGCCTTTTTTGGCATTGCCTGCAGTCCGCGTACATTTCGTGGTTCCCTTTTGTTTAGTCATGATTCGTGCAAAATTATGATTGTTAAGCCACAACTTGATGAAGTTCAAAACACACACACCCCCAAACCGAAGGTTTGACGTAAATGAAAAGATCCAATCAACTAGTAAAAGTCCTTAGTTCGGTGCGAACGATTGACAATGTATCACTAATGAATTCCAAGAACTAGCAAAAGTAGCCCCAAGCAAGAGATTTGAAAGACTAGTTCATAGAAGCATTTCATCGAACACCTTTCGTGCACAAAAGTTTCAAACTTGAGAGGAAACAATTAAGATTACAAAACCTCTCAAAAACGAATCACAACCGATAATCCTAACATATTAAAGCACTTCTAAACCATTCTCAAGCATAAATTTAAAGATGTAAGCACAAAATTTTCAATATTATAGAAATTCCACAAAAAGAAGAAAAACTTGAGTTTTGAATTCATACCTTTGATTTTCTCCGATTAAATGATGAAATAGATGTTAATGTATGAGGTTCTAACCGAAATTAACAAGAAGAAATGATTAAATGTTGATTTGGATTGGATTAGGGGTGTAAGTGTTGAAGAGGGAATGAGGGAATGGGGAAAGAGGGAATGGGAAATGAAGAGGGAAAGGACCGCGGGTCTATTTTTGTAACCGGGCTGGTGGATTGCGGTCTCAACTCTTCGTACGGCGGTCCGGATTTCACTGGGCATTAGACCGCGGTCCATAATGTGCAGATCGCAATCCGGGTGTTCGGCAGGTCAACCTGCCACGCGGTCCGAAATTTTGGATCGCGATCCGGACGCGGTCTGGTCCATTTTTTTTTTACTTTTTTTTTTTTATTTTTTTGAAAGACTAATAATAAACATAAAATGATAATAAATGATAAGTCGAACTTCCACTGGGTTGCCTCCTAAGCAGCGGTTTTTTACATTCATTAGCTCGACTTTTTCCCATCTTGCTCAATCTTCGACATCGTGCACTTCTATGCACTCAAACGCATTGATTTCTTCGCTTCATCCGAAGTACAGCTTCACTCTATGCCCGTTTACCTTAAAATGCTCATTCTTCCGTGGATCAAGGAATTCTACCGCTCCGTGTGGCCAAACTTGAACGACTTTGAAAGGTCCGCCCCATCGCGACACCAATTTTCCCGGCATGAGCTTAAGACGAGAGTTATGTAGCAAAATGTCCATCCCAGGTTCAAGAGATTTGCGAATGATATGCTTGTCGTGATACTGTTTCGTTCGTTCTTTGTAGAGCTTAGCATTTTTATACGCCTCATATCGCATCTCATATAGCTAATTTAAATATAGCAGTCTTTCTTCACCTGCTTTTTTTTGATCTAAATTTAGCGCTTTGATCGCCCAATACGCCTTGTGTTCCAACTCAACAGGTAGGTGGCATGCCTTTTCAAAAAAATGAGGCGATACGGGCTCATTCCAATAGGAGTTTTGTAGGCCGTGCGATATGCCCATAAAGCATCGTTCAATTTCAATGCCCAATCTTTCCTTATCGGTTTCGACATCTTCTCGAGTATCGCCTTTATCTGTCTATTACTCACTTCGACTTGCCCGGAAGTTTGTGGATGGTAGGTTGTCGCAACCTTATGCGTTACGCTATACTTCTTAAGCAGACCTGTGAGTTGTCTATTGCAAAAATGCATACCTCTATCGCTAATCACAACTCTAGGCGTCCCAAACCTGCAGAAAATCACATCCCTAAAAAAATTGCAAATCATGTTAGCATCGTTAGTTCGGGTTGGAATTGCTTCCACCCACTTAGAAACGTAATCCACAACAACTAAAATATATTCAAAATCGAGGGAAGGTGGAAAATAGCCCATAAAATTGACTCCCCAAACATCGAAAAGTTCCACTACTAGGTTGTTCGTCAACGGCATCTCATTTCTTTTGCTTATGTTCCCCGTTCATTGACAACGATCGCAACTCTTGCAGTAGGAATAAGCGTCCTTAAATAATGTCGGCCAGTAGAATCCAGACTGAAGGACCTCGTGTGCTGTTTTCTTCACGCTAAAATGTCCCCCACAGTGCAAGTCATGGCAAAATGACAAGATGCTCTCGTGCTCTTCCTCCGGGACACAACGTCGGAACATATGATCAGGCCCCAACCTAAATAAGTAGGGCTCGTCCCAAAAGTAATGCCTGCACATGGAAATAAACCTCTTCTTCCCTTGAAAGGTCAAGTCAGGCTGCCAAACACCACTAACAATATAATTAACAATATCGGCATACCAAGGTGTCTTAGTCACATCTAATCATTGTTCGTCAGGGAAAGTCTCAACAATAGGCAAAGAGTTATCGAGCTTAAAATTATCTCCCTCCGTTAATCCAGATAAATGATCGGCAACTATGTTTTCAGAATCCTTTTTATCTTAAAACTCCAAATCAAATTCTTGCAACAAAAGAACCCACCGAATCAATCTTGGCTTGGCATCAGATATTTTTAACAAATACTTCAGTGCAGCATGATTCGTATGCACAATTACTTTTGAACCAACCAATTAAGATCGAAATTTGTCCAAAGAAAATACAACAGCTAGGAACTCTTTTTCGATGGCGGTAATTGGCCTGAGCTTCATCGAGTGTTTTGCTATCATAATAAATTACATGGAAAAATTTATCCACTCTCTGCCCCAAAACGGCACCAATAGCAAAGTCAGACACGTCGCACATAATTTCAAATGGTAAAGACCAATCGGGTGCAACAACAATAGGTGTAGAAGTCAACTCTTCTTTCAAAGCATTAAAACCAACCAAACATTCCTCAGTAAAATCGAACTTAGCATCCTTACACAAAAGATTACTTAAGGGGCGGGCAATTTTTGAAAAATCTTTAATGAAAAGCCTATAAAACTCGGCATGCCTCAAGAAGCTTCGAACTTCTTTTACACACGAAGGCCGAAGTAATTTAACAATTAAATCAACTTTAGCCTTATCAACCTTCATTCCCTTATTAGAAATCACATGACCCAAAACAAGCCCTTGTTTCACCATAAAATGGCTCTTTTCCCAACTAAGTGTAAGATTACACTCAATACATCGTTCGAGCACAACAGTCAGATTATGTAAACAATCATCAAAAGTAGTTCCAAACACAGAAAAATCGTCCATGAATACCTCAATGGACTTTTCCAACAAGTCAGAGAATATGAAAAGCATGCACCTTTGGAAAGTAGCGGGAGCATTGCAAAGACCAAACGGCATCCTCCTAAAGGCAAAAGTGCCAAAAGGGCAAGTAAAAGTGGTATTCTCTTGATCATCCGGAGCAATGGGAATCTGATAGAAACATGAAAGACCATCTAGAAAACAGTAATAATCATGCCCAGCTAAATGTTCCAACATCTGATCAATAAAAGGGAGGGGGAAATGATCTTTTTTCATCACGACATTTAATTTCCGATAATCAATTGCACATTCTCCAACCGATCACTGTTCTAGTGGGCACTAATTCATTTTTGTCATTACGAACCACCATTATTCCAGATTTCTTAGGCACTACATGCACAAGACTAACCCACTTACTATCATATATTGGGTAGATGACTCCGACATCTAACAACTTCAAAACTTCTTTTTTAACTGCTTCCTGCATGTTCGGATTCAAACGCCTTTGAGCTTGCCTAACGGGTATAACATTATCCTCAAGAATTATCTTATGCATGCACCTAACAGGACTTATCCACTTGATATCAGAAATACTCCACCCAATCACTTCCTTTAATTTAGTCAAAACTTCTAATAATTTGTTTTCTTGCAAAGGAGTTAATTCATAAGGGACAATTATAGGGTAAGTGTCACTTTTGCCTAAGAAAACATATTTAAGATGTGCCTGAAGTTCTTTCAATTCAAGTTGGGGTGGGGTAATTTCAACAGGCTCCTCAAGATTTAATTCTAAAGGTACATTAAGATCATCAACTTCATCAATGGGTTCGGAATTATCTAGGAATGCAACATATTCTTCAATTTCTAGATTATTCAACCCCATATCATGCTCAACGGTTAGAGCATCATGCAACATGTCCCCTACGCTGTCATGCAAATATGTATCATGAACCAAAGAATCAATGCAATCAATAAAATTACAATCATTGGCAGCATAAATATGAGAAGGGATAGGAGATGAACCAAACACGTCGATTTCCACCGTTTGGCCCAAGACGGTCATGGTGGCCTTTCCTTCATCAACATCGGTGATTGTTTTTGTTGTGTGCATGAATGGCCGTCCTAGAAGTATTGTACCTTCATTTTCACTTATTGCGAAATCGCTCATCTCCAAAATAACAAAATCGGCCGGAATCACCAACTTGTCCACTTGCACTAATAGGTCTTCAATGATTCCCTTGGGGTATTTCTCCGACCTATCCACCATTTGAAGAGTCATTCTTGTTGGTTTGATTCCTCCGAGTCTAAGCCTCAATTAAGTCAAGTATGGCATGAGATTCACACTTGCTCCCAAATCGAGCATGCCACGAGCAACCTTCTTATCTCCCATAGTGATGTCGATCATAAAACTTCCAGGATCGCCCCTCTTTTGACTCCTCGCTTCTACCTCGTAGAGCACCACTTTCTCGTTCCCAAAATATCGTCTCTTGTTGGAGGTCAACTCTTTGAAAAATTTTGTGTAAGCAGGAATTTTCTTTACAACATCCAAGAGAGGTAAGTTGACATGAACCTTATAAAGCATGTCGTAGATTTCGGAAAATTGCTCATCTTGCTTTGCTTTTCTAAGTCGGCTCAGAAAAGGGACTGATGACTTATATGATTAAGCAGATTTGTGAAGCTTGGAAGTCGAAGTTGCTTCATCTACTCTCTCTTCTTGATTTACTGACTCGTCTTCTTTCTCACCGCCCCTCTCTTTCGCTTCGGGAATTGTCTCTTTATTTATCACTTTACCACTCCGGAGGGTGGTAATAGCTTGAGCTTGCTCGGGCTGACTTGGTAGTTTGCCCCTTTCTTGTCTGCGTGCCTCGGTAACAAGTTGTCCAATTTGAATCTCCATTTTTTTCACCGAAGCTTCTAAAGATTCGAACCTTTTATTGTTCTCAGCTCGGTTTTCCCTGCTTTCCTTAATGAATGACGCAATACTCTCCTCAAGAGAGTTCCTTTGCTGTGGAGGTGGTTCACTTTGTGTTGTTTCCTGGGCTTGATTTCCTACGTTGTATTGAGCTTGGGCACTTGTGTCGTACGACATCGGGTTGTTGTTTCTCCATGAGAAATTCGGATGGTTTCTTAGCCCAGGATGATAAGTGTTCGGAAGATGTGCATTTCTTACATTTATGCCATAATTATTTCTCCTCTCCTCCCACTCAGGCCTTCCCGTGCTTTGTCCCATAGCCCAATTCACTTGTTCAGTTTGTTCTTCTGGAAAAGTATGTGGGCAAGAATTAGCATCATGTCTGGGTCCCCCATAAATTTCGCAAACTCGTGAGCTCAAAGATTTATATTGAGTCTTGAGTTGTCTTACTTCCTTCATTAACTCATCGATTTTAGATTGCATCTCGTCCTTCTCGCTTACTTGGTTCACAACTCCCCTACGAACACACACACTTTTTTTACTAAGAATTAGCTCCCAATGTTTCATATACGTCATAAGCTTGTCTCTCCGTTAACCCCAAAACGAACCACCGGCTGTGTTATGTTATCCACCACACCTTGGCAATATTGAGTCAGTCCATCATAGAAGAATTGATTAAGTAGTTGAAGTGGATAGAGATGGTGGGGGCATTGAATGAGGAGCATCTTAAATCGATCCTATGCTTTGTGAAATGCCTCTCCGTCTTATTGTCCAAATGTTGAGATTTGGGCTCTCAACTGTGTAGTCTTCGAATGAGAAAAATATTTGGTAATGAATTTGTCGTAAACATCATCCCACGTTCTTAGTGAGCCTGATGCTAAAATCATCAACCACTGTTTCGCTCCATCCTTGAGTGTATACGGGAAGCACTTCATTCTTAGTTGATCTTCGCTCAACCCATTTAATGGGAAGTTGTCAATCGCCACATAGAAGTCTCGGATGAACGACAATGGGTCCTCACGTGATAATCCGTGGAATGAGGGCAGTTGCTCGATGTGAAATCCACTGATGTGGTAGTTCCTTACTGCCGGTGCTAATTGGATGCACGAGATGGGGGTGTTAACCACGGGCTTTGCAAAGTCCCGCATTAGATGCTCAACCGGAGGTTGTTGCGGCATATTATAGTTTGCTCCCATCCCATATTGAGGCCCTGGATAATAGTTCACTCCATATTATACTCCAACAGGTGGTTGTCTCGGATAAAAGTACCTCCCTTATTGAGCTTCGGGTATCTCTTGATTGTGCCCAACATTCTCATATCTTGCAAGCCTTGGTTGACGAATGTTTTCTCCCTCGAGCATTTGGGGTTTTTCAAGATCCGGATTCTCCTCGTCGTTTGCCATTGATGATGACGCTATTATTTTTGGTGCTCTAATTCTTTGAACCTCGTCTATGGGTGGAAGAATCGGGTTTTCCAATGATGTCCTACCAAGCATTAACAAGAGAAGTTAGAGAGAATTTTTAGACTTTATCGAAAGTAATGAAAACGAAAAAATGATAAAGAAAAACAATTCAACTATTATTAAAACAAGATCAAACACCAACTCCCCGGCAACGGCGCCAAAAACTTGATGAACAAATTAAAAACCTGCAAGTGTGTACGAATCGCTTTTATAGGAAGCGGCATGTAACTCCGAGGTCGATCTCACAAGGAGTTGGAAACGGTTTGAAATTCAATTATGTTTGGCAAATAGTCAAATTAGAACAAAGATAGCAACATGAATCAAATCGCAATGAAAAATCCGATTGAGGTATAATAGAGAACACGAGTGTAGGAAATTAAATAAATACGAAATGAATGAATTAATGGTAAGGATTATCTAGAGATTACTATTATGAGAATGATATGGGAGTTTAGAATCACCAACACATACGTTATCAATCATTAGCTTGGATACTCAAAGAATTTAAGGTTTGGAATTACCGATTGCTCACAATTAAAAGAAATCCGTTTGATGACGGCAAATTCTAAAAATCGCGGTTATTCTTTTTGAAAACAAGATAAACTCCTTTTATGGGGATGAATACCTACTAACAATCGACTATCTAAATACCTTTGATGGGGTAATTCGCTAAAAGATCGCAGAAACAGGTTTAGAACATTCACAATCACTTCTATCGGGTCGTTTGATAGCGAACACCGACAAAAACCCTCGATTTTGACAATAATAACAACTATGAAAAAGGTTTGATGATCTAAATCATAAGTTCTCTTGCGTCTAAATAATATTCATGCACAAATATCATCAAGAACGCCGAAAGATTACAAAGAACAAAGAAAGAAGAACAATCCCAAACTCTTACCTAGAAAATTAATCAAAAATAACAACTAACAATATGTGTGTGGTTCAATCTAAACACACAATGATAATATCATCTACTCATGATCATTTCAACAACAATAGTAAAAATCATTAAACAAAACATGGTAGAACTCTTCCCTTGCAAAAATGAAGTCGAATTCCCGAGGAAGTTTTGATATTCTTTCTTCAATTCTTATTAAATCTTCATACAAGGAACAAAAATCACTCATAATTGTCTCTCTAGATGTTTGGATACAAGAAAAATAAGAAAAACTGAGTTTAAATCGAGTATTTTCGGGGCCCCTTGAGTTGTGTCTAGGGTTCCCCTTTATATACCCGTCAAAAATCGCAAAAAGTGCAGAATCGCATTTTCTGCACAACAGGGGGTGGACCGCGGTCTAGATGGTTGGGACCGTGGTCTGGGTTTTTTTGGAAACTATCTACCACGTGGTCTGGGTTTGGGACCGCGGTCCGGGTGCAGTCCAAGACAGGATCGGGATCCTGATGCGGTCCGGACTGTGAGGCTGTGGTCTAGAAGCCATATCTCCCTTAATACACCTCGGAATTTAGCGTATAATATACCATTGCGAAGCTGATTTCACGAGGAATCCATACACATAGAGAACACATCCTAATTCAAAGTAATGAATCTGTAAATTATAAAATAGGACCGACATTGCTTCAATGTTCAACGTTTAAGCCCCGTTCTTGCTCTTGATCGCCATAAACTCCAATATTGGACATAAAAGCGTATATTTCACCACAATCTTCGTCCGGATAACTACAAAACAAAAATACCATATACCACGTGTAAAAATAACAAAAACACTTAAAAACAAACAAAAGCACGACTCAATAGAATAGAATGAGACGATCAAAAATCGACTCATCATACGTCTGGCCTTTCAAAGAGGTTTTGGGGTGAGGTTTTATTGAATGTTGCTTATTTGATCAATAGATCTCCTCTGTGCTATTAAATGGTAATTATCCAGAGTTTGTGTGGTGTGGTTATTCTATTAATTTTTTAAATTTGTGTGTATTTGGCTGATCTGCTTATTTGCATCAGAGAAATGGTAAGCTCGAGCCTCGTTCTGTGAGATGTATTTTCTTGGGATACTCAAAAGGAGTAAAAGGCTATATGATTTGGGTAAAAGGCCAACCCATTTTTGAAGCTCTTATCAATTGTGATGTTATTTTCAACAAAAATGAATTACCTTGCCTTTTACTAGACATGGAAAATACCACTGCTCCAAACGAGGTGGAGCTGCACATTTCTCTAAGTAATATTGATAATGTGCAAACTCAAACTAATCCTCATAATCATGCTGATGCTTATGTGAATGATGAAATTGAAGAGGTACCTGAAATAGACTTGCATGATTATCAGTTGCTAGGGATAGGCCTAGGCGAGATGTTAGAAGGCCATCTCACTTAAATGATTTTCATATGACTTCTTATGCTTTCCATATGTTTGAATAAATTGATAGTGTGATCCCAAATCATATGAGAAAGCTTTGAAATATGAAAATTCAGAATAGTGGCTTGATACAATGAATGAAGAGATGACTTCATTGCATATAAATGAAACTTGGGCCCTTGTGCCAAAACCTGCCAACTGTTCTGTTGTTGACCGTAACACCCCGAAAATGACAGCTATTATAGTGCCGTAAATCCCGCATTGGGACCCACCAGACAATACAAATACAAAATCAACCGTAATATAATTGTAGTACCGAACAAAAACATATTAACCATCACTTCGACTAAGATACCAATCACACATGCTAAATCTCAATATGCCGAACATACGATGCTGTATAAACCCACAAGTTCGATTATAATCTCAAATCGTCGAACACATGCGATCAAATGTGAATCTGCCAGATTATAACCCAATCCCGTCGATAATATACGTAATCAAATATGATGTATGAATCAACTAACAGTTACGGCTGAAAGGATGGCGCCACACTATGCCCGGGATAGAAACGTGTCCGTGCACAAGCCACCAACGGGTATCGATCGAATACACGTCTGGTCTTGTACCTAATCAGTCTCACGAAGTAATCGTCTCGTGTGCACAGTCCAATGTAAGCTCAACTACCAATACACGACCTTATATGTGCACAACATGAAAATCCTACACATACCAACCGGCATGCCAATATGACCCGGAGTGTCATGATTACAAAAGTGACAACGAAATTCAATAATGACTTTACCAATTCCCAACAAGAGACTAAAAGACTCAATGAATGTGATATCCCATACCGACTAGCAGAGAGCGGGCGAAGTGCCTTATTCGAGCGTGCCGTGACACCTTATAGCGTGAGGCCTTTTGGGAGCCCAGTGGCTTCGGGGTGATGAGAACTCCGAAGTTAAGCGTGCTCGAGGCGAGAGCAATCTCAGGATGGGTGACCTCCTGGGAAGCTGCTCGCTGGGCTCCCAGAACAAAACCGTGAGGGCCAGCTCAGAGGATAGTGCCCAGAGCGGACAATATCATGCTACGACGGAGGGGTCCCGGGATGTGACAATTTGGTATCGGAGCCACTCTACCGTGTCGTGCGAGTGTGCCGACGAGGGCGTCGGGTCCTTTGAGGAGGGGCGGATTGTGATATCCCACACCGACTAGCAGAGAGCGGGCGAAGTGCCTTATTTGAGCGTGCCGTGACACCGTATAGCATGAGGCCTTTTGGGAGCCCAGTGGCTTCGGGGTGATGAGAACTCCGAAGTTAAGCGTGCTCGAGGCGAGAGCAATCTCAGGATGGGTGACCTCCTGGGAAGCTGCTCGCTGGGCTCCCAGAACAAAACCGTGAGGGCCAACTCAGAGGAAAGTTCCCAGAGCGAACAATATCATGCTACGGCGGAGGGGTCCCGGGATGTGACAATGAAGGAAAAATCAAACCAACAAAGATCAAACCAACTCACTGAAATGCAACAAGGGTATAAATAAGCCTCATAACCACTATTCTGTATTAGATGATCGACAAGATCAATAACCATCATTATGACGTTAAAGTTCACAAAGCATAAACTTTCGTAAAACGTAAAATATATATAAGACATATTATCATCATAATCATGCAATAATTCACTTGCCTCAATGAATTGAGAGTTGCGGCATAAAAATAAGAACTAAAGTTGGTTGATTTTATATTTCTTAGTGAGTATGCCTTATGAAATCGACGGCTTAATAAGTCCCACGTAAAGTTTGTATTTGATTTGTACATATTAGCTGGAAAAATAAAAATAAAAAAATGATAGCTTTTAAAAATGTGTGAACATTATGCTCGATACATAATTATATTATACTGAGTGGGAATCAAATAACTATAGAATAGGTTGTGCCTTGTGATTAGAAATATAGCTGACAACAAAGTGACAATACCATGAGTATTCTTTATAAAAAAATATTAAAATGAATATTTAGTAAAAATACGAATCGAAATACATATAAATAAATATCAGTGGTATTACATTGACTGCAAATGGCTTTTCAAAGTTAAGAACGAAAATGATTCAGTCAGATTCAAAGCATTCACTCAGAAAGAAGGTATTGATTATACTGAAATCTTTGCTCCTGTTGTTAAATTCAACACTGTACGCCTAATGCTTGCTTTAGTTGCCCAGTTTGATTTGGAATTAAAACAGATGGATTTAAAACTGCTTTCCTGCATGGTGAATTTGAAGAAAAGATTTTTAAGAGTCAACATGAGGCTTGTTGATCTTAATCACCCTAATCATGCTTGTTTGCTTAGAAATCTCTTTATGGTTTAAAACAGTCCCTAGTGGAATAAGAAATTTAATGAATACACGTTCTCTCTTAAATTTAGTAGGAGTAATTATGATCATTGCTTGTACTTAAAAAAATGATTCCAAAAATCCTATTTTCTTGTTTATTTATGTTGATGATATGATCTTGGTGAGTCCGTGCCTGAAAACTGTGGATAACGTCATTAATTGCTTGAGTGCTAAATTTGACATAAAGTACCTTGGGATGCTAAAAGAATTCTTGGAATGAACATCCATTGTGATAGGAAGAAAGATACCTATATGTAGGAAATTACATCTAATTTTTTTATGATTGATTCTAAACCGACGAGTGTGCCGTTAGCTAGCTATTTCCTGTTTAGTAAAAATCAATCTCCTAAGACCGATGATGATATTAAATACATGAAAAATGTGTCTTACTCGAATGCAATTGGCTCGATTATGTATTTAATGGTCAACACAGACCTGACATGGCATACGATGTAAGTTGTCTTAGCCGATACATGGCTAATCTAGGGGTGTATCACTGACAAGTTGTAAAATGGCTATTGAAGTACCTGAACGGCTCAACGAGGTGTGGATAAAATTCTCTAGACACCCTCAAGGTGTAAAACTGGTAGGATACGTTTATTCTGATTATGCTACAAATTGGGATAGTCGTAAGTCCACACCTCTCATGTATTTACTTTGTGTGGCGCACCTATAGTTGGAAATCACAATTAGAACTAATTATTGCCATGTACACCACCAAATCTGAATATGTTGCAATTACAGAGGCTTTAAAAAAAGTAATTTGGTTAAAAAGACTTTTATTTGAAATTGGTTTTTTAAAGGATAAAGTCGAGATTTTTTCGGATAGTCATTCCTGAATCCAATTCTGCAAACCGACGATGGATCGATTTTTTTCTTCCTTTGTGGGGATATTATCTCGATGTCAAAATTGATAGGATTCTGATTATCAAGAGATCTGAGCCACAAAAAGTGTTCCTAAGGGGATTTTCTTAAATATATCTCTTTTTCTTCTTGATTAGCTCTTAATTTGCAATATATATATATATATATATATATATATATATATATATATATATTGTAGCCTAAGGGGCTGTTTGACAGTTGCTGAATGATTTAGTGCAGAATGGTTGAGAGGCCAGAATGGTTGAGAGGCTCTGTATGGTTGAGTAAAACCAAACCAAACCAAACATACCCAGTATATCCCGCTCAGAGCAGGGTCTGGGGAGGGTAAGATGTACGCAGACCATGCCCCTACTTATTACGGTAGGGAGGCTGTTTCCGTGAAGACCCCCAGCTCAGTGCACAGCAGAATCTTGTGTGATAAATACAAAGGAAAACATGTGATTCGAAAAAGCTCGAGACCATACCTGAGCCCATAGCTTGATCCACATGGGACTTACCTAAGTGGAATTTGGCTACTTCACTCCCGATGAACGCTGACAGCTCCCTGTCAAAAATACACCATACGCAAAGACAATATGATAAAATATACAATAAAAGTAAAAATGCAATGCTCTAGCTCAAAGCTAACCGAGACAACCCAACCCTGAGGCTCTCAACTACAGCACCGCTCCCTACAAAAAAATCCACAACTCTGATCTGGCGCCTCCAAGCGCACCTATCAACAGTCATGGTCTCAGAAAGGTTTAAGGTCTTCAAATCTAATCTCAGTTGCTCCTCCCACGTCCTCCTCGGTCTGCCTCTTCTCCTCTCCCCGACAACCATTAAACTCTCGACCCTCCTCACCGGAGCAGATGCCTGCCTCCTGCGGACGTGGCCAAACCATCTCAATCTCCCTTCCCTAACTTTCGCTGAAATGGGCGCCACTTCCAGTGCGTTCCTGAAAACCCCGTTCGCAATTCTATCTAACATTGTGCGACCACACGACCAACGTAACATTCTCATTTCAGCCACTTCCAACTTGCTCTCAAGCGACTTCTTCATCGCCCAACATTCGGAGCCATACAACATTGCAGGTCGGATTCCCGCTCTATAGAATTTACCCTTCAACTTAAGAGGGACTTTCTTATCGCACAGGACCCCTGTCGCTGCTCTACACCTTAGCCACCCCGCCTTGATGCGATACGTGACATCATCTTCACACTCACCTTCCTTCTGAATGATCGAACCCAAATACTTGAACTTATCCGTACGGGGTACGATCTGATCCGCAATCATTACCTCAACATCTTCCTCGTTGGCCTCACCACTAAAGTTACACCAGAGATACTCGGTCTTAGACCGGCTCACACGCAAGCCCTGAGATTCTAACTTAGCCCTCCAAAGCTCCAACTTCGAGTTCACCTCCCTCCTCGACTCCGCCACTAACACAATGTCGTCAGCAAAAAGCATGCACCACAGGATGCCATCTTGAATCCCTCGCGAAATGATGTCAAGGATTAGAGCGAAGAGAAGAGGGCTTAGCGCCGACCCCTGGTGTAGCCCTATCTCAACCGGAAAATACTGGGTGTCACCAACTGGGGTCCTAACACACGTCCTAGCTTGGGAGTACATGTCTTGGATCGCCCTAACGAACGGCAACGACACCCTCCTCTCTACTAGGCTCCTCCAAATAACATCGCGCGGATTGCTATCATAAGCCTTCTCCAGATCTATGAACACCATATGGAGGTCCTTACGCCGCTCTCTAA
Source organism: Orobanche coerulescens (assembly GCA_033398695.1). NCBI lineage: Eukaryota > Viridiplantae > Streptophyta > Magnoliopsida > Lamiales > Orobanchaceae > Orobanche > Orobanche coerulescens. Next base: position 139,518,168 of record CM065809.1, on the reverse strand, counting down.
ACTTATCCATAAGGCGTCTGACGAGATGAATGGCCTCAGTCGTGGACCTCCCCAGCATGAAACCAAATTGGTTCTCTGAGATCTCAACTTCTCTTCTAACCCTGCATTCCACCACTCTTTCCCAAAGTTTCATAGTATAACTGAGAAGTTTAATACCCCTATAGTTACTACAACTCTGAGCATCGCCTTTATTCTTGAAAAAAGGCACGACAATACTATGCCTCCACTCTGTCGGCAGCCTCTGAGGAGGATGTTGAACAGCTCTGCTAGCCACTGAACTCCGACTTCCCTCAGACAAAGCCACACCTCAATAGGGATCTGATCCGGGCCTACAGCCTTAGCTCTACCCATTTTCATTAGGGCACCCTTAACTTCCTCCTTGCTGATGCTCTCACAGGAACTAAACGAACGAGCAGAAGATAGACTAACTCCTTGCACCACCGAGTCACTACCTCTAGCCTCATTGAAAAGTTCGAAAAAATACCTATTCCACCGCTCCTTAATAGCCACATCGTTCACTAACACTTGACCCAAATCATCCTTGATAAACTTAACGGGACCCAGGTCGCGCCCCCCAAATCATCGTGCAGAATGAAATTTGGTTGTTTGAGAATGCTTACGAATGGTAACTCGAATAAGAATAAATTACCATTTTACCCTTCTATATAAAAGTAGCGATTAAAAATCTCATTTTTCCTCCATTTGCGTACCAAAACCTCTTCTTTTTATAATTAAAAACCCTAATTTTTATAAATAATTATGTATAATATTTTTAAATTTAATTCATTTAAAATAATAATAATAATAATAATAATAATTATGTATAATATTTTTAAATTTAATTCATTTAAAATAATAATAATAATAATAATAATAATTATTATTATGTATAATATTTTTAAATTTAATTCATTTGAAATAATAATAATAATTATGCATAATATTTTTTAATTTAATTCATTAAAATAATAATAATAATTATGTATAATATTTTTTAATTTATATCATTAGAAAATTATAATAATAATTATGTCTAATATTTTTTTATTTAAATTTATTTAAAAAAAATGATAATAATTATGAATAATAAGTCTAAATTTAAGAGAAGGGGTAAATCTGAAAATTGTTTGTCTTTTAATGGTTGAGAGAGGGTATGGATTATTGTAACCATTAAGAGGGGAAGCACCGCTTCCTCTCTCTTTCACCTGCGTGTTTCGTGTGCCACGAATAGGCTATTTCTTCGTCTTCCGTCTCCGGCTCCTCTCTTGTAGCCGCCGCTTCATTTCCCTCACCTGCCTGCCTCCTTCTTTTTCTGCTTCGTAGATGACACTTCCTGCTTGGTTTCTTTCGAATCTCTCCTCTTCTCTATCTGTTCCCTCAGTTTCTTTTCCTGTCTATCTTTTTCGTTTTTTTGTTTTGATATTTAGGTTTTCTTTTGCTTTCTTTTGTAGCCGTTCCTTTCTCTTCGATTTGGTTCTGGATTTTAAAATTTAGGGTTTCTGTCAGAAAAGGCTTGTATTTGTTCTCTGTTCTTCGATCTTTTTCTTGTTCTTTTTTCTTGGGTGCGATTTACGTTTGTCGCCGGTTTCTGTTTATGCAGGAAAATCAGGCCTCAGGATTTCTTTGTTCAACGCTGTTTGGATTCAGCAGGTAACCCTTTTTTTTCCTCGTTTCAGTGAAAAAGGGTTTGTGTTTGCTTTGTGTTTTCTGATCATCTTCTTATTCTTTTTTGTTGTTGGTTATGTTTTTCCTCTATGATATTCGTCGGGGACATTTTTTTATATACAATAGTTAAAAATATGGTATGACCTGGATAGTGGCTGCGATTTTGTGTGGATTCATGTATTTCCTGAAATTAGGGATTCTATCCCCTTATTTTGTTATGAAATCTGTGATTTATGTTTCATCACCGTAGTTCTGTTGCTTTCTTCGATATTTATTATGCTAGAGCTGAGTTGATGTTGTTGTGTAGCTCTTAAATTAAATCAGTCCTGGGGAGTTCTTTGTTAATACGATTTCTTAACGTGCAAACCATGGTTACATAAATTCGGGAAACGAAGGAATTTTTTTTTAAACAACTCATTTATAGCATGGTAGCATGATAAACCTATCCCAATTATTGATAGCCTGATTAACTGTTTGCTTCTTTTATTAGTTACGCGGTGGTTGTGTGTTGAATCTACATAGTGATTTATTAGACTGGAAATGTAAATAGTCCAGGAACACACTAGGGAGAAATCGTTTGGCGGATATGAAACCAAATAAATATGCCGGCGATGACAACCTGCGAGCAAATTTTTTAAAATTTGTTTCATCATTTCGGCAGCCACTTTGAGTTGAGGACTCTATAATGTTTTGATGACAGAACCTGCTTTTGGTAGAGGGCTCTCAATGATTTTGAAATAGTTTTGAGGTGTTTTGATTTGCAAACCCGAGTTATCAGAGGTACTTTTGAAACTTTACTTCCAGGCATTTTCAGGAATTATTTACAAAGGTTTTGGAATGTTTTTTTTTTCGAAAATCTATGCCTGGAGGTTTGCACTTATGTCACTATTGTGAGTGTACAGCTTGCAATGATTGTTTCGACCTTCTCAGGACTTTTCAGTTGGTGGTTGTTTTCTACTTTCGTTCGTCGTTGTGTTTGCTTGTGTGTTTGTGTTTTCATTTGGTATAGCAACACTAAATGCATTAGTTATATTCATCCATATGCATTGGTTTTGCACATTGCTTATTTCTTGATCATGATTCAAATGTTAGGTCGTCTTAGTTATATTTATCCATATGCATTGCTTTTGCACATTGCTTATTTCTTGATCATGATTCAAATGTTAGGTCATTTAGTATGGCTTTCTACTTTTGTTTATGGCTGTGTTCGCTTGTGTTCTTGTGTTTTCCTTTGGTATATCCCTGCAATCATAATGCATCATTGATATTCGAAGCTAGAAACATCTTCGTATACTTTCTACCCTGATTCGAAATCACGTAACAAATTTTCTGTATCGAAATCTTGGGCTACATAACATTATTTGCGGTATTACTCAGCTTCTTTTACAATTCTCTCATTCAATGTGTTGTTGTCCATGTGCATTGCTTTTTTGCACATTGCTTATTTCTTGATCATGATTCAAATGTAGTATTTCCTTCTTAGCATCGCGTAATTAGTCCTTAATTTTTTTGGTACATTTAGTTTCGTGTGGCGATTTCAGTAGCTTTTTTGGGTATTTTTTTTGGTTCTTATCAGTTTCTCGTGTATGGGGCAGTTCATTTTATTGTGGAGCATTAGGGTTCTCTTATATTACTAAAATATTTTGAGTTGTCAAATTTCATATTCAGTCGTACACTTTATGGGTTTGTAAAATTGATTTTGATACTACTGTTATTCAGATCGAATATCTTCGATTTCAAAATATAGCTAAATTTGGGCAGGTAATGCAGAGTTCGATTTCGCCTCCGTATTTTCTTTATTGTACAATTCAGATTCTCCTGAATTTTTTTACTTATTTGAGCAACTTTTTGCTAACTTCAATTCAATAGTATTATTACTTATATTTTGTTAGGGCCACTGCAAATATTTTTCTTCCAACTACGCATTCAACTACATGAGTAAATGGAGATTTTATTTGGTCAGCTACATTAGTTACGGTATTAAATATGAGGCCTGTTGTCTTGCTCAACAGATTCGTCTTTGTCATCGAGATCAATAAGTGCTGTGCTATTTTCTCCTCAAGGTATACTCTAATATTATCTTTTAGTCTACGAAATATTTTTTTGTTCTGCTTCTCCATTGTGTACAGACTTGTTTTGCTTATGGAACCACTCCATTTGCGCTTTATAATTGCAAATATTTTGTTCAGGTTTGTATTTGATGTTTGCTTATCTCCTGCAATGTTAATGCTTGTTCGTCTCTCGGTTATCGGTTTGCTCCCTATTGCTTTCTGTCCATGCATACAGTGCTGATCCGTATTTGATTTATATATTTGAACGGCTTCCGAATTCCACATTTTCTTATATTCGTTTGGGGTCACATACTTCTCCCCTGCCTTTTGATTACATCAGGAGCTGGCTTCTGTTGTAAAACGAACATTGTGATGGTGTTGTATGTTTGAGTTTATCGGCTGGAAACCTGACATGGCCCCATAAAACCTCTGAATAGAGCCTGGGTCTAGGTAGGTGTAACAACGCCACGAACAAAAACACATAGTTACTTCACGAATGTCATAGCAATGTTATCTTTCTTGGAAAATGGACATTACAAGCACATAGAGTTACTGTTTTATAGAGTTGTTCATCTGATTTAAATATATCAGTCTCTGATGATTTCCCTAAACATGCTCTTAAAAGTGTTATCCAACTACACATTCATCTACATGGGTAAATTGAGATTTTATTTGGTCAGCTACGTTAGGTTCGGTATTAAACATGAGCTCGGTTGTCTTGCTCAACAGATTCGTCTTTGTCACCGAGATCAATAACTGCTGTGCTATTTTATCTTTGAGATATACTCTAATATTAGCCTACCTTTGATCTTTTAGTTTCCGAAATATTTCTTCGTTATGCTTCTCCATTGCGTGCAGCCTTGTTTCGCTTATGGAACCACTCCATTTGCGCTTTATACTTTGTTGTTACCCAAAATATTATTCGGAATGGTTTGCTGGATATGGCTACGAGTGAGTAACAAACAAAATGCGAGAGCACGTACGAGGAGTGTAAATAACATAAGATTTGCCGGAGTTGTTAGTCCCGGGCTTGAATGCTCTCGCGAGATATTATTAATAAGAGTTCCGCTTGGGAGTACAGGTATTAATGTAAGAGTACAATTACAATGAGTGTAATAACCCTAGCTATCTAGCTCTTGAGTGTTGATGAATGCAGGAAGATATGCTCTGAGAGTTCTTGAAACGTAGGGAGCTCTCGTTTCTGCCGACCGTCTTTCGGTTAAGAGGTTCCGAGAGAGAGTGAGATCCCAGAGAAGCCAGCCCTCTTCTAAATGCTGGAAGTCTCCTACTTATAGAAGAGGAGGTAGTTGGGATGTCTTAATCCCAAGCGGGCAATCGCCTTTCCTGCATTAAAATAAACGGGCGATCGTCCCAGTACGTGAGTTGGTTTCTTTAAAGTCCGCGACTGCTACTGGCAGCCAGCTGTGCGAACCAATGAGAAGACACCCCGTGCCTCACGTCGCAGTCTTGGAAGGTCCCGCCTTGGACTCTTTTGCGGGTCTGTCGGTAGGTGAGAGACTGTCCTTGTCACCTACAGCTGGAGATGGGTTGGAGTCAAAAAGCCTTATTCTGCGGTGCCTTTTGCAGATCTGCACGTGGGTCTTCATCCGAAATTCGGTCTTCGTAGACTTTGACGGATGCTTGACTTTACACGTGGCATAAGACGGTCGTCCTTGGTAGGGCATTAGGGTCGATCGCTAGGTGCCAAGAGACGATCGTCTTGGATGTCGATCGCTAGGTGCCAAGAGACGATCGCCCTGGATGTCGATCGCTCGGTACTTGACCTTGATCTGGAACCCTCGTTTGATTAGTCTGCCTTGGTTCATCTGACGCTGGCTTGGTCGCTCGGCCCTTATGCCGATCGCCGTCGAGGCGTATAAATCGCCGCACAACATACTTGCAAATATTTTGTTTAGGTTTTTATTTGATGTTTGCTTCCTGCAATGTTAATGCACGCTCGTCTCTCGGTTATTTGTTTGCTCCATATTGCTTTCTGCTGATGCATACAGTGTTGATCCGTATTTGATTTATATATTTAAACGGCTTCCAAATTCCACATTTTCTTGATATTCGTTGCGGTCACATACGTCTCCCCTGACTTTTGATTACATCAGGGGCTGGCTTCTGTTGTAAAAAGAACATTGTGATGTTGTATGTTTGAGTTTATCGGCTGGAAACCTGACATGGCCCCATAAAACCTCTGAATTGAGCCCGGATCTAAGTAGGTGTAACAATGCCACGAACAAAAACATACGGTTACTTCACCAGGAACAGCGCAAGATATTTGACAAAGTGATCGAATCTGTTGCTTCAGGCTCTGGCGGTTTCTACTTCGTGTATGGACATGGTGGTGCTGGAAAAACTTTCCTGTGGTTGACTATCATATGTCAACTCCGTAGTAAGGGTCACATAGTGTTGGCAGTCGCCTCATCAGGCGTCGCGTCACTTCTTATAGAGGGTGGAATGACAAAGATATTCGGGCTTGTAATCCCAATTGACATGAATGAGAACAAGATTTGTCAAATAAAAAAAAAACATAAACTCGGGTGAACTAATATGCAAAGCTAGCCTTGTCATCTGGGATGAGGCTCCTATGACCCACCGCTTTATCTTTGAGGCTGTTGATCGGACCTTTCGTGACGTCCGTAGCACCGTAAATCCAAATGCTCATACTATGCCCTTTGGTGGCATTACTATGGTGCTTGGTGGAGACTTCCGACAAACGCTCCCAGTTATCCAAAAAGAGGGTCGCGAAGGAATTGTGGGTGCAAGCATAACTAAATCTTCTTTGTGGCAACAATGCAACGTCTACACTCTTCTTCAAAATATGTGTAGAAATTAATGTCCCGCCGGTGTCGATAGATGGCAATGTGTTGGATTTCAAGGATTGGATATTGAACCTCGGGAACGGCCTCCAACAAGCATATCAACTGGGTGATGGCAATGAACCATTGTGGATCAAGATCCCAAAAGAGGTATGCCCCGTCCACACATATATGCTAGGAAGAGGGTTAGGGCAGGACATATATGTTTAGAATGGCCAGGCCAATAATTCCGATTTTTTCAAAAATGCATGCCTATTGTTTGCACAAGACTTGATATATATATTGCTCGCCCTATCTAAAGACGTTCGCTGAAATTCTGTACTAATGTATAATTATGTAGTGTATATAATTAATTGGATTTAGTTAGAAGTAAATTTTTTTGAAAATTGCATTATAGATATTATATAAAAATAAATGATCTAAAGTATATACTAGCTAGTTTAAAAAATTGGAAGTTTAAGAAAAATTCAAATAGCAAATGACATTTATTAACATAAACTTTCAGAATCTACCCATTTAAAATATGTAGTTAGCTTAAAAATGATTAGTTTTTAAAAATATAATTCTAAATTGTGTATAAAAAACAATTGGTTAAAATAAACCTGGAACATAGATATAATATATGATAAACACTTGGATTAAAAAGACAATTATCTTGTGATATTAATGCATTATAAATATACTTATTAATACGAAATACAAGTTTTTATTTATTTATATATTGTATTGTAAAAGGGCTAATGAGACTCCTTACTCTAAAAAGGCCCGACGGGTTTTTCCCTTGATCCAATGAGCTTTTTCAATAGTATGTGTGTGTGTGTTTCTGTGTATGTTCAGAGAATATGCATACAATGCTAGTCCCACATTCTCAAAACGCAAGCCGAAGCCACTTCCGGTTTTTTCTTCACACAACCAGATTGTGACATCAATGTACAATTTACAAGAATTTCATGGTCGAACCGTTCGGAAATTTAATTTAATTGTAAGAATGTAGATGTTAACGGTGTAATAAAGCCTAAATTATATGCACATGTGGGTTTACCTTTGTTGGGTATTTTTGGAACTGGTGCAAACATGCGGGGTCGGGGCATATGCTTTGTAGGAAACATATAGTTGGTCGGATGAGGTAGAGGAATAGATGCCAGCCTTTTGAACCTTTCTTACATAGCATTAGCAATCGAAATAGGAGGTGGCTGTGAAGTTTAAACCGACAATTAAACAATGAATATAATATCGTATGAGAAAATAGAATAATAATTCACACAACATTAAAAAAAATATTAAAATTCATCAATACTCGATACTAATTCTTGTACACAACAATTAACTCTGCCATTAAATTATTTGATATGCTAATTCTTGAGAAATAGCTCTTGTCGGCTCATATCATCATCTGGTTTGTGCATCACAACAAATCAGTGTTGAAAATCCATCCCATGATCCAGAAACAGCTTAAATGGCACCGAAGATAGCAAGGAGAAAGTAGAAGAGCTCGTAGATGTGCAAAACGGTAAAAGCCTAGAAGAAGGAGGTGGCTGCGGGGTTTGATAGAATGTGGAGATAACCTCCAGTGAGAGGGATTGGAAGCAGCAGTAGCAAAAGGGTTGAGGATTGTTGAGTGAATGGTTGGTTTGAATGTGATGATCGACCTCACTCGCTTCAACCCCCAACATCTTCTTGCTTTTCTATGGAGATTGCCGAACTCCTCAAACCAAAAATGGTCATTTTTTGTGCACTTGTTACTCGAACAAGTGCACTTGTTACTTGAACAAGTGCACAAAAAATGACCATTTTGGTTTGAGGAGTTGAATCGACGAGTCTCCATAGAAAAGCAAGAAGATGTTGGGGTTGAAGCGAGTGAGGTCGATCATCACATTCCAACCCAACATTCACTCAACAATTCTCAACCCCTTTGCTACTTGTGCTTCCAATCCCTCTCGGTGAACTTCAAATCATGTCATCTACCCATTCTATCGAACCCCGCAGCCACCTCCTTCTTCTAGGCTTTTACCGTTTTGCACATTTACGAGCTCTTCTACTTTCTCCTTGCCATCTTCGGTGCCATTTAAGCTGTTTTTGGACCATGTGATGGATTTTCAACACTGGTTTGTTGGGATGCACAAACCAGATGATGATATGAGCCGACAAGAGCTGTTTCTCAAGAATTAGCATATCAAATAATTTAATGGCAGAGTTAATTGTTATGTGTACAAGAATTAGTATTGAGTAGTGATGAAATTTAATATTTTTTTAATGCTGTGTGAATTATTATTCTATTTTCTCATACGATATTATATTCATTGTTTAAACTTGGCAGCCACCTCCTGTTTCGATTGCTAATGTTATGCAAGAAAGGTTCAAAAGGCTGGCATCTATTCCTCATCCGACCAACTATATGTTTCCTACGAAGCATATGCCCCGACACCGCATGTTTGCACCAGTTCCAGAATACCCAACAAAGGTAAACTCACATGTGCATATAATTTAGGCTTTATTACACCTTTAACATCTACACTTACCCTTAAATTAAATTTCCGAACGGTTCGACCATGAAATTCTTGTACATTGCTGTTACAATCTGGTTGTGTAAAGAAAAACCCGGAAATGGTTTCGACTTGTGGTTTGAGAATGTGGGACTAGCATTGTATGCATATTCTCCGACGAGTAAGTAATATTTTATATCACTTGTCTTTCTGCTCCCACGATAACTACTTTTTTTATTATTGTTGTCGGGAAATCTATATTAAGTGGATGAAAATGATGTTAATTGCCTTTCATAGAAAGACATTCATATTTTTCTTGGTATGCTTGTGTTGAAAATTTTAAATACTACTTCCAGTACCAAGATGTCAAAAAGTATGCTGCTTTTTGGAATGATGTTCAAATTTTGCCAAAGATGCGTGTATAGTCAGTAACTTTTTCTGCAACCTATATTCTTCCGTAACGTGCTCCAGACCATAATATGTTCTATTTAGAAAACTATACTAACTATCTGTCCAGTTTTTTAGGTTCCCAATATTTTATCAATGACTATAATTTCATCACGATGGAGCAATGTGTTACAAAGTTGCTTAGGGAAATGAACAGGCTATCAAATCCTCCTACGTGGGTTGGATCTGCTACTGATATTGCTGAGTGCCTGCGAGTCTTACAAAATTATCAACCAGATTCGATAGAGGATTTGGAGCAGAGGAGTCTCGCTGAGATAGGTATATAGATTTCTGAGCTGAGAAATATTTTTCTTTACGAGAGAGGCACCCAGCAAAAGCGAGATGACTTTGACGCACTCACTTCGTTATTTGAATATCCGGAGTATGAACTGCTATTTCAATGTCCTCCAAATAGTCATGTGCAAATTTCTGATGAACCGCGCCTCACTGTTTTGACTCTGAGGATGCAGATGTCTGTAGCAAATTTTATTCGAATGTCAGAGCACGAAAGATTATGTACTATACTGGCAGTCAATGGAATCAGATTTGTGGCTATCTTAATGAGACATCTACATATAGACCACTCTTAGAGGACTACGATATGATCCAGCGCCGTCATGATCTTGAACGTGCAATTGACGATATTTACTGTGTTCCCAATCTGACCGAATATGTTCTTAAAAGAGAAATTGGCCAGGGCTTTCCTAAACTCCGGGCTCGAGATACTACCTAAATTGGGGATAGAATTAGTGTCGTGGTTTAGCTGAATAGTTTCAAATCTTCCTGTTTATTTGGTTGTCCTCTTTTTTCGTATGCCTCCTATGTGGTTGTTGAATGTGGGTATTGCATATGTTCATTTATTTGTTTCTTTTGTTAAATTTCTTCGCTCGTACAACCTCACTTCTCTTTCTGCAAATTTCTTCATTTTGTTTCCACCAATTTACATTTCATAGTAACAATAAAGAATGTCCTAAACTACTAGCGGGAGTAGAGCAGTAACCGTTAGGAAATTACAGTCTTCCAAATAAGAACAAGTCATTTCATGAGTATACCATGAGGTTACAAAAGTTGTACTTGTGAACCAACTCTGTAAAGTGAAATAGGCTGAAGAAAAGAACAATAGGCCGGCCTAGCTTACAAAAAAGAAAAAGTCCTTCTGCAACAGGTCATCCATAATATCAGATAAATAATTTGTTTTTGGTAAATTTACTAATGTTGTTTTTAATAGTAGTGTTTTCGTATTTTCTTTAGCCTCTTACTACTATAATGGTCTCTATTATATTATCATCAAGATATTATGTATTATATTTCTAATACTTCCACAAATTAAATTATTCCTTTAGAGAAATTCTCTGTAAAATACAGTAATGAGTTTGTAGCATTGTTGTACAGTGCACTCACGAAAATTACATGTCTGACTGTGGGTGTTATGTTTTTTAGTACGTTACTAGGTTCAACTGTATTCTACTGCATCCGTTGGGGTATTGATTGTTTGCAACTACGTAGAATAGCGACTGCATCAACTACGTACGTGTCTGAGTGGTTCCAATTACTCTCACATTCGATTACGTTGTCTGTATTCATTGGCTTCTCGCAGCTTACTTTCAGATATTTCAAATCTGCAATTTCTTCTAAGGTCCTTACTATTCTCCATCTATTATCTGATTATATATTCCATTTCAGTTAGATACATTTCCGAATTTTTTTTGCAATATTACTCTTCAATACTTTTATATGATATATTTATTGGCTTTTAAAGATGATTAATATTTTTAAAATAAACATGCTCACTTTGTTTTAGTTTATAAAATATGTAATGTTGTGGTCAACATGATACTACATTTTCTCGTTTTAAAACTGAGTATCAAAGCTTGCTATTTATAGGTTTTCAAATGTAATAAACTGCATTTGTTACGTTCTTGCTGTATCCTTTACTCTAACTCTTTCTTTTTCTTTGTTTTTTTACCCAAAACGGAGATATGTTTAGTGCTGATTCAGGGAATATTGCACTTTACATCAAATGGCAGGTACTTCTCAACAAGGGGCTCGACCAGATCACATATATGCTTTCAATTATATTTAAATGTTTTCTTTCTCCTGTTCTACATTGTATTTGTTAGATTATAACATTATATTTTCCTACTTTCCATAACAGAGTCTGAAACTGAATGTCCAATCAATGTACATTCATTACCTTCTGGTATGTTAGTTGTTTAGTCCTTTTTATTTTCATCGTCCACCAACATCGATGGTGAGAATATTGTTCACTCTTTTTTGTTTTGAACATTAGGCCAGAATGTGATCGGCCTTAAAAAGAACGCACGAAAACGAACCGCGTACGCATCAATGGGCGTTCAAAAGAAGGCCTCTTTGCTAGACAGTAGAAGATTTAGGTACAAACAACAGGGTAACTTACTTCCTAAATTTTTATTTCTCTGTTACTGTTTTCTTTATTTCCCTCTTTTTATTAGCTGTTTTAAACTTTTTTTTTACTTTATTACGTACCTTTGAAAATTTGCCTTCTTTACTAAATGTATGTTGCATGTTTTTTTTTTGTAGTCGCAATTGCCAACGAAGCACTAGCTTCTACCAGTAGTCAAACTACAGCCTCCCGAGCGAAACGGCCACGAATCACATCTCTTATCCAACATGATCTCCTTAGCAGAATGGAGAACATCCCCTTACATGCATGGTCTCTGCCCTTTGCCTCTGCATGCCTTTTCTGCAAGGCTTTTCAAGATCCGGATTCTCCTCGTCGTTTGCCATTGATGATGACGCTATTATTTTTGGTGCTCTAATTCTTTGAACCTCGTCTATGGGTGGAAGAATCGGGTTTTCCAATGATCTCCTACCAAGCATTAACAAGAGAAGTTAGAGAGAATTTTTAGACTTTATCGAAAGTAATGAAAACGAAAAAATGATAAACAAAAACAATTTAACTATTATTAAAACAAGATCAAACACCAACTCCCCGACAACGGCGCCAAAAACTTGATGAACAAATTAAAAACCTGCAAGTGTGTACGAATCGCTTTTATAGGAAGCGGCATGTAACTCCGAGGTCGATCTCACAAGGATTGGAAATGGTTTGAAATTCAATTATGTTTGGCAAATAGTCAAATTAGAACAAAGATAGCAACATGAATCAAATCGCAATGAAAAATCCGATTGAGGTATAATAGAGAACACGAGTGTAGGAAATTAAATAAATACGAAATGAATGAATTAATGGTAAGGATTATCTAGAGATTACTATTATGAGAATGATATGGGAGTTTAGAATCACCAACACATACGTTATCAATCATTAGCTTGGATACTCAAAGAATTTAAGGTTTGGAATTACCGATTGCTCACAATTAAAAGAAATCCGTTTGATGACGGCAAATTCTAAAAATCGCGGTTATTCTTTTTGAAAACAAGATAAACTCCTTTTATGGGGATGAATACCTACTAACAATCGACTATCTAAATACCTTTGATGGGTAATTCGCTAAAAGATCGCAGAAACAGGTTTAGAACATTCACAATCACTTCTATCGGGTCATTTGATGGCGAACACCGACAAAAATCCTCGATTTTGACAATAATAATAATTATGAAAAAGGTTTGATGATCTAAATCATAAGTTCTCTTGCGTCTAAATAATATTCATGCACAAATATCATCAAGAACGCCGAAAGATTACAAAGAACAAAGAAAGAAGAACAATCCCAAACTCTTACCTATAAAATTAATCAAAAATAACAACTAACAATATGTGTGTGGTTCAATCTAAACACCCATATGATAATATCAGCTACTCTCATTTCAACAACAATAGTAAAAATCATTAAACAAAACATGGTAGAACTCTTCCCTTGCAAAAATGAAGTCGAATTCCCGAGGAAGTTTTGATGTTCTTCCTTCAATTCTTATTAAATCTTCATACAAGGAACAAAAATCACTCATAATTGTCTCTCTAGATGTTTGGATACAAGAAAAATAAGAAAAACTGAGTTTAAATCGAGTATTTTCGGCCCCCCTTGAGTTGTGTCTAGGGTTCCCCTTTATATACCCGTCAAAAATCGCAAAAAGTGCAGAATCGCATTTTCTGCACAACAGGGGGGTGGACCGCGGTCTAGATGGTTGGGACCGTGGTCTGGGTTTTTTTGGAAACTATCTACCACGTGGTCTGGGTTTGGGACCGCGGTCCGGGTGCAGTCCAAGACAGGATCGGATCACGATGCGTCCGACCGTGAGGCCGTGGGTCTAGAAGCCATATCTCCCTTAATACACCTCGGAATTTAGCGTATAATATACCATTGCGAAACTGATTTCACGAGGAATCCATACACATAGAGAACACATCCTAATTCAAAGTAATGAATCTGTAAATTAGAAAATAGGACCGACATTGCTTCAATGTTCAACGTTTAAGCCCCGTTCTTGCTCTTGATCGCCATAAACTCCAATATTGGACATAAAAGCGTATATTTCACCACAATCTTCGTCCGGCTAACTACAAAACAAAAATACCATATACCACGTGTAAAAATAACAAAAACACTTAAAAACAAACAAAAGCACGACTCAATAGAATAGAATGAGACGATCAAAAATCGACTCATCATACGTCTGGCCTTTCAAAGAGGTTTTGGGGTGAGGTTTTATTGAATGTTGCTTATTTGATTAATAGATCTCCTCTGTGCTATTAAATGGTAATTATCCAGAGTTTGTGTGGTGTGGTTATTCTATTAATTTTTTAAATTTGTGTGTATTTGGCTGATCTGCTTATTTGCATCAGAGAAATGGTAAGCTCGAGCCTCGTTCTGTGAGATGTATTTTCTTGGGATACTCAAAAGGAGTAAAAGGCTATATGATTTGGGTAAAAGGCCAACCCATTTTTGAAGCTCTTATCAATTGTGATGTTATTTTCAACAAAAATGAATTACCTTGCCTTTTACTAGACATGGAAAATACCACTGCTCCAAACGAGGTGGAGCTGCACATTTCTCTAAGTAATATTGATAATGTGCAAACTCAAACTAATCCTCATAATCATGCTGATGCTTATGTGAATGATGAAATTGAAGAGGTACCAAATAGACTTGCATGATTATCGATGCTGTGGATAGCCTAAAGTAGATGTTAGAAGGCCATCTCACTTAAATGATTTTCATATGACTTCTTATGCTTTCCATATGTTTGAATAAATTGATAGTGTGATCCCAAATCATATGAGAAAGCTTTGAAATCAAAATTCGAATAGTGGCTTGATACAATGAATGAAGAGATGACTTCATTGCATATAAATGAAACTTGGGCCTTGTGCCAAAACTCGCCAACCTGCTACATTGTTGACCGTAACACCCCGAAAATGACAAATTTATTATAGTGCCGTAGATCCCGCATTGGGACCGACTGCATAATACAAATACAAAATCAACCGTAATATAATCAGTACCGAACAAAAACATATTAACCATCACTTCGACTAAGATACCAATCACACATGCTAAATCTCAATATGCCGAACATACGATGCTGTATAAACCCACAAGTTCGATTATAATCTCAAATCGTCGAACACATGCGATCAAATGTGAATCTGCCAGATTATAACCCAATCCCGTCGATAATATACGTAATCAAATATGATGTATGAATCAACTAACAGTTACGGCTGAAAGGATGGCGCCACACTATGCCCGGGATAGAAACGTGTCCGTGCACAAGCCACCAACGGGTATCGATCGAATACACGTCTGGTCTTGTACCTAATCAGTCTCACGAAGTAATCGTCTCGTGTGCACAGTCCAATGTAAGCTCAACTACCAATACACGACCTTATATGTGCACAACATGAAAATCCTACACATACCAACCGGCATGCCAATATGACCCGGAGTGTCATGATTACAAAAGTGACAACGAAATTCAATAATGACTTTACCAATTCCCAACAAGAGACCAAAAGATTCAATGAATGTGATATCCCATACCGACTAGCAGAGAGCGGGCGAAGTGCCTTATTCGAGCGTGCCGTGACACCTTATAGCGTGAGGCCTTTTGGGAGCCCAGTGGCTTCGGGGTGATGAGAACTCCGAAGTTAAGCGTGCTCGAGGCGAGAGCAATCTCAGGATGGGTGACCTCCTGGGAAGCTGTTCGCTGGGCTCCCAGAACAAAACCGTGAGGGCCAGCTCAGAGGAGAGTGCCCAGAGCGGACAATATCATGCTACGACGGAGGGGTCCCGGGATGTGACAATTTGGTATTGGAGCCACTCTACCGTGTCGTGCGAGTGTGCCGACGAGGGCGTCGGGTCCTTTGAGGAGGGGCGGATTGTGATATCCCACACCGACTAGCAGAGAGCGGGCGAAGTGCCTTATTTGAGCGTGCCGTGACACCTTATAGCATGAAGCCTTTTGGGAGCCCAGTGGCTTCGGGGTGATGAGAACTCCGAAGTTAAGCGTGCTCGAGGCGAGAGCAATCTCAGGATGGGTGACCTCCTGGAAAGCTGGTCGCTGGGCTCCCAGAACAAAATCGTGAGGGCCAGCTCAGAGGAAAGTGCCCAGAGCGGACAATATCATGCTACGGCGGAGGGGTCCCGGGATGTGACAATGAAGGAAAAATCAAACCAACAAATGAATTGAGACATATTATCTTCATAATCATGCAATAATTCACTTGCCTCAATGAATTGAGAGTTGCGGCATAAAAATAAGAACTAAAGTTGGTTGATTTTATATTTCTCAGTGAGTATGCCTTATGAAATCGACGGCTTAATAAGTCCCACGTAAAGTTTGTATTTGATTTGTACATATTAGCTGGAAAAATAAAAATAAAAAAATGTTAGCTTTTGAAAATGTGTGAACATTATGCTCGATACATAATTATATTATATTGAGTGGGAATCAAATAACTATAGAATAGGTTGTGCCTTGTGATTAGAAATATAGCTGACAACAAAGTGACAATACCATGAGTATTCTTTGTAAAAAATATTAAAATGGATATTTAGTAAAAATACGAATCGAAATACATATAAATAAATATCAGTGGTATTACATTGACTGCAAATGGCTTTTCAAAGTTAAGAACGAAAATGATTCAGTCAGATTCAAAGCATTCACTCAGAAAGAAGGTATTGATTATACTGAAATCTTTGCTCCTGTTGTTAAATTCAACACTGTACGTCTAATGCTTGCTTTAGTTGCCCAGTTTGATTTGGAATTAAAACAGATGGATTTAAAACTGCTTTCCTGCATGGTGAATTTGAAGAAAAGTATTTTAAGAGTCAACATGAGGCTTGTTGATCTTAATCACCCTAATCATGCTTGTTTGCTTAGAAATCTCTTTATGGTTTAAAACAGTCCCTAGTGGAATAAGAAATTTAATGAATACATGTTCTCTCTTAAATTTAGTAGGAGTAATTATGATCATTGCTTGTACTTAAAAAAATGATTCCAAAAATCATATTTTCTTGTTTATTTATGTTGATGATATGCTCTTGGTGAGTCCGTGCCTGAAAACTGTGGATAACGTCATTAATTGCTTGAGTGCTAAATTTGACATGAAGTACCTTGGGATGCTAAAAGAATTATTGGAATGAACATCCATTGTGATAGGAAGAAAGATACCTATATGTAGGAATTATATCTAATTTTTTTATGATTGATTCTAAACCGACGAGTGTGCCGTTAGCTAGCTATTTCCTGTTTAGTAAAAATCAATCTCCTAAGACCGATGATAATATTAAATACATGAAAAATGTGTCTTACTCCAATGCAATTGGCTCGATTATGTATTTAATGGTCAACACGGACCTGACATGGCATACGATGTAAGTTGTCTTAGCCGATACATGGCTAATCTAGGGGTATATCACTGACAAGTTGTAAAATGGCTATTGAAGTACCTGAACGGCTCAACGAGGTATGGATAAAATTCTCTAGACACCATCAAGGTGTAAAACTGGTAGGATACGTTTATTCTGATTATGCTACAAATTGGGATAGTCGTAAGTCCACACCTCTCATGTATTTACTTTGTGTGGCGCACCTATAGTTGGAAATCACAATTAGAACTAATTATTGCCATGTACACCACCAAATCTGAATATGTTGCAATTAAGAGGCTTTAAAAAAAGTAATTTGGTTAAAAAGACTTTTATTTGAAATTGGTTTTTTAAAGGATAAAGTCGAGATTTTTTCGGATAGTCATTCCTGAATCCAATTCTGCAAACCGACGATGGATCGATTTTTTTCTTCCTTTGTGGGGACATTATCTGGATGTCAAAATTGATAGGATTCCGATTATCAAGAGATCTGAGCCACAAAAAGTGTTCCTAAGGGGATTTTCTTAAATATATCTCTTTTTCTTCTTGATTAGCTCTTAATTTGCAATATATATATATATATATATATATATATTGTAGCCTAAGAGGCTGTTTGGCAGTTGCTGAATGATTTAGTGCAGAATGGTTGAGAGGCTCTGTATGGTTGAGTAAAACCAAACCAAACCAAACATACCCAGTATATCCCGCTCAGAGCAGGGTCTGTGGAGGGTAAGATGTACGCAGACCATGCCCCTACTTATTACGGTAGGGAGGCTATTTCCGTGAAGACCCCCACCTTAGTGCACAGCAGAATCTTGTGTGATAAATACAAAGGAAAACATGTGATTCGAAAAAGCTCGAGACCATACCTGAGCCCATAGCTTGATCCACATGGGACTTACCTAAGCGGAATTTGGATACTTCACTCCCGAAGAACGCTGACAGCTCCCTGTCAAAAATACACCATACGCAAAGACAATATGATAAAATATACAATAAAAGTAAAAATGCAATGCTCTAGCTCAAAGCTAACCGAGACAACCCAACCCTGAGGCTCTCAACTACAGCACCGCTCCCTACAAAAGAATCCACAACTCTGATCTGGCGCCTCCAAGCGCACCTATCAACAGTCATGGTCTCGGAAAGGTTTAAGGTCTTCAAATCTAATCTCAGTTGGTCCTCCCACGTCCTCCTCGGTCTGCCTCTCCTCCTCTCCCCGACAACTATTAAACTCTCGACCCTCCTCACCGGAGCAGATGCCTCCCTCCTGCGGACGTGGCCAAACCATCTCAATCTCCCTTCCCTAACTTTCGCTGAAATGGGCGCCACTTCCAGTGCGTTCCTGAAAACCCCGTTCGCAATTCTATCTAACATTGTGCGACCACACGACCAACGTAACATTCTCATTTCAGCCACTTCCAACTTGCTCTCAAGCGACTTCTTCATCGCCCAACATTCGGAGCCATACAACATTGCAGGTCGGATTCCCGCTCTATAGAATTTACCCTTCAACTTAAGAGGGACTTTCTTGTCGCACAGGACCCCTGTCGTTGCTCTCCACCTTAGCCACCCCGCCTTGATGCGATGCGTGATATCATCTTCACACTCACCTTCCTTCTGAATGATCGAACCCAAATACTTGAACTTATCCGTACGGGGTACGATCTGATCCGCAATCATTACCTCAACATATTCCTCGTTGGCCTCACCACTAAAGTTACACCAGAGATACTCGGTCTTTGTAATACCCGATTGTAATTCATTCATTTTCATTCAGTAATTATCAGTCTGTAATTGTCACTCAGTGTATTTTCACTCAATTATTATCATTCATCAATCATGTTCGTTCACCGTGTTCACCGTTCGGAAAAACTTCGAGTTGTGTATCATTATTGTTCATTGTTTCAACTTTCCTCATATGAGTTCGACTTTGTTAGATCACCATTAATTTTTGGTAACTCCAAAAATTCTAAATCTTTTCAATATTATAGAGCATCGAATTAGCTTTCCAATGGTTCAAACGGTGAGTCAATCGGAGTCCGGACGAGAGAGTTATGGTCGTTTTAGCTCACCCGCTCATTTTTCAGTTCTTGCCGATCACGCGACCGAACTCGGCCGTGTCGTCCGACACGGCCCGTGCTGCACTTCGTCCCGAAATGCCGGTTTCGCCTCAGACCCGACCGTGTCGCTGCACGGCCGAGTCGAACCCTTCCGGATAGGCTGTAACTGTCGCTGCAGGCCCGACTGTTCTGTGACACGGCCGAGTCATTGCCGAGCGCCATGGACGGGTCACTATCGGTAGGCCCTTCGCGCCGCGACCGTGTCGCAGACACGGCCGAGTCCTCGCCGCCACCGCGGCCGCGACCGTGTCAGGCGGACACGGTCGAGTCCTTCAGCCGAGTCAACCCCTATAAATTCGTTTTTTGAGCATTTCAGCTCATTTCTTCCATCTCTTCCACCTTCATACGAGAGAGATAAGCTTGAGGGAGAGTTTTCTTCATCAATTATCATTTGAGTGTGTATTTTTCATCACCTTCAATCATTTGGGAAGCTTGGATACTCGATTAAACTCGTGTTCTTCGGATCGAAGTGATTGGATATTCAAGAGGTAATTTCTTCGACACCTTGGACTTCGATTTTGTGTTGAGATATGATGTTTTGGACGTTATAATCATGTTATATGAAGGGATATGTATATGATTATGAGTTTGTATAAGGATTCATTGGATTATTGAGGGATTATTCAAGAACACTTTGAATATCGAGTTGAAATTGGGGGTTTTCGATTAATTATCGTTATAATCACGTTTTCGGATATTCGTCTTGGATTATTAATCATATTGAAGATGTTTTGTTGGTTTGAAACACTTCTTGGGGGATTTAATATTGGTATATTGAGGTTTGATTGTAAACAATGGGAGTTTGGCCGCAACGTGTTTGATTTAATGCCTCAATGAACTTGGTTTATTCGTATCGACGTTTTGAGTTCGTTATATTCGTGTTTGATTCGTATTTTGAACGGGTTGTTGGATATTGTATAATTCAAGGTTGTTCGAGCGATCGATATCTCAATTAGACGCTGCTCGTGGAAGGATTATTGTCACCAGATTGGGTAAGTTAATTCTTACTCGGTTAAAAGGATATTCATACCTTTTGTTGTTGATCATTCATAATCATAACTCATTCATCATCAGTATTAATCATATTAAAACTTGTTATTGTCAATTAATCACTTCACCATAAGGAACGACTTGCCCAATCTTTTCGTTGAGCTATCATTCATTTCATTATTACTCTCATCTCGGTGAGTCATTCTTGACTTTGTCGATTATTATTTATTCATTGATATTCATTACGGTCATTCTCGCTCATATGACCTTCTCGGGTTCATATTGCGTGGCAAAAGTGATGTGTGGAATTTTTAGTCGGGCACGTTATGGCCATGTATTGGGAGTGATACATCGATCGTGCACACGGTAACAGCATTACTTAGTGAGACGAATTAGGTACAAGGACGGGTGTGTCCGGTCATTCGTCTTGTACACTTGCACGTAACACTACGGCGTACTATGATACCCCTCTTCAGCCGTAATTCATAACTAAGGATATTTTATAACTTCGCTAAATAATGATTGTGTATTTTACAACCCGTGAGGATTGTTGTTCGTGTAATCGACCCCGTTTGGGGATTTTGTTTTTCGTGTCTTGGCAAGGCAAAGGCACGGGAGAACACGCCGACGCCGAGGAGTCCTGGTGATACTAGCAGGGGGCCCCACTTGCTCACTTATTCAGTCATTTATGTTTTCTTTATTTATTCCGCTGCAGACATTCCGTTTGAATACTCGTTTCATTCAGTGTTGTGTATTTTATCGTCACATAAGATACATATGTATTCTATTTTATCCTGGGTGTGTTGTATGAAACTCCTAATCGGAGTAATTGATGTTGTAATGTGGTTCGGTACTACATTTACCCTGTGTAATTCATCCTTTTTCATTCGCCTGGTGGGTCCCAGTCGGGGGTCCACGCACTGTAATATCCGCCTAGTTTGGGGTGTTACAGTCTTAGACCGGCTCACACGCAAGCCCTGGGATTCTAACTTAGCCCTCCAAAGCTCCAACTTCGAGTTCACCTCCCTCCTCGACTCCGCCACTAACACAATGTCGTCAGCAAAAAGCATGCACCACAGGATGCCATCTTGAATCCCTCGCGAAATGACGTCAAGGATTAGAGCGAAGAGAAGAGGGCTTAGCGCCGACCCCTGGTGTAGCCCTATCTCAACCGGAAAATACTGGGTGTCACCAATTGGGGTCCTAACACACGTCCTAGCTTGGGAGTACATGTCTTGGATCGTCCTAACGAACGGCAACGACACCCTCCTCTCTACTAGGCTCCTCCAAATAACATCGCGCGGAATGCTATCATAAGCCTTCTCCAGATCTATGAACACCATATGGAGGTCCTTACGCCGCTCTCTAAACTTCTCCATAAGGCGTCTGACGAGATGAATGGCCTCAGTCGTGGACCTCCCCGGCATGAAGCCAAATTGGTTTTCTGCGATCTCAACTTCTCTTCTAACACTGCATTCCACCATTCTTTCCCAAAGTTTCATAGTATGACTCAGAAGTTCAATACCCCTATAGTTACTACAACTCTGAGCATCGCCTTTATTCTTGAAAAAAGGCACGACAATACTATGCCTCCACTCTGTCGGCATCTTAGAGCCTCTGAGGAGGATGTTGGACAGCTCTGCTAGCCACTGAACTCCGACTTCCCCCAGACAAAGCCACATCTCAATAGGGATCTCATCCGGGCCTACAGCCTTAGCTCTACCCATTTTCATTAGGGCACCCTTAACTTCCTCCTTGCTGATGCTCTCACAGAAACTAAACGAACGAGCAGAAGATAGACTAACTCCTTGCACCACCGAGTCACTACCTCTAGCCTCATTGAAAAGTTCGAAAAAATACCTATTCCACCGCTCCTTAATAGCCACATCGTTCACTAACACTTGGCCCAAATCATCCTTAATAAACTTAACGGGACCCAGGTCGCGCCCCCCAAATCATCGTGCAGAATGAAATTTGGTTGTTTGGTAGCTGTTCTGAATGGTAACTCTGAATGGTAACAAATTACCATTTTAACCTTCTATATAAAAGTAGCGATTAAAAATCTCATTTTTCCTCCATTTGCGTACCAAAACCTCTTCTTTTTATAAATAAAAACCCTAATTCTTATAAATAATTATGTATATTAATTTTAAATTTAATTCATTTAAAATAATAATAATAATAATAATAATTATATATAATATTTTTAAATTTAATTCATTTAAAATAATAATAATAATAATAATAATTATTATGTATAATATTTTTAAATTTAATTCATTTGAAATAATAATAATAATTATGCATAATATTTTTTAATTTAATTCATTAAAATAATAATAATAATTATGTATAATATTTTTTAATTTAATTCATTAGAAAATTATAATAATAATTATGTCTAATATTTTTTTATTTAAATTTATTTAAAAAAAAATAATAATTATGAATAATCAGTCTTAATTTAAGAGGAGGGGTAAATCTAGAAATTGTTTGTCTCTTAATGGTTGAGAGAGGGTATGAATACTTAATGATTAAGAGGTTAATGTAACCATTAAGAGGTCATATTTTTTTTGCCAAACAATCTGACGTCCGATTCAGAGGTAGAATGGTTAACAAACAGCCCTAACGCTTTGTTCCCGAGTCTTATTTAAGGAGAGAAAGGAACGGAATTGGAGAGAAACGGAAAGAAAAAAAATTAAAATGTGTTCCCTAGTTTTTTTTGGGAAGGAAGTGGGAAGAAAAGAAAAGATTTTGGGGGATAATCATCCTTCCAAATTTTCCTTCCAAATTGGAGAGTTTTGGAGAGAAAGGAATCACATTATTATACATATCTTTTATTTTGACAGATTTGCCCTTCCCTTCAACCCTATTATATCACGTATCTCATCATCTTCTTCTTCTCGCTCTTCTCTCAAGAAGATAAAAATCGAACGTGTAGTAGCACTGCCGAAAAGTAGTTGTCTCCGTCCCGCTATTCCCGCTTTTGCATGTATTTCTTCTTCTTCTTGAGAAAACTTTTTTTTCTCGATTTTCATCACGATTTTATAAATATGAATGGATCGGACTGCCATATTTGTTTGTCATCATGGAGATCTTGAGAGAAAACTTTACTGGAAGATTGAGACTTCCATAAAAATTCGTATTCTTTGATAAAAAAATTAGGTAAAATCAGAAAGTTATTGCTTTTCCTTTCTCTTCCTTTCAACTCTAACACATTTTTTTAATTTTCCTTACATTTCCTACGAACTCGGGAACACAAAAGTAGTTTTTCCTTTCCTTCCCCTCCCTTTCTTTTCTCTCAATATTTTCCTTCCCTTTCTTTTCTTTCCTTTACTAAAACTCGGGAACAAAGCGTAAGTAATAAAAGCCTTCTTTCGTTGTCCGCTTCCTCTCTCTTTCACCTGCGTGTTTCGTGTACCACGAATAGGCTATTTCTTCGTCTTCCGTCTCCGGCTCCTCTCTTGTAGCCGCCGCTTCATTTCCCTCACCTGCCTGCCTCCTTCTTTTTCTGCTTCGTAGATGACACTTCCTGCTTGGTTTCTTTCGAATCTCTCCTCTTCTCTATCTGTTCCCTCAGTTTCTTTTCCTGTCTATCTTTTTCGTTTTTTTGTTCTGATATTTAGGTTTTCTTTTGCTTTCTTTTGTAGCCGTTCCTTTCTCTTCGATTTGGTTCTGGATTTTAAAATTTAGGGTTTCTGTCAGAAAAGGTTTGTATTTGTTCTCTGTTCTTCGATCTTTTTCTTGTTCTTTTTTCTTGGGTGCGATTTACGTTTGTCGCCCGTTTCTGTTTATGCAGGAAAATCAGGCCTCAGGATTTCTTTGTTCAACGCTGTTTGGATTCAGCAGGTAACCCTTTTTTTTCCTCGTTTCAGTGAAAAAGGGTTTGTGTTTGCTTTGTGTTTTCTGATCATCTTCTTATTCTTTTTTGTTGTTGGTTATGTTTTTCCTCTATGATATTCCGGGACATTTTTTTATATACAATAGTTAAAAATATGGTATGACCTGGATAGTGGCTGCGATTTTGTGTGGATTCATGTATTTCCTGAAATTAGGGATTCTATCCCCTTATTTTGTTATGAAATCTGTGATTTATGTTTCATCACCGTAGTTCTGTTGCTTTCTTCGATATTTATTATGCTAGAGCTGAGTTGATGTTGTTGTGTAGCTCTTAAATTAAATCAGTCCTGGGGAGTTCTTTGTTAATACGATTTCTTAACGTGCAAACCATGGTTACATAAATTCGGGAAACGAAGGAATTTTTTTTTAAACAACTCATTTATAGCATCGATTACGATGGTTTGGTCATGTGAGAAGAATACCTAGTGATGCCCCAGTGAGGAGGTTAGAAAGTTGGGGAACAAGTAATGTTGTGAAAGGTAGAGGAAGACCCAAGAAAATTTGGATAAAGATGATTGAAAATGATACGCGGTTTCTTGGAATTGGAGAAAGTATGGCGATGGAGAGGCAAATGTGGCGGGAAAGAATACGAATGGTGGATGGAGTATGATTCCTTTTTTTTTTTAATTCCTATTTTCTTTTATTTCATGTTATCTTTTAATTTATTTTTCAGTATTTTTTTTCTTCTTTTTTTCTTTTTTCTTTTTTTTTTTTTTAAATTCATTCTCTTTTTTATTTGCTTTTTTCTCTATTTTTTCCCTCTTTTTTCCTTTTATGTTATTTATGTAATGATTATTGACGTTTTCAAAGTTTGATTCATGTTAGCCGACCCCAAATCATTTTAGGACTAAGCCTTAGATGTTGTTGTTGTAACTCATTTATAGCATGGTAGCATGATAAACCTATCCCAATTATTGATAGCCTGATTAACTGTTTGTTTCTTTTATTAGTTACGCGGTGGTTGTGTGTTGAATCTACATAGTGATTTATTAGACTGGAAATGTAAATAGTCCAGGAACACACTAGGGAGAAATCGTCATGGATATGAAACCAAATAAATATGCGCGATGACAACTCGCGAGCAAATTTTTTAAAATTTGTTTCATCATTTCGGCACCACTTGAGTTGAGGACTCTATAATGTTTTGATGATGTAACTCGCTGTAGAGGGCTCTCAATGATTTTGAAATAGTTTTGAGGTGTTTTGATTTGCAAACCCGAGTTATCAGAGGTACTTTTGAAACTTTACTTCCAGGCATTTTCAGGAATTATTTACAAGGTTTTGGAATGTTTTTTTTTCTCGAAAATCTATGCCTGGAGGTTTGCACTTATGTCACTATTGTGAGTGTACAGCTTGCAATGATTGTTTCGACCTTCGCAGGACTTTTCAGTTGGTGGTTGTTTTCTACTTTCGTTCGTCGTTGTGTTTGCTTGTGTGTTTGTGTTTTCATTTGGTATAGCAACACTAAATGCATTAGTTATATTTATCCATATGCATTGGTTTTGCACATTGCTTATTTCTTGATCATGATTCAAATGTTAGGTCGTCTTAGTTATATTTATCCATATGCATTGCTTTTGCACATTGCTTATTTCTTGATCATGATTCAAATGTTAGGTCATTTAGTATGGCTTTCTACTTTTGTTTATGGCTGTGTTCGCTTGTGTTCTTGTGTTTTCCTTTGGTATATCCCTGCAATCATAATGCATCATTGATATTCGAAGCTAGAAACATCTTCGTATACTTTCTACCCTGATTCGAAATCACGTAACAAATTTTCTGTATCGAAATCTTGGGCTACATAACATTATTTGCGGTATTACTCAGCTTCTTTTACAATTCTCTCATTCAATGTGTTGTTGTCCATTTGCATTGCTTTTTTGCACATTGCTTATTTCTTGATCATGATTCAAATGTAGTATTTCCTTCTTAGCATCACATAATTAGTCCTTAATTTTTTTGGTACATTTAGTTTCGTGTGGCGATTTCAGTAGCTTTTTTGGGTATTTTTTTTGGTTCTTATCAGTTTCTCGTGTATGGGGCAGTTCATTTTATTGTGGAGCATTAGGGTTCTCTTATATTACTAAAATATTTTGAGTTGTCAAATTTCATATTCAGTCGTACACTTTATGGGTTTGTAAAATTGATTTTGATACTACTGTTATTCAGATCGAATATCTTCGATTTCAAAATATAGCTAAATTTGGGCAGGTAATGCAGAGTTCGATTTCGCCTCCGTATTTTCTTTATTGTACAATTCAGATTCTCCTGAATTTTTTTACTTATTTGAGCAACTTTTTGCTAACTTCAATTCAATAGTATTATTACTTATATTTTGTTAGGGCCACTGCAAATATTTTTCTTCCAACTACGCATTCAACTACATGAGTAAATGGAGATTTTATTTGGTCAGCTACATTAGTTACTAGATAAATATGAGGCCTCGTTGTCTTGCTCAATGATTCGTCTTTGTCATCGAGATCAATAAGTGTCAGGCTATTTTCTCCTCAAGGTATACTCTAATATTATCTTTTAGTCTACGAAATATTTTTTTGTTCTCGCTTCTCCATTGTGTAATGCACTTGTTTTGCTTATGGAACCACTCCATTTGCGCTTTATAATTGCAAATATTTTGTTCAGGTTTGTATTTGATGTTTGCTTATCTCCTGCAATGTTAATGCTTGTTCGTCTCTCGGTTATCGGTTTGCTCCCTATTGCTTTCTGTTCATGCATACAGTGCTGATCCGTATTTGATTTATATATTTGAACGGCTTCCGAATTCCACATTTTCTTATATTCATTTGGGGTCACATACTTCTCCCCTGCCTTTTGATTACATCTTGTAAAACGAACATTGTGATGGTGTTGTATGTTTGAGTTTATCGGTTGGAAACCGGACATGGCCCCATAAAACCTCTGAATAGAGCCTGGGTCTAGGTAGGTGTAACAACGCCACGAACAAAAACACATAGTTACTTCACAAATGACATAGCAATGTTATCTTTCTTGGAAAATGGACATTACAAGCACATAGAGTTACTGTTTTATAGAGTTGTTCATCTGATTTAATTAAATATATCAGTCTGATGATTTCCCTAAACATGCTCTTAAAAGTGTTATCCAACTACACATTCATCTACATGGGTAAATTGAGATTTTATTTGGTCAGCTACGTTAGGTCCGGTATTAAACATGAGGTCTGTTGTCTTGCTCAACAAATTCGTCTTTGTCACCGAGATCAATAACTGCTCTGCTATTTTATCTTTGAGATATACTCTAATATTAGCCTACCTTTGATCTTTTAGTTTCCGAAATATTTCTTCGTTCTGCTTCTCCATCAAGTAAATTCTTGTTTCGCTGCATGGAACCACTCCATTTGCGCTTTATACTTTGTTGTTACCCAAAATATTATTTGGAATGGTTTGCTGGATATGGCTACGAGTGAGTAACAAACAAAATGCGAGAGCACGTACGAGGATTGTAAATAACACAAGATTTGCCGGAGTTAGTCCCGGGCTTGAATGCTCTCGCGAGATATTATTAATAAGAGTTCCGCTTGGGGGTACAGGTATTAATGTAAGAGTACAATTACAATGAGTGTAATAACCCTAGCTATCTAGCTCTTGAGTGTTGATGAATGCAGGAAGAACCAGAGTTGATGCTCTGAGAGTTCTTGAAATGTAGGGAGTTCTCGTTTCTGCCGACCGTCTTTCGGTTAAGAGGTTCCGAGAGAGAGTGAGATCCCAGAGAAGCCAGCCCTCTTCTAAATGCTGGAAGTCTCCTACTTATAGAAGAGGAGGTAGTTGGGATGTCTTAATCCCAAGCGGGCGATCGCCTTTCCTGCATTAAAATAAACAGGCGATCGTCCCAGTACGTGAGTTGGTTTCTTTAAAGTCCGCGGCTGCTACTGGCAGCCAGCTGTGCGAACCAATGAGAAGACGCCCCGTGCCTCACGTCGCAGTCTTGGGAGGTCCCGTCTTGGACTCTTTTGCGGGTCTGTCGGTAGGTGAGAGACTGTCCTTGTCACCTACAGCTGGAGATGGGTTGGAGTCAAAAAGCCTTATTCTGCGGAGCCTTTTGCGGATCTGCACGTGGGTCTTCATCCGAGATTCGGTCTTCGTAGACTTTGATGCTTGACTTTACACGTGGCATAAGACGGTCGTCCTTGGTAGGGCATTAGGGTCGATCGCTAGGTGCCAAGAGACGATCGCCCTGGATGTCGATCGCTAGGTGCCAAGAGACGATCGCCCTGGATGTCGATCGCTCGGTACTTGACCTTGATCTGGAACCCTCGTTTGATTAGTCTGCCTTGGTTCATCTGACGCTGGCTTGGTCGCTCGGCCCTTATACCGATCGCCGTCGAGGCGTATAAATCGCCGCACAACATACTTGCAAATATTTTGTTCAGGTTTTTATTTGATGTTTGCTTATTTCCTGCAATGTTAATGCACGCTCGTCTCTCGGTTATTGGTTTGCTCCATATTGCTTTCTGCTGATGCATACAGTGTTGATCCGTATTTGATTTATATATTTAAACGGCTTCCAAATTCCACATTTTCTTGATATTCGTTGCGGTCACATACGTCTCCCCTGACTTTTGATTACATCAGGGGCTGGCTTCTGTTGTAGAAAGAACATTGTGATGGTGTTGTATGTTTGAGTTTATCGGCTGGAAACCTGACATGGCCCCATAAAACCTCTGAATTGAGCCCGAATCTAAGTAGGTGTAACAATGCCACGAACAAAAACATACGGTTACTTCATCAGGAACAGCGCAAGATATTTGACAAAGTGATCGAATCTGCTTCGTGCTCGCGTTTCTACTTCGTAATGGACATGGTGGTGCCGAAAACTTTCCCGTGGTTCGACTATCATATGTCAACTCCGTAGTGAGGGTCACATAGTGTTGGCGGTCGCCTCATCAGCGCCGCGTCACTTCTTATAGAGGGTGGAATGACAAAGATATTCAGCTTGAATCCCAATTGACATGAATGAGAACAAGATTTGTCAAATAAAAAAACATAAACTGGGTCAACTAATATGCAAAGCTAGCCTCATCCGGGATGAGGCTCCGCGACCCACCGCTTTATCTTTGAGGCCGTTGATCGACCTTTCGTGACGTCCGTAGCACCGTAAATCCAAATGCTCATACTATGCCCTTTGGTGGCATTACTATGGTGCTTGGTGGAGACTTAGACAAACGCTCCCAGCTATCCAAAAAGAGGGTCGCGAAGGAATCAGGTGCAAGCATAACTAAATCTTCTTTGTGGCAACAATGCAACGCCTACACTCTTCTTCAAAATATGTGTAGAAATTAATGTCCCACCGGTGTCGATAGATGGCAATGTGTCGATTTCAAGGATCGATATCAACCTCGAACGGCCTCCAACAAGCATATCAACCGGGTGATGGCAATGAACCATTGTGGATCAAGATCCCAAAAGAGGTATGCCCCTGGCCCACACATATATGCTAGGAAGAGGGTTAAAGGTGACTTAGATATATATGTTTAGAATGGCCAGCCAATAATTCCAATTTTTTCAAAAATGCATGCCTTTTGTTTGTACATGACTTGATATATATATTGTTCGCCTCTATCTAAAGACGTCAATAAATTCTTTACTAATGTATAATTATGTAGTGTATATAATTAATTGGATTTAGTTAGAAGTAAATTTTTTTGAAAATTGCATTATAGATATTATATAAAAATAAATGATCTAAAGTATATACTAGCTAGATTAAAAAATTGGAAGTTTAAGAAAAATTCATATAGTAAATGACATTTATTAACATAAACTTTCAGAATCTACCCATTTAAAATATGTAGTTAGCTTAAAAATGATTAGTTTTTAAAAATATAATCCTAAATTGTGTATAAAAAACAATTGGTTAAAATAAACCTGGAACATAGATATAATATATGATAAACACTTGGATTAAAAAGACAATTATCTTGTGATATTAATGCATTATAAATATACTTATTAATACGAAATACAAGTTTTTATTTATTTATATATTGTATTGTAAAAGGGCTAATGAGACTCCTTCTTACTCTAAAAAGGCCCGACAGGTTTTTCCCTTGATCCAATGAGCTTTTTCAATAGTATGTGTGTGTGTTTTTCTGTGTATGTTCAGAGAATATGCATACAATGCTAGTCCCACATTCTCAAACCGCAAGCCGAAGCCACTTCCGGCTTTTTCTTCACACAACCAGATTGTGACAGCAATGTACAATTTACAAGAATTTCATGGTCGAACCGTTCGGAAATTTAATTTAATGGTAAGAATGTAGATGTTAACGGTGTAATAAAGCCTAAATTATATGCACATGTGGGTTTACCTTTGTTGGGTATTTTTGGAACTGGTGCAAACATGCGGGGTCGGGGCATATGCTTTGTAGGAAACATATAGTTGGTCGGATGAGGTAGAGGAATAGATGCCAGCTTTTTGAACCTTTCTTACATAGCATTAGCAATCGAAATAGGAGGTGGCTGCGAAGTTTAAACCGACAATTAAACAATGAATATAATATCGTATGAGAAAATAGAATAATAATTCACACAACATTAAAAAAAATATTAAAATTCATCAATACTCGATACTAATTCTTCCTGACAATTAACTCTCGCCATTCAATTATTTGATATGCTAATTCTGAGAAATAGCTCTTGTCGACCCATATCATCATCCGTTTGTGCATCACAACAAATCGTGTTGAAAATCCATCCATGATCTGTAAACATGGCATCGAAGATGGCAAGGAGAAAGCAAGAGCTTGTAGATGTGCAAACGCAAAGCCTAAAGAAGGAGGTCGCGGGTTGATAGAATGAGGAGATAACTGATTTGAAGTTCAGTGAGAGGATCGAAGCGCCAGCAAGGGTTGAGGATTGTTGAGTGAATGGTTGGTTTGAATGTGATGATCGACCTCACTCGCTTCAACCTCAACATCTTCTTGCTTTATGGAGATTGCCGATTCAACTCCTCAAAAAATGGTCATTTTTTGTGTACTTGTTACTCGAACAAGTGCACTTGTTACTTGAACAAGTGCACAAAAAATGACCATTTTGGTTTGAGGAGTTGAATCGACGAGTATCCATAGAAAAGCAAGAAGATGTTGGGGTTGAAGCGAGTGAGGTCGATCATCACATTCAAACCCACCATTCACTCAACAATCCTCAACCCCTTTGTTACTTGTGCTTCCAATCCCTCTCGGTGAACTTCAAATCATGTTATCTCCCCATTCTATTGAACCCCGCAGCCACCTCCTTCTTCTAGGCTTTTACCGTTTTACACATCTACGAGCTCTTCTACTTTCTCCTTGCCATCTTCGGTGCCATTTAAGCTGTTTCTGGACCATGTGATGGATTTTCAACACTGGTTTGTTGGGATGCACAAACCAGATGATGATATGAGCCGACAAGAGCTGTTTCTCAAGAATTAGCATATCAAATAATTTAATGGCAGAGTTAATTGTTATGTGTACAAAAATTAGTATTGAGTAGTGATGAAATTTAATATTTTTTTAATGCTGTGTGAATTATTATTCTAATGTTATGCAAGGAAGGTTCAAAAGGCTGATATCTATTCCTCCACCTCATCCGACCAACTATATGTTTCATACGAAGCATATGCCCCGACACCGCATGTTTGCACCAGTTCCAGAAATACCCAACAAAGGTAAACTCACATGTGCATATAATTTAGGCTTTATTACACCTTTAACATCTACACTCTTACCCTTAAATTAAATTTCCGAACGGTTCGACCATGAAATTCTTGTACATTGTTTATAACTGGTTGTGTAAAGAAAAACCCGGAAGTGGTTTCGACTTGTGGTTTGAGAATGTGGGACTAGCATTGTATGCATATTCTCCGACGAGTAAGTAATATTTTATATCACTTGTCTTTCTGCTCCCGCGACAACTACTTTTTTTATTACTGTTGTCGGGAAATCTATATTAAGTGGATGAAAATGATGTTAATTGCCTTTCATAGAAAGACATTCATATTTCTCTTGGTATGCTTGTGTTGAAAATTTTAAATACTACTTCCAGTACCAAGATGTCAAAAAGTATGCTGCTTTTTGGAATGATGTTCAAATTTTGCCAAAGATGCGTGTATAGTCAAGAATTTTTCTCGCAACCTATATTCTTCCGTAACGTGCTCCGCACCATAATATGTTCTATTTAGAAAACTATACTAACTATCTCATTCAGCTTTTAGGTTCCCAATATTTTATCAATGACTATAATTTCATCACGATGGAGCAATGTGTTACAAAGTTGCTTAGGGAAATGAACAGGCTATCAAATCCTCCTACGTGGGTTGGATCTGCTACTGATATTGCTGAGTGCCTGCGAGTCTTACAAAATTATCAACCAGATTTGATAGAGGATTTGGAGCAGAGGAGTCTTGCTGAGATAGGTATATAGATTCCTGAGCTGAGAAATATTTTTCTTTACGAGAGAGGCACCCAGCAAAAGCGAGATGACTTTGACGCACTCACTTCGTTATTTGAATATCCGGAGTATGAACTGCTATTTCAATGTCCTTCAAATAGTCCTGTGCAAATTTCTGATGAACCGCGCCTCACTGTTTTGACTCCGAGGATGCAGATCTGACGTCTCTGTAGCAAATTTTATTCGAATGTCAGAGCACAAAAGATTATGTACTATACTGGCAGTCAATGGAATCAGATTTGTGGCTATCTTAATGAGACATCTGCATATAGACCACTCTTAGAGGACTACGATATGATCCAGTAGCCATGATCTTAACGCAATTGACGATATTTACTGTGTTCCCAATCTGGCCGAATATGTTCTTAAAAGAGAAATTGGCCAGGGCTTTCCTAAACTCCGGGCTCGAGATAGTACCTAAATTGGGGATAGAATTAGTGTCGTGGTTTACCTGAATAGTTTCAAATCTTCCTGTTTATTTGGTTGTCCTCTTTTTTCGTATGCCTCCTATGTGGTTGTTGAATGTGGGTATTGCATATGTTCATTTATTTGTTTCTTTTGTTAAATTTCTTCGCTCGTACAACCTCACTTCTCTTTCTGCAAATTTCTTCATTTTGTTTCCACCAATTTACATTTCATAGTAACAATAAAGAATGTCCTAAACTACTAGCAGGAGTAGAGACACTAACCGTTAGGAAATTACAGTCTTCCAAATAAGAACAAGTCATTTCATGAGTATACCATGAGGTTACAAAAGTTGTACTTGTGAACCAACTCTGTAAAGTGAAATAGGCTGAAGAAAAGAACAATAGGCCAGCCTAGCTTACAAAAATGAAAAAGTCCTTCTGCAACAGGTCATCCATAATATCAGATAAATAATTTGTCTTTCATAAATTTACTAACGTTGTTTTTAATAGTAGTGTTCTCGTATTTTCTTTCGCCTCTTACTACTATAATGGTCTCTATTATATTATCATCAAGATATTATGTATTATATTTCTAATACTTCTACAAATTAAATTATTCCTTTAGAGAAATTCTTCGTAAAATACAGTAATGAGTTTGTAGCATTGCTGTACAGTGCACTCACGAAAATTACATGTCTGACTGTGGATGTTATGTTTTTTAGTACGTTACTAGGTTCAGATGTGCAGAGATTGTTCTGTATTCAACTGTATTCTACTGCATTCGTTGGGGTATTGACTGTTTGCAACTGCGTAGAATAGCGACTGCATCAACTACGTACGTGTCTGAGTGGTTCCAATTACTCTCACATTCGATTACCCTGTCTGTATTCATTGGCCTCTCGCAGCTTACTTTCAGGTATTTCAAATCTGCAATTTCTTCTAAGGTCCTTACTATTCTCCATCTATTATCTGATTATATATTCCATTTCACTTTGATACATTTCCGAATTTTTTTTTGCAATATTACTCTTTAATACTTTTATATGATATATTTATAGGCTTTTAAAGATGATTAATATTTTTAAAATAAACATGCTCACTTTGTTTTAGTTTATAAAATATGTAATGTTGTGGTCAACATGATACTACATTTTCTCGTTTTAAAACTTTGAGTATCAAAGCTTGCTATTTATAGGTTTTCAAATGTAATAAACTGCATTTGTTACGTTCTTGCTGTACCCTTTACTCTAACTCTTTCTTTTCCTTTGTTTTTTTACCCAAAACGGAGATATATTTAGTGCTGATTCAGGGAATATTGCACTTTACATCATATGGCAGGTACCTCTCAACAAGGGGCTCAACCAGATCACATATATGCTTTCAATTATATTTAAATGTATTCTTTCTCCTGTTCTACATTGTATTTGTTAGATTATAACATTATATTTTCCTACTTCGCAGAACAGAGTCTGAAACTGAATGTCCAATCAATGTACATTCATTACCTTCTGGTATGTTAGTTGTTTAGTCCTTTTTATTTTCATCGTCCACCAACATCGATGGTGAGAATATTGTTCACTCTTTTTTGTTTTGAACATTAGGCCAGAATGTGATCGGCCTTAAAAAGAACGCACGAAAACGAACCGCGTACGCATCAATGGACGTTCAAAAGAAGGCCTCTTTGCTAGACAGTAGAAGATTTAGGTACAAACAAAAGGGTAACTTACTTCCTAAATTTTTATTTCCTATTCTCGTTTTCTTTATTTCCCTCTTTTTATTAGCTTTTAAACTTTTTTTTTTTACTTTATTAGGTACCTTTGAAAATTTGCCTTCTTTACTAAATGTATGTCGCATGTTCTTTTTGCAATGCAATTGCCAACGATGCACTAGCTTCTACCAAAGAGTCAAACTACAACCTCCGAGCGAAACGGCCACGAATCACATCTCTTATCCAACATGATCTCCTTAGCGTAATGGAGAACATCCCCTTACATGCATGGTCTCGCCTTTGCCGCATGCCTTTTCTCGCAAGGCTCGCATTATTCGAGGAGCCAAAGAGTTTCGCTTCCTTCGTGGTCAAATTTTCCCGGCTTTACCTAGAATGCCGCAACTAGATCGAGCATGATGACCGACCCGGATTTTGCCGGACCTGCACTAAACCGGATCAGACCGACCGACTCATGATCGTGTCCGGTTTCGATTCTAAGTTTTGCGAAAAACCGGGTTCGGATCGGACCGGGTCAAAACCCGGTCAAAATTGGGGATACAAGCATAAAGATGCTTGGGAAGTCTATTTGTTAGTGAAGATTGGTACAGTTCAAAATCGCCAACACGGAAGCGGGAAAAAGGGTGTGTGACACTGTACTTTCTTCTAGGTTTTGGAGTTAAGTTGAAGATTGTATAAGAGCATCACACCCGCTTCTTATTGTATTGAGGATAGTTGATGGTGATGAAACTCCAGCTATGCCCGTGGTTTCCATGGCGATGATCGTTGCCAAGAACAAAATCTAGGAGTCATTTGCGCACAATCCAAGATTGTTGAAAAAATTGACACAAATTGTTGAGACCGATGGACGGATCAAATGGAAGTGAAATTATATGGGGCCGCATTATTCTTAAATCCTTCCAAATATTTTGATCTTAAAGTAAGTGATAATGCATATGCTCGTGAACAACGAGCTATGTTCAATGATGTGCTTGAAAAATGATCACCGATAATGATTTGCAAGTCAAGATAAGTGATCAAGTGGATGATTATGACAACATGCGAAGAAGCTTTGGAAAGCAATTGGCAATCAAGCAACAAAAACAAAGAATCTCGTAAGCCTTTTTACATTCGTTAAACCAAGTATTATATTATTCATATAATCTATATTATTGTTTTGGAACGCTTTTTAACCTTCTTTGAACTAAGTATTTCATTATTGTTTTTGACATTTTAGTTGATTGGTGGAATGCTTTTGGTGGCCTACATATCGAGCTCCAATCACATGCTATGCGCATCATTAGTTTTTGTTGTTCATCTTCGGGTTGTGAGCGTAATCGAGCACATTTGAATTTGTAAGTAATAAATTACGATTATTATCATCAATAAGTAAAATATTAAGCTTTCGAAACTATAAGTGATTTTATTTTTATTTTGATTTTTAGATCCACACGAAGAAAAGAAATCGGTTAGAGCACAAGAGATTGAATGATTTGGTTTACATTCAATATAATCGAAAAATTGCAACGAGATTTCAAAAGAGGCGTGAAGAAGGGTCTAACTTTAACCCTTTGATCATAGAAGATTTTCAATGGGATAATGAATGGGTTGATAGTGGTGATGATGGTTGATACTTGTGAACCAACTCTGTAAAGTGAAATAGGCTGAAGAAAAGAACAATAGGCCGGCCTAGCTTACAAAAATGAAAAAGTCCCTCTGCAACAGGTCATCCATAATATCAAATAAATAATTTGTCTTTGGTAAATTTACTAACGTTGTTTTTAATAGTAGTGTTCTCGTAATTTCTTTCGCCTCTTACAACTATAATGATCTCTATTATATTATCATCAAGGTATTATGTATTATATTTCTAATACTTCTACAAATTATATTATTCCTCTAGAGAAATTGTCTGTAAAATACAGTAATGAGTTTGTAGCATTGTTGTACAGTACACTCACGAAAATTACATGTCTTGACTGTGGAGGTTATGTTTTTTAGTACGTTACTAGGTTCAGATGTGCAGAGATTGTTCTATATTCAAATGTATTCCACTGCATCCGTTGGGGTATTGACTGTTCGCGCTTTACTATCTGGTCCTCTATTCAGGTTAGCCATTCTTTTTAATTGTTACATTTGTTATTCATCCCACTTCTTATGTTGTTGTTCAGATTAGAAGAACTATGATTTATTTATACTTCTGCATTTTGGTACGTATTTTTCACTGAGTGATTAATTATTTTCTTTAGTTTGGTTTTGAGATTCACTGATGTGAAATCTACATGGTTCTTTTATTTTTTTCAGGTTTAACAATAAGATTTTTTTATTTCAAGTTTTTTTTTTTTTTTCCCTTTTTGGCCTGGTTTAGTAACAAAAATGTCATATTTTCCTCACTTGAATCTACAATTTTTTTTATATTTTGTTTTGTAAGAGGTACCAACTCAGGCATGGCCCTTAACATGTTTTTCTCTTATCTCCATTAATCCATGACCGAATCCATTTCATCATCGGCATGTGAGATAGGTACAAACCAGGGGTGGTTTGTAAGCTTAAAAGATGAGTGTTTTTTCTTGTAACTATAAGATAGTTTATGTAGTTTATCCCAAATCTATTTCTATGCAACTGATAGCTGATTTTCTGGGTTCATTTCTATTAGGTCGAGGCAAGTAAAGTTTCTCATGTGAAGGAGCTGACGCACCCTCAAGTACCACAGGATATTAACACGGCTATCTGATGATAGAAGTATGGATCCTATTTCAGCTTTATCGATTGCTTGCTCTTACAAATGTCTGTTAAGGAGGTAAGCCTTACTCCACTCAAATATATTGGTGAATGGATATTTTATTAAATAGTATGTGTGTGTTTGCTCCGTGTATTTGCTACGAACTGATGTGTACATAAAGTCTGACTTATGTAGTGGTATTTTAATAATCTAGGGGATACAATATCTATTCATGATACCTCCCCCAAAAAAAAAAAAAAGCGCAACACAGTATTTATTAGATGGGTCCACTTAGATAGTACTGATTGTTGGAATATTTATTCCACACATTATTTAATTTGAGTTTTGATGATTAAAGTTGCTAAACTACAAAACAACATCGAGGCGAAGCAAAACGGCGAAGCATTTAAGACGCAAAAATTGCAACTGGATCGCATTAGCGCACGCTAAGGAACATATGTTAGCGCACGCTAACGAGGAGTCACCGCATTCCACCAGTATCAAGTAAGCCGCAGTGAAGTCGCAGATGGATAGCGCACGCTACACTCTATTATTAGCGCACGCTACCCTCTATTATTAGCGCACGCTACAAAGGATGATTTGCGCACGCTAAGATGTTTGAATCGTCAATCCGAACGCGTTGGGAAAAGCGGTCAAAGTCGATATCAAACGGTCACTTTGACAATCCATGCAACGGATATATTTGATTAGCGACGCTACAAAGGAAGTGGTAGCGCACGCTAATCATAAGGCGGTAGCTACCGGATCAAATATAAAGTGATTAACGCACGCTACACGAAAGCCTTTACGTACGTTAGAGCAAAAATGTGCGATAGCGCACGCTAAGAAGGAAGGCTAGCGCACGCTAGCTAGTCAACTGGCAGCAACGGCTAGTAAGGAGGAAGAAGGCTATAAATACCAAGGAGTTGGTATTATTCCACATAACAACATTGAGCAAAGCATACATACGTGTTATATCATTGTAAACATTATAGTTGTTGTTCTTGAGCTTAATTAAGAGTGATTGAGTGTTATACACAAGATCATACACGAGCGATAAAAAGAAAAGATACGATTGGATTCGGTGTTATTAGGATCAAGTATCCGGCATTGTTAGAATCACAATCGATATCTAAGTGAGGTTTATCTAGTACCCATAGAAAGCTAGAGTGGTTGATTCCTTATCCAATAGAAAAGGAAAAACGGTTTTACTCGGACCGATAGAAGACGAGCTTGTAACGGTAATCCCTCGACCGATAGAAGAGAGGCGTAGAGGTTTTGATCTTAAACCTAAGGAAAAAGATACATCGAGAGAGGACGTAGGCTTCGTTAATAACCGAACCTCTATAAATCCTCGTGTCCTTTATTTTCCGCAATTTATTTTCGCTTCCGCATAAAACGGCGCAAATATCCGATTTGGTACCCAACAATTGGTATCGGAGCGGTACTCCAATACGCGGCTTAACATCCGAGGAGAAAAGATCCAATGGCGTTTCAAATGGCTCCCGTCGAAGGCCTTGCTCTCAACCGACCACCATTTTTTGATGGCTCAAACTTCATGACGTGGAAGAAGAAGATGTCTATATTCATCCGAGCATATGACATCGAGCTTTGGAAGGTGATTTGTCTTGGTCCGAAAATTCCGACAAATTCCAACGGTACGCTCAAAACCTTCGAAGAATATGACGATTCCGATTGGAAAAACGACCATTATAATTGCAAAGCGACGCAATTATTATATTGTGCCTTAAATCCGGAAGAACACAACCGGATATCATCGTGTGATAGTGCCAAAGAAATCTGGAAAATGCTTGAGGTAACACACGAAGGTACGTCTCAAGTCAAAGAGACAAAGATAAACATGCTCCTTCACGATTATGAATTATTCCAAATGAAGGACGATGAATCCATCTCGATTATGCTCGACCGATTTTCGGTCATCACTAATGGATTAGCATGTTTTGGAAAACCACTTTCGAGTAGTGAGAAAGTAAAGAAAATTCTCCGATCACTACCTCGAGAATGGGACCAGTACAGTTACGGCAATAATGGAATCAAAAGATTTAAATACTCGATTTTAGTGCTCTCGTTGGTTCTCTTATCAACTACGAGATTGTTCTAAAATCTCAAATGCCAAACCGAAATCAAGGAGAGGTCGATAGCCTTCAAGGCTAAAATGTCGAAAAAGAAAGAAGAAACTCCTGGACGAAAGCGACGAAGAAATGGCATATTATGCCAAAAATATTAATAAGTTCCAACACTTATTAAACCGGAGAAAAAGGACATTCAAGCGGGCGAACCTAAGAAATTCGACAACACTTGTCGATTATGTGGTAAACTGTGCCACTTTGCTAAGAATTGTCGAGTAAAGCAAAAGGAGGTTCTAATCGCAACATGGAGCGACGAAGATCCCGATGAAGATTTTCTTGAACAAAATAATCTCGCGCTCATGGCCCGGAGTTCATTCGACGATAGCGACGTCGAAAGCCAAGTAAGTAATTCTTACGACGAACTTTTGAAGCATTCGAACTATTACATACTGACTATCAAAATGCTTTAAATGAAATTAAATCCTCAAGTCTAAATACAAAACTTTGGAAATTGAAAATTCCAAAATACTTGAAAAAGGGAAATTTGTAAATTGATCATTCAAATGCCTTGAAAATGAAAATATTTTGAAAAATGATCTTTTAAAAGTTCAAGATGAACTAAAAATTTTGACAAAGAAATTCTCGTATGAACGATAAATTTGAACAAATGTTATGTGTTCAAAAATATACTCTAAATAAAGAGGGGTTAGATTCAAATCACGTTCGAAAAATGAATCCGTCAACTTCAAAATACCCCGATGTGAAAATGTTTGAAAATCGGGCATCACATTTCAAATTGCAAAAGCCCAAAACGGACGTTAAAAATTAAAAATTTGGGTTCCTAAAGGAACAAACGCTTCAAACATCGTCTATGTTTCAAAAGAAAAACCAACTATCGGTTGATCCCCAAAAATAAACTTTGACAAATGATATTTTACAAAGGGGGAGAAGGAAATAATATTTTCGGGGAGTTTATACCCTTATTAATGCATAAATTGGTATCATGCATATTTATATTTCTTTTGGTATCCTTTATATTTTTTTACTTTTCAAGAAAACAAAAAGGGGAGAAAGATATGAATTGAGATAAAAATGATAAAAATGAGAAGGAGATGAAGAGGAGATAAAATGAGAAAAATCAAGAAGTCGAAAAGAAAAGAAAAGCATACAAATAGGGAGTTGAAAAATTGAAAACGAAAACGACGGAGTTGAAAAATGAAGAAGTCGAAAAGAAGAAAAAGAAAAGAAATGGAGAAACTAACGAAACGATCAA
Source organism: Orobanche coerulescens (assembly GCA_033398695.1). NCBI lineage: Eukaryota > Viridiplantae > Streptophyta > Magnoliopsida > Lamiales > Orobanchaceae > Orobanche > Orobanche coerulescens. Next base: position 139,477,208 of record CM065809.1, on the reverse strand, counting down.
AGCCGAAAACTTTGATTTGTATAAATATACATATATTATTTTTACAGATTATCCAATTCAAGGGTTGTTTTGTAATCATCAAAAGGGGAGATTGTTGGAATATTTATTCCACACATTATTTAATTTGAGTTTTGATGATTAAAGTTGCTAAACTACAAAACAACATCGAGGCGAAGCAAAACGGCGAAGATTTAAGACGCAAAAATTGCAACTGGATCGCATTAGCGCACGCTAAGGAACATATGTTAGCGCACGCTAACGAGGAGTCACCGCATTCCACCAGTATCAAGTAAGCCGCAGTGAAGTCGCCAGACGGATAGCGCACGCTACACTCTATTATTAGCGCACGCTACCTCTATTATTAGCGCACGCTACAAAGGATGATTTGCGACGCTAAGATGTTTGAATCGTCAATCCGAACGTTGGGAAAAGCAGTCAAAGTCAAGATATCAAACGGCCACTTTGACAATCCATGCAACGGATATATTGATTAGCGCACGCTACAAAGGAAGTGGTAGCGCACGCTAATCGTTAAGGCGAGCTACCGGATCGAAATATAAAGTGATTAACGACGCTACACGAAAGCCTTTACGACGTTAGAGCAAAATGTGCGATAGCGACGCTAAGAAGGAAGGCTAGCGCAAGCTAGCTAGTCAACCGGCAAGAACGGCTAGTAAGGAGGAAGAAGGCTATAAATACCAAGGAGTTGGTATTATTCCACATAACAACATTGAGCAAAGCATACATACGTGTTATATCATTGTAAACATTATAGTTGTTGTTCTTGAGCTTAATTAAGAGTGATTGAGTGTTATACACAAGATCATACACGAGCGATAAAAAGAAAAGATACGATTGGATTCGGTGTTATTAGGATCAAGTATCCGGCATTGTTAGAATCACAATCGATATCTAAGTGAGGTTTATCTAGTACCCATAGAAAGCTAGAGTGGTTGATTCCTTATCCAATACAAAAGGAAAAACGGTTTTACTCGGACCGATAGAAGACGAGCTTGTAACGGTAATCCCTCGACCGATAGAAGAGAGGCGTAGAGGTTTTGATCTTAAACCTAAGGAAAAAGATACATCGAGAGAGGACGTAGGCTTCGTTAATAGCCGAACCTCTATAAATCCTCGTGTCCTTTATTTTCCGCAATTTATTTTCGCTTCCGCATAAAACGGCGCAAATATCCGATTTGGTACCTGTTGTTGCCCAAAATATTTATCCGAAGATTAATACTGCTGGAAGACGGACAACAAACAAATGCGGGAGCACTTCCGAGAGATGGTAAATAAAACAAGATTTGCCGGGTTTGTTAGGCCCGGGCTTGAATGCTCTCGCGAGATGTTATTAATACGAATATTCGTGGATACAAGTATTAATTAGAGATATCTAAATACAATGAGTGTAAAAGACTCGTGATCCGGCTCTTGAGCGAAGCTAGGTGTTCTTCGTCCCGCCTTAATCGCTCGAGGAGAAAAGGCCGAGAAGTAAGACCGAAAGGAAGTCTGCTAAGAGTCGATGTTTAGCCAAGTGTAAGTATTTGTCAGTATTGTGTGAAATGCGAGGATGCAGAGAGTTTTGGTGGTAGAAGTTCTGTCCTTTTACAAGTGAAGGCCGCCTTGTATTTATAGAGGCCGAGAGGCCCCGTCCCTAGTGGGCGATCGTCTTTCGGCATTTAATGCAATGGGGCGATCGCCTTAAAGGTTACGTGGGCCGCCCGCCAAAATCCAAAGCTACAGTGGTGGCCACTGCGGTCCAATGAGGAGCCAAGACGCGTCCTAAGCACCGTCACAGGAGGTCCCACCGAGCTACTTTCGGCGGACTTTGTCAGTAGGTGACAGATCAGTAGTCACATGTCTTGTCCGCCAACTCCTTTCGCAGTCCGGGCCATGCCGGTAGGTGAGGTAGAGACAGGTTTGTCGCCGCCTTTTGTGGATCTCGCACGTGGGGCCACTTTGAGACTTGGTCTTTGCCGACTGGATGGTCGTCGGTGGAGATCGCCATGATGCGGTCGATCGGCAGATGCCCAGAGAGGCCTGGCCACCAAAGGTCGATCGGCAGATGCCCAGAGAGGATCGTCCGCTAGTCGATCGCCAGAGTCGGCCGCCGAGTGCCGAGTGATGATCGTATTCGAGGTCGATCGCTCGATCGGACTTGTCCTGGGACCTTCCTTCGCCGATTTATGGGTCCACCGGGTTGAGGCTCGGTCGCCGGTCGCCGCCGCGATCTACCTTGGCCGCCGGTAGTAAGCCGGCCGCTCGGCCTTGGAGGCGATCGCGGCCGGAAGGTGTTAATTCTTGACACAACAATTGCCCCCGCCTTGCTCCTATGTTGAAGACATGGGGCGAGGTGGTTCTTCGGTGATCGCGTCTGGATGAGGACGGGCGACCTCGAGTGACTTAGGACTCGGACTTGGGCTAACATAGTCGATCGGCTTTAGCTATCTTTCGGTCTTGTACTGCAAAAACAACATCGGCCGATCCCCATGGAAACTTGGTGGTTTCGCTTGCGTGAGGAATCGTGCACGGTCGCGGAGATCGATGGACCGACCCCATGACCGTGTCTTGGTGCGCGAAGACAATGAGTGTCTCGTGACTCACTTTATTATGAGGGTCCTCTCATAGCCGCGCCGCCTTGTTTTTAAACGAAAGGCGTGCGGTCTCGGCCTAGAGGAGTCTCGCAGGCAGGCGTCGGATGAATCAACTCCACGCCCGCGGCTTGTTAGCTCTGCTTCCACCTCGGCCACCATGGAGATGGCCGACCTCGACGTGTACGTTGAGACGGGGTTGCGGCACGTCGCATTGTCCGGGTTCACCATGTCGATGATGAACCTTGAGGGCGCGCGATCGTGTCCATCGACACGTCGAGGGCCTCCGATCGCGCCCGGCCTCGTATTTAAACGAAGGGCGGGCGATCTTGGCCGAAGGGACCTTGCATGGCCGGCGGCCCGGTTCCATCGATCGCCAGACCATGGCTTTATGATGTGCGGTGGAGGCGATCTTACGCCTTAGTCCGTCATGTTATATGCCGGATCAGATGGCGATCGTGTCCTCCAATCGGATGATGTAGCGTGATGATCGGCGATCGCCCGGAAGATCGCGATCGCCGCCGGCCGATCGCTTATTCGTAGGTCGATATTGGCGATCGGGTGGGAGATCGTCGTCCGGTGCCGATCATACGCCACAAAGCTAAGAAGAAACCTTTGCCGCCGTAAAATGCGGCTCTAGCCCTAAGGCCGCGTAGGTCGTAGGTCGGGTCTTCGTGAGATGCCCGAACATAGGCGAGAAGCCCCGAAAACCTCCTAGACCGCAGAGAGGCGGTCTCATCGCTTATGGGCTCGCCATCGAGGATGATTACGTCTACCCTGCCGATGTAGTCCGAGCCTGACTCTTCTTCTCCCCGCTTGATTTGCATCATGCGAAGGGGACCTTCGGGCCGGACGACCCCGGTGGCGAAGTACTCGGTGAAGCCGTGCGCCACTCGTTAAAGGAGCCAATGGACCGAGGTGGCAATGAGGTGTACCACCGGTGGCGAGGTCGCCCAGGTCTGGGGAACATTCGGCATCCGGTCGCGCCGATGCCCCACACCTACCATGTAGATGTGGAACTTCCTTAGGTGCACTTGGGGTCCGATCGCCCACGTACACGGGTGTTTGCGGGGGAGCGATCTCGTGCCGCACGGGCGAGCTCGATGTCGATCGCGAGCGGCCGCTTGGCGGCGATCGCCTTCTTGGCGCCCGCCTGGATTCGAGCGCCTTCATGTCGCCGAGTTGACGTTGCATTGCAGCCATCGCCGTGGCTTGGTCGCTTGCCGATCGGCTTTGGGAGCAGGAGCCGAGGCGATCGTGTACCGATCTCCGGGCTCACGCCGCCGACCTCGGCAATTCGGCGAGGGGAGCCAGACGGCCAGTGCCTTCCGGGAGTCTGGTAGCCGAGCTCCCGGTGACGGACTCAAACTCCGTCGCCTCGTAGCCGGGCCGGACCGCCCGTGCAGCCGGGTCACCGCCTGTGCGATCGAAGACAGGTGCCCCAGTGGCGAGCGCCTCTTCTGCGGACGGAGCCTCTGGCGATTGCTCGGCCAGAGTGCCTTGAGCTTCCGCTGATCTCCGGCGAGAGACCGGGGCGAGCCGGAGGTGCGTCGAGAGCACTCCGTCGCTCTGTAGACGGCCAGGCCCCTTCGATCTGTTTCTTGGTTCGAAACGATCGAGCGAGAGGTTGGGCCGCCGTCCCGTGGACGGATCGAGCGCCTCCGATCCGGCGGCTACCTTCCACCATCGGCCGTGGCCTTGATCGACGGAACAGGGGTCCGGCCACCGACTGGCTTTCTTCGACGCGGAGGCTAAGACATCATTTCAAGGATTTCTTTTGAAGTGCGGTGAGTGTCACTAATATCCGCCCGAGAACAGTGAGTGTTCTTCGACGTAGGTGTAAAAATCGAGGGTTGATGCCCTCCTTCTAGCGCCAATTGTTGTTGCCCAAAATATTTATCCGAAGATTAATACACTGAAGACGGACAACAAACAAATGCGGAGCACTTCCGAGAGATGGTAAATAAAACAAGATTTGCCGGTTTGTTAGTTCGGCTTGAATGCTCTCGCGAGATGTTATTAATACGAATATTCGTGGATACAAGTATTAATTAGAGATATCTAAATACAATGAGTGTAAAAAGACTCGTTGATCCTCTTGAGCGAAGCTTAGGTGTTCTTCGTCCCACGGTAATTTGCTCGAGGAGAAAAGGCCGGAGAAGTAAGACAAAGGAAGTCGTTGCAAGAGTTGGATGTTTAGCCAAGTGTAAGTATTTGTCAGTATTGTGTGAAATGCGAGGATGCAGAGAGTTTTGGTGGTAGAAGTTCGTCCCTTTTACAAGTGAAGGCCGCCTCAGATTTATAGAGGCCGAGAGGCCTCCCCCTAGTGGGCGATCGTCTTTCGGCATTTAATGCAATGGGGCGATCGCCTTAAAGGTTACGTGGCCGCCCGCCAAAAATCCAAAGTTACGGTGGTGGCCACCGTGCGGTCCAATGAGGAGCAAGACGCGTCCTAAGCACACACAGGAGGTCCCACCGAGCTACTTGGCGGACTTTGTCGAGGTGACAGATCGTAGTCACATGTCTTGTCCGCCAACTCCTTTCGCAGTCCGGGCCATGCCGGGTAGGTGAGGTAGGAGACAGGTTTGTCAGCGCCTTTTGTGGATCTGCACGTGGGGCCAGCTTTGAGACTTGGTCTTTGCCGACTGGATGGTCGTCGGTGGAGATCGTCATGATGCGGTCGATCGGCAGATGCCCAGAGAGGTCGGTCACCAAAGGTCGATCGGCAGATGCCCAGAGAGGATCGTCCGCTAGTCGATCGCCAGGAGTCGGTCGCCGAGTGCCGAGTGATGATCGTATTCGAGGTCGATCGCCTGCACGGGACTTGTCCCCGGGACCTTCCTTCGCCGATTTAGGGTCCATCCGGGTTGAGGCTCGGCCGCTCGGTCGCCGCTGCGATCTACCTTGGCCGCTCGGTAGTAAGTCGGTCGCTCGGCCTTGGAGGCGATCGCCGGTCGGAAGGTGTTAATTCTTGACACAACAGTACCCAACACTGATAATCATTACAACATCCATGTAAATTACTATTTTATTAGGCATTGCAGTTGGCAATTGAAAATATGTCCTAAAAATACCACCAGAAAAAACAAATTTCATCTGATTGTCCTCAAACTCTTATGTTCGGTGGCGACTTTTTTAGCAGTTCTTTAAGTGTTCTTGTTTACGTTGTTCCAGATTTCATGTAATGTATATAATCATTTTAGATTTTATGTTCTACGACTTAATTCTTTCTTCACATTTTGATTGAGATATTTTGATTCCCTCATTCTCAATATGTTGTACTTGGTTGACCTCATATTTCTACTTTTTGGCAAATGTAAAAGTTCGACTAAATAAATGCATAATGTTGTAAAATGTTTGTAAATTAGTTCAAAAGCAGACTTTTGGTAAAAGTTATGTCCTGTAATCATATGTAAATATGGATTATCCGTTTTGACTTCTTGTGATGTTCTCGACTTATTACATATTAGGTGAGTTTTGTTTTATACTTTGCTTTATGGTTCAGTTTGTCTGTGTCTGTGTCTTTCTCCATGTATATCGGTGTGCAGATTCAGTTCGTCATTTCCTCAAATTGCGTTGCAAGAGTTATCCTCTGCTTTTTACAGCTTTTATTTGTATTTTTCGGATTCGTACTCCCGGGTTTGGGGTGCCTCGATTTTTATATTTTGTTTACAATACTCTGTGGAAATTTGTTGAGGGTCAGGTGTGATATTTTATCGTTCAAGAAAAAGGTGCTGGTTGTTTTCTTGGTGATTTGCGAATTCGAGATTCAATACTCCAAATTTGGGTAGAACATGCTGTTCGAATGTTTGTGCTGATTCTTCAAATGTTTTTCCCCATTTCGTTACTATTGCCGTGTTTCTTTAACTTCATTTCTGCCGAGTGAGTGGTTGATTATGTGCTTTTGGATTACTTACATCTTTGGACTGACATGTGTGTTGTTTGTGTGCTCTGGATTTTATGTCAGAGAATGTGTGGTTTTGTCTGCGACAAATTATCTAAATATTTCGATTATTTTTCTGCTCCTATATCTAGAGTAGAATATGGGCATCACCGTGCGTTGCACGGTGTCCCACCTAGTATATATACAGTAAAACCTCGATAAATGAATATGATCGGGACCGGATAAAAATATTTATTTAGCGAAATTATTCATTTATCGAAAGAAAATTTGAACATGTTATAAAGAGTTGGGACCGGAGAAAATGATTCATTTTGCGAGGTTATTCATTTATCGAACATTCATTTATCGAGGTTTAACTGTATATATACGGATTCTCTTCCCACACTCTCTTCGTCAATCCATCTTTTGCCCCTCTGACTCCCCCATATCTGTTTGCAACTTCTGCATCCCAATCTTCTCCAGGTGAGTTATAATTTATTTTTTAGCTTTTTTGGATTAGGGTTGCTTAATTTGAGTGTTTTGTGGTCATATTAGATGATTCGGATGCTCCGTAGAAACTTGGGTTTGACAGAGTTTCGAAGCGACTCATTAAGGAGCGTAAATCAAAAAATTCCTTAATGAGCATTAAGGAGCGTAAATAAAAAATTCTTCAAGCAAAATCATGTGTACAAAATCATCATGCGTGCTGTTGGTGATATATTTGGCCATTTCTCAAGGTATATCCCATCAAATGGTTCTGCCTTAGTAATATCCAATCAAATTTCAAGGTTTTTTGTGGCAGAGTTGCACATTTTATTGGGGTTTCTGTATGATTTTATGTCCTGTTTGCTGTTGTTTGTCTCGATTAAGGTGCTTCAAGTGCCTCTTGATTGCTAAATTGGAGTACCCATTTTCTTGTGTGTGTTTTCATTTTTACACATATATACCTGATTCTGATGTATTGTTCTTTAGGCTATCAGGCAGTTTAGTATCATCAACTGTGCAAGCAAGAGTTCACTATGTCCCTATAATATAATGTGGGTGTGACATCCGAATAGGTAGAAACCATGAGATGAATCGTTGTTATGACAAAGGCTGGTTCCAACATATACTTGTGGATGTGAGAAACTTATCATGATATTTATTTATAATTTGATTTTAAAAAAAATCCTAATATCACAAGCTCCTTTCATGTTGTTATCCATGAATTAAATGTGCTAATCTGTTTTTTAATTGTATATATTACAATTTCAAACTCATTATGTAGTTACTTGTGTTGTCATAATCTATTATTCTTTTTGATTTTGTTTTTATTGATAGGAAGGGCATCCGGCGTAAAACTTTGCCACTTTGTTATTTGCATGAGTTATAGTGTTAAGTAATTTTAGACAATTAAACGACACTATAATCTTCATGCCACCGACCCCAACATAGTTGGGATTAAGGTGCTGTTGATGATGATGATGATGATCTATTTGGCCTTTTGTCATATAGATTCAGTTGCAGAGGCAATAGCATTATCATTCACTACACTGATGGCATGGCGACTGATAGTTTTTTTGTGTGATCTGCAAGCAAGGGTTTTTATATGAAGAGGTTAGAAAGAGAGGAGCAGAACTCACTGCTCCACAGAAGAGCACACACCCTCTCTTGAAAGTTAACAAAAGAAGTTAAAGCAAGAGGTTTGTCCATGTCTAGAACTAATATGTGCTCAAATGTCTGGCTTATTACTTGCTTGACCTTCAGGCACTAAAGATCAGACGGTTAGAGAAATAGCTACATATGTGTTACTATCTTTAACCTTAGAATTGTAATATGTCCAGGTATAAGAGTTCCTGTTTGGCTTCTTTGTAAAGCGATGAGTTTGATTGTATATTATTGAGTGTGATTTTTGCGTGCTTAATGTGATGCTCTTTTGATTTTAATTTTCTATTTGCATTTTTCACCATATAGTGCTATACTTTGAATGTCTTTATTAGGTGAAGGTGGTTTGTGCCAGATGCATAGTCGATTGAGTTGCAGATGAAAGTAGCTGCAAAATAGGAGCATGAAAACTCAAAATCTTTGAAAGGTACGTAGGGAAGTATACCTTATTCCTTCTTTAAAATACTTTCTCTCTAATTCTTAGACTGCACGACCAGCATGCTAACAATTTTCAATGGGTCTGAAATGCGTTGTGGCAACTTGGAATTGATAATTGAGGCTGCATATTGGAGATTTTGATAGGCAACGGAGAGCACAACTGGCAATTTCCTCACTAAATTGCTTAGTTGAACAGACACTAAAGCGAGTTATCTATTTCCAAAAGGTATCTGGCTAGTCAACGGTGACAAGCTTCTGTCCTCAGAAGATATTGATCAAATTATCAGCGCTGAACTCCCTGATAAAGACATTGATCCTACTGGACACGCAGCCGTCTCTCAGTTGATGATGCACGGGCCGTGTGGAGAGGCGAATCCTACGTGTCCATGTATGATGAATGGGAAATGTACTAAATACTATCCCAGACCTTACACCAGCTCAACCACAATGGATTCAGACGGCTATGCTTTATACCGGAGGAGAGATACAGGAATAACAGTTGAATTTAATGGCATCCACCTAGGCAACAGGTATTCCTTTACCTTTGTTTTTTTGTTGTTATTTTGAACACAATGTTGACCGTCCCTTACCTCTGAACGAAGCCTGGCCATTCTCTCATACACTTATCCTCATAGATTCTTCATGCAGAGTATTTGTCATTAAGATCATCTTGATAATCCATTTTGTAAAATTAAGTTTAATTATTTCTGCATTGAACAAATGCCAATTGAATCAGGATTGTTAACCCATTGCAAAAATGCAATGACCTTTGATTTATCCCATGTCACTTTAGTACTTTACTCACCCGTTTATTCAACTAAAAAAAAAGGTTGAAATTTAACTGCTTAAAAGAGGTACAGGATTTAGATTAAAGCCAAACAATAAAAAAAAATTATAGTCATTGTTAATAAAATTGGGAATAAACTTTTACCATTTTAGTTTTCACTAATATCTTTCAACTTTATTTGTTGAAAGATAGAGGGATGGGTTTAATGATTCAGGAATTTAAATATAATTGTTGGATTTATTACTCTTCTGTGGAACATTCATGAAAGTTTGAAATTATTGCTTTGGTATATGACTCAAGAATTTTATTGTTATCATTATTTAGAATTTAAGTTAGGCACATTATATATTTTTTTAAAATGGTTTGAATTAGGCAAGATGTTTAAAAGCTTGTAAGTGTGTTATAGTAAATTATAATATCTGAATTTTTGTTTCACAAAAATCTATACATAATTTTTTCACGTAATCATGTATTTCTAGAAATTATATTTAACTTAATAAGAACAAGATACCATTTAAATTATCTGGAGTCCTGGAATGGCAACATCAGGAGTTCTTCTCATTTCTTAGATCTGCTTTTAAGGCTATATGAAGGGGGTAGATTCATTTCTTCTTGCCAGGCAAGAGGGGTGTGCTCTAATACTGCTAATATGTGCCGCTCAACAGACGAACTGGTAAATACATAATATATGAATGACGGTATGGTGCATTGGTTGGCTTTCATGCTCAATGAAACATAAACCAGTTATTTAAGCGTGCATGATTACACATTTACAGTCGCTGTCCGTTAAGGTTGCCTTTTATGAGGTCAAATGTGGCCTAACTGCTATGCAATCTATCTGTAAATGGCAGGCATGTTGTCCCTTACAACCGTGGGTTACTTGTCAAGTATCAAGCACACGTCAATGTGGAGCAATGCAATCGGTCACAGACAATTAAGTACCTGTTTAAATATACCGGTAAGGGCCCAGATAAGGTTACTGCAGTGTTGGAGCGCATAGACGGGCACAACAATGCTGCAGAAATGCCACCAACTACAGTCCAAGAACCCCAACTAAATGAGGTCAAAATTACCTCTCATGCAGATATGTATCTTCCGCTGAGTCCTGTTGGAGGATATTTGAGTTCCCAATACACCACAGAGAACCATATGTGCAGCGCCTGTTCTTCCATCTCGAGGACGAACAAGAGATACGGTTCCATGACGATGAATCTCTACCTGAGGTCCTGGATAGGGTCAGGCCAGATGGGATCATGTTCATCCAATGGTTATTAAAAAACCGGCGAGATCATACAGGACATGACTTGACATTTGTGCGGTATCCCACAAAGTTCCGTTGGGATGCCTCTGGGAAGTTTTGCGCACGCAGGAAACAGAATGTAGACGTTGTCGGGCGTATGGTGTATGCTCATCCTGCCAGTGGTGAAAGATTTTATATGCAGCTTTTGCTAAACCTTGTTGTTGGTGCAACATCTTTTGAAGATATCCGGACCGTTGACGGGATAGTCTATCCCACATACAAGGAGGCTTGCTTCCACAGAGGCCTTCTTGAATCTGACAATGAGTGGCATATCGCTATGGATGATGCCTCCAATTATGCCACTGCGCCACAACTAAGAGATTTATTTGTTACAATGTTGCTTTACTGTGAAGTCAGCAACCCATCAGAACTGTGGGATAGGCACTGACCTGGTTTGGCTGAAGACATTGAATAACACAAAGAAGAGTCTTAAATTTGCCCGCACTTATAATTGATGATTCTGATAAACAAGCACTTGCCTTGGAGGCAATCAATAACCTGCTCAGGCAACATGGGCAATCATTGGCTGACTAGCCTGGACTCTTGGAAATCAATACGTCTGCAACGTATAAGTTTGGGAACCAACTGCTATGGGAGGAAATGATGTACAATTGTCAGTCTCTCGCTGTCGAGGCGTTAGAGAGAGTCAACAACCTTAACCAGGAACAGCGCAAGATATTTGACAAAGTGATCGAATCTATTGCTTCAGGCTCTGGCGGTTTCTACTTCGTGTATGGACATGGTGGTGCTGGAAAAACTTTCCTGTGGTTGACTATCATATGTCAACTCCGTAGTGAGGGTCACATAGTGTTGGCAGTCGCCTCATCAGGCGTCGCGTCACTTCTTATAGAGGGTGGAATGACAGCATATTCAGGCTTCAGAATCCCAATTGACATGAATGAGAACAGTACTTGTCAAATAAAAAAAAAAACATAAACCTGGCTGAACTAATATGCAAAGCTAGCCTTGTCATCTGGGATGAGGCTCCTATGACCCACCGCTTTATCTTTGAGGCTGTTGATCGGACCTTTCGTGACGTCCGTAGCACCGTAAATCCAAATGCTCATACTATGCCCTTTGGTGGCATTACTATGGTGCTTGGTGGAGACTTCCGACAAACGCTCCCAGTTATCCAAAAAGAGGGTCGCGAAGGAATTGTGGGTGCAAGCATAACTAAATCTTCTTTGTGGCAACAATGCAACGTCTACACTCTTCTTCAAAATATGTGTAGAAATTAATGTCCCGCCGGTGTCGATAGATGGCAATGTGTTGGATTTCAAGGATTGGATATTGAACCTCGGGAACGGCCTCCAACAAGCATATCAACTGGGTGATGGCAATGAACCATTGTGGATCAAGATCCCAAAAGAGGTATGCCCCGTCCACACATATATGCTAGGAAGAGGGTTAGGGCAGGACTTAGATATATATGTTTAGAATGGCCAGGCCAATAATTCCAATTTTTTCAAAAATGCATGCCTTTTGTTTGTACATGACTTGATATATATATTGTTCGCCCTATCTAAAGACGTTCGCTGAAATTCTTTACTAATGTATAATTATGTAGTGTATATAATTAATTGGATTTAGTTAGAAGTAAATTTTTTTGAAAATTGCATTATAGATATTATATAAAAATAAATGATCTAAAGTATATACTAGCTAGATTAAAAAATTGGAAGTTTAAGAAAAATCAAATAGTAAATGACATTTATTAACATAAACTTTCAGAATCTACCCATTTAAAATATGTAGTTAGCTTAAAAATGATGAGTTTTTAAAAATATAATTCTAAATTGTGTATAAAAAACAATTGGTTAAAATAAACCTGGAACATAGATATAATATATGATAAACACTTGGATTAAAAAGACAATTATCTTGTGATATTAATGCATTATAAATATACTTATTAATACAAAATACAAGTTTTTATTTATTTATATATTGTATTGTAAAAGGGCTAATGAGACTCCTTACTCTAAAAAGGCCCGACGGGCTTTTCCCTTGATCCAATGAGCTTTTTCAATAGTATATGTGTGTGTGTGTGTATGTTTGGAGAATATGCATACAATGCTAGTCCCACATTCTCAAACCGCAAGTCGAAGCCACTTCCGGCTTTTTCTTCACACAACCAGATTGTGACAGCAATGTACAATTTACAAGAATTTCATGGTCGAACCGTTCGGAAATTTAATTTAATGGTAAGAATGTAGATGTTAACGGTGTAATAAAGCCTAAATTATATGACATGTGGGTTTACCTTTGTTGGGTATTTTTGGAACTGGTGCAAACATGCGCGGTCGGGGCATATGCTTCGTAGAAACATATAGTTGGTCGGATGAGGTAGAGGAATAGATGCCAGCCTTTTGAACCTTTCTTACATAGCATTAGCAATCGAAATAGGAGGTGGCTGCGAAGTTTAAACCGACAATTAAACAATGAATATATCGTATGAGAAAATAGCATAATAATTCACACAACATTAAAAAAAATATTAAAATTCATCACTACTCGATTCTAATTCTTGTACACATAACAATTAACTGTGCCATTAAATTATTTGACATGCTAATTCTTGAGAAATAGCTCTTGTCGGTTCATATAATCATCTGGTTTGTGCATCACCACAAATCAGTGTTGAAAATCCATCCCATGATCCAGAAACAGCTTAAATGGCACCGAAGATGGCAAGGAGAAAGTAGAAGAGCTCGTAGATGTACAAAACGGTAAAAACCTAGAAAAAAGAGGTGGCTGTGGGGTTTGATAGAATGGGGAGATAACCTGATTTGAAGTCCAGTGAGAGGGATTGGAAGCAGCAGTAGCAAAAGGGTTGAGGATTGTTGAGTGAATGGTTGGTTTGAATGTGATGATCGACCTCACTCGCTTCAACCCCAACATCTTCTTGCTTTTCTATGGAGACTCGTCGATTTAACTCCTCAAATCAAAATGGTCATTTTTTGTGCACTTGTTACTCGAACAAGTGCACTTGTTACTCGAACAAGTGCACAAAAATTGACCATTTTGGTTTGAGGAGTTGAATAGACGAGTATCCATAGAAAAGCACGAAGATGTTGGGGTTGAAGCGAGTGAGGTCGATCATCACATTCAAACCCACCATTCACTCAACAATCCTCAACCCTTTTGCTACTTGTGCTTCCAATCCCTCTCGGTGAACTTCAAATCATGTCATCTACCCATTCTATCGAACCCCGCAGCCACCTCCTTCTTCTAGGCTTTTACCGTTTTGCACATCTACGAGCTCTTCTACTTTCTCCTTGCCATCTTCGGTGCCATTTAAGCTGTTTTTGGACCATGTGATGGATTTTCAACACTGGTTTGTTGGGATGCACAAACCAGATGATGATATGAGCCGACAAGAGCTGTTTCTCAAGAATTAACATATCAAATAATTTAATGGCAGAGTTAATTGTTATGTGTACAAGAATTAGTATTGAGTAGTGATGAAATTTAATATTTTTTTAATGCTGTGTGAATTATTATTCTATTTTTTCATACGATATTATATTCATTGTTTAAACTTGGCAGCCACCTCCTATTTCGATTGCTAATGTTATGCAAGAAAGGTTCAAAAGGCTGGCATCTATTCCTCCACCTCATCCGACCAAATATATGTTTCCTACGAAGCATATGCCCCGACACTGCATGTTTGCACCAGTTCCAGAAATACACAACAAAGGTAAACTCACATGTGCATATAATTTAGGCTTTATTACACCTTTAACATCTACACTCTTACCCTTAAATTAAATTTTCGAACGGTTCGACCATGAAATTCTTGTACATTGCTGTTACAATCTGGTTGTGTAAAGAAAAAGCCGGAAGTGGTTTCGACTTGTGGTTTGAGAATGTGGGACTAGCATTGTATGCATATTCTCCGACGAGTAAGTAATATTTTATATCACTTGTCTTTCTGCTCCCACGATAACTACTTTTTTTATTACTGTTGTCGGGAAATCTATATTAAGTGGATGAAAATGATGTTAATTGCCTTTCATAGAAAGACATTCATATTTCTCTTGGTATGCTTGTGTTGAAAATTTTAAATACTACTTCCAATACCAAGATGTCAAAAAGTATGCTGCTTTTTGGAATGATGTTCAAATTTTGCCAAAGATGCGTGTATAGTCTGTAACTTTTTCTGCAACCTATATTCTTCCGTAACGTGCTCCAGACCATATTATGTTCTATTTAGAAAACTATACTAACTATCTGTCCAGTTTTTTAGGTTCCCAATATTTTATCAATGACTATAATTTCATCACGATGGAGCAATGTGTTACAAAGTTGCTTAGGGAAATGAACAGGCTATCAAATCCTCCTACGTGGGTTGGATCTGCTACTGATATTGCTGAGTGCCTGCGAGTCTTACAAAATTATCAACCAGATTCGATAGAGGATTTGGAGCAGAGGAGTCTCGCTGAGATAGGTATATAGATTCCTGAGCTGAGAAATATTTTTCTTTACGAGAGAGGCACTCAGCAAAAGCGAGATGACTTTGACGCACTCACTTCGTTATTTGAATATCCGGAGTATGAACTGCTATTTCAATGTCCTCCAAATAGTCCTGTGCAAATTTCTGATGAACCGCGCCTCACTGTTTTGACTCCGAGGATGCAGATCAGACGTCTCTGTAGCAAATTTTATTCGAATGTCAGAGCACGAAAGATTATGTACTATACTGGCAGTCAATGGAATCAGATTTGTGGCTATCTTAATGAGACATCTGCATATAAACCACTCTTAGAGGACTATGATATGATCCAGCGCCGTCATGATCTTGAACGTGCAATTGACGATATTTACGGTGTTCCCAATCTGGCCGAATATGTTCTTGAAAGAGAAATTGGCCAGGGCTTTCATAAACTCCGGGCTCGAGATAGTACCTAAATTGGGGATAGAATTAGTGTCGTGGTTTAGCTGAATAGTTTCAAATCTTCCTGTTTATTTGGTTGTCCTCTTTTTTCGTATGCCTCCTATGTGGTTGTTGAATGTGGGTATTGCATATGTTCATTTATTTGTTTCTTTTGTTAAATTTCTTCGCTCGTACAACCTCACTTCTCTTTCTGCAAATTTCTTCATTTTGTTTCCACCAATTTACATTTCATAGTAACAATAAAGAATGTCCTAAACTACTAGCAGGAGTAGAGGCAGTAACCGTTAGAAAATTACAGTCTTCCAAATAAGAACAGGTCATTTCATGAGTATACCATGAGGTTACAAAAGTTGTACTTGTGAACCAACTCTGTAAAGTGAAATAGGCTGAAGAAAAGAACAATAGGCCGGCCTAGCTTACAAAAATGAAAAAGTCCTTCTGCAACAGGTCATCCATAATATCAGATAAATAATTTGTCTTTCATAAATTTACTAACGTTGTTTTTAATAGTAGTGTTCTCGTATTTTCTTTCGCCTCTTACTACTATAATGGTCTCTATTATATTATCATCAAGATATTATGTATTATATTTCTAATACTTCTACAAATTAAATTATTCCTTTAGAGAAATTTTCCGTAAAATACAGTAATGAGTTTGTAGCATTGTTGTACAGTGCACTCATGAAAATTACATGTCTGACTGTGGATGTTATGTTTTTTAGTACGTTACTAGGTTCAGATGTGCAGAGATTGTTCTGTATTCAACTGTATTCTACTGCATTCGTTGGGGTATTGACTGTTTGCAACTGCGTAGAATAGCGACTGCATCAACTACGTACGTGTCTGAGTGGTTCCAATTACTCTCACATTCGATTACCCTGTCTGTATTCATTGGCCTCTCGCAGCTTACTTTCAGGTATTTCAAATCTGTAATTTCTTCTAAGGTCCTTACTATTCTCCATCTATTATCTGATTATATATTCCATTTCACTTCGATACATTTCTGAATTTTTTTTTGCAATATTACTCTTTAATACTTTTATATGATATATTTATAGGCTTTTAAAGATGATTAATATTTTTAAAATAAACATGCTCACTTTGTTTTAGTTTATAAAATATGTAATGTTGTGGTCAACATGATACTACATTTTCTCGTTTTAAAACTTTGAGTATCAAAGCTTGCTATTTATAGGTTTTCAAATGTAATAAACTGCATTTATTACGTTCTTGCTGTACCCTTTACTCTAACTCTTTCTTTTCCTTTGTTTTTTTACCCAAAACGGAGATATATTTAGTGCTGATTCAGGGAATATTGCACTTTACATCAAATGGCAGGTACCTCTCAACAAGGGGCTCAACCAGATCACATATATGCTTTCAATTCTATTTAAATGTTTTCTTTCTCCTGTTCTACATTGTATTTGTTAGATTATAACATTATATTTTCCTACTTCCCAGAACAGTGTCTGAAACTGAATGTCCAATTAATGTACATTCATTACCTTCTGGTAAGTTGTTTAGTCCTTTTTATTTTCATCGTCCACCAACATCGATGGTGAGAATATTGTTCACTCTTTTTTGTTTTGAACATTAGGCCAGAATGTGATCGTCCTTAAAAAGAACGCACGAAAACGAACCGCGTACGCATCAATGGACGTTCAAAAGAAGGCCTCTTTGCTAGACAGTAGAAGATTTAGGTACAAACAAAAGGGTAACTTACTTCCTAAATTTTTATTTCCCTGTTACTGTTTTCTTTATTTCCCTCTTTTTATTAGCTTTTTTAAACTTTTTTTTTTTTACTTTATTAGGTACCTTTGAAAATTTGCCTTCTTTACTAAATGTATGTTGCATGTTCTTTTTTGCAGTCGCAATTGCCAACGATGCACTAGCTTCTACCAGTAGTCAAACTACAACCTCCCGAGCGAAACGGCCACGAATCACATCTCTTATCCAACATGATCTCCTTAGCAGAATGGAGAACATCCCCTTACATGCATGGTCTCTGCCCTTTGCCGCTGCATGCCTTTTCTGCAAGGCTCTGCATTATTCGAGGGAGCCAAAGAGTTTCTGTTTCCTTCGTGGTCAAATTTTCCTGGCTTTACCTAGAATGCCGCAACTAGGACTGAGCACAGATGGACCGGACCCGGATTTTGCCCGGACCCAGACCAAACCTGGACCAGACCCGGACCGGACCTGTTGATCAGGTCCGGGTTTCGGTTCTAAGTTTTGCGAAAAACTGGGTTCCGGATCGGACCGGGTCAAAACCCGGTCAAAATTGGGGATACAAGCATAAAGATGCTTGGGGAAGTCTATTTGTTAGTGAAGATTGGTACAGTTCAAAATTGGCCAACACGGAAGCGGGAAAAAGGGTGTGTGACACTGTACTTTCTTCTAGGTTTTGGAGTTAAGTTGAAGATTGTATAAGAGCATCACACCCGCTTCTTATTGTATTGAGGATAGTTGATGGTGATGAAACTCCAGCTATGCCCGTGGTTTCCATGGCGATGATCGTTGCCAAGAACAAAATCTAGGAGTCATTTGCGCACAATCCAAGATTGTTGAAAAAATTGACACAAATTGTTGAGACCCGATGGACGGATCAAATGGAAGTGAAATTATATGGGGCCGCATTATTCTTAAATCCTTCCAAATATTTTGATCTTAAAGTAAGTGATAATGCATATGCTCGTGAACAACGAGCTATGTTCAATGATGTGCTTGAAAAAATGATCACTGATAATGATTTGCAAGTCAAGATAAGTGATCAAGTGGATGATTATGACAACATGCGAAGAAGCTTTGGAAAGCAATTGGCAATCAAGCAACAAAAAACAAAGAATCTCGTAAGCCTTTTTACATTCGTTAAACCAAGTATTATATTATTCATATAATCTATATTATTGTTTTTGGAACGCTTTTTAACCTTCTTTGAACTAAGTATTTCATTATTGTTTTTGACATTTTAGTTGATTGGTGGAATGCTTTTGGTGGCCTACATATCGAGCTCCAATCACTTGCTATGCGCATCATTAGTTTTTGTTGTTCATCTTCGGGTTGTGAGCGTAATTGGAGCACATTTGAATTTGTAAGTAATAAATTACGATTATTATCATCAATAAGTAAAATATTAAGCTTTCGAAACTATAAGTGATTTTATTTTTATTTTGATTTTTAGATCCACACGAAGAAAAGAAATCGGTTAGAGCACAAGAGATTGAATGATTTGGTTTACATTCAATATAATCGAAAAATTGCAACGAGATTTCAAAAGAGGCGTGAAGAAGGGTCTAACTTTAACCCTTTGATCATAGAAGATTTTCAATGGGATAATGAATGGGTTGATAGTGGTGATGATGGTTGATACTTGTGAACCAACTCTGTAAAGTGAAATAGGCTGAAGAAAAGAACAATAGGCCGGCCTAGCTTACAAAAATGAAAAAGTCCCTCCGCAATGTGTCATCCATAATATCAAATAAATAATTTGTCTTTGGTAAATTTACTAACGTTGTTTTTAATAGTAGTGTTCTCGTAATTTCTTTCGCCTCTTACAACTATAATGATCTCTATTATATTATCATCAAGGTATTATGTATTATATTTCTAATACTTCTACAAATTATATTATTCCTCTAGAGAAATTGTCTGTAAAATACAGTAATGAGTTTGTAGCATTGTTGTACAGTACACTCACGAAAATTACATGTCTTGACTGTGGAGGTTATGTTTTTTAGTACGTTACTAGGTTCAGATGTGCAGAGATTGTTCTATATTCAAATGTATTCCACTGCATCCGTTGGGGTATTGACTGTTCGCGCTTTACTATCTGGTCCTCTATTCAGGTTAGCCATTCTTTTTAATTGTTACATTTGTTATTCATCCCACTTCTTATGTTGTTGTTCAGATTAGAAGAACTATGATTTATTTATACTTCTGCATTTTGGTACGTATTTTTCACTGAGTGATTAATTATTTTCTTTAGTTTGGTTTTGAGATTCACTGATGTGAAATCTACATGGTTCTTTTATTTTTTTCAGGTTTAACAATAAGATTTTTTTATTTCAAGTTTTTTTTTTTTTCCCTTTTTGGCCTGGTTTAGTAACAAAAATGTCATATTTTCCTCACTTGAATCTACAATTTTTTTTATATTTTGTTTTGTAAGAGGTACCAACTCAGGCATGGCCCTTAACATGTTTTTCTCTTATCTCCATTAATCCATGACCGAATCCATTTCATCATCGGCATTGCATTTTCCTTTTTTTTTTTTTGAAATCTGCAATATATAATTCTGGTGCTTCAACTGTGCCAAACTTTCAATCTTTTGGTGCTCAGGCCCTTAATTGATACTTTTACATGGGGAAGTCTCTTCATTTGTATAAGTGAATACGACAGCCTTGGTGACCCCTTCTGCCAATTGCAAATAACTTTTCTCAGATGAGTATTGAGGCTTTTGAATTATGTAAATTCTCGAAAAATTCTAATGAACTTGTAGTAAATGCAATTCTTATAGATGGGAAAAGCAACGCCTTACATAGTTAGGCAAAACTTATATTTGCGTCTCGAATGGGAAAAGCATGATGTGCTGATCTCTTGTTCAAATAGGCCACTATATAGATGATAATCTGTTTCTTTTCATGTAACTTAGTTGAAATCTATGGTGTTCTCTATTTAAATGACAGGAAAGCGTCGGAGTGTACTTCCTTCTTATTTTTATTTATCCTTTTTCCGAACTTATTAAATTTTGAAAGGTGCATCAAACGGGTTCATGAAGCGTTTTCTCCTGGTAGTGACTAGGTTTTCTGTTTGTAATTACACAAGGCAGCGTTGCAATATTCTTTTGAAGCATTTGAAGGTGCTATCAAAGAAACATTCGAGAAATTGGTAGGCCTTTTTTGGAGTTTCAACAACATACATGTTTCTCAAAATATATCCGGACGATTATTAAAACTGCCCCTAGGGTTTAGTCTAATTAACAAGAAAACCAACTTACCTTTTAGAATTACGAATGAGCCCCTGAGGTTTGTTTTTACCTTGCAAGAATGCACCATCAAGAGTGGTTAAAAAGGGGCTATTTGTGAGATAGGTGCAAAAATATAGAGAATGTTAATAGTTAGGATTCATTAAAAAATATAGATCCACTTGTGGGGGAGAAGTCCTTACCGTATCAGGCACTAATATATTTTTAACGTCTAATTAGATCAGTAAATTATTCAAATTAAGAATAGAAGCTGGTTGCTTTTTCTTTCTAATAATGAATTGAAGCTCTGGGGCCTTATCCATCTATTCATCCGACCAAACTTTATTTTTTTCCGTTGCAAGAATTTAAACAAGATTTTATACCAATCCTAGAGGAGTCAAATATCCTCAAAACTCTCCATTGATACGACATGCTATTTTTTCCATTTATTCCCTTTTATAGATCAGTCGTGGTCTTCCAAACTAATGGTATGGACGAATTCTTCACTTCATCAAAATGTGTAAAAGATTATAGTCGCACTTAAAAGCCGAGTACTCTACCGTTGAGTTAGCAACCCGAATAAAATAGAGATTAAAAAAAATTTCAAATAAAAACTAACGATCAAAATAAATTAAATTTAAACAAAGAGAAAGAAGATTCGATGAGCTAATCAAATAAAATGCTAAGCTAATAAATCTACAAAAACAGGTTTTATAAAAAATTTGAAATATCAACTAAAAATGATAAGAGGAAAATACAAGAAATTCTCATATAAAAGAAAAAAATATATATGATTTTATAAATTAATAAAGTATCTCTTGTGTTATTTACCCCTTTTAATAAAAAAACCTCTTGTATCAAAAAAGGATCTTTTTAATTTGAATAAAGTAAAAAACCTACGGAACATAACTAAATAAACTTGGTTCACTTAGTATAATGAATTATATTGATTTAATACACCGTTGTCAATATAAATGTTACGAAAAGAATACAGTAGAAAAATTGTATTGAAATATTTTTTATTCTTTGAATTTAAATTTAATAATAAAATTATATTAAAAAAAATTTTAGTTTTGAGTGACGCTATATATCTAATCTACATAAATATAAAAATAAATAAATATGAATACAGCAGAAAAAAAACAAAAGGAGAGGGGATCAAAAAAAAAGTAGAGAAAAATTATATAAAATTATATACAAGTTTCTACCCCCCTTGGTATTTCTTTAATTAAATTTCATTTGATTAAACGGAAGTTTCTTACAAACTTCTGTTTTATTTAAAAGATTCTAATACTCGTGGGTTGAGCACCTTTTTCAAGAAAATATAGAATAACAGAATATTTAAATAAGTTTGATTTTTCATTGGATCATAAAACCTACTCTTCTAAGATCTTTTCCTTCTTCGAGATCGAACATCAATTGCAATGATTCGATAGATGGCTCATTGGGATAGATAAATAATACCCCCCCTAGAACCGTATAGGAAGTTTTCTCCTCATACGGCTCAAGAAGAATTCTTTGATTAGAAATTTTGTCTATGTATGAAATTATAAAAAATAAATTAAATGACAAAAATTTCAACCTTTGATTTATTCCTGAAAATGAAAAATAAACCATTCGTACTCATAACTCAAGTTGGATAATTCTTCAAACAGTTCAACATAAAATTTTTAGTCACTTTTATTTACTGAGTAGTCTTTACTCCCTTATCTTTGTCTCATTAAAAACTCTACTTGGATTCTTTAATCTGATCCAGCTAATGAGACTATCGAGACAATTAAAATGGTGTTTACTTGTTATTAGATCCTTTATCATCCTTAATTTTTAATCATTGGGTTTAGACATTACTTCGGTGCTTCTTAATTCTTTAAAAATGGCAGCAACAAACCCTTGATTTCTTTCTAGCAAAGAATCCTATAGATAGTTAACTCTCGCGCTATACACTTTGTTTGAGTCGAAAAAGGTTTGATCAATTACAACAAGTTTTCTTTTGAATTGGAAACTTGTTCAACTTAGATCTTTTCTATTTCTATATCATAGAAGATATATTTACGAAGTTGTTTCAATTGATTGGCATTAACCCTAGATCCTTTTCTCAAGAAATAAATTAATCCTTTCTACTCGAGCTTCATCGTAGACTATTTATAACCCAACAAAAATGGAAGGTTAAGATGTAACAGACCAAACAATGTCGAGCAAAGAGCACCCTCATTTTTCGATAAATTGAAAAAATGGTGGATTTTTAATCCACAACAGATCGTGTCCTTCAAGTCGCGCGTTGCTTTCTACCACATCGTTTCAAACGAAGTTTTACCATAGCATTTCTCTAATTTGGAACGGGTATAGAATTGATTCAATTTAATCATAGAATCATGAATAGTCATTAGTTCAACTGCCCCTAGACATCATAATATAGGCCTTTTCTTTAGGCTTTTTCTTATACATTATTATGATGTATGTAACGATTTTTTTCGTAAAAAGTCTTAGCAAGGGAATATATTTAACATACATAAATCATAATCAATTATATATATATAAATAATATATATATATATATATGTAGACTAGATTAAATAATTTCCTACTTTTTAAAAGATTCCGCTTAGAACGATTCATTAGATCAAAAAAGGAAAATAAGAAAGAAATAAATTCTTTCATGCAATGTATACAAAAATTAAAATGTGAATCTTTATTCTTTTCATCTAAATTACGAAATAAAAAGAATAAATAAATTTTTTCATATCTATCAGATATACTGAAAGGATTATAGATATTTTTCACAAAAACCAAAAAATTGATTAATTATTTATATTTATTGTCATTGAAATAAAACGATACATATCATATAAGTTAAACATTTCCTTGATTAGATAATTGATATGTATTTTATTTAACTTATAGGGTTGGATAATATTTCAAAAATATAAAGTAAATAAAATAAAAAGGATAGAATAAATATTCCCTGCCTCAATCATTACATAGATTCCAAATTTTTAATTATAGCCAAACACAAAATACCTAAATAAAAATAAAATGAGATTCAAAGAAAAAACATCAGTTATAGCACATATTTCTATATGATATAGAAATTATAGAAAACTTGATAAGTTGTTAATGAGATTATAACAGACACAAATTTAGAATTAAAAAATATAGGGGAATGATAGGAGTTACCCTATATTTTTTATGGAAATATAAGGAATATAAAAAGTAGATGTGCTGGGACGAAAGGATTCGAACCTTCGACTAGCGAGACCAAAACTCGGTGCGGTGGTTTGTAAGCTTAAAAGATGAGTGTTTTTTCTTGTAACTATAAGATAGTTTATGTAGTTTATCCCAAATCATAATAAATTTGTCTTGTGAGGGGTACAAAATACAATATTTATACTGTATTCAAAAATTATATTTAGGGTAGAATTTTAATTGGGTTAGGAAAAAAAGACTTGGGCCAACTTATTAAATTGGAATTAAAATAAAATATATTTATTAATTGGGTCATTAAGAGATTCTGGACAATTTATATAAAAAATAGATATTATTCGACTATAATAATACGAGAGCTTGGACTTGATCCTGGAGTATAAATTAAAATCATGATATGCAAATAAGGAAAATTTGACCTTATTTAAATAAATAAAATGAAATTCGTAAATAATTTGTTGGACATTTAAAATTATTCATGCGCTTTCTATAAATTATAAAATAAATGCATGTGTGAAAATCGGGGCGTTACAACCTACCCCTCTTAAATAAATTTTCGTCCTCGAAAATTAAATCATGTACCTTCAATGGTAAACGTCGGATACTTAGAACGAATCTCCTCTTCACGTTCCCAAGTCGCTTCGTTCGGTCCCCGACGGTTCCATTGAACTTTCACCAGTTTAACCTCTCTGTTTCGTGACCGATGTACCTTTCGCTCCAAAACAGCTATAGGTACCTCCTCATAAGTCAGATTCTTGGCTACATGTAACTCCTTGAAATTGCATTCATGACCAAGATCATGTACGTATTTTCTCAACATGGAGACGTGAAAGACATTGTGAACTCCTGATAATTCCAATGGCAATGCCAAGCTATAAGCCAGATCACCAACACGATCCAAAATCTCAAATGGTCCGATATAACGTGGCTGTAACTTTCTCTTTTTACCGAATCGGATCACTCCTTTCATCGGTGCTACCTTTAAGAACACCTTTTCTCCAATCTCAAATTGTATATCTTTCCTTCGTTTATCAGCATAAGACTTCGCCGATCCCGGCGATCTTAATCCTACTTCAGATCTCGGCTATCTTCTCTACAGTCTGCTCGATCAATTCTGGTCCCAAAATCTTTCCTTCTCCAACCTCACTCCAATAAAGAGGCGATCGACATTTTCTTCCGTACAGAGCCTCATACGGGGCCATTTGTATAGTCGCTTGGTAACTATTGTTATAAGCAAATTCTACTAACGGCAAAATATTTTCCCAATTCTCACCAGTATCAAGAACACACGCCCTCAACAAATCTTCGAGTGTTTTGATAGTGCGCTCGATCGACCATGGCCTCATGGATGATAT
Source organism: Orobanche coerulescens (assembly GCA_033398695.1). Lineage (NCBI taxonomy): Eukaryota > Viridiplantae > Streptophyta > Magnoliopsida > Lamiales > Orobanchaceae > Orobanche > Orobanche coerulescens. The sequence goes on along the minus strand of CM065809.1, from coordinate 139,452,155 downwards.
GCGATCGAAATTCAACTTAGTGCCCAATGCACTCTGAAGACTCTTCCAAAATTTCGACATAAATCGCGGATCTCTGTCCGAGACGATCGACACTGGAACACCATGTAACCTCAAAATCTCACGAATGTAAATCTTCGCATATTGTTCCATACTGTAAGTCATACTCATAGGTAGAAAATGAGATGACTTCGTCAAACGATCTACTATCACCCAGATGGCGTCGTTCTTCCTCACGGTTCGTGGCATACCAACCACGAAATCCATTGTGATATGCTCCCATTTCCATTTTGGGATTTCCAACGGTTGAAGTAAACCTCCCGGCCATTGGTGTTCTGCCTTCACCTGCTGACATATCATACACCTCTCCACAAATACACCAATGTCCCGTTTCATTCCTCTCCACCAAAAGAATTTCTTCAGGTCGTGGTACATCTTTGTACCTCCCGGGTGAGCGGAGTATGGTGCATTATGAGCTTCTTCAAGGATTTGCCTCCTAAGGGATGGGTCCTTAGGAACACACAACCTCCCATCGTAAGTTAAAACGTCGTCTGCGGCAATGACAAATTTCCCAATACTCCCATCTTGTGCTCGATCTTTCATCTTACACAAGAACTTATCACGTGGTTGAGCTTCCTTAATCTTATCCCTCAAGTTTGGTTGCAAGACCAAAGATGATAAGATTGCTTTCGAACATTTTGAAGACTCAACTACCTCAATCCTCAACTGGGAGAATTCCTTAATCAAACTCTCCTGATCGGTCAAGCAAGCTAACTCGCCTCTAGTCTTCCGACTCAAAGCATCAGCTACCACATTAGCCTTACCCGGATGGTAATGAATAGTACAATCATAGTCCTTCACCAATTCTAACCATCTCTTTTGCCTCACATTAAGATCCTTCTGTGTGAAAAGATACTTCAGACTTTTATGGTCTGTGTATATCTCGCACTTCCATCCGTAGAGATAGTGACGCCAAATCTTCAGCGTATGTACTACAGCAGCCAACTCCAGATCATGCGTTGGATAGTTCAACTCATGTGATTTAAGCTGTCTCGATGCATAGGCTACTACTTTACCACGTTGCATCAGAACACAACCCAAACCCTGTTTTGAGGCATCACTATAAATAACAAAGTCTTCCGTTGGGTCAGGAATCGTTAATACTGGTGCCGAGGTTAGTCTCCTTTTCAACTCTTGAAAACTTTCCTCGCACCTCTCACTCCATTCAAACCTTACGCCTTTCCTTGTTAATTGGGTCATAGGAGTGGCGATTTTAGAAAACCATTCGATAAATCTTCTATAATAGCCAGCTAAGCCTAGAAAGCTGTGAACTTCGCTCGCATTCTTGGGTACTCCCCAACTACTCACTGCTACAACCTTGTCGGGATCTACCTCAATTCCTTTAGAAGTCACCACGTGTCCAAGGAATCCAACTCTCTTTAACCAAAACTCACATTTCTTGAACTTGGCATACAACTTCTCCTTGCGAAGTGTCTCCAAGGTAATCCTCAAATGCTCTTGGTGTTGTACCTTATCCTTAGAATACACCAAGATGTCATCTATGAAGACGATCATGAACTTATCCAAGTAAGGTTTGAACACCCTATTCATCAAATCCATAAATACCACAGGTGCGTTACTTAGACCAAATGGCATTACTACAAATTCAAAATGTCCATATCGGGTCCTGAAAACCGTCTTGGGAATATCACACTCCCTAATCTTCAGTTGATGGTACCCCGACCTCAAATCAATCTTCGAAAAAGTTCCAGCTCTCCTCAGTTGATCGAATAGATCCTCAATTCTCGGTAATGGGTATTTGTTCTTTACCGTGAGTCGATTCAGCTCCCTGTAATCAATACACATCCGAAGTGACCCATCCTTCTTTCTTACAAACAGCACTGGTGCACCCCATGGCGACACACTAGGACGAATAAATCCGAGTTCCAGCAGCTCTTGAATTTGAACTTTCAATTCTTGATTTTCCTTTGGAGCCATTCTGTATAGGGCTTTGGATATTGGGGCCGCCCCAAGGACCAAATCAATACTAAACTCCACTTGTCGGTCGGGTTGGACTCCCGGACCAGATTTCTCATCTACCTTCTTCTGCTTATTTGAAGCCGCCGACTTAGATTGATCACCATTCCAACCTCTCTTTCCCGAAGATGACTTAACCGTTGGATGAGGACTCAAGTTCTGACTAGCTTCGACCTCTTGAGCTCTGAATACGGTATCGGTATAGGGCAACACTCCATGACCAGCCACAATATGGCGAATACTCGGACGCAACCCACTACGAAATTTGAGGTCTCGCCATGGTCTCAGATCCACCATGTGCTCCACAAAGAAGCTGATTTGGTTAAATTTTCTCTCATATTCTTCAACCGATAAGTTCCCTTGCTCAAGGTTCCAGAAATCTCTCTCCATCTTCTCTCGGTAGTGCTGTGGATAGTACTGTTCCATCACTAGTTCTTTGAACCGATCACAAGTTAATGCAAAGACGCTCACCGGTCTCAAACGCCAATAGCTCATCCACCGGCCCAAAGATCATCCACCATTTGATATCATGCGCAAAGAATCTTTTGCGCATCGGTGCAACCAATAAGCTCAAGGGTACGCTCGAGCGACATCAACCATTCGTCGACAAATGCTGGCCCTTCTCGACCGTTGAATGATGGTGGTGTGAAACGTCGGAACTGTTGCACAACTTGTGCTTGGGTAGGAGCTGGCACGTTCTCATTGCGATTATCTTGATTATCAGCATTTCGGTTAGCTAGGCGTCCACGTCCATGAGTTTCCATGGTCCTAAGGTACATTATAGCCATTGACTTCTTAGTAATCTCCTAATAAGGGATAGAAATAAAGCTATACGTCGCGTCTAAGGGTTAACTGCTCTCAATAGACGTTCTAGCAGTGCTATACTAACACATCTATATGTATTTATAAATTTATAAGAAAGCACATGCATGTCCAACATTTATTATGAATCTCAATAGCATATCATCTCTAAAATATAAACATGTATCGCAACATGATTAAAAAATGAGTTAAATCTCATAACCGTAAAATTTTGTTACGATTACATCATAAACATAACTTGAATCGTGTACCTTGGAGTTGACGTGGAGCGGCGACGGTGGCTGATAATAATCATAGATGCCATTAAAGTTTTAACTACTTGCGAAAAAGGAAATTTAGTTTTAAAAAATTTAATTTAACGAGTCTACAGAACCGTAGACCCGCTCTGATACCACTTATGTAGCGACCACTTTTCAAAATATCCTTTTAAAATAATTTCAAGGGAGATTTAATACCCTTAAGAAAAAAAATATATACTTGAATAGTTGCAGCGGAAATTGAAATAAAGTCAACCATTTCGCAAGTAAATAAAAATAAATTCTCAACGTTTCAAATATCCATAATATCCAACATGACATTGAAGCCAAAGTTAAAACTTTAAATGAACGAAATAAATAAATAATAAAAAAAAAGCTGATAATTATTATTATCCTGCCACGTCTCTGCCCGCCACGCCAGACTCCTCAACCTGAAAGGTTTAAATAATGAGGTGAGCTTTCAACTCGCTCAGTGAGGAGGGAACGCTTTGTTAAATTTAAATACATACATGTTGCCAAGTAGATATGACATTCCTGAACCTGATGATTGCCCATTCATATACGAACTTTGTGCATACTGCCTACTACTCATTGGAGGCTACAACGTAAATAATATGCAAACTTTGAGCACATTATGCCTACTACTCATTGGAGGCTACAACGTTAATAACATGCAAACTTTGAGCACATTATGCCTACTACTCATTGGAGGCTACAACGTAATTAATATGCAAACTTCGAGCATATAAATGTTTGGCAAGAAACAAACATATATACAAGTAACATCATGCATTAAATAAAACAAGCGTAAAATCCCCACCTCGAATTACGATGATGATCCTTGAAAATTTGAGATGTGAATGCAGTTCAAATCCTAGGCTCCAAGTCCTCGTCTCCTAAAATAATAATTAAATTCTAATATTAATATAGCGTCCAAAATCAATATAAATTGTTTGATTTATAATTGAGTAAAATAGATCTGATTTTAAATATTAAAAACTGACTGGGATCAAATTAAAAGAATTGACAAAACTAAGGGACTGAAATTGAATACACTGAAAAATTGATTTGGGATCAAATCAAAAAGTCTGGAATATGAGGGACTCAACTGAAATACTCAAAAAGAGACTGGGTAAATAAAACCCCTTAGCCCTAACTGATCGGCCGACTTACTGTAAGAATACCGAATAAAAAAAAAAATCACGCTCTCTACTCTACCCCTGTTCTCTCTCAATCATCTGCACCGTGAAGTTTCACACATAAATACACACACACACACATCTCGCACACCAATTGAAGAAGGGAAACGACCAGTGAAGCGGGCGTGGTGCGGCGGCAAGATGAACAGAAGGGGACGGTTTCGAGGTGGTTTTGGTCCAGGGACAACTGTTGGAACCCTACGAGCGGCGGCGATTTCTGGCGAAGAGAAACCAGTAAGGCCCGCGTGGTCAGGTTCTAATCGATTCGGGCTGCAGGTTTGGTTCTCTAGTTCGGGCCTAACAAGGCTCGACCCGTCCTGTCAGTTTTTTTTTTTTTGGGCTCGATGGTTATGAAATGGGTGAAGAGTTCGGACTCGATGTGGTTGGGAATAAATTTCCGATTTGGGTGTTATTATTTGCAGGTGTTAATCGGTTGGATGATTGAAACCGAAGAGTTTCAAGTTTTTGGCTCTTGATTGGATGATTGATCGGGGTTCCTTTTCCGATCTGGGGAGGGTTTGATTCCACGGACGGTAAAATCAAAGGCCTGAACAGGGATATTTTCACGATGGTATGTCTACGCAATACTGAAAGCTATGACATAAGGAGAATGAAGAAACATAAAATTATATGAAGATTGAGTTTTTGCTGGTATAGGAGATGAAAAGTTGCAGAAAACGGGTGACCGCAGGAGGAGGAAAAAGATGTATTTGTGTTTATATTGAACTGATTCTTATTGTATTTACCTTTTCTGATTCCTAGTTTATATTGTACTGGAAAGAATTTCAAGAGCACTTATAATTATGTTTTAATTGTGTCACAAATGCTCAGAATTTATTGTTTTGATTTGAAAGGTTTTAGAAGAAATGAATAGAAATGAACCACAGCAACCTTCCATGGAAGAGATAAATGATCTTGGCCAACTAAGATGATAATTGGGCTGAAAAGTAGATATACAAATAACTATAATATTTTAAATATTATGAGTTTTGCTTTAATTAAATGTATAAATAATTTAATAATAACATTATAGTAAATAACAATAATATTATTAATAATGATACTAATCATAATAATATTAATATTTCGCCGATACTAATCATAATAAATTTGTCTAGTGAGAGGTACAAAATACAATATTTATACTGTATTCAAAAATTAGATTTAGGGTAGAATTTTAATTGGATTAGGAAAAAAAAGACTTGGGCCAACTTATTAAATTGGAATTAAAATAAAATATATTTATTAATTGGGTCATTAAGAGATTCTGGACAATTTATATAAAAAATAGATATTATTCGATTATAATAATACGAGAGAAATGACGATCCTGAGTATAAATTAAAATCACGATATGCAAATAAGGAAAATTTGACCTTATCTATATATCTATAAAAATTGAGCCCATGTATTAATGTGAAGATTTATGCCATGTTTGCGTCATTCATATCAATTAAAATATTGTTAATCTCTAAAGCTTTTTTAAAAGATTTAAAAGCTTTACAAACCACAATTAAAAAATGCAAGAATAAAAACGCATACATGCATGCTCAATGCCATGCTAAATTATTTCAACCAACTAAAATATATCAAAGTCTCATTATTAAATTTTAAGAATTTCTATAGTCATACCACACAAAGTGTGGTTATTGCTTAACTCTTTCACCTTCTTCTTTGAGATATTTATACTCCCGTATAAACAAACCAAAAAGTCACATAACTCACTCACAAAACAGGTCACACCCTCCACCTCCCGTAAAGCATATTCTTCTCACGCCACACCACTGTAACCGCCGCCAACATCAATCAAGTTGCCGACACCACCGAATATTAATTCAATAGGTGGTGTTTCAAGCTTGGGTGATTTCGTTGTTGTTTTAGTAGTTCCGCCACCGATATACCAAACTTGAAATCTCAAACAATTTTCTTATAAATAATTAAACAACTAAAACGTTTCTATTCAAAATAGTCTACAGTGACCTACAAACCATGAGATATCCAAAACATTAATATATATATATATATATATATATAAATTGAGTTCCATGTATTAATGTGAGCATTTATGTCATAAGCTAGGGTCATTCATATCAATTGAAATATTGTTAATCTCTAAAGATTTTTTTAAAAGATTTAAAGAGCTTTTACAAACCACAATTAAAAAAATGCAAGAATAAAAAACGCATACATGCATGTTCAATGTCATAAGCTAAATTATTTCAACCAACTAAAACATATCAAAGTCTCATTATTAAATTTTAAGAATTTCTATAGTCATACCACACAAAGTGTGGTTATTGTTTAACTCTTTCACCTTCTTCTTTGAGATATTTATACTCCCTTATAAACAAACCAAAAAGTCACATAACTCACTCACAAAACAGTCACCCTCCACCTCCCGTAAAGCATATTCTTTTGCCGCCACACCACGTAATCCGCCAACATCAATCGTCACGCCGACACCACCGAATATTAATTCAATAGGTGGTGTTTCAAGCTGGGTGATTTCGTTGTTGTTTTAGTAGTTCCGCCACCGATATACCAAACTTGAAATCTCAAACAATTTTCTTATAAATAATTAAACAACTAAAACGTTTCTATTCAAAATAGTCTACAGTGACCTACAAACCATGAGATATCCAAAACATTATATAATTAAATTGTCAATTCCTACCAAATCTTTAAGAAATAAAGACGACATCGAGTTCTTTATAGCCAAAATAATGGATCGATTGCCAAGATGGGTTTTAAATATTGATGAGTATCAAAGGAATTGAGATAAGGGTGTCCACATCATTGGTTCTACCTTCTCGACCACTGAAACCCCACCACCTTCGCCATAACTGCCGTCAGCCACTGAAATATCGAGATCTAAACACAAAACCAAAACCCGAGTTTAACTTACTTATAAGCTCGAAACTCAATCTACAGGAGACCCGAGATTCCAGCGATGGAGGTTTGTTGGTGGTGGTTTGGCGACAAGGGTGTGGTTACGTGGTGGTTTTCGCCGGTGTTAGGTTGTTGGTGGATGATGGTTTAGTGAGAGAAATGAAAGGGTCGTATATGTTTTGTGATGATAAAAAAAAGTGTGTTTTTGGGTGGAGGATACAACTTACAAGTAGTTAATTTTGATAGATAAAATAAAATTAAAGAAAGTAATATGAAAGGACAAAAATACCTCTTATTTAATACCAAACTAACGGAGTTAGGAAATTTGGATCAAACCCGAAATGGATGTTTCATTTTTTGGGGCAATTCTATATATACTCAACTTAAACATAATAATTTCATATGTATTAATGTGAGCATTTATGTCATAAGCTAGGGTCATTCATATCAATTGAAATATTGTTAATCTCTAAAGCTTTTTTTAAAAGATTTAAAAAGCTTTTACAAACCACAATTAAAAAAATACAAGAATAAAAAACGCATACATGCATGTTCAATGCCATAAGCTAAATTATTTCAACCAACTAAAATATATCAAAGTCTCATTATTAAATTTTAAGAATTTCTATAGTCATACCACACAAAGTGTGGTTATTGTTTAACTCTTTCACCTTCTTCTTTGAGATATTTATACTCCCTTATAAACAAACCAAAAGTCACATAACTCACTCACAAAACAGTCACACCCTCCACCTCCCGTAAAGCATATTCTTCGCGCCACGTACCACCGTAATCACGCCAACATCAATCGCGCGCCGACACCACCGAATATTAATTCAATAGGTGGTGTTTCAAGCTTGGGTGATTTCGTTGTTGTTTTAGTAGTTCCGCCACCGATATACCAAACTTGAAATCTCAAACAATTTTCTTATAAATAATTAAACAACTAAAACGTTTCTATTCAAAATAGTCTACAGTGACCTACAAACCATGAGATATCCAAAACATTAATATATATATATATATATATATATATATTAATTGAGTTCCATGTATTAATGTGAGCATTTATGTCATAAGCTAGGGTCATTCATATCAATTGAAATATTGTTAATCTCTAAAGCTTTTTTTAAAAGATTTAAAGAGCTTTTACAAACCACAATTAAAAAAATGCAAGAATAAAAAATGCATACATGCATGTTCAATGCCATAAGCTAAATTATTTCAACCAACTAAAACATATCAAAGTCTCATTATTAAATTTTAAGAATTTCTATAGTCATACCACACAAAGTGTGGTTATTGTTTAACTCTTTCACCTTCTTCTTTGAGATATTTATACTCCCTTATAAACAAACCAAAAAGTCACATAACTCACTCACAAAACAGGTCACACCCTCCACCTCCCGTAAAGCATATTCTTCTGCCGCCACAGCCACCAGAACCGCTGCCAACATCAACTGCTTCCGCCGCCGACACCACCGAATATTAATTCAATAGGTGGTGTTTCAAGCTTGGGTGATTTCGTTGTTGTTTTAGTAGTTCCGCCACCGATATACCAAACTTGAAATCTCAAACAATTTTCTTATAAATAATTAAACAACTAAAACGTTTCTATTCAAAATAGTCTACAATGACCTACAAACCATGAGATATCCAAAACATTATATAATTAAATTGTCAATTCCTACCAAATCTTTAAGAAATAAAGACGACATCGAGTTCTTTATAGCCAAAATAATGGATCGATTGCCAAGATGGGTTTTAAATATTGATGAGTATCAAAGGAATTGAGATAAGGGTGTCCACATCATTGGTTCTACCTTCTCGACCACTGAAACCCCACCACATTCGCCATAACCGCCGTCAGCCACTGAAATATCGAGATCTAAACACAAAACCAAAACCCGAGTTTAACTTACTTATAAGCTTGAAACACATTCTACAGGAGACCCGAGATTCCAGCGATGGAGGTTTGTTGGTGGTGGTTTGGCGACAAGGGTGTGGTTACGTGGTGGTTTTCGCCGGTGTTAGGTTGTTGGTGGATGATGGTTTAGTGAGAGAAATGAAAGGGTCGTATATGTTTTGTGATGAGAAAAAAAAGCGTGTTTTTGGGTGGAGGATACAACTTACAAGTAGTTAATTTTGATAGATAAAATAAAATTAAAGAAAGTAATATGAAAGGACAAAAATACCCTCTTATTTAACAGTCAAACTAACGGAGTTAGGAAATTTGGATCAAACCCGAAATGGATGTTTCATTTTTTGGGGCAATTCTATATATACTTAACTTAAACATAATAATTTCATAAAATTCTTTAAAGGCATTGTACTTATGCACCAAAAATTTGTGCTTTGGGGAAATATGGTATTTTGATTTTCAGATTGGGTAAATATGGAATTATCCTTTCACTTTTGGACCAAACCTAAAACTTTTTGAAAATTTGGACTGAAAATGAAATAACCGCAAACCACAAGGACTAAAAATATAGTTAACTCTAATTTTAAAGGATAGTAATTTCAAGTCTGTCAATTCAAAATGGAAGGCAATGCAAAGATGATAGATATTAAAAAAAATTTGATTATATCCGAGGAAAATAAAGATGGTTTTAACTAATTTAAAAATTTACAAATTTAAAAATTTGAGGTTATACATTTTTGAGAATACGCATACCACGAATTACATGCACATGACGCAAAATAACATTATTTACATAAAAAATACTCTATAAACAACTAAGAGTGCAATTTTTTTACATCTAAAAAATATAAACAACTAAGAAGTAAGAGTGAAATATGTAATAAAAATTATAATATTTGCCATAAGGATTTTAAAGTATAAAAATATGTGAGAAAAATTATTTCAAATACGTAGCATCGTAGGCGTAATAAGTGTTTGATTAAATGGCAATAAATCATTCATTTTAGATGATCGTACGTATTTGGTAACTTGACTATATAGATATCAATTCGATATCTTAATATGTTATATATGAACCCATTGTTTGAAATCTACCTCATATAGTACCCCACATATTGACGCTAGGATGCACCACCGAATAAGCTATATATGATAGTTCGATGCTACTAATTAAAAAGTAGTTCGTATTGACTTCTGTAAACACGAACAAATGTTTTGCTTCAATGAGATATAATCCATCTTAAGAAATGCACATGTAATTTTTTTATGTTGTTAGTATCATGGATAAATATGTTGCACATTTTGAGTACAAGTCATTTTAACCTGTCAATAACCCAGCCTAAGCCATACCTGATATTAAATACGTTATATAAAAATACGATGTTTTAATTTAGAATAATTTCACTCGAAAAACAAAAACTGTGAATGCTCGGACCTTGAAATAATATGTAATATAAATATGATATTCGATATTATCGAAAATAAAGTACCCGTGCTTTAGGGTGAATAAAGCCCGTGCATCGCACGGGCCATGATGTCTCGTTTAAATAAATAAAATGAAATTCGTAAATAATTTGTTGGACATTTAAAATTATTCATGCGCTTTCTATAAATTATAAAATAAATGCATGTGTGAAAATCGGGGCGTTACAGTTAGCATTACAACTGACACATGGACATCTAACCAAAAGTTGAATTACATGTGTATCACGGCCCATTTTTTTGATATTGAATGGAAGTTGCAGAAAAGAATCATTAACTTTTGTCCAATTTAGTGAAGGAGAGGAGTTTAACTATACTATAAATGTCCATGAAAGAGCTAAGAGGATGAGAGGAACAGTTGTGATTGTGAGTGAGTTTGAAAGGTACATGAGTGAACAATTAGGAGTGGAAGAGGATGATTTGGATGCATTAGATTGGTGGCGGCTTAATGGTCATCATTATCCAGTTATTTCACGGATGGCTCGTGACATTCTTGCTATTCCTTTATCTACCGTGGCATCAGAATCTGCTTTTAGTGCGGGAGGTCGCACAGTTGATCAATTTAGAAGCTCTTTGAATCCATTGGTAAAGTTTTAGTTTCTTGTTATCATATGTATATTTAATTTTTTGTTGTGAACTTTCATTCATGTTCCTTTTTTGTCATTACTAGACTGTGCAGGTTTTGATTTGTACTCAAGATTGGATTCGAGCAAGGAACCGTAAAGTATTACGTGACATGGAACATAACTTGAAGGATTTGGAGTTGGAAAAAATTGAAGAAGATAGTGGTTTAATATTTATTTAGCTTGGTTTTGTTCCATTGAGTTTTGAATAAGTAGTTGTGTAATTATTGGAACTTGGAAGGGTGAAATTGAACATTTATCTTTTAAATTAATAAATTTTAATTATTGAAAAAAATGAAAGATCATTACTTGAAAGCCAGCATGCATTTTTGAAAGAAAACTTGGAAGGCAGGCAGCATGCATTTTTGAAAGGAAAAAAAAAATGTTAGATCATTACTTTTTTAGATCAAAACTGTAGTATATTTAGCTTAGAATATTGCTTTTATACTCATGCGAATGTTTGTTTGATTTTATTTTCTATAATTACAGAAATGAGAAGTGTTACACTTCACGAGGAGGACAATGTCATCTACATTGTGGAACCTTGAAGTCTTCAAGAAATGACTTCAATTTTTGTTTGAACTTTTTGAAGGAGTGTTATTTTGGTTATTATTATCGGCTTGTAATAGACATCTAATTTTAAATACTTCGGAATTCGGATGGTGTTATTATGAAGAATATGTGGACACTGGATTCTTAATTTGATGGTTAAAATGTTATTTATTGTTAGGCTTTATTTATTTTGGTGTGGGAACAATTTATTTAAAGCAGGAACATGCATTTTTTTAACAAAGTCAAATAGTCAACCGGGCCAAAACAGGTTCAGCCCGGACCGACCCGATTTTACCCGGGCCGGGCTGGAGCCGGTCCAAACAGGTCCGGGCTTTGGGTCCAAAAAGTCTAACCCTTTATCCCCCAGTCCATTCCGGGCCGGGTCGATCCGGGGCGGGTCAGATCCGATGCTCAGTCCTAGCCGCAACAACTTTGGGAGTTATATACTTCGTTGGAGTCCTCTAATGCAGTTCATTTTTGAAGGCGTTGTCGAACTTATAACAATACTACTGCTTTTAGTTCCCTCGGCATCACCTATGATGAGACCTTGGCTAAATCCAATAAGGGCGTATACAATCTCAGAATTCAGGGAGCAGCAGATTATCATTTCATCAGAGATTTGATACCTGCGAAGGGTCACGGGCGACCGCTACAATTATACTTTTACGAGACCGAAAACGAACTGCAAAATAGACTATCTCAGTCGGGAGAGCTTGATTCACATATTCTGCAAGACATTGTTGAGTTGATGAAACTTAATCCTTACGCAATTTTCTTCCGAGGACTTCGAGACAATGACTTCATCTTTACCAGGTATGTATAAATATTTAATATATCACACCTCAAATATTCACTATGACAATTAAAATTCACTTCACTCTCCTAACAAATGTCGCATTCTCTGTCGACACATACCACAGATCACATTAAAATCTCTACACTGCAAAAAAAGAAACAAAAACACTCTCATCAACAGCCAAAGGTAATTTCATATTAATATGTTCTGCTCATATACATTCACTAAATATATATTACCACATCTTTCTTATTTCAGAACATCCTCACCTCGATGTACACATAAACACATCATCCCGCGGACGAGCATTGAAAGCAAAAAAAGTCGAGTGAATCAACTTTGATGTCTACTTGTATATTCAGACTTAAATCAACTTTGATGTCTACTTGTATATTCAGACTTCTGCTACAAGTTCATACAAATCAAAAAAACTATTAAAAATACACTTTCAACAATGAGTATCCCTATACTAAATATCAATGTCTACTTTGCCTTTGTTATAAATCCCTCTTCTCGTCTTCCACCTCCTTGCTCTTCTTTAATAGATTGATAAATAGATGCTCTATTAGATAATATATACGTTTCTGCATCTGCTCCTACAAATTTAGAGTTACTGTATCTTATTTAATGCTCAGACATTATATATGTTTGTAAATCTGCTCTTACAAATTTAGAGTTACTTGTACTACTTTTAGAATTGTACTACTGCTTCCAAATATATATGTCAATTCTTTGTTTTGTACTACTTTTAGAATTGTACTACTGCTTCCAAATACATACATCAATTCTTAGAGTTGATGTTTCTTATTTAATGCTCAGACTTATTTCAAATTGTATTACTTTTAGAATTGTACTACTGCTTCCAAATATATACGTTAATTCTTTGCTGTTAAATATATTTAGTCCATTTCTGTTCGTAAATTGGAAATGATATCTAAATCTATATTGGAGTTTTTGCTTGGGGTGGGTGTATTTCTTGTTTTGTTACTTGCTCTTGCTTTTGGGTGTACATTAATAGGTACTTTTTTACTTTCCCTCAATTTATTTCTTGATTTTAATTCGAACCATAGAAAAAGATCTGCAGTTATTTTAAAACTCAACCAACATTTCAACAAAGTTGAGGTACGTTTTGGGCAGGCCAATAATTGACTCCACCGGTTAAACCGCGATTGTACTACTTTTAGAATTATGTTATGTTATCTTTATTATACAAATATATGTTCAGGGAATTTTTTTGGGTGTATGTACGTTGATGTTGAGCTACTGTAAGAAAAATTTTCCTGCGTATAACCTCAGAGCATTTCACATAGTGGTGATTTCACATTTCAATACCTTATTTCAGTGACTATCTGCCAAGTATAACCTCAGAGCACTTAAAAAGATAAAGTTAGAAACACACACATACGTAAACGACAATCTAAACTTGTTAGGAGTGGACGAGGATTTGGAGTTGTTCATCCCAAACTTGTTGGGCAACTCCTTGCTGTATTTTTCCTGGTTAATGAATATACCTGTAGGCAATTGCTTAACCTGCAATCCTAGGAAATAGCTAAGTTCTCCCATCATACTCATTTCAAATTTACTTTGCATGAGATGAGAGAAACTTTGACACAAAGTAAGGCTAGTTGATCCAAATATAATATCATCGATATAATTTTGCACCATTAAAAGATCGTTGCATTCCTGTATCTTTAAGAGTCTTATCAACTGCAGATTTCTCAAATTCATTGTTAATTAGATACAGTGACAGGGTTTCATACAAGACTCTAAGCGCTTGCTTAAGTCCATACAGTGCTTTTTTTAGCCTGTGTACTAGGTCTCTGCCGTCAGTGTTGACAAATCTAGGTATTTCTCTCCATATACTGTGTATATTAATAGTAGTTTAAGTGATTGTTGTGTTAGAAACTTTAAATATTATTTCAAGCTGGCTTACTATCAGATGAGGTGATTAGTCCCTTAGTGCTGCCAGAAATGGGCTGGTCAAAAAAGAATTCGAAAGACCTCGACTTTGGGTACTCTATATATGTTTATACATGTAACTGCAACAACCATGTTTTAAGATGGTGGCCGGTGGCAGCTTGATCAACTCATAATATTAAAAATTATGTTTCGATATCATATAATCAATTAGACAAGATAGTAGATAACTAAGGAATACTGTATCAACCCATCTTCTTCTTATTTGAGTTGGGCCTTGTCTTCGGCCAAAGGCCTCTAAACTTGAAAATGAAGCGGCCTCCTCTAGCTCTAACTCTATCACTAGCTCGGTATATAGATTTTCTGGAGACGGCATTCCTCTTTTGTACTTATGCTCCTATTGTAGCTCGACAGACCGAGATCGAATATTAATTGCTAATTGAGGAGTAGGTTGTGGATTACTGGATCTTTGCTACTTTTCGTTCTTGGGGGATTTTGGATGCCGGCTGGTGAAGAACAGTGAGATTTGATAGTGGGTGGGGGAGAGGGGCACCTTTGCTGATTTTATCCAAGAGTCACTGCTGCTTTGATGTTTTCCTTGAATGTTAGATGACATTATTGTTGAACAAAAAGACAGCTATGTGATATAAGAAACTTAATAAAGGAATAAGAATGAAAAAGTGGAGACTCGATTTTTGCTCAAGTGAGCTTTTTTCTGTGATGATTTATTCAATGCAAACTACTGCCTTTTATAGGCTTACAAAAGAGAACAAATAGGAAAGCATGACTCCATGACTCCATGACTTACTCAACTAACTACCATGACTCTACTAAGCTAGAAACTAGGACAACCCATAAGACTAGGTAATAGGTAGCCTTTTTGAAAAGTAAAACATAAATATAAATAAGACTAAGTTGACTTGGTAAAATAGGAGCCCACGTGATGGTGTTGTATACTTTAACACTCCCTCTCAACACCAACTTTTATTACTTCCACCATGCCAAGCTGCTGATTGAGATTCTCCAACTTGTTAGCATGCAGGCCTTTTGTAAACAAGTCTGCAACTTGACCATCTGTTCCAACATGCTTCAAGTTAATTTCTCCTTGCAAAACCTTCTCTCTGATGAAATGATAATGCACTTCCACATGTTTAGTTCTCGCGTGAAAGACCGGATTTTCTGCCAACCTTATTGCCGACAAGTTGTCACAATATAACGGAACACTATAGTTGGTTGGTTGATGCAGCTCCTTCAACAGTTGCATTATCCAAGTGATTTCTTGAGCTGTCATAGCTGCTGCCCTGTACTCGGCCTCGGTGGTTGATAAAGACACAATTGGTTGTCTTTTGCTGCACCATGAAATTGCTCCTGACCCGAGCAAACACACATATCCAGAAGTTGAACGCCGCGTGTCATGATCACCTGCATAATCAGCATCACAATAGCCAACTAATCTGCAATCTCCCCCCTTTTTGAACATTATACCATAACCGGGTGTACTTTTCACGTATCTGAGAATTCTACGAACCGCTTCCAAATGAGGCTTTTTCGGGTTTTGCATATAACGACTCATTACTCCAACTGGAAAAGAGATATATGGTCTTGTTAAGGTTAAGTAGATTAGACTTCCTACCAATTGTCGGTACATTGTTGCATCTTCCAGGTCTTGACTTTCATGAGCACAAATCTTTGCATGTGGCTCCATAGGTGTCGAGATTGGCTTGCTATTAACCATTCCAAACTTCTTTAGCAGGTCACGTGAATATTTTTGTTGATGAAGAAACACTCCCTCATCATTATAATCAACCTCCAGACCAAGAAAGTGCTTCAAGTGTCCAAGCTCCTTCATTTGAAAACGAACTGACAGATTCTTCTTTATTTGTAGCACCTCTTCTTCACAATCTCCTGTGATAATTAAATCGTCCACATACACTAACACAACTGCTAACTTTCCTTCAGTAGCTTTGACGAACAAACTAGAATCTGCAGATGTAACCGAATAGCCACTAAAAGTAAGGAATTCAGCAATTTTACCGTACCAGGCCCGCGGTGCTTGCTTGAGCCCGTATAGTGCTTTTCGAAGCTTGCACACATATTCCGGATGATCTTGACTCTGAAACCCCATCGGTTGGTTCATGTAGATCTCCCTGTCTAGCTCTCCGTGTAGAAACGCATTTTTCACGTCCATTTGCCACAAGTTCCAGCTTTTGCTCGCCGCGAGTGCTAATAGAACACGCACCGTTGTAAGCTTTGCTACTGGACTAAACGTTTCGTCATAGTCTAGTCCATATTGTTGAGAGAACCCCCGAGCTACCAAACGAGCCTTATATCTCTCAACTGATCCATCAGTGCGACGTTTTATCTTGTACACCCATTTGCAAGATATGGGTTTCACATCTTTGGGCTTTGGAGAAAGTTGCCAGGTCTGGTTTCTTTCAAGTGCATCAAGTTCTTCCTCCATAGCTTTCCTCCACTCCGGAGCTTGAAATGCTTCCTCAAAGGTCTCAGGTTCTTTTGGATCAGTTTCAACAATAGCAGTATTTGCATATTTTGGATTTGGCTTGCGAGTTCTTGTCGATCTTCTGGGAGCATTTTCAACTTCTGGCTGATTTGGTTCACCTTCTTCACGCCTTTGATACACACCCGTATGCCATGGGTTTTGATCAGTCGTTACTTCTGAATTTTGATCACTATCCGAAGCTTCATTTTCTTTTAAAGTAAGCTGAATATGGGAGTCTTCTAATGCCTCTTTAAACACACCAGAATCTGGTAGTACTTCATTATTAGAGGACCACCAAGATGAGGCTTCATCGAACACAACATCTCGAGATGTGTACCATTTCCTGGTTGTTGGGTTGAAGCATCTCCATCCCTTTCTTTGACCGTCATATCCTATAAAGATACATCTAATGGCCTTTTTCTCCATTTTGCTACGTAAGTGAGCAGGAACAAATACATAGCATACACATCCAAATACTCGAAAATAACCAACAACAGGTTTAATGTTCCATAGTTTTTCGAATGGAGATAGGAAACTTAACCTTTGTTGCGGAAGCCTGTTGATCACATACGCTGCAGTCTTCATTGCTTCTGCCCAATATTGTCCAGGAACATTTTTTGCATGAAGCATACTTCGACATATTTCCGCGAGATGCCTATTCTTTCTCTCGGAAACCCCATTTTGTTGTGGAGTGTTGGCACATGTGAACTGATGACGTACTTTAGTCTCTTGAAGATAGTTTGAGAACTCATCTGAAGTGTATTCTCCTCCATTATCGGTACGCAAACATCGAACATCTTTACCAATCTCCGCTTCTGCTGACTTCTTGAACTCTTTAAACTTCGCAAGAGTATCAGATTTATTCTTCATAAAATAAACCCATACATACCTCGAAAAGTCATCAATGAAGGTCACCATGTATCTATTTTCTCCAATGGAAGCTTGCTTGACAGGTCCAAACACATCAGAATGGACCAGCTCTAACGGTTCTTTTGCTTTGAATTTTGACTCTTCATATGGCAACTGATGTGCTTTCCCGTATTGACAGCCCGCGCACACCGTGTCTTTTCTCACTTCGAGTGCTGGAAGTCCCTTTAACATTGACTTCTTCATCATTACTGCTAACTTGGAGTAGCTAACATGACCGAGTCGCATGTGCCACAAATCTGGTGTCTCGTTTCGTCTTGCTTTGTCTACTAATGCAGTTTCTGCCGACATCACGTACATTGACTGCATTCGTTGTCCCGTCATAATCGGTTCACCGATAATCTTCACCTTTTCATAAACTTTCACATCTTCTGGACCAAACAAAACGAATTGGCCAGACGACGTTATTTGTGGAACTGAGAGGAGATTTTTCTTCATACCTGGTACGTGAAAAACATTGTTGAGTTGCACCTCTGTATCTTCATAATTTGGAGAGACTATTGTATTACCGATATGTGCTATCGGTAATTTTGAGTTGTCTGCCGTCACCACAACTCGATTTCCCGTGTACTTTGATATGTTTTTCAACTTGTTTTTATCACCGGTCATATGGTTGGAACAGCCTGAGTCGACAATCCAGTCATGCTCATAATCGATCTTCTCATCTGATGTTATTGTTGCAAAAGCAACCTCTTCTTCATCTACAGCAAATGAAGCCTCGAAATCCCATTCATCTTCACTTTTTGAAGTAACATTGTTGCTTTCTACAGCCTTCTTTGATCGACAATCTCTTGCTAGATGCCCTTTCTTTCCACAATTGTAGCATTTTAGTGAAAACTTCTTACCACTAGAATGACTCTTTGGGCCTCCCCCCATCCGAGAACTACTTTCATCTTCATGACAATTCGCCTTATCGTCATTCTTTTTGAAACCGCTTCTGAGATGTTGCTTAAAATTCCCTTTGCCTTTATTAGCATAGAAGGCCTCTTCGTCGTTCTTAATCGAGGCTCCTCCCACTTGCTTAGCTAAAGCTTCCTGGCCTGCTAGCAAATTCTCGAACTCAACAAGTGATGGTTGGGTTTGCCAACCTTGTATCGCAGCAACATGGCTCCTAAATTCAGGTTTCAAACCATGGACGACAACTCGCTTCATCCTAGTATCACCAATTGGAGCTTCCGGATCCAACTCGGAAATTTCTCGGCATAATGTCTTCACTTTGTGAAAGTACTGTGCGATCGTTAGATCGCGTTGCGCCACCGATAGCAACTCACTTTCCAACAGTTGGAGTTTCGTATCATTCTTCTTCGAGAACAGCTTAGCGAACGTATCCCAAGCTTCTTTCGGTGTTTCCGCATCTCGGATGTGCTCAAGCACATCATCTTCGACTGTTGTCTTCAGAGCAAACATTGCCTTGCCTGCTTTGATCTTCCACTTTCTTAGCACCCCATTAGCATCCTCTGCTTCTGGTTGTCTAACTTCATTCCCGTTCACAACCTCCCACAGGTCTTGGCCTTGCATGTAAGACGACATACAAGTAGACCAAGTTTTGTAGTTCTGGTTGTTAAGTTTCTTGATTCCACCAACGACTTGAAGATCACCCATCTCTGGCTCCGGTACCAGATTGTTGAACAAAAAGACAGCTATGTGATATAAGAAACTTAATAAAGGAATAAGAATGAAAAAGTGGAGACTCGATTTTTGCTCAAGTGAGCTTTTTTCTGTGATGATTTATTCAATGCAAACTACTGCCTTTTATAGGCTTACAAAAGAGAACAAATAGGAAAGCATGACTCCATGACTCCATGACTTACTCAACTAACTACCATGACTCTACTAAGCTAGAAACTAGGACAACCCATAAGACTAGGTAATAGGTAGCCTTTTTGAAAAGTAAAACATAAATATAAATAAGACTAAGTTGACTTGGTAAAATAGGAGCCCACGTGATGGTGTTGTATACTTTAACAATTATGGCTTAGAAGGTGATGGTGCTGGATCTTTTTATTGGAAATTATAAGCATTAATGGATTTTTTTGGGCTTTGAAATCCTTTTCGGTTTTAAACAGTGGTTGAAATCTCGTATATGCTCTATTAGAAGGACAAAAGTTTGATGTGCAGGTTCCAATGTCAGTGCCACCTGAGCACATACATCATCAATCAGAAAGTTTCGACGACAGTGATTGTTATTAGAAAGTTAGAGATGCAACTAATGAAAAGAAAACCAAAAATGATTTGGGACGAAAGGATTATTGGCCTCTAGTTCACCAGGACTAACTGCCGTTTTACTCTTTCTTTTTCTATAATTCTAAGTAAGCGAGCTTGTGTTTTTGTTCTTTTACCTTATCAAATAAGATTGTGTTTCATATTATTACATGTCTTTTTTCTGCACTCATAATTATACTTGATTTCTCTTGTATCACTAATGTTCTCTCGTCTTATACGGTTTTCAGATGATGAGCTAGAGTACTTACACTTTCCTTTTTTCGGAACGTGCATTCTTTTACTATTACTTGGTGGTGGTGGTGGTGGTGGTGGTGGTCGTCGTGGTAGTAGTATAGTATTAGTATAAATACCTTTTCTTTCTTTTTGCAGGAACAAGCAAACAAAAACTGGAATAGAAGATATGCAGAATCCGTTAGATTGGTTTTGGACAGTGTTGAGAATGAAGATGATAGAGTTAACAATTATAAACAAAAGAAAGCCAGCTCCATGTGTTTAAAAAACTTGCAGCAG
Organism: Orobanche coerulescens; assembly: GCA_033398695.1. Taxonomy (NCBI): domain Eukaryota; kingdom Viridiplantae; phylum Streptophyta; class Magnoliopsida; order Lamiales; family Orobanchaceae; genus Orobanche; species Orobanche coerulescens. The sequence goes on along the minus strand of CM065809.1, from coordinate 139,431,503 downwards.
GTTGAATATTCTCTCTCTTAATGGTGAAGTCCATTTTATGATGTCCATCTGGGACATTATGTGTTGATCTAATTTTGTGTTTTGAATATCAGGAACCGAAGAAGTTGCTTTCACGTCCGTTACAACCAAAGTCATTTTCATATCGTTATTTGAATGGGGTAATCTTTTCACCATTATTCACATTGACACTTTTATAAGCACAATTTGTACTGTTTGTTTGGATTGAAAAGCAGTTTCAGCAGGCAAGCATGCTTACAAGTTTTCCACAAATAATACAGAACATATTTAAAGAGTACCTTGGAACGCATATTGTTCATTATCTTTTACTGTGGAATATTGTTTCAGCGTCGTTTATTTTTTGTTGTTTCATTTGATTGAACTGTTAATTCGTAAGTGTATTTCTTTAACTATGTAATATGCTCTAATTACATTTCACTGCTTCCGTTGTGTCAATTCAGTCTGGTATTACACCTCTGGTGCAACAACAATTTGAAGAATTGGCTAAGCAAAAACTTGGCGACTGGAAAAAGAAGTGAACTAGCAGTTATTTGAAGGAATACGGATGGTGGATGGAATCTGATTCTTTTTTTTTCTAGTATTTTGTTCCTATTTTCTTTTATTTCATGTTATTTTTTAATTTATTTTTGAGGATTTTTCATTTTTTTTAATATTCATTCTTTTTTTTATTTGCTTTTTTCTCTACTTTTTTCCCTCTTTTTTTCCTTTTATATTATTTATGTAACGATCATTGACGGTTTTTCAAAGTTTGATTCATGTTAACCGACCTCAAATCATTTTGGGACTAAAGATTAGATGATAATGATGTTGTTGTGAGGAGCCACTCCAAGCACTCAGGAATTCTGGGCAAGAGATAGTATTAAGCTCTATCCTTCCCTTTGTTTTCAGTCACAACCTTTTTCTAGTTTGCCGTCAACCAATACATAAAATATAAGAATCATTAGTGTATATATATATATATATATATATATAGGGGAGCTTTATTTTCAGAACTCTCTTAAGTGCGAGAACTGCGAGAACTCCTCTAAACCAATGAGATTTTTTAAATATTAAAAAATATTTTTAATTCAAAGGGTATTATAGTAAAATACAAATTTTATATTATTTTTGAATTTTTTTTATTAAATATAATAGACCCTACTGATGATAACCCCTACTATATCTATAATCCCTACTATATAATAGGGGTTATGATCAGTAGGGGTTGTATGCATTGACATGATGTACATTATGTATTATTAGGAGTACAAAAGGTGGTTCTCGCAGTTCTCGCACTTAACAGGGTTCTGAAAATAAAGTTACACTATATATATATATATATATATATATATTCAGGGAATTATTGTTTGAATAATATCAATACTCCAAGTATGTTTGTTTATCAAAGTTAGGGCTGTCAAACGAATAATACGGCCGGATATGGCCATATCTGTATCCGGATCAGGCATTTAGTATAGGTATCCGAATCCGTATCCAAACGGATTCGGAAATATCCGGACGGACCGGATGCGGATAATATTCGGCGGATGCTATTCGGATACGGATATTATCCGTATCCGCCATCTTTTTTAATCTTCAAAAATTTAAATGCAGAAGGGATTTGAACCTTGGTGGAACTCATTATCCTTATCAAATTCCTAATCCCAATACCACTTGGGCTAGCTAACCTGATTGTTGTGTTAGAAAGGGAAATAACTAATAAGTAAAAATAACTTATAGCGTAGGCTTATATTTTAATATTGAGAAATAAAAAATGAAAACATGTGACAAATATTATGGGGAGTAGCATGCTTATATTTTGTAATTATATAAAAAATATATATTATATATAATTAATTTTGGATACGAAAATATACGGATGCGCCTATATCCATATCCGTATCTGGAATTTTCGGATACGGATAATATTTGTATCCATTTTTTTTGAATACAGATAATATCCGCTTTTTCCGGATACGAATACAGATATTTCGAACGAATATCGGATTTTTTGGATTTTTTTAACAGCCCTATTCAAAATAGTTATGTTGGTATATAAGACATAATTTTTCGCGCATCTTTGAACTTCAGATTCATATCAACCTGTGTGATATAATGTGATACATTTTATGTTATTTCAAACTCATATCTCTCATGCTAAGAAAATTTCTTAGAACCAAATTCATATGGCCGTGTATGACATTATAAATGGATATTTTTAATATTCAAGTTTGCATGGTAGTTCATATATTCTGCATTCTGTTCTTGATATTGGTTGGAGCCTGGAGGACATTGAACGGTTCATCATTTGGTTTATGCGCATATCTTGATTCTTTATTGATCTATGCAAGTTATTTGGATATATTACTACCTTTTATCACTTGATCCGGAAATTGCGCTCGAACAGTGAGCAAATCACCTTATAAATTTTCAATTACAAGTCAAATACATATATGACTAACTAGTGGATACATAATATCTAGTAGTTCACATGGAAACAATAACTTGAAGAATCGTGATGTGTTTATATCATGAGGATATTTATCGACATATAACATCTCTTTTGGTATCATTATCATTATCATCATCAGGAGTCGCTGGTCACATATGTCATATCATGACTAATGTTAAAATATAGAGTCGTGGTTCAAACGCTTTTAGGGTATGACGCTCAAACATGGAGTCATATCTCATACGCGTAATATCATTCTATAAATAATGCATTATGATATTCACAAAATGCACCCCCACCGAGGGTGTGAATATTATAATGTATTCAATGCTATAGAATCTTCGTAAGTACTATACATATCTTCCAAAGAATATCATAAATAGAATTTCTTCAGCTCGATTCCAAGAATTATGGTTGCTAATGAGTAAAGGCATCCTAGGAGATATTCAATGGTTGATCGAAGCACAAGATCGATTATCTAGCAAATTTTTAATTTCACTTACGTACATGCTGGACACAGGTAAAAGTTGTTTTGCAAAGAAACAAAGAACAAAAAGATGTGGTGCTATAAATGTACTCGGTGGACTTTCGATACGATGCAAATTTGCGGGATCATGTCAAAAAACTGAGAAGATAAATAACATTCATCAAGGATAATTGAGTAAAAAATTTAGGAATCATGATATCCAACAAATTCCTTAGACACATCACAATGAATTCATCGTGAAGTTGTTGCTTTATGGACATAATTTAAGGATGAACAGAATGATAGTCACGAAAAATAATCTCAAAACATCCTGTTTGAAAGTTGCATTGCCAATATTGTTATAATGTAAATCGCAGAGTGACACCAATTAATATATATATATATATATATATATATTTGTAATTTTTTTCCAGTATCCAAGTTCTTCAACTGCCGACAGATGGATGTTATTTTATTGAAAAATATAATATCATATTAATCGTTTTCTTTTGCCATTTTCTCAGAAAAATAAGTTGAAGTAACAACTTATCTACTGCTTTTTTTCTAATTTATCAAAATAAAAATAGTCATTTGTTGCTAGCTAAAGTTTTTATTTAAATTGGGATGTACATATCATAAAATGTATCTCTCAAAAATATTTGAAATTATTTTAGTAGATGGATGGAACTTCAGAATCCTCACATAAATATCATCCAATTAAAACCATATGTATTTTAGATGGACCTAAATTGATAGGCCATATTCAATATACAGATATGACATATCAACTAGTAAACAAATTGCCAAAACACAAAGTAAGTTTGATGTATGGAGGGACTAACCACAAAATTTTAAGTAATCTTTCAACGACTATAAAATATTGAGAATAAAAGTAATAAGCACCTTACACTATCCTATTATTAGAACGAGTACTGCAATAAGTTCAACTGGATTGATGCTTCAAGCACATTCTATACATGGTAGCATGATGTATATAATGATTAATACGGATGACTTTATGGTTCTTCCAGGTGGCTATGGCACACTCGGATTTATTCTTACGTCATGGGCTGAGCAATACTTCCATATCAAACATATAGGCTTGTGAATGTTAATAATTTATGTAATGGTTTGGTCGACTTCTAAATCAAGTAGTAGATCATAAGTTTATCTCTCATCTAGAACCAGAAATGCTTATATTTATAATACAATTGTTGAGCCATCCATAAAGTTCTAAGGATATATTACAGTACATAATTTAATGGAAGTTATTGGTGTCAAACGAAAAAGAAGTGTTGGTCCCCAAAATGACTTAGACTGTTCTCAATGTACTAACACGAGTCTTTTCTAGCGCGCTTTTGTCCTCACTCACGTGCACCTTGAGAAACTCTCGAGGGGGTCCCCATCCCACAACTACTCCAGGCCAAGCACACATAACTTTAGAGTTTCTATGAGATAGATACCAGAAAAGAAGGTGCATCTTGTTTGTATGAGTAGTCCAAATCAATTCATTTAACCACTTCCTACTACAGATCTCAGGGGTTGAATATTAAGCAGGGCCTCGCGCATTTTTAAGCCCATGCAGGCAGGGTGCTGGACCGAAACCCAACAACCCCCCTCCCAGTACCTCCCAGCATCTCAGTTCCAGTGTCTTGAAACTTCCGCGAACTAGATTTGATCACACAACCCTTTAGCAGTTGGGTTCATTCACACAGTCCTCCAACAATTGACATCAACATATGTTCCAAATTATTTCCAGCGCTAGTATCTCAACTCCAAGATACTAGATTTGATCACATAGCCTGCAAAGACTGCAACCTCCACCGCATCAACATCACGCTTTGGCCAAGTGGCAACTTCATTGTATGCTCGCCTCTCGATCCAGCCAGAAAGCCACCGCCGATCGCGCGCTGGCCGCCGCCGCCGCGCGCCGACCACCGCCGCCGTCCAACTCCAGCCCAGCCAAGTCCGACCCAGTTCTGACTCTCGGACCAAAACCCGAACATCAACTTATCTTCGGAAGCCGCCAAAATTGCGCCTCCGATTTCACGTCGTCGCATCAAGTACCAACCGGTAGATCGAAGCACACCACAAATTCAGCACGTGCCTGATTTTATAATCGAGGTAATTATCTGACTTGTCCCTATTCAATTCTCTCCTTTTTGGGAATTTTTCTTTTGGGGACATGGGTTATTGGGTTCTTTATCTCCCACGCTACTTTGCGGTGGATGAGACCGCGAGAGAAGTCAGTATCTCTGCGTGTCGAAGAAAACTGTGTGACGGTCCTGGGGGAGTCACGGAATTGTTGAAAGTCGATACTTGTGGTTGTTGCATACACCACGTATCTGGGTGCGATCTGATATCGCCGTTCTTTTTTGTCGACTTTACTAAACAACAATTAAGGGAAGTACATTGAGTAACGGTTATGTTACACGCTTTTAAAGGCATCGATTGTGACCGTTTACATTGTCACTGAAAATCCAACAAGACTAACTTCCTCTTGTTTATATCTTGTAGATGGCACAAAGCTCCAATATTCATTCGGAGTTCGACATCCTTGACCATGCTGGTAAGGAGTACCATATGTGGGTCTCAGACGTTTGCTTGGCGTTCGTCGGTAAGAGATTTACCACCACAATCTTTCCCTCTAACGAGACTACCGCTCAAGAACCGAGCGAGAAAACCAAGACTAATGCACTGATGTACTTGCGTAGACATATACATCCGTTGTTGAAAAAGTGTTATATGAATTTGCAAACCCCCAAAGAACTATGGGATACACTCGAACAACGATTTAATAATGTGCATGATCAGCGCTTCCCCGAATTGCAACTTCAGTGGGAGCAAATCCAATTTTTGGATTATGCGAATGTGGAGGCCTATACCCAAGCCATCCTTGATCTTCGCGCTGATCTTGGTTTTTGTGGTGTCAAGAAGCCTGATCAAGATTTGATCGAGAAGACTCTTAACAAGTTTCCCGTGGGAGCAAGTGTAATTGCTCATCAGCTGCGCATTGCCTATGAGGAAGGGAGAATTAAAATTTTTAGTGACCTTATCTCCCACCTCGCGAAAAAAGAAAGGCACCATGAGATTATTCTCAATAGCAATGCGCGCCCAGCTAGTACGAAGCCGATTCCGGAAGTGAATCAGGCTACCCACAGAAAGGCACCACGACAAAATAGGAAAGGCAACGCTACTCAGTTTTTGCAAGCACCACGGGTGCATGACTCGAGCAAGCGAGGGAAAAGAAGAGGTCGTCGTTCCAATGTGTGGAAGAGGCAAGGTGGCTCGGCCACGGGACCTAGTGGAACCCAACCAGGTGGACCGCCTCCTGCCGCCGGGAATGGAACCACTCCAAAGGAAGGCCGGAATTGCTATACTTGCGGATCGAAGAAGCATACTTACCGCAATTGCAAGGCGCCAAAGAACATCCAAGCTTACTACAAGCACTATAAACAGTACTTGACTCAAGAGTCAAATTACATGGAGGAAGATAATGAGAATACGGAGGTGAACCATACTGAGATCCCTCCTCTCACCATTGCGGACAAAGACCAACATATGGATGTTGCCGACTTTGACTAGATCATTGTAGTTTGACTAGTTTTACGCTTTGGTTATGTTTTGTCTTGTTTCTAGTTTCCAAGAACTACTTTGGATTTTCATAAATGTAATAAAGTTGGCCATGATGAATAAAATTCTTTTAATTGCTGTGATTGTGCAAAAACGAATTTTATTTTTCCCTTCGAAAGCATATTTGGTTTATCACAAAAGAATTGCTCAGTAATGAATTGCTTGGTTAATTTGATTGGTGGATTTCATCAAAACTTATGATCAAGACTAGGCGCATCCTCCTTGGTATTTGTTTATGCTTTGAAAGTTCAAACGAAATCAATGGTTTTTAAACAGCCTTAGTTGTACCGACATTCCTACTTTCTCTGCAAGTCAACCAAGTTGGAGTTACCGAAAGGATCATTAGTCGAGATATAAATCAAACACCACGATGCGTTTTGAAGTGTTTAAACGCTCCTATGGCCATATTGCCATAGTATTGTATCAACAATAATGCCTTTGAAAAAGGCTTCAACCTTGCTCTATCACTCAACAATAGGGAAATACCAAAATAGCAACTTGAAACGAGCACTAAGATCTGAGTTTAATGATCCAGAAAGTGCACGACCTATGGACAGAAAGATACGGAAGTCTAGTTTCCAGAACAACTGACCATTTGTCCATAGCCTTCTTAACGAAGAAGTTATTGCTGTTTTAGTGAACAAAGGTCAAGCTGCGCGGAAATTATTTTCAGCGATTGTGCTAACTTTGATCCTAACCAACTTGGTCGAATTTCCCCAAACTCGAAGTTAATGAGTTTTCACTATGTCTTTAATCACAAGACTAATCGAGTTTCATGTCTTATTGTAGATGTCTCGTGGCGAAATTGAGTGCCTTGCTGATAGTGGAACTACCCACACTATTCTTCGGAATAGGCAATTATTTAAGGATATTGTGCCATATATATCATCAGTGACAACAATGATTGGTTCCTCCCAAGTAATACAAGGGAGGGGACCTGCTCATTTCTTGCTACCTAATGGTACGCATATTAATGTCACAAATGCTCTCTATGCCCCAAGAGCAAATCGAACCTTGATAAGTTTTAGGGACATCCGTGCCAACAGTTATCACCTTGATACACATTGTGAGAATGGGACATAATTTTTGTGTGTTACTCTGGCAGAATGCGGAAGACGCCGCGTTCTCGAGAAACTTATGAGTCTAAGTAGTGGTTTATACCAGACTACAATAAGGGTTATTGAATCCTATGATGTGAGTCATGAACTTTGTGATTCCGAAGCATACCAACTATGGCATGACCGACTCGGTCACCCTGGACGCGACATGATGATTCGCATTTTGAAAAACTCACATGGTCATCCGTTTTTCAAGTCCAGAAAACAATTGGAAGCACCACTCGATTTCGGCATTGATGTGAGTGAGCTTGATACCGTATCATCGGGATTAAAGATCGCACGCCCTGATAAGGTCGACAGTGCATCTCTCGTAAATCCCGAGGCTTCCGTGGCAATTTCTAATGCCCATAAATCGTTTTGCAAAGCCTGTTCACTAGCAAAGTTGATACCCTCTCCGTCCTTTGCTAAAGACTCAACACAAAACATTCGCTTCTTACAAAGAATTCAAGGGGACATTTGTGGACCTATTCAACCAGAGTGCGGACCATTCAGATACTTTATGGTTCTGGTTGATGCATCGACGCGATGGTCACACGTCGCTCTGCTATCCACAAGAAATGCTGCATTTGCTAAACTCCTAGCACAAATCATCAAGTTACGGGCTAACCACCCCGACTTTCCAATCTCGCCATTAAGATTGGACAACACTGGTGAGTTTACGTCAAAGTCTTTTGACGACTATTGCATGTCGATTGGGATTGAAGTTGAACATCTCGTCCCCCATATTCATTCGCAGAATGGCCTTGCCGAGGCTATGATTAAGCGGTTACAGCTTATCGCCCGAGCATTGGTATTGCGCACCAACTTGCCGATTTCTGCCTGGGGTTATGCAATTTTGCATGCGGCTATACTTATTCGCTTTCGACCCACTGCCAATCAACCGTTTAGTGCGTACCAGTTGGTAACTGGATATGAGCCTGATATTTCACACTTACGCATTTTTGGTTGTGCAGTCTATGTGCCAATTACGCCTCCATAACGTACTAAAATGGGTCCGCAAAGACGATTAGGTATATATGTTGACTATGAATCGCCTAAAATTGTCCGCTATTTGGAACCTTTGACAGGAGATCTGTTTACTGCAAGATTTGCAGACTGTCACTTTGATGAGACAAACTTCCCATCGTTAGGGGGAGAGAGGAATCGAACGATTCCAGTTGAAAAGCAGTTTCAGCAGGCAAGCATGCTTACAAGTTTTCCACAAATAATACAGAACATATTTAAAGAGTACCTTGGAACGCATATTGTTCATTATCTTTTCCTGTGGAATATTGTTTTCAGCGTCGTTTATTTTTTGTTGTTTCATTTGATTGAACTGTTAATTCGTAAGTGTATTTGTTTAACTATGTAATATGCTCTAATTACATTTCACTGCTTCCGTTGTGTCAATTCAGTCTGGTATTACACCTCTGATGCAACAACAATTTGAAGAATTGGCTAAGCAAAAACTTGGCGACTGGAAAAAGAAGTGAACTAGCAGTTATTTGAAGGAATACGGATGGTGGATGGAATTTGATTCTTTTTTTTTTCAGTATTTTGTTCCTATTTTCTTTTATTTCATGTTATTTTTTAATTTATTTTTGAGGATTTTTCATTTTTTTTTAACATTCATTCTTTTTTTTATTTGCTTTTTTCTCTACTTTTTTCCCTCTTTTTTTTTTTCCTTTTATGTTATTTATGTAACGATCATTGACGGTTTTTCAAAGTTTGATTCATGTTAACCGTCCCCAAATCATTTTGGGACTAAGGATTAGATGATAATGATGTTGTTGTGAGGAGCCACTCCAAGCACTCAGGAATTCTGGGCAAGAGATAGTATTAAGCTCTATCCTTCCCTTTGCTTTCAGTCACAACCTTTTTCTAGTTTGCCGTCAACCAATACATAAAATATAAGAATCATTAGTATATATATATATATATATATATATATATATATATATATATATATATATATATATATATAGGGAGCTTTATTTTCGTGACTCTCTTAAGTGCGAGAAGCTGAGAACTCCTCTAAACCAATGAGATTTTTTTAAATATTAAAAATATTTTTAATTCAAAGGGTATTATAGTAAAATACAAATTTTATATTATTTTTGAATTTTTTTATTAAATATAATAGCCCTCTTGATGATAACTCTTATATCTATAACCCCTACTATATAATAGGGGTTATGATCAGTAGGGGTTGTATGCATTGACATGATGTACATTATGTATTATTAGGAGTACAAAAGGTGGTTCTCGCAGTTCTCGCACTTAACAGGGTTCTGAAAATAAAGTTACACTATATATATATATATATATTCAGGGAATTATTGTTTGAATAATATCAATACTCCAAGTATGTTTGTTTATCAAAGTTAGGGCTGTCAAACGAATAATACGGCCGGATATGGCCATATCTGTATCCGGATCAGGCATTTAGTATAGGTATCCGAATCCGTATCCAAACGGATTCGGAAATATCCGGACGGACCGGATGCGGATAATATTCGGCGGATGCTATTCGGATACGGATATTATCCGTATCCGCCATTTTTTTTAATCTTCAAAAATTTAAATGCAGAAGGGATTTGAACCTTGGTGGAACTCATTATCCTTATCAAATTCCTAATCCCAATACCACTTGGGCTAGCTAACCTGATTGTTGTGTTAGAAAGGGAAATAACTAATAAGTAAAAATAACTTATAGCGTAGGCTTATATTTTAATATTGAGAAATAAAAAATGAAAACATGTGACAAATATTATGGGGAGTAGCATGCTTATATTTTGTAATTATATAAAAAATATATATTATATATAATTAATTTTGGATACGAAAATATACGGATGCGCCTATATCCATATCCGTATCTGGAATCTTCGGATACGGATAATATTTGTATCCATTTTTTTTGAATACAGATAATATCCGCTTTTTCCGGATACGAATACAGATATTTCGAACGAATATCGGATTTTTTGGATTTTTTTAACAGCCCTATTCAAAATAGTTATGTTGGTATATAAGACATAATTTTTCGCACATCTTTGAACTTCATATTCATATCAACCTGTGTGATATAATGTGATACATTTTATGTTATTTCAAACTCATATCTCTCATGCTAAGAAAATTTCTTAGAACCAAATTCATATGGCCGTGTATGACATTATAAATGGATATTTTTAATATTCAAGTTTGCATGGTAGTTCATATATTCTGCATTCTGTTCTTGATATTGGTTGGAGCCTGGAGGACATTGAACGGTTCATCATTTGGTTTATGCGCATATCTTGATCCTTTATTGATCTATGCAAGTTATTTGGATATATTACTACCTTTTATCACTTGATCCGGAAATTGCGCTCGAACAGTGAGCAAATCACCTTATAAATTTTCAATTACAAGTCAAATACATATATGACTAACTAGTGGATGCATAATATCTAGTAGTTCACATGGAAACAATAACTTGAAGAATCGTGATGTGTTTATATCATGAGGATATTTATCGACATATAACATCTCTTTTGGTATCATTATCATTATCATCATCAGGAGTCGCTGGTCACATATGTCATATCATGACTAATGTTAAAATATAGAGTCGTGGTTCAAACGCTTTTAGGGTATGACGCTCAAACATGGAGTCATATCTCATACGCGTAATATCATTCTATAAATAATGCATTATGATATTCAAAAAATGCACCCCCACCGAGGGTGTGAATATTATAATGTATTCAATGCTATAGAATCTTCGTAAGTACTATACATATCTTCCAAAGAATATCATAAATAGAACTTCTTCAGCTCGATTCCAAGAATTATGGTTGCTAATGAGTAAAGGCATCCTAGGAGATATTCAATGGTTGATCGAAGCACAAAATCGATTATCTAGCAAATTTTTAATTTCACTTACGTACATGCTGGACACAGGTAAAAGTTGTTTTGCAAAGAAACAAAGAACAAAAAGATGTGGTGCTATAAATGTACTCGGTGGACTTTCGATACGATGCAAATTTGCGGGATCATGTCAAAAAACTGAGAAGATAAATAACATTCATCAAGGATAATTGAGTAAAAAATTTAGGAATCATGATATCCAACAAATTCCTTAGACACATCACAATGAATTCATCGTGAAGTTGTTGCTTTATGGACATAATTTAAGGATGAACAGAATGATAGTCACGAAAAATAATCTCAAAACATCCTGTTTGAAAGTTGCATTGCCAATATTGTTATAATGTAAATCGCAAAGTGACACCAATTAATATATATATATATATATATATATATATATTTGTAATTTTTTTCCAGTATCCAAGTTCTTCAACTGCCGACAGATGGATGTTATTTTATTGAAAAATATAATATCATATTAATCGTTTTCTTTTGCCATTTTCTCAGAAAATGGGTTGAAGTAACAACTTATCTACTGCTTTTTTTCTAATTTATCAAAATAAAAATAGTCATTTGTTGCTAGCTAAAGTTTTTATTTAAATTGGGATGTACATATCATAAAATGTATCTCTCAAAAATATTTGAAATTATTTTAGTAGATGGATGGAACTTCAGAATCCTCACATAAATATCATCCAATTAAAACCATATGTATTTTAGATGGACCTAAATTGATAGGCCATATTCAATATACAGATATGACATATCAACTAGTAAACAAATTGCCAAAACACAAAGTAAGTTTGATGTATTGAGGGACTAACCACAAAATTTTAAGTAATCTTTCAACGACTATAAAATATTGAGAATAAAAGTAATAAGCACCTTACACTATCCTATTATTAGAACGAGTACTGCAATAAGTTCAACTGGATTGATGCTTCAAGCACATTCTATACATGGTAGCATGATGTATATAATGATTAATACGGATGACTTTATGGTTCTTCCAGGTGGCTATGGCACACTCGGATTTATTCTTACGTCATGGGCTGAGCAATACTTCCATATCAAACATATAGGCTTGTGAATGTTAATAATTTATGTAATGGTTTGGTCGACTTCTAAATCAAGTAGTAGATCATAAGTTTATCTCTCATCTAGAACCAGAAATGCTTATATTTATAATACAATTGTTGAGCCATCCATAAAGTTCTAAGGATATATTACAGTACATAATTTAATGGAAGTTATTGGTGTCAAACGAAAAGGAAGTGTTGGTCCCCAAAATGACTTAGACTGTTCTCAATGTACTAACACGAGTCTTTTCTAGCGCGCTTTTGTCCTCACTCACGTGCACCTTGAGAAACTCCCGAGGGGGTCCCCATCCCACAACTACTCCAGGCCAAGCACACATAACTTTAGAGTTTCTATGAGATAGATACCAGAAAAGAAGGTGCATCTTGTTTGTATGAGTAGTCCAAATCAATTCATTTAACCACTTCCTACTACAGATCTCAGGGGTTGAATATTAAGCAGGGCCTCGCGCATTTTTAAGCCCATGCAGGCAGGGTGCTGGACCGAAACCCAACAACCCCCCTCCCAGTACCTCCCAGCATCTCAGTTCCAGTGTCTTGAAACTTCCGCGAACTAGATTTGATCACACAACCCTTTAGCAGTTGGGTTCATTCACATAGTCCTCCAACAATTGACATCAACATATGTTCCAGCCACGTTATTTCCACTGCGCTAGTATCTCAACTCCAGCATACTAGATTTGATCACATAGCCCTCCAGCACCTGGCAACCTCCACTGCATCAACATCACAGTTTTGGCCAAGTGGCAACTTCTGTTGCATGCTCGCCTCTCAGTCCAGCCAGAAAGCCACCGCCGCCGCCGACCGCCGACCGCCTGCCGCTGACCACCGCCGCCGACCACCGCCGCCGTCCAACTCCAGCCCAGCCAAGTCCGACCCAGTTCTGACTCTCGGACCAAAACCCGAACATCAACTTATCTTTGGAAGCCGCCAAAATTGCGCCTCCGATTTCACGTCGTCGCATCGAGTACCAACCGATAGATCGAAGCACACCACAAATTCAGCACGTGCCTGATTTATAATCGAGGTAATTATCTGACTTGTCCCTATTCAATTCTCTCCTTTTTGGGAATTTTTCTTTTGGGGACATGGGTTATTGGGTTCTTTATCTCCCACGCTACTTTGCGGTGGATGAGACCGCGAGAGAAGTCAGTATCTCTGCGTGTCGAAGAAAACTGTGTGACGGTCCTGGGGGAGTCACGGAATTGTTGAAAGTCGATACTTGTGGTTGTTGCATACACCACGTATCTGGGTGCGATCTGATATCGCCGTTCTTTTTTGTCGACTTTACTAAACAACAATTAAGGGAAGTACATCGAGTAACGGTTATGTTACACGCTTTTAAAGGCATCGATTGTGACCGTTTACATTGTCACTGAAAATCCAACAAGACTAACTTCCTCTTGTTTATATCTTGTAGATGGCACAAAGCTCCAATATTCATTCGGAGTTCGACATCCTTGACCATGCTGGTAAGGAGTACCATATGTGGGTCTCAGACGTTCGCTTGGCGTTCGTCGGTAAGAGATTTACCACCACAATCTTTCCCTCTAACGAGACTACCGCTCAAGAACCGAGCGAGAAAACCAAGACTAATGCACTGATGTACTTGCGTAGACATATACATCCGTTGTTGAAAAAGTGTTATATGAATTTGCAAACCCCCAAAGAACTATGGGATACACTCGAACAACGATTTAATAATGTGCATGATCAGCGATTCCCCGAATTGCAACTTCAGTGGGAGCAAATCCAATTTTTGGATTATGCGAATGTGGAGGCCTATACCCAAGCCATCCTTGATCTTCGCGCTGATCTTGGTTTTTGTGGTGTCAAGAAGCCTGATCAAGATTTGATCGAGAAGACTCTTAACAAGTTTCCCGTGGGAGCAAGTGTAATTGCTCATCAGTTGCGCATTGCCTATGAGGAAGGGAGAATTAAAAATTTTAGTGACCTTATCTCCCACCTCGCGAAAAAAGAAAGGCACCATGAGATTATTCTCAATAGCAATGCGCGCCCAGCTAGTACGAAGCCGATTCCGGAAGTGAATCAGGCTACCCACAGAAAGGCACCACGACAAAATAGAAAAGGCAACGCTACTCAGTTTTTGCAAGCACCACGGGTGCATGACTCGAGCAAACGAGGGAAAAGACGAGGTCGTCGTTCCAATGTGTGGAAGAGGCAAGGTGGCTCGGCCACGGGACCTAGTGGAACCCAACCAGGTGGACCGCCTCCTGCCGCCGGGAATGGAACCACTCCAAAGGAAGGCCGGAATTGCTATACTTGCGGATCGAAGAAGCATACTTACCGCAATTGCAAGGCGCCAAAGAACATCCAAGCTTACTACAAGCACTATAAACAGTACTTGACTCAAGAGTCAAATTACATGGAGGAAGATAATGAGAATACGGAGGTGAACCATACTGAGATCCCTCCTCTCACCATTGCGGACAAAGACCAACATATGGATGTTACCGACTTTGACTAGATCATTGTAGTTTGACTAGTTTTACGCTTTGGTTATGTTTTGTCTTGTTTCTAGTTTCCAAAAACTACTTTGGATTTTCATAAATGTAATAAAGTTGGCCATGATGAATAAAATTCTTTTAATTGCTGTGATTGTGCAAAAACGAATTTTATTTTTCCCTTCGAAAGCATATTTGGTTTATCACAAAAGAATTGCTCAGTAATGAATTGCTTGGTTAATTTGATTGGTGGATTTCATCAAAACTTATGATCAAGACTAGGCGCATCCTCCTTGGTATTTGTTTATGCTTTGAAAGTTCAAACGAAATCAATGGTTTTTAAACAGCCTTAGTTGTACCGACATTCCTACTTTCTCTGCAAGTCTACCAAGTTGGAGTTACCGAAAGGATCATTAGTCGAGATATAAATCAAACACCACGATGCGTTTTGAAGTGTTTAAACGCTCCTATGGCCATATTGCCATAGTATTGTATCAACAATAATGCCTTTGAAAAAGGCTTCAACCTTGCTCTATCACTCAACAATAGGGAAATACCAAAATAGCAACTTGAAACGAGCACTAAGATCTAAGTTTAATGATCCAAAAAGTGCACGACCTATGGACAGAAAGATACGGAAGTCTAGTTTCCAGAACAACTGACCGTTCGTCCATAGCCTTCTTAACGAAGAAGTTATTGCTGTTTTAGTGAACAAAGGTCAAGCTGTGCGGAAATTATTTCCAGCGATTGTGCTAACTTTGATCCTAACCAACTTGGTCGAATTTCCCCAAACTCGAAGTTAATGAGTTTTCACTATGTCTTTAATCACAAGACTAATCGAGTTTCATGTCTTATTGTAGATGTCTCGTGGCGAAATTGAGTGCCTTGCTGATAGTGGAACTACCCACACTATTCTTCGGAATAGGCAATTATTTAAGGATATTGTGCCATATATATCATCAGTGACAACAATGATTGGTTCCTCCCAAGTAATACAAGGGAGGGGACCTGCTCATTTCTTGCTACCTAATGGTACGCATATTAATGTCACAAATGTTCTCTATGCCCCAAGAGAAAATCGAACCTTGATAAGTTTTAGGGACATCCGTGCCAACAGTTATCACCTTGATACACATTGTGAGAATGGGACATAATTTTTGTGTGTTACTCTGGCAGAATGCGGAAGACGCCGCGTTCTCGAGAAACTTATGAGTCTAAGTAGTGGTTTATACCAGACTACAATAAGGGTTATTGAATCCTATGATGTGAGTCATGAACTTTGTGATTCCGAAGCATACCAACTATGGCATGACCGACTCGGTCACCCTAGACGCGACATGATGATTCGCATTTTGAAAAATTCACATGGTCATCCGTTTTTCAAGTCCAGAAAACGATTGGAAGCACCACTCGATTTCGGCATTGATGTGAGTGAGCTTGATACCGTATCATCGGGATTAAAGATCGCACGCCCTGATAAGGTCGACAGTGCATCTCTCGTAAATTCTGAGGCTTCCGTGGCAATTTCTAATGCCCATAAATCGTTTTGCAAAGCCTGTTCACTAGCAAAGTTGATACTCTCTCCGTCCTTTGCTAAAGACTCAACACAAAACATTCGCTTCTTACAAAGAATTCAAGGGGACATTTGTGGACCTATTCAACCAGAGTGCGGACCATTCAGATACTTTATGGTTCTGGTTGATGCATCGACGCGATGGTCACACGTCGCTCTGCTATCCACAAGAAATGCTGCATTTGCTAAACTCCTAGCACAAATCATCAAGTTACGGGCTAACCACCCCGACTTTCCAATCTCGTCATTAAGATTGGACAACGCTGGTGAGTTTACGTCAAAGTCTTTTGACGACTATTGCATGTCGATTGGGATTGAAGTTGAACATCTCGTCCCCCATATTCATTCGCAGAATGGCCTTGCCGAGGCTATGATTAAGCGATTCTGACTTATCGCCCGAGCATTGGTATTGCGCACCAACTTGCCGATTTACGCACGGGGTTATGCAATTTTGCATGCGGCTATACTTATTCGCTTTCGACCCACTGCCAATCAACCGTTTAGTGCGTACCAGTTGGTAACTGGATATGAGCCTGATATTTCACACTTACGCATTTTTGGTTGTGCAGTCTATGTGCCAATTACGCCTCCACAACGTACTAAAATGGGTCCGCAAAGACGATTAGGTATATATGTTGGCTATGAATCGCCTAAAATTGTCCGCTATTTGGAACCTTTGACAAGAGATCTGTTTACTGCAAGATTTGCAGACTGTCACTTTGATGAGACAAACTTCCCATCGTTAGGGGGATAGAGGAATCGAACGATTCCAGTTGAACGCCAGGAAATTGTCTGGTGTGCTTCTTCCTTGCCTCATCAAGATCCCCGCACAGCTCAATCCAAGCTAGAAGTGCAACGTATTCTCAGTCTTCAGAAAGTTGCGGATTCGATGCCCGACAACTTTACTGATACTGCGAAAGTGACAAGATCTACCATTCCCGCTGCGAATGTTCCTGCAAGGTTAGAAGTCCCAGTTATAGGGCAAGGTTCACCCCGAAGGAATGATGCCCCCGTCAACCTTAGTAGTGGGGCCGCTGCTCTTATCCCTGCTCGAAAGAGAGGGAGGCCAGTGGGTAGAAAGGATACCGAACCTCGAAAGAGAAGAGGAACGGAGGCACAAAATCCTCTCATCATCGACACAGTGACTCCGTCACACGAGATTATTTCTGACTACGGATATGTCCTCGAATCAATAATGGAACAATCGACGAACGCGTCGGAAACTTTGTTGATGTCAGAGAATAAAGAAATCACGATGCAATGTACGAGTGAATACATACTATTAGACAGGTCGTCCACGCTAGTCGATGATGCTTTTGCCTACTCCGTCACTCACGAAATGATTAAAGACGACGAGGCTGAGCCGCGCTCGGTTGCTGAATGTCAACAACGAGCAGATTGGCCGAAATGGAAAGATGCAATGCAAGCTGAACTAGACTCAATGGCTAAACGTGAGGTATTTGGCCGTATCGAGTCAATACCTGTGGGCGTTAAACCAGTTGGACATAAGTGGGTCTTTGTTCGTAAACGCAATGATAAGGATGAGGTCATGCGTTACAAAGCGAGACTAATTGCCCAAGGCTTCTCGCAGCGCCCTGGCGTTGACTACGAGGAGACGTATTCTCCCGTTATGGACATCATCACTTTCCGCTACTTAGTCAGTTTGCTGTGTCCGAAAAACTGAACATGCAGCTTATGGATGTGGTTACAGCATATCTTTATGGGGATCTAGATACGGATATTTATATGAAAGTCCCCGAAGGAATTTCATTGCCCAAATCAAGTAGCTCTAAACCACAGAGCGCTTACGCTGTGAAATTGCGTCGTTCACTGTATGAGTTGAAACAATCCGAAAGGATGTGGTACAACCACCCAAGTAAATACTTGATTGGGAAGGGATACGAGAACAGTGACATCTGTCCATGCATTTTCGTGAAAAGAACAAATACATGATTCGTGATTGTAGTCGTCTATGTAGATGACATCAATGTTATCGGTACCATAGATGAGGTCAATGAAACGGCCCGCTACCTTAAATCCGAATTCGAGATGAAAGACCTGGGGAGAACTCGATTCTGCTTGGGCTTAGAGCTAGAACATCGAGATGATGGCATACTCATTCATCAGTCTGTCTATGTCCACAAAATGCTCAGGCGATTTAGTATGGACAAGGCACATCCTCTTGCTACCCACATGATTGGTCGAAGTCTGGAAATGAACAAGGATCCGTTTCGTCCCAAAGAGGAGGATGAAGAGGTCCTTGGAGCAGAAACACCGTACCTTAGCACAATCAGTGCGTTGTTGTATCTGGCTCAATGTACTCGTCCAGACATCGCATTCTCTGTGAATCTATTAGCGAGATTTAGCTCCGCTCCCACAATAAGGCATTGGAATGGAGTAAAACACATCTTTCGATACTTGAAAGGCTCCAGTGATCTTGGATTGTTCTTTCCCTACGCAAGAGAGAGCGATATTCCGAAAGGAATTGTTGAGGTTAAGACGATGCATACCAACCGTCGATCTTCCTCTAATATTGCAGCTGAGCATGGTAGCTTGACTACCAGAAGTGCTAATGCGAGCAAGCTTACCCCTTATGCAGAGAATCCTAACGACACGTTAGTTGGATTTGCTGATGTCGGTTATCTCTCTGACCCGCATAAAGGACGTTCCCAAACTGGTTACGTGTTCACCATTAGGAATACGGCAATATCTTGGCGATCTACCAAGCAGACCCTGGTTGCTACCTCCTCGAACCATGCAGAGATAATTGCATTGCACGAATCCGTAAGGAAGTGCATTTGGCTCCGGTCAGTCATAGACCATATACGAGGAACGTGTGATTAGATCCCACTACAGCAACCCCTACTTGCATCTTTGAGGACAATGCGGCATGCATTGAGCAGATGAAGTTAGGTTTCATAATGGGTGACAATACCAAGCATATTGCGCCGAAGTTCTTTTATAATCAGCAGCAGCAGAAATTGCTGAATATCGAAGTGAAACAAGTGAGTTCCGATGAGAATATCGCAGACTTGTTCACTAAGTCTCTGCCGAAATCTACATTTGAGAAACATGTGAAAAGCATCGGCATGTGTCGATTATCCAAGCTCAACTAATGATAGCTCGACGTAATGAACTGTCATGTATACCTCAAGGGGAATATACTTCACATGATTCTGACATTTGTAGTTGGTGCGTTGTGCTCTTTTTCCTCACCAAATCTTTGTTTTTCCCACGAAGTTTTATTTGACTTGGAAATTTTTTTTACCGAGGCAACACCTTATGCACCATGTTAATATTAGTGCTCGACACAGGGGGAGTGTTCCGGAAAATCCTTCCCTTATTGGTGTCTTACCTAATACTGGTTGTAGGGGGATAGAATTATGAAAGGTTCTAGATTCTTCCAGAGGTAGTAGGATCCTGTTAGATGTCTTACCTTAACTAGGAATCCTATGTATGGAAGGACTCTCATTGTAATACCTATATAAAAGCTCCTCTATTCATTATTATCACTACAATTAATTTGTTGTCTTTTACTTTCTCCTTAAACATAATTAAAATTATTTTTACACTTTCAATAATATTTTTTAATAAGATAATTTCGATTTATTTAATTGATTAAAACTTCAACTACTTTTAATTATATATACTGAACCGTTCTTTTGCAATACTCCCAAACATCATCCATTTCAATTGATATTTTTTATTGATATATACCTAATTATAGTGACTCACTAATATAAACTAATTAATTAATTGAAATATATAATATTTCTGCGAGATTTTAAATTTAAATTTTTAATTTATAGTGCACACTATTATATTAAATTTCTTTTTGTTTGAGATTTATATTTTTTAATTAATGAAAACGTTAATATTTCTCTAAAAATAATTTTGGAAGTACAATCTGAAAATTCTCTCGTACAATTTTTGTACACTGCCCGCTTAATTTTCTTGATCTGCTTCCGATGATTGTTATAGTTGGCTGGTAGTAATTTTTAAACAATTTCCTGTAGAATAGTAACTTTAGTATTTATATTCGTGAATTATCCGCTTGATCCTTATTTGTTAAAGTATTGAATGGCTACCAGAGAACTAGAAACAATTCTGAAGAATCAATTTCGATTCCAATTAGTAAATCGTTTTCATACAATTAACTGATACCAAATTTATATCTTCAATAAAACTACAAAATTATAAATATTAAATGATAAATAACCATAGGGCCCTCACCACAATGTTCATCTTCTAAAAAGAGAAGAGAATGGTTGAGAAAAAAATAAAGTTGCAAATACGAGCAAAATTATCGACGAGGATTTCATTATTTTTTTTGTTGTGGAAGCCATGAATTTTCTTGAGGATTTTCTTTATTTTTTTTGGCTAATATTGTTTCTTAATGTGGTGGTTTTTTTGTCAATTGAAATATATTTTCAACTAATTAGTTAAATTTGATTTAAAAATAACCGAAAAATTGAATCAAATGCACTGAGTTCAGTTCTTCCCGATTTCGGTTATAAAAAAATAAAATCCAAACCGATTCTTAAGCGACGATTCTAGTAATAGCCGAACTAATCCGGCCCAATCCCCACCGGAGGTATATGTGTAAACGATGGGAGAGGGATATGTGGTAGAGTGAATATTTTGTGAAACAAAAGGTACCTAACCTCCATGAACATAAATTTTTTTCAACATCGATTCATGACTAATTTTTTCCCATCCCTTTATTAATTATTTAAAATATTTTAAGTAAATAATTGTAATTAAATATAATTCAAAATAAAAAGGGAAAGTTAATTAAGGGAGAAAACATGGAGAAATATACTACTATATAGGAGCATATTAGTGCAAGAACCGTACAGAATAAGAAACGGAACCTGCAAGCATATACGACTCCCCCGATTATGTGTGTCGGCAAACGAAGAGGGACTGATGTCGCTATTCATATATTCGTTAAAAACGCATCAGCTAAACATTCCGTTTGCCATTCTTTTCCCTTTTGTGTTTAATCAATCTATTGGAAGTATGAACAGATATCTTTCCTTTTGATATAACGCTGTGTATGTATGTATGTGTATGTATATATATATATATATACTGATGGAGAGAGAATAATGGATGGAGAAGGGGGGCAGCAACTCTTTATATAGGCGAGAATTCGAGGGAGAAAATGATATGGAAAAAACCCTAATTTGTTAGTGAGAGCTCGAGATGATTGGCCCGTTTTGAAGTGGGCGCCCAACAATAATGGCGACTTCTGGGCTGTTTGGGCTGCATTAGGATTGGATCGTGGATTTCGCTCGATGGCATGTGAAATGTTTGGATTCGATTTCGACCGTGTGTGTTTTGAAAACCCAGCTAGTTCAGTTTTTATTGCAATACTTTGTTTTACATTGTAATTTTATATATAGCAAGTTAAAAAATAGTTTAATATTTGACTAAGATCTAACCATATAGGATTATCCATTATGGAAAAATAGAGGGATGATAAAAAAGATAAGGAGCCAGTTCATCCTGTCCCAAGTCCAATTCAAATGTGATTTTACTATTTGTTTTCATCACAAAACATATAGTAAGACTAAGATTCAACTACCCGAATCAATTTAAAACGTATATACTCGTACTCGTCACAAATTCGATTAAAATGTGACGTTACTATTGTTCTCACCCAAATCAGTATAGTTATACCCGCTAATTATCCAACTCAATTTTTTGTGACAATCAATTTTTTTAATACCAAATCATAAAGTTATCAAGTTATATAGACTCATTCATAAGAGTATAAGTTATTGATATCATTTTGGTTAAAAAGACTAAAGTACCATTACTTTCCGCCGAGCACACAATGAACGTGCCCACGATCACTGCACAAGATTGTGTCATATCGTGTGATGATCGTGTCTTTGCCCACGATCATCTCCCATCGTGTGCAGTTATCGTGCCCTTGCCCACGATCGCTACACACAATCACATCCCATCATGTACATGCACATAGTGTGCTTCGGTCTTTTTTAAGGGTGTTATTGTCTTTGGTATCAATAACTTCGACTTTTATAGATGAAACTATATAACTTGTATCTTTTATGAATTGGTATTAAGAAATATATTATCTTATAATTTATTTCAGGTATTGCTTATCCGTCTCAAAACACACCAAACATGACAAAATAAATATTATTAATAGATAGTATGAATATCAAAAATATTTAAAAAATTACAATCATAAAAAAGTGGAATTTATACAACCCGTTAGACATGTTTAGGATTTATATACATGTACCCGTTCAAAATTCAAATAAAAATTGATTTTACTATCCGTTCTTATCCAAACAAGTGAATTATGGTGAACTTATTAATTGTTTTAAATTTCCTTTATATTCGTCATGTGTTGTTATATTAAATAAATAGTATATGTGGAATAATTGAATGTAAATATTTTCTTCTTTATTTTGGTGTATGTTTAAATTAAAATTTCATACACGACATAAGTTTAGTAATTATAAAAAGGGGAAATTACAGCCAACTACCTTATTAAATAGCATGTTTACAGTTTAGTCCTTATTGTTTCATAAATTACAGCAAATGACAAAAATTTAGTTTGGTGTTGACTTCCATTAAAAAGACGAAAATGCCCCTCTATTTACTTGAATAAACATTTCTTTTAAAATACATTTCGTATGAAACAAATAGCTTATAAGTTATTAAAGTGTTTGACTAATACATTTCTTTTAAAAAATATTTTTTTTAGAAGATAATTTTTTTTGTTCGAAATATAATTTTTCCAGAAAATATATTTTTTATTTTTTGAAAAAATAAATTTTTTATTCTTTTTCTAGAAAATAATTTATTTTTCGAAAAAATAATATATTTTTTACAGAAAATAATTTTTTTTCGAAAAAATAATTTTTTTATCCAGAAAATAATTTTTTAGTTTTTTTTTTTGAAAAAGTAAAAAAAGTTCCATAAAATAATATTTTTTTCGAAAAGATAATTTTTTTCTCAGAAAATACTTTTTTTTTTTTTGGAATTTTTTTTTTTTCTAGAAAGTTTGAAAATTTATTACACTGAAGTCCAAAAGAGTTATATATATTACAATGAGGTCCAACATGTGCCACCCACGTGAGGTCAAAAATAAATAGGTAAAAACAAAAAGAAAAATAAAAGGGCAAATCCGAAATATCAGTACTTTTGGGCAGTCCCTTAACTGACATCAAGAGACCTATGGACATCAAGTGATCGAATATTTTTTTTTGAGAATTGCTATTTTCCCCTCCTGACAGCCGTCCTAACCCCCCTCCCCCCACTTTTTTTCCAATTTTGTCCTTTCACTTTAGTTTTGTTTTTCTTTTTCTACATTCTTTATTTATTTGTTCTTTTTTTTTGAATTTTTATTTTACTTTATTATTATCAAAATTAATGATTTCTATTATTTATTTATTTTTATCTATATTATTTATGATTAAAAATAACTACGACACAATATAATAAATAATAAATTAGGAAAATACGATCAATATTGATAAATAAACTATTCAATTACATTATCTGGTCATGAAATCTAACCATGATTGTATCCTTTCTCCATATGGATCAGCCCGTCCTTTACAATCTTCACTCACATTATTCCACCATAAAATTGAAATTAGTGATACAGGATAATCAGAGTTCAAAAAAACTTGTACAAAATGATTATCATTAACTAATGCAATTGTTATATGTTGACGTTGTTGAAATGGAATTGGAGCTGACCTAAATGGCAAGTGTGTAAAACAACTTCCACTAAGAGGAGTAAATGCATGCAGCACAATATTATATCGTGTTGCAATGACAACCCCATACATAATGTCCATTCAACTCTACTGTGGTGCCGGAGAATCGAAGAAATTAGTGCTCGCATCATATTATCGGCAGCACCTCGTTCAAGATAAACACGATCGTAGAACTTCATATTTTGTTCAATTTCAAAGTAAAGATCTGCCCGAACCTGCTTCCAACCATCTTCTGAATTATACTCGACTTGTGCGGCTATCGCCCTATATCCACAGTTACCATCCCCGAGAACATCAGCTGTATGACTGACATGACTCTGATATGCACTTGGCATTTGTGTGATATATGGATCATTGATTCCTTTTCCTGAATTTCGTGTACGAGTGTTCGTAGACTCAAAGCAAGAGCGCATCCTCGACTGACTTTGCTCTTTTTTACTAGGCCGACCTTTTTTTTGTGTTGTAGGGTGGTTCTTGATATTTGCAGTTAGATGGATCTAACATGTCAATCATTTTATCTGACATATGATATCTCATGGTTGGATCCATTTTATCCAACTGCGTCTTTAACGTTGTCATTCTATCGGGAGATCTCGCCTCATTTGGCAAAACAGAGGTCATGGATAACCTTTTCCAGTGGCAGTGGATCTCGCCTATTGGAATTGACAAGAATTGTGACTGAAAAAACAATAAGCGATGCTTACATGGCAAACCATATACAAATTTGAAACTACAATTACAATTATCCAGACATTGTCCGTCGACCTTCTTCAATTGTCCAGATATTGTCCATCTACAAGGATATGCAGCCTAAATTTTCGTAGATTTCATCATTAAAATTATGACATCTCATAATACGCGACCTTTCAAATAATGCTTTGATATATCCAAATGATTCAATATATATATATATATATAAGTTAAAGAAGTGGAGAGGGATAAAAAAGACATTTTGTTCTTTTTTGTCAAGAGGGGGGATTAGCAAAAGAGGGGGGGGGGGGGGGGGAGATTAGCATACCCCATTTTTTAGCTGCCATCTATCGTCTATTCTCCATCAGACCACCTGTCGGTATCGACGGACCTCCGACGTCTGATCTATTATATTCTCTAGCAAACCCCCTGCCAACCTGTTCTTCAACAGGTCGTCTGTCGGCTGTCGACGAATCTCCTTTCTTTTACGACGTTGGCGAACTTTCAATAATGAATGATTTTTTATATCTCCAACAAGCAACATATTTTTTTAAGAAGATAATAATTTGATAAATGTTGTAAACTAGAGAGAGAAGAGACAATATAATAGAGAATATAAATTATGTATATTCATATGAGGATCAAAGGCCTCTATTTATACTAATGGGAGCTAGGGTTTTAGGGTTAGATTTCTTGGTCAACACTCATAAGATATATTTACAACACTCCCCCTTAATTGACCAATCCCTGAAACATAAATTGCCTCATTAAAACCTTGCTAGAAAAATATAATGGAACAAAACCTAATCGAAGAAAAAAGAGTACAAGTGCTCCCCCCGGACTTGAGATTGTTGGGATAACAAATATCCGGTATCGAAACAGTCAGGATAAACAATCCCTGTATCGAATAATGGTGATAAGATGTTTTGACAATATGCCAATCCAGCATACAGTAAGGAAACTGTATCGAAAAGCTGATCAAAAGTGTCAATATGTATCGAAGACCTCTTGTAGATCCAGCATACAGTAGAACCTATCATACAGCAAAGAAGTCTCATAAAGGCTAAGTATGGAAGCTGTCTCGAATTGACAATACAGTGATCCTTCCATACAATTCTCAACAGGACAAAGAAGGAATCTTCAGTATTCGCTAGAAGTCAAGTCCCGTTTATAAAGAAGTATTTAAATACTAAAGGATAAAGTATTTAAATACTGTAAGTCAAAAGATCTTCAAACAAGCGCAAAATCCGGATCGTGTTTTATTCAAACACATCATCCCGTTGGAACGGAATCTTGCTCAACGGATTTATCTCAACGGATATATTTCAGAAGACTATATATATCCCCTCAAGGCTTTGAAGATCAGTTACCGTTACCAAAAAGTTACGAAGTTATTATCATATACATCAGAGCAAAACATATCTCCCCAAGCTTTCTGCTATTCAGATATAAGAGATATACAATGCTCAAAACCTTGAACAACACATCATCAGCT